>OZ022327.1:12596323-13894485 GCA_963989225.1 Dromius quadrimaculatus | reverse complement strand
CTGCAGTTACTGGAGGACTTCTTGGACGGCTGCTGGGCTCTGGTTATGCTGTTGCTGGTAATGATGAATTGAAAAAACTGAAAGGGAATTTTTTTGATTAGTTGCATTCATTCAACATTCTTTCAGCATTCAAACGTGTTATGTGTGTTGGTTTGTTTGTTGCGCGCCTATTTAACGGACCTAATTTTTTTTTCGAAGTGCTAGCTACGCGATGGGTGATTGCTGCCATACTGCTTCGAGGTTTTATTTTAAAAGTTTCTTGTAACGGTACCTACGTGTGCACCGATTCCCACGTTAGATCTTTCATTACAGGCCTTTGCAAAAAAGCCAAAACATTTTATTAATTAATTACATAATAAAAGCAAAGACTAACATCGCAGATTACGTGCACCTAGCTCACACGCAATTGCGGGACAAAATACCCAATTTAAATATTTAAATAAACAAAATTTCAATCCCCACGCAAGATTCACAACCCCGAATATATCAGGCCACTATTAAAATAATTTTTAAACGCAGTTTACGAGAGCAAAAACGACGCACAAGCAGCTTCTACGAAAGCCGTGACAGCAATAAACCACACATAACGAAACAACAAGTTTCAGAAATAAATTATACGGTTTAAGAAATATACTACGTTTTCAATGTATTAAAAAGAGATAGATATGCTGAAAGGAACTAGTGTTATCAAAAATTAAACCGAAGTTCTAACGTGTTGCAACCATCAATTAGTACCTACTTGATTAAATAAACTTGCTTCGACAAAATAATTGAAAAGTAACTTTTGGATAAAAATTTAAAAATATTCAAATAAAATATTGTAAAATTATTGTAAATACAATAAATTATTATTAATTATAATTGTTTAAACTAATAATTAGGCAGAATTTGGAAAACAAAAATTTAAGCAGTTTTTTTAGTGCTGAAATATTGCTAAATTATTCAAATGACAAATTTAAATATTGATACAATGAGTTAAAAAGAGATAGAAATACTTCTTCTACGTCACACACCAGATAAGCTGAAATAATCAAAACAATTATTTATATTAAGTTCGGTACTGCATTTTAATAACAATACATGTTAGCGATATTTTTCATAGGTTTTACATAAGATTAATAATCATATTATCATTTTTAACAATTTCAGCAAGTTACACAACATGTAGGTTATTTAAACAGGCCGACATCCATTTGTTACCGCAGTTTATGTTATTATTTAGGAGAGTAAAGTTACAATGTCCTTAGTGTATTTTGAAGAGTTTAGGATGAATTAGTCACGTGTGTGTATTGGAGAGTGTTTGTATATTGGAGGTGTGTGAATTGTAGTGGTTGTATGGTATGTGATTTATATATTTCCTAATAATATTTAGTGAGTAAGCTGTTGGCACTTGTTGAAACATATTGAATAAAAATAATAAAAAACACACTTGGTTAAGTTTCAAAATTGATATATATTAATTACTTTATACGTATTTCGGTTTTTACACCATCATCAGAAGTACAAACTATTGTACTTCTGATGATGGTGTAAAAACCGAAATACGTATAAAGTAATTAATATATATCAATTTTGAAACTTAACCAAGTGTGTTTTTTATTATTTTTATATTTCCTAATCCTTATCCTAACGGCGCGCAACACTGTAATGGTGGAAACCGAGGCGCCCAACGATGTACCAGTTACCGGCCTGGTACCAACTGCTTAGTACAGTTGTCCAACGTTCTCCTACATCTGAGTGGGGAGGTTGAGCTTCGGTTTGTTCTTGGCTTTCACTGAATACCTCAAATGCCTTGATGAACTCACTGTTAACAGATGCTAAGTCACTTTCTACCAGGTCTGGGACCTGAGGCGAGTCTGGGACTCGCTTGCAAGCCTGGGGTTTGCGCGTGAATCTGTGATTCGCGATAGCGTCTGGGACGCTCAGTCCGATCTTTTAACCTTATTATCCTAGTCTACCTGTCTGAACTTAAAGTGGTGTGATTGTGTGTTGATGATGTTGATTATATACCCCCTGTGTGGATGTAATTCCTCACTAAACAAGGTAGTTTGCTTATGTTATGTTTCCCTTTCAGAATACATGAGATCAACACTCTGAGACCGACGGCCACTATACATCAGTTATAGATGAATATTGTTTTATTTAATTTAATACAAGTGTTATATGAAATTATGCTTTGTTTAATTTATCCTCTAATATACAAAATTTTAAAATTATATTTCAAAAACTCAACGTATTGTAAAAATGATTCACAAATTATATTTGAATATTAATTCATCTATATCCAGAGGCTGCTCTAGCCTACCTACCGCCGGGGTCAAAGATATATAAATTGTGCCCCTCATACCTCCCTCTCTTCATCGTACTTTTTTTTATAGATTTCAATCCCAATTCACAATCTACAATTTCAATCACAATCCACAATCAACAATTTGAATCCCAATTGAAAATTTCAATCCTAACTAGTTACAATCCTAATCCACAATCCACAATTTTAATCTCAATCCACAATTTTAATCCCAGTCCACAATTTCAATCCCAATCCACAATCCACAAATTCAATCCCAATTCACAATCCACAATCCTCAATTAGAATCCACAATATCAATCTCAATTCGCAATCTGCAATCCGTAATCCACAATTTTGATCCCAATCCAAAATCCACAATTTTAATCCTAATCCCAATTAAAAATCCACAATCACAATCCCAATCCGAAATATCCAATTTTAATGCCAATCCCAATTCACAACCCACAATATCAATCTCAATCAGAAATCCAAAATCCACAATTCTAATTCCAATCTCAATACAAAATCCAAAATCCAGAAACCCAATCCTAATCCAAAATCCACAATCCCAAGCCCAATCCAAAATCCACAATTCCCGATCCAAAATCTACAATTTCTATCCCAATCCACAATCCTCAATTAGGATCCACAATATCTATTCCAATCCGCAATCTACAATCCACAATTTTGATCCCAATCCACTATCCACAATTTTAATCCCAATCTCAATTAAAAACCCACAATCACAATCCAAATCAAAAATACATAATTTTAATCCCAATCCCAATTCACAACCCACAATTTCAATCCCAATCCAAAATCCACAACCCACAACCCACAATCCCAATCCTAATCCAAAAATCTCCATCCCAATCAAAAATTCACAATCCCAATTCCAATCCCAATCCAAAATCCAAAGTCCTGAAACCCAATCCCAATCAAAAGTCCCAATCCCAATCCAAAATCCAGAATTCCAACCCCAATCCAAAATCCTAATCCCAATCCAAAATTCAGAATTCCTTATCCAAAATCCATTTGATACCAAATACGATAGAACCAAATTATCTATTTTAAAAAACAATTAATGAACGTTTGCATTTGATGTCCAAATATGGGTGATAATAATTCTAATTTCACATCATGATTCTCATCAATTCTTTGCCAAGAGTACGTTCCATTAGATGTCCGCAACGCTCACGCTCACGACCGCGGTTATTGCTGTTCCACTAACTCATGGTCGATGTGGCTGGTGCTTCCAGTGGAATGATGCAAGTGTCTGCTAAATGTCAAATTAACTGACAATCTGTGGTTAGGATCGAAAAGTAAATATGCAACTAACCTGTAGCAAAAATGATATGAAAATGGAATAAATTCAATATGCCTGTGTAAATTAATCGTTCTTAAATAATAAATAATGATAATGAGAGACCATGAAATTATCTGTCATATTGACAGATGAAAAAATCTTGAATCAATAGACATAACTTGGAATCGAAAGTACAAATTGGAAAGGCATCTCCTCATTTAATTTGAACTTCTTGGCGATTTTTGCAATTTTACAAAAATGAACGCAACGACCGCACCGACCCACCTTTCAATCGCGGGCGTTGTGAGCTTGAAGTGGTCGAAATCAATAACGTCATCTATTACGTATTTATCATGAACGCCAAAACCGCGATCATCTTGTGGAACGATTATGGAGGCGACATGAGCGTTGAGGTCTTCTAGTGGAACGTACCCGTAACAAATTAATCGCTCATCTCGTTCTTTTACATGTCGGAATTTATTTGTCAACTTTATTATGATTCATGACGAATATCTCACATAACATCGGTCAATGAGTGTACTTTCATAAAAGTGGTCAGGAACGCGTACATCATCCAAAATTACAAACACTGCTTCGTACAATAATTATTACACACAATTTCGTACATTTAGCGAAAACTTAATGTAATATCCAAATTGAGTTTCGAAGCTAAATTAAATAGCTGCGGTTAAGCTTTTAGCTAACAGATGACGACAATTACTGAATTTATGTAGTTTTATATATTATCAAATATAAAAATATATGCTTCACATCAAAGTTCAAAACATGGCTGCAGTAATGAAATTTTATTGCAAATAATTTACAAATTTGTTCTAATAGAAGGAACTCATAATGTTCATTGGATGAGAATACACACATATATACTGAAAATTATTGATACTTGTTCAAAAATAATTTTAAATCAAACTTCGCATGGATAGCTCTTCGATCGACATAAAATGTTAGGTCCGTTAAAAAGATGCGAAGAGGCAAATCAGATGACAAAACTCAAGAAAGAAGCGAAGAAATGAAATGTTTGAATGTTGAGTAAATGTCGGATGAATGTGACTGATGAAAAAAATTCATTTTCAGATCATTATGGTCAACAAAATCAACATCAGCAGAACGTAAATTTATTTGTTGTTTTGATTTAATCTATTTTTCTTTCCACAGCTACTTCTTAAATAAAATGATTTATGATAGTTTTTATTTTCCTATTTCATTGTGTTTAGTTTTCCTTTTATTAGTGATTTGATTATTTATTTATTTTTTGCATTTTGCTGCAGTTGATGGCATCCGACACCGACGTCGGGGAATCCGCAATTCGAGGAGCAGCCATCGGAGGGACTTTGGGGATTCACCGTTGGAATCTTGGGGTTGAGACAACATTCAACTCCGACATCGTAGAGCTTCTAGTGCCGTCGATAGAAGAACAATTAAAAATATTTTTTTAACTAATCATCATCATGACCTGCAGTTTAGGAAGCAGCTATCAAATAGATTTGAAAATATGGAGCAGCTTGAATATTGAATAATAATAATTATTAATGTCTTTGACATGACATGGTCAAATGCTATGTCAACTAAATTTTATAGGTTAACACTGGATATTCACTAAGACGTTCCAGTTGCTTAATTTAGCGTGTTAAAATTAATAAATCATGAAAACAGTATTTTACTATATACTATCTACACAAAAATAGATGTCAAAAGAAAGAACCATAATAAAGAGTTACCTTTGAGCATTGACAACACTCGTTTCAGCTGCGTTAAAAAACACACTTTTCGAGAAAAAGTCGGCAACCATTAACTCGTGAATCCCTAGCAAATTATCTGACTGTCTCTTTATAAATCTATCAGAACTTATTTTCGATTAATCGAATTAATCCACGGTCCCTATCTCTTGAGCACTGACGGCTGATCGCAAACGTGCGTTATGACGTCACAACGGCGCTTGGCCAATAACAGCGTTTCGTCGATCACGTGACAAAATTATAAAATTTCACGATTTTGCATGTTGTTAACGGAATAGAAACAAAGTTTTATCTACATGATGTTCAATTACAGGTTATAAACTTCACGTTGAGACACAAAAAGATCATATTGACTTCTTCCAGGAAGATCCTATTCTATTTATAATTTTATTTTCCTTAACTTTATGATTGTTGGAGCCAGGTTTGTACCTAGATATTGCTGAGATTTCTCTAGGAGAAGAATTTCCACAGAATTCGTCTTTTTCTTACAAACCAGCCATTGGTTGGAGGCGAAGCGCGATTTAAAAATATTATTTAATTACTTTCTCTACCCCTTGTACCTTTTTCTATTTACCAAATAAACTTTTCCAGAATGTTATATTATTTTATTTTTAATATTAATCTTGGAAATGGCACAAAAGCTGGTTGAACGCGTACTACCACGAAAGTCATGATAAAATCTATTTCATTTCTCAACTAGAATCAGAAATGTGGACATGTAAATTAATAACTTAAATTTAGATGTCACTTAAGATAACTTATGAATGAATTCATCTCATTGTTCATTTACTAAAAACATTAAATAAATATGTTTTGACTTGTGTATTTTTTCGCAAGAAAAGAGCTGGCAACAGTGCAGCTAACCCAAGCACATGTTTGTTGTCATTTAAAGTGTTCTTTTAACTGTCATTCATAAATTGAAGAAATGAATAATAAAACATCTCAATTTAGACATAAAGGAAGATTCGCAAAAAGAAAAATTATAACATGGAATAAAAGTACAAGTGATTTTATGAAGAAAATCATTTAAAATGTAGGAACTCCGATACAAAATCAAAAATAGATGAATTAAACAAAAATGTGCAATAATTATATTTCAAGTATTGTTTGTTCTCTATTACAGATTTTATATTATTTTCCCAGAATATTATTATTCTTATTATCCTTTTTATTTTATTTTTCATGACAATACATTCATCCAACGTCGCCAAGCTTCCAATTTCAATATGGCTGACAAATATTTTCGTGAATCTCTGATCATTTAGATTAAAATATCTATAAAACTGCACGTCAGAATTTCTTGTTATAGTTTTGAGGTGATCTACAAGAATTGGCAAATATAAATAACAGTTTTTTATATCTCTCTATCCAAAATTGTGGTTGAATAAGATGAAAAATGTGCGTTTCACAGAGCATAAGGATGAGTCCCCATTGACTACATGTTAAATACACAGTTTTAAAAAATTTATTGCACAAAAACTATACGTCAGATCTTTCTCAAAAAATTAGATCAGATGTATTCTATTCGATTGAAATATACAAAAAAATAACAGCCTTTTATATCCACCTTGCTCTAATGATCGTACTACCTTTAAAAATTCATTGCAGTCACATTTTCTTTTTTTCTCTTGAGAAATAAAAATTTTCCTATTGTGACAAATTTTCGTTGCATCATTCAACGTTTATACGAGCAGAGCTGGAGTGTCAAAAATTGAATCTGATTTCTCAATAAATCGGACTGCGTAAGCTTACTATCAGCATTTAGTTTCTACAATTAATATTTTTACCCTTTAATTATTTTAAGTAGTTTATTTAGAGAATATTTTGATCCAGATGATGTATTTCATAATTTTGTGTAAAAAGATTGTTACTGATTCTTACTCCATGTAATTATCTATAACTGTATCTGTCCATCGTTTTTGTCATTCGCAAATACTCTCACAATTTTAATTATTGTGTATAGAAGGTGAATCTAATGATTGTCATGTACCATAATTTGTCATTTAAAGAAATACAGGAAATATTATGATTGTAATAAATACTACTAATTTTTTTACTAGTGTTTTCGAGTGGATAATTCCTCTAAGCCCACGTGAGTATAATATTTTATCCAATTTCATTTCATTGAATGAAGATAAAACATAGATAATTATTGATATTTCTTATGAAATATATTAGGAAAAATAAATACATATGAAACAGTTACTAAGTTACATGTACCTATTGTTTATTCAATTCTTGAGACTGTGTTCTTGAATAAAGTTTCTTGTAGTTTAAAACGTCTGAGTGAACAGTAAGTTATTGATATTCCAGAAGAATTAGTTGTTCCAGAAGATATTAAACAGCAAGCTAAATTAGCAACATTAAATTTAATACCAGCTAATTCACAGCAGAAGTATAGAGAAAAGTTCAAAAAATTTGATAGTTGGAGAAAATTATAGTAATTAAGGTATCAAGGGTGTTAAAAAGACAATAATGCCTGAGGTCAACAGTGTACTTTCCGAGGGCCTCTGGCCCGAAGTGTGTACGTTGACCGTAGGTATTATTGTCTGTTCAACTCCCGTGTTACCTTCAATGTTTAAAGTCCGATTTTTGTTGTATTTCAATCAAAATTTTTAGTAATGTATGTCCTCTCATTGTGATTTCTGTCAGAGAAATTACTCTAGTTACTTGTTGTAACTAGGCAATTTGTTTGTTATTTTTCAAAATAATGCCCTCGGGCATTATTTTGAAACATAATGCCCTCGGGTATTATTTGTTACGTAACTACCCTGAAAATAGTATATTATTATACGAGCATATAATGAAGGCTATTATTCACGAAGGTTAAGTTTATGTCACGAGCGTAGCGAGTGGCATAATTAACCTGAGTGAATCATAGCTTATTATATGTGAGTAGAATACTATACTTTGTCCACGACTACTATTGACTTTAATTCTATAATTTTTTTTTTAAACAAGTTTTTGAATGTTTCTAATTTCTTATCTTCATTGCAAGATATTTTTCATCACAGGCTTGAATAAGAAATTTGTACATTTTTTCGGAAGGAAATGTATTAGCTTTTTTCGGACGAAAGCCCTGAGATCTCCGTTTTGAAAGTGACCGCAGTTTTGCCAAGTCTTCTATATCGTCTCCTTGATTTATATTAAGCGTACTCCTAAGCATAGAGAAAAGTGTCCATAATATGGATGATTCGTATTTTGCAGCCAATTCCGTAAAATATGCCAGTAAAACTGACCCTGAAAATGAATTAATTTTCTTGGTCGCCCTTCAATCCATGAAGGTATTGTACACAAGAATGCAAAGATTTCGGGATTTCTCAGGCAACAAATTCAGGGAGGTGACTTTTACAGCTTCTGTTATCTCAGGTGTAGTACTAGTACTCTATATCTCTTTCTCACTATCAATTTTCATTTTTTACGTATTCTGGATCGAAATTATGACGTTTTCAAATTGACAACAATTTATGCTTCGCTTGTCATGTCATATCAATGGCTTACTTGATATAGTTTATTTAATGTCAAATTTTTTCTTCAAGAGCATTAAAAAATAGATTAAAGTAATATTTTAACAATATTTTTGTGATTTGTATAAAGTTAGCTAATCAAAGTGCATGGTTATTGCCTAGAAGTACTGAAAAATGCTTGCGCCAGATTCATAATATATACCGCATGCCCTAGGAATTCTATACCCGTGAATAATGATTATTCACTGCTATTATTCACTCTGTGAAAAATGACTATCGTTTTGCTTCAGAAAACTCATTTATAAGGTATATATTATAAGGTAGTCGTGGACAAAAGTGTTATTATGACAGCAATAATAAACTAGTCGGACATTGAAAATATTAATAGCTTTATTCATAGTAAAACACATAAACCAGGTTTTAATCTAGGTTTACTAGACCTATGTAGTTTAAACCTAGTCTAAATAAGTCAATTCATAAAGATTTTTAAACCAGTTCTAAACTAGGTCTAACAAAACTGAGATTCAGATTCAAGAATTATTTCTCTTAGGCTTTGGTTTGTTTTGATATGCATTGACATTTGACAGTTATCATTCACTAGGATTATCGTATTATTTGTTGATTTTATTAGGTCAAAGTGAGTAAACGATTGGTCAGTATAATAAAATACGATAGACGAACAAAAATTTAAATTCACTTTGAATTGTACTGATAAATAATAACAGAAAACTGAAAGAGAAGTTGCAGCAATGCAGCATGGATGTTTAGACACAGTCGCTGCAAATATTCAATTCCGATAAATAAACGGAATATTGATGATGATATGATTTATAACAGGAGGAGATCTTGACTAATACAGGTGAAGTTATAGAGCAAATTCATTCGGGAAAAACAATGAATAGGTTAATATCAATTGATATTTGACAACCTTTCATATAATTTTAAGAGTGAAAATAGATCCCAATTTTCTTTAATATAACAATAATTATGATAATAGTCTTGATGAAATAACAGAAGGTCTTGTGACGGAGTTTGATGTTCTATACTTTAGAATGTACTATTAATTGTTCCATTATTATAATCAGTAAAAAATATTGTTGGCTCAAGTATTGGATTTAGTTTATCAAAAGAAATTGTCTGCTGATTTAATTGAGAACGGAGGAATATGGTCATATCTTTGTGTATTGGAGTGATCTGTACCGAATCCTTTGTTGTAATCAAGAGAAAAAAATCTTCATCGTGAAATAGATGATGGATAATTGATAAATCTCATAACTATTATTTTGAGTACTATTATTCATGAATGAATTATTGTTTATCTTCGTTTCCAATGAGTGCTTGAATCATTCTCACATTCGAGAAAAAATATTATAAGATTCTTATAAGTCAATGAAATATATTTGATTTTATCAAATATTTAATGATAATAGTTCAAATCAGGATCAACATGCAAATATTACACAACGATCTTCTATTTCTTGATATTTGGCAATAAATTGTGTAGGTAACTGAGGTTCTATTATTTTCATTTAGAGATTAACAATGAACAAATGCGACTCTGCCAGGGATAAAACGATGTGAGAAACAAATTCAGCGGGCAGAAATAAGCTTGTTTCTCTCCTAGGGCAGAAACAGGCTTGTTTCTGCCCGGCTACACTCGCATTTGTCAAAAATTGTCTTGTTTCGACTGACAAAACAGGCGTTGAAACGCGTTGTTTCAATGCAGGTTTTATGAAAAAGTTATTATTCTTTCGATGAGGTTTTAGAAGGATTGAGAGAATGGAAAAACATACACATACGAAGTGAACCGCGCGCTTTTAATTTTTTTAAATTTTAGTATCTTATTGTCCGTAATTATACCCGGCGCCACATCTTCGATTACAACGTTTAACATGGAGCTGTCCAGTCTCTCTTTAGATATTTGATCTGTGGGTCTGTGTTCATGACACACCTGATACCTGATGCCACGTGTAGGCGAGTAGCAGGTTGTTGGACACAGACGTGTTGAAATGTCGTATTTCATCAATATTTGTTTTATTTGTCTTAAAAACTCAAACAATCTCAACATTATCAAATCTCAATATGCTACTGGAACAAGTTTTGAAGATAAACTAAAATATTTTCTACCTGAACTGGTACGTATAGCACCGTTAACCTAAAATTATTATAATAACTGCACGTATAATTATTTCAGGAGTTCAATTCAAATATTCCAAAATATATTTGTGCCAAATGTCGACGTAATTTAAGTAGGTTTTATGAATTCAAACAAAAATGCTTACAAAATATGACAACATATGAAAAATATGCTCAGCAAGTAACCACAACAATTAATTCTCATAAATATTTATCTATTATTGTGCGTCGTAACTTTGTGTACGAAAATGTAGATGAGAAACAAAGTGAAGTAGATGTAGAAGATACAGTGGACAGAAAAGATTTTATTATTGAGCAAGAAATTAATAAAAAGTTAATATCAAATGACGAATTAGACTTATTGTTTCATGAGATTAAACAAGAAGATCACAAATCAGGTAACACCTATTACAAAAATGAAGATATTCTCGAAGAAAATGCGCAAATGTTGGACGATTGTGTTTCAACGTTGATTGAAAATAAAAATATTAACGAACAAGGGTATAAATGTCACAATTGCGATGAAATTCTTAGTAATTATGAGGATCTGAAAAACCATGAACTTAAATGTTCTGATAAAAAGTTGTATGAATGTGAAATATGCAACAAATCATTTAAATCTAAGAATTTTTTTAGAAGACACCAAATAATTCATAAAAATATCAAACTATATACCTGTAAAATTTGTAAAAAACCATTCAGACAATTAAGCAGTTTAAAACAACATCGTCTGAAACACTCTGGTAAGAAATCATTTACTTGTGAAATTTGCAAAAAATCATTCGCAGAGTCGTATTGTTTCAAGCAGCATAAACTCATACATACTAGTGAAAAACCATTCAAATGTGAAGTCTGCAGTAAATCATTCAGGCAATTAAGCAGTTTGAATGTACACCGTTCAATACATACTGGTGAAAAACCATTCACTTGTGGAGTTTGTAGCAAATCATTCAGGCAATTAAGCAGTTTAAATGCACACTGTTCAATACATATTGGTGAAAAACCATTCACGTGTGGAGTTTGCAGCAAATCATTTCGGCTTCCACATGGTTTGAAACGGCATGAACTTGTACACACTGGTGAAAAACCATTTACTTGTGAAGTTTGTAATAAATCATTTGCACTAGAAGCCAACTTAAAACAACATCGTTTGAAGCATTCTGGTATAAAACCATTTACTTGTGAAGTCTGCGATAAATCATTCGTCCTTTCACAAGTTTTGAAAAAGCACCGTTTAATACATTCTGATGAGAAACAATTTACTTGTAAACTTTGCAATCAATCATTCCAAAACTCGAAAATTTTGAAGCAGCATAAACTTGTACACACCGGTGAAAAACCATTTACTTGTGAAGTTTGCAATAAATCATTCAAACTATTGTGTAACTTAAAAGAACACCGTTTGGTACATACTGATGAAAAACCATTTAAGTGTGAAGTTTGCGATAAATCATTCAAACGTGTGCAAAATTGGAAGGCACATAAACTACTACACTCAAATAAAAGATTTACTTGCTATGTTTGCAACAAAACTTTTTCCACCAAACGAAGCTTAGGACGTCATTTATTAAGCATCCATAAAACAAAGAATGATCACAAACTAAGAGTTCACTGTGGCACTATGCCCTATTTCTGTAAACACTGTTGTAAAACATTCGAACAGCTTATTCATTTGTGCGAATAGAGGCGCATATTCATTTAATAAAGATTACTTTTAATGAAACTTATCACATTTTATTTACATACTAATCAAAACTGTTTCCAAAACAGCATTTTTTTATCCTCTATTTTGTTTACCTCTCAATTCATTAAAGTCAGTAGATAAAATAAAGTACAGCGAATTAGCGGCCGCTCTGTCTCCAAATATTGGTCAGTCACATCAAATTCCAAAAAGTAGCAAAAAATATATCAAATTCCAGATGATGACTGATAAGTTGTAAGTTTTTTTTCTTGTTGATGTCGGTAAGTATGTTCGTACGTGCGTAGCTTGCTAATCTCAAAACTGGTTGAACGTATAATGTTGAAATTTTGTATTCAAGACTAGTATAGGGTCTAGTTAGGCACCTCGCATTATGGTTTCAATCGTCTGTACCGGAAGTGCACTTTACTTGAAACTTTTTTCGAATTTTTCTAAGTCCAGAATGATCAACCGTGGGATGTTGAAATTCAGTATTTGAACTTGATGTTGTATCAGAATGGCTATCTGCTATTTTTGTAAGAATCCGCCGGGCCAGAAGTGCACTTTACTTGAGACTTTTTTTGAATTTTTTGCATAAATATAGAATGATCCGCCATAGCATATTGAAATTTCGTATAAATAACTACTATAACATCTTATTGTACATCTTGCATTATGATGTATTGGAGAAGTTGAAATATGTATCATTCCTATTTTTCGAATGCTGTTTAGAAACATTTCGAGAGGCCTCCAAGTTTCACAGGCATGCGCATGGAGAAAAAATTAAGCTTTAAACTACTGGTATTGTTTGGTCGAAAGAAACAGCAACTGTAAAGACAAATATATTATTAAAAAATGAATTAATGAATACTATTTCCATAATAATAATAAAATATAATTAAAATTTTAACAGCAATGTATTTATTACACCTTAAATAATTTTAATCGTTCAAGAATATTATAAATAGAAATTATATATTTAAAAGGCTTTGATAGTAATAAACATGCCAAATAGTCCCTATTTTCCTGCCATTTTCATTAAAATAAATGAACTAGCAATTATGGTTACTTGTTGAGCAAATAAAATTTATGTAAGTGTGGTTATCTGTTGAGCAAACACAATGACGTATTAACAGTAGACCCAGCACGCGGCATTTGTTTTGATGCAGGAATAAGCAGTGAGGTGAGGAGCGTAAACATCGTTAGGCGTGTTTCTTCGACTATCATACTGTGAATCTCAGGATCATATTCGCTGTATATGAATCATGATTATTTTTTGAAGCAAGAAAACAACCAACTACGAGTCATGGGTCATATTTTGATTTGAGAATATTCATATATTCGTTTTTAAAAATATATTTTAAAACTATGATTTTTGGCGATTTTTTCTCCTGTAATTGGTTAAAATATCAGAATTTTTCAGTAATGATTTTTATTTTAATTCATTGAATAGTTTGTTTTTCAAGAACTATTTATTATTGCATAATTATTCGTATATTCATCCATTCATATTAGATGCGGGATGTGCATTTATTGTTTTACCAACGATTTTATTGTTGTGTTCTATCCGCCATATTTCAAATTTACACAGATTCTGTTATTGCAATCATCGTGAACATGCAAAAAGTCCGATTCAGAAGGGTAAGGGGATTGTCACTTTGTGATCACAAAGTGAAGAAGTGGGGATAACGAATAACGACCAAAGAAACATGATTCACTGAATTATGAGGACTTATATCATTTAGATTGCCCGAAGAAACACGCCTGTTGTATCGCAGGTTGCGTTTCTCATTCAAAAAAATATCGATTGTGAGATGTGAAAAAAATCTAGTTGTTTTTTATTTTGAATCAATTAATATATTATCACTTCTATTTTAATAAATATTAACATACAGTACAGAATATAGGCGTGCACTTCTCAAACATAAATAAAAGCAGGCAAACAGCATAACAAGCATGTTTACTCCCTTCGCTTCTCAGAGCCCCTCACCTTGTAAGTGCTAACATCACAACAAACTGTGGACTGCCATAGAACGCGCTGGGTCTACTTTAATAATACGTCATTGAGCAAACAGAATAAATATGAGTGTGGTTACCTGTTGAGCTAATAGAATGTATGAACTGTTTAAATTTTTTGAAGCTGAATTTACATGCTAAAAAAAATATAAATATTAAATTATTTCTTACAATTTCAAAAGAAAATGCATCTTTTCTTATTACAGTAAAAAAACATATAAATTAAAGTTCGATTGCACATAAGTAAAAATGCTAATAAAAATGACTTAAAATAATTTTTTTGGACAACTTACAGCATGTAATGTTGAAGATGGTGATTAATTTATGGCTACTGGAAGTCGTCCACGTCTTGGTTTATCTTCTAACGTACATCTATTACGTTTAAATTCACGGAAGCAATAAACAGTCCAAAATACGAACCAATTTTACATTAGCACAAAATAGTACTTGGCTATCTGTCAGCTGCATCAATTTTCATAAATAGATTTGTGCAATTGAAGGATTCAAATTTGTATTAGTTGCTTTTATTCCTTGAATCAATTTCGGACAGCTTACATTTACTCTGAGTAAATCATGCTCGCATTTGGGCCAATCAGATTGCTTAAATCTTAGTCGCATAAGAAACCTTGGGCTGTTCTTAGCGGAAATGAATTGTAATTGTAAATTTATTAATTAATTATTGAATAAAATAAATTATAACAATGGATAATAACTTTACAGGCTGAAGGAGTGCTTCCATTTGCGGTATAAACTATAAAATATTTTTTGAAGAAATAAGTAATTTATTCAAACTTAAACGTAGTTCTATTTAATATATAAATATTAGATGAGAAAACTACGTAAAATTTCATTTGTGTATACAGATATAATAAGAAAAAGACATTTATATAAATAAATATTTCAATAATATAACATTTTTATGCACATATTTTGTCATTTGTAACGTTTAGGTCAATCCTACCACCATTTCTTTTTTTACAATATTAGTATAAATAATCCCGGGGATGTAATCGATCCTCTCTTGAACAGTTTTCATTCAGTATTAGAACCATTAAAGTTAACAAATATTATTAGGATAAAATCTTTATTTTTTGTATGATATTGCATAAAAATCTTATAAGCGTTCCAATATTAAAAATAGTATCTTCCCTTTCTTCATAAAAATGGAGGCTGCTCTTCCAAATGATTGATAGAATTTGAGTTTTTAGAAATCAACGATTTTTGTTTTTTCAAATAATTTATAAACCATTCTGAATATGAATTATTTAATGTGTTGGATATGTTGGATGAAGCTGACTGGTAAAGTGAATAATGAAGAATTTAAATATGGGAATTCAGTAAAAAAAAAATCATTTCTTTTTCTATACTGTTTCGACCCCACCTGGGTCATCTTCAGGAGTGAAAAGATTTTATCTTTCAAACAAATTCATGTGTTCAATTTGTTTAAAAACTAGAATCTTTTCACTCCTGAAGATGACCCAGGTAGGGTCGAAACTGTAGAGGAAAATAAATTAATTTTTTTTTGACTGAATTCTCATATTCAAATTCTTCATCATGAATTATTTAATCGAATATCTTTCTTTAATTGAAAGAAAAATACTCATGTTGTCCTACTCTATTTGGGGCATACTATATTTTTGAAGTTTATACAGATGGTTGTAGATGTGTTCATTTTTTTGAGAAGAACCTATTATTTTTTTCGTTTTGTACGTGTGCAGTAGATTTTTATTTATTTTACAATTTATCACGCAATCATTTAAAAGTAAAATATATTTTTATAACTATATTAAATCTGAAATACACTTGAAATTTATTAAATCACCAAACATTGTTGATCTCAATCAATAAGATCAAAGTTTATTATTTATTTGTTTCACTGTATTTTTAGTAATTCTTCAACACTAGTTTCTAAAGGTTCTGTTATTGTATTTGGGACTATCATCATTTTAATTTCGAACCTAAAAAAAAAAAAAGAGTTGGATATATAATACCAAAAGATTCCTGAAAAAGAAGAAGCAAACTCAATTGACTTATGAAAAGATTTCCTGTGTGCGTAAATCATGAAACAATTCTAAATACTTGGAATATAATTTTACTGATAGTTTACTTTTCTGGCCTAGGTAAGTAAATAAAATGTAATGTGATTACTTACTGTACAGAGGCAGGTAAACATGTAAAATCTAATTTATTGCGAATGACTTCTAGCATGCTTAAAGTGCGCAATGTTGGCTTAAAGTCTAAAACATGAAGGTCGCTGTGATCTATTAGGTCTGTTGTTTCATCATCTTCTCCATTTTCTGGTATTCTTCTGGGTTTTCCATTAGGGCTGAAAAATTAAAAATCGATTGTCTTCAAAGAAAAATTAATTTTGATATCACCAAGAGAGCAGAAATAAAAAGATTAGTTTATTACCTTGTTCCGCCGAATAAAAACATTTTGTCTCCTGCAACAACACAAGATTGTCTTCGTCTTTCACAAGGTGGCGTGCCGAGGGTCTTAATTTTTCTCCAGTGCGATGTGTGAGGGTTATACTGGTAAATTTCGTTGAAATGCTTATCTATATTGCCATTATAACCACCGAATATATACATATTTCCCTCATATACGACTAAAAAACAATAATGAAATAATTCCTATTTAACATTATTGTCCTGCTTATAAGTACTTCAATATTAATGTAAAAGTGAATGAAATTATAAAAATATTTACATGCTGAATGACTTCTCCTTCCTGTAGGTTCGTCACCAGACGTATAAGGCCTATGCCACCGCCCAGTTTCAAAATCTAAATAAATAACGTGTGATGAATAAACTTCTTCATTGCTAATGTTTGGATAACTTCGATCTCCTCGTCCCCCGAAAATATACATCCTATTTCTCAAAACTACGGATGAATGAAAATCTCGAAAGCTAGGTGGTGAGCCAAGTGTTGCAATGTACGACCAACAAAGTTCTTTGAGATCTAGCATATATACTTCTTGAGAAAATGACTCTTCATCTTCCTCAAAACCACCAAAAATATACATTTGATGACCATTAAGACACGCAGAATGGCCATCTCTTGCACCAGGAAACATGCCTTTCACTTCCGGGGTATTCCAACAATGATTTGTTGTGTCAAAATAGTAAAGAGTATTGCAAGCAAACTCATCATTTCGCCCTCCCCAAATATAAATCTTTTTACCATAAGCAACGGCTGTATGTCCGTATCTCTGAAACGGCACAAAAAGACCATCGAGTTGTGTTAGAGGTATTCTTGTCCAGCGGTATGTGTCGATATTTAGCATATGAACATCCATTGGACGCAATTCTTTACTATCTTCACCTGTGCAATATCCACCAAATGAATAAATATATTTGCCAACAATTGCTGCAGCATGGTTGACCCGTCGAGGTCCGCCTTCAATATTTGTTATCCAATACATATTCAATAATTTTTATGTCTGCAATAAATTCTTTAATATTTTATAGCACATTTCACAGAAATTGAGTCATACCTAACCTCCATTTTAGTAAATATACGACACGTAGTTCAAAAAGTTGTATAGTAAGCAATTTTAATACTATTTATACACATGCTGCACTTAAATAATTTATTATTATAGATTACTATATTTTTGTATATCTGGTAATAAATTAAATGTCATCTGGTAGAACCGAAGATGAATTTATACGTAACATAACCAAATTTTTGTACTTTATCAAGATCAAATCAGAAAAGCAGGCTAAAATTAATCTTCCAGTAAATAAAATAAAGATAAATTAAAAATAAATTATGTTAAATGGGTTATATGTCAAAATTATTTGGCTGCATTCAGAACTTCACAATGGTGTGCATATTCTGAACGAATCTTTCAATACAACGTACTCCCTGAGTACAACAATAGTGTCAATTTAGACCAGGATTTAGCCATTATAGAGATTGATTTGAAAATGGAAAATCTACGAATATTTGTTCAAAATATAAGCTGTGTATTAAAGATTGATTCATAAATCTATGGTTATTTGTTGAGCAGATAAAAGGCTAACATTTTTGTTGCACTATTTGACCCCCTTTTCTGGTGGAATTCAAAAATAGAGGGTTTGATCTGGTTTTGAAATAAATTGGGCAATTTATGTTGTCTAGTAGAAGTAAATTTAACAATCAATAAATGTTTGTTCAGGAAATACGAGCTTTCTATTAAAGATTTGATTCATAAATTTATAGATTAGTTGAGAAACAGAAAGGCTAACGATTCTTGTTGCATTATTTGACTTCCTATATTGGTGGAGTTCAAAGATACAGGATTGGATCTGGTTTTGAAATAATCTTGACCATTTGAGCTTCTTACTAGAGTTTGATTTTGAATTTAGGGTTACTTGTTGAGCAGATGAAAAGTTGATAGATTTTTGTTGCATTATTTGCTCCTGTCAGAAGAACTCAGATATAAAGGGTTGGATCTGGTTTAAACTGAATAAAGTAATATAAGCTCTCTATTAGGGATTGATTTAATAATCAACGAATATTTGTATTAAAAATTGTGATATATTGGCAGGGGCTGGTGGAGTAGGCGCCGAGCGTAACCATGGTGAGGATTGTTTTTGAATGGTTGTTATGTATTAGTCATTAATTAATTCCTGAATTAATTAGTTTAGTTTGTTTTCCTCTAAAATGTATAAGAATGTTATTGAGTTGAACCTGGAGTCAAACGTGTTTCTGAATAAAGATATTTATAATAGCAAGGCGTTATTGTAATATATTATAAAAATTGATTCATAGTTTATAGTTATTTGTTGAGCAGCTGAAAGGCTGACAGATTTTCGTATTATTTGATCTCCAATGATGTTGGAGTTCAAAGTTAAAGAGTTAGAACCGGTTCTGTAATGAATTAGACAGTATAAACTGTCTCTGAGCGGCTGATTTAAAATCTACAAATATTTTTTCCAGGACATATAAACTTTATTAAAGTAAATATTTTTCTCCAAAACTGTTTTGGAATTTGCATATTCCATAACCAAAAATTAAGTTGGAACGAATGACATTCCAAAAAATCGTTTTGAATGATTCCGTATGCCGTTTAGAATGATTCTGTAAGCCTTTTGAATCATTTCGACGAATCAGAAGCTGTTAGCTTGGCTACTACCATGGTAACTTCCTAACAATTCAAGTATTCATATCTGGATTTGACGTTTGACATTGAATAATTTTTCAAGTTTCCTCTGAGATATTGGTGAGTTTCCAAAACCTTGTTAGAGAAAGTATAGTCTACAACATGTTTGAAATGGCGTATTCCACACTCGCGAACCGTAATCCTCGCCTTCGGCTCGGTTTACAAACTTATCGCTCGTTCAGAATATAGGCCATTCCAATACTTATTGTAGAATATACTATTCTCCAACACTGTTTTGGAATTTGCATATTCCATAACCAAAAATTATTTTGGAACGAATGACATTCCAAAACATCGTTTAGAATGATTCCGTATGCCGTTTAGAATGATTCTGTAAGCCTTTGGAATCATTTCGACGAATCAGAAGCTGTTAGTTTGGCTACTACCTGGCTACTACCATGGTTACTTCCTAACAATTCAAGTATTCATATCTGGATTTGACGTTTGACATTTAATAATTTTTTAAGTTTTATCTGAAATATTGGTGAGTTTCCAAAACCTTGTTGGAGAAAGTATAGTCTACAATATGTTTGGAATGGCGTATTCCACACTCGCGAACCATAATCCTCGCCTTCGGCTCGGTTTACAAACTTTTCGCTCGTTCAGGATATAGGCCATTCCAATACTTATTGTAGAATATACTAATTTT
This sequence comes from Dromius quadrimaculatus, assembly GCA_963989225.1. NCBI lineage: Eukaryota > Metazoa > Arthropoda > Insecta > Coleoptera > Carabidae > Dromius > Dromius quadrimaculatus. Next base: position 13,874,040 of record OZ022327.1, on the reverse strand, counting down.
TAAAGTCTTCTACAGCGCCCGGATTCGAACTCGAGACCTCATGCATGAACTTTATATTAGAGATTGATTTATGAATTTACGGTTATTTGTTGAGCAGATGAAAGGCTGATATATTCTCGTTGCATTATTTGACCTTCTGCTTCTATACGCCTCTTGCGTATTCTCAGTGGCTCCGCTCTATCGGTTAAATTTTACATCTACGAGGTGTGCCGTCAAAAACGTCAAACTGTCAAAAGTAATTTCTGTATGTCATATTATTCGATAATCATCATTCATTTAGAAGTTATTGTGTTGTTGGACGTACTAATACTAAAGCAAATAACCCAGAACTAATTTTTATAGGTTTTATAGAATATGAAGCAAAACAGAGAGAAATGTGGATAACAGCAGCTAAACGAGTGTGATTTTATGCAATAATCTATAAAAATGTATTCAATTCTCAGTATCAACCATCTTTAAGAGAAGTTAAATATTATAATTGTAAAGAAATTTGATATATACCACTTAGATAAGTTTCTAAATTCGTCTCAGAATCCTTTACTGAAAGCACCAAATTTTTGCTTAATATTTTTCCCTCTCAAAATTCAAGAATTGTTTTAATGATAAACAAGATGAGAAAATCTCTTTCCCCTAAGGATTTCGCTCAAATTATGTACGTATATAATACATTATGAATCTAACTGTAATTGATCATCTCTAGATAATTCACATAAACAATAAAAAATAATAATGACTATGGTTGATTTGCTTTTTTTAGAATATTTTTGTCTAAAAATGTTGTCATAAATTGAATACAATATTATTATTAGGAATAAAGATGGTACGTCATGGATTTCATTTTTATTTTAAAGCAGATTGACATACTATTTCAAAACATTGACAGGTGACATCACACCTCGAAGTTGTGATTTTTGATTAATATGCGGCGCTTTCGTCGAAATTTGAAGATACGCAACAGGCCTATACCGGAAGGATTTAGAGATAGAGGGTTGGACTTGATTTTGAAATGTAATGAATTAGAAATTTCGAGAATAATGTTTAAGTAAATTTTGATCAGAATTGTACTTGATGCGATAGAAATTATGTTTGTTAGCAAAAATTGAAAGGAATAGGTTTCGCGCTTCCGCTGAGGGAGGCTTAAGGCAGTTTTCAAGTATTAAAGTTGAAAAGTCGTTACTTCCAGAGAAAAGTTGATAATAATTTTATTTTAGCCAAAAGTTTCAAGATTTGTTCCATTATGGTTCAGCAGAATAATATCAAGGCCCGTAATTAAATATTATATTAATTTTTACTTACTTGTACTAAATACAAGAAAGTATTGTGAAACGGACAAAATTCACCTATCGAGATTTTGATGGAAATATCCGTTTTGAGCATCCCTGAATCCATTTTGACTATTTTTGGCTTGATGTCGGTACGTATGTTCGTGCGTGCGTGCAAACTCGCAAATCTCAAAACTGGTTGAGCGTATAATGTTGAAATTCTGTATTTAAGACTGGTATGGTATAGGGTCTAGTTGTGCACCTCGCATTATGGTTCCAATCGTCTGTACCGGAAGTGCACTTTACTTGAAACTTTTTTCGAATTTCTCTAATAAATCCAGAATGATCAACCGTAGGATGTTGAAATTCAGTATTTGAACTTGATATTGTATCAGAATGGTCATCTGCTATTTTTGTATGAATTGGCCAAGCCAGAAGTGCACTTTATTTGAAACTTTTTTTGAATTTTTTGCAAAAATATAGAATGATCCGCCATAGCACATTGAAATTTCGTATAAAGAACTTCTATAACATCTTATTGTACATCTTGCATTATGATTGTGATCGGCTAAACCGGGAGTGCACTTTACTTGAAACTTTTTTTTAATTTTCCGCATAAATTCAGAATGATCAGCCAAAGGACACTGGAATGTAGCATTTGAACATTTGAAATTGCTGTAGTATCTAAATGGTCATCTTCTATTTTTGTAACAATCGGCTAAGCCGGAAGTGCACTTTATATGACAGACTTTTTGTATTATCCGCACATATTCCAAACAATCAGTCATAGAATATTTAAATTTTGTATTAGGCACTTTTATAATATCTAGTTGTACACCTTGCATTATGATTGCTATCGACTAAACCGGAAGAGCACTTTATTCGAAACATTTTTTTAATTTTCCGCATAAATACAAAACGATTGAACGTAGATTGTTAGAATTCAGTATTTAGGACGATTATACCGTTTAAATGCTCATATCCTATTTTTATTGCGATCCACCGAGCCGGAAGTACGCTTAACTACACAGTCTTTTGGAATTTTTCGCATAAATTCGAAACGTTCAGGTGTAGAATATTGAAATTTGGTATTTCAGTCTGATGTAGCATCTGAATGATTGCCTACTATTTTCATAACAATAGACTGAACCGGAAGTGCACTGCAGTAGGAAATTATTTTTTAATTTTGCGCATAAATTCAGATCTGTTGGTAGTCGTAGAATTTTGGAAATCAGTATTTAGGAATGTTGTAGTAAAAGAATAACGGCCTACTGTTTCCATAGCATTCTTAGAATCTTTTGGGTAAATCCAAAACGATTAACTGTGGAAACGATGAGATTTTGTATATTTATATTTATATATATATATATATATATATATATATATATATATATATATATATATATCCAATGATGTACAAGTAAGTCATGTGATGTTCGCGTCAGATTTTTGATGTAAAATAAAGAGAAAGACTTCGATCCAAAAAGCTTCATTTGTTTAAGGTAAGAATGTTTTATTATTGTGTTTCATATTTAAAATTTATATTTAAATTATTAATGCTTCAAGTACCAATTATTTGCGTAATTATTTTTAATCATTGTTGCATTCTATAATTTCTATTGTACTATAATACAAATTCAGAAACAATCATTTACTTGAAAATAATAAATTTTGTTGGATAAAAAAGTTAGTAACAATATTTAACAATTCCCAGATAAATAATAAGATGAATGAGGGGAATTGTTACAGAAATAAATAAGGCAATATAAGCTGTCTGTTTGAGGTTGATTTAAAAATATGTGAATATTTTTTCAGGAGTTATAGGCTTTCTATTGGAGATTGATTTATAAATCTACGGTTATCTGTTGTTATTTGATCCCATATATTGCTGAAGCTCAAATATAAAGAGTTGAATCTGGTTTTGAAATGCATAAGATAATATAAGCTGTTTAATTAAGGTTGATTTTAAAATCTAATATTTGTTCAGGAAATATAAACTTTCTATTGGAGATTAATTTATTAATCTACGATTTTTTGTTGAGCAGATGAAAGGCTGACATTCTCGTTGCATTCCTACATCGGTGTAGTTCAAAATAAGAGGATTGGTTCTGGTTTTAAAATGAATAGGGAAATATAAACTATCTTTCAGAAGTTGATTCAAAAATCTACGAATATTTATTCAGGAAATATAAGCTTTCTATTAGAGATCGATTCATAATTCTATGGTTACTTGTTAAGCAGATAACAGGTGGATATTCTCGTTGAATTATTGGACTCTCTGCCTCTTCACTGGTGGAGGTTGAAGATAGAACACTAAATCTGGTTTTGAAATGAAAAAGGAAATATAAACTGTCTATTAGAGGTTGTTTCGATAATCCACGAATATTTGTATGATGAGCTTTCTATTGAAGATTGATTCATAAATTTATGGTTACTTGCTGAGCAACTGAAAGGTTGACAGATTCTTATTGCGTTATTTGATTCCTTATACCAATGGAGTTGAATCTGGTTTTGAAATGAATTAGGAGTAAGCTGTCTACTAGAGGTTGATTTTTGAATCTATGTACGAATATTTTTCAAGGAAGTAAAAGCTTTTATTAGAGACTGATTTATTAATTTATGGTTGATCGTTGCATTATTTGACACCCTACACTAGTGAAGATTATAGAGAGCTGGACATGGTTTTGAGATGATAAAGGGAATATAAACTATCTATTAGAGACTGTTTTGGAGATCCATGGATATTTGTACAGAAAATATAGACTTTCTATTAAAATATTAATTTATAAATATACAGTTACTTGCTGAGCAGATGAAAAACTGACATTCTTGATACATTATTTGACCCTCTACATCGATGGACATAAAATGCAGGGCTGAATCGGATATTGAAATGAATGGGGTAATATAAACTGTCTAATAGAGATTTATTTAGAAATCTACGAATATTTGTTCAGGAAATATAAGCTTTCTATCAAGACATTGATTCATAAATTTATGGTTATCTGTTGAGCAGATGAAAAGCTGACAGCCTCTTGTTGGATTATCTGACTTCCTATACCAGTGGAGATAAGAGAGATAGAGGATTGGATCTGGTTTTGAAATGAGGCAACATAATTTATCTATTATAGATTGATCAAAAAAATTACAAATGTTTGTTCAGGAAATATAAGCTTTCTATTGAAGATTGAATTACAAATCAACGATTGTGTTGAGCGGATGAAAAGTTGACAGATTTTCGTCGCACTATCTGTTTTTTATATCGGTAGGGCTTAAAGGATTGTGTAGTCCAAGAGATCATGACCCATGTTTCATGAAGTGTTTGATTCAGATAGAAATTTTTATAGCAACTTAATTAGATATATATATATTTCATGTATCTTCTTGTTTTAGTCTCCCGGTTCTGACGATGGCTACACAGTAGTCGAAACCGGTCAACAAAAATAAAATTTTGAACAGTGTGATACAAGACTTTATTTTTCTTCTAACTTTCAATATTATTCATATCACACTAGGGTTAAATCATTCTTATCATAAAAATAGAGGGTTGGATCTGGTTTCGGAATAAACTAGGATATATTAACTAATAGAAGTTAAGTTAGAAATCTATCAATATTTGTTTGAGGAATATAAATTTTCTATTAGAGATTGGTTTATGAATTTACGATTACTTGTTCAGTAGATGAAAGGCTGTCAGATTTTCGTTGCATTATTTGATCCCCTATACTGGTGGAGTTTTAAGAGAGAGGGATGGATCTGGTATTTAAATTAATAAAGTAATATAGGATTAGAGATTTAAAAATCGGCGAATATTTGTTCAAGCAATATAAGCTTTCTATTAAAGATTGATAAATTTACAGTTATTTGTTGAGCAGATGAAAGGCTGACAGATTTTTCTTGCATTATTTGATCTCTATATCTGTGGAGTTCTAAGATAGAGTAAAATGAATTAGATGAATAAACATTGTATCAGAAATTGATTTTGATGATCCCTGTTCATTTTTACGAAATATTGTGAAACAAATTTGATGAATTTTATTGGTACAAAGCTCATAGATGTGCCAGTAATTTCGACGATATTTGTATTTCACAATAATTTTGACCAAATTTACTCTCAAGTTCTGTTACACAAACAAAATAGCTTAAAGTAAAAAAATATCAGAAAATATGAGAAATTAGTTATAAAGCACTTACCTATTTGATATACACCATGCTCCACAGCTTTGCTTTGCGTTCAAATTACTTTTTGATTATATTCTTCTGTGGTTGACTGATTTTGACAATATTTTCTAATTAGGTCCTAATAGATCAAATGATAACCGAGCAAATTTCGTACTTTAACGCTTTCCAGAGATATGATTTTAAAATTTGCATAACTTGTAATCAAGCTACTCTAATGCACGTGATTGACCTTGGTCAGTGGATATAGACAAATATTGGTTACCTAGATATAACTACTTGTTCCGTGTAGTGTTTTGTGATTAGTGTGAGTTTAAATCTTACAGAATTCAAAATTCTGTCACGGCAATTTTATTCCGTTCAATTCTGAAACATATAAATAATTTAATTAGGTAAGTAATACATCTAAATAAAATAAAATCACATTGTATTTTCTAACAAAAATAAAATAGGTATATATGCGAAAATGATTATCATACAAATATTACATTTTTGTACTTTTTACATAGTCAATTTACATTTTTATGCCTTTGGTGGGATTGGATCCATGACACTAGTGGACAGTAGAGAATATCACTTGGCTGCCTGAGTACACTCAGCCACTGGTGTCGGCTAATAATAAATATGTAAAAAGTTAATTTTGAGTATAAAAATAAATATAATTTCACTAGTTTCTGTAAATATGGCTATTAAGTCACATTATATAAGTTTCACCATCAATAGGCTGAGAATCGATCCCATCGATAAACCAACACCAAGAAATGCGCCCATCATTGTAGATGCGGTCTCTTTCTCATGATGTTCCACAGCTCTAATAAAAATTTATTATTATTAAATGTTTTTTATACTTATTTTGAAAGTTTATTTTTACCTAGGTGCCAAAATGATTGCAATATTGGCTAGATAACCGTTTGATAATGAAAACAAGCACATAATTATAATGTAGAATACATCACTTCTAATCAATACTGGTAAATGATATCTTGGTTGCGCATTACAAAAAAGTAAAAGCGGGATGAATCCAAATCTTGAGAAATTTAAGGCAAGGATAAGCAGACCATTTTCTCGAGGCTAAAAATAAAATATTAATTACTCCCTCAGTCATTTTATATAACCGCTATCTGTCACATTGAGATATGCAATTAATTGATACGATGAAACAGCAATGAAACTGGCCATAAAATTCATGGTCAATTTCAATTAGATTCTTACCCATTGGAAGTATCCAGCAAGAAGACGACCGACATAATCTCCAGTACTAAAAATTAAATAACTAACCACCGGAACAAAATATAAATCTGAAAAAAGAATCGATAAAAAAGTTTTTAATGCAATAGAAAATATACTTTACCGGCCCATTTATCTCCTGTCCCTTTATCTTGAGATTCGATCAAAACAGTAACTCCAGGATAAATGCATAATGTTATAACGAATACAAGCCATTCGGAGATCCCATACATACTAATTTTTGAAAAAACGGTAGCATAAGAAACGGTTTCCGGTTGAATGTCTCTTTGAATGGAGGTAGATTCAATTACAGGCTTATTATCTAGATGATATTGAAAAAAAACTGATTTTGTAAGAACTAGATATAATATAAAAGTTACAATCAGAAGAAAATTTCCAATCATGAAATAAAGAAATGCGCTGTGCACGGATGATTCTCCTGTAGCAAGAGATATTATTTGTACTATGGCTGTAAAAATGCCCCCCAATGCTTGACCACTTATAACGGCAGTTATGTACGCAGGACTGAACTTCCCAACTATACCAAAAACACTTCCACCAAGAATTGCACATGCCACTGAAATCAAAATAAAGATTGAAATAAAAACAAAATAATCAAAACGTACATACCATTCAAAATAACTACTGAAGCCATTGTTATCAGAAAGAATTCTTCTTGCCCTGTAAAATATTCCCCAAATAAAATAAGAAAATTTGATTACAAAATATACTCACATTTATCTGTATTAATATTAACAAAAATAGTTGTAATAATAAAAAATATAATTGTCACAGAAAGTGAACCTAACATGCGAATTTGTAACGAGATTCTAAAAAAAAAAATTAATATTAAAATATCTGAAAGATGTTTAAAATTCCGAGCTCTTACCTTTTATTAATAAAAGTGCTTAGAATTAAAAAAACAGTATTAGGAATTGAAGATGCAATGCTTAAATAAGAGGTGAATTCCTTTTGCAAAGGTGTTCTATTGCCTGGGGTGACAGCCAATCGTGTGATATTATCATTTCCAATTTTGCGGAATTTGTACATCCAGTACTAAAAATATTATAGAATGCAGAAGCAATAACAAATTAATAACAGAACGAGACTCCAAACGAATTATGAACTGTGCTGAAATTAACCCGTAACCATCTAGCGGTTACGACCGGAACTCCCCTTGAGTGGATTCATTTTGATTTCTCATATGGCAATGTATGAAATCGCTGACTTTATTAGTTTTCAATGTATTTCATTGATATATTGGAACAAAATGCTGTTTTCTCATTTTATTTACAATAATTTGTGATCATCAAAATTATGGGGCTGAGGTATTGATTTTTCAAGAATATACACAAGAACACGCAAAATTTTGTTTCAAAATTCTTTATAGCATAATCTCGTATAGATGCAAATTGCATCTGGAAAATATTCAATTATTCACAAGCTTATAAGAAATAGTATATTACATCTAAGGTGGGAAGTATTTCATTACAGCCGAGAGCTTATTATATGACCGAGAGGCGAAGCCTCGAGGATCAGATATAGCTCGAGGCTGATATGAAATCTTCACTGAAGTATGTATACTATTTTATTCACAATCATCCCTAGTTTTCCGAGCTATTTATACGTGTATCCATTGAAATTGTGATAAGTGCAGATATCAATTAGTTATAACAGTGAAATGGAGCTATATACTTGCCCCGAATCGAACGAATATGCTACGGATGTAAATTCATAGTGATTTTGCTCATAATTTACACAAAATTGCAACATAATTCCGCTTATTTTCAATATTAATTGTTTTATTTTATATTTACATTATATAATATGATCGGTATTTTTGACAGCAGAGATTATTTTATTCCAACAAAGATTTATGACTGATGCTAGGCAACCTGTATAAACATTTCCCACCCAAGAGATGGAAGTATCGCTTCCGACCCGTGAGATAGTCATTGCAGTTGGAAATTACATACTTCCCAACCTCCAAAAAGTTAGGAATTGTTATATTACTATAATGATTGTGAATAAAAAATATTATCTTTTTTGTATAATGATATTTATATTTTCCGATACAGTTGCAATTGCATATGATTGAAATCAATCGATAAAATACGAATGAAATCGTGCAGAGTACCGCTTTGACAAGTCTACAAAAGATCCGCCATTTTGTGCTGCCCTCAACGGTAATGACGAGTTTTATTATTTAAGGTTTGACAAGCCTCAAAATGATAGGGATATCGGAAATATTATAATAATGTTTGGTGGTTTAACTACTTATAATTTTAATCATTACTTTTTGAAATATGCTGTTATAAAAAAAAAAAAACTAATTGAATTCACTTCACTAAATAACCAATTCGTTTAATTCTCAAATATGATTTTAACACGCTTTTATTAGCTCTACTAGAGCTCGTGCCATGTAGAAATGGAATTGTCAATCACTCTGAGCGCTTCTACTACGTAGCACTATTTTTGTAGCGGAATAAATTCTTGCAATTCCTTTCTCTTCTTATCATTATTTCGTATGCTTTTACATTGGAGTGACGATTAAGGGGCTGTCGCCATGAAATGTCATAGAGGTGTATCTCTTTCTATTTAATTTTATACTACTTTATCTTTTCAATGAGTATATGCGTATGCTGTTTCCTCCAGCTTCGAATATAAACACGACATAGCAACTGATTATTTCTTTCCAGTTCATCTTTCGGACGTGTCGTGATCTATTCTGACCACATGTTGATAAGTTTTTTCTGTTGTTTTCTTAATTTTTTCAAGAATAGTGATAATTCGTATTGTGCGAGGCTGCTCTAATTCTTATGGAATGGGAAAAGATATACAACTACCTCTTTAAAAACTTAAAACTTGACGCTTATGGATTAGAAAGAGACAGATACACCTCCAGTTATGCGAGTTACATAAGTTTTGGTAACACGAGACCACGCCCACTTTTCTATCCATTCTGTTACTAGAAATCATTGCCTTTTATCTACACTTGGTTAATAACAGACATTGCAACAAAAATTATGGAGGGTAAAGGTAAAGATGATCGACTTATATGGGGACTAAATTGAAAAAGTGCCCAGCAGAAAGCAGCAAATAGCAGTTCAAGTGACCAGAATGGCACTCGTGTATATATGTGTAGGGTTTAAAGGTAGTAGACAAAGTGCAGTGCGCTGAACAGCAATATTAAGTGTTTCTGGAAACTAGAATAGTTAATGAAACCTCAACTACTCACGTAGTCTTGAATAATTTAGTAAATATCACACTTAATTATAACCTTTAAAATTTTCATCAACTCGATAATAGCGCCATCTTTATTCGTCTCTTTTTCATGGAAACTTTTACACACACAGAATAGGTCCTCCTTACCTTTACCCTCAATAATCGATAATTTATACATTTACTTTTACGTATTTGGAATGTGTAATTGATTGAGAAGCCCGCTGACTGTGAATTATTCGTTTTCTAGCTGCTAAAGATGTGAAAGCAATTGAAATTCATTGTCAGATCTATGAAGTTACTGACAAAATATCATGATTGATGAAATGGTACGCAAAAGGTGGGAGCTTTCAAACATGGCCAAAAAAAACTTCATGACGAGAAACGGAGTGGGCAACTGACGATTTGGAGCAGAAACTTGATGAAAAAGTGAGAGAGAACAGACGATTTTTTCGATATAAGAGACATTTCATCAAGTTTCAAGATCTAAGACGATAGCCTCAAAACGGCCGTGTTGCAGTCGCTACATCAACCACTTGAGAATGCATAAACTTTCAATCACATCACAAACTATTTGTACATTTGTAGTATGAATATTATTTGCTAACTAAAATTTATTTTAAATTTTAACCAAAACATATTTGACTTACCATGCAAAATTTTCATTTGAATTTATTGATTTATTTATTTTATAATGTTCCTTGTTATATTGGAACATTCTGTACATATGTCTTTGAGAATTCAAAATTTATTTCTCACAGGATTATTTATCTTTTATGATTACTCATGTTTTTCAGGTCAAATAAATAGATGCCTTCAAAATTGTTTACTATTAAAACGCTTATGTATTTAAAGTTCAATTAGAATTATTGTATTACACTATTACGAATTTAAAACTGAGCATAACATGCAAGAAAATCAGCAAATAAAACAGAGTAATATAATATAGAATATGAGGAATTTAATTGAAAAATTCTTACATCGTCAGCTGTTATGAAGAAATTCCATGGTAACAACGAAATTACACCCAGAAGATAAAAAATTAAATAACATGTATAATATTTATCCACAGGCTCTTGAGATCTAAAAAAAGGTTTGTTATCCTTAATAAACAAATTAGGTTCTTCTAGATTTGTTGAATCAATTATATCATGATGAATATCACTGTCACTATCCGTTTCTTCTAGTAAAAGATGTCTATTCACTGATATATCCATCTTAAATACTAACTTTCCATAAGATTAGTATTGAGGTTTTAAAAATGAGTCATTTCATGGCCATTCTGTCACACTTTTGACGTTTGCTATCACACGACACGAACAGCATTTCCTGATTGTTTTTAGTTCAGTGTTGCCAAATGTACTATTTACGGATAATTCAGGAGGTTCAGGAGACTACAAATAATTTAAATTACTGGGTAAAAACAGGCAATTCGCTCATCATACAACATAATAATTGTCATGTACTCAGATGAATGATAAATACCACTGGCACTTTTTTATATATTTTATTGTTTATTTCTTATTATTAATTATTAAAAATACATTACATATTTTCGTACTTCAGCACTATGTAACTGCACTAGCAACTATCAAAATCTAGCTCAATGTTGCCAACGCTCTGTATGTCTATTTCAACAAGTGTTGACAACCTTACATCCCTTTTGTTTTAAATAAATATTACATTTAAATAAATTCAATTTCATTATGTTTGATAAGTACGTGGAGATTATAGGTCTAACTTAACCGGTTTCTGTATTTTTCTGCCAAAGCGAGAGATGTTGGTGGTGGAGCTGGAGCTGGTTATTTTGGATTCAGGAATTGTTATGTTCTGTCGAGTTGGAGTTTGTTCAGAACTTTCTGACTTTTCTGTGACGCTTCCTTCTCCTCCGTTGTCACTCACTTCTTCTTTGTTTCTTTCATGTGCATGTCTTATGAACCAGGAATTTCTTCTGTATATATTCCCATCTTCTGTTTGTAACATGTATGATCTTGGTTCTTCTGTAGGATTTAGGATTTTCGCGTTTAACCATTCGTTCTTCTTTTGTCTATAAAGGACTTTTTCGTTTATTTGAAAATGGTCATTGGGTTTTTTGCCCTTGTCAGCTTGATATTTTTGTTCACTTTTGTATGTTTTTAGTTTGTTGCTGACATTTTTCATTGTTTTTGGTTTTAGCAACTTTTTATTATTTGTTAATAAGTTTTTTGTGCGTCTACCCATCAAACGTTGTACTGGAGATCCTATGTTGCTTCTCGGTGTGTTTCTATGGTGTAGAAGTGCGAGATGGATGTCTGATTTATCCTCTGTACATTTTTTTATTAATGTTTTCGCCTCTTGAACATATCTTTCGGCGAGGCCGTTAGATCTGGGAAATTCAGGACTTGACAGGCGGTGTTTGAATTGCCATTTTTCAGTGAATCTCTTGAACTCTTCACTAGTATATTGACGACCATTATCTGTTAGTAAAATGTCCGGTATGCCGTGTTGTGCAAATGAATATTTTATTGCGTTGATTACTTCTGAACTTGTTATATTTTTCAGTCTTAGAAAATCAAAGTATCCTGAATAGGCGTCTGCTATAACAATATAGTATTGGTCACTAATTTGAAATAAATCGGAGGCTACGATGGACCATGGTCTTTCTGGTGTTTCTTGTTTCAGTATTGTTTCCATGGGTTTATCTTTTTGTATTTTCTGGCAAGTTTTGCAACTCTTGACGTAATCTATTATTTCTTGGCGCATGTTCGGCCAGTATACGTTATCTCTTGCTATGCTGAGAGTACCCGTAATTCCTTTATGACTTAAATGACAGTTCTTCATTACTTCATTGGTCATTGTTTTTGGAATGAGTGGTCTGTTGTTTTTAAATATTATGCCTTCGTAATACGAAAGTTGTTCTCTAAACGACCAATATTTTTGTAGTGTTGGCGTTACATTCTTTTGTTGATTTGGCCAGCCATCTTTAATTTGTTTCTTGAGTTGAATTAATTCTTGACTTTTATTTGTTTCTTGTTTGAGTAATTTAATTTTCTCCTCTGAGAATGGCATAATTACATGAATTTCGATATTATTTTCCTCTTCTATTTCTTGTTCTACGTTGCAATCTCGACTCAGTGTGTCTGCTATATATAATTCAGTTCCTTTTTTATATATGACTTTCGGATTGTAGGGGAGGACTTCCAGCATCATTCTTTGGAGTCTAGCTGGAATTTCATAAATATTTTTCTTGAATATTACCTCCAATGGTTTGTGATCGGACTCTATTTCCAATTCTTTGTTTCCCCACACGTATTCGTGGAATTTCTTGCAGGCTATTAATATGGCCAGCATTTCTTTTTCAATTTGGCTGTATCTTTGTTGTGTAGGTGTGAGAGCTTTTGCGCTGAATGCTACTGGTCTGTTGTTTTGCATCAGAGCCGCCCCAACTGCTTTGCTGCTTGCATCTACTGAGAGAACCACTTTCTCTTTTGGATTGAAGAATCTCAAGGATGGTAGTTCCTTGATTACTTTTATTAGTTTGTCAAATGATTCTTGCTGAAGATGATCCCAATGCCATTCCGCATCTTTTGATAGCAGTTGTCTCAAAGGTTCAGTTAGGTCTGAGAAGTTTACTATGAATTTGGATAGATATGTTATCATACCCAACAATCTTTGTAGTTCTTTCATATTAGTTGGTACTTTTAATTTTGAAATGCTTTTCACTTTCTCTGGATCCGCTTCGATTCCTTTGTTAGTAAGAATATGACCAAGAAATTTGACTCTATTCTTTTCAAAATAACATTTTTCTTTGTTTAATTTTAAGCCTGCTGCTTTCAGTCTTTGTATTACGTTGTTGGTTCTTTTTTGTAATTCTTCTTTTGTCTCTGCATGTATTAGAATATCATCCATGGAGCATTCGACTCCTGGTAAGTCTTCTATTGTCTTATTCATTATTTGCTGGAAGACTTCGGGGGCTGAGGCTAGCCCGAATGGAAGACGTTTGCATTTATATCTGCCCCACGGCGTTGAAAATGTCAGGTACTTTGCTGTTCGTTCTGTTACTCGTACTTGCCAAAAACCTTTTTTGCAGTCGAGCAACGTGAACCACTTCGAGTTATTGATATTGGCAGCAATTTCTTCCAAAGTCTTAAGTGGATAATGTCTTCTTTTTATTATTTTGTTTATGTTAGACGGATCAATGCAGATTCGAATTTTCCCTTTCTGCCTTACAATTACCATCGGTGATACTGCTGGGCTTGGTTCTGTTATTGGTTCGATGATGTCTAACATTACCATCCTATCCAATTCCTTTTTCACTTCGTCCTTTATGGCGTAAGGTATTCTTCGCGGTGGTTGTATTATCAATCTCGGATTTTCTTTCAAATCTATATCGTATTCGTACCCTTTTATACATCCTATTCCTTCGAATATGTCTGTATCTATTGTTTCGATTCTTTGTAGTAATCCTAGTTCGACACAAGCGTCTTTTCCTAGTATAGGCTGTATTTTTTCTTCAACTATGACGAATTTGATCATCTGTTTCTTATTTTTTACTTCTACTTTTGTTGCACTTTCGCCCTTTACTTTCATTTCGTGTTTGGTGAATGAAACTAGTTTCTTCGTCTTCGATTTGCTTATTAGGAGTTTTGCTCTATTCGCTATTTCTTCGCTTATCACATTGCATTGTGCTCCTGAGTCAAGTTTGAATTTAACTTTTACTTGATCATTTAGGTGCAGTGTTTCGTACCAGTCTTGATCTTTTGCATTTTCCTTTTGTATTTCTGCAACGAATAATGTGTTAATAAGTTCATCATCCTCGTCGCTTACCTCTCCCGTTTTCTGTTCTTCGCAGCTGTTTACTGTCCTTGACTTGCAGCATTTTGCAAAATGTCCCAGTTTTTTGCACTTGTTGCATTTTTTCTTGTATGCTGGGCAGCTTCCTTTCTCGTGCACTGTGTTGCATCTGGTACATTTAAAAGTTTCTGGATTGTGTTTTCCAGCTTTTTCTTTCTTGTATTTTGCATTATTTTTGTATACCGCGTTCACTTGGGCTTCTGTTTTCTCTTTCATTATCTGTATTTGTTTCCTAGCTTGTTCGCTAGCCCTACATATATTTGTGGCTAATTCTAAGGTTAGTTTATCTTCTGACAATAGCCGTTCTCTTACTGTATCGTTTTTTAAGCCAACTACTATACGGTCGCAAATTAAACTATCTTCTAATTTACCGAACGCACAGTTTTTACTTTTGCTTTTTAATCTTGTTAAAAATTCGTCGAACGTTTCGTTTTCTTTTTGTTCTATTTTGTTGAAAACGTATCTCTCGTATGTGACATTTATTTTAGGTACGAAATATTCTTCGAATTTCTTTTTTATTATCTCTATCTGATTTTGATCAGCTGGTTTTAGGTTAAAAGTGTTGAAAATTGCAATGGCTTCTTGTCCTATTATTGTCATCAACGTTGCTATTTGGATTGATGGATCTTTATTTTTGAGATTTGTGGCTGTTTCGTACCACTGGTACTGTTGTATCCACATTTTCCATTCTTCCGCCATGTTTTTCTCGTTGTTTATTATTAACGGTTTGGGCGGTTTCAAACCTACAACGCTGTCTTCTGAGTTCGGCATTTTTTCTCTTTTTACCTCTATTTGGGTTTCGGCACCATGTCATGTACTCAGATGAATGATAAATACCACTGGCACTTTTTTATATATTTTATTGTTTATTTCTTATTATTAATTATTAAAAATACATTACATATTTTCGTACTTCAGCACTATGTAACTGCACTCGCAACTATCAAAATCTAGCTCAATGTTGCCAACGCTCTGTATGTCTATTTCAACAAGTGTTGACAACCTTACAATAATGTTTTATATTAACTCAAAATTCAAGATCAAGAATCAAGATATTCGATTGAGAATTTCAAATTTATTCTAATACATCTATACAGATAAATAAAAATGAAGTGTCCATCAGTGATTCCAAAATAAATATAATAATTTAAGTGAGAACTATTATTTGTTCAATCATAAATAACCGTTTTTAGAATTTTTGTCTGTCTGTCTAGTTGAATAGGCTCCGAAACGGCTTAACAGATTTCATTGAAAATCTCAGGCGTTAAAACAGAAATTTCAACCTGAATTTTTGTGTATGTTCCATCTCTATATCTTGCAGGGCTCAGAAGATATGAGTATAAATATTTGTATGCTTCGTGTTTGTGCCAGTCATAGTCTTCCAGTGTTAGCGTAACTGTAGAAATGATAAGAAATATGCGCATGCATAAGATGGAAAAAGAGGAAATAATTATTGTTAGCAACGATTATAGTGACCCACGCAGGTGAATTCGCGGACACTGATTAGTTTAATAATAAATTTGACGCTTAAAATAGCGATTCTTTGTTAATTAAGTATTTTTTTATATAAAATCGCCTGATTCCTATATTTCGAGTTTACTTAACAAATTCAATAGGTGGCAACACTGTGGGACAGCTGATGCTAAATTATTTGACATGCGGTAAAACATACCCAACATAAACGTTGCACAAATTATAAAATTGTTTAGTGATTAGTATGGGATATAAAAATTTCAATAATACATTTAAAGAATTAATGTAGTGATCCCAGAACTATATTAATTAATTGCAAGATGACTTCACCAGCAGTATTAAAACTTATTTTTATTATTAATTCATTTATTTATATTCATTGTGCGCTACCGGATCCCGGAAAATATGATTTTTTAATACGTGTAAGTTAGTTAATAAAAAACATTTAGTATTTTTGAAAAAATTGTATATTTTCTTAGGATACTAATGATGATAGGTTATCTTTGGGCAAAAGTCTGTATAAAGGATCCCAATTGTTTATACAAAGTAACAAATGAATTTAATGGTAAGGAGGCCAAAATTTTATCATCTGATGTTTTAGTAACCTGTGAAGCCCGTGATAATGTGGAAACTAATGTTGAAATTACTTGGAATCTTGTGAGGTCAGTATGTTGGGAAATTGATGATAATTGGAAGACAGATCAAGAGGTATTATGAATTATATTTATGATGAATTCATATAAATTTTAAATGTTTTATAGATCATGGAGAAACATAAAATGCAAAAATTTTTAGTTTTCAATAATGGAACTTTTAGTTACATACAATCTAAAATAGAAACCAAGTGTGAAGGACATATTAAGTTGCCTCACGTAGGCTCTGAACAAGGAGATAAAGATTTAGTTCATGTCAAAAGTAAGAAATCCGTTTCAAATAAGAAAAATTTGCAAGTCCCTAAACCGGTAATATAAGTTTATGTTTTTGTGAAATAGGCTTTAACATTTTTTTTTTTTAGACTGATGATAATCATGTGTATGAAGTTGACAGGGACGGAGTTTATGTTTTGTATTTAAAAATTACAAGTAAAGATGAGTTTAATGCTTCAGTTCATATCGAAATGATAGGAACTCATGGATATCTTTCTGCTGTTGATTGGCCTTTATTACCGGTTGGTAAAAGATCTTTTATTTAAATTCCTCATTAAAAAAATTATGTTTCAGTTTTACGGTGGCATGTGTCTGGTGTACGTTGTTTTCGGAGTGATCTGGTTATTGGTTTCATTTTTACAATGGAGGGACCTCCTGCGGATTCAATTCTGGATTGGTGGAGTAATTTTATTAGGAATGTTAGAGAAAGCCACTTTTTATGCAGAATATCAAAGCGTTAATGCAACTGGAGTCAATGTAAACGGTGCCATGTTATTAGCCGAATGGGTTTCATGTGGAAAAAGAACCTTAGCAAGAATGCTAGTTATTATAGTTAGTCTTGGATTTGGTATAGTCAAGTGCGTATAATTTGCAACACAAACATCACTTGTATTAATAATTTTTTGATTTAGACCCCGTTTGGGACCAATGCTTCATCGTGTGGTAGGTGCAGGCGTGTTGTACTTCATATTAGCAGCCATTGAAAGTTATCTGCGAGTAATGCACGACAGAAGTCGCGAAATTCTTGTCGCTAGTATACCGCTAGCCATCCTCGATTCGGCCATCTGTTGGTGGATTTTTACATCTTTGGTGCAAACCACAAGAACTTTACGCCTTCGTCGAAACATGGTCAAACTTTCTTTGTACAAACATTTCACCAACACTTTGATTTTCTCTGTAATAGCAAGTGTCATTTTTATGATTTACTCCATCCGAGCACATAAACTTGCTGACTGTTTAACTGTAAGTTTTTTTTTAAAATTTCTAGTACTCAATAATATATGTTTTAATTATTATTAGGATTGGAAAGAATTATGGGTAGATGAAGCTTATTGGCACATACTATTCTCCGTAATTCTTCTCGTGATAATGATTCTTTGGCGACCGACTAATAACAACCAGCGCTATGCTTTCACACCACTTTTGGATAATCCCGAAGATGACGACGATGAGGAAGAAGATCAATTTGTAAGTGACGCTTACGGCGTAAAAGTTCGATTCCACAATCGAAGCTCGTCGCCTAGACCCAAATCCACTACATCTATTGAAGAAGATATTCGCTGGGTAGAAGAAAACATCCCAGCGGCGATGGGAGATCCAACATTACCAATTCTCGATTCAGATGAGGAAATTATGAATACCAAATTTGAAGTCTCAAAGATGCAGTGATTTGGAAATTTTATCTTTTATTTTTCTGTGATTTGTGTTGAAACTACCAACCGTAGTTCGGAAATATTAAATTAAAAATTGATAATGTAATGACCTGAGTGTGTCCAAAAAATATCATTTTGTAAAACAATTTCACAAAAAATATTTCAGGCTTGAAACTTCTTAGCAATATTCGTCAATAGAGTACAAATGAAGAATATATGGTCTAAGTTACAAGCGTTTGTACTTATTTCAATAAATGAATATTTTTGTTCCCATTAAAAATATGCATAAATAACGCTTTAATTTTTTAGTCTAATGTAGAATATTATTTTATGAAAGCTAATATCAGCTTTTGTGGAGTTATTGTAAGCCTGATTGTACATTATAATGAAAATAAAATTTGTAATAATATTTCATTCAATTTTTAATCAACGAATAACGCAGTTGAAATAGAGAAATAATACTTTATCTACTAATTTGTTGCTAATTATCTTGCATGTTTTAAATATTTAATTTTTCAAATCATACTTCAAAAGTAGCTTTCCTTTTTTGTTGTGCAACTGAGGGAGAACATAACGTTAAAAATTCTGATCCATTAATGAAGAATCACCGAAATATCGTACAATTGTTTGCATAAGATGCTATCACCTGGAGGCCCTAAAAAAGAGTAATAAAATTAGTGCAATCAAATCTTGACATCTGAATAATGAATTTATTTAACATTAAATGAACAAGAAAAATATATTTATGGTATTTAAAACTAATTTTACAATATCTGTTTGAATTCCAGCGACAGTAAATGTTAAAATAATAATTCTCGAAAATATCTATTGTAACGATACGCTAGCTGGCGGTGCCGATCTCGAAACTGGATGGTATGCTCGGGCCAAGCCTCTGTCAGTTAAATGGCAGAAAGTTTACCAAGTTGTAGTTCTGCCCAAGAGACGCTAGTCGAATGCATGGCGCTACTATCGCGATTCGAAAATCTTCGTTATTACTCGGCTTAAGTCGTGCTCGGAGATTTAAAATTTTGTGTTAACCGTTATTACCAAGCATCAGTCAAGCCAAGCCAGTCTTGCTGTCCTTGCTGTTTTCGTTTTATTTTTTGTGTTGCAGTACTGTTAAATTCAGTTGTTGTGTTTGAAGGTTTTGTCATCATGAGAACTGTGAGTATAAAACATTTATTCCATAAAGTACTATCTATTAAATTTTGCTATGTTCATTGATAAACTGTAATTTGTTGTTCTCAGATAATAAAGTGTGTTCATCATGGTTGTCCCACTAACAATTTACCAAAGAATGAACGGGGCAATATGTTTTGTTTCCCAAAGCCGGAAAATTTACGACGTAAGTGGATAGTCCAAATGAATCGTCTTGATTTACTGGAGCTCAGATATCAGCAAATATTAGATCGGGGACTTCGAGTATGTCATGTTCATTTTGCTGACAACCAGTTTCAGACAGCCGAAAAAAATTACATGCTTTATCTCCAAATAAAATTGTTGAATAATTTATTATTAAATCTTTGTAAATTTGAAAATTATATATATATTTATCATTATATACTATTTTTATTCATCTATACATTTTTTTTAATTCAAAAATAAGATTATAATTGATAGGTTTTTTTTAAAGTCAAATCATAATTGGAAGGTTTTTTTGCTTTAAATTCTGCATATTTATTTATAATTTAAAATATAAATAAATATAAAGAATTTAAATTAAAACAAATCTTACAATTATGATTTAACTTTAAAAAAAACCTCCCAATTATAATCTTATTTTTGAATTTCGAGCCAAAAATTATAAATATGCAGAAACCTACATTATCGATTCTCCGATTTCCCACTATTTAGTTCTGCCCAAGAGACACTAGGGCGCGCCACATACTTGGTAATTTTTTTTTGTACGTAGTTGACGAGTCTGATAGTATAGATGGTCTGTGGCTCGGGCGCCATTCAGTCTACGGTACAGCTCCTAGAATCACGCAGGTGGATAGCTTAGATAACTCAGGAGATAAAGATTACTAGGAGATTTATTTACACACTTTTCGATTGGTAGCGAAAGTAAAACATATGTTTTTTAGAAAGTAGAAGGGCCGTTTCTGGGTGCTGAAGGCTGACTGTGAGTGTCTTACTTTTCGGTTGAACTTAAAGCCCTGTTCAGACGTGGACTCACAGAGGACTTACTTCAGAATTTGAGTCTTAAGAAGAAGAGAAAAAATTTGAGTCGCTTGTCAAATAGAAGCGCCGCTATTTTGAGTCTTGCAAAGTGGGCGTTGTCGTTTCCTCATCTCATTGATAACTTCCTGGTAATCTATGTCTGACTTTTATTGTTTTTTCATCATTTAATTTTTTTTATCGTTTTTGGAATGTGCAAAAGGCAGAAAATTATAGCAAATACATTTCTTTCTTTAATTATTGCTGATTTGGAAACGAATTTGAGAACAATACAAAAAAAAAACTGGGTTAATAAATAAAGGATATGTAGAGAGTCTTTATTTAATTAAAATAATTGAGAACAGAATATTTACAGTCTTTTAAGAATTTTTTGGGAATTTTATTAGTAGTATTCAAACTCTATTCATTCAGAAATATTTTTTCATCATATTATAAATAGAATAATCTTCTCAATAATGCAATATGAATTCTTTTTGAATAATCTAGTACAAAAGTACCAATGGAATAAATCAACTTTTAAAGAATTTTATTTTAAAAGTGGAAGAAGAAATACATTTTGACGCAACAAACAAGCTACACGTGTGAACGGCCAAGACTCAAAAATATTTGTTGCTTCAAAAAACTTCTTCTTCTTAAGACTCAAATTCTGAAGTGAGTCCTCTGTGAGTCCACGTCTGAATAGGGCTTAACGCTGGAAGATTCGTAGGGCGTACAACAATTACTTCGAATATTTCACTCATGTAGGGGAGTGAAATTATCAAAAATTACAGCGAAAACTTCATGTTGTCTAGACAACGTGGAATACTCGTCTACCAACAGTTTTGAAAACACAAATAGAATCTGCTTTGTTTGTATTATAAATTAAAAACGTCAAAGTCAAACTTTTTTCCAAGTATTTGTCGGATATATATAACCGGATAAATAATATATATATTTAATTAATCCGGTTAGAAAACTATATTATCGATTGTCCAATTCTGAATTAATAAATACGATATACCCTCAGAGGTTACATTATATCTTTCCAAAATTCTTCTAAACCATGGTTTATCATCTTTACAAACAATGTCAAATGTGTTAGAACTATATTTGATTAAATTACGTAATACTGTCGCGAATGTAAAATATTGTAATGTTTATTGCTTGAAGAAAGAAATAGTTTGTAATTAAATAAAAGTCACTATTTAATAATTTAAAATGAAATAAAAGTTTTATTTTTTTGAATATCACTAACAACACTATATTATTTATTTATCACTTAATACTAACTCAATCAAAGTCGCAGATATTTATATTTAACTATTTGTATACACTGTTCACTTCACTGTTTGATATTCACTGTTCTAGATTCGCTATTACTATTATATTCAAGTCTTTGGCTTGCCTTTATATATAGAAATATCTATTTCTCGAAAGTTCTACCACATTTCTAGAATATTGCTAGATGCTTCCATCGGGAGGGGTGATGTGATGCGGTGCGGCGCGATGCAGGGAGGACGAAAGGCTCCGCCCCGGCGCGGTCAAGCCTACTCCACTTTTATGAGCCTCCACACTCTCGCACGTTACAATATTAGTACACATTATTGTTTATTTGATTTCATTATTTATTCAAGAATTTATTGTAATTGTAATTCTAAAGACGGAGTAAAGCAAGGATGCGTACTATCACCCATGTTATTTAACTCAACACTTGACTGAGGGATGAAAAATGCAATAGACACAAATCGAGGAATACACTGGGACCTAGTCTCTTCTCTTGAAGACATCGATTATACAGATGATATCTGCCTCCTCTCACAAACACAAGCAGGTATGCAAAAAAAGTTGAATCGAATAATCAACGGGGCAGAAAAAGTTGGACTAGTAATCAATGTCCAAAAAACTAAAGCTATACGCATCGGTACCAATAATCGAATCCCATTTTATATCAATAACGCAACGATAGAAGATGTCCCACAATTCTGTTATTTCGGTAGTCTCATTACCGAAACCGGTGGCTCGGAAGTGGATGTACAACACAAGATTGGGAAGGCAAACCTAGCTTTTGGCACATTCAGAGAATCTGGAAATCAAGAGAAATATCACTTAATACAAAACTAAGACTCTTCAACACGAATGTCAAAGCAGTAATCCTATACGCCTACGAAACGTGGAAAGTTACAGAAACAATCTCCAAGAAAATATAAATTTTTATGAACAAATGTCTGCAAAGAATATTAAGAATAAACTGGACCGGCCATTTCTCCAACGAAGAAGTACTGCTAAGAACTAGGCAACGAAGTACTGCCACAGAGATTAAAAGAAGAAAGTGGAATTAGATCGGGCACACACTTAGGAAATCAGCAGATAATATAGCCAGGAAAGCATTAAACTGGAACCTCCAGGGGAAGCGGAAAGTAGGAAGACCTAAAATAACGTGGAGGCGCACCATTATTCAAGAACTTGCCGACAAAGGAAAAACGTGGAACCAAATCAAGGCCATTGCCCAAGATAGACCTAGATGGAACGCTTTCGTTGAGGCCCTATCCTCCTAACTTGGAGTTTAAGGAAATTATATATAATCCTAGTTAGCATTGAACTACAATCTAGTCGGTGTTCTGTTGTCAGACATGTGAATGCTAGTCCATTGTTGCTAGATGTTCAGTTGTTGGACATTTGAATGCTAGCTCATTGTTGTTCAACTGTCAGACATTTGAATGTAGGCCACGGTACAAGACATAGTAGGTAACCTAACTCGCCCCGAAAATGCGTCCGCTGAGATGGTTATAGTTCGCACTGTCGCCGTTAGAGGCGCCTACATCAGTAAGGCCTGTTTACAACAGTGTTTAATGTATAATTACACTAAACTTACAAAATTTTACGAAATCATTTATATATTGAAGTTAACCGTATATATAATGTTTACAGCATATATTTTACTTTAATTAAAAATTGATATACTTGTTAAATTAGTGTTGCATTGAGTAATATTTAATATTTAATTATTACCTATGCAAGAAACTCAGTTGGATAAATTCCGAGATCACATCATGCGATTAACAATAATTGAGAAATATTTGAACAATACATTAACAATGTGTTCAATCTTCAAGAATACATATCGATGATATCTTTTCAATTACAAGAAAATTGTTCGAACTTTCAATAAAGGAAACATGAAAACATAAGTTAAACAAAAATTAGATTCAGTTCAAAATATTATATTTCTATATTATACATAATGTTTCACAACGTAATAGTATTTTATGTATTAAGGGCACTTATATTTATTTTTATTATTTATATTTTAAATTATCTTATACTTAATTCATTGACATTGTCAAAATTTAGATTTCATTTGAATGACTTGATACAAATTTACTTTGTGAGTAAATTTGAATGAGAATTAAATTCATTTATGAAACTGGACCTAATTTAATAATTATTTATACAAGTGAATTAAACCACTGTTTATTTGCGAGAAGAAAGTTCAAAATCACGAGCGTGTTTAGCGCGAGTGCTTTAATTCTTTGAGCAAATAAAGAAATTTATTTCACGTGTTTGTATACATAATTTTATTCAATTTTGCGTGAATTTCTGGAACATGAAACTGAGGAACAAAATTCAAAAAAATTAAATTGCAGTTGCAAGAGAGCTTCGTTGATATCGCGACGAGTGTTTGTTTTTCAAACATTTGGGAGTGTGACTGTCAGTAAACTGTCAGTTTTGTGAACTTTGAATTGAAGCGTTATAACTGTGAAAAGTATTGTCTGAAATGATGGAAGGAAGTGATTGAAACAATGTTCTCGTCCCCGATACCATATTTTGAACGAAGCAGCCGCAGCAGTTGGGAAAATTATGCCTCAGAAATCGAAATCTTTTTATGAAAAGGAATTCCAAAAGTGATTTAAATTTTTTTAAATCACTAATAATCCATTTTAAATCACTAATGAATAAAGATTTACTTATGACTGTTGCTATGGATTCAATAATGTAGCTTTAAAACGTCAAATGCCCGGTTTTATAAAGGGCAGAGTATTTTACTTCCAGAGTAAATAAAATTTACTCTATTAGATAACAGTCGATTATTTGACAGCAATGATTTTGTTGTCATAAGGAAGTTCGAACTGATCAGAATTTGTTAAATAAAATAAATTTACTTGGTCTTTTATAAAACCGGCCAAAAATTGAATAAACTATTTTATCTCTAACTAGCACAAAAGTGTATTTATTGCTTTGGCTGATTTTCCATCCTCAGCCAAACAAAGAACTATTTACCCACTAAGTTTTTTGCAACCGTGATAATTTTCGTTTTTGTGCTGTTGCTGATTTTAATTTTAAGCGTTCTTGTCGCACATGATGGTTCATTCGTCTTAGAATATAATAATATATGACATAGCAAATAATATCTAATTTATGAGTGTCGCAAGGAAAGGTAAATTTATAATGTTTTGTGATGTGCTCAATAGTTTCTTCATACACATTGGTTTTAGAGACGTTCTCAGCAAAGAAGACTTCAATAAATTTTACCATTTTGAACATTGATAAATTGGGATGCGTTAAAAAACCAAATGATTTTAAATTAGTCAATGCTGCTGCGGGATGAGCACATATTGGTTCTCCCGTTGATAAGGCATTTATACAAATTGAACAAGTAGTTGTTTTTAATAATAAATAACTTATAAAGTACCTTTTCTTAATTTTGTAGGTGGTTCTACATTTCTTGTAGTCGGTAATTTTCGTTTCCGCACATTTCTTGACAAATATGAAGGACAATTTGGAAAAATAGTTGGAACTGCTCCTTCTTTCAACCGTGGAATTTGATACGGAACCTATTTAATATAAAAATGCGTAAAATCTGTTCACAAACGTTCCTTTGTATACTTTTTTTAATTTATTATTATTTCAAGAAGTTAATTAACAGTGTTAATTGCCATTCTGTATTATATTGCCCATTATTTTGTATATTAACTTGTTCAAACTAATTTTTAAATAATAATTGATAACTTACCATTGTGAGACCATCTGCAGAAATCCATTCTCTAATAATATTGTCTTGTGCAAAATGTCTTTCGCAAACTCTATCATTTAAACCTAATTCCCGATCACTTCTAGGAATTGCTTTGTCCCAAATTTTTATCAAGTCAAGTGGAGCTCTAAAAACACTATATTTTATCTTACAACTCTTATATCCAGAATTACAATTCGGGACAAAACATTTTCCAGGCATTTTAATTGAATGTTCATTTGTCACACGGCTATCACTTTATTAAATTATTATTCATTTACTGTAATCTGACTGTATTCAACGACACAAACACTAAAATCAAACGCTTTTCAATTGGCAACTAGGCCCTACATATCCGCCATCTTGAAACATTTCCTCTCACCTCTCACGTCCACATGCTTGACGCAGTCAGCGGACACATTTTTCGTAGACCGGCAATGAGAGTTGTGGGGGCCTGATGTAGGCCCATTGTTGAAGTAGAGTATATAAAGCGCGTGAGCTAGCGATAGAAGAATCATTCAATAAGAGTAACTGTAAACGATTTTGTAATTGTGCAAGTTTGTAAAATAAATATTTGCACTGTAACCTGTAATTATAATTTATTCACATTAAAATTTGTGACAAATTAGTGTCAGAAGTGGGATCCTGAAAGATTAATTGAAAATAACTTTGGATCCGGACGACGAAAAGTGATATTTGGTTGCAGTGCTGTAAAGTGCTAAAAGTTGTGTTGGGAGTGTTGTAAATGCCCATGACAAGAAGCATGGTCACCAGCGAGATGCAGAATCAGTTGACGATAATGATGGAATTCATGAAGACGACAGCAGCTGAACAGAAAGTGTCCATAGTTGAACAGAGACAAGCTGCGGAAGGTGTGAAAGTGGTCGTAGCAGAGCAGATGCAGCCCATGGAGAAGAAGATAACTGTATCTATGGAACGCATGAAAATGGCGGTAGCTGAAGAGATGCAAGCAGTTAAAGGCGCAGTAGCTGAGTCACTGAAAGGGACAGTGACAGAAGAGATGAAAGCAGTGAAAGATGAAATGGCTACGGAGTTGAAGAGGATTTCGGAGCAGAATGAAATATTATCAGAGAAAATCTAGGAGATTGAAGAGAAATTTGACGGAAAACTTATTGAGGTAAAGCGTCAAGTCATGCAATTTGAAGATCAATTTAAGCAAGTTAAACATCAAGTCTTGCAAGTTGAACATGATTTAGAAGCAAAATTAGACTTGATTGTCACCGAGAAACTACAGAGCCTCAGTCTCAATAGTAATGGCGCAGCCCTATGGATAGAAAATGTTCCAGCTTCTACCTCAAGAGAAGTTACAGCTAATTCACCTTGAAATCGACGCCGTATGATGACAAAACATCCTGGAATAAGTATTTCGCTCAATTTGAGTTGATTTCGAGGAATAATGGCTGGAATATGGAGTAGAGAGCAATTGTACTGGCTGGAATGCTTCGAGATATAGCATTAACGGTACTCTCAGGACTATCTAAACAAGAACGCTTTGATTATGGAAAGCTGACGTCTGAATTGATATGAAGGAACTGCTGCATAGGCAGCTACGGAATCATACGCAGCTTACATAAAGAAGAACTGACTACATTCGCATATGCTGTGCAGAGTCTGACTAGGGAAGCTTTAACAAATTGTCTTGGCTTAACACAGGAATATGTGGCAGTAAGACAATTTATGGACGGCATCGGCGATGACGAGATTGGGCGAGTCGTGCGGTTAGCGATTCGCTTATCGTCTTCGGATTCCGAAGACGATAAGAGAAGCGCTAACAAAAGCTCTGGAGATTGAGGCGGCCACAAAAGCCTCAAGATTGGCGAAGAGAGTGAGGTGGCTGGAACGCAATGATGAGAAAGAGCTCGAAGTGGAAAGGACCATGACTTACACAGGAAGTCGCTAACGAGAGCGGTCTTCTTCTCGATTTGCAACAAGTTCATCCAGAGAGAGAAGAAGAATGAGATTTTGGCAGTGCGACAAGGAGAGCCATATTCGAGCAGATTTTCGTGCCATGCGATCTCACAAGAAGTGACAATTTTTTACATAACTAGTATAAAAAAAGATGACCATTCTTTTATAATATATATCCCTCTATAAAATGTTTCCCACGAATTAAATCAACTTTTCCCATTATTTTGTCCTGCCGTCGTATGATCTTGGGCAATTTTGGGGACAAAAAAAAGGGGAAGTTTCTCTTTGCATGTTCTGTAACTACTATTGCAATTAGGCACAAAACATTTTCTTTATATTTCACAATATTTTTCAGGATCAAAATGCTAAATGAAGCGAAATTCGCCCTTAATCTCCACATAAAAATAGGCTCAGTCTAGCTATCCCTCAGTTTCCTTCTCTCTCTAATATTACATTTTTGACTTCATTTTCACAACACAATTAAGAAGGAAAATTGTGTCCATATCTTCACAGCGGTACCAACATAAACAAAATATAACTAAATTCAAATTTCTTCTAACATTCATGTATTTAAATATTAATTGTGAAATATTAGACATAAAGAATCAAACTTGATTATTATTTTATTGCAAAAAAACTAGCTACGCCTCTGCTGTAAATTTATATCCTAACATTGAAATATACAATAAATTTATTGAAATATATAAGCCTAAAAGTATGTCACAAAATATTGGTAAAATTTAAAATCAATTAGGCTAGTAATAGCCGGTTCCGTAGTATCCATAATTGGAGCTATAAGCATTGTAGGGATACGGATAACCGCTGTAACCACCATAGCCTGTTCCATATATTCCATTGTAGACGCTAGGATAGCCATAAGTAGCCACATATTGGGCAGCAGCTATAGCTATTACGGCGAAAATGACCAACAGCTGAAAAAATAATTATATTTATTTGTCATCTAAATAATATAATTCTTTGTTTTATAGAATCGTTTTTATTTTGATGAAATATTGCAAGTTAGTTATTTTTTTAGGGTTGTCAACATTTTCTGACTACTCTTTTGTTTTTTTTCTTTTCAAGACTTCTAGATTCTAAACATTTTTGCAAAATATTAATTTATAAATGTAGCAAAACATATTTTAAAAATACCCTTATTGAATATAAAAATTCTGAAACATTCATTATTTGTTCCACAAAATTTCGAAGTCCTAATAAGGACGAAACACGTGTATACAGTTGCTCCCCGATCTAAGACGAGGGTGTCAAATCCAATTCTTAGATTTGAAATTTTGTGTAACAAATAATGAATGTTTCAGAATTTTTTTATTCAAATGTTTCCTCAGCATAAATTTTGATACAATTATTTTGTGAAATAAAATTTTTATATGTACTTACAAATTTGAACATCCTGATCCCTGATGAGTATGTTGTTTCACCACTCGTAATTGCAAACTGACACCTTCATAGCATTTTATTCGTAATATATATGGACAAAATTTGCACAATAATTTATTTGCACCATGCGAAACGGTAGGTTGGCCTTGGTCATCAAGTTGTGTGTTCAATATGTATATTATTGTAAATAAGAAATATATAAATCTTTTCAATCTATTGGTGTGTGTAATGCACAAATAGGTATATAAAAACGATCTGAATTTTCTAAGCGAATCATGTTGTGATGGAAGTGCATGATGTAAATAATAAATTATATCTAATTTAATTGTATACTGAAGACAAATTGAAATATAAATTGGGAAAGGATCTCACGATTCTTATGAATAGTTTGTTTTATAAGTAATTATGTACTCGGCTGATTTGGCGAGTGTAAATATTTTCTATCAATTCCAAAAGGTGTTTCGGAATTTATCTACATAAATGTAAATTTATTGTCAATATCCATTGAAATTACAATAAATTTCTTTTTTCATAAAAATTAGATAGTCCTATTACTTAATGATAGTATGCTCACACATGTTTCAATATTATACATAAATGCAATAAAATCTATACACTGTATCATTTGAATTATTTTAAAACATATTTACTATTTAACTAAAGTTCGGTGTGTGTGTATTCGGAATCAATTTTTGATTCCTCTATGTGAAAGTTATTACATTTCTCCAAAAATCGTATCTGTAAGCAAAAAATACATAATAAATATTTATATATATATTCATTTTAATAGGATGAACCATGCTTGCGAACAAATCAAATAAAAATTAAAAACTATTGAGTTTATAGATTGCACTTGTAAATAAGCCGTTAATTTTATATTGAATTGATTGATATTTTTCAAGTGAAATTTTTATAGCCACGTTACACAGCATTCTGGCAGCATTTTACAGCAGTCTGGTACTACACGTTACTTTTGAACATAATCTTCTTCTCCCAAATGTAAATATTCAAAAGATTCATGTGTTTTGATTTCGAAAAATATGACGGTATTATTTTACATTCTTTCCAGGCATATTTTGAAATTGATAAAGAAAAAAAACAACCAATAATGTCACAGTTCATCAATAATATGAAGCAGCATATTTAAAAAAAATAAACTGGGCAGTTGTTATGCCGTTACATTTAAACAAACCGCCATGTTATAATTTAAATAGATGTCACTAGCTGTCAAGAGCTAAAGATAACGGACGGAAGTTAAGCCCGTATGACACGCTCAATTTTTTCGTACATTTTTCAGTTCAATGTTTTGTTTGTGAAAAAATTGATTGTTGCAAACAGGTTAGAATGTTCAATGATTTATTCAATTTTTCGTTCGATGGAATAATAGAACTCGCCCTATTTTGTTCAATGTTTTCGTCAATTAATTGCGCAGATAGTATGCGCACTATATTGCAATGCGCTGTCAATGGTAGCCAGAGATAGAAAATCACTGATCTCTAATATAACACTGGATTGGGTTTAGACCGTATTCTGGCATCTGAGAGCGGCCCCGGTTGAACGGCGGTCTTGACAGTAAAACTGAGGTTTTGTTTCACTATTCGGCGGCAAATTCAAAACACTTATAGAAGACACTCGATGAAATTCAAAGTATAATGCAAGTTAGAGGATGAAATTATTCTCAATATACGTCAATATGCACACATTAATAATCAATAATAGTTAAAAGTATTTAAAAATTGTTATAATAGTTAAAATATTTAAAAATATTCATTAATAGCTCAAAATATTTGTTAACTTTTTAGTATCAGTATTTTAACAATTTTTTAAACATTTTAGCTCTGAATTATCAAATTCATTGAATAGTTTTACGATTTTTGTTATAAATCTAAACAATAAATAAATCGTATTGAGAATTATGTGATTATTTGAACATTTTTTTTTGGTTTTGCAGTTAACGCTATAGTTTTTGTATAGTTCGTTGAAAATAGTCGGAACAACATCATTTTCCAGAGTCGTGTATCTTTTCGCGGACGCAACAAAATTTTGAGAACATAATCTCATGTTTTTGGCTATTTCTAAGTTTGGCAAACCCATTTGTTCGAGCCATTTTTAGAACGATTGTTCATCGGATGAAAATCTTGAAAATATTCACATCATAGCATAGCAATAAAAATAAGTAATGTTTACTTATTTCAGTCATAACGATAGTTACTTCAGGTTCATTTGTTGTACTTACTTGTGCAGTGTCAAATTTCTCGATGAATCGGGTTTCTTTCCGTAAAACATGCACTCGATCATTATGTTTGATAAATAAAATCCCGGCAAACCAAACAGCTAAATTTTAAATATCGCGGCACAACGCGGTATTGATCTGACACAAAACCTCAGTTTTTGCCAAGATGGCGACGCTCAATTGGGGCCGCATTCCAGCGGCCTAAATCCAATCCAGTGTTATATAGAGATCAGTGTAGAAAATACATTCGTATCATTTAAAACAAAATGAAACAAAATCAGCACAAAAAAAAAAAATGGAGCAGAAGCCGGCCACGACATAGAGAAGCAAACGATGGTATTTGAACAATGTTGAATGAAGAATTGTTAATATAAATTCGTTCAGAAATTATCTAAGATTGCTGAATGAATGTTTCCAGAATGTTTCGTAAATTTTTGATAATTAAATTGGTAACTGCGTCTGCGAGAACTAGAGCCAGGATATCAATTTCCTCCACATAACCCATTTTTGACATTAAATGTTCGACAGCTATATTTTGTCGGTATGATTCTCAGAAAATAAAAATAAAGTACGCATGCGCATGCGCATGCAACAAAAAACTGAGATACGTTGCATACAGGATTTCTAGCTTTCAATGATTTAGTTCATAAAAGAGTACAGAAAAATTGATCACGAAACATTGACATAAAAATTGTACGAAAAACTTGAGCGTGTCATACGGGCTTTAGACGTGGAAGTTAGTTATGGTCGTTATGGCGCAAAAAAACATAGCAGATTCGAAGCAAGATGTATATCAGTTAGAAAATCCGTTTAGAGTTTATAGCATCCCTGAATCCATTTTGACTATTTCTGGCTTGATTTCGGTGCGTAAGTATGTGTGTCCGTAACTCGCAAATTTCAACACTTATCGAACGTATAATGTTGAAATTGCGCACCTTGCATTATGGTTACAATCGTCCGTACCGGAATTGTACTTTACTTGGAAATTTTTTGATTTTTTCGCATAAATCCAAAGTGGTTGGTCGTAGGATATTGAAATTCAGTATTTGAAATTGCTATAGCATCCTTATGGTTATCTTATATTTTCGTACCAATCGAATGAGCCGAAAGTGCACTTTATATAACAATCTTTTCGAATTTTCCGCATAAGTTCAAAACAATCAGTCGTTGAATATTGAAATTTTGTATAATATCTAGTTGTGCACCTCCCATTATGATTGCGATCGGCTGAACAGAAATAGTTACATAGTTCGAATGACAAACTTGTCTTTTTTTTTTAGTGGAATTCAAAACTGTAGTTAAGAATGGGGGTTTCCATTTGAGAAATTAGAATTTCTCAACAAAGTCAAATTTGAAACCATTTTATACATATTCCGATTAAAATTTATGAAAATCATTGACATCATGGGAATATTTCATTGTGAGCAGGAATACATAAAATAAAGTTTTTTCATAGGCGTGAATTTGAGATATTCGTTTTTAGTAGCTGCATTCATCTGTCAAGTAGAATTTAAAAATGTAATTATTTCAGAATCTGTTTAAAATAAAGCCATATTTACTCTTATAAAGTCCCATTAGAAAATAGAGGAGAGTTCAAATATATAATAAAATATAAGGTGTTCCATTTAAAATAAGAAAGTTGATGTCGTCTTCCGGTAAAACCAGATGTGTCACCAATTTAAAAATATTTTAAATCAACTCAGCTTTATCATCAAGGCCCAAGTGCAAAGTTTCAGATTTTTAACTATGTCAGTTCTTGAAATATCGAGAGACAGGCATCTCAAAAAAATACTCTATATATAACTGAATTGTGGAACACGTACAATAAAATACTACATCGACCATTTGAGAGTATAGAAAAACGATAATAGTTTCCCAATTACTCCAGTATACAGTGATTTGATGTATATGAAAGAAAAAAAATTTTGGTTTTAAATTATAAGTCACCGATATTCGCACCCGATGACATAAATAAATATATTTTTTTTTTACCATTCTAAATTGGTGTATTTAAATTCCGATCACTATCTTTGGTTTAGTCGTTTTTGAACATTTGAACATTTGGTTGATAAATCAAGTCAAAAATTAGTATTTCGCAGTTACCAAGTATTCTATAAATCTAAAGTTCGCGCTCGATTTTAATGATTTTTTTTTTTATTTGATAGATAATGATATATTTTTTGTACTCACCGAACAATCAGATTCATCGTTGATTGTACTATATAAAGTCCAGAATGACGTGCCAGTTTTTTCTGATAGGAACCAACTCATAATCATACTAGCAGTTTTACTTAAACCTATCTTTAAACCAGGTAAACTGAGTTTTTCATTTGGATCCTCTTGATTAATCACACACATTACATATTTATCACATTTAGGATACTTCTTAGCGAATCGATAGGCACGCCATACTCGTAATACTGGTTCAAATATTTCCAAATTTAGGGTATCTGTGAATTTGTGGGCTAATTCTTTGGAGTTTATACCATCTTTGAAAAGGAAGCCTTTATCATGTGCTAAACGGAAGATATCCTAAAAAAAGTCATTATTAAGAACACAGTTACTTAGTTTTGTTATTCTGTACATACTTTAACGTAGGCTACAGCAGGTGTAACATACTGAGAGGAATGAACATCCAAAGAAAGATATTTCTTGAAAAAGTAATCAAAGAATTTTGTTAATGTCTCATTTGGTCGGTCAATATCAAATAAAGTTGTTTTTGGGAAATTGGCACTCTTCAAAAAGCCATTAAACAAAGTTATCAATGTTTTTATATATCTGAAACAATAATACAATTAATTTTATGGGATATAGTACAAGAATATAACTCACTTTTCATATCTGGTGGAATTAGTTACAAACGCTACAAGATCAGTAATTTTCTTGCTCACTACGTGAATCCAATGTTTCCTGAAGTTTTTATTCTCCAATCGTTCAAAAAATCTAGTAACGTTAAATTTCCCATCCACAGAAAACATGTTGAATATTTTTTCTGCTCCAGTAATATTCCAAAGTACTTTATAAAGTTCAGTGTGTTTAAAATGATCGAAAAGCAAATGTGCTTTTTCTATAAGTGGAGGAACTAAAAAGGCGTGTGCCGCATGGTCTTTTTCACGCTTTTCAGCATCAGGTCCAAAAAATTCAGAAACACTCGACATGATTAAACTCAAAGGATTATCAACAGATCCAGAAAGAATATTCGACATGGGTCCAATTAGTGAACTGAATAAATCATCAGGTTCATTATTCTTTTGCATTTTATTATTAGCCATAATATTTGATAAAATATTAATCATATTGGAAGCTAATTGCTCTTTATTATTTTGTTTATCTTTTCCACTATCCAATGAAGAAAGTATAGTTTGCAAAACTGATGAATCCAACATAGCGTCTGCTTTATTATTTTTTAATACTGAACCCAATCCAGCGAGTATCTGATTCGTAGCATCTGGATTTTGTAATGCACCAGAAATGACATTTTCCATTATTTTTCCGCCATCATTCTGCATTAAATTTGATAACACATCACCAATAATTCCGGCGGAGTTACTTTGGAGAAAATCGCCTGCATTGAAATTAATTTCATCATTTGTATTTGTGTCTTTGATTTTGTCTTGTTTCACTTTTGGAATTTCATTTGTTTCTGCAGTTTGTGAAGTATATATTTGAAGATATAATAAGAAAACTACATAATATAGATGTTTATGTCCTTCCATTTCTTCTTTTATGTATTCTTATTTCTAGAACAAGAAAAAATTAAATATAATCTCAAAAAATAAAGCTGAAATGTATCAGCATTTCAATTTAAATTTATTTTATCAAGTACTGTTTTGTATGACGTCATATCGTTGCTATTGTGTTATTTGAATACTGTTCTTTTTCTCCATAGTTGTTCATTGAGATTGAAAAGATGGATTTTGAAATTGAATGATAAATTCAGTGCAAAAAGTTAAAATGCAATCAATTCCTGAAAAGTCAATGGATACCTATTACAAGGAACTTAAGAAATTAATGATGTGCAGCGTAAGACCTCTAAAAGACAAATATACATTGATTTAGTCTTTTTTCTCCCTCACATTCATGTAGTTCTTATAGGCACGAGAGAAAATTTACGACTTTCGCAGTTTCGTCGTCGGACAATCAGCATTATAATATTAGTAACTGCCATTTTTGACAATTCAATTTTGTAAAATTTTTTGTTGATTACATTAAATGTGCTATATCTACATGATTACAATAGTTTTGTTTGAGCAATTAAGTTGTGATGCGTTTCAAAGGGGTCTTCCGCAATTTTTCAAAAATCTCGAAAATGAAATCTGAGTACATCTGACACTAATTTTTTTGTTTAAGAAAATTGTTGTGATTAGCACACGATTTTAAAATAAATGACGTTTGTCATCGTATGAGATAATCTCAAAATAGTTTTGACTTTTGAGAGTTCTAGTTTTGAACAAAATACCTTTCATGAGTTTATCACGTCTTTAAAGTTTTGTGAGATTCCAAGAAAATGTTTAACTATATGAAACTTTCAAACAAGTAACAGGAAACGAACCTGGCATCCATCAAGATATTGTTATTTATTATTTTGTATGCATTTCAGGTTCTTGTGAATTTACACAATCAAAATAGTATTTACTCTCTAAATTTCAACAAATAAATTTCACATTATTATTAATATCTTTAACGTAACAGGATCAAATGGTATGTCAACAAAACATTTATAGGTTAACACTGGATATTCACTAATGGCCAATTGTACCGCTTTCCCTTAAATTTCAAGTGTCGCTTAATCGAACAATATCGTATCAACACTCAAAAGTCAAATGTGACATAAACATTGTTGTCATTACTCCGATTCAATATTTTTTGTTCAAGTGAAACTTAAAATTTAAGCTAGAGCGGTGCAACTGGCCATAAGACGTTTCAGTTGCTAATTATAACGTGTTAAAATTGATGAATTACTAATACAGTATTTTACTACACTATGCACACAAAATTAGACGTTATACTGTTAAGAGAAAATCATAATAAAGACTTACATCTAGTCTTTGATATCATTCGTTACAGCTTACTTTTTGAGAAAAAGTCACTAATTATTAATATGTGAGCCTCTGACAAATTATCTGACTGTCCTTTTACGAATCCATCAGGACTTATTTTGTGTCTGATTCTATTTTAAGTTGAATTAATCCGCGGTTCCTATCTCTTATGCATTGATTATTACCAGCCGTCAACATGCGTAATGATGTCACAGCGGCGCTTGGGCAATAACAGCGTTTCATCGGTCATGTGACAAAATTTGAAAATTTCGTAATTTTGTACGTTGTTTGTTAACATATTGCAATAGAAAAAAAAAGTTTTATCTATAGGATTTTCAATTACAGGTTGTTAACCTAATATTGAGGCACAGCAAAATTATATTAATTTTTCTCAGAAAGATCCTATTGGTGAGAAGGAATTCTGAATAATCTATATTTTTGACATTTGTACACGATGCTTTTGTCGTCTCGTTAAAATGAATGTCACTTTGACAGCTCAAGCTGCAGATTATTTTTGTAAATTTCTTGAAATGTGCTAAATCTACATCAATTTTAATAATAGTTTAGAGTAATTTACAAATGAGTAAAATCATTTGTAATGTATTCTAATTGTTGAAAGGGTATGTAAATAATTTATATTTTTGGTATTTCCACAAATATGTTGCTCTGTTCAGAGTAATGTTTTGTAGAACCGGAACTAGGGCGTAGCGAAGGTGGCTCCTGCGCAGACTGCAAGGGGCGCCAAATTCTATGAACCGCATTAACCAAATCTTTCAAATTCAAATTTAAGAAATGTTTTATGGCGGGATTTGGGTGACAAAGCTGATACCGTTATACTACCATCTTAAGGTCAACTATAAAATTTTACTTGGGTTTATATTGATAGTCTAGCTTCTGCATTTCTTGCATTAGGAACGCCGAGCCACCCGCTACGCTTGATTTGTTAAAGAAGAATATATTTTTAACTTTTAACTTTCCATCTACTGTTCAGAATCAATTAATTCTGGTTTTAGACCCCACTGAACCCAAAAGATACAGTTTTAAATAAAAGTCTGTCTGTCTGCCGGTTCGTCTGTGTGGAAGCACGATAACTTGAGAACGAGCATGAATTTTCGAATGAAATTTCATATTCAAGTTTTTCATCAAAAAGTTCGTAGATGAGCTATTTTCAACCAGTAGTACCAAAACTTTATTGACGGAACTTTTTGATTTTTTGCGTTTATTTTATGAACGGTAGTATTTATCATAGAATATAAAATGACTAGAATTGATCCTCGAATTATTTGGTACAACATTTATCCCAAACATTTTTCGAAATTATCAGCGATTCATTTGTCATTATTAAAATTTGAATTTTCATGAAATTCGTTATGTTTTCTGAAGCAAAGAAATAATGAGAATCATAATGTGAAATCAGAATTATTATCACTCATTTTCGGACATCACATACAAACGTTCGTCAATTGTTTTTTTAAATTGAGTAATTTAGCTCTATCGTGTTTAGTATCAAATTAAAGCTCTTGCGGAGATATATAATTGTAGTGGAAGTGTCAAAGAGGATATTTAAACGATCATCAATTATTTTTTTTACAAATTATTCAAATGATATCTAGTTTGGTATCAATTTAAAGATCTCGAGAAGATAGAATTAGTAAATATTAAGAATGAATATTAATTAGTGGAATCCACGTTACCATTTTCAAATTACACTCTCGGTGACCAAATATCAAAACTGTATGTTCCAATGATCTGAAGACTCTGATTGATTATAATTTGGTTTTTATTATGTCACCACTTGGTTTGAAGAATATATATATACATTTTTTGTGTTATGTCTTTTTTGCCTTTTATTCATAAAAATAGGGGCGCAATTTTATGATTCACCACGGGCGGCCAATACCCTAGTTCCGGCTCTGATGTTTTGGCCGCATTTTGAGGGAACTATTCGAATATTAAGACGATTCCTAGGTATTTAGATATAGTTAGCTAGTGTCCGCGACTTCATCTGCGTGGACCGCCATAAATAAATAAAGTAAAGAATGAGTGAATACTGATATCTTTACTAACAATAATTATTTCTGAAAATTACAATCATTTAAGAGAGTAATTGGATTCTGTAACAGAACTGCACATCATCAGGTTTAATTTACGATAAAGCAGAAAATACATATTTCCTCTTGCCGCACCTTATACATGCGCATTCTATTTATTATTTCCACAGTTACGCTGACACTACACTTCTGTGGCTGGCGCAGACATGAAGCATACAAGTATTAATATTCATATCTTCTGAACCCTGCAAGACATCAAAATGGATGTTCTAAAATCTAAGATAAAATTACTGTTTTAATTCCTGAAATTTTTATTGGAATATTTCAGACGTTTCGGACTTTCGGAGTATATTCGAGACAAACTTTCAAACAGACAGATAGACAAAAATTCTAAAAACGGTTATTTATGATTGGACATCGTTTAAATAGCAGTTTTCACTTAAACTCTTGCATTTATTTTAAAATTACAGACAGAAACTTCAATTTTATTTATCTGTATGCATTATTCAATAAAATTTGTTTTCAGTATTATAGAATCAAGTTTGAAGAATAATGTTGAGCATGAATAGACATCGTTTATGAAAATAGTAGTCAATATTTTTTTTATGGATCATCTTTCTATACGTCAATCTACTACTTTTCGGGCTTAATAAAACTAATAAATGTTTCTTCTTTATCTGCTTTCAATTTTAAAACTTAACATTTTAGTCAATCAGTATTTTTGGCTATTTTAAAACCAGATAATACTTTTTATCTAGAATGAAAGTTATGTATTGCCGTAATGCTACCATTAGGAGAGATTAAAAATACAATATATTTGCTTTGACTTGACTTAGCATTTGAATATTAAGATTACCGTTTTTAAGGAACTTGGGCCGAAGAGTGAAAATAAAAATGGTCAAGATTTTACACATATTTTTTTTTAGCCCTCATACATCAAATATTAAAATTTATGTTTGATAAATGGTATTAATGGTAGTCAAAATTATGATACTTCCT
This sequence comes from Dromius quadrimaculatus, assembly GCA_963989225.1. Classification (NCBI taxonomy): domain Eukaryota; kingdom Metazoa; phylum Arthropoda; class Insecta; order Coleoptera; family Carabidae; genus Dromius; species Dromius quadrimaculatus. Next base: position 13,834,731 of record OZ022327.1, on the reverse strand, counting down.
GTAAAGCTGAAAATAGCAATTACAGATAAATAAAATTGAAGTGTCTATCTGTGATTTCAAAATAAATGCAAAAATTTGACTGCTATTTAGTAAATGATGTCCAAAATCCAATCGTAAATGACCGTTTTTAGTTTTTTTTTCTGTCTGTCTGAAAGTTTGTCTCGAATAGGCTCCAAAATGGCCCCACAAATTCCAATGAAAATTTCAGGGATTGAAACAGAAACTTTAACTTTAATTTTCGTGTATATTTCATTTCGATATCTTGCAGGGTTCAGAAGATATGAGTATAAATATTTGAATGCTTTGTGCCTGCACCAGCCATAGATCTGCAGTATTAGTGTAACTGTGGAAATTATCATAATTATGCGCATGCATCAAGATGGGAAAGGAGGAAATACTTTCTTCCTCATCGTAAAGTGCGCGAAATCTACGTATCTGTACGTATCATTTGCGCGAGCAACTTTATGATGTGCAGTTCTGTTACAGAACCCAATTGTTCCCTTTAATGATAGCAATATTCAGGAATTATTATTTACGATATCACTATTCATTCATTCTGCACGATTATTTGTTCCATTTATGGTGATATTTAATAAATTCCTCTTGAATCTGTTCTGTGAAATAGACATTTATCGCAAAGAGAATTCGAAATATAGAAGTGCTATTTTAAAACAGCTGTTACAGTTTAATTCATTTCGTAACGAAAAAAAATTATAAGAATGTATAACTACAACTTAAATTTGAAATTTTGCTGTTTTTGTCCTTTCATCGGCTGTTAGATACGTCTGGAACTAGACAACGTAACTAATAATAGTTCTTGGAATTAATTGAGTGTACGACTGTATAATCCAATCCAACGATCTAATTTTGTTCGTACATGGTTAAACAGTTATTTGCTCCACCGTTGAGAACTTGAAGACTATAGGATATGCAGGGTTAGGTAGTTTATGAAACATAACTTATAAGACACAAATTGCAAATTTTTTCATAAAATTGCTCGGTTTTATATTTTATTTATATGTTATTCTTCGAACTTCTTGAAATATTATGGTCACATTTTAATTTAAAAAATAGAAGAGTGAATAAAGAACCGTAATATTAAGAAATTCTTGGAATTAAACTGTCATTTATTCAAATTGTTAGGTTAGAATGATCTGTCAATCGTAGTCACTATAACAACGATGCGGCAAACAAGAAATCAGAACGATCAGTCATTTATGATCACCTGTATTGAAATATAATTTACTTAATGCCTGATTTTATAAAGGGTAGAGTGATTTACTTCCAGAGTAAATAAAATTTACTCTGTTAGATGACAGTCGATTATTTGACAGCAATGATTTTGATGTCATAGAGAAATTAAAACTGATTAGAATTTGTTCAATGAAATAAATTTATTCTAGGAGTAAATTTACTTGGTCTTTTATAAAACCGGCCATAAGATAGTTTATTACTAATATAGCTCGAATTTTGTCTTGCTTTAATTTGAATTTTATATGTATAATAATAAGTTATCCCGTGTTTTTTTCTTCCAATTGTAAAATTTGAAGGTTAACGCCCGGTTCCACAAGAATTCAATTAATTGAATTTTTTTACTTCTGTTGTCATCAACCGTCAATCAAATTGACATCTTATTTTATTGATACAATGAATTGTTAATCTAAGAATGTATCATGAAACCGAGCATAAAAATTGCAGCATTGATATCTCCGAATATAATGATTACAATTGAATATAAAAAAAAAATATAAATTTCAGGCACTTACCGTGGAAAATTGCAGAAAAGAACGGTGTCTCAAAACATGAAGTTCATATTTTACTGATAAACCCGTAAACGCATCACCAATGGAATTTTCACCAGAACTACACTACATACAAATGACTCACTACAACGGTTTCTTCGCTACTAAGAATATGTTCACTCAACAGGTATATAGCTCGCGTGTCTTTACCTGAGCGGACCTGCTGAAGAAATAAAGTTTTGATGAAATTTAGCTTCCGAAAAGTCTTAAAACAGTCGCATAACGGTGGAATGATAAGAGCAAATTCGAAATTTATTAGCTGATAACGGTATTGTTCGCACTGAATGGAACAAGAACAATAACGCCTAAAAAATGTTAGAAAATCAAATCAAAATCAAAGGCTTACTAAAAGTTTGCGTGTAGGTTTAGTTTGATACAATTGTTTATAAACCCACATCACCACAAAAAAGTTCTTTGTGTACTGTGTGTCCCAAAAAAGCATTTCAACTATTTATCGCCTTTTGCTACGTCTCGATTATTGTCAATTGTTGTTAAGCAATCTGTAGTAAAATTAAATAATTAAATCTTCCACGATTCCAACCGTATGACGTTAATGTATTTATCGACGATCATGATGTCCAAGAGTTCAAAAAACCCAAATATTGAAAATATGTGAGTGTCCATTGACCCCACACCCAAACTACAGGGTCGATTCTACTAATCATAACTAGAAATTTCAAAACATGTTCTCTTGGTATCTTATTTTCGTTTTCAAAATTCGAAGAATTTAGACTAGTTTAGGTGAATATTTCCTCTAACAGGGAACTAATTTCGCTCTTACGTCAGTCTGCCTTAACACTAATTTTGTTAATGAGCCACATAAAAATAAAAGGAGACTAAGATTGATGTAAGAATTGCCTTGGTCTCCTGAAAAACAAAAAAAAAAACAAATGAGTGGGACATATAGTACACGATTAATAATAAAGATTACAATAATTTTTTCTGGAATAATAATGTTTATAACTGCTTTTCTAATATAGAGTAGTGAATGATTGTTTTCATTGCTTTATAATCAGCACACTAAACAATGCTATAGAGGCACAGTAGCCATAAAACTTGTTTTGACTGTTTTAAATTATCTTGTACACTCAATCGAAAATTTAGAGTAATATTTACTGCTTTAATAGAAAATATGATAACACGGGCATTGTGTATTTTCATATATTTCTCTAAATAATAGATGTTAGCTTTAATTCATAGCTTTGGCTAGCAGAATGTAAAAATTCGCCAAATATTGATTAAAACTATTTCTAATAAATAGACTTTTTTGGTTTTAATTCTGTATATTTAATTTTTATTTTTGACGTTTCGACTCTCTAACCGAAAGTTAGAGAGTCGAAACGTCAAAAATAAAAATTAAATATACAGAATTAAAACCAAAAAAGTCTATTTATTATGATATAGTTCTAAAAGTATGTATAGATCATTAAAACTATTTCTATTTGTTAACTCTGTCAGAAATATGGATACATTATATTTATGAAGGCGTTTTTTGAGATGCTCGTCGATTGATATTTTAAGAACTGATAAGTAGTTATAAATCTGAAACTTTGCACATGGGCCTTAATGATAAAGCCGAGTTAATCAAAAATGTTTTCAAAATGGCGACATTTCCGGTTATACCGGATGTCGACATCAACTTTCTTATTTTAAATGGAACACCCTATATTTTATTGTACTTTTGAATTTCCCTCTATTTCTTAATGGGACTTTATCAAGGCAACTATGGCTTTATTTTGAACAGTTTCTGAAATAATTACATTTTTGGTGCTGCAATTCTGTCAAGTCAATTCTGTCACCTGAAGATTATAAAGTTAATATTATATTTAGAATTACGTCATCTCATTTACCTGGGTACATTTATGTCATCTGTCTGTCTTTCTGACTAAATAATTACAAAATAAAAGGACAGAGCAAAACGAGTTTTTTAATATAGAATTATTTTTTATTATTTCATATAATTTTTGTGTAATTGATATAAGAAAACATTGAGTTGCATGATTAAATTATCGTAAACTAAGAGCCTGAAACTTCTATTTCCAAGTGGGAGACTATATTGGACGGAATTTGTATCAGTGATTTATGAAACTTATTTTTTCTTAATGTTTTTACACACCCATTCCATACCCTCCTAAAAATATTAAACATAATTTTTTATAATTATGAAATGCTGGTACAAAATAAAATCAATAAAAAATTATTTACCCGGACTCCTTGTGTTTGTGAGGCAATACAAGCTTGAATTTGCCAGGCTCGATCCTTTATAGATGGGAGTTCTAAAGTATTGGCTAATTCGGATGCTGTTAAGGCATTTGGTAGATCTTGTTTATTAGCATAAACTAGTAAAGGAATGCCATTTAATTTTTCATCGCCTAGTAGTTCATATAATTCAATACTTGTCTCTTCTAAACGTTTTCTATCTGAGGCATCAACTACATATATCTAAAAAAAACAGTAGTTATACATTAATAGTTATCTACAATCAAATGCGTTAATAGTTATTTGTGTATCAAGGCCGTAAAGATAATTTTTTTGGTCGAATCTGTTGCACTTCAGGGGAGACTAAAAAATAACTTTAGGCCGAGGTGCACACAACGTTTTTTAAGCGATCATTACGAAAGAATTCAAAATTATCAAATTTTATTAATTCATTTTTTGAACACTGAAAATTGTAAATCTTAGTTGCCGTTGAAATTGTTTTATTTTATTGTCTTCTATCCAATTGACATTTTATTTTGTGACAAGGGAAGTTTGGGACACGACGCGCAGCGGAGTGGCGCAATCTTTGGAAAACTGCCACCCGCGTGAGCAAAACTCATAGTTTCTTCATTTGTATTGTAATATACTATTGTTCTCTTTATTTTTATTGTGACACTAGGCCCACATAAGCAAAGCCCAATTAAATATCAATAAAATAATTGAAACTGAAGATATTTTCTTTTATAAGAAGATTGTACATTTTAGACTTTGCGAATACACAATCGCTTGACATTTGCTATAGACACTATCACGGAACTGTCATATATTCAAATTTGTAATAATTGATGACAAAATTAGTAATGAGATAACTTTGATGATGTACATAATACAAGAATGACGAATACAGAAAATAATACTCTTCACTACTTCTTCTTTGTTACCACTTATTTTCCGTCCATGGCATTTCAGCCATCGTTTCAATTGAAGGCAAGAATGTTTCTCTAATTCATCATACAACAATGTTGCCCCATCAATCACCTATTCATTCAATATGATACTAAAAAACGTCTTTGGCCCTATTGCTGCTTATTGAGACGAAACTGTCCGAGACAATATAGTGAAGTCAACGCATGCTAAGTTTCGAAAATATTTCATGAACAATGCTATTAAATGGATAGTCAAGAAAATGAATTAATTCCAGTTGAAATTGAGGAAGCAGCTACTAGAGCTGTTCATAAGTCCAAGTTGTAAAAATAGTCAACATTAAGGTCGAACTTACTCTATATTTACGTTAGAAACTATGTTGAAAACAAAGAACAATCAAGATATAAGCAAACTTTATATATTAGTGTTAAAAGTACATCACTTTTAACACGTCGCTAATGACAACGTATTAAAAGTAATAACAATGTAATAAATTGTTATTTTTGATACGCTAAGCAACCGAAGTAGTACTGTTTATAGTGTTTGTATAAAAAAACAGTTTGGGTGTGTTCCATTGGTGTTTCAATTATTCTGTTTTCCTACCGTTGGGAGCACTGTTGTGTTACCTGAAAAACCTAAGAAGTCTAGAATACAGGAGGCTCAACGATAGTGGTGGGGGTGAGGCAAAAATAGATGCAGCAAATCGTTTAATCCGGTGGCTGCGCCACGCGGCGCGCAACCATCCAGCGTTTCTCTAGCGCTTGTATTTGGCGTTCTGACGTAATGTGTGCGAGTGAGAAACAATGATAATTGCGAGTGGTGGGAGGCGCTACGTGCAACCATATTTTGCCTCAACTCTATTCGCGAGTAAAGTTACCGATAGCGGCGCTGTTATCAACCAAAATGTCGGATGTAAGTTGTACTGTCCTTTTTAGACATGCTTGTTTACATGTTAAAACCGCAGTTATCGAGAGAGTCATATTTTGTTATTATAATATTTAAGGTGGCTTCTCTTGAGAAACTTGTAAGTTTGATGATTAAATTTCATTGCTATTATTTTAATTTTGTGCATGGACGTTTCAAATTGTATTTATTTACTGATAAATAAGCATGTTCTTGAGAAATAGTCTTTAAATATTTAAATCCACATTATTCACTTTTGTCAAAGGATAACTCATGTTAAATTCAAAAAATTGAATTAATGGAGAAAGAGTATGGAAATTAATTGGTAGTACATAGGAAAGCGCAAAAGAGGTTAAAATGAAACTGATGTAAATAGGAAAGCATTCTCCAAAAAGATTGAATTTGATCAATACACATATACTGACATAGTAAATAAAAACGTGAAATAGTAAAGATATAACAAAAGCTCACTGTTTTCAAATAATAAACGATTAAAATAACATTAGCTCAAATGGCGTTTCAAGCGGAATATGTCTTTGAGTAGTCCCTGGTTTTGCCACCAGATGGCTACGGCTTAATTTTATTCGCGAATACTCGATTTAGCATAGGGCGTTGAGTCTCCTGTATTCTAGACTTCTTGAAAGAACCATTACGAACAAACGTGACGTTTTCATTCGTATTTGTGTTACACTTGTATGTAAAATTTGTAATATCACATAATGGTGTTACATTCCAACAACAAAGCAAAAAATTAGGACCAGTGAAGTTATTTGGAGTGAAAGGTCCTAAAGCAGGCAGAGGAGACTATACTGTACTAGTAGTCATGTCAGTTGAAGAATTAAATACAAGACAAAAAAATATCTAATTAAGGAGATAACTCCATTTTCTAAGCTGAAACCAGCTTTTAAAGGCTGCAAAACAAGATTTCTGCAGAAGTTTGCCTAAATTTCTGGACATAATCAAAGTTGATCGTCCAGTGTGCCAACACAGTAGTGGCCAAGAGTTGCAGAGGCTGATTTAAAGTCCTAAGATTGAGCCACATTAAAAACTGTTGTACTTCCCAACAGCAAAGCAGAAAGTCAAAACTAGCTTCTGAAGTTATTTGAAGTGAAGCAGGCAGAGGAGACTGTTGTGCAAGAAGCCATATTAGTTGAAAAATTGAAGACAAAGACAAAATATCTAAGTAAGGAGGTAGCTCCATTTCCTCAGCTGAAATTTATTTTAAAGGCTGCAAAACAAGATTTCAGCAGAAGCGTATCCAACTCTAGACATAATCAAGGCGAAATGATTTATTGTCAATTGTGCCAACACAACAATGGCCAAGAATTGCAGGGGCTGATCTAAAGCCCTAATATGGAGCCACATTAAAAATTATTGAGGAGAAGGATCTTCTATGTACTTACCAACAGTAAAGCAAAAAGTTGGACCACCTTCTGGAGTTGATTGGAGAGTTCTAAAGCTGTGCAAGTAGCAATGTCAGTTGAAGAACTGAAGACAAGACAAGAAAGTATCCAAAGAAGGAAGTAGCTCCAATTTCTCAACTGAAATCAATTTCTAAAGGCTGCAAAATTTCTAGGCATAATTAACGTTAATCGTCCAGTGTACTAACACAGTAGTGGCCAGGAGTTCTAGGGGCTCATCTAAAGCTCCAATATGGAACCGCATTAAAAATTATTGAGTAGAAGGATCTTCCATGTACTTTCCAACAGCAAAGCAGAAAGCTAAACCAGCTTCTAAAATTACTTGAAGTGTCCTAAAGCGGGCAGAGAAGACTACATATGTTAGTTGAAAAACTGAAGACAAGAAAATATCCAAGGAAGGATTTAACTTCGATTCTTCAGCTAAAACCAGATTCTAAAGGCTGCAAAACAAGACTTCAATAGAAGCCCTCCAGAAATGAAGGATCCCAACCGGATGCCAGTATACAAACGAGGCAAATGGTCAATATCAGCTCTCTGTAACTGAACAGTCAGCATGCTGTAAAAGTAGCAACATAATTTCCCAAATAGTTTATGTAACTTTAAGGGGACAATAATCATCCAAGCAGCTCTGAAAGCAATAGATGCTAGTTTAAAACTGAAAAATCTTCTTGCGGCAACTGATTAGATAAAACCAAGTAAATTCTGTGATGGGTGCTACAATATGACATAATTCAAGGCGATAAAAATGCGGAGCCTTCATGCCATCTTATGCAGTTGATAAAAGTATGAGAGGAAAAAACCAAGGCCTCATACTGGGCGAATACAAAAACAAAAAGTAAGAAAAAAAATTCCTACAACCATCGCCTACAAATGTAAAAGCTGATTACTCCTCAGCAAAATGGATCTAAGAATTATTACAGTCCTTCCAAAAACCATTTTCTTAAAATTTATGAAGCTAGAAATAAGAGGATAAGGAACTTTTGGAACATAATACTATGCTACTGTTCAACTGTAACTTCCAGTTTTTATAGACAAAAGCATATCGGAAAGGAATATATTGGGCCAATGAAGTGAAATCCTAAACATTTTTCAGGAAATTTAAATAAACATCTAACGCACACTTTACTTCGAGATGTTTTATTATCTGAGATGTTATGCGGCCTTAAGAGTGTGCTGAAGAAGTTGGATGAGAACTATTGCGGAATTCGTCCGTAATAGTATATTCTACAATAAGTATTGGAATGGCCCTCATTCCAAACGAGCGATAAGTCTAGTCCGAGCCGAAGGCTAACTTCACTAATATTTCAGAAGAAACTTTTAAAATTATGAAACGTCGAACGCAAAGCCAGAGATAAATACCAGAATTGTTAGGAAGTAACCATGATAAACAAACTAACAGCTTCTGACTCGTCGAAAATGATAATTTAATGATTTTAAACGGCATAAGAAATTATTCTAGCGACGTGTTTGGATTGTCATTCGTTCCAACACAATTTATGGTTTCAAAAACACAAGAAAAGAACTGACCACGAGACCAGACAACAATAACCGTATGATGACATATTCGTTATCAACGGAATTCAGAAGAAATAACCAAAAAAGTAAACAGGAAAACAGTTATACTCGGTTCACGAATAGTTAAATGCAGAAATAGACATAATTATTACCGGATAAAATCCAGAATTAAGTTTAATTCAAAATGTGAATCGAATGTACTGTAGTGCTATGCCCCTCTGCCACCGATAATTTATCAGTGGAACCAAGTAAACAAACGCAAGGTTGGATGAAATTGATATGTCACGGTTTTTCCAAACAAATTTGGATAAAACCAATGAATAAAAACAGTATAAATAATTGATATCAGAAAACTCTATTAACTTTTTTTTTGGACAGTAGCAAAGTTATGTATGGATTACATACAAAGCTTTGTATGGAGAAACTTTCCACGAAGAAGATTTCTTATGAAGATTAAATAATATTTTTAACATTGAAGTATTACATAGATATTCAAAATTTCCGCTATAAATTTGCATGATTAATTTTGAAACTTAAACATCTAAGGACATCTGTCGCCCAGTAGCAGAAGCAGCATTCGATTTTCTCCATAAGTCAGTTTCAATTAATTATAATACGAATAGGATAATAGTACTCACCAGGACATCTGTATTTTCAAAATAATTTCTCCAGTAAGGCCTAATTTTCCTTTGCCCGCCAATATCCCACACATTTAATTTGAAACCGTCCGAAATAACTGACTTTATATTAAATCCCGCGGTGGGAGTAACATGATTAATATCTTCAGAAGCCAAAACTTTCAAAATTGTTGTTTTACCGGCATTATCCAGTCCAAGAAGTAAAAGTCGAAGTTCTTTTTCTGGAGCTTGTCGCAATTTTCGAAGAATTGAAAGGAGCCCCTGAAATATGAGGTTATGAGTTGACAGTTGTGAGAGCGTTGCTATTGGCAACATGAATACCAGAATAGTAAATAAGTATTTTGTGGAATACTATCATATTTATTGATAATTCTACTGTTCTGGGTAATAATAAAACTATATTTACCATAATATAATAACAAATTGGTTTCTTCTAGAGTAAAGGGAGATATATTGAAATACTAGTCAACAATTCCGCTTCTTTTCTGTTGAATACAAACAAATAGCAGTACCACCTGTTTTCAAATGTCATTGCAACAAAATATTATAATCAATAATGAGGGCATTTTGCGCGGGTTTCAATTTGTATGGACAGTTTTCAAGTATTAATGAAAAATGTGTAGAAAATTTCACATGTATAAATTTTACTGGCGTTACTGATTTGAAACTCAGTCACAGCTTTTTGATCTTGAAAAAAGTAGAAACTAATTGGAAGATTTATTTAAATGGATTTTTGGGAAACAAAACGCATCAAAATGAAGAATTAAATATTAGTGGTGATGCTCAAATAGCAGTTTCTGATAGCAGAGCTTTATTTTTAACTCCAGATCAACAACTTCTTTGTTTACAATATAATTCAAATGGTAGTTACGATTTAAAAAAAATTCCAAAGCTTGACGCAAATGCGAATAAAATTTTGAAAATATCTAGTGGTATTAGTATGAGTAATGCTTATACTAGCTGTGGTTATATTTACAACATACCTTCCAAACTTGATTGTGATCCATTAAACGTAGTTGATATGTGTACAGGAAGAGAACATTGCTTAATATTAACGGATCATGGATCTGTATTGTCATTTGGAGGGGGCAGGTATAACAGCCTTATAGTATTTATATTAACTTTTTTTAAATTATATATTTCAGCCGTGGACAACTTGGACATGGTGATGTGGAAAACAAAATCGTACCTGAATTAATAAAATGTTTGGAAGGTATAAAAATATTGAAAATAGCATGTGGGGCTTGGCATTCTGTTGCAATGAGTGCCGAAGGAGATGTTTATACTTGGGGCTGGAATAGTAATGGACAATTAGGTTTGAGCAATAATTCAGAATTTCAGGAACACATCACAACAATTGCAAGCCCCCAAGTTGTAGATTTAGATGAAAATATAATTGATATTTGTTGCGGTTCACGGCATACCATTATTTTAACAGGTAAAGTGCAACAATAAATTATTTTGAAACAAATATAAATTCTATTTCCAGAAAGTTCCAAATTATATGGTTGTGGCTCGAATAAATACTGCCAGCTGGGCTCCCGGAGTAATTCTGAAAATTATTATAAGTTCATTTTTCTGCACAATTTTAATGATTTTGACATAATTGGATTGAGATGTGGAGCATGGAATACAGCAGTTCTTGTAAAAGATTAATAATAAGTAATTTTATAATGTGAATCTGTGTTTTCTTTAATTTAAAAAAAAAAAAATTAAAAATTGCTTGGGTTTTAAGCAGTTCCTAATATTGTCAAAATACAGGAAATTTACAAAATTAATTGCGTTACATCGCCTTTTCGACTATTTATCATCTAAATATGTTCAACATTGTGTCAACTGATCTTTAGCAGCCCAATTTTCTGGAAACGAGCATATTGCTACTGTACGTTTTTTGTACGCTGTGATTTCGATCGAGTGGACTACTAGACGTCCATTTTTAAAATGGCACATTATTTCCCAACATCTTCCACAATTCCAGTCGTAAGACAAGCGGCATCATTTGTTTTTAATGGGATCAGATAAAGTCAAGCTCTGTCACAATCGTAACAAAAAGAATTGCAGATTTCTAGAATAAATCTAGAAAAACTTCAGTCATCAGCCATTAATTCTGAGATATTCAAACGCACCTATATAATTTGTGATATTGAATCTCTTTGAAGGACGTTATTGATATCGTCTGCAAAATGTATTTGCGAATTATCACGAATGCCGAAAATGACATCTTTTGAAGGCACTATCTCTGTTATAAGTTTAGTTTAATGCAGGGGTCACACTAATGTCTAATGCCGTTAAGTAAGGCGTTATATGACAATTGACATATTGTCATTGACAATGTGTTCATTATTGAATAACGCCTCAATTAATGACATTATACATAAGTGTGGCCCCAGCATAAGAATATTAGTAGCATGTTAGGGAAAGTTGGAATATGAAAGTAACCATAGGAAAAAACAGGAAAAAAAACATTGATCTTGTCAAAAAATAAAGATTTTCCTAAAATCTGAATAAGTCCTTTGAATGTACCGAAAGAAAACAATAACCAACGCAAATATCAATTCTAACAGCGGCACTTCGTAGTATGGGAAAAGAATTTACAAGTACAAATTGAAAAAACACATGAAATATTTATCTCCTAACTGTTATATCGCTGGAATCGTTGAAAATTGGAAGTTGTAAAACAATATTCAACTTTCCGATCACAGTCTGCAAGAAAAGTACGGAAGTTATGTGCTCGTCTCCAAAAAATTGAGCAATTCAATTCTATATGATTGCTATCCAACAGTTAACACTATATTGAGGCGTCTGAAATAGTTAAAAAGGCAATGTAACATAGAGGCTGGTTTTATAGAGTGGAACAGAATTACCATCATTTAGTTACCTTTGCTGTAAAAATACTAAGTGTCGCTCTACTAATATAAGGAAGGTATATATTACATAAACACCTAATATAGATAAAAATTCCTAATACAGAGTGACCAAAAATGACTGACCGTTACGTGACTTGCAAAAGTTCGCATTATGATCAAAACTATCTTCATGAAGTAAAGTTAATATAAATTCATTTATTTTGATAACTACCTTACCGACATTTGAAGGACACAGTGGCATTTTACGTAATATTCATGTGGGCATTTTGCGTATTTTATATAGATTTTGTACTTTATGACACAAATTTATCCATAATCTGATTTAAGAAACAAAAATGCAAGTAAATAACTGTATTATTGAATGATTATTGAAAATTAATTATAATTTTTTCAAACTGTCAGATTAGAATGGAGTTTTCAGATGTTCTGTCATCTGTCACAAGCAGTTAACTATTCCAAGCAGGCGGCAAAGAAAAAATCAGAACAAGGCGTCACAGCCAATCATTTTTGATCGCTCTGTATTATTTATTACGAAGGGATGATATGAAAGCAAAGTTTAAAATCTGCTGTGGCCACCCTAGAAGTTCTCCGAATATAAATTTCATGACCAGAGCATCATAAAGTTAGAATGTCGTATCAAATAATTGCATATTTTAAAATGATAGCTGTCATACTCCCTGGCTGTCATTGTCAAAGTGACAGATGGCGGTTATATGATAGTTTTATTTTATTTTACAATGGCTATAAGTTTCATGTCTAGTTATTTTTAGTTGATCTCAAACTTGTCCAAGAAACTGACATTCGTCTAAATATCATTTTTGATACTTTTACTAGAATTATTTTCACAGGAGCTTTAATTTGATATCAAACACGATAAAATAAAATACTTATTCCATAAGATTATCAGTTGAAAAAAAACTTTTGTTTTAGCATCACAAATATGGATAGAATAATAACTACTGGCGGTCAGGCTTGGTTGACCTTAAAAATTGTATTTATTAATTTATATTAATATGACATGTATACATTATGCATGTATGTGTGTGTGCGATACTAGCGATTCCCTAGTGAACTGTTATCTTGAAATTTATTTTTAGTTGACGTTGCCTTGCACCCAACTAACGGACAGACTTCGCAGGCTCTGGATAAGCTTGACGTGGAATCTTGAATCCGGGACAATGACAAAAGGTGCACTAAACACTATATTGGATTTGATCTGCCATCACTGTTTCGGATTCAAGACTACACATCGAGCTTGGCCAGAGCGGGTGAAACCCGCCTGCTAGTTGGATGGGAAGTACCGCAGGCTGAAAACAAAAACACACACACCGCAATGTATACATTTTTAATGATTTGAATTAATAAATTGGATTTTCAAAGTCAACCGATCTGATCGTCAATAATTATTATTTCCCCTAATTGTAATGCTAAAACAAATCTCTTCAGCTAGTTTCATTGAAATCGGAGATGAAGTAGTAAATCGACAGTTTAATCTGATCGAAAATTGCAATTTTACACAAACAAAACATTGAAAAAAGCTTAGGTACCTACCTTATTCTTCAGAATTAGAATTATTTTCATTCGTGTTATCAACGCATTTTTTATCAATTTGTTTTTCTTCAAAAAAAGAATCGAATTTGCGAGTAATCTTAAAAACTTTCTGTTCTTTTTGTAATTTTTTCGACCGTTCTTTTCTTATATACAGCGTTGCTCAATATTTTTTTATTATAGTTCATTTTAATACGTCATATATTATTGTTTCAAACAATAAAAAATTCAAAAAATTACACGACGAGACGATTGCATATAACGAGAAAGACTATTCAGTTCACTTTAAACATAAACAAATGATTTTTGGCGTGGCGTTGGACCTCAGTAATTCAAAGTAATATTTTGACAGCCTCCATAGCTTGAAGCATCTATCAGGGACTAGTAATTCATTTGAAAAAAAATGTGCGAACAAAATGTCCTGCGTAGAAATTAGATGCAAGTCTAAGTTTTCATCCCTTACATGTGTTCACCAAATATGGTCCAGACGGCTATTAATCTGAACTGTGCACTTATTAACTATGTTTAAATTTTTAGAAGCTCTACCTGAGACAACTTCTTGATTCAGCTTTTGCTGTTCTAAAATTGGAATGATATCAGAGCAACATATCTTCAAATTATCAAGCAATTTCAAGTAATCTCCTCAAAATTTGCTGCCCTGGGCAGTTTCCCATAAATGCCCCTACCTTAAATCCGGCCCTGATGAGGATGCTTGAAAAATAACTGGTCCGCCATATTGAATTTAGAATAACGTCACTTAGCTAGCCATGCTTTGTCATCCGAACTAAAAGTGGATGCGAAATTTCAGCTCAACCGGTTGGGGACAACTCTGTTTTAAAATTAATTTGCATGATTTGACCCGTACTAACAAAGCAAGTTAGATAAAAGCTTGTAAAAAGAAAACAATTGACGAATGTTTGCATGTGATGTACAAGTATGAGTAGTAATAATTCCAATTTTACATTATGATTCCCATTATTTCATTTCTTCGCATGTATCAGAAAAATATAATGAATTTTGTTGAAATGTTGCAAGAACAACAATAAAATCTTCATCACGTGTCTAATAAATTTACACAAAGCAAAAACACAAAAGAAGTTAGTCCAAAGTATTTCCACCACAAATATATTAGCTGTCGCTGCACGCTGTCATGCTATCAAATATTCTAAGAATAATTGATCGTGTGAAGTGCTGATATAAATTGTTGAATATGACATATATATGTTATTCAAAATATAGCTCAATATATGAAAAAAAAAAATGTTAATTTCAATAAATTGCTGAAAAATTATTGTTATGTATATTTATATAAGCTTGGAAGTTATGTTCAGTTAAAATAATACGAAACGTTATTACATTTTAATATATTTCACAGTATAATAAATACTGGTATACTTCAGAGTTACATTATAAATATACAATGTGTATTATATTTATATTTTTCATATATTTATTTTTTTTTGTGGTTTTTAAAAATATTTTCTGAAAATAACAATTTCCCACAAAGCAATGTTCAAACATTTAACTCTTCAAATATTTATGAGAGTAAAAACATGCTCTTGATACAGCACAATTTTTATACAAACTTATGAAAAACAACATTCTTAATGTTATTTTTCTTAAATATTTCTTAAAATACCATGGAATTTTAGCCATAGGTATCATATAATATATTTTAAATATATTTTGACGCTATAAAGGCATTTGTAGTCACCATATTTTCAATATAATAAATTATTTCAGATATTTAAATACTTAAAACATTTATATATCTAAATAAATATCCATTTCATTAATACGAAAGTCCATCATACATTCAATTACAATTGAAAAATTTCGACTGATAATTTCATAAATTAAAAGAACAATTGTAAAATGGACTCACGTATGTCTAATCAAATACATTTTTAAACCTAAAATATTGTCTGAATGGAATATATTGAAAAGAAATTATTACATATATAATACAATATTATTACGGTATTTTGTTTTAATCTTCTGATAATTTCAATAGCCTCACTGCTTCTAAATTAAATTATTTGTTTTACATTAAGAACACAATTTTTGCACCTTCCGAAGATAAGCAGAGACACTATCAAATTACAAATGTTCACATATTAAGTATTCATCAAGAAGCTATGGTATCTATTTTTGAGGTTTTTGGTAAGTAAAATAAATCAACAAAAATTCATGTGGTATCGCTTGTTCTTTGTTTTAATTTTTGATACAGTTTTATTGTTGTGGATATGAGTTTTGGTCCCAGTTTAACAGATATTTCTGCATATTATAGAGTTAAATGGCATATTTTAAATTAAATTAATCACTTTTAATTTTTAAATGAGCTTTTCACTTTCATTCTTATAATTATTTCAAGTTATATACACAGAACTAATTTCTTTCAGTCTTCAAGATCCAATTGATAAATTTATATAAATATTTTTTTTTATAATAATTGAAAATATCACATTCTTTAAAAATTAAATGCAAATATTTCTACCAATTTAAGCACAACTTTCACGACTAGAAAAATTATTTAGGCTCAATTTACAAATTTGACATCCTTACTAGCAGATAGTCACATTACCATTACGATCTAATTTTTCATATATTTTTTGACATATTTCGTGACATCATGATATTTGATAACCCTTCCTATTTTTTATTAGGTTTCCTAATTGAATAGATAATCCAGAATCCTTTTACAAATGAAATTGTTGAGTTGTCGACAACAGTAAAGGCGTTAAGTTTATAAATTGGGCATAAAACATGCAATTATTTCAAAAATTTAATAAAATGCACCAATATTGGCACAAAACTAAGCCAATTTTTTGGTTGAACCAAACAATAATAACGATTAGCCTCATAATAATAAAAGACACTTTTCTTGGTGTATTTTGTGTGCACATAATTTTAAAGTCTTAATTATTTAACATTTACAAATAATTTTTATTTAAACTCGTTAAGCTTTAGCTTGATTTGAAATATGCCATGTGACATCTATATAAATGGAAATAAAAATTGTAAAACATCTGAACTGCCATCACATTTGTGAAGAACTTGGAACTTACAAATCTAAACACGTATATTATTACGTTATGTACCTTCTAATACTTAATACTAAGTTAGTAAGTGCCCTCACCAATTATTGTTAGTGTTTTTACAAAAAACGCTAATATAGTGATATTTCTCAATGTTGTACTGCGTGTGTCGTAACAATATCTGATATACTGTTAAGCTAAATCTGTACTATTGTATTATATTGTGTAAATGAAATTAAAATTAAACATACAAAACTAGCAATAGGTGAGAGAAAACAATTTACAGAAATGTACGTCAATTTTTATAAGCAAAAAAAGGAATTATAAAATAAAACATTCTTTGGAATATTATTTGTCCTATACTCTTAATTGCAGAGATTTCTATTGTAAAATGAGAAACTATATTAGAATTCACGTTAGAATGGCATTCCAATGTGTCGATAAGTTCAAACATATATCAAATGTGGCTTGCAGGATTGCTACCCTAAATTAAAAAAATCCAATTGATTTTTAGGAATACTTTTGTCAAATTAAATCGGCTGATACCAAAAGATCTGCTTTTAGCTGTTTTAAGACAATAAAAATGTTCCAATGTTTAAATATTGTAAACAATTGAATTTACAATTGAGAAACGACCGCGAAGCGGTAGTTTCTCATTAGCTAAAGTGCTGTAAAATACATAACTCACGAGATTTGTATTAAATATGTATATTTCAATGAATAAAATTTCTGTATAGAATACGTTGATTTTAAAATTAAGATATGTTAAAGTTATAACGAAAATAATAAATATTTCTTTATTTTCTACATTTATCACTTTAAATAATCTGTCAAGCAACGTTTTTTTACATAAATTTATTCAACTATTTGGTTTTTTATGCACTGTAACTAAATTTTACATTGTTTATGTAAAAATCAAATGACTCGTCTCGTAGAAACAATTGTAACAAGCGTTTCACAGTTTGGGGTACCAAAAATGTAATTTAGGGTATTTTTATTGCCTTCTTAAAACAGTCAAAAATGAGCCATCATGATTAATTTGAGCATTATTTAAAATTTCAACAGTATAAAACTGACAGAATTATTGTAACCAGGACAGTCTGATAGAATTGATTTCTTGTATGCGTGAGGTTTTTCAACAATGTTTACATTTGTACCTAGGTTCAATAATGTCAAAATTATTTTACGTATTACAATTGCATGAATAAACATAAATAGAGAGCAAACAAAACTTCGAAGTACAGTATAGAGTTTCATTATTAGCAATTTTTACTGCTGGTAGGAGTCTTTTATGCAAGCCCGTATACAGTAAATATGAGTGTGCGACCTTTGTATGTAATCACATATATGACGAAACTTAACGCATCCTAAAAATCTTACGATACAATAGCAATAAAATTGAGAATGAATTTAATTTTTATTTAATATTTTCCATATTTTTTTTTCTTTTCTTTTCAGTAATTTAGTAATCTTTTCCATTATACACTTACGCATATAAAGAAAGCCAAAAGTGTAGACACACGCATAGAGTTAATGCACAGAAGGCGTTACGCGCACAATACCTAAGTCATAATTCACAATGGGCGTAAGCATAAGAAATAAAGTTGAACATGTGCGATTCTTATGGCCGGGTTTACAATGCTCTTACGTATTTATTATGCTTACGTAGTACATAACAGCTGCATAAGAAAGTTTATATCATCTCAATTTTACGTATTTCTTACGCATATATTTTCTTAGTGCGCATGCCCAGTATATTTTTTCAGACACAGGCAGTAAATGTGTCAAATGAATGAAAATAAACTTGTTTTTGTGATTAGGAATTTTTGTAATCTTTGTTGTAATAACAATACTAAACGAATTTCGTCTTCCAAAAAAGACATTTAATTGCAAACACGTGCAGAAACAAAAGTAATGCCCTAAACTAAGAGCTTTAATATAAAAAACATTTTCAAATATAAAATTTGAAAAAAGGAGTCTTTAAAAACACTTTTTTGATAAAATAATCGAATCAAAACAAAAATAAAGCAAAGCGTTGTTCAGGACATGTGATTTAAATTGTGACAGATACTAAAAACTAAAAGTACCTCTATTTTATTACCAACTCAGGCCGCAATATCCCTGTGAAATAATTTTTATGCTTTGCTCATGCTATGCTCATTGTGAGTACGCGTAAGATTGTCATAAGAATTATGTTATGTACTTCTTATGCTTACGCCCATTGTGAATTGAGGCTACAAAGAAGAGGGAACCAAAATAGATTTATTTGTAGGGAAAGAGTTGGATATTAATCGAAATATGTGAATTTTATCGAATATTAATTAAGCTTGAATTACATTAAACTTGTTTCGCCTAGATTTTTATTTCTAGTTTCTGATTTAATTCAAAGACCATTTAGTTTTTTTCCGGAGAAGTTAAAGTTCGGCAATATTCAAAAGAAAATAGGATGATATGATAGTTTGAGGTTAATAGTTATGGAAACTGAAACGAAATTAGAAAAATTATAAAATAGTCATTTGTTTAATCGTATTTTTTCTTCTATCGCACTCTATCATTAAATTGTAGTGACATTTACTTTTCCCAATTATATAATCATGTGTTTCAAAATTAATTATAATTATCAATATGAGATAGCCAGTTTCACTAAAATGACTGACGCATCAAATTAATATTTAAGTGAATATTAATCTTTAGATTAACTAGTAGTTAGGAGATACGAACTATGTAAAGTAGTTTACTTTTTGCACTAGTCAAAAAAAATTCAAAGCTTTTTGTACAGTTGCCATGGCAACTTGTTGAAATAACAAAATGGCCTAATTTTCCATGTAGTGTTACAATATGGCGTCTTATTCAAACGATAGAAGAAAAACCTTTTTTATATAAAACAGTGTAATTCTATTGAGGATTTAGTCATATCCACCAATCATTATGAAACAAATCACAATATTACGGCTCAGTTCAAAAGAAAAACAAACGTCAAAAACACAAAATAAAGCCAGATGTATTTTTCTATGAAATATTCAAGTACGAGAATCAAACGGAAATTTATGATTTACACTATTCTAGAATTGGCTAGAAGCTTCTCGAACGAAACTCGGACTGAAATCTAGACGAAAAAAGTATAATGCTAGTTTCGTTTTGAAACGTGAATTAATGAATTATGAACATTTATCATAATAGTTGAAGCAGTAAAAACTGTTAGGTACCTTGCTTGTATTGTAAATAAAATTGAAAACTTATAATTTTGGTTAAAAAATTGTCTTTTACTATTAACCTACAATTTTTTTTTGGTTAGCTGTCCATGCCTTTGTTTACAAGTAACCAGATGATCATAAATGATTGAACGTATCGCCTTGTACTTATTGACGGATCATTCTAACCTAACAATTTGACTGAATGACAGTTTAATTTGGGAAAATTCTGAATAATGCTTTGTTTTTTTACTCAATTTTTAATTTCTAAGAACAATGTATGACCTAAATATATATTGAGAAGTTTGAATAATAAAATAAATACAAATGTGTGTGACGGGTAGATCATTTATGATCATCTGTATTATTTATGCATTGGAATTCTTTTCTTTCGTGAATTCTACTATAAGTATTTAATAAAAAATAAATCATGCTTATTAAATCTAAATTAAAAACATTTTTGGAGGATTGATTTTTCAGTGTTTGTCTATTCCTTTAGTTTTTCTTGCGGATTAAAATCAATTAGACAATAGACTGAAAAATCAATCCTGAATTATAAAATGATTTGATGCAGATATGTAACGTGAATACTAAACACAATTATAAAATACACATTTAAATACAAAAATAATTATCATCGTAAGATAATAATTAAAACATTTGATCCTCTACAATCTAACTGAATAACAATTTGTTCTTCACAAATATGATTCAATGTGGGTAATTGTTGTTTGATTTGACTGATACGCTATTGTTCACTGTGGTTTGCTGATATAAACAGAATATTGTTTGCTATATTAACACTATTGTTGCAGTATAAAAAGAAAAAACAAAAATCTAAATATTTGCAGTACTAGAATTGGGTTTCCAAGTCTTAGCAGGCACACAAACAGTCAGTGCGCAACAATTGAAACAGCTAACTATATACAATAGTCGGATTCCTAATAAATGTATAATATTAATGATTGAGTTAATGTAAGCGAAATGCTATAAACTTAAGTAAATTCTGCATTTGAAAATACGTATTCAACTACAAATTAATTAACAAAGACATGTTTTATTAATATATTAAATATAGATTCAATGAAATTGATAGTAAAAAAAATATTTAGGAATAGCTACTTGAAGTCTTGTCGAGTCTTGTATAATTGCGGGAATATAATCTTACAAATGGAATGATGACAAACAAAACTAATACGAAATCTTATCAACTAGAGAACGTAATCACGGTATAAGTTGTCAGAGACTGGGCGAACAGCAAAAATTAGAGTAAATTCCTTGGTCCGACGTTTCTACACGACACGAATACTGTCAGTCATCTACGACAGTGAATATAAAGTGCTACAGCGAATTTCCAGGTTGCAAGGGCGGAGCGACAACGCGAAATACATTGAATATGAATATTTTGATGTGCTGATATGGTACGAAATAATCTAGTCATTCGGACACGAATGTAGAGTATCGCAGCCAATACATTTTTTTTTTTGCAACATGAACACATTAAAATTTGATTGTTTGTTGATTAACAGTTTTCTTTTTAAATATTTCATAATTACACGTGAAGTTATTTATTTATTAATAAATGCATGCGATGCACGGATTTATATTTAACATTATAAATATATATAAATACAGGAAAAGAGAGACATTTATTTTTGTGACTGTCTTTTACGAAATGCACTTTCTGATACGTTTCAATTGCAATTTTGGAATTGTAGTCGAATTTAACTGCGTATACATTTATGGTGACGTTAAAGAATTTGGACCACAGTGTAGAGCCACTTTTAGGCGATACATCTTTTTGTTCATAAAATTTAATTTAATTTAGTTTCCAAACTAAATATCATTTTATATACGAGCCCCATCCTAGTAAAGTTCATTGATTTCTAATTCCTAATATTATCAAAATATAGAAAAATTACAAAATTAATTAGATTACATCGCTTTTTCGATTATTCATTATCTTAATACATTTCAACATAGTGTCAACTGATGTTCAGCAATCAACGAGAACGTAACTCTGATTGTTTCTTGCAGGCTGTTATCGGAACATTTTTATAATTACAAGGTTTCAATCGGTGGATTAAACGTCCATTTGAAAAGTGAAAAAACCCAAAATGCAATATTTCATGATTTCAGTTATACGACTAGTTGGATGATAAATTTGATGTTACTCAATTAGTGGCTCTAAATCCAGCTGTCAGTGAGTTGTGAGTCACTGTAAATATCATCATAGAAGGTATTTTGTTTCAGTGAAAAACTATTACAAAAAATGTGGAATCAAGAAAATACGTCAAAATTGATAATTTCGCATGAACTATAAGCAAATCTTTATCAAGTGTCTAATGAATTTACACAAAACAAAAACACAAAGTATTGCCACCACAAATATAAATACTCTGAAAATATTTGATCGTGTAAAACGCTTATATAAATTTCTAAATATAACTATACATATAAAATTTTATGTAAAGATATAATCGTATAAAGCGGATATAAGGCTTCTTGTCCATAGAGAATTACGAAAAGCAGCAAAATAGAACTCGTCCGAAATCGCACAAATAATCCAAATTGAATTTTGAATTATTTTTTATATAATGATGAACTTTATTTTCTCTAATTGGGCATTATGCCTGTGTCTTGGAATCAATTCAATGAATGAAAAATAAATGAAATTAAAATAGAATGAGTCGTTGATGAAGCTGCGGTGGAGAATTGAATGTCAAAAACAATATTTCACTTTTAAAATAGACCTCTATTATTTTGAAAATGGGTGTTGTTTCTGACTGGTACCTACTTTGAATGTAAGCATTAAATAATGGGAATTCAGTCAATGGTTTTAATATTTCTCTCTACGCTACAGTTTCAGTCCCACTTGAACCATCTTCAGGAGTGAAAAGAATTTGTGAACTCACACCGAAACTCTAAAGTAGAAATAGTAATGAAGGTATCAAGGGTGGTAAAAGGACAATAATGCCTGAGGTCAACGGTGTAATTTTCCGCGGGCTCTGGCCCGAGATGTGCATGTTGACCGTAGGCATTATCGTCCGTTCAACTCCCGTGGTGCCTTCAATGTTTAATGTCCGACTAATGGATTATTTAAATCAAAATTTTCAGTCCTGTCATTGAGATTTTTGTCAGAGAAATTATGCTCTAGTTACTTGCTGTAACTAAAGAACATGATATTCTTGTTTGATATTTTTCAAAATAATGCTCTTGGGTATTTTGTCGATTGAATCCTTGTAGTATATCATGAAGAACAAGCTCGGTTCACAGCCCGCAAGAAATTTTCCAGAGTTACATTTCATTCCAGATCACTGCTAAATATTAGCTGCCTTTATATTGAGACAAGTCAAGGCGGTAAATGGTCAAAAAAGCGAGTCAATTTAGCTCAGAATTTAAAACTCTATGAATAATGGAAATGCTCAGAATTTTCGGAAGTAATTAACCAGATAATTTTGAAGCACAAATGGTATTCAGGAACAACATCTCTCGAATGTTCAACTTCAATTCAAATACTTGAAAAAAATTGGAGTTGCTACTGATTTTGATGTTCCTCATTTACAATACATACAAAACAGGTTTTATTTGTTTTGACACCGTGAAATGTCCACTATAATTTTTTAATATTTATATATTAGTATACATTTATATTTTAGGTAATTGGGATGAGGCTCGTGTATTTTTTCATGATGTAAATAAAATAGTTTCGTGTGTAATTATGTACAAAAAAATGTGTCGTTTAAAAACAGCTGAAAAGATCTCTGGCAATTTTGTAAATAATAACAATTCTACTGATACATGAAAAATATCACATATCACAACATTAATCAATAAAACTGATGATATAAAAAAATACTAATAATTACGTAATAAAATATGTAAACAATTGCACATAAGTGGCACACACGTTATGATTTAAGAATTCACAAAATATGTGAATGATGAATGGGCAACCAAACCTAACGGGTTAAGTTGTAACGTGCTCTATGAATTTTTTTTTTTATGAATGTAAATGTAACAATTATTTAATCCTGTTTATTTACGTACTGGTACTGGTGACGAACTGTAATTGAGGTACTGAGAGATCGGTTGCTACGGACAGTGAGCATAAGGTAAAACTGTTTTATGTCGACTTTGAAAATTCACGAGCAATGAAAATGTGTCACACACAAACATTTAAAAATACATTTTTAAAAATCTTAAAAACTAACGTTTCATTCTCGGAAGTTCGTAGCTCCATCTGTAGTATTATATAATTTATATCTATATATTTATGTATAAAGAATTAATCAGATTACTTAAACAGTCAATTGAAAAAAAGACTGTTTTACAGTAATTTTATATATCTCAGTTGTTTCAAATATAATTGTTGCGAATAAAAAATCTGGCACATACATGGTTGGAATGTTTTTTTTTTTATTTATATATTTTTAATGTGCATTAGTCTCAGTGCACTTACTAAGAGATTATATCGGAAATATTGATATTACGAATTTTGATAATAAGTACACTGATACTTAGCTTACATCGATATGTTTTAAAACATTTAATAATATGTACAATATAATGCATTATTGGTCCAACGGAAATGTGTTTTGTTTACTGCATATTCAGGTTTGGTTTGCCAGTCAAAGTTGATAGAAGTGGCAAAATGATTGCCACTGCCATCATCAACGACTCTTTTAAGAACTGTCGGTATCGGTTTGGTTTGTGGTTTGTTGTTAGTTGACGGTTGTTGAGGATTGAAACATTGATAAGTTAAAACGCTACCAGGAGTCAATCTTTTATCTCTCAAACAAAATAGCTTCCATTTTAAATATATATAATATATTCAATATATTACCTTATGTACTACTTAAAATTGATGTAAATATATATTATATGTATATACCATCTAATTGCACTTCATTTGTCATATGTTAAACAAAGATGACGCAATGTTGCTTATAGCGGCGTCACAGCAACGATATAAATCGATTTAAATTCAATTATTATTAAACTATCTAATTGTTTAATTTTATATAATATTTTAAGATATTTTTTAGAGAAAATATACATCAAAAATTTTGAATAAATCACAGATAGATATAATTTTAATACATGGGAAATTTCCCCAAAGTTCTTAATATATCCACATCAAAGCAGTCGAGTTTATGAAATTTGAAAAGTATATTATGAATATACATATAATTTTACAGTTATACTTTTTGTTACTTGTGAGGTATACGCAACGTTGAAGACACATAGATAGTACAAAGTACATTAATATATTTTAGAAATATAATTTTAATACATGCCAAATACACCTAACAATCAACATATAACTGTGATTTTATACAGCTTTAGAGTCCAAAACACTTATAGATTCGAATATGAACGAGTAAATGGAATGATGAAGAAATCACATATTATCTTGCAAAACTGCTTTGATGCAAACGAACTCTCAATAATCTCACATCTATACGTAATACACGTACCCTCTCTACTTTCCTACGAAGTGAAAAGTGAGAAAACAAAGTAAAAATTCAACAAATACCGTCATGGGTACGAAGCCCATCCGTTTGACTCAACAACAACCATTTGCGGTAGAGGTAGAAGCGCCACGCAACAACAAATAAACGTACGTAGTTTTTCATGAATATAAAAATCGCGGTGTTATATTACCTAGATGTCAGTCCAGGGCCACTTCCGTTTTATCAGAGGCACTTCCTGTGTCCACAACGACACTAAGCCCATTGCTATCAGGCGCTATTCGTGGCTCAGGTTCATCACTCGCTGTTCGGAAGCGCACCAATACCTCAGGTTTTAAATTCTCTGGTTTGGTGAGTTCCTGAAACTGTGGTTTCACATAAATACGTGACGGTGGCGGCGGAGACTCTTTCGCAGAATTTGATATGGGAATATCGTCTTCATTGGTATTTACATCTGTAGATTCATTTGAATCATTAGATAACTCAATTGTTTGGATGTCATCGCGATTGCGACATTTTCCATTTTTACCCAAACTTGTTTCTTCTGTTATATTTCTATTTAGAAAATTGAGTGGACTCGTCACATAATTCTCTTCACTCGGTGTACTTGGTTCAGTATTAGTCGGCTTGGGTAAAGGAGTTATACGACTATTTCTACACAGCTGATCTAATAATGCCTTATTTGACAAATTCTCAGGAGCAATGTTTTTGTCTTCTTTATTGCCAGAGCTGTCAGCAGCATTAGGCACACCAGATTCTAGACTGGAACGAATGATACCATCCAGAAAAGAACCATTTGAACCTGTACCGTCGTATAATGATTCAGCCATTTCACGAGCACTTTTAGCAAGAGAAGCAGATGTTCCACTATTATTAGTACCATTTGCTCCACCTGCAGCTACTGTACTTGCTCCATCTCCATGACAGCGACCTGAGCGTTCTTGCAACTGTTGCATCATTTGAGAAGCATAATATTCGGGATTGGTAGCGAATTGTGAAGTGGATGGATTCCGAGGGTAATCAAGGGGCAGATGAGGGAATGGTGAAGGGTGCGGCCAGAAAGGGAATGGTGGTGGCGTATATCCCAAAGGTGCCAATGGTGTATCAAACATCGCTGGCATTTTCATGCCGTTTGGTGAAGTCGGTGGGAATTTCTGCGGTGGTTTAATCACAGTTTTCATTTTATCTGGAATGTTACGTATCTCTTGACTTTTAATTGAAGCGATTTTTTCGTCGACTGGATTGGGCTTAGGATCGCGTTTTCGTGGTCGCATGAGATGACGTTCTTTAACTTTATATTCTAGTGTCGAGTGTGGTACTCCATAGTAACTTCCAGCACGATGCACAGACATTTCTCCTCGTTGTACAGCTCGCACTGCTTCAACCAAACTATCACGATCATAATTACGATATTTTCCACGTTTAGGTCGAGTACCTTTACCACCTTGCGCATTTGCATTAGTAACAACATTGTTACTATTAGATAATGTATGAGACTTTGTGGTACTATTGTTGACTACTGTTGTGCTCTGCAAATTTCTAGCATGAGATAAACCAGGCGTAGAAGAAATAGCAGGTGGAGTTGCTGAATCACTTGGAGGCTGCGTTTGATGATGATGATTTTTAATAGATGATGTTAAACCAACCAAGGGAGGTGTAATACCTACCCGTTTATAGTCAATTTCCATGGGTGTCGAATGACGTGTAAGAGGTTCAGGGCCAGGACTTTGTTGAAACTTTTGACTAATGCTTTTAGCTATAGCCTCACGAAGTGACAACATATTGCCGGTCACGATTGGCGGTGAACCCGATTCGCTTGTGACAGGAGGTGACACTATAGCGCCCGTATCACTTCGATATATGTCACCACCATTTTTGTTAGAAGTTGGTTTGAAGGACGGAATTTTTAGTATCACATTTGCGGGTGAATCGTCAGTGTCCATATCGGACGACTCGGTTTTAACTTTGATTGAATTCGAAGGACTTGGCTGGGGCAGTGGCTGTGTCTTAGAATCAGTTTCACCGTTGTTAATTTGCTCTTCTTCACCAATAATTTTACGCATTAGTTCTGGTAAAATTGATACAAGACCTTGTTCTTTGCCAGCCAATTGTTCAGCCATCATAAGTTGAATATATGGGCCTAGAGCACTATGCTCTAGACCTGCCCATCCATCTTCTTTACTGTTACCACTTTTCAACTGCTGTTGTTGGAGAAGTAACGTACGTAATGCTTCAGGTGTATCAGCAATACGGGCGATATCCGCCGCGGATAATAATGGAGCTTGCAAAGCTTTTTCAACTTCTTTCTCTTCCTCAGCACCCGATAATTCACGTTCGTCGTCCATTACATCGTCATCCGCTAACGTAGACAAAGGCGCTAAATGTGACTCACGTTCTCGTTCCATAGCCAGTTTATACACTTTGTTGCGTAGCGTGGATCGAGGGATCCCGTAGATGACAGCGGCACGACGGGTTCCTAACTTGCCACTCTGGATGTCGCGCAGTGCCGCCTGTAGTTCTTCTTCCGTATACGTGCGTCGACCGCTTACTGCTGACATTCGTGGTTTCGCTCTGAAATCACAACTACAATATACGTTCTTTACTAGATGTTCGACTATTCACCACACCACACTCATACAGGTTGAGAGAATTTGAAAATTATTACTGCAATTTTAAGACAAATTATTTATATCTCATCTCAATTAATTAATAATATTGAAGTGTCAGAAACAGGCCCATATAAACTTACATTAAAAATATTCAATAACATTGATTATTCAACATCCGTAATCCGCTTTTCGTGCAATTTTACGGTTATAAAGGAGGGTTAATGTTATCAAAACAGCAAAAAATATATATGCCGCAGGACCACTGGTTGCTCCAGTGCCGCAGTTAATTTTGTTTTTCAAATTGATTTCTGAAAGTTACCGTGGGTATTTGGAAGCTGTAGTCAATTATTATTTTTAATTGATTACGCTTAAATAAAACAACAGAAAATATCGAAATTACATATTTTTTAATTGATTTTCGAAAGTACATTTATATGTGGATGGAGGAAAGGGTGGCAGCTAATCTTCAATAATATGGAAAAATTTATTGAATCATTATCAATCTATAACGTCCAATCAAATATCAAGTGTGCATTTAAAATAAAAGATGGTGAGTGCAATAAATTTTGAAAGAATAACTTCGATTCTTTTTCGAAAAATTCGTATCAATGACCATGCAAGTAAAAAAGATAAAGCCAATTATTTTTATTTATGATTAACATAAATCCATTTGAGATTAAATATTCCTGTTTTGTACAGATATGACGACTTTTGACCGATTCAATTTAAACGATACATATTTTATAAATGTCTTTATTTGTTTTGCTAAGTCTATGACCCCATTTGTATGATAAAAATACTACCTACTTGCAATATTCAACCATTACTTCACACGAACATACTTTTGATAAAAACATGTGAAACAAGACAATCAAGAATTTTGGCCTCTCGCTATAACTTATCGTGAGAATTCCAGCTGCTGAAAACATTTTTCTGATTTCAGATGTTTGACAATTTTTCGTTGCTCTCCAAATACCAAATGATACGATTCCTCTAAGCCCTTAAAATAGGTCTCTATTTTAGTGATTTGATACAAATCTCTTACCACAGAGTCATTTCTGAGATTTTGGATATAAATAATCGAAGACGGTCAAATTTGAAGGATATGGTAGATGAGAAACCAATTCGTGCCAATAAATTGTGCTAGTGACCAAATGTGAACAACATAAAGCCAATAAGATTTGTAGCCAAGTTCTTACTGCTCTTATTATATTTTAGGCTACAAGAAACCAACTCAAACAATTTAAAAAATAAAACCTTATTTGGTAAAATATTACCCTAGAAGAAATTCTTATAACATAAAACCAACAAGATTTGTTTTCAAGTTCCTGTAACATTTATTTTAGGTCGTAAAGAATCAATCAGAACAATTTAAAAGAAAGAAACAATACCATATTTGGCAAAATGTAGCCCCAAAAGAAATTGTAACAACATTGAATCTCTTCTAATCTATTTCAGTCTACAAGAAATCAATCCAAATATTAGAAAAAAAAAGAAACAATACCAAATTTGGCAGAATGTGACCTCGAAACCAAATCTGTCAATATAAAACCAACAAAATTTGTAATCATACTCTAGTAACTTTTCTAATTTATTTCAAGCTACATACAATAAATCAATCCGAACAATTTACAAAAAAAAGAAACAATACCTACCAACTTTGGCAAAATATGATCCCAAAAGAAACTCTGACTACATAAAACTAACAAGATTTGTAGTAGAGTTCTTATCACTCTTCTAATTTAATTAATTCGAGCAGTATATAAAAAAATCTGACGTGAACATCACGTGACTTACTTGTACATCATTGGATATATATATATATATATATATATATATATATATATATATATATATATATATATATATATATAATACGATGTGATTTTGTGTTTGATCGTATATGTCATTGGATATGTATAATCAAACACAAAATTTCATCGATCCACAGTTATTCATTTTGGATCTACCCAAGAGATTCTAAGAATCTGTCAAGTAAAATGCGCTTTCAGCCAAGTCGGTTGCTATGGAAACAGTAGGCCATTATTCTTATACTACAACATTCCTAAGTAATGATTTCCAAAATTCTACGACTACCAACAGATCTGAATTTATGCGCAAAATTAGAAAATAAATTTCTACTGAAGTGCACTTCCGGTTCAGTCTATTGTTATGAAAATAGTAGGCAATCATTTAGATGCTACAGCAGACTGAAATACCAAATTTCAATATTCTACACCTGATCGTTTCGAATTTATGCGAAAAATTCCAAGAGACTGTCAAGTAAAGTGCACTTCCGGCTCGAAGGGTTTTCAATAAAATAGGATTTGAGCATCTAGACGGTATAATCGTCCTAAATACTGAATTCTAACAATCTACGTTTAATCGTTTTGGATTTATGCGGAAAATTCAAAAAAATGTTTCGAATAAAGTGTTTTTCCGGCTTAGTCGATAGCAATCATAATGCAGGTTGTACAACTAGATATTATAAATGTGCCTAATACAAAATTTAAATATTCTACGGCGGATTGTTCAGAATTTATGCGGAAAATTCAAAAATTCTGTCATATAAAGTGCACTTCCGGCTCAGCCGATTGTTACAAAAATAGAAGATGACCATTGAGATGCTACATCAATTTCAATTTGAGTGAGTAAAAAGTCTCAGGAATTCAGTCTATTTCTGTTTTAATTTCTTTCCTGCTTTACAGTTTCGGCTGTACCTCAGCCATCTTCAGAAGCGAAAAGAACTATATTGAGAAAAATTTAAAATGTACATTGAAATGTGATATCAAGTTGGTAAAATAGCGGAAAAAAATTTTTTTCCCTTTGTCAATGCCACAACCTACATCTGTGGAAGACGTTGACTAAGTTGACTAAGTTTCAATTTCAATTGCTGAATTCATGTATCCTACGGCTGATCATTCTGGATTTATGCGGAAAATTCAAAAAGACTGAAGTAACGTGCACTTCCGGTTTAGCTGATCGCAATCATAATGCAAGATGTACAATATGATGTTATAGAAGTTCTTTATACGAAATTTCAATATGCTATGGCGGATCATTCTATATTTATGCAAAAAATTTAAAAAAAGTTTCAAGTTAATTGCACTTCTGGCCTATCCGATTCTTACAAAAATAGCAGATAACCATTCTGATACAACATCAAGTTCAAATACTGAATTTCAACATCCTACGGTTGATCATTCTGGATTTATTAGAAAAATTCGAAAAAAGTCTCAAGTAAAGTGCACTTCCGGTACAGACGCTTGGAACCATAATGCGAGGTGCACAACTAGACCCTATACCAGTCTTAATACAAAATTTCAACATTATACATTCAACCAGTTTTGAGATTAGCGAATTACGCACGCACGCACGTACGAACGCACGCACGCACGAACATACGTACCAAGCCAAAAATACTTTGTGCAAGTAAGTAAAAAGATGCAGTACCAAATTTGGCAAAATATAATCCCAAAAATAAATTCTGACAACATAAAACCAACAAGATTTGAGGTCAAGTTCTTGCAGCTCTTCTAATTTATTTTAGGCTACAAGAAATCAATCTGAATAATTAAAAAAAAAAACAGTATCAAATTTGGCCAAATGAAATCCCAGAAGAAATTTTGACAACATGAAACCAACAAGATATGTAGCAGAATTCTCATTACTGTTTTAATTTATATAAGGCTACAGTCTTAGAAAAACGAAAAAGTAGTAAATGTGGCAAAATGTAGCCCAAAAGAAACTCTGACGACATAAAATCAACGAGATTCATAGCCGAGTTCGTGTAACTCTTTTAATTTATTTCAGGCTACAATAAATAGTCCGTGAGACAGCGCTTAAATTTTTTGTTGATTACCGCTCATTTGAAACTTTGTGAGTGACTTTATTGTGATGAGTCCGACAACTTTTTCATTTAGCAAAATTCTAGATTTGGGGGCGTTTACCCGCGAGGGCTAATTACTTGAAAGAATATTACCGTGATACTGATCTTTACATTAATCGAAAGATTTTTTGATAATAAAATGGAGGAAAAATATTGTCCGACATGAATATTGAGGCTACCGGTGAATCCGACAAGCCGCACTTGTCATAAGTATGTTGGTACTAATGGTAAGTATGTTGGTAATTACGACAAGTCGGACTCCCCGGTAGCCTCAATATTCATGTCAGACAATATTTTTCCTACATTTTATTATCAAAAAATCCTTCGATTAGTGTAAAGATCAGTATTACGGTAATATTCTTTCAATTAATTAGCCCTCGCGGGTAAACGCCCCCAAATCTAGAATTTTGCCAAATAAAAAAGTTGTCGGACTCATCACAATGAAGACACTCACAAAGTTTCAAGTGAGCGGTAATCAACAAAAAATTTATGCGCTGTCTCACGGACTAAAAGCAATCCGAACAATTTAAAGAAAAAAATTAACGAAACAGTATCAAAATCAGCAAAATGTAATCCCAAAAGAAATTCTGACAACATAAAACCAACAAGATTTGTAGGCAAGTTTTTGTAACTCTTCTAATTTATTTCAAGCTACAATAAACCAACCCAAACAATTTGAAGAAAAAAATAAACGAAACAGTACCAAATTTGGCAAAATGTGACTCCAAAAGAAATTCTGACAGCATAAAACTAAGAAAATAGGTGACCGAGTTCATATTAGTCTTCTAATTTATATTCGGCTATAGTTTTAGAAAATAAAACAATGGCAAATGTGGCAGAATGTGACCCAAAAGAACCCAAAACCATTAAGATTTGTAAAGTTCTTATAACTCTTCTAATTTATATCAGACTACAACATACACTCGGAGTTGTTTTGTCTTTTCTCAGGTGATTAATTTGAATTGGCAGTACGCATCCTAAAAAACTGTGGTTATGACCTTGTTAGTCGATATTTCCACCTTGGTTCATTTAGTCTTCGACTGTTCCTTGGTCTCTGGTGTATATTCAATGACTGTCAGACATAAATCAAATAACGTAGCTGGCTGAAAATTTCAAAGTAGTCATTTAAAGGTAGGATTTCACGAAAAACATCCACGGCTGATTACTTTTCAACCGCCCCTCGTAGTAATTGATAATTTTTCAATTTGATTTGTCTATTTCGCACATGTGATTGGAAATATTCGAATTAGCAAAATTCAATGAAAAACAGCTTCCAAATTTAATTATGTTTCAATAGGCACAATCCTATTATCTATTTTTGTTGTATTATAAATGAATTATTGATATTATAATAAATGGAAATTTCAATTAATACCTTATCAGATTGGAATCTGATTTTCGACCAAACTTTGAGCCAATAATCCCAGCTTTGATTCAATTAAAATATATTTTTATAATAACAATTTGGGACAAAAGATTAAAAAGAATCATCAGCACCTGTTTCAAACTTGTATAAAATGAATTTTCAGATAAACATTAGTAGTTTTAAGACCACGTATTAACGAACCTTATATCGAATATATTTATTACTATTTGAATGGTTATTTTGTTTTAAATCCTGGATATTTTATTTATTTTTGATGTTTCGCCTTTTTTTTTTTTCTTTGTATCATCAAGACTCTTGGTGAAAGGGTCTAAACGTCAAAAATATATATAATTTCAATCAAATTACTATTCAATAATTATTTAATAAGTACTAAAAAAAATAATTACTGTATTCTTTTTTCAAAACTCTTACATGAAAGTAACACGAATTCCCTAAAAAATTATTTTTGATGGGTTTTCCGGTGAATACCAAGCTTTAGCAAAGTAATCTTCGCTAATAAATGTTGACCAATCAGATTATTTTTAATTCCTCACTAGTAAATTATAAACAAATTTGCTTGCAGATAAATTATTGTAAAAATATTTTTGTTGAAGTTTTGACAAAAATGAGCAAGCAAACTACGCTGCTATCTCCTAAACTAAGGAAAGGACCTAATCAAAAAACTTGTAATAAAAGACCCTAATTATTTTCCAAAAATATAAAACTTGAAAAATTTTTTGGTCAAAGTTCCCGATTTCTAGATACAATTTCATTTGATTAACGGGTTAATTCCCAGAGATCCAAAAGTTGGCAGCATGTGGCTTGTTTTGAGAATTATCAAAAATTATATAATTTTTTTGTGACCAAATGGCAAGTTATTTCAAAAATTGTTTTAAGTTAAGTAATTTTCAATTACAATTGCGCATCGATTGAACATCTTTTTTGTAAGTGGTACCAATTTTGAGAAATTTAAAATTATTTAGTATCTACTGACCCTATGAGGGCCTAAATTAGAAAGAAATCAAAATAGGTTACAATGGACTTGGCATAAAAAATTCTAATTGCGACTTGTAGTTCTTAATGTAATACTTTTATAAAAATTAGGTGTGATGTTCCATGTACCACTTTTTGATTAGTGTCGTCATTACGTTTTGATTAATATTAATGATAAAAGTTGTTAATGAAGATAAGCAAAAGCAAAAATAAGAAATACAATAAATATGGCTGATATAGCATATAAAAATTTATATTGATTTATTTTACAGTTCTATAAGGAAATTATTAAAAATGGTTGGATAAATATGAAACAAAATAATTTTATGACATTCATTAAAATTAAATAACTCATTTTTTAAACGTGTTTACTTGAAATACAGAAAAATAATAGCCTACTAAAGATTATCCAGGTTTATTTTCATCGTTTTATAAGTATATTTTTATTTTTAAACATGAGCATAAATAAGTAAATTCTACTAAAAAAAATTATATTTATAGGTAGTGTGATTCAGGATTAGTGTGATATTTAACAACTTTTTTAGAAGGTCATGCCAAGTAAGAGATGACTTATTCGACAAAAATATGATAGAATCAAATTTTTAAATAACCACCAAACTTTTAAATGAGTAAAACATTAAAAAAAAAATATTTCAACAATAAATGTGTACACTAGGAGAATATTGACTGTCTTCTATGAGGTGATGGCAAGAGAAGATTACCAATGCCAAAGTGCAGCTGCAAAACACAACTACTAGGTACAATTTTTATTCATTGAAAGCTGCTTCTACATTATAACAGAAATATACATTTTATTGTAACGTGTTAATGTCAGCACGAGCGTATGCTACATTCCAGAAATCACAATACTTAACGGATGATTTTTTTCATATATTTTATGTATGATTTTAGTAAGCTTATTAAAGCTTAAAGTTCTAGGCTGTAATTATAAGCAATGATATGAGCAAAAGTCCGATCAATTACTAGTTTTATATCGATTTAAATGCGTGATTATTTGCTAATAAATAAAATCATCATAATATTAATAATGAACTTTTTTATAATATATGAAACGGGAAATTTAATGAATATTGTAAAAGCGATATTTCTTTAAAAGCTAATCAGTATTGGTTTTCTCAGCAATCTAGAATTGTCTTGACAGCAGATTTTGTGAATTTTTACCTAATTTCTTTAGTTTTTATACTGTCAATTAGCATTAAGAATTAAAACCAATCTCAGTATTGTACAGGATGTAACAGAAATAAGTACATCAATTTTAACCTGTAATAGAGTTTGTCAAGTACAACAATTTTTCTCCATAACTTTTTCATGTAAGCCCTTTAGATATCGAGTAAAAATTCATCAAAAATTTCACAATACGCCTATAGTTCAAACTGAATATTTCTCATTTATTGACGGAATGACAGCTGTCAATTGAAATGAGTAGTTTTTAGCTTTGAATCATCGTAGCGATGTCATTCATTTGAAACTGAAAGATTGTTTGAATTTTGGCGATACATTGATATTCGCTTACCTCGATAATTCTATTTTTGCATATGTTGTAAGAAAGACTAAATTTGTCTCTGAGATCAACATGGTCTATTAGTCATATTTATATCTCATTGTCAAGTAAATTGATTTTTATTTAGTGATTTCATGTACTCTTTTAGATAGTTACTACATTTAAAAAAAATTAGATTGTCTCCACAAGTTCTTTGCACTTTCACAAAGAACAGCTAATTTGAACAGTCTGAATACAATCAAAATCTGTGCTGCCATCTATGAGAGGCTTAAAAAGTAGTTGTTAAATTATTCAACGGTTTATTTAAAGAAAACGGTGGTATATTCATAATTGAAAACATTGCCATAATTCTGGAAGCTTCTATTCTTAAATTTGGAAAGTGATTTTAAATGTTTTCTGGAGTAATATTAGGTACGTTCTATTTGTTTAGCAGATCAGTGCAAGGGACACACATTATTGAAACGATCATAATGTGAACTTTGTAATAAGTAAGAGAGAAAAACGTACTTAATTTATAAATTAAATTATTTAATTCATCATCTGCTGTTTCACGTCAAACAATATGTTCTAAATAGCTCATAGTATTTTCATCATTATGAGTAGATAAGATTTTGACTTGGGATACGTTAACATAACGACAATAATTCAATTTTCAGTGAAAAATGACAATCGGAAATCGTTTTAATTCAATTCGCAGGGATAATCCTAAAATATCTGAGAAAAGTGGAAGAAAAGGTAGACATTTTCAATAGGTTCAACTTTTGCAATAACTCAATCGATTTTTTCCAGAATTTATTTGAAGAACTTGACAACTCAGATATGTCACAATCAATTGTTCCATTGTAACTGCTACTAGATCCTATAATTATGCAACTGAACGACATATTCACTTATGAAGAAAGAGAGATGTAGGGTATAAAAATGCTAAAAAAAATGATAATTCGGAAAAAAAATTATTAAGAAAAATTGTTATACCTAACGAGTTCTATTATTGGTTGAAATTAATGTACCTATTTCTGTAACATGCTGTATTTTAATTAAAACTTAGCGGAACGGGTGTGAATTTCATCTACGAATTGAAAAAAGTTGTGCACTTGATATTCTAGGCTTTTTGAAAAGAAGAAACTTTCCTCTAAACAATAGAAGCATTTCGTTTTTTTTTCGAATATTTATTATGTCTAAATTTGCCTTTGAAAGATGACATGCATTTCCATTCTGTATGTATGGTACACGCTACGCAATTATTCCAGTAATTCTTTATTTATTTTTCATTAAATAACTATTTAAATGGAGCTCTATTGATTTCCAATAAAATTTATTACATAATTTAATTTTTTTGAAGTAATTTTGAAACTATGACCCATATAATTATGTATAATAAAAAGGTTGAAACAAATGCAGTTTTTAAATGTCACTTTTAATACTTCAGTTTTCAAACATTTTGGTGGATTTTATAGAATGTATATGTGTAATAAACTTTTGAGCAAATCATTTCTGACGCATCCCAAGTTATTCGAAAGAATTTAGATTTTTATGTACTGTAAATCTATCATCAGATTATACTGAAAGTCTTAAAAACGATCTCGGTGTATTTTAATCGAAACTTATCACACCAGTATAAGTGCGTCATTTATGGATGGATTTATATTAGAAAAATTCTTCCCAGCGTGATAGAATTTTTAATTTTTTAGTAGTCGACTAGCATCATATAATGTTATGATTATGGTACAGAAAATTGTGCATAATGTTATACATTATGGTACAAAAGTGTCAAAATAGATATGATAACGAGATAAATAAATATCAAAATATTGACATAAATTGTACAAGTTTTATTTCCAGATATTGTAATACCCGGCTTAGAAAATGAACTTGTGGAAATAACAGAATTGTTTGTTGAAGAAATAATCTTACATTGGTAGACCCAAGTCTTTGAGAAATTTATTTTTTCTTTTCTCGCGATTCTGCAATGCAACTTTCAGCAACTAAATTACTTTTCCAATCACCGTGTCATTTTAAAATTATAATATCAGCACTACTACCTGCTAAAAAGAGTAACCTATATACATGGCAGTGACAGAAGTTTCCAGATACTTGGCAATAAGTCCAGATATTCGTCCAAATGCATTAACTCCAATAAATTGGACTACGTGTACATTTTCCAGAATTATGAAATAAGAAGAACTTCGCAATTTTCATCTTGATCTTGAATGCATATAATTTTTAATAATACTAAGTAATCCACCGCGTTACTATCATTCAAAATCGTGAATGTTTTATCAATGTGTGTCTTTGTATTTGTAATATAAACGACTATAATGGAGCCTTCTACTTTTATATCATCAGTACATAAATTATGGAACTTATGAAAAGCTCAAAATAAACCAGAAATCAAAACAACCTGAAAATGACATTTTTTGAGGAAAAATACTAATGTGAATTTATAAGTGTTTATCTTCAAATTCACAAAGAAATATCATAAATGTCATATTCTGTTATGTCGGGAGCATTCTAATAATTTTAGAGTTCAGAAATATTATAAATAATATAATATGAATGTTCCATGAACTACAAATTTAAGGGTCGAATTATGTCCATCATCTTAGATAGGAGAGCAACTGTATACACGTGTTTCGTCCTTATAAGGACTCATCAGTACAGTAGAGCCAAAGCCCAAGGTAGTCAGGGTTTGGAACTCCAAGTGTTCAATCTCACAATGAGAAATGGTCCACAGAGGTAGAAACCATATGCAAC
Organism: Dromius quadrimaculatus; assembly: GCA_963989225.1. NCBI lineage: Eukaryota > Metazoa > Arthropoda > Insecta > Coleoptera > Carabidae > Dromius > Dromius quadrimaculatus. Next base: position 13,796,078 of record OZ022327.1, on the reverse strand, counting down.
GCCATCTATCGAGCATAGGTAAAAGCTACGTACAGCACCATCTAGTGCAAATAGCCATATCTGGCTTATAAATAAATTCACAAAGAAATATCACAAATATCATATTCTGTTATTTCTTTGTGAATTTATTCATAAGCCAGATATAGCTTTATGCACTAGATGGTGCTGAACGTAGCTTCTACCTATGCAGGATAGATGGCGCTGCATATGGTTTCTACCTCTGCGGACCAATCATCTTTGTGAGATTGAACACTTGGAGTTCCAAGCCTTGACTACCTTGGGCTTTGGCGACGAAACACGTGTATACAGTTGCTCCCCTATCTAAGATAATGGACATAATTCCGACTTTTAAATTTGTAGTTCATGGAATATTCATATTATATTATTTATAATATTTTTGAACTCTAATGTTTATCTTCAGTAAATATTTATCATTTGGCGCATTTACGACGAACTTTATCAATTATTTCTTTAAAATCGGTGTAGATTTCTCTGGTGAATAAGCAACAGAACAATTCTTGAGGAAAACAGTAAAGGTACATTCACAACCGAGTTTGAACATGGCACAATTTCATGCTAGCTTAAAATTCGAAGTTAAGCATATGAACTCTGTAGTAAACATTCATAATCAAAATTTGTACTCAACACACTTTAATTTCCAATGGCAATGCTTGCAGTGTACAAGCTTTCATTTCGGGTCTAGTGAATTGGCATGCGCATTACATCTGTCGTACTTTTCACACTAGGGGCGCTAGCATTGATGTATTTATTCAACATGTGTTTTTCACATTTAAAATCTTCTGCATACAATTGGTCGTTGAATTTGAAAATATTTTTCTCCAACACTGTTTTGGAATTTGCATATTCCATAACCAAAAATTATGTTGGAACGAATGACATTTCAAAAAATCGTTTAGAATGATTCCGTATGCCGTTTAGAATGATTCTGTAAGCATTTAGAATCATTTCGACGAATCAGAAGCTGTTAGTTTGGCTACTACCATTGTTACTTCCTAACAATTCAAGTATGCATATCTGGATTAACGTTTGACATTTAATAATTTTTTAAGTTTCCTCTGAAATATTGGTGCGAGTTTCCAAAACCTTGTTAGAGAAAGTATAGTCTACAACATGTTTGGAATGGCGTATTCCACACTCGCGAACCATAATCCTCGCCTTTGGCCCGGTTTACAAACTTTTCGCTCGTTCAGAATATAGGCCATTCTAATACTTATTGTAGAAAATACTAAACGAAAAAAAGAATAAATTATTTTGTGCTTGTTTAAACAGATGGCACAACTAAACTTCAAGCAATGTTAAAAGAGGCTGCAAATGCTACGAATTCTAAGCCTGCGTAATTTGAGCTTCGAGTGCAAATTAAGCAGAGTCCAAAGTGATTGTGAATGTAGCTTGAAAAGTTCCATCGGGTAAGTTCGGTAATCGTATTATTCCAGATCAGCTAAAATAGGAATCTAGCGCCAACAGTGGTGGCGGTATCCATTCTTAAAACTTTTAATTTTATTAAATAGTAGTTTATATATTAAATATGCATACGGAACGTATATTAGTGTTTGAAATTAAACAAGTGAAGAGAAGGAAGTGTTTAATTCAGGTATAATCAATCTTTGCGTGGCTCAAACTTTATTGATTAACTAAACAAAATTCACTAAGTGCGCTCGTGGGAGTGAATATATTAAATGGTTTCACGCAGACACACATTTTCATTGGTACAAGGCGGTAGATAGGGTTTAAAGAAGACATCAGTAATAAAGTATGTCGGAATTTGGATAGACAAACGCCATGTAACAAATGTCCTCTTCATACCACTAGTAAGAGGGAGATAAATACTATTAGGTCAAGCTATTTCTATCTTCTGAACAAAAATTCTCAAGGAACAGCTTACGCTTATTCGAATGTATGTAATCTAATGTAGCGGAGAACCTCTCAGTTTTGGAGCATATTATATTATTATTATCAGAAAAAACTGTCCCATAGTACAAGTATTCAGGTTTTTAGGTATTCCATTTCATCCATCCAAACAAATAATAGATTGTAATTTGAATGATACAATTCGAAGATGGGTCCTTATTCTGCACTTCAAACGATGAATCAAATACATAGATTACAAAAAAAAACTTACTTGAATATTTGTTTGGTATCAATAGCTGGAATCCTAGACATGTTGGAATGGCCAGGTTTGGCGCTGAGATCGAGAGGTTGCTCGGCAGTAGTAACCGAGCCGGGTTTGTCGGCGTCCGCGTCGCGCTGCTGCTGGTGCAAATTCCGCGCCAGCGAGCTCAGGTACCAGTTGGGTGCGCTGGCGAACAGCGGTGGGTAAAAAGGCAGGCCTGCTGCAGCCGCGGCAGCGGCAGCTGCAGGAGGCACGAGCGACGTCATGGCTCCGGCTCCAGGCAACCGAGAACCCGCGTGCCCGTGTCGCACGCTGTTCTTTAGTAAATGCAAACTCGGCGTTAACGTCGGCGGCGCCTCGGAATCACTAGGACTATCACTACTCTCCGAATCGGATGGACGTGGGCTCTGTTAAAGAAACACATTTTTTTTATTAGTCCAAAATATTGAAGACATACATCAGAAGAAAAAAAATAGCAGGTACTAGTTCTGTTCATACACATTATCATTCAAAATCGGTCCAGCCTTCAGATTATTCAAGACAACAAAATAGAAATATGAATCCGTTTTGCTAGAGCATTCGGGTCATAAGAAAAGCAATACTGTAAACAGATAACACCAAAATGATAATCTAAAAAAGAGGATTAAGGACATTCTGAATACAAACAAGATTCAAGCCCGCTTTCAGCGGAATAATCCTATTTTTAGATGTTATCGCATTGCAGAATTCTTCACATACAGCGGGAAACTGCAAAATGTATAATTTTGTTCGAAAATTGAACAACCAGTCAAAGAGTACAGCAGGAGATGAATAACCATCCTCCCAAATCATTTGATTTTCGCCTTTGGGTAAATCAATACTCATAGCACGTGAATTCCGTGCCTGTAGCTTATGCAAAAGCACACATGGCCCTACTATTTGAGTACACACAACAAATTATCAATATTTCATGTTTAAAATTACTAAGTTGGAGTTATTTCAATATTTAGTATAGTTGGTGCATTTCTGTCTGTAATTGTGAAACAAAAAGTAAATGGAAGAATTATTATTTCCAGGATAGTCAGTGAACTGAGCACTAGAGACAATACATGAACAAATATCGATGCGTCTTATAAATGATCAGGGATGGCTCTTGAAGTTTGAAAGAGGATGGGTACAAGAAAACAATTTTAAAATATTTTGCGAACAATTAAGTTTTACTGGCTTCATCATTGATGATAAACAAATAATAAACGTTACTTCACGTCTTAGAATTCAAATTGGGATGAGAATTACGAAAGCAAATGAACAAACACACTCTTATAGAGTTTAATAGTTCAAAGAGACACGCTGTTCGGTGCCCCAAGTCTAGCATATAAACGAGTGTTGCGAAGTTAACCGAAATTGACCGAATCAATTCGTAGGTAGGTATATTTCAAACTGTTCCCCTGCGCACGTCTACAACTTGACGCGGCACTTGAATTGTGGAAGGAAAGTTTGACTGTTTGAGCGAACTGAAGGAACGTTTGATACTTATGATCGTGTGGTTGAGCGCCACTGAAGTAAACAACTTTTTGGGAAGACGAAATTATTCTCTAAAAATGATACCATCTTTTGTTATGATCTAAAGGCAGAAAAATGACATGTATGTCTGTGCGTATTTCAAAGCGATTTGTTAATGTTTTTATGGACATTTCAATTTGGTTTTACCAATGATTTTAATGAACATTAAAGATATGTAAAATGAAAAGTTATTAATATATTCAATAAGTTTTGAATACAGTTTAAAATAGATTGATGTAATATTGACTAATTTCTGTTATCTCCACTTTATTACCCAACAGTTCCAGTCTTTTTTACAAAAAACTATATAGAGAGTTGAATTCAGGTTGGATGATACTTAAATGACGATTCGTAGCCATTGATGAGACGATAATTTGATCAAAACAGCGAGCTGGATACGATGAATCAGTCCCTGAGACGGAGGACATCGTAAATCAACTGTAAAGCTGATGATGGTGTGAGTTTCTGAGGCGGGATGCCAAGGGAATTCAGCAAGCTGAATACTAAACTATGACTAAAGGAGCGCATGAACATGTAAATTAAGTGAAAAAGTTGAAGATCAATCTGTACTTTGTTTCAGAATGTTCTTTTGGAGTCCTTATAACTCAAATATAGTAGGAGGGCTATCTTTTTAGTTTTGCACATAGACTTTGAATAAAACAAAAGACAGATTTTAATGACTTCATTGTTTTTACTTTCCCGACCTATATAATAGGGGAAATAGTCGGTCTGATGTCAATTCGTCAATTGTTTTTTTTTAAATAAGTAATTTGGCTCTATCGTGTTTGGTATCAAATTAAAGCTCCTGCTGGGACAATTCTAGTTGAAGTGACAAAGAGGATATTTCAACGATTGTCAATTGTTTCTTTTACAAATTATCCGAATGATATTTAGTTTGGTATCAATTTATTCAGAGAGATAAGCTTAGTAGATATCAAAAATAAATGCGATCAGTGAAATTCACGTTACCATTGCCATCTTTAAATTACACTTTCGGCGATCAAATGTCGAAACTGTATGTTTAATGAATTGAAGACCCCGGAAATCTAGAGAAGGACTCTTCATTTTAAAAAATACTTATTTTATGTAAGGACTGAAATATAACCGCCATTTGCTACTACTTTAATAATGACAGTTGTCACTTTGATAATGACAGCTGTTACTTTGACAATGACAGCTGTCACTTTGAAATATGCAATTATTTGATGCGACACTCTAAATTTCTGAAACAGCGATGAAACAGGCCGTGAAACTTATGGTCGAGGATGTACTGTGCGGCCACAGCGGATTTTTTGTAGTATTCTCCATGATTGATGATGCATTTTTGCTTTCGCTCGAACCAACTATGATAGCAATTATTTCACTCGTTTGTTACTACTGACAAAAATGCATTCATTAAGATGTCGGCTGCTTCTTCCGGCATCTGAAACCTTTGACCACGCAACCCTTTTTCGATTTTTGGAAAAGTTGATAAATCTTTGGGAGTTAGAACGGGACTGTTAAGGGAGATGGCCTAATAATTCAACGTTTTGCTGCTCTAAAAATACAATAAGCTTGCAAGCTGTGTGCAAACTTGCATTGTCTTGATGGTCATCGTTCAGGGTTGGGTATTCGAAGCTCATCCATTACTTCCGGTACACAAATGGTTGTATACAAATCGACAGTAACAGTTCTTCGATCTTACAGAGGAAATAATTCTATTTCCGGCCTATATGTGATGATTTAGAAGTTCATGTCAACTGTTACACTTTGTAGATGACATTATGATTGCAATATCTATACATTAACGTCCTTTAAAAAGGATTTAAAGCAGATTCATTAATTTTGATATTTTTACGATGAATATTTATCTTTAATGAACTTAGATTAATTTCATTAGCTAATCCACGGTCATTTGGAACAATGATTTCCATTGAATTTAAAGTCCAAATGATTCAGTAGTAATTTTGTATGATTCACCTAAACTATTCACTTGAAATTTTTTGTAATGTAAGAGAACATGTTATTGAAAAATGAAATAATAACATGCTATTCGGTGAAATCATTTTTGATGTACATAATTCCAAGTTCAATTGGAAGTCATTACAATCGAAATTTGCATCAATACTGTTTTTTGTTCAAGGTTGGTCATCATGGGACTACCAAAATTTTTATTATAGTCGCCATCATAAATACACCAGCCATTTCTAACCACAATAGACACGCACTAGAAGACGAGATTTGTTGAGCCAACCTTTTTTTGTCAGTGAATGTTGTGACCTTGACTACTCTGGATCTAACGTGGCACCAATGAGTATTCGACTATGGCTGCTGAGCACTGTTGTGGTGATCTCATTGGCCATTGGGTCACTGTCGAAAATAGTTACCCACATGCTTAAAAATTGTATAGTTAATGAATGAGTGCTCACCGCCATCACAACATAGTTTAGATTGTCTAATCCTACTACAGTTGCCTGCAGCATGTAATAAATATATATAAGTGTATGAAATAAGAGAATTCAGATAATTATATAATTCGCGGCGACACTCTAACCATCTTCAAGAGCACTACAATTCCAAAATAATCTACTACACAGTAAGGACTTGTGAATATTAGTAATACTCACAAAGGAATTATTCAGTTCTAATTTTAATTTATACTTATGTACTTATTTCAATAGCTAAATGCCACAAAAAAATAAGCGAGAAAAAGTATTTTCCATTTTCCAAATTGCCACAACCGACTATTATAGAAGATCAGTCAGTTGTCAACCAAATAATTTAAATACGGGGTGTTGATAATGAGTTGTAACATTCGAAAATGGCAGTTAGAACGCATTAAAACAAATAACTTTTTTTAGTTGATATTGATTTGGAGCTCCAATTCATAATTATTCACGTTTTTTTTTGTTTTCTGAAAAATCTTCATATTTCACTCATTTTAAGGATTATTTGAAAATTGAAAAACTTTCAACATTTTTGTTCAGTTCTCCAAAACAATTTAATTTACAATTATTTTATATTTCATCAAATAACAAAATGGCGACCGTGAAAGATTTCAAACAAGATATTTTGAAAACCACTCGATTGATTTTTTAAAATAAAACATCTACAAGATCCTTAAACTATCTACCTACTAATAATATTTGTCTGGAACAATTGTTTCGATCTGATTTAGATTGAATTACAAGATGAATTTTAACACACTGCAACCATCACTTAAAACAGAGTAGGCTTGCTGCCATTAAACAAGGAAAACAAGAAACTAACGAAAAAATAAGAAAAATTAAATAATGAACGATGAAACAACAAGAAAGAAACTAAATTTGATTTTCAAAATGGCCACCATTTGCAGCAACACAAGTCTGGCAGCGTGTTATAATAGAAGAGACACTTGCAAAAGCTGCCTGCTTGTCATTTATATTTTTTGTTGCAGCTACTATTCTAGCCACTAGTTCTACTTAGATATTTACTGGTATCTCATATAAGTACAGTACAGAGGTCTTCATCTGACCCCAGAAAAACTAATCTAGGGTATAATTAGGTCGGAGATCCAGGTTGGCCATGCAACAGGACCTCCTCTTCCAATCCGCTTATTCGGGTATTCTCTATTTAGTATAGTTCTATGACTTCTCGGGTTTTATGAGCCGGTGCTCCATCATGTCGAAACTCAAATTGTCTGATGTTTAGCGGTAAGTCATCAAGAACCTCTGGCAGAACTTTATTGAAGAAAGTGAAATAATTTGCACCACTCCCCCGATTTGGGAAAATGTAGGGTCCAATAAATTACTGCCCTACATACATTTATTAAAAAACGTCGTTGATGCACACGAACAAATGTTGCGTGGAGACTTTCATCACACCACAGGTGATTATTGCAACAATTAAATGTACCGTCTCGGCATCTCTTGTGAAACTAGCTTTATCTGTAAATAAAACGCCTCTAAAGATTGCAACGTTCAAGGAACCAACAGCAAAACATCAATCTTGGCTGAAAGTCTTCAGGTCTCAAAGATTGCACATTTTGTCTAGAAAATGGATAGAGACCTTGTTCCTTCAGAGCTTGACAAACTGTCACGTGATTTACATCTAATCTATTTGCTATTACTCTTGTGCTTGTTGATGGCTCATCTTAAATAATATTAAGAACAGAACAGCTTCTTCAAATGCAGGGGCTCAACGTAATCTATTGGAACTCCCAACAATTGTAGGATGAAAAATTTCACTCTTTGACAAACGTCTACATATTCTAAAAATGGGGTAATTTGGTTGTTGATGATTTGGATATCTCCTCTGATAAATTCTACGAGCATATTGTGCACTATGCCTTGCTTCTTCAAAAATCAAAAACATTTCAAGAAGTTCAGCATTTTGATAATTCTGCTTTTTTATACACAAATTATGCAAAATACGCACGCAAATTGTAAACGTGGCAAAAACTTCATAAAATGAAGCAGTAAATATTTTTTTTTTTTAAATAAACAAGATCAAAAAGTATTTAAATTTGACGTAACAATTAGAAAATACGTGCCTTAAGTTTGAAATACGCGTTTATTGTTCGGCTTTTGTTTCATTGTTTAATGGCAGCCAGCCTTCTTTGTCTTAAATGATTGTTGCAGTGTCAGTACAACTATGAGGAAAAATAATGTGACGCTCAGATCTTAAAGAGTATTGTTGTCCATTGTGCCGAACCTAGCGTTCAGTCTTCTCATTAATATTATGTTCGTCCTATGTTATATACATTTTGTTGCAGTTAATTTCGTTATGGATGATAGTAGTCTCGTCAAAATTAAAAGCGTATCCTGTGTCAATGCAGTAAGTAACCACAGCACATTTCGGTGTTTTTTTAATTAAGATTTTTACTGTTTCTTCTATTTTCGACAAGCTTTGTTTTTTAATATCTTATTTTAGTCTGTCCTGCATCACAATCATTTCATGGTATTTTGTAAATTAAACTAGATCCTAAACTTTAATCTATTTTACCTTTTATTTTGAAGAATAAATTGCCTACCGTCTTATAATGTTAGAAACAAATGTTAGTTCCCTCATTATTTTCGAATACTTGCTTGATCATATCACTATCTCCGTCAATGTGTGGAATTGTGAAATATTTATCTGTCACAGGATTTTTGTTATTCTTGTGAATGTCGTTTGAGTTATGTGAATGGTTAATAATTTGATTCTTAACACCGTTTATAATATCCAATAGATACTTATTGGAACGAAGTAAGTCAGTTACTATGCTGATTACCTAGGAATGATACTTTTTAGAGGTCAATTTAATAGCCCTGGTACTTGCTGAGGGCATTTTGAGAAAGATAGGCTGTTTTAAATATCAATTTCCATTGTGAATTGGGAGCATTAAATCTACTGAAAGTTTTTTTTTCAGATGTTAGCACGGCTTTAATTAAATTAAATTTTGCAACAACAGGAGAAATTGAACCTCCCACTGAGGCACCAAAAATCTATATTTATTATATTTGAAAAAACAACTTTTAGAACAGAATTAATTGAATTTAATATTACGTTCAGTGGTATGTTCACAGTGAAATTTTAGACATGAATAGAATTTCGATCAGAAATTCAAAAACCACTTTTTACATTTAATGAATCCACTCTAAGATAGTTCCGCTTATAGACTTTTCTTGTCAATAGAATGGCAATCAAAGGTTCAAAGAAATTAATTTTTAATTGCTCCCTAACTTCTTGCTGTAAAGTAGCATTTCGTAATTGCCATTTAGGTGGCTACGAGGGTTGTTTATAATCGTTTGGTAGGAACTGCAAGCTTGATTGCGCTCGTAAGTATCTATTAGCATGTCAACTAGTTTCCCTTTGATCGCTTTCCACAAAAATGTTTTTCCTTACAGGTTCAATATGATGTTTTACGCAGCACCTCTTTTGAAATGTTTTAAACTGTTTTCATAAGTTGGTTTATTGTTTAACACTGACAAGATAATTGAATGGTATTAGAATCCGAGAGAACCTGTAGATTGACGACTGGTAACTGCACTCTATAAGTGTCTGCTACACCCTTAGTGGGTAAAACGCGTGATTGATATTTTTATTTATTTTTTAGTGTCTGAGAGTAATTAGGTACTTTGACAGAGTTCTATTTCTATCATACAATGTGTTTTGATCGTCATTAAATTTCAAATGATGTAAAAAGTGATGAAGAATGTGATCTTACCAGGGCCCCTCGTGTTGTGTGGTCACTATCCAGTTTGCCGTCCACACAGAAGTAGCACTTGCTCTGTGGTGACCAGTCTTTCAATCTCTCCTGCTCGTCGTTCTCGACAATCTCCTGCTTTATTTTGCTGTCTAACACGTTGTTGTTGATCGGGAGTTGCTGCTGATGCTGAGATCTGAATATACACTCTTGGTAAAGCTTCCATTTCCTACGGCCCATCAACTCCTCAGCGATTCTTTCCAACCCTGGAACATAACACAATATTTTACTGAATAATCCTATTTATACATTTCATAGATACATGAAAATTACAGAAACTATGCTCAATTATTGCATATAACGGTTCTGAATACAAAAGAAGTTTAATTTGTCGAGATCCGGGAAAAATTACTTTCAAATTGGGCGTTTTATTGTTTGTTCTACATTAAACGTATGTACTCAGATTGTATTAGCAATGATTTTAGAATGTGACTAGCGTTCCGGCCCGCTGCGCGGGCCTACTTTAGAAACAAGAATTATTTTTTGATAAAATTAACATCATTTGACACTTAACCAGTTATCATTTCACACTTTTTTGCTTCATCCACATTCATAATCTTATTCATAAAAGTTCATTTCAATTACTCATATATTCTATATAATAAAAAATCATTACTGACCAGCGCATTGATGCACCTTGTGATACAATCTTGACGCTAGGTCAACAATGATATTTCTCTTAGCCTTGGCGCAGTATATACTATTTTTAACTTGTGAAAAAAAGATATTATTTTAGTGTGCATATAAAAATTTACATTCTTTATAAATCGCAGTAAACAAACAAACTGTAATTAAATGCAAAAATATATTTTTATTGTTCAATGACATAATATGTATTGTTAAAATAATATAGATCCTCTTCGATTAATCTGAGATTGTTGTGGGAGTTTTATGATAGATACGATCATTAAATCTTCACGATAATATCCAGAACCGTCTGATTCATTATTACATCCCCGATATAGTGTAATCGTGATGTTTTGACATTTCGAGATTTTGATGAATCTTTACGATTTAGGCCCAAGAAACATGATTTGAGAAAAAGTTAGTCTGTCTGTCTGAAAGCACGATAACTTGAGAACGCGTAGGAATTTTCGACAAAAATTCCATAATAAAGCTTTTAGCAAAGAATTAGTTTTAAATTCGTGAACTTTTTCAACCAGTGGTAAAAAAATTTATTGATGAAGTTTTTTAGTTTTTTGCTTTTATTTTATAAACGTAGTATTTATCATAAAATATGAAAAAACCCAAATTGATTCTTCAGAATAATTAGCAGTTCATTTGTTATTATTAAAATTTGAATTATTATAAAATTTGCTATATTTTTCTGAAACATGCCAAGAAGAGAAATAATGAAAATCTGGATGTGAAATTGGAGTTATTATTATTTATCTTTGGGCATCACATGCAAACGTTCGACAATTGTTTAAAAAAAAAAAAATAATTCTGATAAAAGTGTCAAAAATGATATTTAAACGATTGTCAATTGTTTAATTTACAAGTAATTTGGATAATGTCTAGTTTAATATTAATTTAAAGCTCTCGGAAAGATAAGCTTCGTGGAAATCTAAAATAAATAATTTTTTCGATTGTTAATTGTTTTTCTAAAACTTAACCAGATTATGCCAACTTTCAGATCTGCAGCTAAAGCAACTGGATATGAAGCTTATGCCATTATAATATAGAATAGTAATTTCATATAATCGCCACCTATCACTTTGACAATAACAGCTGTCACTTCAAAATATGCAATTAATTGTACGATTCTCTAAATTTATGAAAAAGCTATTAAACTGGCCATAGTATATTTATGATCAAAGAAGTACTGTGCTGGCCATAGCAGAAAATCGCAAGAAACCATCCGAAATTTTGTGTATATTCAATTTATGCTCATACGCCGAGGAGCAGTATTCATTGTGGCGTTTGGGAATTTTTTGATATTAAAAAGCTCGTAACTTCTATACTAATTCATTAAGATGCATGATTTCTTCACTAAAATTAATTTTGAACTTTCTACAATATTTCATTTCCTGCATATATCTACAAATTCTAAAAAATATGGGATTTTATATTATAGTGTACATGCATTATTTAAAAATATTTTTTTCGCTAACTATCAAAAAAAAATATTTTTTTAGGCGATCATGACAAAAAAGGTGTTTTTATGGCTTCTTTTGCGGCCGTGAAGTTTCACTTTTTGGGACTGATCTGTCAAATATTACTTTTTGGGACTGATCTGTCAAATATTACTTTTTGGGACTGATCTGTCAAAAAATATTTCATAAACACTTTATATTTACCTATATGGGCAGCTTAATGAACTCTTTAAGAAACAGTTTTCGTTTAAATAGTACATATATTCTTCCATCAACCTCATGTAGTTCTTGCAATTCAAAAAATAAATACGCATTTTTTGTTAAATGTCAACTTGATAGAAGACAATAAAATAAAACAATTTCAACGGCAACTAAGATTTACAATTGCAATGTTTTAGAAATAAATAGATAAAATGATGTGATTTTGAATTATTTCGTAATGATCGCCTAAAAAACGTTGTGTGCACCTCGGCCTACAGTTCTTTTTTGGTCTCACCTGAATTGCAGCCTCAGCTGCGCCTCGGCCGCAAACAACAGATTCGACCAAAAAAGATAACCTTTACGGCCTTGATACACAAATAACTATTGTATTGTTATGGATACGCAAAGTTCGTGATTTTTTCACTAGTGAAAAAGTAAATTCTATTTTTGCACACCTAATCTAATACAATTCAGTTTTGTAATGCTACAAGGATAGAAACAAACAGGTATTTAACAAAAAAGAAATATGAATTTGTACACAAAACTACTTATTTTTGAATATAAAAATTAATTGTCGACAGTTCTTCATTTATCAAACAACAATTGCGCATACTTTTGGTTACAATACCCAGGTGACTGGAAAATTATTATAGTTTGTACTTTTTTCCTACATTTTACTGAATAAAACAATAATTATTGTTGATCTATTATTTTTTGACAATTTCGAATGAATTTGTTACCTCGACCTTGCGGTCTCGGGTAAAATTCACATTCTCACGCGCATCAAAAAAAACAATCACTTCGCACACTTAATACAAAAATAACTATTTTCTGAATTATTATAAGCAATATGTTATTATTCTTAAAGTAGTATTATAGTACATATTTATAGCTATAAATTTTCAAATTTTAGTTATAATAGATAAAATTGATGAAGCTGACTGGATGAGTGAATTTGAGTGAGTAAAAAGTCTTGGGAATTCAGTCAATATTTATGTTTTAATTTTTTCCTACTTTATAGTTCCTTTCGCTTCTGAAGATGGCTGAGGTACAGCTGAAACTGTAAAGTAGGAAAGAAATTAGAACATAAATATTGACTGAATTCCCAAGACTTTTTACTCACTCAAATTTAGTTATAATGTTCACATTAGCTTAGGAGATTTTCAAAGTTGAATCTAAGATATCACAGGAATTATAATTATTCGAAAATAGTGAAAATTTGACTCTGGAGATTTTCGTAGCTCCTAAATTTCATGCGTCCTCTAAAAATCGATGATATATTCTTCAAAGTTTTTAGTTTTTTTTCGTGCGACAAACTTCCAATATATACAGAGAGATAAACATTTTTGGTTGAGGCCATCCGTTTAAACTGAGTCATATCAAATTAAAAAAAACATATTTGAAACTTCGCCTCAACAGTGTTCAAAAGAAACAGGATTTATTGGAACTATACGAACTAGGGGACATTATTATGAGAAGCTACAGTTTGGACAGACTTCATCTACCTAATAATCGTTAACGGTTTATTGCAGTCACACAATAGCCAAAACCACAAACCTGAGGTGCATCAGGGCCGTAACAAAAAAGTTTGAGTTAGAGTTCGATGTATTTTATGTCTTCAATATGTAGACTATGTTTTTAATAAAATGTTGAATTGCGGACTGTTAACCTTTGTTTATAGTGGCGATTTCCCCAAGAAGCCTATAAACCACATGTCATTTAAAAAAATATATATTTATTTGGAAATTACTCGTCTTCGTCCATCTCCTCCTCCTCAGGATCAATATCGGGCACGTCCGAATCACTGAAAATTATAATTAGCAATTGCACGTTTTTGTTAAGTGATACAAATTTATCTTCCATTTTTATCACATGTTGAGTGCAATTATTCCATTGCCGCTGTCCAATATTTACAATTTCTTGTCTGATTGATTCAACGACACTGGAGTTTAGTTGCGACGAAATATTTTTTTTCTAATATTGTTTTTTAATTCGCTCCAAATCAGCTCAATAGGAAACCAACATTTAGCAAAATGAAAGATTATCCCTGAACCAGACATTTTCAAAATGATTTGTTATACATTCATATTCTATAGTCAGCAATATATGGTCAAGTCCAGCCAATTTTTCATTTTAACTGACACTTTCAAACAGCGATATTTCAAAACTTTGAAAAATGGATTTTGTTTTGGCAATAATTCGGAGATAAGTTTCTCCAACTCTTCGAAAGAATAACACTGGTTCCATTGATCAATATTTTTCTTATATTCTTGTGATGTGAGTGATTTACAATGGCAGTTCAAATTCAATCAGACCTAGTTATGGATTTTTCTTTGGTTATTCTCGGTCTGAAAACCGATCACTTAATACTAGAACTAGTATGAGTCTTTAATCGTGCCATTTTACGACTATACAGCATTAGATGTCTTGTTTTAAATAGGTACATATAAGAGTTTCTACTATAGTTCCTTCCAGAATGAGAGAGAGTAATAAATCAGTCCGTCAAAGACATTCCAATGCAGTTCCAATAATTATTGTTTGCTTGGAATAATTTTCCGAGATCAGGTAAAGATACCTAGAAATTATTGAGAAAATAGTTACCCAATTACAATAAATAAAGCCTATCTACGTTTATGTAACAGTCCAAAAGGCGTTTATAGCAATAAATTGTTAAAAATCAAAACCTGGTTCTTTCACAAAATTACAAATTCGGAAGTCGGTTTTTACACCATTATCCTGAATAAGATGGCAACTATAGGATCGTGTTTCAATGTTTCATGTTTGTCTATAGCAATGTTTCTATTGTTCGGAAATAAGTATAAAGTGTGTGGCATTCTATGGCCATCCTAGTTAAGTTAAATCTTATTTTACTTTTGGAATCATTTGCCGCATAGCTGACAAAAATCCAATTCTATTCTTGCAAATTTTGATTTATTATTCTCTCTCTCTCTCTTTCTCATTCTAAAATGAACTATGGATTTGAGTAAATAAAGTACTTATAGGTATGTGGTAATAAGTGAGAAAATAGTGTATCCTCTCTGCCGGACACATTAAATAATGAAGGTCCTATGGAAGGATAATAAAATATTGTCACAAATATGAAATATTTGTAGTAATTAGTTCACATAATTATTTATTTGAATTCGCTGTAACTGTAATCCTAGTTAGTATTGACAAGGTCGATGTTCAATTGTCGGACATGATTGACAGCCTACGACTACTAGATGTTCGGTGGTTGCCAGGCAAGAACTGTTAGACATTTGAATGTTGGTCCATTGTCGGCTTAGGTATATATGGGCGTGAGCTAGGAGAAGATTCAGTCATTGAGTGATTCAGTACGAGTAACAGTGAGTGATATTGTGAACATACGAGTATATAAAATAAATACTGGCACTGTAACCTGTGTAAATAAATTATTTACAACAAAATTTGTGACAATATAAAGGAAATATCACACCCTATAAATATTTTCATTCAATAAAATTTCACAAGAGAATTGTATGCTTCAATAAAAATAGACAACTACTGGTATTTACTGACATTTCGTAAACATTGCTTTAGAAATTTCGCCGAAAGCCTAATAGGAAATAATTCGCATTTTCTCATAGAATTTGCACCGCCTCATCTTTGCTTTCTCTTAAAATTTCACTGCTGATTTATTTGTTCATCTGAGAATCTTTTACGATAGTGATAATTTATTTTCGGTTTTGCATACGTTAAGCACATTATTTTTCATCATAAGAGTCACGAAGTCAGAGTCGCAATGCACTTATATCAAATGCCAACATCGCCAAATTTGATGAAGTCACACATTTGAGAGACAAAAACGCGTTTTGCATTCTCCCTCTCTACACCGCAGTAGTTATGTTGCACATGGTAATGCATCCGATGATTTAGAAGGCCAGTATAGAATTGCAATTTTTTGCACAGTCCGTGTATTTAGAGTTGCGAAATATGATTTAAGTGTCCTTGGTCGCTAGCTAGCGCTCGAAAGTGCATGCATATAAACAAATACACTGACACAGACATCTGTATGTAAATAAATACATGAGTATGCAATGCGACGATGCATTAAGTGATGTACAGTTCCGCGTAAGAGATAAAAATATTTTATAACGTTTTGCTCTATAATACGGTAGATTATCATTCAATTTCCACCAAATTAATTAGCTAATTGCACTAAGCAGGTAACATTATATTGTTCAGGACATTTATGGGAATTACCACATTTTTCTATTAATTCTGGGGACATTTATTCATTTACCTCGAGGTTACATCGTCCCATCGGCTATTTATCGCCTTAAGATGTCTAATAGTTATTTAGGTTATTACATCAGAAATTATTAAATGAATGTGATATTGTGTTCAGTTAGTACGCTTCGCAATGTGATTTATAAGTAGTACGAATTTTAAATTTAAGAAAATTGATAAATGTCAAGTTTTGTTCGAAAGTAGACAACGTTATCTAACAGAATTGAAAAAGTATGACACGCATGACACAGTATTAAAAGCTGGACCGCTGACAGTAAGAATTGCACTGCAAATATTCCAGCTTCACGGGGTAAACGGTTATTTCTACTTCATGCGGGAAGTGAACAAGGATGGATGAACGGAGCACTACTTTTATCAGGTCACAAATTGAGAGGCGCGTGTCTAAATTATCACGTTAATAGGTCATCTGAAATTTTTGAAATGTTGTTTGGCGATAAATTATCATTCCATGCAATTTATAAAAATACCAAATAAATCTAGTAGTAAAGCAGAAATTCTAGAGTATTTTCACCACTATGATATATTTTTCGGAGAAACCTTTACTAAATGTGGATTATTAAACAAAATTTGTCAAAAAAACATACATAATGCGATGCTATGGCTGAAAAATGTTGACTTACAGTATTAAGATCACCACCGTATTTAAGTCTAAACTTAAAGATTAAAAGGAAGTGTATGAAATTAGTGCTAACGTATAAAATTAGAATGCAAATCTTATATCTTACAGACTTTTATCACTACTTATCTGGAAAACATATGTATAATATACACTATACTTGTAGTTATAATATAAAAATTTTCCTAAAAATTAAACGTGACAATTTCGGGAAAAAAAGAATAATGCTAAAAATACCAATTTCTTTGAGACTATCCAGTTTTTTCTGGGACAAAATTTGGTTGACATATAGATGAGATTATTCTTCATAATGTTGTGCAAAAATTATTGATTTTTAATAATCAATATTTCGTTAATAACATTTTTCCGCACTTCTAAAAGTATAATATCTATATTCAAAAAGCATATATATATCTACTTATTCAAATCATTATTTTTTTTGACATCAGTCACTGAATTCTCGATATTTTGGGTACTTTTCTGATGTCCTTTTACATTTTCCTTATTCTATATCGAAATTTTCAAATTCAATTTTGACAAATGTAATTATATTCCGAGGCCAAATATTTCTTGGAGATATTAATATATTTTTTTGAGAGTAGTGAAAATTATAGTTTTCAAGAAATTATTTTTTTTTGTTCAAATCATAGATTTTGTTATAAAGAAATAGTCCGTGAGACAGCGCCTAAATTTTTTGTTGATTACCGCTCATTTGAAACTTTGTGAGTGGCTTCATTGTGATGAGTCCGACAACTTTTTCATTTAGCAAAATTCTAGATTTGGGGGCGTTTACCCGCGAGGGCTAATTAATTGAAAGAATATTACCGTAATACTGATCTTTACACTAATCGACAGATTTTTTGATGATAAAATGAAGGAAAAATATTGTCCGACATGAATATTGAGGCTACCGGTGAATCCGACAAGCCGCACTTGTCATAAGTATGTTGGTACTAATGGTAAGTATGTCGGTACTTATGACAAGTCGGACTCACCGGTAGCCTCAATATTCATGTCGGACAATATTTTTCCTTCATTTTATTATCAAAAAATCTTTCGATTAGTGTAAAGATCAGTATTACGGTAATATTCTTTCAATTAATTAGCCCTCGCGGGTAAACGCCCCCAAATCTAGAATTTTGCCAAATGAAAAAGTTGTCGGACTCATCACAATGAAGCCACTCACAAAGTTTCAAGTGAGCGGTAATCAACAAAAAATTTATGCGCTGTCTCACGGACTAAAACATTAAATGGACAAAAAAAGTATATTTATGGTATTTAGAAATTATGAGCAATGTCTTATAATATTTCCCGGAGTTTCAGCTGAGGTATATCAAAATAATAATTTAGGAAATATTTTTTAATTTCTTCTAGTAGTGTGAATATGGCCTTCTCACTAGTAGATTTGTTTTGTGGCGCTATCTTTTATCGGCATGTTGTACTACATGACAGCTGTCAATGGCACCTTAACCTAACAAAATTCATTTTATCATTTATTTATTTATTAGATAGCAAATAGGCTATAGCTGATTTTAGTAACAGAAACCATTTTGAATATTTGCTTCTGACTGTGTTTGATAAAATGTTATTTATGTATATGATATTTTAATACCTACTGTATTTGGCTTCACATATTTAAATATCAATCTTTCAAGAACCGGACACATTGGTTTCGATTGTAGTTTTGCCGATCTTGTCATACTGGTAGGAAGAATGGTTCGGGTTTCAAGAAATTTGACAAATCTGACTTATATAATGTTACAGTAAGTTCATTGGATAAATAAATAGATTGAAAATTGAATTCAAATCTAATTTTGTAAAACTTATCTTTTCTAGATTTTATAGCTGGAAGTGTACAGATGAGAATTTGAAGCCATCAATAAAGTTGTAAGCGACACAGTATTTTATTTATGTTCATCAATTATTATTGGGATCCGTCATTATACAAATAATAATACTCGATTCAAATCTGCATTACTCTCAATTTTGAGCGTGACGCTCAATATAATTTTGATACCTTCGTTAATCGTGAGAATTATCGTATTTGGGATTCAGAAAATCCACGGTTGATTGTTAAGAAACAAATGCATCAACAACGTGCCATTGTTTAGTGCAATTTTTGGGCTGGAGGTATCTCTGAAGAAACAGCTGAAAAGGCAAAAACATTTGATGTTGCTCGCTATCGCGACATGATAATAAAGTATTTTGTGCCTACATTGTAAGGTATGGACGTGAACGACATATAGTTTTGGAAATTGATTGCTGTATCAACGAAATTCTGTCACATTTTGTATGTAAAACGGCCATGAAAATTTCTACAAGAGTCGCCGAATGTGCCAACAAAGCCGTGGTGCTCTATATAATATTCCATACATGTACTTTATGATTTAATAAAAAATTCATAATTTTTGATTCAAAACCAGTTTTTTATCAAAATTAGAAAAACCTTGTTCCGTATACTTCATGATTCAATAAAAATTTCATTATTTTTTCTATTTAGAACATGTTTTTCTATCAAAATTAGTTCTTGCGTGAGTTTTGGGACATTTTAATGGCAAAATTTCAAATTGTCATTATTTAATAATTCTATTAAAATTAATATCTTTGACGCTTATTTTGTATCCGAGCATTAATTTTAGTGTTTGAATGTTTTACTTCTGAAATGACAAATTTAAATTCTTGTCTATCCCGCCATGATCACTGACCTTCCGTAAGCCTGATTTACTCCAAAATAAAATTAGACTAGACAACTATAGTACCGTTTCACTTTAAGATTCGGTAATTCTATGGATGATTTTATTATTAATGTTGGACAGTCAAGTGATTATTCCGTTGTTAACAGTTGTTGATTGAATACTACTAATGTATAATACACATATACTTTTTGTCAATTGTGTGTTTTTTTTTTTTATTAAATTTTTTTTTTATATTGTTATAAAATATTTAGTTTCCTGCAATATTTCTTTCCTTATTGTTATTATTTGTAGTACCCCACAATAAAAAACTCAAGAGAAAAATATATTTTCAAATACTACCTGGGTAAGTATGTCCACATGTCTACATCTTCTTGTGGAATACTTGCTGAAATAACCGAAAATTTTTAACCAAACTATTATAATTTGTAGCATTTTTTGAGGCAACTCCCACAAAAATCGTTCGCTGAAAAATTTTACTCCTTATATAATTGTTAAAATTCAGTTGACACTATGTTGAGAAATATATCAAGGCGGTAGCGTCAATTTTTAGCTTACAAAGGTTGGATCAATTCACAAATTGTAACTAGTTCTGCGATAATTCACTTATTTTGAGTAATGTTCCAATTTAGTGGAAGTAAATTCAATACCAATATTCCAGGAATATTTTACGCCCTCAAAGACAACATTTGAGTTATTATGAGTAAATTGCGATGCAAAACTTTATCAAAAGGTAGCCGAAACGATCGCAAACTAGATATTTCACTTTGTATTCAATTTTATAATTTAGAATGCTTGTTTTGTGCAACACCGTACTTATTGTAATAATATAGTAGTAGCTTTTATTCCTTTTTTCGCAAGTGTACCATTTGAAATTATTCTTGTATGTTGGATATCTAATTTATTAAATTTCATTATGTGTTTAAATTTATTGAAATGTGTAATTTACATGCTCTAAATGCTTTCTAAAATGTGCACTTAAATTTATAAATATATCGTGTCGAATAAAATAGCATTTTTCACGGACAAAATTCAACGCAATATGCATTTTTTCATGCTCTAAATATCTATTCAACTGGTTCCTTGATTCGTCTAATAGTCTTAATTTCAAATAAACGTCACTTAAAATAGAAAACTTAAATAGGAGTATCTCAACGTAATGCCAGTTATTAAAATTCGCGTCACGAATTTCTACAATCAACTCATAAATAAAATCATAACTAAAACATGCTACATTGTCTTCCAGTCCAGTGAATGTTAATCGATGAAATTTACAATTGTATTTTATTTAAAAAAATGGGTAATTTAACATTTTTTCAAATAGAAATCAAATACAATTTCGAAAAAATTTAGATTTTATAAGCAGTTTCATAAATTTATGGGGTCGTATCAATTATTTGCATATTTCAAAGTTTCGAACTGTCAAAAAATCATGATCAGATACTTTCCCTATTATATATAGGCCGAGGAAGTGATTAGTGAGCTCCGCTAATGATACGATAACGCTAATGTAAAAAGCAGCACGTAACTCTGGTGGGTGTGATCGGAGCTCTTTTTCATGATATGCTACATAAGATTTCCATTGACAGGAGATGTTCTTTTTCAACATCTAATCTTCCATGATTCCATTTATATGACAAATCTGATATTATTTAAACGCATTTTCAATCCTTTTACGGATGTTTGTTTATGTATCTAACAGCGTGCATGATGTCATGTAAAAAGCGTGATAGTTGGGGGCATCCCAAATCATTAGAGGTCCGGCAGCATTTAACCGACCTCATTCTCAAGTACTAGAATCCATCGTTTAACGAAACTTTTTTCAAAAACTTGGCTCTCCCATATATTCAGGGAGCTGTAAAACAGGTTCTCCATGCTACAAACCAGCTGGTACTTATATATTTACACCCTGTATGGTCTTGGAACGGGTCTGGGGCAAAAGTGGGAAACCTATAGTGGATTTATCTGTCTTTTATAGCTATTAACTCAAAATTTGGTACTCAACACCTAGTTCAGAATTTATATTTGAGCATTTCCTTTCATTTATAAGAATATTTTGTTTTCTGGAAAACGGTTGTACTGTAAGTATGTCCCTTATATCTTCGCCAAAAAAAAGAAATTATTCTTGTATGATTCATTGCACACTGTATATAAAATCCAGCAATTGGTTACTCTTGCTTCAAAATATCAAGGAGTTTACTCGATATCATAATTAAAAATTGTCATCTTCAAATTCTGGGAAATAGAATGTAATGAAAGTACCGACAGTTAACTGAATTTTAATTACATTATTCGAATCAGGAACTACTAATCTCAATGAATATTCAAGTTGAAGGGCTACACAATGAGCAAGTTACTCAAAAACAAAAACTCAGCACATAGTACGCAGAAACAGTAGTAAGCAGTACACCTATAAACGGGGCGATTGACAATCCTTCAATATTTATTTACCTATTTCAATTTTCAAGTATTCAATGTTTTTACTGATCACAAAAATTGATTGCATGAACATTCCGCTAAGCTCATACATTTGACATTTCAAGTCAATTTAAATATATAATCATCTTGTAAGAAAAGGAAAAGAGCGCTTCCCCTTCCATAATTCATTATGCTAATTAGTCTAACAATGAAGAAGATCTCAAGGATAATTCATTACCAAAGGTAACATGATTTGGCATTTATGTAATTAACAAATACAAAGCAAAGTTCTATTGAGAAAATTACCATCATTTGAATAATTTCAAGCAACAAAATTAGTATTGGAATCCCATTACAATCACTTTTTCGCTGACCGCAAAAAGTTGCTGATTTAACTCTGCACTATCTTTACATAGATTTTACACAATCATATGACACAATAAGAATAAAATACTTTAACATGTTCGAAAAATTATAATGACCTACATGAATACAAAAGAAAAGTGAAGGTGCGTGGTGGGACATCAAGTTTTTAAGTGAACAAAAGTTGAGGACAGGGTGATCTTTCATAACCAATTATTATATTTTGTAATGCTTGTATGGGAACTTATCAGCGTTGCCAGATTTTTTTTCGGGCAAAGCGGGACTTTGAATCTTTATGAATAAAAACAGCGCGATTCTTTCGTCAATAGCGGAACATATTAAAAAAGTGTATATATAATCAGTAGTTTTTGAAATAAATACTTATCCTTGTATTTGAGTTTCAAATTAAGTTTACATGACAATAGATAGCCAAAATAGCCATAGAAAATGAGTTTTAATGGAAATACGTTACTTCGTTTACTAATAACAGTGACTGTCTGGTTTATCCACCTTGTGGAGTCTTTTTAGCGTACGCTTGTCTTCAATTCCGGTATTTATCGATATTTATAGATTTCATAAAAAATTGTAAATAGTTCACGAGTGAATAATAATAATCACTAGTTTACAGTATATCTGTTGCCGGAAAATTTTTAGCTGTTGCTGAGTAAATATGTTATCCCTATTTTAAATATGTAAGCAGAATTCTTTTATCAGCTCTAGTTTTTGAGTTTCAGCTTAAAACAGAGAAAAAGATGTATTTACATGGAAAAAATTATGTGTAGACTTAGGAAAATAGCGTATCAGAGACCAGCAATAGTCAGACATCCCAGAAATCTTGATAACGATCTTCCATCACGTGTACATCCTGATGCTTACGCTTTCCTTGCTCATATCTCCTAAATTTTCCGAAAACCTGTCCAGGTGACTATGGAGAAAGTGAATTCCTATGCTCATATTGCACCCCATATTTTTTAATTGTAAAAATAGGTCTTCTACAAGTTCAATATAATTTTCTGATCTCGTATTTCCGAGAAAGTTCTGCATCACAGAGACAAAAGCTGTCAAAGCCCTTAATTCAAGCTCAGTCAAAGAATTTTTGAATTAAGTATCTTTAGAATGTTGTCTAATTTGCTGCTCTAATCTTTTCAATAGTGAGCTGAGGATTTTTTTTTTGCAAACGTAAGAAAAGGTGTTCCCGTTTCTATCTAGTGATTTAACAAACTGATTTATGATGAGCAGTTTTATATGCAATGGTAGTAGAATAATTTTGTAACTTGGATACTGCCATTTAGCTCGATTTTTAGCATTTATGCCGTATATGTTCACACAACAAAATAACAGTCATCGAGATGATTTCATGGTTCTCGCCAAATGGTCGATGCTCCAAATTTGAAAGCACTTTCTTTTACCACAATCCATAATCTTGAATATTCAACACACGGTTTACAAACACAATTAGGAGCTGAAGATTTGTCATTTTTATCCAAGAGCATCTCAAAATACAGAAAATAGGTGTTTTCAACCAACTTTGATGAACTTTTCTACAATCCCTGAACACATATCCTCCGCATATGTAGCAAAAATGATTTGAATTGTTTAAACAATGTCTCCTTGAACTACTTATGTCACAAAAACTCCAGATATTAATCTTAACACAGTGAAATAAACACGTTATTGACGGATAAATACGCAGGAATGATAAAAATCAAAAACAAATGAACTAGAGCTGTACAAAGAAATTTTAGGTCATCTTTGGCAAAAACAAGTCATAAGTGAACAATATCAATCATAAAATTCACAGCAACAGACAAATAGTTGAATTTTGTAAACTAATGTAATTCGAGAAACCTATTTCGCAAAAAATATTTTTCAAGTTTATATTGAGAACATATTCATTGATATTTTTTCAAAAATTAAGCCTCGATATTTGAATTCTTCTGTATCGATATACCGATATTATGAAAATTAATCAAAACTGAGTATCGCACAGCCCTACTGACCAGGCTACAGTTGGTTGTGTCATCCGCGCCTCGTGCCACTGTCGTGTCACATCATCGAGTAATCCCTGAAAAGCGGGACATTTAATTTTTTGGAGAAAATCGGGACGTCTGGCAACGCTGGTACTCATCATCACAGTTACCAGATTTCAGCTTTCGACGACGATATTGCAATAATAATGAGAAGTGAACAAGAGGTGAAATCAGTCTGCAAGAGGAATAAAGTTAAGAAGTTGGGTTTGACCATTAAACGAAAGAAAACTAAATACATGATATTGAGAGGTGATCAAATACAATTGTGAAGATATCTTCGGAATGAAACAGAATAAAAGATCTACAATTATTGTGAAAAGGTGTGAAAATTCTTATTCCCTAAATGGCAAGATTCCTCAACAAAATTGATCAGAGATCAAATCCAGTGTGAAGAACCTGGTTGTGAGCTACGGACACTAAAGCCCGCCGCACACGAGGCAATTTTCTATGCAATTTTGTTCACTTAATTTGCAGCAAGTTTTCTTGCGCACTGGGCCACTTTGAGGTACAATTGCTGTGACACTTATTCTCGCATCACACTATGCAAGCTGCGCCACTCATTCTGACACTAGAACGTAGACTTGGTAGACTTATTTATTACAAATATGGATGTTGCCTAAAATAATCGTCGGAGGAGAGCAGGAGCATTTACTGCAGTTATAGCTTGCGAATTAATTAGAATTACGAGACAGAGAAAAAAGAAGAAAAAACTTTGGTCAAGAGAGTGACTTTTGAGAAGGAATCAAGGCCGCAGAGTTTTCAATATGTTGTTTGACGAGCTAGTAGGGTGTATACTAAACGTGAAAAACCTGGAAATTTCAGGTAATTTAGATAAACTGGAAATGTCATGGAATCTTCAGGGAATTTCTGATAATTGTCTGGAAAAAATAGATTATAGGATATTTATACATTATTACTCATAAAGGTATATTTTCACTCTTTAAGATATTAAGGCCATCTGTGCAAATCTATAAGTCTTCCAGATCTATAAATTCATGAAAAAAAAATTTATTAAAGTACATTTACTTTTGTCGATCAATGTAAATTCGTTCATAAGGATATCAAGTTCGCTGATATCATTTATCTATAGATTTATAGGGTTCACACAGAATTGCAACATCAATCTGTGATTATATCTAAACTTGTATCAAACTTTTGTTTTTTATTGTCTGAAATTTTATTGAAAATAACCTGGAAAACCTGGCAGTCAGAGAATTTTCATTTATTTTTTTGGTATAAACCCTGAGCTAGGGTACGTAAACATAACCTAATTTCCACTAGCCATAATTTTTACTTATTTGTATCTTAAAACACCACAAAACACAATGCACTAATGAGGCACAGCATTCTGATGCGACATATAACTCAGTGATGTAGTCACGTGATTTCATCGTCTGCTTCGATTGGCTGTGGACAGCAGCCAGCGGCGCAGCAAGTGCGAAAAATAGCACCGAACCTATCTTGTAAGACAAGTCTCGTGGTAAGTCTAGTACCCAGCATCGCACCGGCAAAGCAAAGCAAATGAAAATAAGTCAGAAATTTGAGGAAGAGAAATTTTGTTAAGGCAAATTTTCGGTGTAAAAAAGTGCGAAGATATGTTGACGTGCAGAAAAAATTATGAAGTAATGGCCTGGTATAATAAAAGTGAACAAAGTATAAAGACCAAGATAGGAGGGATGGATAGCCAGAAGACAGAATTGTTAAACTGATTCGCCCCCACTTTTACCAATCAATTTTTACCGCCGTCTTTTTTTACCACTAATTCTTTTCACCACCAACATATTCATCAACGTATCCTTTTTACCACTATTTTTCTTACTACAATCTTATTTCCACCCATACTACTGTTTTCTGTGTCACCCAAACTAACAAGTGGGCTTCGTCCGCTTTGACCAAGCTCGACGTCCCATGCTCAATGTTCATCAAACCGCTAATACAATCATAAATAGTGTTTTTTTTAAACGACAGTGCTTCGCACTCAACTCACGAGCAGGCTTCGCCTGCTTTGAATAAGCTTGACGTGCCACGCAGCGCTAATCTCCTAATCTGATTTCAAATCTATCTATTTGCGATATCAAAAGTGACGAAGGGGAAATTTTCAAGTACTTAAGAGCTATAGAACATAACATAATCCAATTTTGAATAAAACTTTATCATATTGCAATTGTAAAAATAGTGGTAAAATATATTAGTGGTACAATAGAATAGTGGTGAAAACGTATGGTAGTAAAAATGGAGTGATAAAAGTTGAATGGTAAAAGTGGACCCTTATATAAACTTGCGTTTGAGAGAGGTATAACAATATAGGGAAAAGGCAGATCAAGAGAAAGGTGGAGGATCTCACAAATTTAATGTCATGATCCTACAAGGTCTATAGAGCTTATATGATTTCAATTTGTGTCATAACTTAGGCTACTTCAAAACTACTTCTCACACTTTTATAAAAAAAGAACTTATGGACAGTTTTTTCATTTATTCACATTCTCGTCCTAGTTAGCTTTCCGTTACCGTTCTCGAGTAATTGTGCAGTTGTTCTAACGTAATATTTACAAATTACTAGGTCTGTAATAAGATTTTTTTCAGCGAACTACAGCATATCCTAAGGTTGGTCAACATTTTCATGTTGGTTCATATGATGCGAGAAATAATATTAAGATCTGATAAACATATCGTCGGCTTGGTTAGAAAACCTCGTTTTGCAAACTTGCTTTACGTTCGAAAAGTTGTTCAAATCTGTTTTTTGTTACTAATTAAAATCTATTTTTCAATATACCTTAATACCTAGCGGGGATTTTAAGCTCACAGCTGTGAGTATATTTCCTGTAAAAAGTAGCCTATAAAAATTGTTACCCTTTCTCTGTCACGAGCACCCGGTCTATAATATAATTTTAAAAAGAGCAGTGGCGGGATTCGGCAGGGGCACGGGTGGGCAGTTGCCCCCCCTAAATCTGGCACGTACGACCACATGCTCATGTCACATCCGCTCAAATTAAATTGTGTAAAAGAAGTAATGCTTATTGTCAATAGTTTGCGTACTGAAATATTTTCGTCTTTCTGTATTTTTTTGTTTCACATATTTTCACATCTGTTTTCTTCAATGCTATTTTTTATAATGCCTATTTGCACTCGTTCCTGTATGTTTTATCGGGTCAATGAATCATTGCAATTTTGAGCCTCTTGGAGCCTTCCTCTTAATATAATTTTGTATGCAAGTCCATTTTCGAGGACACCATATAACAAAGATTTTGAAGCTAAAGAATGCTTAGATGTAAATCTTTAATTTATGTTTTCATACGGAAAAATAGAAAGAAAAAAAAACATCTGCTAGATCTCAAAAAAGGGTGTGAAAATGTACACTTTCAAATTCCATAAAAATCCGCTGTGGCCTCACAATACTTCGACAATAAGTTTCATGGCCAGTTTCATCGCTGTGTAAGAAATTCAGAGCGTCGCATCAATTAATTGCATATTTTGAAGTGAAAGCTGTCATTTTCGAAATGACTGCTGTCATTGTCACAGTGACAACTGCCATTGTCAAAGTGACAGCTGGCATTGTTGAAGTGTCTGATTGCGGTTATTTTTTAGTTCTGACATAAAATAAGAATTTTTGCAAATGGAGAGTCCTTTTCTAGAATTTCGGGATCTTAGTCATTGGAACATTCAGTTCTGACATTCGATCGCCGGAAGTGTAATTTAAAGATAACGTGAATTCCACTACTTAATTATTTATTTTTGATATCTTCTAAGCTTATCTCCCCGATAGCTCAGAATTGATGCCAAACTAGACATTATCTAAATAATTTATGAAGAAAACAATTGACACTTCTACTAGAATTATCTTCACAAGAGCTTTCAATTTGATATCGAACACGATAGCAGCAAAATACCCATTTAAAAAAAAAAAGAAAAACATCGACGAATGTTTGCAAGTGATGTCAGAATACGAGTGATAATAATTCTAACTCCACATTATGATTCTCATTATTTTTTTGGTCCAGAAAAATATAACGAATTTTATAATTCAAATTTTGATAATAACAAATGAATCACCGATAATTTTGAAAAATGTTTCCTGTGGATGCTGTGCCAAATCATTCAAGGATTTGTTTCAGTTATTACATATTTTACGATGGATACTACCGACACTACCGTTTATAAAATAAACACAAAAAACTAAAAAATTCCATGAATAAAATTTTGGTACCACTGGTGGAAAAATGCTCATCTACGAACTTGAGACTAGATTTTTGATGGAAAACTTAAATATTAAATTGTAGTTGAAATTTGTACGCGTTTTCAAATTATCGTGCTTTCAGACAGACAGACCGACTTTTCTTAAAATTACTTACGTTATTCAAATACAGTAGTGAAGATTCATCAAAATCTCGGATTTTCAAAAAAATCACGATTACAATACTTCTCCAATATTAGAGGTCGGGAAAGTGGTAATTGAAAATGAATAAAAAAAGATAGTGAAAGAATTATTCTACTTTGTATCAATTACGTTATTTACAACCTCTCCTCCGCCACCCCAGAGATTTTGGACACGAGCCTGACTTTTAAAGTTGATATAAAAGCTCAAATGTTGCCCCCCCAAAAATATTGCTGAAATTCCGCCACTGAAAAAGAGTGACATGCTCAGAAACTCATGTTAGTTGTGGTTTAATTTTGTTGGTTTAGTAATACGCATTATGTTTCTTTTGAATACTAAATAGCTGTTTGTATCAGTTGAGGATTCAATCACGAAAACTTGGAAGTATTCCATCCGAAGGTCCTTCATTATCATAGGGAATACTTTTATATTAATCCTCCAAACTTCTGGTTGTGAAACCGGGTATTAATATAATATTTTAAAAAATAGTTGGGAAATATGCAATCACAAAACTGTGAACGAGAGACTTTGTTCTTTTTCTACGCATTCTCGACGCATACCTAATGTTTATGTAGGCGAATTATTACTCGTTTACTAGTGCTTCGCTTGTTACAGTAGCACAACTTGTTTGTGTATATCTTATTTAATTACTGTTTTGAATGAATATCACTGATTTCTTGTATGATTTCAACAAGAATAATCAATAAACTTATCCAGTCCAATATCATCTACAATCATCCACGTATCTTGTTTTCATTTATAAATTTTTTCAAAAAATTGATGTAAATTGTTAAATATATCGCATTCGGAAAAAACTGGTATTGGTACTAAATTCTATTGTGTTAGTCACCGCGAACAGCCATAATAGCAGTGCGAAAACTGAATATGAATCACTAGTAATTCGATAATAATTTAGTTATAGAAAATGGCACATGTTGTTGGCATTAACGTGTTTGGCTATATCATGCTAGAAGGAAACATGTTTCACAGTATAACTGTTATCAAATATAGTTGAAATATTGATTTAATATTTTAGGTTATACACCCAGGTGCAAAACAAACAATATTATTGTTTCTGTAATCGTTGGAATTGGCCTCTAAGTTAAATGATGGAAAGTACTATTGAGAAGTGAAAATAGCAGCATATAGTTCTTTTGGATCAGACTTAATTTAATTATCAAATATAAAATATGGAGTTATTCGTCATTGGCTATCAGATACGAATTTGTCAGTTGCATCATTTGTCAGTCGTTCATAAATTATCATAAATAGATTTATGCAGTTCAAAGACTGAGATTTGTATTTGTTCAGGTAATATGTGAATAACTTTGTTGTTTTTATTTCTTGAATTCATTTCTAGACAGCTTGTTTAATATCCTGCATTTACTGTGAGTGAATCATGTTCGCATACGTAACTGAGACCTATACGCTTTTTCAAATTGAAACCAATACCGATACCGACTTTTCAAATCAAAACCCAATACCGATACCGGCTGTCTTAAATCGAAACTAACATCGATACCAATGCTTTGGGATCGGAATGATAATAAGATTAGTGTGGTCCTGGTCTCGAACGTCTCAAAATTTCACAAAAAGGAAATTATCCGTCAGATATTTTATATCTATCCTGTCATGAAGCCGCCAATTTCCCCAAGATAATTTATTTTATTTAAGATTTTAGCTTAAATAATGAACAAAATCGCAATAAGTATAAACTATGAACATAGCATAATATTTTTTTTGTGTATTCCTACTTTATTTCAAACTTATGTTGTGAGGACAAAAGAAAAAACCCATAAGTAGTTTTGGAGTTCAGAGAGCTGAAATTTTGTGCATTTGTATTGTCATTAAAATGTGGACTGGTAACCACGAGGCTATCAGATTGCATATCTTTCAAAGTTTTGCGATTTTCGAGACCGACATTGAGACCAATACCGAAATTTTGAGACCATTACCGAGACCAGCATCGGATTGCATGCAGCAAGATACAAATGAAAAGATAAAAACCGGAATATTTATATCTTGTAAAAATCTAGAAGTTGAAGTTGATAGAAGCCAATTTCTTGATATGAATAGAATTTAGAACTGTCGCCTGATTACTTCGGAAGTTCATGACTTGCAAGTTAGTGTGCGGAAATTCTTCTGAGGACTACGAGATGTAGGTGATCTGAGCAATTACTGCTTCTCTTGGGTTTATCCTAAGCGCAGCCTAATTATCTAGTTTATGATTGTTGAAACAACTGTTAGTACCTAACGTAATTGTTTGAGCTAGGCCTAGAATGAACCAAAGACTGTGCAACCGGGCCTTATACCTCACTCTTGGTTTTGGAGTAGGCATTAGGTTTGTTCCAACCATATACCTATAAATATATATACTGCTAACCTCCTATCTTAACAAGGAAGCGTCTCCGTACGGTATCTTTTATCTCTTTTCTTCTGCAAGTCTAAACTGCGCATGGTCACAGTCTTGAATTTCATTGGCTGATGCTTGAAAGATTGTGTTCGGGACGTTCGGGGATGATTCGGAGTCAAATTTATTTTCTAAATCAAGACTTATTTCAAATTGTGACCATGCGCAGTTTAGACTTGCAGAAGAAAAGAGATAAAAGACCCCGTACGCTGCCAGGTCCAAGTCGTTGGTATATATATTTATAGGTATATGGTTCCAACAAGTACAGAAACTAGTCCGGAACTGTCCGACGCATGCGCATTCACAAATAAGTATTCCAACAAACTTCAAACGTGGATTTCGACTATTAGTCAAGCGTTCCAATGTTTGACATTTAACAGTCAAATCTTGCCAGAAATGCGTTCCAATACGCGCCACGTTCGACTCTGTCCGGAACTGATCCATTTGACGCGCATGCGAATGAACTGCTTGTTGGAACAAATCTTATGTGGATCTATTGATTTTTTTTCCAATTTTTTATCTATGTCCAGAGGTTCCCAATTTTTTTTTTCTCGTAGACCCTTTTTTAAACTTTACTGGTTTCGGTGAGCCCTAAATCTTTTTCCATGGACCTCCACTTACAACTTGTTTTTGAGTTTTTTTATCCGCCAAAGTAGACCCTTGTCGAGTCTCCTGTGGACCTCAGGGGATCCACGTGGATCACTTTGGGAATCACTGAGACAGCCTAAACCTAGCCCTAAACAGCTACTCGATCATTTGGAAGTAGTTCAAGACTGCTGCTCTTAAACCTTCAGCTTATAGTCTCCATTGAAATATTCATTCACCCACAAGCCTATTCTGACACGCTTATGTCGCTGATGAGTGGACATGATAAATACTACGTATCCCTTCCAACTGGATTTATTTGGCTTTGCGTAGTGTGTTTAGTGTTTTTTTAGTTTGTTTATTATTACATTAGTATAAGTAAAGCGAAGGATCCGTAGATGATTGTTAGGAGAAGGACAAGGCCTTTAGTAATCCAGTTTTTCTGTATCATAATTAGTTTATTTTGTACGTTTCGGGTCCAATTGACCCATCATCAGCTCATAAAAATAAATAACATAAGTACAATGAACTAACAAGTTAGAAATAGCCCTTACCAGTATAACAATAGGTGGAACTTACGTAAGTAAATTCAGAGTTACAATTATAATGTCATGAGTAGAACGAAAGATGCATAAAAATCTTTACAAACACAAATACTGGAGACCAACCTCCCTGTAGCATTAGTAGCAAAAAACTGACCAAACAGTGACATAAGCGACAACTAAAGAAAACAAAAAATATAAGAAAAAGAAGAATCAACAAACAACCTTCAAGTTTGAAAGTCCCCAAAAAATTATTTGCATATTTCATGTTATTCTTGTAATCCGTTTGTGTATTGACACTTTGTTTATTAAATAAGTTTATATAAAGGCTTTCTTATAATAATCTTTGTTGCTTATTCTTATTGGAGACCCTGTCAATGATTTTAGCACTTTTAAAGTCAAAACGGTGATCAGTTTCCAATGAATGCTTGCAGAGCGCACTAAAGTAAACATTATTACAATTTATATTATATTCGTGTTGGTATAATCTCTTTTTTAAAGGTTGTGATGTTTCTCCAAAGTATGTACTCTGGCAAGGTACACATTTTACCTCATAAATGACATCTTGGCTATCTAAAATTTCCTCCCTATCTTTGAGGTTAGAATATAATTTTTTAGTGGTAATATTATTATTATTGAATTATTTTTTACATTACATTATAATTGTAATTCTGGATTTATTTACGTAAGTTCCACCTGTTGTTATATTGGCAAGGGTTATTTTTAACTTGTTAGTTCACTGTACTTATGTTATTTATTTTGATAAGCTGATGATGGGTCAATTGGACCCGAAACATACAAAATAAACTAATTATGATACAGAAAAACTGGATTTCTAAAGGTCTTGTCCTTTTCCTAACTATTATTACATTAGTTTGCCAGTTGAGCCTGCTCTAGATTACCGATTTGAGAGCCTAGCGCTTTCTCCGACATTAAATTCTCTCCGTACATCGTTCTTTTTTTGTATCTTAATTTGTATTGTTTTGCCTGCGTGAATTACATTTTGCTACTTAAAACTGCAGTTTTTTGATAATTTAACATTAAGTTGTCAGGTCTAAACTCAGTAAGATTTTTACTGAATTATAATATATTATGTGGCGTACTGAAAGTATTCGTAGCTTGATGACTGGTAACTGCATCCACCAAATGCACTATGGGTGTCTGCCACACCCGTAACGGGTAAAAGGAATAACTTATATTTATTATTATTTTTATTAACTTGTAGGCATAAAGTAAAAGTAAGTATTGTGAAACCGAAAGAAATCACATTTCGAGATTTTAATGGAGATATCCGTTTTGAGCATTCCCGAATCCATTTTGACTATTTTCGACTTGACGTCGACGTATGTATGTACGTGCAAATTTCAAAATCGTCAAACGTATAATGTTGATATTTTGTATTCAAGACTGGTTTAAGGTCTCGCTGTGCACCTCACATTATGATTGCAATCGTCTGTACCAGAAGTGAACTTTACTTGAAACTTTTTTTGAATTTTCCGCATAAATCCAAAATGATCAGCCGTGAGATATTGAAATTAAGTATTCGAAATTGCTGTAGCATCTTAATGATAATCTTCTATTTTTGTACTAATCGGCTGAGCCGGTAGTGCACTTTATAAAACAGACTTTTTGAATTTTTCGCACAAATTCAAAAAAATCAGTCGTAGAATATTGAAATTTCGTATGAAGTACTTCTAGGACATCTAATTGTGCACCTCACATTATGACTGCAATCGTCTGTACCGAAGGTCCACTTTACTGGAAACATTGTTTGAATTTTTCGTATAAATCCAAAACGATTGAACGTAGAATGTTATAATCCAGTATTTAAGACGATAGTACCGTCTAGATGTTCATATCCTATTTTCATTAAGATTGATTGTCTTGAAACGCACTTTACTTGACAGTCGTTTAAAATTTTTCGCATCAATTCGAAACGATCGGTCGTCGAGTATTGAAATTTAGTATTTCAGTCTGCTGTAGCATCTGAGTTATTGTCTTCTATTCTCATAATAATCGACTGAACCGAAAGTGCACTTCAGTTAAAATTTTTATTTTTTATTCTAGCGCATAAATTCGATACAGTTAGCCGTAGAAACTTGTAAATCAGTATTCAGGAATGTTTTAGCATAAGAATGATGACATACTGTTTCCATAGCAACCAACTGGGCCGAAAGCGCACTTTACTCGACAGATTTTTAATATTTTTTTTTTAATCTAAAATGATTTGTCGTGGAACTATGAGATTTTGTATTTGATTATCGTATTATTATACGCAAAAAGTATATCCAATGTTGTACATGTAAGTCACGTGATGCCCACGTCAGATTTTATATTCTCTTCAAATTTTATATTTGCCGACTATATTCCGATGCAGCACACCTCAAGAATATTTTTCACCATTGAACACTAAAAGTTTAGTCCTAACGTTTGCTTGAACAATGTGCTTAAAAGCTAGAAATATTCACAAAAACAATAATTTTTGCTTCAAGGCTGATAACACCTGAAGTATTTACGAATTATTGCTATGATTATCTTGAATAGCTTACAAAATTCGATGAAACTATCACAAATAAAATTGCACTTCACCAAATTGAATACCGACACTTACAATCACACACAAATTGTGAAAAAATAAATAACGAAGGTTCAAATTAAATATTTCTTAAAAGAAAATAAAAAACATGAACACAATAAAAATTTAGTTACATGCGCAGGCCTTGCGTTTCAAGGGTTCGTAGTTTAGTAGGGCCTACAATATAGCGATGAGTTTTAGTAACTGACTGTTGAGGTGGTCAGGGACACCGCACTGCACGTAATATTAACCACTGCCTTGCTGGAGCGGCACAGCTTATAGCAACCAGCAATCGTTATTCCAATAAAAATAGCATTGCATGATAGATTTATGTGAAAATAGATAACAATTACGAAATTAGAAATAAAATATTCAAGAAAAGAAAGCAAGAAAAATTAGAACAAATTGTTTTTGGGATAAGTACAGGACTATCTTTTTAGTTTGCATATAGAGATAGGAGAAACCAGGAGATAATTTATTGTTTTTTGTATTCTCCACGAATGTTAATGCATTTTTTATTTCACTCGTACCAACTTTGGAAGCAATTATTTCACTCGTTTGCTAGATTTGACGAAAATGCATTTATGAAGGCGTCGACTGCTTCTTCCGGCGACTGAAATCTTTGGAGAAGTAAAAAAATCGTTCCGGACTGTAGGGACGTTTTTCTGTTAAAGATTCAATAGTCTCGCAAGCTGTGTGCGAACTGTCATTGTTTTGGATGATTCGTCGTTCAGGGTTGGTTTTTTGAAACTCAGCAGTTACTTCCGGTAAAAAAATGGTTGTGTACCAATTGGCAGGAACAGTTCTTCGATCTTGTAGGGGAATTTTTGCTGTATGACCTGCTTTTGAGACAAAGGTCGCGACCATCTTTTTGGACACACTTCGAGAACGGATGACTTTTGTCGAATTTTCTTGAGGTCTTTGAAATCCTCAATCTCGTGATATATCATATGTAGATCTTCATTGATGAGCTTACACACAGTATTGACGTTTTTTTTTTAGTGACTACCGTTTTAGAGAGACTTGTCTTTAGTTCGTCCCTACGACTCATTCGTCTACGTTTGAATCCTAGACACCAACGAGAAATTGTCAACTGATATGGCACTTTATCACCGAGAACAGAAAACAATTCGGCGCGGCAGTCTTGTTGAAAGCTATAAAAAATTATTGCACGAAAATTTTTTCGAGTTAATACCATTTTTCTGATTATTTGTGAACTTTGAAAACTCGCTACAGCTGAAATATAATACATATCGTACTGAAATTCTGGATTTAGCTCAACTAAATATGGAGGTTTATTTTATTGTGGCTCCAGCTGTTAACCCGTATGCAAAACTAAAATGACAGCTCTCGTAAATTTTATTTTCATTTAGGCTCGGTTGTGCAGTCTATGGTTTATCCTAAGCCAAACTAAATTACCATAGTAATAATTGTTTAAGCAAAAGTTCTCCCATTTGAAAATTGGGAGAGAATATCCAAAAACAACACATTATCGAGAAATTAGTTTTTGTTTTGGCGTGGTGCAGTTGTCGAATCAATATTAATTTCTTTCTGCTTTCACGTTAATCACTCTCCGCTGGGCGTCGTGCTTTCAGCAACGAATTTTAATATTATTATGATCAATAAAACAGAATACCACTTGGAAAAAATATTGATGCACTGAAATAGTTTTCCGTCGGTTCAACTAAAAGTAATTGTAATCAGCTACCTGATAATGTAGATGTATAACATTGTTCTTCTTTTGTAAATCCCATTGAAGGACACAATAATTTTTAAGTAATCATTAAAAATAAATGAGTTATTTGAGACTGTAATTAAGAAGATGTTGATAGAATGCACTTCTGATTACTACTAGGTCAGTTTTTTTAATCAAACTGAAGTATTTATTATCAAACATATTGCAATCTATCGTTTCAAAGTGTGATATTTGACAAGGAAATAAATATTCATGTTATCACAATATCATTATTCTTATCGTCACGGAAAAAAACCAACAGCCAAAAAAATTTTATACACCTATCGACATTGGCTAATGTCACCTTCGATGCTGAATAAACGAACAATTTGAGCTGCTATACGATAATACATGAATTTAGTCAGTTTTTTGTCTACGTTACAAAAACAAAATAGATAAAAGTGACTCCGCATTTTTGACTTGGCCTACAATATGAATTTTATCTACATACCTTTAAATAGATAATGACTAGGTAATATTCAATGCTTATTTTTTACATAATCACATTTTTTTCACAATTTCATACGATATATATGATATCTCCCTTTCATAGAAACATACTTAAAAACATTCAACTCTAGGTCGTACGAAATGTAACAAACGGTTTCCAAGACTTGAAGAAGATGCCCATTATTTTTTCGACTTTAATGGAAATGTGCAATTTGAATTCTTGTTTCAAGATGAAACAGTCGTCAGATTTGTGCCGAAAATCAGATGACTGTCCTTTTCCCTTTTTTACTTGCCAGATCTGTTTCTTGATTACTAAATTGAAATCAGTGCTGAAAGGTTTGCTAACATCAATAGATCGAGTACTCGTGACAGAAAAAAAAAGGAACAATTTATTACAGGTTGCCATTTGAAGGAAACTCCAGATATTTGAATTAAAAAATTCTTGCCACTAAAAAATTTATTTTAATTAGCAACAAAAAATAACTTATTTAAACAACTTTTTACAGTCTGCCATTTTTTCTAATGTAAGGCAAGTTTACAAAATCTACTAAAAGTTTATTGACAGACGGTCTACATGAGGGTGAAGGATAATCCAGGTGAACTTGTAAATTTATTACGTAGCACAGAATAATTTTTTACAATAAGTTTTTAGTCGATTTTGTAAACTTTCAGTCAATACCTAGCGGAGATTTTAGAATGCTGATATCTTAAGCTTATAGCTGTATCTTCCCTATAAATAGCAGCCAGTGAAAAATTGTTCCTTTTTCTCTATCACGAGCGCCCGGCCATCTCAAAAAAAAGCTATTCAGGAATGTTTTGTGAAATTATTGATTTTATAATATTAGTATTATAAAATCAATGGTGAAAT
The DNA here is from genome assembly GCA_963989225.1 of Dromius quadrimaculatus. Lineage (NCBI taxonomy): Eukaryota > Metazoa > Arthropoda > Insecta > Coleoptera > Carabidae > Dromius > Dromius quadrimaculatus. The sequence continues at coordinate 13,757,974 of OZ022327.1, read as the reverse complement.
GGAAAGACCGCTGGAAAAGTGTGTGAATAGGGAAGAGGAGTACTACAATCCGAAAAAATAATAATGATGTTTTAAAAAATCATTTGTTCCGCTAACATTGACTAAAAATTAAAAACTGGTCGTGAATAACATCAGTACCTTTCATATAAGCAACGGTTCCTCGGTTTATTTGCTTTTCATAAATCTTCTTAATCTTAATGTTTTATAAAGCACTAATATACTTATTCTGACCACTCTTTCATTGATATCATGTAAACATAAGCTCATAATAAGCTCGATAATAAGTGTATGTATATATACATTACTCTAGTGTCTGACACAAACAGTGTACATGCATGAAAAGATAAGATTATAATTTCGCAGCTGGTTCAAGTTCGTAGTAAGTTGTGCTCAATATAATTTTTTGCAATGTTTAAAACTGTTATCAGTATTAGTGAATCATTTCGTTAATGTACCGTCATCAAATTGCTATCGCTTTATGGTCACCATACAAATACAAACATTCAAATTTGATGAACACTTTTCGATATAAAAAAAAGATTACTAAATTTAATACTACTTTTACCATTTGGTACCACGACAGTACAAATAAATGTTTCACAAACTTTCCGATTGAATATTTGTTGGTCTACAGTAAATTTTAATCTGCACTTGATGCCCATCAGGAGTAAAAATTAATTATCCGATAATATATGAGATCTTGTGATCGCTTTCATTTGATAAATTTTGTCACCATGTGTTATTAAAAAATTGGAAGCTCGTAAACGTAGCACCATCTAGGTAGGAAGTAAGTTATCATTCTTAATCCGTTAGTGTTAGTGTTTTATAGACCTGTGGAAAACATTATAATTTATGGCGAACATTACACATAACACATCATATTATGATTACAATAGTGCAATTAAAACGTCTACAGTTAATATTGAGCTAATCAATATTACCGATATTTTTAACAATAAAATCGTATCTTGACTGGCATTGAGTGTTAATTGTTCGGAGTCTATACAAACAAAAAATGAAGTAAATTCACACAATATTTCTAAAATAATTGCAGCCAGTTGGATATTTTTATGAATAATATGGACAAATTTAGGCGATGTGTCATGAAATGTAAATAAATAATTTTCATTTTGCGTCACAGCACAAAAATTGCAATCACCTTGAAAATATATATGGAAGTTATTAGAAGAGTATCCATTCACATATCTCAATTTTATTTCAATGTTGTTTCCCACTCCAACAGCAATTGAAAGTTTTAACATCTATTTATTGTAGATAGCTCAAAATTGTATGCAAAATGATTGTTTTTCACATATTTTAGTGCCAAAATATAGTCTTTTATAAGAAGTTATAAGAGAATCAAGCTGGCGTTTCTTCCTATTCGCTGCGGTTTCATCATATTCGTAACGATATCTTTTGACCTATTGAGCATAGCTCAATATATTAAAAGAAATGTTTTTTGCGTAATACGGTGCAAAATCGAAATGATGATAATTGACAATTGTCAGACTCATATTATTGATTCCTCTATTTGAGATTGTTTCACTTGGGTTTTCCTCAGACTTTGAATGAATTCCAGAAGAATTTTGTCCTTTCTGTACTAAATGTACGTTTTCACATCTAGTCTTCGGCATATTTTTTTATTAACTAATTCTAGATACTTGCTTTGTTTATTTTTGTATCACTATTTTTCCGATACTGTTGAAATAAAAAGAGTCAAAATGTCCAAAATAAATAATAAATTTTGTTCTAGTGTAGAGGAATTAAAATGTAGATAATGTAATGCTCGGGACACAGTTTTTACTTTGAAACCAATTAATTATCTATATTCAGATTTTGTTTTACTCCTTCATTGATAGTTGACTAAAGACTTACTTTTTGCTCCAAAATATGCATGGGGCTAACTGTAATAGTTAAGAAGATATCGATATAGATGTGGGAAAAAACCGATGTTGAGAAAGAGTACCTTGATTCTCTTATAACTTCTAGTAAAATTGACTTAGAGACTCGATTTTTGCACCAAATCATTTAATCAATTATATTGAGCTATCATCAATGATTCAAAAGATATTGTAATATATGTGAGAAAAACAGCAATGGATATGAAAGAAATGCTAGCCTGATTATCTTATAGCGTGAAGACTTAGTTTTTGCACCAAATTGCATGAAAAATATCTCACTACATTCGATTTGACTACTATATTATGAGCTATCTTCAATAGTTCACAAGATATGGGAAAAGCCATAGCGAAGATTGAAGCTTTATTGATTCTCTTATAACTCTTGATAGAATTCACTTAGATTGGATTTTTGCACAAAAATACGCAGAAAATATTCGTCTACAATCGTTTTCTATTTAGATATCATCAATTAATCAAAAGATATTGTGATAAATGTGAGAAAAACTGCAATAAAAATGAAAGAAATTATAATCTGATTATCTTATAACTTGTAGACTCGGCTTTTGCATCAAATTACATGAACAACGTACTTTTATATTGAGCTATCCATAATAGATCGCAAAATATTATGATTCTCTTATAGCTTTTGATAGAACTTATTTATAAATTCGATTTTCATACAAAGATACTTGGAAAATATTCTTCTTTTAATGTTTTTCAATTTATATTGAGCTATCTATAATAAGTCAAAAGATATCGTAATATATGTGAGAAAAACTATAATAGATATGAAAGAAACGCCAGCCTGATTATCTTATAACTTGAAGACTTAGTTTTTGCACCAAATCACATGAGAAATATTTTTCTCCAACACTGTTTTGGAATTTGCATATTCCATAACCAAAAATTAAGTTGGAACGAATGACATTTTAAAAAAACGTTTAGAATGATTCCGTAAGCCTTTTGAATCATTTCGACGAATCAGAAGCTGTTAGTTTGGCTACTACCATGGTTACTTCCTAACAATTCAAGTATTCATATCTGGATTTGACGTTTGACATTTAATAATTTTTTAAGTTTCCTCTGAAATATTGGTGAGTCTCCAAGACCTTGTTAGAGAAAGTATAGTTTACAACATGTTTGGAATGGCGTATTCCACACTCGCGAACCGTAATCCTCACCTTCGGCTCGGATTACAAACTTTTCGCTCGTTCAGAAAATAGGCCATTCCAATACTTATTGTAGAATATACTATTCTACAATCGCTTCCACTACTATTTTCAACTATCTTTGATAGTTCGTAAAATATCGTGTTTAATTTTGAAAAAACTACAGCGGAGATTGGAGCTTCATTGATTCTCTTCTAAGTTTTAATAGAATTTGTTCATAAATCCGATTTTTGCAAGAAAATACGCGGAAAATATTCCTCTATGTTCGTTTCTTAAATTTTGTCAAGATATATCGTAATATATTAGAGATAAAGATGGATATAAAAAAAAAAACTTTCGCCTGATTATCTTATAACATGAAGACTTGAGTTTATTACATGAAAAATATCTGTTTACAATCGCTTTGACTACTATATTAGGCTATAATGAATATTTAACAATATGAGTTTAAAAAAATTACAGCGTATATTGCAGCTTTATTGATTCTCTTATAACTTTCAGTGGAATTCACCTTGAGATTCGATTTTTGCACCAAAATACACAAAATACATTCCTCTATAATCTTTCTGGTAATTACTACAATAAATCAAAAGATATCGTAATGTATGTCGTGAGGAAAACTGCAGTAGATATGACAAAAACGCTCAATTATCTTATAAGTTAAAAAGTTGATTCTTGCACCAAAATATCTCTTTACAATCGCTATTCACATTACATTGACCTATTTTCGATAGCTCGAAAGATATCGTAGTATATGTGAGAAAAAACCGCAGCGGATATTGGGAAAGGCAAGTTTGATTCTCTTATAACTTATAGTATAATCCAGTTATAGATTTTACCACAATAAACATAGAATATTATGTTCTTACTGTATTAGACCATCTTAAATTGGTATTTATACAAAACACGATTTCAGCCGAGGGTGATGCCGGCCCTCGCTTCGCTCGGGCAAGCAACGCTCACCCTCAGCTGAAATCGTCTTGTTTCGTCCCTAGCCACACAATATACTATTTTTTGCAAAATATGTCAGAAATATTATTCTAAAATAGCAAAACAAGAATGCATGGGGTTGTTGGAGTGTGAGTATATTCTGTTTAACAATGAGAATTCTTTTTAGCGACATGCCGCTTCTAATTTTTTGTAGTCTATTAATCACTTCCACTTTTATTTATAATAGATTATTACATACTTATAGATAAGAAAATTTATAGGTCACGAGATGTCACTCAGTTCTATTTGAACTTTACTTATAATTTCTGTCTCAAATAGAGAGAGAAATTAGATGTAAGGCTGGAAGAAGAGCAAATATCAGTCAGCTGTTCCTTGAATCATATGGTATCTCGTGCTCTATATAGCAGGAGTGCCAATTCTTAGGAAGAAATATTAAAAAAGCCATCAATTTATTTTCGATATCAAAATAATTATCATTGGGCATCAACAATCTAGGTTATATAGAATGACTCTCTATATAAATAATAATATCGAGGAGTTACATTTTTAATTATATACTTTTGTTGATTATTCTTTAAAAGAATTGTTTATTATATATGATAAAAAGAAATGACAACTGCATTTCCATCGTACAATTCAATTTAATTTGAGTGAGTCCTCTTTAAGCGGAAAGTCAAGGTCTAGTAACAAAGGCGTCTGTATTGTCCGCACCATATATTGTCCAAGGCCAATTTTCTCTGTGTTCGCAAATTGCAGACGACTACCAAAACCAGAAATGAACCGGCCAGCTGAGTAATCTGGGATGTGAACACATACAATCAACAAAACTCACAGACTTTTAAAAACATTAAAAAAATTATTTATCATTAACTTGTATAAGAAATTTATCACAACATTACGTAATATATTTGGAAACAAAGAATGGATGGTGAAGACAAGTAACATCGATTGGTCACTAATTTTACCATGTGCAACGCCCTGCGCGTTGCATATTGCCCGTCTTCAGCCACGCCAGGAATCGATAGTACACCAACTTACTTTGCGCTTCACCGTCTCTGAACTTTAACATTAGAAAAGTAAAATTCTGACATTTGCATAAGGATCAGAACATGAAATATTTTGTTTGTTTTAATGGGGTAAATGACGCACTCGAATGACGCAACTATACAAAAAGATTATTGGAGTATGGCTTGGAGCATCCCTAATGAAAAATGCTCAATTTCACATAAATATAATATGAATTCCATGTTAATAATTCTTTTACATGATTCTATTGTATTTAATTTATATATCCATCTTCATAGCAAATATTGTTTACATAGTCAATTGCAGTGGATAATATCAAATTAGAATAATGATACTTTTGCAATATCAATCCATCCAACTTAAATTTAATTTTAACGTGTAATTTACATGTCAGCTAAGTTGTCAACATTTCTAATTCTAATAAGTAAATGATACTAAATGGCTAGCAGAAACTTAGTTAACCAAATTACAATAATTATTGATACCTGCAATTCAAATTATATTTTTGAGAAATCTACTATCTTGAGAGATTCTCTTAAAATGTTTTGGTATATTGTTTTGACTATAGAAGTAATTATAATTCGGTGAGATTCACAGACAATACACGTTTAATATAATTTTTTGAAAAGAGGACATTTTCAGAAAATATAAATTATGACCCAATTCATGCGAATATTTTCCAGGATTTTTTGGAATATTCAATTTTTGCATAATTATTCGTAATAATCAAATAAACCATATGTTTCAATGTGAGATTTAGATTGAAATTGAAAAATTTGTCACTCCAATAAACGCAATTTTTATCTCCTCGACCTATATATAATAGGGGAAATATTGTGATCGTGATTTTTTGGCAGTTCGAGATTTTATTGAATCTTCACGTTGTAGACCCTACTGAACCCAAAAAAAACAGTTTTAAAAAAATCGGTCTGTCGGTCTGTCGGAAGCAGGATAACTTGAGATTTGAGGACGCGTACGAATTTTCGACTGAAATTTTATATCCAAGCTAGGTTCAAGTTAATAGATGAGGTTTTTTCAACCAGTGGTACCGAAACTTTATTGACGAAACTTTTTAGTTTTTTGCGTTTATTTTATAAACGGTAGCATTTATCATAAAATATGAAATAACTGAAACTAGTCCTGGAATGATTTGGCACAGCATTCATAGGAAACATGTTTCAAAATTATCAGCGTCTCATTTGTTATTATCAAAATTTAAATTATTATGAAATTCATTATATTTTTCTGAACCAAAGAAATAATGAGAATCATAATGTGGAGTTACAATTATTATCACTCAAATTTTGACATCACATGTAAACGTTCGTCAATTGTTTTTTTTTTGGCTCTATCATGTTTGGTATCAAATTTAAGCTTTTGTGGATATAACTCTAGTCAAAGAGGATAATTAATCGATTGTCAATTGTTTCTTTCACAAATCATTTGAATAATATCTAGTTTGGTATCAATTTTAAGCCCTCGGAAAGATAAGCTTAGAAGATATAAAAAATAAATATTTTTGATCCAACCTGAATCATCTTTAGGAGTGAAAAGAATTTGTGAGCTTACAATTGAACAGCATATATTCAATAAAAATATAAAAATATATTGGGCAGAATTCAGCACTCTTTACTACTTATAGAGAAGCTTCACTAAAATATAGATAAAGACAAAAATACGTTAGAATAATTGAATAAGAAGAAGATGGTGATTAGTGAAGCTTCTCGTTAATAAAGAAAGCTAAATTCAGTCCATTGAGTTTGAAATAAAAATTGCACAGTTTTTTACGTCAAGGAATTTATACTAAAATTTGCAACGACCGACCCCTATGAAAGTCCATTATTATCTACTTACATTCAAAATACTATATAGTCATATATATGAGTGATTATTTATCAGAATAGGATTCTATTAATTCACGGTATGAATAATTGATTTTTGCATGATTACCTATTCATAATTTAGTAAAACGTAGAATACACAGTGAGATAGATGGACTGAAGTATTGTAAACGTGGCAGACTTTTCTGATGACCAAAATAAAAGATTTCTCTAACTTTCGGCTTTATTTAAGCCTTCAGCAGAACAATTTTTATGTCAGAATTGTAGAAATAACATTAATTAGAGTTTAGAGGATCGGCTGTTATGTCTAAAAATTTGTTTGAGAAATAAAATTGGGTTTTAAATTTTTGTGCACAATTTTGAAAACAGTTTCTAATATAGATTTTTTAAATGGCAAATGTTTGTTATAAATTTTATTTATTCTGTTATCTCAGTATTTTACAAAACATATTTGTATCAAGTTTGTTAGTGTCAAAATTGTAATATTAATTAATCTGCTTTTAGACTATTGTGATTCAATATTACGGTAGTGCGAAAAGTAGCGTAGATAACACATGACTTAAGTGCCTTTAATCTCTAGGTGAGTATTGATCTCGACTTCGTCTCGTGCAATAAACTCCACCCTCAGGATTAAATCAAGACTTAAGTCCCTTGTTATATACTAGTTCAACATCTTATTAATATGGCTCATTTGCAGTGATACCTATGGAATTAAAACAAAACTACAAATAAATCAATGCTGCTTTAACTGTATCATTCATTTGTTTGTAATTTTGTTACAGTTCTATGGATATTACTATAAAATATTAATATTTCAATAAATGAACCTTTGAAATAGAATATGATATAACGAATTTAAATGCAGAATATAATCCTCTAAATGTTATACTTGAAGTATTTTTATCTAACATAATTAATAGTCTTAAGTATGTTAAATGCTTATGGTCCACTTTTTGATTCACACACTGTATATTAGCGCAAATTCGATTGCAAATGTACACAAACATATTTTTCTCATTTTAATTTTTGCTAAATATCCGAAAATTAATACAAAAGATTTCAAATTTAAAATATTATTACCTCTGAATAATTTAATTCAAGTCAAAAGTAATCTTCGAGAATCTGTTCTCAGTACTTCTGTTTAGTCTTTTGCTTGTTTTTCTGCGGAAGCTAAGCATGCAAAGACCGTTAAGTCTATTCAGCCGTTAGATTCGAAATTAAATTTCACAGGCTCAGCAAAATAATATATTATTTAATAAGACAATGTAGGTTGCATTTCGCGTTTCAAATAGACCACATGATATATTTAAAGTAGCACGATTTACAATAGATTCGAGATTCAAGAAAACAATTTTAGGTATGGGTCTATTTGGTGTGACACACATTTTCCACCTTTATGTTTCAGAAAGAAATTCATGAAGAATGTTATAATTTCGTCAACAATTTGATTTGAATTAACTTTATCAAAAAATAAACTCATGAGCAATTAATTTATGATACACTCCAATTGTTGGTGATATTTCAGCTTCAAATTAAAAGAGTATACAATTAGTCTAAGGTCCGTTAGGTGTCGACCTGCACTGAGTGACATTTAGTTTTTTTTATGAAATATAATATGTTAACATGAGTAACGTTGATGGGTAGCCTAAAGAAATCTGTTCAAGGTTACGTTTAAATAAAAACTCAATAATTAATTTTTCTTCCATATCTTCACCGATCTTGTAGCCAAAAAATTCATCATTAATTGGAAGTTAGTATAAAGCCTATAGAATATGCAAACATAAGGTTGCTTATCTTCTTCTGTTCAAGGCTATAGAGTTGCCAGGCTTAAATAGGTGAATCTTAAATTGTACAGTATATGTTTGCATATTCTATAGGCTTTATATTTTCAATTAGTTAAATTTATTTGGTTATAAGATTGGTGAAGAATTAATTATTGAATTTTAACCAAACATAACCTTGAACAGATTTCTTTAGGCAACTCATCAACGTTACTTTTGTTAAAATATTTTATTTCATAAAAAATAAATTTCATTCGGTTACTTGATCGGTGCAGGTCCACACCTATATAACGAGTTTCGTATTATATGACAAAATGGAAATGAATGTAGTTGCTCGAAATGTTACTTTTGACAGTTTAATTTCGTCAACATCTTGATTTTCACTGAATGAGCAGTATTCTCATAAATTTCATAAATAGTTTGGTGTGATGAAGATTTATGATGCATTTCAATAATAATTGTTGGTTCCAAATTATGACCCATAGAATAATATACAATGGGAAAGTTATTTTGACAGTCTAGTTCACTTTACATTTTTATTGAATGTAATAAATACATAAGCAAATAATTTCTGACGTATTTCAAGTGTTGGCAGGCTATTTGAAAATAGTTATTTTTGTATTAAGTGTGCGAAGTGATTGTTTTTTTTGTTGCGCGTGAGAATGTCAATTTTAACCGAGACCGTAAGGTCGAGGTAACAAATTCATTCGAAAGCGCAACAAAATACAATCACTTCGCACACGAAATACAAACAATATTTTTTCGCCAAATGTCAAAAAATAATAGATCAACAATAATGTTTTATTCAGTAAAATGTAGGAAAAAAGCACGAACTTTGCGTATCCATAACAATACAAAAATGTCATGTTTTTTTGACAGTTGGCGAAAAAAAATATTTTTTAGGCGATTATGACAAGAAAGGTGTTTTTATGGCTTCTTTTGCGGCCGTGAAGTTTCACTTTTTGGGACAGATCTGTCAAATTTTACTTTTTGGGACTGATCTGTCAAATATTACTTTTTGGGACTGATCTGTCAAAAAATATTTCATAAACACTTTATATTTACCTATATGGGCAGCTTGATGAACTCTTTAAGAAACAGTTTTTGCTTGAATAGTACATATATTCTTCCGTCAACCTCTGTAGTTCTTGCAATTCAAAAAATAAATACGCATTTTTTGTTAAATGTCAACTTGATAGAAGACAATAAAATAAAACAATTTCAACGGCAACTAAGATGTACAATTGCAATGTTTTAGAAATAAATAAATAAAATGATGTGATTTTGAATTATTTCGTAATGATCGCCTAAAAAACGTTGTGTGCACCTCGGCCTACAGTTCTTTTTTGGTCTCACCTGAATTGCAGCCTCAGCTACGCTTCGGCCGCAAACAACAGATTCGACCAAAAAAGATAACCTTTACGGCCTTGATACACAAATAACTATTTTTGATAATATTTCAAAATTATGACCCATAGAATAATATACAATGGAAAGGTTGAAACAAATGTATTTGCTTTAAATGTCATTTGCAACATATAGTTTCATGAATATTTTGGTAAATTTTTATTTAATGATAAATACATGAGCAAATAATTTGTGACGCATTACCAGTGGGTAAGCTATTTGAGAGAAATTATTTTTTCTGTCATTCCAATTTTTTCGGTCATGCCCAATTTAATGTTTGATATAACAAAGAAATTTGAATGTACTTAAACAATTTGCTGTGCCGACCTCAAGAACTTGTGGACAAAACTAAGACAATGTTATGCGCATGTCTAGTGCAATTGCAACACGGTCATGCACTCTATAGACGAAAATGTGAAACAGACGCCCGCCCTAGCTCTCTTTGGATTTAGTTCACGGTTAAACCTGACATTTATATGTTAATACTCGGCGATTATTTATACAGTAATTTGTACTCAAAACCTTCAGAATCTTCCATCCAATTAAAGATTTTTTTCCTAAATGTTTTTTGAATGTTGAATTCGTAATTACAGCAAGCGGTCATAGGCGCCACGACGACTTTACGCGAAAGAAGAATTAAAAGAAGAATCAAGAGCAACAGCCGTGTCGACCGTGACTGACTTGTGTATATGCGATGCAAAACGGAAAAATGCAAAGTGCAATGTAATCTTGTAGACTGATTTAAAAATTAATCGAAAACGTCATCAAGCTGCTCATATTTAATTCTAAAATTAATAAATGTTGATGGATTTTAAGATTTCTCAAGTTTCTAATATGTAAAATTCATAAAAAGTGTGCACTCATTTTTACGTTTATATCTTGGACGAATTATTGGTACTTTCACAAAGTATTTTCTAAAACATTTTTACACGCTTTTTATTTAATACATGTTTTTAATTCCATTGACTTTTATATTTATGTTGTGAAATTATATATCATAATAATTGACCGTGCCGTCTCTTTCTGATTTTTTCTTTGCCGCATCGTTGTGATAGTGTCAACGATTGATAGATCATTCTAACCTAACAATTTGAATGAATGACAGTTCAATTAAAAAAAATAATAATAATACAAAGCTCGAAGAAAAAGATTGAAATATAAATATACCATTGCACTTTTTTACAATATAATACCTGCAGCACAAGTTGATTTTTGACAAATAACCAATAAAATGAGTTGGTGACAGGTGTTGTATTCTGAACGTTATACTCCCAATTTCCATATTTTGGCATTTACTCATAACTAACTAATAAAATAATAATTGCAACAAAAGTGATCATTTAGAATTAGAATTGAGCATTACCAACGAGCTTTTTTTAAAAAAATTCTAGTACAATACAGCACAACTTGATATTTCAAAAATAAATTAGAAATGGATTGGTGACAGGTGTTGTTCACTCTCAATTTCCGCATTTTTGCATTTAATCACATCTAACAATACTGAATAATAATAAAATAATAATTGACGCAGTTCCTAATAGAAGAAGCAATGACAGTTACTAGCATGAATTTACAGAAAAATTTGTTATAGCGCATGTACTCATGGTGATAAAATATTTTTTTTATACTTAACAAAACTATAATGAAATTGTTTACCCATAAAAAAATTAAGAGCTCCAACCTTAATTGATTGCACAAAATTAATGAAATAAAATATATCCATGCTTATTTGTTTATGTGCATGCGTCATATGCAAAACATAATTTGTAGGTTAAATCACTCGTTGACAATTGTCAGATGTTTTCTCCAATAGAAATTTCAGTTGTTTCGGTTAAAGGACTAAATATTCCGCGGCGGGATGCGAGGGGAAATTCCGCAGACTTGCATCTTAAAAAATCGTTATATGCACCCGGAAAAGATTCCTTAAAAATGCAGGTAGTAATTACTAACCTAAAAACGCGCAACTTCATATATTTATTTTAAATATAAAAGTGAATTTATTCACGTGGTAACTTTTCGGCAAGAACCTTGAATTTTGCAACAGGTTACCTGAACACCGAACACTTGATTGTTTCACGCACTTATCTTGGTTTTTAAAAGCGTTTGTGACACAAATATAAAAGCAAATAGTCATGCGAAGTTTGGACACTTACCAACAATGTACACCATATTTTTGGTCCATTTCTGTAATTCTCTGCGAATATTTCTTCTCTCTTGAACACAACGTGAATAGGAGCAATCCGCCATTTTTCCTAGGCGGCAAGTTAGCTACACTGTTAGCGACGCGTTGTATAGTATGGCTATATTTACCCATCGCACTGGTTCGGTCATCACAATCACAATCTTTCTTTGCGTTTTTCTTTTGTTGTGTTTCAGTAATAATTCCACTTTAACACACTTCTTAGGACTTTTCTTAATTGTTACTTATTTTTGTCTTTATTCACTTTTACACCATTCACAACAGACGAGCACTTAACACTTGGGAATATCAATTGTTCTTTGCACTTAACACTTTATAACACCAAAGTATCGCACTTTTTTTAGAACAATTGTTTTCAAGTTGATTTTGAGATGTTACACATTTGGTTCTGATGATTTGTATTCACTTTAACAATAGTTTAACAAAGTTGCTTTTTCTTCTTTTTTCGGGCCCATTGGTCTATCCTAGAGAAATTTGATGGTCGTAATGTGGTAATGGCAGCCATCTTGTCGCACCATATGGGTACCTAAAATCAAAAGGAACAAATTAATTGTTGAATGTGATTGTTAAAAGTATAAAATAATAAGGTGATTTGAATTGTGGCGCATGAGTACATACATGTTGTCATGAATGAATGTGGGATATGTGGAATTTTCCGAAATAGAGTTTGTAATTTATACGCGCGAAGCCGCGACTAGTAATGATGATGGTTGTTGCATGTGCTTGTGCGTGCGTATATTCGCTATTCGGATTCAATTTTGCGGCAGCAACTTCGGCTCGGTGCGTGCACTTGTTTCAGATAAATGAACGTATTTTCGCACCGGCCGTATTCATATTTAATCTGAATCGATGCAGTGGTCCGTGCTTAGCCTGAATGCACTCTGGTACGTCACAACTCTGACGCAACAAGTACGACGCCGTACGGCGCTTGTACAGAACTACATGCAGGAGTGCATACAATCTTCTCTCTCCTTCCAACGCCTCAACCTTCCCACTTCGGTGCAGTTCGCCGTCTCTGTTGGACCCGCTCGCCGCCCGAATGTCGTCTACTTTGTTCGACATACTAGATTTCCTCGGTTTAAAGTATCATCGTCTCTTTTTAACGACAGCGTTTCATCTTTTTCCGGCCAATTGAAATTCATATTTTCCTTTCTCTCTGACGCATTCATTCCGATAGGTCAAAAATTCGTTTGTCTTTCTTTAACTTGCGACGGGCTTTGTCTAGCGGATATCTATTTCTTTCCTTGCTTCCAGACATCTCTTTCTAACATATTAAAAGTACGACTACGCTTCTCTCTTTAACTTTGTTATTGTCATCTTTTTCTTGCTTATTGTCGGCGTTTCTAACACTGAATTTTCTCACTTTAACATAAAATTGTTCTCTTTTTAGTCATTGGGTATCCTACTCACACTTGACTGTCCCTTTATTAAGCTCACTCTTTCCAACACCATATCATTTCTCTAAAATTGTAAGTTTCTAGTTTTATTATTTCCTTTCTAAGTCTTTTTAGTCTTTTATATAAAATATCGGGTGAGCGTTTTTTACTCACACTGGAGACGTCTTACTGTAATCATAATTAGCATCGCACTCCCTGAAAAGTCTGTTTGCCTGTTCTTCAGGATCATGCATTGCTCCTTCCGTCCCCGGCGATCCCCGTTGACCCGCCAACAGAACCGCGTCCCGCGCCTTCCCATTCTATTGTTTTTACTTCAGATTTTCGCGACGTGCATTAAAAATTGCTTCTTTTTAATGATATACGAGACGTACTATCACGCTAATAGATCCTTATGTGGGAAAAACCTTCAAATTATAATGCTCTGAGATTTTTTCACTACTAGACACTCACATTTTACTTGTAGGACGTTGGGAGATGTATTTTTCTCTTTCTAAGAACGAAAACACGAATCAAATTCATTTTGAAATAGAAAAATTTATTTCATTTACAATCACATCACACACATGTTTTTGATTGCATTTTTAATTACCTGCACAAAATAAATTAAATTCATGTTTAGTTTTAAAATTTCCACGAAATATTTTCATTATTTAAATATTAAAATATCGAATTCGAAAACAAACCCTGTTTCCTGTATTATATATATTTGTTTCAACTTTTTTTATTATTTAGATTGAGATAGGTATTATTATATGAGCCATAATTTTTTCAATTGTTTATAAAATTTGAACTATCAAACAAATTACAATAAAAATCTAAATTAGTTGCTAGCTCATGGAAAAAAAATTGAAATCTGAGGAAAATTATGACCTGTAGCGCGTCCAATACGTCCCTGTTTTCAAAAAACTATATTATGAAGAATTGTTCATGTTATGATTACTTCTATCGTTAAAACTCGAGGCTGTAAGGTTAGTCGATAGTAAAAGACGTAATCGTGATGCGGGTCTTGTTACTCATAATAAAAGGCGAATAATTTGGAAGTATCAAAGTGAATAAATATAAATTCAAGTAAGCAACGCCTGTTGCACAAATTACTTGGTAGAATAGTGTAAATTTAGGTAGTGAGAAAGGCGTCGGGTTCTGTCGGCAACGACGAGGTAAGGGAGGAGGGTGGCTGAGCTAGACGACCCCGCAAGGCAAAACCCACAGGATCGCGGACGCGAATTTCATTTGATTATATACGCGACAAGACTGCAGCAACGGTGAACTGCATTTAGTAAAGAAGTAGTGGGGATGAACCAAAAAATACGATCAATAATACCACCGCTTCTTAAACGTACCACAGTCGCAACGAAGCGTTGTCGAATATGAAAACTACCCTATGGCTTGCACTGTCGCACTGCACCCTTCTCAGCAAACCCGAAGCCGTCGTGCGTACGATTATCACGCACAGACTGTGCGTGGCTTAAACACGTGGGCTCTTTGCTTTGTCCCACTTTCTGTGCTTAAGCCCTGCTTGACGGCCGCCTCTGACTTGCATTGCTTTGCTATAATTTCAGTTATCAAATGCAGGACAGAAGTAAAGCGGCGCCTTCGTCCAAGAAAGAACAAATCAACACACAGTTAAAGTCGCCCTTTCTGCACATCCTATCCTATTTTGAGCTACAATTTAATTCATTTCTAGTACTTCAACTTTTGTACCCCGTTTTTCTTAGCACGTTTTATTAGCTACACACACCACATAAGAAAACAAAAAATTAGCGAGAGAGCATACTTTTAGTCGGACAAATGACTCAATGGAACCATTGGCAGGAATTTTTACAAATGCTTATTTTTGTTCATTCATTCATTTTATCGAATTGGCTGTTGCTCATCTTACAGAATACTGAGTAAAAGTTCGTATGTTCACCTAATTTTTCCCAGTACCAAAGTTTCAAGAATATTTTGTATGTGAAACATCCAATGATGCTACATATGGGGGTCGAACCGGCTCTTATAATAAGCCTAAACTCCAATTTTTCCGCTGTCTGATGTACTTCGGTAGACGCTCGCTGCATGTTACTCACGAATATTTGTGTATATACTTCCTTCAATAGGAATAAAATAAATTTTGATATTTCACATCTGCCAGGCGATCCGCGACGGCTTGGTTTTTATCTATAAGGGGCGGCAAATTAATAATAATAGAGATAACACAGTTGAATTGAGAGGAAATTAATGATAATAATTATAAAATTCATGGAAATAAAATTTAAAAATGCAGTGTGTACATCATTTTTCCGAAGAAGCATTTTTTAAAGAATGCAAGGTACATTAGAACAGTATTTTTAAATCTGATGTAAAAATAATCGTGTAAATTTAACAATAATCTTGAACTATTGCAAATCTCATTTTAAAGCTACTACCATCAAAATCATATAACCTTGTTGTTGTCATCGATCTATTTGTTTTGAACTATCAAAATTAGAACAGCGCTTTGTGTTCCTGCTAGTGTTATTGGATCTTAATTAACATCAATATATGAACTCATTTGTTAAGTTATTTGCGAAGTCTAAAGAATCGTCCACAACATGAAATTAATATTTATGGTTAATGCTAGATGTTCAACTGAATTTGCCCAATACTGCCAATAGTGCTTTGCGCTAAAGCCCCGTTCACAACACGAAATTAGTAGTTATGGTTAGTGGTAGAAGTTTGTCAGGTACAATCATATGTTAGCGTTCACAACAACAAAATTAGCACAGAGTTGGTCTGCACTAATCGTGGTTAGTGCAACAGTTTGCATGCTTCAAAGTTTTCAGTTAGTAGTTAGTGGCTCGACCAATCAGAAGAGAGAGAAAAAGGAATAGATATATTTTCTTTTCAATTTATTTGACATTTGTCTTCTGCTATGAAATTTATAAGAAACGGATCAACATTAAATTTAAAAAATGTATTACTCAAGTTGATCTTTTGAAGTAACCAGATTGATAATAAAATTGACGTTAATTCATTATTATTTTGATACTAAAAACAACTGAAGAGTTTTCTATAAAGTCCTAAATTGGACACAAAGTACACTTCAATAACGAAAGAAACTATAATTATAAGGCGTTAACTTGGAGCATTGTGAACGCTCTGTTTTTAGAACTCAAATTAACACTAACCAATAACCAAAACACTACTAATTTCGTATTGTGAATTAGGCTTAACTGTGGTTAGCCCAAGAGTTTACAAGGTCCAATTTTTGGTAAAGTCTTGTTCACAACATGAAATTAGTAATTGATGTTAGTAGTGTTAGTAGTAACAGTCGGTGCTAGTATTAGATATGCGTTATTTTATGTTTGCGCCTACAGCAGCTATTTTAAGCTAGCCATGGTTAGCACAAAAGTTTTTTGACTCAGTATAGTTCACAACATAAAATTTGTAATAAGTGTTAGTAATGATTATCAGTATTTGACATGCGGTATGTTTGCTTGCATTCACAACTAAATTAGTTCAACGCTGCTGTTAACGCAAGAATATGCAAGTACCAAATTTGTGTTTAGGCTTCGTTCACAATTATTTTTAATGGTAATGGTCACTGCTATATAATTGACATGGGATGGTTAGCACAAAAGTTTGCTAGCACTAAATTTGATTTAGCACAATTAGTAATCAATGTTAGTAGTAATGGTTAGTGCTAGATATTAGATATTCACAACAACAAAATTAGTCAAACACAGTTCTGCATTAATCAACGATAGAGCAAAAATTTGCAAGCTCTAATTTTTTTTGTTCAGCTTAGCTCAGAACTTGTGACTAATGTAAGTAATAATGGTTAATATTTAGCATGCACTATGTGTGCTTGCATTTACAATTCACAACAACAATATTAGCCTGATGCTGCTCTGCGCTAACGACGAGTCTGCAAGGTCCAAATATCTGGTTATGCCTTATTCACAACACGGCATTAATAATTAGTGTTAGTATTAATAGTCAGTGCTAGATATTAGACATGCGGTATTGTGTGCTGACATTCACAAAGCCTAAGTAGGCCTGCGCTGACCGTTTGCAATTTTTTGATTTGCCAGTCATAACACAAAATTAGTAATTAGTATCAGCATTGTGTGTTGGCGTTCATAACAATTAAAATAGTCTTACGTTGCTCGGCGCTAACTGAGATTAGCGCAAGAGTCTGTAAGCTCTAAACTTTTTGGTTCAGCATAGCTCACAACCAAAAATTAGTAATTAATATTAGTAGTAATGGTCAATATTTTTATGCAATATGTGTGCTTGCATTTCATAATAACTGAATTAGTCCAAAGCATAAAGCATAAGAGTTTACCAGGTCCAAATTTTTGTTTAGCACCAAATTAGTGATAAGTGCTTGATATTGAACATGCGGCATTTTATGTTTGCTTTCACAGCAACGGAATTAGTGTGACGCTGCTCTGCACTAACTGAGGTTAGCGCAAAAAGCAAGATCCAAACCTTTTTGTTCAGCATAATCTACAACACAAATTAGTAATTGATATTAGTAATAATAGTCAGTATTTCATTCACAACAATTAGCCCAACGCTTTTTTGCTCTGTTTTGCGCTACCTGTGACTAGAACTTGCTAAGTCTGAATTTTTTGGTTGGGCCTCGTTCACAACAAGAAATTAGTAATTAATGCTAGAAATAATAGTGAGTATTCATCATGAGGTATGTGTGCTATCATTCATAACAACTGACTTAGCCTACACTGCTTTGAGTTAACTGTGGTTAGTGCAAATGTTTGCAAAATCCAAATTTTTGGTTAGGTCTCGTTCAGAATGCGATTTCAGTAAATGATTTCAATATAGAAATGGTCAGTGCTAAATATTTGACATGTGGGATTTTGTGCCAACCGTGATTAGCACAAAAGTTTGTAAGCACTAAACGTTTTGATTTAGCATCTTAGTTCACATCACAACATTGATGATTAGCCAAATTCAAATAGTTGATCTACGCTAGCCGTGATTAGCGCAAAAATTTGCAAGATCTAAACTATTTGTGCAGCATAGTTCACAAGGTTAGTGCAAAGTAGTGTTGTGCTAATTTAGTTGCTGTAAACGCAAACACAAAATACCGCATGTCTAATACTAGCACTGACTATTACTACAAACAGCAATTACTGATTTCATATTGTGAACAAGGCTTTACCAAAAATTGGACCTTGTGGTTATTGTTAGTAATAATAAGCAGTATTAAACATGCGGTATGTATTATTGCATTCACAACAATTAAATTAGCCCAACGCTATGCTGTAAGCGCAAAAATTGGCAAGGTGCAAATTTTTTGCTAGGCCTCGTTCACAACACTTAATTAGTATTTAGTGTTGGTAATAATGGTCAGTGTACACACAACCATTAAACTAGTCTAACGCTGCTTTGTGCTAACTGTGGTCAGCGTAATAGTTTGCCAACTGTTTTTGGTTCAAAAACACAAAATTAGTAATTAGTGTTAGTAGAAATGGTCAGTACTAGATATTAAACATAGCAACAGAAGGTATTGTGTGCTGGCGTTCACAACAATTAAATTAGCCTAAGGCTGCTCGGCGCTAATCATGGTTAGCACAAGCATTTTGGCTTCAGTTAGTAGTTACAGCCAATCAGAAAAAAAGATACTGACATATATTTTTTTAATGCTGTGAAATTTGAACGAAATATTATTACTTTCGTTCTAAATTGATCATTTGGGGGAACTAGATTTAAAATGAAATTAAAAATTTAACAAATACAAATAATGTATGTGCTTGATGACGCTAATCTATAAGTTGAATGAAGATAAAACTGATGCAGGAGCTCAGTCAAAAATTTATTTCATTTCTTTCTTTTCATTAGTTGACTTCTTCAAATGACAGTTTTTGCAAATTTTGTGTTATGCATGTACGCGCATTTCTAATTTTGCCACTGTTTTTAAATATTTTTTGTGACTAAAAAAAAATGTTTCACGTTTTTCTCTTGTTTTAATCATTATTTCGACCATGAGGATCTTTGTTCTCATAATTACTTGTGTTCAATTTCTTTAAACCAAATTCTTTTGTAAGTACAATTATTGTTTCTCATCTTGTTAATAGTTTCTGGAATATATCAATATCAATATTATTTTAATATGTAGCACTCCTGAAGATGACCCAAGTAGGGGCGAAACTGTAGAGGAGAAGAGAAATTAATTAAAGTTGAACTCCCGTATCACATTTAACAAATAATTTTATATTGTGGTTGAGACCTGAATGTCAATTTGTGCTGTGTTGCCTGTGCCGCGTTCATTTTTACTATTTAGGGCCTTAGAAAAACTCTTGTAAAATACAAGCGTGAATATGTAGGTACCTACTTATCTGTCTCCATTTTATATTTAATTATGGATCAAATAAAAGTTGTAATCAAACAATTTCCTGCATGATGTTCAAATTAATTTCAAAATCTTTTAGAAAACTAGTTATAAAGTGTTATTTGGAAAAATGCTATCTGTTAATTAATTAAGAATTCGTCGTTATTAGACTATAAAAATATTTTTCAAAGCTATAATTTAACGAAACAAAATTAGTGCAGCTTAAAGAACAAAATTCTTATTCAATTATTTTTTCATGCATATATTTTCGCATTAGTATTTGATATACAGGCAATGGGAATAAGAATTGAACGGTTTTGATGAGTCATGCGCAACAAGTAAAATTTCGAAAGTAATTAATGTCAAAGTGCAATCTAAAGACAAAAGAACAAATAAATTTGAAGTCTTCATGCTATTAATAATTAATGCCAATTCTATTCAATAACAAATGAAATTTGAATTTTGATTAATTTAGTTTGCCAATTTAAAAGTGGAAGTGCATAACGTAATAACACCGCATAATTTCATTTCAATATTTATTGGTGCACATTTTGCATTTTTAGTCTACCATAAAACAATTTGTGGGAAACTGGAAAAAAAATCATTAAATATGGATGACAAAAATAATCATGTGCTTCATTTGCCTGAATATGAATTTGTCATGTGCATCATTTGCCTGAATTTGCAATAAGTATAGTCAAAAATTTTATATTGAAAATAATTTCAAATTATCATAGATGAGTGCTTTGAGTTTTAATTCTATTGTTCTTGACATTGAACGAAAGGAGGAATTTAAGGCAGAAATATTTGTTTGATATGCTTTTTAGCACAATGATTAGCTTGTCTATTCCACAAATTATTCCAGTTTTAAATGAATGAGTAAAACAAGAAATAATTAAGATGAAAATATGAATTTCTTAAAAAAGCAAATTTTTATGTGGCGCCAGTTTCAAATGAATGAAATAGATTAGATAAAAGGTTGTTTATATGAACCTCACCTTATTTAAACAAATAAGTATCACTCACAAAACTGAATTTGAATAACGTAACAATCACAATATAGTCCAATGGCAGATCACAAATTTAAGATGTAAGTGTAGTTAATAAGAGGCGCGTTACGACGTTACGATTACGTTGTCGGCGTGCGGCTGTCGCTGTCGGTTTGGTTTGCAAGCTGCACCGCCGGCGTTGCATTCACTGCACTGAATGCAATTGCAACGAACAGTGCATATCTAGCTGCGACCTTGACACTCTTACCAAGTATATGTATAGGTATATATACATGTATGTACACATACAACTGGACAACTTTGCTTTGTATCAGTCTATCTGTGTGCGTGTATATTCAGATAAATTGTGTGGACATGAGGGCTGCTTTAGGTATCAACAAAATGCGTAATTTCAAATCACGAAAATCATCAACCGATTCGGCACGAAATAGAAGAGAAATAGACGTAATCAATAAATTAACACAGTAATGACGTACACTATTTTTATTTTGACTCATTTATTCTTATTTAAAGGTGAAATAATATAAGTATTTTGGCAATACATTCACCGTCTCAAAAATATTGTTTTCTTTATGTTTTGCAAGTTAGATTAGACTTGCTGAACAACTTCCCTGAGATTAATCATGTAACTTATTCATAACTTATAGGTATTTCACGCATTCATTCTGATTGTACTGTTTTGGCTTCAATAAGTTTGTTCACGAAGGTCATTGCTCTCTTGGCTGTGCAGTCAAAATCTGTGCTACAATCCTAATAAACTAACCATGTAAAAATTGAGATAAATTGATTTATTCATGAAAAACGGTTAAATAATCAATGAAATTCAACTTCAAAACAATGAATTAAGTAGATCTGACTGAAAATGTTGTCACATTTCTAAAACCGTCTGACAACTACATATCCTACAAATGTGAACGAAGTAAATTCAATGAGTGAATTAATTGTTTTCTAAAATATCAGAGCTGTCATTTTAATTTCACATATAACGCCACCAATCAAATATCAAACAAAAAAATATACCTCCAGCGGTCCTATTCTAATGATCTACAATTTTGTGTTGGTAACAAGTAGGGACGATATTTATTTTTTAAATTCATTATATATCATAGTATTGAATTTTGTTTAACTGTTATTATTTTATGTTGAACAAATTATTAAAATTGACATCGAATTTAGTGTTGCCACGAGACAAGACTTCAGTGAGTCTCGTCTCAGTCTCGTGGTGGTCTCGTCTAGCTCAGTCTAATCTCGGTTTCGGTCAGTGTCGTCTCGACAAGAATTTCGCCATGATTTCTTAAAATTTCTTTTTCTTACATGCGGAAATGAATTCGTTATACCTGATTATTATTTGCTATGAATTCTACAAGAAATATGTATTTGAGTGTTTGGTACGCAAAGCTATGTTTCATAGCTTGGTCAAAAACTCGCAGACGTGATCTTCTCAATCGTTAAGAACGACAAAACACTACGCTACAAATAATGTGTCTCTTAAATTTCGCGCATTACACAATTATTTCCACCCTGCTGAGCAGTTCTGAATGTTATGATCATGTGATCACGTACAACGCGCGTGCGTGTTGAATAAACTTAGCGTACAGCCCACATCGAAATTGCAATATCAACAGTCGCTCTGGGGTTCAATTGTAATTTGTAAAGACTGTCTTTTGACGTCATTGAATAGACTCTCGACACATGTACCACCTATCGGACAATAGGAGAAGTGATTCAATATCATCATCGTTGAAGACAGTCTTCCAGAAGTAGGAGAAAGGGTCAAGTCAGTTTCCTTAGCTCGATTTCAGATTTGTCATTTGTATGTCATAAGATTAGAATAGAATTATACTATTATAATTAATAATAAATCAAGAGAATGATTAAACATGAATTGAATCTGATTTCAAACATCGTTCTTGACTAACTGCCAGCATAAAGTTATTGATCATATTGTTAGCACCAACATACAATATTGAAGTCTCTATAAATGTAACTATGACATATTAACATTGACATAGAGACTGTGATCAGTCTTCAAGCTGTCTCTAAGAATTAGAATAGGATCCCTGCAGTCAAGAGGATTCGAGATAATAAAGAGGTAATAGTTTTAGGCAACAAATGTGTAAACTTAAGCATTATGACAAGGTTAAGGCTGCATATTCCAAGTCAAGAATCGCTGAATTACAAAAAATATTTTCCGAATTTCATAATGCTAGTTCGCACATGTGTTTCCCGCTATATAATATTTTTTCTACGATTCTCAATATAAATTCATATAAACTAAATTCAGGTTACAAAAGCGTTCATGTAAATTGATAGTACATCTGAGATGCCTATATGCTCAGTCTACGCATTTTTTCAAATGAGGCTTTGTTATTGACTATAAATAACGAGCTATATGGTTCAAATTACTGAAATTAATGAGAGAATAGTACTTAACTTCTCTTTCTATGGCCCAGTACAGCTCAATCTGATATAATTTTAAATGAAATTGAATGAGATACAGCAATATAACCAGGAATCGTATAATAATCGATTTATGTAACGAATTTTTAGTGAAAATCAATTATAGTATGATAATATTTTTTTCCATTATATCGATAATTTTTTTGTGAAATTAAATATGTTTTGCTAGTTGAACAATCTTATCATATAAAATCTGCTGCGACCACAAAGTACTTCCTCAACCATAAATTTTATGGCCGGTTCCATCGCTGTCTCATAGATTTATAGTGTCGCATCAATCAATTGCATTTTTTAAAATGACAGCTGTCATTGTCAAAGTGACAGCTATCATTCTCAAAGTGATGGCTGTCATTGTGGAAGTGACGGATGGCGGTTATATTTAAGTCCTTACATAAAATAAGTATTTTTGAAAATGAAGAGCCCTTTTCTAGATTTTCCAGGTCTTAAATTCATTGGAGCATACAGTTTTGACATATGATCACCGGGAGACGAGACGAGACCGAGACTGGTCTCGAGTCTTATAGTAACATTAATCAAGCTGAAGAAACTGACATAATCCCGTCTCTTACTTTTCGAATACTGTTGGTATGTGACGAGATGTCAAGAAACTGTCTTTACGAATTAGAATTGAACCTCAGATCAAATTAAACTAGATTTATTTATTTTATTTTATTTTCATTTTTCAAGTTTGGCTTTTCAACAAAATATAAAGTTTTAGTACGATACATATAATATTTTGATTGTAGCGAATTTTCCAAGTTCACATGTTTTCAGAAATATGTAATTAGCCCCAAACAATTTTCGTGCAATAATTTTTCACAACTTTCGAATTAAATTATCTCAACAAAAATGCCTCTATGAGTTAGTTTCTGTTTTCGGTAATGAAGTATCACATCAGTTGATAGTTTCTTGGTGGTATGGAAAATTCACAAGTGGGCGAACAAGTCATAGCGATGAGCCAACGACAGGTCCCCCAAAAACGGCATTCACTTAGGAAAACGTCAATGACATGTGATATTTCGCGAAATTGAGACATCAATGAGGATTTCAAAGACTTCAATTAAAGAAAAATTGCAAGACGAATTGTGTGAAAATAGTTATTCACATTACAAGATGCGAAAGTATACTTTTTTGTGTGAGGTGGTATTTGAATGGCCGAGGTGAAGCCGAGGCCGTTCAAAACCTCCGAACACCTGAAAGGGCTTTCGCATCGTGTGATGTATTAAATTTTTTCTGCTGCTGTTCTATATAGATATCAATATTTAATAATGATTATTATATTTTAATAATGTTATGGAGGCTGTTTTACCTGTCCAAAATTATCCATAGCAACGATTTATTTACAATGTTATCTGTCATCAGCACCTGCCACAGATTTGAATTTCAAAAATTTAGTGAAACATTGCATTTGACCGATTTAAAATGTTAACAGAAAATGAAAATGGTATTCAAAAGGCAGCTAACAATGTATATGCCTCACTTCTTGCGGATAATTTTCTAAATGGCTTGCTGATAAAAACGTTACTCGAATTGACGAAAATGTAATGCTTCGGGTGCCGATATTTTGGATTTAAAGAGCAGATGGAAGTCTTCTTCGTCAAGTAATGAAATTGAAATTACTAAAAAGGTGTTACATGAAATTCACAATAATATTTCCTCAAATAAAGAAACAGTGACAAATATGATTTTTGACGAAATTCAAAATGATAGAAATCTCCCAATACAAAGGGAAGAAGTTAATAATTCAAATAATATTCCTACCATGACTTTTCCCAATTGTTCAAATTGCATAATTACTTACAACCAATAAATAGATATAATTAAATTAAATAGATTGGATAAAATCATATTATTGTTATAAACTACTTATTTATTTGAATAAATATTGAAATTTCCAATATATTTGCATTTTTTCAAACTTTTGCTTTTTTGTCCTGGCCCCGAAAGTATTACTTTCGTAGCTAGCAACGCATAGCAACGAGATAACACGAAGGTTTGTTTTCGTTATCGTTCGAGTTGCCAGGGCTACAAAGCTCACTTATTTATACAGTATCAGAAAAAAATAGTTTCTTCTTGGATGCCTCATCTGTTGACAATAGAACAAAAATAATCTAGTCTTAATTGGCGTCAAACTTTAAAACTATTCAATACAAGCAACTCTCTAGAAATGTTTATGTGTGGTGACGAATCGTGGATTTACTCATATACGAACCTGAAAATAAACGCCAGCCGTCTGTTTGGGTGTTTTAAGTTGAAGAAAATTCGACAAGTCATCTGTTCTCGAAGTGTTTCCAGAAAAATGGTCGCGAAATTTGCTACAAAAGCAGGTCATATAGCAACAATCGAAGAACTGTTACTGCCGATTGGTGTACAACCATTTGTTTGCCGGAATAAATTGCTGAGCTGAGCAAAAAACCAGCTCTGAGCTACGAATCATTCTCCACCAAGACAATGCAAGTTTGCACATCCGCATTTTGAGTTTTTAGACCAAAAAAACATCGAATTGTTAGACCAATCTCTTCACGGTTCCGACCTAACTCCCAACGATATTCTTCCTTCTCAAAAAATCAAAAAGCTTCTGTGGCCATCATAATACTTCCCCGACCATAAATTCCATCAATCAATTGCATATTTCAAAATGACAGCTGTCATTGTCAAAGTGACAGCTATCATTGTCAAAGTGACAACTGTCATTATCAAAGTGGCAGATGGCGGTTATATTTCAGCCCTACATAAAATAAGTATTTTTGAAAAAAGAGTCTTTTTCTTAGTCTCGAAGTCTTCAATTCATTGCAATAAATTTCGACATTTGATCGCCGAAAGTGTAATTTAAAGATGGTAACATGGATTCCATTGATTATTTATTTTTTATATCTACTAAACTTATTTCCTCGAGTAAATTGATACCAAACTAGACATCATTTGAATAATTAGTGAAAGAAACATTTGACAATCGTTCAAATATCCTCTCTGTCATTTCTACTATTGTCCCAGCAATTTCGTTTGTATGGTATAATGAATACCAAAATAGATGGAGTCAAATTACTTATTTAAAAAAAAAAAAAAAAAATTGACGAACGTTTGCATGTGATGTCCAAATATGAGTGATAATAATTTTGATTTCGCATTACGATTCTACTTATTTCTTTGCTTCAGAAATATATAACGAACTTTATAATAATTCGAATTTCAATAATAACAAATGAGCCGCTGATAATTTTGGAAAATGCTTCAGGTAAATGTTGTACCAAATTATTCGAGGATCAATTTTAGTTAGACATATTTTATGATAAATACTACCGTTTATAAAATAAAAAAACTAAAAAGCTCCATCAATGAAATTTTAGTACCTACTACTAGTTGAAAAAAGCTTATCTACGAGCTTGGACCTAAATTTTTGATGAAAAAATATGAAATTTCAGTCAAAAACTCGTCCGCGTTCTCAAGTTATCGTGCTTCCAGACCAACTATTTTTAAAATTATGTTTTTTTGGGTTCAGTAGGGTCTAAAACGTGAGGAGCTACCGAATTCTCGAACTGTCAAAAAATCGCGATTAAAATACTTCCCCTATTATATAGGTGTGTATGGTCAAAGGTTTCAGTTGCCGGAAGAAGCAGTCGACGCCTTCATAAATGCAATTTTGTCAGTACATGTAAACGAGTGGAATAACTGCTTCCAAAGTTGATTCGAGCGAATGCAAAAATGCATTCTCGTATTCTTTTGCTCAGCGAATCAATCCAACTTCATCGAATTATTATTAAGCTACATAAAGTATTAATTTCGTTTGTATGGTTGTACCACATTCTTGACTATAAAACTAATTACAAAAACCTGTCCCTGAAGAATTATAATATAGAAAAAAAAACTAAATGACACAATCAATTAAAAAGGTGACATTGACAACTGAAGCAGATATTACGCAAAGCTTAATTAATAACTTCTAGAATTCATGTATCTATACCGCACAGTTTTTTGACAATTTTTTAGTCTACAATCTGATCGAAACATCAAAATTTATTATTACAGTTCATTTCAGTTAAGAGCGGTTCAAAGGTTCTTCTGAGTTTACGATTCAAGCATTCTGTCAAAATGCGAACCAATTTCACTTTAGCACAAAAAACTGACTTGGCTATCTGTCAGTCGTTTATCAACTATCATGAATAAATTTGAGCAGTTCGAAATTTGAATTTGTAATAATTTAGGTAAAATGTGAATATAATAATTGTTGCTTTTATTTCTTGAATTCACTTCCAGCAAGTTTGTTTTGAATCCTGCATTTAATATGAGTAAATACATCGTGTTCGTATTAAGGTCAATCAGAAGTCTTAGATCGTAGTCCCATTAGACCCTTTGGACTGTTCTGTGAAGATATATAGACGAGAAACTGATTCAAGCTGACGGGCAGTGAATAGTAAACTGGAAGAAATTTAACAATTTTTCCAACTTTTCATTTTGTTATTTATCAAATAATAAATAAATGGTTGTTTCCTGAAATGTTACTTCCAAAACAATGTTAGAGAGATATGCTGAGTTCTATTCGTCTTACAAATTTGTCCATATCCCATTGTGATTGGTTCAATTCGTTGTGAAGGTTATTTTTCACATATTTCTAATGTGATGATAATATGGCTGGTAGCATAAATGGTAATTATCAGGCGGATAACCAATTGGAACTTAATTTCATATCATTTTTAGACAATGCAAGACTAATTTGCAATATCCTATTTTTACTAATCATCGTTCATGTTACCAGACAATTTTTCCACAGGTTAAAGTTACTATTGTTCAATTGGTGATATTATATTATTTTGAAAGACGCGAATGTTTCTATCAGTGTTGACATGGATACCCAACCAATTATTTTGAAGGCACCTCCGTTTGTTTTTCAACGATTCGATTTCGGCCATTACCAACGCCAACATCAACTCCAACTGCTTCATATTATTCTATGCGACTATCGAAGTTCGATTTAAAATTTGTTTAAATGATAGCCAAGGCAGAAATTTATTTGCCAACTGCCTTCTCAAAATGATGATTTGTTTTCGCTTATTTCGACAATGCATTTTTAAATTTTAAAGGAGAAGTGCTCTTGTTAAGATGTATAATCAAGTTTTGTTCAATATCAACAATGAATTGCAGTTTCAAAGAGTTCAGTTTAAAAATGTATCTCAATTTACATGCACCTTATACTTTGCTAACAGTTCCTTTTCTATCTCCAAACCAAAATGCATTCGTTGAAAACTTGTTTGTTAAGCAAAGCGTAGTGAATTACTCACACTGCTTCTGTAATTTACAGGATCGGACTACAAAACTCATATATAATTATGGTACTGAAATTTATTGAAAATACTAATGATTGTGAAAATATGAATAATCTGTATGTGAGTACAAGAAAAATGTGCTATTAAATATTTAACTTTAATTTATATTATATAGCCATGCACGCGTAGGATAAAGAATTCAATGTAATGCATCGACATTCGAAATTCAGAATAACATTTGAATTTTTTATGCGTTTTACATGATTATTACGCTTACACGATTTAAATTTTTTAGTAGCATAGAGGATAATTTCTAAAACGCACGTAAACAATGCATTTGCGTAGGTACCCATTTTAATTCAACGTAGAGATTAAAAAAACTCCGAGTTCTTATATACAATTGCATTTTGTAATATTGATAATTACATATATGTATATATAGAATTATAACACTTAAAACTGGCAGAACTTATTAAAGATATTTAAAACATACAAAACTTTTCAGCATTTGTATTTACAATTATTTGATATGTTATTAAATAACAAACTGGCGATATATCAAAAATTTCAGAACAAAATATTTTGAAAAACATTCCATCGATTATTGAAAAAAAAAATATCTACAAAATTCTTGAACTATCTACAAATAACATTTTCTGAAACATTTTTAGCGCATTTTTGTAAAAAAAAATACGTTATTATACACACTTTGGCTGTCTGGTTGGCTGGCATGACGCTGAATTCTCAGTAACCACAGCACTTACAGACTTGAAATTGGTACTAAATGAAAGCTGTTGTCTTATATAGGTTTGTACAAGGTCATTTTCTTAAATTTATAGTTTTGGAGGTAATTGCACCCAGTTTTCAATGATTTTCATTTTGATAAAGATCAAATTATATTTTTAGGGTTTAGAATTACTAAACAATGAAGACTAAAAGGTCTTTTTGAGTTTGTATGTGCATAAGTTATGTATAGAATAGTCACAACTTGAAACTGGTACTAAATGAAAGCTTCTGCCACGCAGGTTTGCCTAAACTGCTTGGTTTCAAGGCTCAGTGGTTGTAGGGAATAGTAATTTGTGAAATCTCTGAATTAACATTCAAGAGCTGCAAAAAATGCGCTTTGATCGTCGAGATGATTCTTTAATTTTTTTCGACCTATTCAGAATAATATTTATTCAAATTGGAACAAGATAGATTTTAGCACACTGCAACAATCATTTAAAACAAAGTAGGCTTGCTGTTATTAAATAATAAAATCATACAAGAAACAAACAAATAAACAAGGAAAATAAATCAATGAACAATGAAACAACAAGAGAAGGACTAAATTTGATTTTCAAAGTGGCCATCATTCCCATGTCTTTTATATATTCTGCTGCAGCTACATACTATCCTAGCCACCAGTTCTAGTTCGGTATTTACTGGTGTCTCATATACAGAGGTCTTCATTTGATCCCAGAAAAAGATATATAGGGGAGTTAGGTCAGGGCTCCGGAATGGCCACGCACAGAACCTTCTCTTCCAATCCATTTATCGGGATATTCTCTATTTAGTAGTGCTACGACTTCTTGGGTTGTATGAGCCGGTGTTTCATCATTTAAAACCAAAGTCTTCGTCTGATGTTTAGTGGTAAGTCGTCAAGAAGCTCTAGCAGAACGTTATTTGAGAAAATAAAATAATTTGCATCATTGTGTCGGTTTGGGCGAATATAGGATCCAATAAAGTACTCCCCTGCGGATCCAGCCCATACATTTACTGAAAAACGTCGTTGATGCGCACGAACAAATTTTGCATAGGGACTTTCATCATGTTTTTAGGACTCGTGAATTATTTGACAGTTAACTGATAATTTCTATTAAAGTCAAATAAGAAACTTAAAGAAATTTGTAAAATTGTCAATAGTTAAGTGCAATTTATAATATTTGTAAGTTGAACAAATTGATATCATAATAAGAACATGATTTGAAGCATTAAACATGATATATCTTTGTTAAAAACCGTCATTTAAAATGAACATTTCATTTACATGATAAGTAAAAACATACAAAATAATTATTTTTGTCTATAGGACGCGAAATACTTTTGCAAAATATTTCGCATTATGCAATGAAATAAACTTCTTGTTGCTGTCACAGAAACACTAAAAGTCACATTGACTGATTCAAAATTCAAAATTTTCTTTTCACTTTTTGTTTTATTTTGAGACATGTTTCTCAGCAAAACTTTGTTGTATACTCGATTGCAAGATTCTTCTACATTCTTGAATAATTTTTTGGTCGCTACGCTCATAAAATACCTTTTTGTTCTCGAATGTAAAAGTGACATATCGCAATCTTGAATCGGAAATAACTAGTCCAATCTCTGTGAATAAAGAAGATAATTCAGTTTTAGCACAACATGATTGTGAGAAATGTTGAAGAACTGAGAA
Organism: Dromius quadrimaculatus; assembly: GCA_963989225.1. Lineage (NCBI taxonomy): Eukaryota > Metazoa > Arthropoda > Insecta > Coleoptera > Carabidae > Dromius > Dromius quadrimaculatus. Next base: position 13,726,823 of record OZ022327.1, on the reverse strand, counting down.
TATACGGCCAAAGCTATTTAATACGTAGCTCGGAATCGCTTGCTCATCAGATTTTTTGCCTCGAATACAAAGAGCACTACATATTGTGTCGTGGGGTTTTGGGAACCATGGTGAACCTGCAACACTAAAATAATTTTAAAATAGTCATTATTACTCATAATATAATATGTCACTTATTATTATTTTTTTTTATAGCAGTTATCCATTTCTTTCTTTGCTCCAATTTATGCCGATTTTGGAAAAAATATTTGTTCATTATTTGTACAATTCATAACACAACAAGCATTGTGGCCCATTTCCTTCTTGAGCTCAAACAGCGAATTTTACGTGGAATTATTGGAGTAAATTTGATAGTCCCGAAATATTTCATATTTTTGCCGCATCAGGCACTTCGCACATAGCCAATATCTTCCCCGATAAATTTTACGAGTTTCTTATGCATTATGCCTAGCCTCTCCGAAAAACGAAGCATGTAAAGAAGTTCAGCGTTTTGATAATTACGTATTTTTATACACAAATTATACAAAATACGCATAAAAATAATAAACATGACAGAAACTTTTCAAGGTGAAGGCAGTTTTTTTTGAAATAAAGATATTTCCAAAGAACAACATCAAAAAGTATTTAATTTTGAACGTACCAACTAGAAAACATGTGCTTTAAGTTTGAAGTAGGCATTTATTCTGCGGCTTTTGTTTCATTGTTCAATAGCAGCAAGCCCACTTTGTCTTAAATTGATGCAGCGTGTTAAAAAAAAATAAAAATAAAAAATGTTCCGGACTAATGTCATTAGTAGATAGTTTCAGATTTTGTAAATGTTGTATTTTCAAAAAAATGGTTTTCAAAATATTCTGTTTTGAAATTTTTGATTGGTCGCTATTGTGTTATTTGACCAAATAAAAAATATTTGTGAGTAGAAATGTTTCAGTTTCGGTATTTTTTAAATATTTCCTGAAATAAGGGAGTAATGACGATTTTTCTAAGAACAAGAAAACGCCAATAATTATGAACTGAGGCTCAAAATAAAAATTTGAACGAAGAAAAGTTGTTTGTGTCAATGAGTTCGAATTGCCAATTTAGTATTAACATTCTGTATTTGTGTTATATGTATGTGTGTATCACACAAAATTCAAGTTATTTTGTTTCATGAAAAGTTATCACCATAATGTTATCAACACCCTTGAAATTTATGTAATTATCAAATTGAATTTATCAGCAACGGAAATGCAAATGTTCTAAAATAGCCAACAAATAATTCAATGTCAAATAATCATGGACACATTAAATTGAAAAAAAATTAATCACAAATTCTATAAATATATGACATGATACTTAAATTAGGGAATAATTCTAGTTAATCTTTTGATTTTTGGTCAGAACAGACATAAATTGAAAGTGTAATGAATTTTAAAAACATTATACGTTTCGTTGAAAATTGAGAATTCTTCTTTGAAATAGCAGTGGACAGTGATGTCATATCTACAGTTATCCTTATTCTTTTGAGAATGTATTTCGAATATAGGTACGTCTGTCTATATTAAAAGTCATCAGTTGCAGGGAAAATTAAAAACGACGAAATTCTTACTTAATCCACGACGATATTTGATTTATTCTTGTTGTTCTAATGAGACCTATTTGAAAGTTTGGTTTCGTGAACATGTGTAAGATTCACATGGATTTTATTGATGGCTTATTCAAAAATAAACATAAAAGTACATGATTTCTGATGCATTTCAAATGTTGCGTCAAAATTTAAAATCAGTAAGAATGATCAAATTTTTAATCTTGGATATATGATTGTAAAATTTTAAATGATCAGTACTATGTTGAATTGTAAGATATGGATTGTGAAGTTGAACTCCAAAAAAATATTCTTGTCATCCAAATCAACAACAAAGGACCATAATGCATTTTTTTTTTGCAGTGAGAAATGGATCACTTTTTTATAGATTTTATGTATTGTAATGTGCTCAGCAACAAGATAAAATTCTGAATGAATGCTTCGATTGATGGTTCAGCTCTTGTGGACAAAGTGATACAAGTTTTAATTTTATTATTCCAAAAGAGATCTGATATAATAAAAATTTAGGAAGATTATAAAAAGCTGTGAGAAATTTTATTGCAGGTCACACGAACGTCTACCTATCAATTAGTTCATCGGTTTGAACAGTAAACTTTGACAAACAATTTCCCGCAACGACAAATAACAGCAAAATAAATTGCAATGCTGATATCTCCAGACAAAATAAACAAAAAAATACATTATTCGAATTTTTTTTGATTAGATAAAAATAACAATCGAGTACGTTTACAGTTGATCAGTAAAATGATATGTATAGAAAATTGAAATTACTATGGAAGCCGTGAACAGAATTCGTGCGGACAACCAATCATCTGGGTCTATGACCTACCACAACACTTGTAAAAATGAGCAGGCTTAAACTTTAGCCGTTGATAACAGCGCCAAAAATATTTTCATTGCCATTTAGAAAGCTGATAAAAATAATTAATCTCTCTTCATTATTATAATTTGCTTTAATTTATGAATACGACTTTCAATAGCTCTCATGTTCCATCATAATCTATGATTCCAAGACTCAAAGAGATAACAAAAACTTCTCAAATAACAAAAATAATTTGTTTGTAACATGAGAAAAAACTTTATTTTCATTATGTATTTTGTTTTTAAAATCTAATTTGGAGAACAAAAGCTTTCAACTGGTCATAAATTGTTACATTTTGTATTTCAATTGAAAATTTCGTACTTTTAATTTGATGCTAGGCAGAAGTAGCAATAAAACATCTACATCAATCAGTGAAACTGTAAAATTTAGAATAAAAATATGGATACAAGCAAAATTAAAGAACACAATCTAAAAAATAATGAAGCATATGATTATATTACAAGGTTTCTGAAAAAAATCTTTCCAGAAATGCAAACAGAGAAGATAAGAAACTATTGACCCCTGATAAAAAAATTGTTTTAAGCGTGCTCATTTTTCAATACACACAATGAAAAAAAAATAAGCATGTTCAAGTAATTTGCGTTGCCTAAAACTTAAGATCAGTATTTTTTTGGGTCTTGCGAAATAAATAATATTTATCTCAATTTTGAATTTTTTGAGAAATTTCAACATTATAAAATTGTTGATATCTTGGCGAATACACTTCAGACGTCATTTTTTATTAAATTCTTGTGATCTACGGCTTAAAGCCATATAACCTCATGTCTTAAGTCTTACTAGTAATTTGGATTCGAAAATTTAAAAAAAAACATACTAAAAGGGTTTCCATTACTGTTTTTTTCAGATTTCAGCTATTTTCAGTATTTCCCTTATAAAATTTGTATTTGTGGTTCAATTGATTTGAAATTCATTACACTTATAGTAAACTTTATCGTTAATCGATTGGTGTTATTGGCAATTATGTATCTCTGATATTTCCTGAGATAATGGGGGAGAAATTGAAAATCATAGGTTTTTTCAACCTATTCTACGAAAATTTAGGGTTTACATATATTGAATTTCACAGTTAATCAATCCATCATTTGGTCTTGACATCGAGATTCAAGACGAGGCAAAAAAGAAAGTTTTGAAGTTCTTACATGATAGTCTTGACAAAAGTCTTGATGTGTGATTTTTATGAAGTTTATTTGGACATAGCGGAATTACTCCACCAGACCTCAGGTAGCTATAATCTCATAGATGAGTTGCTCCATCACCGAGGACCGCAGGGATTAAAAAAATTCTGAGAACTTTAAGGGCATGTACACTGTTTAGGTCATGAATTATAACGCACCATATAAATATCATTCTGTACAGCGATATTTTATTTACAATGTATTTTATTCACAAAACATTAGATATTTTCACAAGAATGAGTTGTCAGCTGACGTAATATTACATTGGTAAACGATAGTAACATTCTGCTCTTACAAACTCTTTTTCAGAAATTTCCATGTTTTCTAATTGGGGAATTTTGTTTTTCAAAAAATCTTTTTTTTTCTGATTTCTTTTGTTAGTTATTCAGTGTATGAATATGTTAGTTGTATGGATTTTTGCATAAGTTTTAGACTGAAAATTGAAAAATATTCGGATGATTCAGGTAAAAATTAGAATTGAACCTAGCATAGAATGATTCACATGAGAGGAAACCGAGCTTCTTCAGTAATATAATTTTGTAGTACATAATCACAGAATTGTATTAATTTGGAATCATTCAAAGGAATATTTCCGGCGATACGAAGATATCACCTGCTTTCTCTGTACTTAGAAACTAGATACCAAAAATTTGCTTAAAATAATGGCTGCCAAAATAATTACGTTCTTGGTACTTGAAACTAATGCTTGAATTCTCCGGAACCAAGTTTGCCCTTAATGAAATCTGCACCCTATGATTTTAACACTCGGCCATACCTTGCGAACAGCACTACGAATTGCACCTTCAAAATCAATAGCTATTTGCTGTGCATCGGAAACCAAATTGAGTTCCATAAATTTTTTTGAGAGAGTTTTGAACAGTAGCGAATACGCCGAAATATTTTTATCTGGTTGCAAACAAAACACAAGCAGCCGTAGCCATCTGGTCCTTTCAAAATTATTAAGAAGATTAGGATTAAAGGTAAAGGTGGATGAACTCAGCTGTGGGATTATCCTTCCAACTTAAAGAGGCTCATACATTGACAAACAAATTGCGCAATAATTTGCCAATGTATGACAGTGTTTGATGCATTGCACAAATGTTTGACTAGTTTCAAACATGTTTGAAATCTTTTGTGCAACGGGAACGTTTGTGCAACGCGTTGTGTTGTGTATATGCATGTTGCGCTGCGTTGCGCAATATTTTTGAGTTATCGGCCGGTTTTCTTGGTAGAAAGTTCACTTGCGAATTCAGAATAGAGAATTTTGGAGAGAAATAATTGCAATATACAGGGATTCACCTGAAGTATGGAAGTATGGAAAATTAAGAATGACGTCTATAAAAATAGAGACCTTAAAGATGCTGCTTACGATAAGTTATCAGAAAAATCAAAAGAAAATGAGCCAGGAGCTGATCGTCATTATGCTATGGTCATTAGTGATTCTATCATCCAAATGTATTGTTAACTCTTCCGTTTTCTAGTTACATCGTCATCATCTTAGCGTGATACGTGAGGGTATGCTTTTCGTACAAATTCCAATTTGTAACTAAAGTTTGAGCAAAATTTAGTCAAGTGTAAGGATGACAAAATTGTGCAACGCAACATTGCGCGTCGTTTTTTTGCGCAATTTGTTTGACAATGTATTGGCCTCTTTACGGTCGAAGATTAAAAGAAGTGAAAGGGGAAAACTCCGGTACTCCCGTTTATTTGATAATTCATTATCTAGGGTAGCTAATAGTAGCCAGATTACCCTAAAAATGATATTTAAGAAGCGGGAAAGAAAGGAAAACACCATGGTCCGTATTCCCACCTCTTAAAAATGGACTACTTCAGCAAAAATTTTAATAAAAGAGGACAGCGCTATATGATAAAACATGAGATAGTAAGAGAAAGTGCATGATTTTTCGGGTAGTAGTGCGATGTCAACAGGTGAGAATATGGACCCATATTTTTCTCGTTTAATACTCAGTGATGCAACTGAAAATTCAACCTTGTTTGCATTCACAATATTATTCAAGACTAGCCAGTGCCCGATATTTCTTTTGCATAAAGAATAAGTCGATCACGGTATTGTTATTAACAATAATTATTACTGATTATTTTTACCATCCAAATTTCGATCAATAGAATTGCACCATTCGACGTCACGTGGTACAACCTACACGGTTTTCAAGTGGAAATTTTTTGAAAATTTTGTCTGTTGGTTATATATACAAAACAAAGAATATTCAGCCGCGTTGATTCAGCATCTGTCAAACTGACAGACAGATTGAATGTGAAAATGAGCAGATTCAGAGTCGAATCTCTGGAATATATTGATGAATTTGGATGGGAAAAATAATCTTCCGAATACCATTCGTGATTAAATTTAACCTGGAAAAATTTTTGGATTGTTACGAGAGCTTGCTACCAATTTATTTCGTGATATTGATCAAAAATCACTCGCTTAACAGCTCGTGATTTTTCTGTCGATATCACTCAATAAATTGCTAAGCAACAAGCTCTCGTAACAATCTAAAAATTTTTCCGGTAAAATTTAACCACTTATGATATTATATATGAAAATTCATCAAAGAGACCAACTGGATTCTGTAAGAGAACTGTACATCATCAGGTTGCTTGCGCAAATGATACGTACGATGAGGCAGAAAGTATTTCCTGTTTCCTCAACTTATGCATGCGCATACTTTTAATCAATTCCACCGCAGATCTATGGCTGACGCATACACGAGACATACAAATATATTTTTTTAAATTTATTTGGAGCGCTTCAACAACGGAGGCTATGGCATTTTCATATGTGTTCGTACAGGTTTATGTATTCTACAAATTCTATTATTTTTCTGGCTTCCTTGATGTCGTTTGGAATATTGTATGCTATTCTTTGTTGCAAGTATTTAATGCAGTCTATGACTATGTGTTTGACTGTTATTTTTGTGTTGCATACATCGCAATCTGGTGAGGGAGCTCGATCAAATAGATGTTTGTGGATTATTTTCGTGTGTTCGAATTGAAGTCTTGTGTAGATTATTTGGTTTTGTCTCTTGTCTCTCATTTTCCATGGTTCGATAGATTCTCTTAGTTCTCTTAGCTTGTTGTCTCCTATTTCGGCCCATGCTTGTTGTCTGATGTTTTTAAATTGTTTTTTTTTTAATTTTTTTTTTTTTATCATATTTAGGGGTATGTTGATTGTTGGTCGTTTCTTGGTTCATTGCTTCTTCCGCCTGTTGGTCAACTCTTTCATTCTCTTCAATTTCTTTGTGAGATGGTACCCATACGAATGTTATTTGTATATTGTGAGTTTTTAATTGATGGAATAGTTCTCTGATTTAGATGATATAAGGACATTTGTGGTAGGAATTCAAGATATATTTTATGGAGTCGATGGAGTCTGTTAGAATAATATAATTTTCTTTGTTTTTCTTCATTGAGATGATTTCTAGGATTTTAAGGATGGCATAGTTTTCTGCTGTCTGGATACTGATGGAATAGGGTAGTCGACACTTAGTAACTTTTGTCACCTATGGTTATTGCTATACCAAGTCTCTCGGAGTTTTTGGCTGCGTCTGTATATATATATGAGATTCAGTGTGGTTCCTCAGTATATCTTCTAGTTTATTTTTGTATGCTTCTTACGCAGTTTGTTTGTTTCTTGGGATATTTTTGGAGATTTGTATTATGAGATGGTTTTTGTATAATCCATGGTGGTATTGGGGAGATAGTTTTTTGGCTTATTTGTTCTAAGTTTCGGTTTATTGTATCAAAAAGTGGTTGGATTTGGACAAAAAGAGCTGGATGCTGTTTTAGTTGGGTATTTGTGGGTTTCTCAAAGATTTGTCCATGAGTTGAGTGTTTTGGTTGACTAGTTATTTGCGTGATGTGATTAGATAGAAGTTGCTTTCTTCTGTCTTCAAGTGTTGGTTCACCAGCTTCGGTTAAGATACTCGCTGTTGGGCTTGTGCGATATGCTGCTATTATCATTTTTATTGCCGCGTTGAGTATTGGGTCTAGAAGTTTTCAAATGTTGTTTTTTGCATTTCCATAGATAAAGCACCCGTATTCTAGCTTCGCTCGTATTATTGCTCCATAAATGGTTAGTAATATGTCTCTGTTCGCTCCCCAGTTGTGATGTGTTAATGTTTTAATTGATTTCAGTCTTTTGAGACATTCGGCCTTCTGTTATAATATCCATGTTATTTTATGGTCGAAGAAAATACTCAAGAACTTAAATTGGTTTTCTTTTTTTATGAGACTATTTTTGATGTGATGGGCCCATGTTCTATCATATGCTTTCTCCATGTTGAACAGTCAATCTGTTAGGTGTTGTTTGAGATTTATGGGCTTATGTGCTTATGTAGTTAAATTTATAAGGTGATCGTAGGTTGATCTCTCACTTCGAAATCCACATTACTCTGATGTTATCAAATTGTGTTTCTCTAGAAACCATAAGAGTCTTTTGTTTACCATTTTTACTTACTTGTACTAAGTACAAGAAAGTATTGTGAAACCGGGCACACCCCAACTCGGCACATTTAATCTCCCGATGGGACATCAGTCAAGGGTTGATGGTAAACCTTAGGACCAACTCGGCACATTTTAAACAAGTGTTTGCAGAAAAACCCACTCCTATCATCGGCTGAACACCTTAGAAAAATATAAATTAAAAAGTTTTGTTTAGTAGCCATATATTATCAATCTAACAGTTCAATCAACAACATCAAAGAAATCAATTCGCCAACTATAGCTAGCCAACGTGGAAAAACACTATTGATTGTAGAACAACATAAATTCAGTAGATCAAATCGAAAATTTTCATCTGGTGAAGTGAAGTAGCGGTGTGTTAATCGAAAGTGCAAAGCATTTTTCCATATTATGAGCGAGTCAAGAGATTGAGTAATAACGACAAAAAGGTTAATCCACGATCAAGCTGAAATTATCATTTTTATTGTATGATGCAGCCTACTTATTTTTTGATTTTGTAGTATTGTATGTCAAATTTTGTATGATTATAAAAAAGAAACTATAAAATTGATTCTATTTGATTTAAAAATATTAGAATGCCCAGACTACCTGCAAGTGTGCCGAGTTGGGTATCATTGCAGGTACCTGAGATACTCGTATGTGCCGAGTTGAGGAGTCATTAGCAGAGACTACCTGTGAATGTGTCGAGTGGGGAATCGCCGGTGAAACCGACTAAATCCCACCTATCGAGATTTTAATGGAAATATCCGTTTTTAGAATCCCTGGATCCATTTTGACTATTTTTGGCTTGATGTCGGTACGTATGTTTGTGCGTGCGTGCGTGCGTAATTCGCAGATATCAAAACTGGTTAAACGTGTAATGTTGAAATTTTGTATTTAAGACTGGTATAAGGTCTAGTTGTGCACCTCGCATTATGGTTCCAATCGTCTGTACCGGAAGTGCACTTTACTTGAAACTTCTTTCGAATCTTTCTAATAAATCCAAAATGATCAGCCATAAAATGTTGAAATTTAGTATTTGAACTTGATGTTATATAGAATGGTTATCTGCTATTTTTGTAAGAATCGGCCTGACCAGAAGTGCACTTTACTTGAATTTTTTTTTGAATTTTTTGCATAAATATAGAATTATCCGCCGTAGCATATTAATATTTCGTATAAAGAGCTTTTATAACATCTTATTGTATATCTTGCATTATGATTGCGATCAGCTGAACCGGAAGTGCACTTTTCATGAAACTTTTTTTTAATTTTCCGCATAAATTCAGGATGATCAGCCATAGGATACTGGAATTTAGCATTTGAAATTGCTGTAGCATCTAAATGGTCATCTTCTATTTTCGTAACAATCGGCTGAGCCGGAAGTGCACTTTATATGACAGACTTTTTGAACTTTCCGCGTAAATTCTAAATAATCAGTCGTTGAATATTTTAATTTTGTATTAGGCACTTTTATAATATCTAGTTGTACACCTTGCATTATGATTGCTATCGACTATGCCGGAAGAGCACTTTATTCGAAACATTTTTTGAATTTTTCGCTTAAATCTAAAACAATTGAACATAGATTGTTAGAATTCAGTATTTAAGACGATTATACCGTCTAGATGCTCATATCTTATTTTTATTGAGATCCACCGAGCCGGAAGTGCACTTTACTTGACAGTCTTTTGGATCTTTTCGCATAAATTCGAAACAATCAGATGTAGAATATTGAAATTTGGCATTTCAGTCTGCTGTAGCATCTGAATGATTGCCTACTATTTTCATAACAATAGACTGAATCGGAAGTGCACTTCAATAGGAATTTATTTTTTAATTTTGCGCTTAAAATCAGATCTGTTGGTAGTCGAAGAATTTTGGAAATCAGTATTTAGGAATGTTGTAGTATAAGAATAATGACCTATTGTTTCCATAGCAACCGACTTGGCTGAAAGCGCATTTTACTTGACAGCTTCTTAGAATCTCTTGGGTATGTCCAACACGATTAACTGTGGAACGATGAGATTCTGTGTCGTATTATACATATATATATATATATATATATATATATATATATATATATAAATGATGCACAAGTAAGTCACGTGATGTTCACGTCAGATTTTTCCACCAATTTACAAAGGGTATTTGTTAATGCGATTGAACGGTAGTTGTATGTTTCCATATTTGGTTGAATACGTGAAGTATGGTTAAGCATCTCTTCTGGTAGCTGATTAATCAACTTATTAGGTTTGTTGTCGGGCCCGGGACTGCTCTTAATTTTAAGGTAATTCGTAGCGTATTCTAGCTCTTCTTTCTTAAATTCGTTATTTATGTGGTTATCTGTGTCATCTCCTATATAAATTCTTCTTGTTCTTCTATTTGTTCTTTCTCAAGAAATTCTTCGCCATATTGTTGGTTGCCCAAATTGTTTCGGAAAACTTTTGCTACCATTTCTGTTACATCCTTTGGATCTGTTATTGTTTCGTTATTGTACTTCATTGTTTCAATTTCGTTCGGAGTGTAGACTACTTCTATTTTTTTGATTTTCGTCCATACGTCTTTTGCTGTGGTATCTGGATTTTATGGTTTTCACATATTGTTGCCATGACTGCTTTTTACTCATTTTGATTGTTCGTCTGCATAGTGCTTTTTTTTTTTTGAGTTCCTATGAAGCTTTCTTGCATATAAATATTTATACTTATCTTTTGAGTTCTGCAATATATCAAAATGAATCATACACGAAAATTTAAGTTAAAACTTCTGTTTTAATTCCAGGAATTTCAATTGAAATCTGTTGAGCTGTTTCGGAGCCTATTCGAGACAAACTTTCAGACAGATAGACAGACATAAACTTCAAAAACGGTCATTCATGATTGGGCATCGTTTAAATGGCAGTTGTCACTTGAATTTTAGCATTTATTTTGAAATCACATACAGGCACTTCAATTTTATTTATCTGTATAGAAAGATTTTATAACTTTACTGATTTATAACTACATTTATCCGAATATAAATTAAAAGTACGAATTTATTTAAAATAAATACAGAAAGTGTTGGTTTATTAGCAATTACTCAACATGCTGCTTTTAGACGAATGCTTGATGAATACGTTGCACTGAGCTTCAATTTCAAGTTATTCGATAGTTTTTTGGAAGAATTAGGAACTCAGTATTACTTTTTTGAAAGAGGAAATTTTAATCTAAATTTTCTCTTGAGAAATGATATGTGCTCATCCGTTGATCCGTTTAGATGGATCTAAGACAGGTCGCAAATCTTAACCGATTGTTTAGCTATCAAAATTAAGCCTTACTGATTTTTTGATTAGTCAAATAGTTGAAATTTTTTATAAACGTTGAATGAAAATATATCGAATAAAACTGTTCATTGAAATCCATCCATAAATAAAGCAGTTATAGAAGTGCTCCATTTAACATAATGTGATTCTTAAATCAAGAGTGGACCTCATAGAGATCAAGTTTTCACCAAAAAATCCAAAGAAACAATTCTACATCAATGATTGTTTGAATCAAAGAATCTTGAAATTAGAAAATATTTGCTAACCACGAAGACTGACAAAAAGTATATGAATAATATCAATCATGGCATAATCTAATTTGTCAACCTAGTTTACTTTCAAATTTGTTATTTGATGACGTCACCAGTAAACATTTACAGAACCATTAAAACTGAGATATCCTGTGCGGTTGGTCATTGGTAGTAGAAGGCCATGGAAGTGGTCTCTGTAAATCTGGCGCGTAGGCGCAAGATATGTTACACCTGAATAGGTATTTTGGTCATGGTTTCGAAAACTGCCTCAAATCTAATTTCTCTAGTTATTGCAATAGTGTCTAAATATTGAGTACAAATCTCATAATCGATAACATCTATTCATTTCGGCTAATCATTCTAGTATTAACTGACCTGAATAAGTAATTTGATGATAAAAATTATTTTTGTTGTATACAAATTTGAGTAAATAATCTAACATTTTTATTATGAGTTATAAATAATCTATCTGCTTTATTGCATATGTTCCGACATAAATCGTATAAATAAAAGCCATACCACAAATAACCTACTGTCGATAATAACGGGAATAGAGTAATCTGCTGTCGTATTTTCGAAACGCTAAGTACTTATGATATAATAATAAAACACATGCATATCCGTTTACTTTTAAATACATTTTTGTGTCACATTTTCGTCATTTGGTATCTATAAAAATTATACAAAAAAAGATTCTATTGTTCTTAACTTCCAAATAATTTTGTCAATCAGAATTCAAGCATTTCCTTGTAGTTTGGTGGTATCGAATCTTTCACAAACAAAGCATCAGCAAAAATCTGTATCAAAATTGTCTCGGCCAATCCAAAACGCATGCGTGAAAATAGTGAACATCAAAAAAATTATATTTTCAAAACTTCATTATTAATTTTGCGAATTATTGACCTCTAAGTATTCCCTTCCCCTATTCAAACAATTTTTCCAGTGGTGTTTCCATTTCTCGAAGCAGTCTCGGATAGCTTCTTTTGGAATGGCTCTTAGGATATGTGACCGGGCATTTGTGACAAAAAAGGCTACTATTTCCTACAGATTGCCAAGAAACTTACAGTAGTAACCTTAAAATATTTGCATTAAATAATTATTAGTTCTACTATTTTTGAAGTGAAAGGTAAATATCTTCCTATTTGGAAATGTATATTCAACAATTTTTTATTAATAGATAATATTGAAATAATACATTATACAGGAATTAAAATACAAACAATTTTGAAATAATTAATATGCAGCTAGTTTCATTTATAAATATTTATGGATTAAAAATGTAAATTATTATTGTTGAAATAGAATATTAATGTATTTATTATAAAAAGTTGAAATCTAGAGTATGTTGAGATTTTATATATGAATGACAAAAGATATACACCTCTATTCAGTTTTTGTTTGCTTCTCATGAAAACACATTAAATTAGACTCAAGTGGACTGTGCAAATGACAGGGATCAGTGGAAGATAAATATTGTAACTGCATTTTATGAAAAACACGGCGCATGAATAAGAGCAAACAAGTTTACGTAGATTGCGCTAGGCAAGTTCAATGACTTTTTATTATTTGCTGCAGCGAAAAGAACAGGGCAAGGGGACAAAGATAAAAAATAAACTTAGCGCGATACGCTAACTAAATAATGAGATGTGATAAGAAGGAATTGGCCACGAATCGACGCAAAAATATCTTGTCTCTATTGTAAAACTTTCTTATCGTCCCACTTACAACAAATAATAAATCAATGCTTTTAAAATTACATCGTATACAACATACTTTAATAATTTGCTAGTTTCCCAATTTATTTGGAGATAAATGGTAATATCCATGGTCGTATGATATGAGATCATCTGAAACTAAAAGACTTGAAAAGTCTACAAGCAACAAAAAGTAACGTGGCTCAACAAGTCTCATGGAACTGCAGGATTTCGATCTCCAAAAAGTGTGGCTCGTTATGAAGTAATACCTCAAAAATTATGGAAGCTATTCAGAAAATCAAAGAATCAGTGTCTTCTAGTCAACCAATTATAATCTCACAATTTTCATATTATTATAACTGTATATCAAATTTGAATGCCAATGATTGATTGAACGCTGTAGATGCTATCATGGAAAGTTAAAAACATAAGCTTCATTCTAAACGTCATTTAATTGATCTCATAATCCAGGATTCAACCGCACCTTATCTTCCCTGATCGAACTTACGGCCAAATTGTATAATTAAAATCGGTCGGGAATATAGTGGTCAATAGGATATCAGATTTTACAATTTTAGGATCTTGTCCTAAGTGTCAAAATAACGCTATTTCCGGTCAATTTTTTCAAGGTCACCTTTCCTGATAGAACTTACGGTTGAAACCAGTACTAATCAATAGCGAAGGTCTAGTACTTTGAAAATAAACCAGGGTATTGCCCCCTGACCTGTCCAGGAGGGCGGCAGTCGACCCTAAAAGTGTAACCTGTTTTCGTATTTAACTATTTTATCTTGTCCCAAACATGACAATTTTGTCTTGATGTCCTTGTTCTTCGGTATCGATTATTCTTATACCAAGGAAGTTGATCCCGAAAAAATTGACCGAAAATGGTTTTTTTTTTACACTTAGGACAGGATCCTGAATTTACAAAGTCTGACACCCTTTGATCATTATATTCTCGATTGATCAATAAACAATTTGGCCGTAAGTGGGTTCAAGGAAGATAAGATGCGGTTGGCTCCTGGACAATGTCGAAGCGACTCAAAGTGCCGCTTGGTATCTGACATGAGGAGACAGCCCCACTAGTATTGCAAGATTTCTTACCAGACGTCAGAATCTCAAGAAGGTGCTTTGTGTCCTTATTATTTTCTAGTTCTTAATACAGTTGATTTAAAATAGAAGTTAAAGGCATTTTCACCTATTTTTTTTTTCATTTTTTTTTTTTTTTTAGTTTGTCTTTCGAAATGAAACTGGAGGTATATTTATTGAAGGAATATTAAAACAAATTAGCAATAAATACTTCATTTAAAAATTATTATTCTATTTTATTCAACGATTTTTTATCATTTTAGTGCTATAAAATAATTTCAATGAAGAAAGTGGCACTCAAAACGACGTAATATTTTAATAATAAATAATAACAATAAAATAAATATTCATGATTCCATCTATTCATAATCATCTATCATAGAGATTTTTCTTCGTGAAACTGGAAATAATCAATTTAATGAATTGAAAGTGGCTACGCATAAAAAATTTGAATAAATAAAAGTTTTCTAAAGTTGTTGGAGGATCTGGTGCAATAATAGTTAGAATTCAATAAGGCCTTAAGAGATCCAGTTTTCTTTTAATTGGTCATTTATTTAAACATAAATCAGAACGTTTCGAGAGTTCTACTGCTCTCAGCATCAACTATAATACGAATATAAATGTGACAATTTAAATTTTAAGTGTTCATGATATATAAATAAACTTAGAAAAGCCAAAACTGTTTTTGCGCTGTACAGTTTTGGCATTTCTAAATTTATTTATCATGAACACTTAAAACTGAAATTAATTGAGTTCTAAATAAATAAAAGTGTAGTTCATAAATGTGTGGCCTATATTTTAGATTATTAAAACTTATCTTACGGTTGAAGAAATATTAATACTGAGTTCACTATAAGTATCCGCCACACCCGTAGCGGGTAAGAGGCATTGAATATTTACAGGCCTATCTTTAAAGAAAGTCGATATGGCGAGCCCTACCTAAAGTGTGGATGTTTATCCCAGTTAAAGATACATAGATAAGTGCAGTCCTATGAATTCGTGAATGTAATTAATTTATAGAAATTTCTGTTTGAGAGATCAAATCACCTTTGATTATGAAATATCGATGCTGTATCATCTATTTTTCTTGAACTGGCATACTATCTACCCTTGTACTCATAGATCCCTGAAACATCTGCAGGCAATGAGTTTCCTTCATATATTTTGAAGCGAAAATAATGATTCTTCGAATATAAGTGAAGAATGATTACACATACAAAAAAGTGTTTCGTATGAGAAATAAAGAGGACTAAATTGCCTGTAAATAATGTTCTATAACATTTTCTTGTAAGTACAATAGTTTTTGTGAGAAATTTCGACAAAGGAACACATCTCGAGTAACATTGCACTGTTTTTCACACCATACACATAGACCGGGCGCTTATTATAGAAAAAAATAATGAATTTTCCATAGACTGTCATTTATAGGGTAGATACTGCTGTAAGCTTAGGATATTTACATTTTAAAATCCCCGTTAGGTATTATATTGAAAAATTGATTTTAATTAGCAACAACTATTTACAGTCTGATATTTTTTAGAACGTGAGGCAAATTTACTGAAAGCTTACTGGCAGACGGCTTACATGAGTCTCAGAGTATAGTACAGGTCAATTTATTTTAGCATGAGTTTACTTCGCTAATAGCATGGTAAACCGCGATACAGCATGAAGTCTGTTTACCTGTGAAAAAGGGTGGTATTAAGAATATTTTTCTTTTAAGTAAATTTCTGTATTTTTCCTAGAACATAATATTTAGATGTAAGAAAAAAGTATTTGGTAATTATTTTATATATATTTCAATTTTGAAATTTGTGTCAATACTTAAACTGTGACTTTTCTTTAAATTCAAGCTAATATTGAAATAAAAGTCAAAATAATTTTAGTACAGCCCAGAAAAAAGAAAATTTATTAGCTGCTGATAGCCCCCTTACTGTGAGGATTACCTAAAGCCATGCTAAAATAATTTGTCCTGTACTATACCTAAAGCATATTCAGGTTAATTCAAAAATTTACCGCATATAACAATTACTTACAATATGATGTTGATTTTGCAAACTTGCGTTACGTTCGAAAAAATAGCAGACTTTAAAATCCATTTTTTCAATATATATTAACACCCAGCGGAGATTTTTAAATGCAAATAGCGTAAGCTTATAGCTGTATCTTTTATTTTTTCTGTCATGAGTGCTCGGTCTATCAGTTATTTCGACAATAGGGAATATGGATGAAATTTGAATTTGGTTCCAATATTTTTATTCCGAATTTTTATTGGCCGGACATTTGTACTAAACCATCATTTTGGTAATTGATATCTTTTCAATTGCTTAAAATTAATAAATAAAAGTGCAAATTAAGCGAGGAAAATTTAAAGTTTTAAAACGCAACACGATTGGTTAAAGCGAAACGTGACGTCAAATACTATACCAACAAGTGCGCACTGCTTACATTGCAGGCTTTTGAATAGAAAACGTAGTAATAACGTGTGTGTTGTAAATTCATTTATTGTTTCAGTGTAATTTTAGCATCCTAGTGAAATTATAAATCATTTAAGTCAGTGGTTTTGTGAGCACAATCGGATAATCTGTCAAGAATAGATCCATTCATGATGTCGTCTTATTTTCTTTCAAATCCAAATTTTACGTCTGCTGAAGTAAAAAAAGGGAACACTGCAAAGGAATTATTTAAGAATAACACATTATGTACGCTATTTTAATAAATACAATCCGAACTATGTTGAGCAGTGAACATAATCTATAATTTTTGTTTATTTTAAAACGAGCAAATGTTAAACGAAGCCGCATGCATACACTGTATTTTATTGCTAAAACTTATCACATATAATGTTATTCATGATCTGTCAAGTTTATTATGATACTTCATCTCTTCTAATAACCTTACATCATTTCTTATGTATTTTAAAACCTGTCTGGATTGGAAAAAAGACTTTATCAGGTACATCTCTGATAGTATTTTGCATTCAGGCACAATGCAATACTTCTAAACTGACTTTTGACCTTTTTTAATGCTGAAATAAGTTGAGAACGAAAACACCTGTAAACAATGGACTGTAATGTCACTGGACATGGTATTTGACGTCATGAATAGAGCGCGCGGAAATGGTGGCGTTTAAACAGCTCAAAATTATTCTCAATTTTAAATATTTTTTCAAACTTGATTACAGCACTTTTAAGCATAATTTATGTTTTTTACTATGTTATAACGATGTAAACAGTGAATTGAAAATATAAAATAAATTCATCAATATACTCCATTATATTCTTAATTGATTTTGAAGCAGATAGAGCCTCTCAAAGATAGTAGTTCGTCTCTAAAACTGTCTCAAGACTTTATATTGTTCTGTTATAAATATTTCACCAACTCAAAAAAATCATTTGGACTTATTTATACATGTTGATCACTATCAAAAATATCGGAAAAGCAAAACTTATTGTCAGAAGATAAAATATAAATTTTCAATGCAAGTAATGTAATAAATAAATAATTGCTACATATGCAAGCGCAAGTTCGTTATATCGGTGTAAAACATGCGCATGTGTAAGTGTTGTGAATGGTATCTGACATTTACGCGCTCAATGTCTAGGATAGCATAGTGTTCTCAGCCATAACTGTTATGTAGGACACTTCAAAATGGTGGACGAAATTGCAACGCCGAACAATGACGGAGCTTCTAGAAGAGATATCTCTCACATTTTACCGAAAGTGGATTAGGTTATCTGGCCATACTTGATTAGAAAACTGCTGCATTTTCGTGCATAACGAGGCATTTTTAATATTTAGAAATTATGACAGCTGTTCATATTTACAAATTTATATAGACAAATTGACATACAGACAGCAAATGGATGCTGTAAACATTAATTTTCAAAAAAATAATTAAAATTTTAATGATGGTTGGCTTCTGACTCCAATTATGTTCTTACGGCCCTGGACTCTCGTTTGGACTCAAACTTAGCTTGTTACTTGAATCTGTTAATATTTCCATGATACAAAATTATTTATTATATTTATAAAGTGCGAATAAGTTGTTACTGGCCTAGAAATTACATAATCAGGTTTCCAGATCAAAATTGTTCCATTTTTTTTATATTTCCTCTATTTATACTGATATAAATGTCAACTACTAGGTGGCAATGCTATCACATTAGTAAGTTGTCTGCATGCGTATAAACGTGAAGTGCGAAGTATATGTCTTTTGCGTTGGCGCTGTAAAATTAATTATGTGCCGATAGCTATTAGTCATTAGCTGCTGTAGGGTCTTAAACTCTTGCTTCTTGCCTTACGGTAAGCTACACTACAAACTTGGTTAAATGCTAATGTTAATTTATGAATACGACTTGACGGCTCTTTCTTCAAGATACTGTCAGTCGCTTGTTTTATTTTATGTGAACCGTAATACGTTTCTTACTGCCGTTTTACTGATTAGAACGCTATTTAAATTTAAAGTGTTAGGTATGAAAACAATTTTTTAATAGTCCACGTTTTTTTATTTTTCATTCGTATGTTGGAGGTCTTCGTATTCTATCCACGAAAAAACTATTGCTTATAAAATTCTTGGGGTATCAAGATTGTTTCTGTTATTCAAATTATGTTTTTTTAATTTTAATTAAATAGTGGAATCATTGGAATCTGTCAAAAAATCACGTTAACAATAGGTACTTCCTCTATTATACAGGGGGTAACAGAAATAAGTACATTAATTTTAACCTGCAATAGATCTCTTCAAGCCTAACAATTTTTCTTGATAACTTTTTTCTGTAAGTCTCCTGGATATCGAGTGAAAATTCATCAAAGTTTGGTCAAAAATTTCATAGTGCGTCTATCTATGGTTGGAACTGAATGTTTCTCATTTGTTGGAAGAATGACAGCTGTCGATTTGAATGATTATTTTGAAACTTTAAACCATCATAGTCTTATCTATCATGCATTTGAAACTGAAAGAATAACAGTATTTCAATAATACACTGATATTCGCTCACCTCGATAATTCTATTTTTGTATATGTTGCAAGAAAGATCAAATTTATCTCTGAAACTAACAATTTGGTATATTGGTCGTAGTTATATGTTATTGTTGAGAAATTTTATTTCTATTTAGGAATTTCACGTATATTTTCAAATAGTTGGTACATTTCTTGAACATTAAATTGTCAGCACGAGTTCATTGCACTTGGATCAGCTGATTTGAATAGTCTGAATATAGTCTGTAACACAGTTAGAATATGGGTCAGATTGTGCTGCCATCTACAATCAACTTGAAAAGTAGTTGCTGCTCTCAGCTCACTTCATAACTGTTGGCTCTCAAACATGAAAAGAAAATCATTCAATGATTTATTTAAAGTGAACGGTGAAATATGAAATAGAATGCAATTCTAAAATAATTAATTCAATGAATAATTCAACTGAAAATATTCCCGCAAAAATTGTAAGAGCTTATTCTTGAAAAACAGAAAACCTAACCTACAAATGTATCACACTGAGTTTGGTAATTGATTTTAAATATTTTTTAAAATATGAGATACAATATTCTATTTCATCAACAGATCAATTTACGAGGCAAACTTCATTGAAACGACCTGACTGTGAAGTTTGTAATAATATGAGAAAAAACTAATTCACATCTGTTTCATTTATAAATTAATGAATTTTATTCATTTCATCTGGTGTTTTACGTTCCAGGTGAACGATAAGTTCTCTATATCTCATAGTATTCTCATCATTATGTATAAGTGCACAATATTTTAACATTAAATACATGAGCATAACCACAATAATTTAATTATTAGTGAAAAATGACAATTCGGAAATCGTTCCAAATAAATTAGCCAAGCTATACCTACACTGCCTGCAAAATCGCAGTTAGAAGAGCTTGACATTTTCACAGGTTTTAACTTTTGTGACAATAATAATTAGACGATTTTTTCCAAAATTTATTTGAAGGAATTGATCTGGAATTGATAGCTCACCTATGTCGGAATCAATTGTTTCGTTGTAACCAGGGTTGTAACTGCTACTGGATCCGATAATTATGCACCTGAACGACTCGTTGAATTATAGGGGTTAAAAAATGCTAAAAAAAGATGAGAATTCGAGAAAAAGTTATTAAGAAAAATTGTTATGCTTGACGGGTTCTATCACTGATTAAAATTAATGTACTTATTTCTGTTACACCCGTATATAGGCCGGAAAAAAATGTAGTTTCTGAATTTGGTTTATCAAGATATTATTCTTATAAATGTATTTCGACATGTATTTCCAGAGTTCTGAATTACCTTGGAATTATGAATGTAACAATTAAGTTTGTTAGATACATGAGTACTGTTATTGCTATTATAATGCAATTTACTGTGACCCAGAGAACAGCATCTAATTTTGCAGTTTGTTTCGAAATAGACGCATAACTGCATCACTGTTTAATATTCGATCGAAATTAGATCCAAATTTATAAATTTAAATGAAGTGCAGTGATTGCCAGTTTTTAGATCAAGGTTGCTGACAATCCGAATACATTTACATTCCAATTATTATTTACTTGTTGCGCAGCTATTTACTGCTATCTGTTATTTGCCATCTTATAGAGGCTGCAGCTTCAATCGACCCGATCAATATTCACAGGATACTTGGAATTTTTGAAACAAGCATGAGATAAACGTTTTATAACAAACATCTATGAGTTATCATCATATTAGCTTGAAAACATTAATTTATTTCACAATCGCTGTCAAATCGATTGCAAACGATTCCAGATGTCATATTACTGAAAATTACTCTGGAATTTGAAGCTCAATCAAATAGGAACAAAAAGCAGTTTATTTTCTTTGATAACTGCTAATGTTGAAGGATAAAAGTAGCCCTGAAACATCATCATCTACAGGCTGTTGATATCCTTCCTATTTTTTGAGGTTACGTTCTCTCTAAGTCAAGAACGGTTTGACGTACAATGAAATGTTTATAATATAAGAAATAAAGTAAATTAAATTTCCTATAAATAATGTCATACAACATTTTTACTTACTTGTACTAAGTACAAGGAAGTATTGTGAAACCGATAAGATTCACCTATCAAGATTTTGATGGATATCCGTTTTGAGCATCCCTGAATCCATTTTGATTATTTTCGGCTTGATGTCGGTACGTATGTGCGTTCGTGCGTTCGTTCGTAACTCGCAAATCTCAAAACTGGTTGAACGTATAATGTGTAAATTTTGTATTTAAGACTGGTATAGGACCTAGTTGTGCACCTCGCATTATGGATCCAATCGTCTGTACCGGAAGTGCACTTTCCTTGAAACTTTTCTCTAATTTTTCTAATAAATCCAGAATAATCAACCGTAGGATGTTGAAATTCAGTATTTGAACTTGATGTTGTATCAGAATGGTCATCTGCTATTTTTGTAAGAAAAGGCCAAGCCAGAAATGCATTTTATTCAAAACTTTTTTTCAATTTTTTCCATAAATCTAGAACTATCAGCCACAGCATATTGAAATTTAGTATTTGAACTTGTAGCATCAAAATAGTTATCTACTATTTTTTTATTAATCGGCCAAGCCGGAAGTGCAGTTTATGGGTATAATGCAGGGGCCACACTAATGTCTAATGCCGTTAAGTAAGGCGTTATGTGACAATTGACATATTGTCATTGACAATGTGTTCATTATTGAATAACGCCTTAATTAATGACATTATACGTAAGTGTGGCCCCAGCATAACAGATATTCAGAATTTGCAGTATGAAACAATCAGTTTAATTGAAATGATAAGATAGGCAATGATAATCTGTTGTCAATTTTTCAATTTTATTTGACATTTTAAATGTCAAAATATTTTTCCCTAAATTTAATTTCATAAGCATGACAAAAGCGACAAAATTGGATCAGAATATGCTTTTTCATACAAATTTGAAAATAATTTTCATCATGTTGGTCACACGGTCCATCTTTAATTTCAGCATTATTGAACTCCAAATATACATACTTATCAAACCTCTTGGAGGCATGAAAAACAAAATGAGGCACTGAAATCTACGACTATCTGACGGTCTAAAAGTACAAGGAAATATTGTGAAACCGACAAAATTCACATATCGTGATTTTGATGGATATATCCGTTTTGAGCATTCCTGAATCCATTTTGACTATTTTTGGCTTGATGTCGGTACGTATGTTCATATGTATGTATGTATGTGCGTAACTCGCAAATCTCAGAATTCGTCAAATGTCTAATGTTAAAATTTTGTATGGAAGACTGGTATAGGATCTAGGATCTTGATGTGCACCTCGCATTATGGTTGCAATCGTCTGTACTGGAAGTGCACTTTACCTGATACTTTTTTTGAATTCACCGCATGAATCTAGAATGATTAGCTGTAGAATACTGGAATTCAGTATTTGAAATTGCTGTAGCATCCAAATGATCATCTATTTTCGTCTTAATCAACTAAGCCGGAAGTGCACTTCGTATTACAGACTTTTCGAATTTCTCTCATAAATTTAAAATAATCAGTCGCAGAATATTGAGATTTTGTACTAAGCACTTTTGTAGCATCTAGTTGTACACCTTGCATAATGATTGTGATCGGCTAAGCCGGGAATGCAGTTTACTCGAAACATTTTTTAATTTGCCGCATAAATCCAAAACGATTGAACGTAGAATATTAGAATACAGTATTCAAGATGATAGTACTGTCTAGATGCTCATATCCTATTTTCATTGAGATCGACCGAGTCGAAAGTGCACTATACTTGACGATCTTGGAATTTTGCGCATAAAATCAGAACTGTTAGCCGTAGAATCCTGGCAATTAGTATTTAGGAATGTTGTGACATAAGAATGATGACTTACTGTTTCCATAGCAATCGACTAGCCGTGGTCAGATGAGATGTTGTGTTTGATTATATATATCCAATGATGTACAAGAAGGTCACGTGATGTCCACGTCAGATTTTTTCGTAAGTGTAATAGTTTTTGCGAAAATGTTCAACTAAGGAACACATCTCGATTCTCGAGTAATATTGCACTGTCATTCACACCATACACAGAGACCGGGCGTTCGTTACAGAGAAAAGAGATCAATTTTATACAGGCTGCCATTAATAGAGAAGATACTTACAACTGTAAGCTTAAGATATTTGCATTTTAAAAACCCTCGCTAAATGTTATCGCACATTGAAAAATTGATTTTAATTAGCAACAAAAATGCTCCTTTGAACAACTTTTCACAGTCTGCCATTTTTTAGAATATCAGGCAAGTTTGTAAAATCAACTAAAAGAATTGTTTCGGGCTACGCAATACATTTACAAGTTTATCTGGATATATTTCACCCTTGGACTCATGTAGACTGTTTGCCAATAAGTTTTCAGTCGATTTTGCAAATTTACTTTACGTTGGAAAAAATGGCAGACTGTAAAAATCTGTTCAAAGAAGCTATTTTTTTTGTTACTAATTGAAATCAATTTTTCAATATGCATAAACACCTAGCAGAGATTTTTGAATGCAAATATCTCAAGCATACAGCTGAAAGTATTGTAACGCACTTTGCGGGTATGACTTAAAAGTTTAGCGCGAATGTGCTCGGGCGCCAAACGGTCGGACAGCAGGTTTGGAGAAAAGGATGTCTTTTGAAAAAAAAAACATTAACATAGGCACAAGTTGGTTTATTTGCTTGTATGTATTCTGAATGTTTTAAAACAATGTGTAGCACTAATAATGGTCGGTGGTATGGTGAAGTAGTAATGATCCTATTGTGGACGGTGAATTAACAAACAGGGATGATATCCTGATCGGTAAATGGTAATAGTTAGCGACGATGGCCAACGGTTAGCTCGATGAACAGGAATAATCTTCAGGACGAAAAATGGCGACATTATTTCCGGACGGATGAAACGGTTTGACGTGAAACGGGTATTTTGGATGACAAACGGTGGCCTAAAAACGGAGTGCTTGGATAACTCACGAACCGCATATACGTATGGTGACGGATGAAACAGTTTGATTTGAAAAGGGTACATTGGATGATAAACGGTGACCTAAAAACGGGGTACTTGGATCATTCACAAGCCACATAAGCGTATGGCAATGGATGAAACGGTTTGGCTTAAAACGGGTACTTTGGATGGCAAAAGGTGGCCCAAAAACGGGATGCTTGAATAACTCACAAGTCATATAGACGTTGCGGCAAAGACTTGCTAAAGGGCTGTTTGCGTTTGGATACCTCGCAAGTTGTATGTGGACATGGAGGTAATTTTTAAAAAAAGTCCTTGAGAATTCTGTCCTCTGTGATTCGGAAAGCTCGCGGAATCACAACAAAGACAACTTTTGAGTATTCTCTTACTCACTATTCAGGTGCAATGAGAGGTTCACTTGGATAATTGTTCAAGAGTTAAACTCCCACAGTTCTGTTCTCTGTGATTTGGATAACTTGCAAAATCACAGAAAACAGAAGCCTTTGAGGATGCTGCCCCAGACCAGATTGACTAGTTGGTAACTAGAATAACTTGCAAGCTACGAGCTAGATCGTGGTCAGATCTTTAGGTCTCACCGTTTGTGAGTTGGAAAGCCCAAGAAATGACATCCAAAGCGGTACCGTCAGAACAACTCCTGGTTATGGGAATGACTCCTTGCATACTGAGATTTGGAAACCTCACAAATCTTATGTGTGCAATGCTTTCAGGAATAATGGTGACGGATTTACGATAGATAGGAAAATACGGTAGTGAAAAAAGCTCACCTAGTGCTCACTAATGACGGAATCAGTAGATGAACTCGCAGCTGTTCATTTCAGGCACTTCGTATAACTCACGAGGTTGTCAAAATTAAACAACTGATCTCGGAAGAGATTTTGGCTCTCTTTATATACTATTTTTACTAATTAAACGGAAGTATTTGGTTATCTTTGGTATACAACTTGTCTGTTAGGTGCTAGTGTTTCGTTTTAAATTTGTGATTATGCATAAGCCTCAACTTGTTCGGATAGATAGGCTTACCAATTGTGATGGTCCGCTTCGTCACAGTATCTACCCTAATAAATGGTAGCCTGTAAGAAAGTGCTCCCTTTTTTTCTGTCACGAGCTCCGGGTCTAACAAGGCATGGTAGCGTGCGCATTTTTTCACGGAAAAACCCTGTAAGCTCGATGTAGGTTATTTTAAGATCTGGTGGCTCAGTAAAATGAGTAATGTGTGATAACCATTCTATCGCAGACAGTTTTTTTTTTGTTAAAAACGCTTTGTTCACAAAAATAATCAATTTGAGGGTCACTAACTAATGATGGAACAACTCATTTGCCGGAATATGGGCAAGATACAAAATTCTATATCATTGCTGCGAGCGCTAGACGAGTTGCTATTGCCAAAAGGGCAGCGAATTGGCATGTATGTACATGGAAAACGAACTGAAGTGCCAATTACTTGCGACCATTGCTCAATTTTGTCTGAATGCCGTGTCGATGGATGAGGTAGTTGATTCAAATGTATTGAACCCTACATCAGGGCAAAATTATTCAACTACTATCGGAGAGAAGTCACTAAAAAGGGTTTTTAACCAACTCCGCAGCTAAACAGAGGAAATCTTAAACTTAGAGACAAAATAGTCTAGGAGAAGAGACCCCATAAAATTAAAACGCGCCTGGTACTGCACCCCACAGGTGGTGACTCCGTAACAGAATAACCGCTGACAGAATAACCGAACCTTATTAACCTAACCGCTATTTTGTTATTTCAGCGCGGTACCTAGGTGGTATGAAGAGCAGCACTCGATATGTGTTCTTTTGCCGAGCACTATCCCAAAAACAGTTACATTTACCAAGAAATGTTACAAAACATTATAAGTAGGAAATTTTGTCTTCTTCATTTCTTATATGATAATTTTTTTTTATAAATTGGGCCGTTTTTGACCTGTTCTTCAAAAACCATTTTCTGACATTTGATTTCAAAAAAAGCAGAATCCAGCAATCCATACAGATAGTGATCTTTTAGGGGTTTATATTGCACAAGAGAAAAAAATCCGAAGTGAACATCACGTGACTTACTTATACATTATTGGATATATATATATATATATATATATATATATATATATATATATATATATATATATATATATATATATATATATATATATATTTATATATATAATACGATGTGATTTTGTGACACAAAATCTCATCGTCCCACAGTTAATCGTTTTGGATTTACCCAAGAGATTCTAAGAATCTGTCAAGTAAAATGCGCTTTCAGCCAAATCGGTTGCTATGGAAACAGTAGGCCATTATTCTTATACTACAACATTCCTAAATACTGATTTCCAAAATTCTACGACTACCAACAGATCTGATTTTATTGAAAAATAAATTCCTACCGAAGTGCACTTCCGGTTCAGTCTATTGTTATGAAAATAGTAGGCAATCATTCTAATGCTACTGCAGACTGAAATACTAAATTTCAATATTCTACACCTTATCGTTTCGAATTTATGCGAAAAATTCCAAAAGACTGTCAAGTAAAGTGCACTTCCGGCACGGTGGATCTCAATAAAAATAGTATATGAGCATCTAGACGTTATAATCGACCTGAATACTGAATTCTAACAATCTATGTCCAATCGTTTTGGATTTATGCAGAAAATTCAAAAATGTTTTGAATAACGTGCTCTTCCGGCTTAGTCGATATAGCAATCATAATGCAAGGTGTACAACTAGATATTATAAAAGTGCCTAATACAAAATTAAAATATTCTACGACTGATTGTTTAGAATTTATGCGGAAAATTCAAAAAGTCTGTCATATAAAGTGCACTTCCGGCTCAGCCGATTGTTACAAAAATAGAAGATGACCATTCAGATGCTACAGCAATTTCAAATGCTAAATTCCAGTATCCAATGGCTGATCATTCTGAATTTATGTGGAAAATAAAAAAAAAAGTTTTATGTTATAGAAGTTTTTTATACGAAATTTTAATGTGCTATGGCGGATCATTCTATATTTATGCAAAAAATTCAAAAAAAGTTTCGATTAAAGTGCACTTCTGGCTTGGCCGATTCTTACAAAAATAGCAGATAACCATTCTGATACAACATCAAGTTCAAATACTGAATTTCAACATCCTACGATCATTCTGGATTTATTAGAAAAATTCGAAAAAAGTTTCAAGTAAAGTGCACTTCCGGCGGTACAGGCGATTGGAACCATAATGCGAGGGGCACAACTGGATCCTATACCAGTCTTAAATACAAAATTTCAACATTATACGTTCAACCAGCTTTGAGATTTGCGAGTTACGCACGCACGAACGAACATACGTACCGACATGAAGCCAAAAATAGTCAAAATGGATTCAGGGATGCTCAAAACGGATATTTCCATCAAAATCTCGATAGGTGCATTTTGTCGGTTTCACAATACTTCCTTACTTAGTACAAGTAAGTAAAAAGATTTGGTTAGTTTTTATTTTAACATGTAAAAATTATAGTAATACATTGAAGTTCGAAATTTGAGAGAGATACAGCTCCTAGTCTCAATTTTGATTGAAAAAAGGAATCTAGATCACCTTTCGAGAAATAAAAATGATCTTTAAAAACTACTTTTTGATTTTAAATATACAGAATTTAAAATCAATAAAATTCTGAAAAATGTATTGATTATTAAAAGTGAGCTTATTGATGCAGAAGGAAGTATAATCGGATTATGTTTTTTGCAGTGACCATTTTTACATAAAATGCTCGTCACGATTGCTTATGTCAGATTGGTAACTGTAGCAGGGGCTTCAGTTTCTGACAACTGGATACACATTTGAATTGGCCTAACCAACCAAAATATGTTTCTTGATAGAATTTAACCAATTTTCAGAAAATTTGTACCTCTCGGCGTAGTATCAATTGATGTTTAGCAATCAACGGGAATAAAATCGCTCCCAATTTTTTTAAGACTGTGATCGAAGCTTTTTCATGTTATGTTACAACTTTTCGCTCGGCAAGATATCAGAACAACTGGACGTCCATTTTAATAGTGGCTTATTATTTTTCAACATTCAATCTTCTATACGATTCAAGCTGCATTAAAAGTGGCATCATCTTGTTAGAAAATACTGTCACAAATTTCAATGTGAATAATTTATGAAACAGGTTACAGTGTTACTATTTATTTTATAAACTCGTATGAACACAATATCGCTCACAGTTACTCGTACTGAATGAATGAATCAATCTCCTAGCTCACGCTCTTATATACCCAATCCAACAATGGGCCAACATTCAATTGTCTAACAATTGATGCCTGGCAACCACCGAACATCTAGTAACCATACTAACCATAGGCTGTCAATCACGTTCGACAATTGAACAGCGACTTGGTCAATACTAGCTAGGATGACAGTTATAGCGAATTCAAATAAATAAATATGTGAACTAATTACTTAAAATATTTCATATTTGTGACAATTCATTTAATATTATCATGATTCAAGATATTGTTTATGTAAAAAGTGTATATCTAAATCATCACGAAGGTCGGCAGCAAAATTATTTCTAAAAATCTATTGAATGCATGAATATCTTAATTTATGTTCTTTAATTTACCAAATTTCAAAGCTGTATGATTCAATTGGTGAAATTAATTCTGCAAGAAATTGAGCTTGCAAGTAAAGCCAATACATTACCTAGCCTATTTTAAAACTCGCGTGTTACACAGTAGTGAAATCGCGCATTACAAACGGTCCCATTGTACACGACTACTTGCAAGTCAAAACTTTTAAAATATTACTCTACCGAAATAGTATCGTCTCCCTTACTCCTAATTAATCTAATTGCTCGGTGCAATTCACTTACCGCACCATTGCCAAGCATTCAAAAGTGAAACATCACGAAACCACAGAAAGTACAATCGTCAATCAAGTTTTATGTATGTATAGAAACTAAATTAAAGTTGAACCCAACACCTTTAGATAGTTGAATAGAACTTGGATGGATCTGATGATTGAGGCACACCAGTTATGGATAAAATTATTCTTTGAATATCCTATCACTTGATGTACACACAGGATGGTTTTTGGAAACATAACTTCTATTATGGCTATTTAGGCTATTAATCAACGAGTATTTGTACTAAAGTCATATTTTGACAAAGAGAAGATCGTCCAATTTAACTGCCTCCGATTTTTTCTTTAAGTTTATAAAAGACATCCTACAATATTTCAAGAGCTGGAAAACTTTATTCAAGAGCAAATAATATTAAAAATACTATAACTTCACTTTAGCGCGCTATGTTAAATCCAAGGCGGATTACAGCAGGACATAGAAATGAATGGTGGACATCTTACAGATGTGGTATTTGGGTACTAATAGTGTTGTAAACTTTGCTTAATATATATACTTTAATAGATATGAGTTTACGATATTGTATAACGATTTGTACTTTATAATTCCAATTAGTTAATATTCTAAAAATTTGTAGGACTTCTTTGTGGCAGATAAAATTAGTTGCATGCGATGTTGAAACGTGAAACTATATAAAATTACCTCTTTCGCGGAAATGTCCTTGTTTCTAAATTGCATTTAAAATAGTATAAAACATAAGGTTAAATTAGAATGTCAAACAATGACTTTTCCAATATCAAAGACATATTTTTACATACAGAATACGTAATATGCGTATATTTCGTCCAATGCATCATGAATATTAAAATCGTATTACAGTTTTCTAAACAACATTTCTAA
The DNA here is from genome assembly GCA_963989225.1 of Dromius quadrimaculatus. NCBI lineage: Eukaryota > Metazoa > Arthropoda > Insecta > Coleoptera > Carabidae > Dromius > Dromius quadrimaculatus. The sequence continues at coordinate 13,696,667 of OZ022327.1, read as the reverse complement.
CACAATATGCAAAACATGGAATTTTCAAGAAGCCAGACAGATATAACAAATCAAAATGAAAGAATTTAAACGTGAAATAAAAATTAATGGCAATTATTCATTATTTCTCTCTTTAATCATAGAAATCACAAATTAAGAACCAGTTTTTTCAGAATAATGAAAATCTAAAAAGAATTGTCGGCACTGAAGGAATGAAAGAAGTTTTGGTATTAAATACAATGACGTTAGCAGATAACAATCTACAGACTCGTGAGTATCAAAATTGCTTTTCATTGCATGGTTGCAAACCAGGAAATGTGGCTTTCGGATACCAGTTTGGGATAACCTTGATAGTTTAATTTATTTATGAGAAACCTAGCCCATTATTATTCTGCGCTGACAACTGGCCTTTCGTTTCATACTTCATGCCTCTGCGATAGTCCTTGCGTAACAGCCAACAATTATTGGTGCATTTTCAAGCGAAGTCTTATAAAGATTGGATTAGAAAATCCTATGATGGCATTCCTTCAATAACATAGAATACATCTGATAGTCGTCACAAAGAGATAAAGTTTTTGAAAATAAATTTGATGATTCGACCATCAATTTTCTTTTTGATATATTCATATTATTATTGTCAATTATAATAGTATATTTACTATTTGCTAGGTTAGTGATTTGTCACGCTATATCGTAAATGTTTTATACAAGAGAAAGATCAAGGACAACATGATGTAAGGAAATTTATTTATATGAGGTATAAGAACATATTTATTTACCTACGATCAAATAAAATCTATCTGTGGTTTGATAGCTTGCTCTTGAACCTGTCTGATTAATTTAAACGCTGTCACAAATAAGAGCAACGCGTACAGCCAATTTGCCAACTTTTAAATTAGTCATTCACGTTTAATTTTCCTTATAACAGACTTTATCTAGAATTATAATACCAAATATACTGACATAAATAGATACGCTGAAATTTTTCGAAATCAGAACATTTGATACATCATTTGTCGTGTGCAATAAGCTACATTACTTGATTGAAATCATCTCTGAATCTGAATCCAGACATAGAACATATCATATTTCGTAGAGTTTTCAATACGAACATTCATCGGCCAAGGGTTCAATTCTAGTTAGTAGAGATAGCTTTTTAAAATCATATTAGAGACCCGACACACATGTACCACCTAGCAAACAATTAGGAATATGACAGTCTTCTAGAAATAAGAGACAGGATCAGTCAGTTTCTTCAGCTTGATGTCACTTTTTTATATTCATATATCATTAAATAATAACAAAAGGACAAAATTTAACAGCCACGATTAATAATGAATCAGAAAAATGAATAATCTTGAATTGAATTTGTTGTATCAACATTTTGTGGATCATATTGTATACACCAAGATATAACACTGAAGTCCCTATAAATGTAACTGTTATCATGTCATTGACTTGAAGATATCAGCCTGTCTCTACAAATTAAAATAAGACTCCTGAAGCTTTTGCTTAGGAAAGAAGATAGATGAAGATAATACAAATTCTGCTCATTTGCTGCTTGATTATTTATTATACACCACCAATGGCTCAAAACAAGGTAATGGAGAGGGTGATGGTATTGAAATCAGTGTCGCAATCTTCCAAGCTGATATTTATGCAATCAATCTCTTAGACCAAGCACTCGTGACAGAAAAAAGAAAACAATTTTTCACATGCTGCCATTTATAGAAGATACTTACAGCTGTAAGCTCAAGATATTTGTATTTAAGAATTTTCACTAGGTTTTAGTGCATATTGAAAAAATTTATTTCAATTAGCAACGAAAATAGCTTCTTCAAACAACTTTTTACAGTCTGCCATTTTTTCAAGTGTAAGGCAAGTTTGCAATATCGACTAAAAGCTTATTGTAAGAAATTGTTCCTAGGAACTGGTAAGAATTTTTCAATGAAAAACCAGAAAATTCTCAAGTAATCACACTGTTCTCAAAATTTACTTAGTTACCGGTTTCGATCACTGAGTGACCATCTTCAGATTATCGAGGAGACTACAAAGATAGAAAAATGACAAAATCACCTACATACAAGTAGGTGTGAAATTTTAACAAAATCAGAAATATAAAATGGAAACTTGCACAAAAAAATTACAGGACCTACACAAAACAAAACGGCGTCAAGTAGACCGCTAGTGTCATTATAAGTGAAATAGAATTTGAAAAGCGGCAATACAGCGATAAAAAATTAAATGATATAAAAAAGAATTTATATTACAATCTGTTCATCAAAAATCCAAACTACAACTAAAAAAAATAGAAATTTTCAAAAAGTTTCGTAAGAACTAGTTATGTAAGCCGGGAATTCAATTAAAATTCATATCATTTCATTTTTATCGCTGTATCGCCGCTTTTCCAATTTTATTCGACTTATAATGACACTAGTGGGCTACTTGATGACGTCGTTTTCATTTTGTGAAGGTCCTGTAATTTTATTGTGTAAGTTACCATTTTATATCTATATTCTTGATTTTGTTAAAATATCACACCTACTTGTATCGATTTTGTCATTTTCCTTTCTTTGTAGTAGTCTCTTTTCTGTAGATGGTTACTCAGTGATCGAGACCAGTAACGTAATAAATTTAGAGAACAGTGAAGTTTTTTTATCATGAAACGCTTACCAGTTTCTAATATTTGTCAAACTTGGCTTATCCTTCTTCCTGGTAATAAATTGTGCCGAGTTAAGCAATAAATTTATAAGTTTACCTGAATATGTTTACTTATGGAGTTATGGACTCATGTAGACCGGATTATTTTACAATGGTGTACCAAAAACTAAAAAATAATTAGAGTACAAACCTGGACCTTCTTGAAATTCTGAAGTCGGATGTCAAAGGGCAATTTGAGAGGCTGCTTCAGCGGATTAAGTATTAATCTGGAACTTTCAAGAGACTAAAATACAAACATGGGGCTTATAAAAACCTGTCTAACAACTGTATAACTAAATAAGAACAACCTGCCAAAAAAAATGTGCTTTCAAGTTCACCAAAAAGAAATATTTCAAATTCGTCCCTCGTTTTTATATTAGTCTGGTCAAAGTCTCAGAGTATTATTTATTCCACTGACGCAGCGACACGAAGTGTCCCTCGGCATCCGATACGAGAAAACACAGCACTGCTAGTATTGCACGATTTCTTACCTGACGTCAGAATCTCAATAAAGTCCAGGTTTCTGCTCTTCTAGTTTTTGGTATACAGCTGATAATTTGAAATAAAACCGTTTATTCAGAAAGTTTTTTTACCCAATTTCTTAGACTAGTGCATTTAAGGATTAGAATATATAGGATTGAGACAAGTTCTACATATAATAAATGGCGTTATATATGCTTTTTACTTGCATTTGGTTATTATTCTACGATGATTTTTCAATAAGTTTGAAAATGTTACAGATTGCTGTTGAATCTAAACTATACCAAGGATAGAAGAAGAAGGGCTGAAATTGTTTAATTCAGAAGAGACGAGGGTTGAATTTATGTATCTGGAATAACAAAAATAAAAAAAACATATCAATGAATGTTTCAGAATTTTTATATTCTAAATGTTCCACAGCATAAACTTTATTACAATTATTTTGTGACATCTCCTTTTCTACATGCCGTTATTGGCTTTATGCTCGATAGATGGTGCTGCATATAGATTTTACTTTTGCAGTCCATCTATCCTTATGATTTTAAACACTTTGGGATCCAAGCCCTGACTATCTTGGGTTATTGACTATACTGTACTGACGAGTCCTAATAAGGACAAAACACGTGTATACAGTTACTCCCCGATCTAAGATGATGGTGTCAAAACCGATTCTTAGATCTGAAATTTTGTGGAACAAATTAATGAATTTAATCAAACCACCATCCTACTCAGAAACTTTGTACTATTAAAACTTTATATCAGAGAGCCTCTTCATTATGTCATCCAAGTAAACTATCTGATGAAATCAAATTTTTGGATGATGTTTTCTTGAAGAATGGATGTAATAGAACACAGATTAAGAAAGCACTAAGACGAGAAGAATTCTACGCCACCTGTTCAAGATCCAAATATTAAGAAAATATTTGTTACGTTACCTTACGTAGCCAATATAACAGATAAAATTGGAAGGCTTTTACATAAATATGACATTAAAACTTCATATACTTCCAGTTTAAGAATTTGAAATCTTATTGGTAATGTTAAAGACAGATTTCCTCTACAGTATCCAGGTATATACAAGATTCCTTGTCAATGTGGCAAAGTATATATTGGACGAACCAAGAGGACTGTAGAAACAAGATTGAAAGAGCATTCTCGTCATATAAGATTGAACCATCCAGAAAAATCTGCTATGGCTGAGCATGCTATTCAAGAATTACATGGCATTGACTTCAAGAATACGAAGCTTCTGGCTAAAGAGAACAATTGGTTCAAGAGGCTTATAAGAGAAGCAATTGAAATAAAAAAATCACCGAATAATTTGAATTTGAATACCGGTTATGAACTTAATCGATCATGGCTACCAATCATTTGTTCATAATTTCAAGTTATTTGTATCTACGAATCTACTTGCAAGAGTTACTTCATCACCACCTCCTGAAGATCTGTGGATGGTTCAGTTATGCGCCAAACCGAAAAGAGTAGAGCCAGATTGACCTAGAGCCACAAGGAGTCGACAATTTCCCTATTTAGACCTACATTATTACCTGTGGATATTGAATCATCAATCACAGGCAGAGCTCTACGATCCTAGGAGTTAAAATATATTTTTTAAACTTATCTAGTTATACTATTTGTACTTTTATTTTTGTTGTCTTGACAATTTTGTTTATTATATTTATATTTCTTTACACTTGAAAAAGGCAGCACTTTGCTGTCGAAACGTTGTTTCTAATTAATGTACAGAACTTATACCCAATAAAACATATTTATTTAGAAAATGAGTTCTGAAAAGTTTTTTCCTATATTAATGAATGTTTCAGAATTTTTGTAAAATAGTAATTAAGGTATCAAGGGTGTTAAATGGACAATAATGCCTGAAGTCAACAGTGTACTTTCCGAGGGCCTCTGGCCCGTGGTGTGTATACGTTGACCGTAGGCATTATTGTCTGTTCAACTCCCGTGTTGCCTTCAATGTTTAATGTCCGATTTTTGTTGTATTTCAATCAAAATTTTTAGTAATGTATGTCCTGTTATTTTAATTTCTGTCAGAGAAATTACTCTAGTTACTTGCTGTAACTAGGCAACTTGTTTGTTATTTTTATGTTTCAAAATAATGCCCGAGGGCATTATTTGAAACATAATGCCCTCGGGTATTATTTGTTACGCAACTACCCTTAAAACAATGTTATTATGACAGCAATAATAAACTAGTCGAACATTAAAATATTTATCTATACTATTTTCCATTATCAATATCAGTAAACGAGTGCTGTACTAAGATATTGTTTGATGCATCCCTTTTCTAGCTAATATTTAGGATGTCCAATATTACTCCAAGAGTTACGTCTTTTAATTTGTTTGCTGAAATAGAACCCCTTCCGCAGTAGTTCAGTTCAGACTACGCAAGACTATACAGACAACACAAAAAGAGTTTTGAAGTTTCTTCAGTTTTATTAATTTTAGGAAAATTGTATTTTAGAGGGCAATGGCCGGTTAAGAAACACGTCAAGATTTTGATATTTTCTTTGTTGAAAACTTATAATTGTTTAACGCTTTTCGTCTTGTATTTCTTTTTATATTTATTCAGTACTAGGCTTCAGATGAATCCTGCAATACTATTATCAATTTTTTCAGGTGAATTTTTTTGAGGTCTCATAAAAGTTCAGATGCATGGTCCTTTTCTGGCAAGCTCATCTTCCTTTTTATGTGATGTGGTTACATTTTTCACAATTCCAAACTATTTTAGATTGATAGGCTTCCCATCCTTTGGGATCAGACAGCCGCAAACTATGAAATGACGAATTCTGACGAACGCCATTCGTACGAAATTATGTCCACCGTCCTTTCCTACAGTATTTACCTGGTTTTCGTATACAGACGTTATGGCATTTGCACTGGGCACACCCCAACTCGGCACATTTAATCTCCCGATGGGACATCAGTCAAGGGTTGGTGGTAATCCTTATGACCAACTCGGCACATCTTAAACAAGTGCTTGCAGAAAAACCCATCCCTATTATCGGTTTAACACCTAAGAAAAATATAAATTAAAATGTTTTGTTTAGAAGCTACCTATTATCAATCTAACAGTTCAATCAACAACATCAAAGAAATCAATTCGCCAATTATAGCTAGCCAACGTGAAAAAACACTTTTAATTGTAGAACAACATAAATTCAGTAAATCAAATCAAAAATTTTTATCTGGTGAAGTGAGGTAGCAGTGTGTTAATCGAAAGTGCAAAGCATTTTTCCACATTATGAGCGAGTCCAGAGATCGAGTAATAACGACAAAAAGATTAATCCACGATCACGCCGAAATTATTATTTTTATTTTATGATGCAGCCTACTTATTTTCTGATTTTGTATTATTGTATGTCAAATTTTGTATGATTATAAAAAAGAAACTATAAAATTGATTTTATTTTATTTAAAAACATTAGACTGCCCAGACTACCTGCAAGTGTGCCGAGTTGGGTATTATTGCAGGTACCTGAGATACTCGTATGTGCCGAGTTGGGGAGTCATTAGCAGAGACTACCTGTAAATGTGCCGAGTTGGGAATCGCCGTTTGCACTCGGAAAAGATTTATGGGATGATTCTGATGAAGAATCTATAACATTTGGATTATTAACTATTAACGAATACGCCCTTAAGAAAATTTCTTCCAAGTTTGAAAAATTCAGCAATTGTTTTAGAGATGATTCACAATAATTCGCAAGTAAAATCCCAACAATATGGGATCGATCCGTACTTCGCAGTAATACGCACGCGGACAATAAAGAATGATACAGGCCCAGTGGACGCGACTTTGTTCTTAACTACACATTTGGATCATTCGTGCCAATTTGGACAAATTCGATTTCGCAACTTTCCGTAGCTTTTTCTCCCAATGGACGGGGAGGCGGCTTAGATCAATTGTTGTCTCTGCAATCTTCCCTCAGTTTTATTTTGGCACTAATATTGATTGCATAAATATCAGCTTGGATGGTTATGGCACTGGATTTAATACCACATCCCTCTTCCTTAGCTTGTTTTGATCTATCAATGTACCAAGATAAAGAACTTTCCTTGTAATTGAATTTTTCTGATGTCTAGAGGCTTTTTGGAATTTCCACTTTGTAAATGTTGTCAAAGCTATATTTTGTCATTATGGGATCATATTTTGACATGGGCAATTGATCTAATTTCTGAATGATTTGTGAAGTCTTCAGAATTGAAAAGTTGTAAATTGCCTCTCTTTTGTTCATAAAAATCGTGAAAATGGTTTTTTGAATAAAAGTACTTTGATATATGAATAGCGGAATGCATCCAAAAATATATTTTTATTTCAAATTAAGTATACTTAGTGCAATACTCGCCCACAGTAGGTAATTTGACTACTTAAGTTTTATCGTCTGATAAATTTGAGGACACTAATATTTCAAGTGCAAATTTCGATAACTGTAATCTTTATTTCTGTAATTTTTAGGGTTCAACATTCAAATTTTTAGTTGTTACTATGCATGCACTCAAAATTAAAAGTGCTTTGCAGTTATGCGGATTATCGAAATTTTGTGATAACATTCAATTTTTATTGATCGAGGTTCAGCAGTATTAAATTTGTCAAATTTCTATGACTATTTATAACCTAAATTCAGATTATTACACAAGAGTCAAGATATAAAAAAAATTTCTTATCAACAATTTTATCTTCCATTCAATTTCATTTGCATTACTTTTGCAATAATTTTATCAAATATTATCTGAAATATTGTTTACCAATTTGCTGCAATATCTAAAAATTTTAATAATATAAATTGAGCTGTGAGAGTGTGACAGGAGGATATTTTAATCAATTATTTATTAATATGGGAATGCGAACAAAAATATCCACAAAATAATATTTAAAATTTTCATGTATCGAATAACTTTTGTTCCGCTGAAAGCATAATTTCTCAATAAGTTGTTAAAGCTTTTGTGATTTTTAATTTTATGTTAAGTATATTATTTCTTGACCTTTCCATGACAATTTTTCATGAATTTTTCAGTGGCAAATGTTGTGGAAAATATTTTATGAATAATATCATTTCATTTTGAAAACGTTTGTATTAAAATTAGATTGAAAAAATATGAAACATGCAAAAAAATACCGATTTTATTAACTTTCATTATAAAACAATGTATATTACGTTCCATGTGATACTTGATAGTCAATAATATTAATATTGAATCTTCTGGAATATTTATGTCATAATGCTGTCTAACTGGGAACTAGTGTGTCTAGATCGCGAAAAAAAATAAATCAAATGATTCCATCAAAAAAATATATTGTCATTGAGACAAGATAATAAAATTAATTCCAGCAGAAAATTATTTTTAGCAAGGATTAGATACACAACAAAACTGTTCCACCAGATCTCCAGGACTTAGTTTTGAGTGCTCCACCGGTTTGGGTAACTTGTTGAAACGCCACCACAACTAAAAGGTACTGTGAGCTGTTGCCAGCATAGCGTAACGTTTTCTTCAAACCTACTCTATACTTTTATAGAGGATTTAAGTTCGCCGACTTGAGTGTGAAACATCTCATATTTTTATGTTATTCATTTGTTGTGTGTGAATTGGGAAAATTATGTCAGTAATACAAAATAATTTCAATTTTCACATTTGCATAAAACATAAAAAACTGGTTCTGTGTTAGCCGTGTTCAAGTGCAAATCCTACCTGAATAATTATCAGTTTCGATCAGCAACTGCCATTTCAATGACAACGTCAATTTATTTACATTTTCTATTCATTTAATATATAGAGGCATTACTTTAATATATTCATGTAGGACATATAATATCGATTGTTCTGTGTTTCTTTTACTAAATTATTATAAAATGGTGAGTAATTTAGTGCTACTTTTTTTGTTGAGAATATAAAATTGTGAAATCATTTAGGTGGGAAATGATACGTGAACACAATAGAATGATTGTTCTATTTATGTATACTTGTTTTGAATCATAGTTCAAATTTCCATAATCAAAATGGTTCGGGAACGCAAAAATATTATGAATATTCACCTTTAACACTATTAGAAAATGGGTTTGAGGAGGTCAACATAATTCAAATAAAAATTTCATATAGAAAATTTCATACGTCAGATAACGTATGTAAAACTCCTAATGAGATAAGTGGAGCATGAAAAAAGCAATACTATAATTTAAACAAGATCCTAAGAGAACAACAGAAATAAATGTTGAAGTCAAGGTGGAAAGTAAATAAAAATCTGTGAAAAAACGTGCAAATAAGATAAATAAATGGTTGTGTAATTGAATATCAAATTACAATATCTTGAATTACAAATAATTCTTCAATTTTCTAAACGCAATCATCAAGCTGTCTTACAGCAAATTCCTATTTTTAATTAAAATCTGTATTAATACCAGTACAAGGTAAAAACTGGTTCTTATTGTTTAAGGTCACATCCAAACATTCTAATCTAATCCGCTTCTGTCTCTGATTGGTCATGACCAGTTTTAGAATGACCCACCCACTGAGGCTCGTTTTGGACTAACCAGCTAAATGTTCCATCTGCAGGTAGTGGTTCCTGTCTCTTTGGAAATAGCTACCATTTTGATGGGCGTTTACATTTTTTAGTAGAAAGGAACCCACGATTAAAAAGTTTTTAAAAAATGGGGGATATAAATGCTAGTAGACAATGGAAAATTTCTGAGTTGATACAGTTAGCTATATTTGTTTGTCACACCCATATGTATGAAAAAAGTACTTACACGATTCATGCACATATTGCAGCTACATGCTACAACGTAAATTAACTCCATTTAAAAGTTTTTTTCAAACTGAATCAATACAGGACATTGCTAAACTATTTTATGTACTACATTATGCATTAGCTTGAAATTAGGGGCACTTTAGACATAAAAAAATCAATAATATGTGACAATGCAGCATGTATAAATATACTTCTCCACGGGTGGAAGGGACGTCCCCTGCAACTTTGTTTCGCACTCAAGTGGAAAATATTGAGTAAATTTTTCTACGTGATAATAATACAGCAATGTTAATATGAGAAATATTAAACCACTGAAAAAACCAAAAGTGCATTCACGGCATGCAAAAATAAATTGTTCGTGAATTGTTGTCAAAACTAATAGGGTCTTATTTTGATAATTAACCCATTGGAAAAATAAACAATCACTAAAATTTCAAATCTGAACCACTCCGCGTATCCTGTTGAAGTCAATTGTTCATAAGTCATTATAAAAATCAATAGAGTTTTATTTTGATAATCAAGCAATCGCAAAAAAAATCTTCTATGACCACACAATATTTCCCCAACCATAAATTTCATGGGCAGTTTCCAATGTTTTAGAAATTTAAAGTGTTGCATCAATCAATTGCATATTTCAAAGTGATAGCTATCATTGTAAAATGGCAGATGGCGGTTATATATTAGATAAGTATCACATAAAATAAGTATTTTTGAAAATAATGAGTCTTTTTCTACACGGAAAAAAATAAATTATACTAAATAAAGATTGATGTCCAATAAGCAGTGTTATGATCACTAATTATTACACTTTTAAGCAATAATACCTTTGTTTTGACAATCAATTCACAATAATCATTGTTTAAATACTCAAATTTAAAGTTTATATGCAAAAAACTGGTATTATAAACATTAAAAACTACAATGTGCTTGTTGAAAAAAATGAAATTGTAATAATTATCGAGTAAAAACTCAATCTTTATCGTTTAGGAAGTAAAAATTCATAGTCTGAAAACTAAAATATTCAAAGACAAATCATAAAATTTGTAAGTCAAACTGAACTTTTCAATATATTATATATAATGAAAATATACATGTACAGATCTCATATTTTATGTAGAATGAATATTAAGTTATACTATTTCAATATGAAATAATGAATTCTCAAGTGTATTTAATATTAAAAGAATTATTCAATTTTATCAATGTGCTCCATGAAAATTTACTTAAGTGAAATGGTAAATTTTATATACAATACTAAATTCACTTTATACTTATTATAATCATCAGCTTGTGAAAAGTAGCTTCCGAACTCAACAATTTTATCATTTGCATTATAATTTTTCATGTTTGAAACCTGATTCTCTGACCCTTTCCTCGAATGAGCTTAGAGCCCATAGGATTTGTAGTCTATTATTAGCTACAAGCCTCCAAAGTTTGCAGTGAAAGTGCCACCAAGTGAATTGCTAAGTGATTATCTCTAAGAAAAATTAACAGAATAGGTTAGTGATGCATGGCATTAAAATATTGATTATTTACATTAATATCAATAAAGGTCCAGTTGTAGAAAGCATTGTTAAGGTTAATTACATTGTCAATTATTTGATCACGTGTTTCTAGCCCTACTTGCCGACTTTTTAATATAAATCATATTTTTATCCATAATTCCTTTATAAATAAAACAACAAGTAATTCGGACTCCTATCAACGAATTGAGAAATCATACTCCAAAAGTTGAACAAATTGAGATGTTGCTAATGTCCGATTAGTACGATGTAAGTATTGTAAGTTGACATTTGCACGAAATGAAGGAAGTTCATGATCTTATAACATGATTTATCTAGAATTCGGTTAGATTGATAATATCCTGCAACAATAATGAAGTTTTTTATGAAAATGATCTGTAATTTGAGCTCAGGGAATTTTATAAAAACTTTTTTAGACTCTAAATTATTTATTTATTGCTTTATCTATAATTTCAACAGTGTGTCAATTTATTTTTCTAATGTGAGATATCCGTTTTGTGTGATACTAGATTTATGCCATAATAATTCTATTTCTAGACTACACATATCCCTGAAGAAGGCAACAATAACAACAATGTGAGCGAAACGCCGGTTTTTGTGTGAATAAAATTTTAAACTGTGACTGACTTCCAATCATCGTTTTCATTCATCACCCATCCAGTCGATCATCGCTTTGATATTATTTTATAGTAATAATTGTTTTTTATTTTCAATTTTTTATTTTACTTTTGTACTGAAAATGTAAGAGTATATTATTTTTTTAAATAAAAATTGGAACAAAAGCTGTGAATATATCATTTATTTATTTCAGTTGACAAATTACTACTTACCGAACGAGTTATTGAGCCTTATTATAGCATATTTCATGTTTACAAAAATGCAAGGTAAGAAAAAAAATCGATCAATTTCTTCGAAATTCATTTATGAATAATTGGCTCTTGGATTCTAATTCTGTGTATTTTTTTTCATTCCAGTCTGACGTTTCGATCCTTAAACCGATAATCATCATCGAAAACAATAAAACAAAAATAAACAAAGCAAAAATCTGGATAGTAAAAGATCTACAGAAACCTTGACATGAAAACGTGGGCTCAACATTTACAACAAAAAGAATCAATAATCTCCTGCAATTCAGCCAAGTTTTAAGTAAAACCATGTGAGAGTACCTCAAACAAAGGGAAAAATAATTCAAGTCACAATGATATTTGTCAAGACTAATATTATAAATTCCTCTGCTTGAGGCTCTCTCGTGATGTTTTTCCTCAAACCGTGAATGAATGTCAGAAGTTTATTGTTCTTTTTGTCCCAGATGTATAATCTACGTTTTTATCTGATCTGCTGTATATTTTTCATTATCTTGATACTTGCCGTGTTTCCTTTTTATCATAATTTTCTGATGGTGATTCTTTGTTAAAAGATCGAAATGTCAAACTGAAATGAAAAAAAATACAATATTGCATTCAAGAACCAATTATTAATAAAAAAAATATCTATTGATATTTAAAAAAATGAAAATTCAAACTTCGATAAGTATATTGTACAAGTAAATATTTCACTGAAAGAATTGCTAGTTTTTATTGTTTGAAATGACGAAATTTTATATCAAGATAGGAATATTTACTATTATATATATTCAAAAAATAGTGTTGATACGTGAAATTCTATAAATGAGATAGGAGATTTTTAATGTTTGAAACATTAAAATTTAAAGGTTGAGAGTTATTATTTACCATAGTCCCTGTTACATATTATATACTTCTATATGGAATTATATGTATAGGAATAGAAAATTTTATCATTTGGAACTTTAAAATTTATATCTTGACTCTGTATTATTTTTTCTTAGAGATAATACATTTTAGTGGATCAAGGATATATTTTTCCACTTTTCACTTTGTAATAAGTGACAAATTTCGAGGCAGGTTCCGGGTTACTATTCAAAACATCAAAAACTAGTAGAAATCTTACTAAATGTTGACATTTACTTTTTTCCGTGAGGCTTTCGGAGTCTTCAATTCATTGAGACAAATTTCGACATTTGATCGCCGGAAGTGTAATTTAAAAATGGATGATTATTTATTTTTAATATTTACTAAGCATATCTCCCCGAGAGCTTTAAATTGATACCAAACTAGACATTCTTTGAATAATTTGTAAAAGAAACAATTGACAATCGCTTGAATATTCTCTTTGACACTTCTTCTAGAATTATCCCCACAAGATCTTTAATTTGATACCAAACATGATAGAGCCACAATACTTATTTTTAAACAAACAATTGACGAACATTTGCATTTAATGTCCAAATATGAGTGATAATATTTCTAATTTTACATTATGATTCTTAATATTTCTTTGGTTCAGAAAAATATAACAAATTTTATGATAAAAAGATACTACCGTTTATAAAATAAATGGAAAAAACTAAAATATTCCATCAATAAAGTTTTGGTACCTCTGGTTGGAAAAAACTCAGCTACAAACTTGAACCTAGCTTTTCGATGAAGAATTTAGATATAAAATTTCAGTCAGACTGACCGACAGACCGACTTTTTTTAAATTTTTTCTTGGGCTCAGTAGGGTCTAAAACGTGAAAATCCATCAAAGTCTCGAACTGTCAAAAAATAACTTTTACAATACTTCTCCTACTATATAGGTCAGGGAAGTAAAAAACACTCGAATTGGTCAAGATTTGCGATCTGTAGCGTGTCCTCATACGAACAAGTGCATGCATACGTCGCGTATCTTGCAAAAGTCAATTATCTATTAATCATTATGAAAATTAGTAGGGTCTTACTAACTATGATAAATAATCAATCGAATAAAAGAAGAATTTCGAAAATCGATCCAGTTTTACGATCTGTAAATTGACCTCATACAAACAAACAGATTCAGGAAAAACTAAATATTTAAACATATTAAAAATTACATGATCCTTGAAACGAAGATCTCCTCAAAAGAGCAGAAATAAAAATTGATTACTTATACTATTTTCTATTTTACAGTCCAAGTATTTAAAGTCAATGATGCTTGCCTCGCCAGCTGGTCGAATATATTCAAAATCTTTGCAATCAAAAGGTTTCAAAACTGTGTCATTACTTGGAAAATAGATTTATCAAATAAATATTATACTTAGAATCAGATCAAATGGATCAGGTGCAGTGATTCCCAAAGTGGACGATTTTTCCCCTTAGGAAGCGCTGGAACGATCCAGAGGGGCATTAGTTTTCTCGGATGCGGGCATTAATAGGAAGAAAATTTTCATTCTCATATTATTAATAATAATAATAATAATTCTCCGTGATTCTACCGGAGCAGCCCACACCATCAAATACCCATGCTCGCTTCGGCGAAAGTTCACACCGTCGAATATCCACTGCAGCGAATTTACTCCCAGTACTGCTTTATATGAGTGAGAATAAATGACTGTTTTAGCGGTTGAGCATGGAACGTCGGGCTTGGTCTGAGCGGGCGAAGCCCGCATATTACTAAAGTGCGAAGCACCGCCGGATGAAAATAAAAACTACTGTTTCAGTGCTACTGACACACAAACCAGTAATTGGGGTAAATTTGCTGCAGCGGGTATTCGGCGGTACGGACTCATACCGCAGCGGATATTCGCCGGCACGGGTATTTGACAGTTCGTTACGCACTCTTATTTACAACATATTTCCTTACTTCATTTTAAGACGTAATTAAAAATATAGATACAGTAGCGTTCTAGATTTCGCAATGAAATTGCAGCCGCTTATCTAGCATCATCTTCTCAGCAGAACCACTTCTCCTCTATAGAGTCCCCCTTCTACCAAAGGCATTACAATTTCATATAAATTTGTCATATGAATTGGGCACGTATCCCAGGTATCCGTATCTCAAACTGGGCTCAACCTAAGATAATATCCTTCAGTGCACATGTATAAATTATAAATTCAACGTGGAATCTTGCGTGACTTGAAACAGGGGTTTTGCTTTTCAACCGGCTGTGCTTCGCACCAAAACAAACGGACGGGCTTTACCCGCTCTGACCAAACTCGACGTGAGATCTTGCTTAACTGTTAACAGCGGTTTTGTTCTCAACCAACGGTACTTCGCACCAAAACAAATATTTTGTAAATTAGAAACGAGACTTTTATAATGTTAATGGGTGTTCACATTGCTATGGATTAGAGTATCTATCTCGATCATTGATTATAAGGGTCTCGTGCCCAGTTCACTTGCACCGCTCAAGAGGCAGTCAATATTTCTCTTGAAACAATAAATATCTCCTGAAATCCATTAGCTGATTGTTTTCGAATTTAATTGTTCAATTTTATTACACACAAGCCTCAATGCAAACCAGTTAGAATCAAGATGAACTGAATGTTGATTTTAAACAATTAGCTGACATCTGACGGTTTGCAATTCATGCCATACTTTTTTATTGGTAGCTTCTTGATGGGGACTCTGCCCACTGTACTCTCGAGGAAGCACTTCGTCACACCACATAAAAGATAGATACTTATACATGCAATCGCGGACTTTTTTAGAACTTTGTAAGACAAACAATTCCACCACACAATATTTTCGTGTAATTCTAAGGGCTTATGCAATGCACGCCGAAATTGCTCTTAGAAGGTAGGATTTTTATCGACTTTCTTGAACAATGATAGTTATATTTCTGCCAATTAACATGATATCTTTGTGTATTATAGCCTATGTGCCATATAAGCTATAAAAAATTGCAAAGCTTTATCAAAATCCATCCGGTAGTTTTTGTGTGAAGGAATAACATCTATCCATCCCTACAAACTTTTGCATTTAATAACATTAGAAGGATATATCTTTCTATTTGAAAAAATTCAACTTTGTGCTGAAACTTGAGAGCCACTGACCTTAAAAAATATTATTTTCTGTAACCATATGTCCCCCTTTGTTTCATAAAATAGGATTTTTGAATGTTTTGTTGTATAAAAAAAAAAAAAATGGCGCAAACTTGTCTCTGGGGTACATCACCAAAGCATTAATTTATTTTTCCAAAATAATAACAATTTCAAGTAACCGCTCTAGTTCAGATCAATAAAATTCCGCGTATAAATACTCCAAGCTCTGAAAGACTACCATAGTAGCTGGTTTCCAGGACAATTTTGGCTGCCCCAGCGACACGCTGCAATCAGTCGATCTTGCTCAGGAACGACGCCAGGGATGGGCCCGGGAGGGCGTTTGATCACCTGAAAATAGGCTGTGCCTACCCGCATATTGCATTTTTAATGCAGGCCAGCAGGACATGTCCACATTCACTTACATCTTACGACCAATTAAGGCCCACCCATCAATTCAATCCTGGCGTCGTTCCTGCGTCTGCTGTCCATCAGAGACCGACTTTAGTCCGCTCCCTATCAATGAACGACTTTTTGTTACCTATTATGTGATCAAATCTAGCCTATTGCCTTTCAGATAGAGCTTTCCTAATTAACGTTAGGGTCAAGGGAGAAGTAGTTGTGCTAGTCGGGGAGCCGGCTGCAACTAAATCGAACGGCCAAATTGTAAATGAATCGATCGAGAATATATAGTGATCAATAATTGGATCCTGTAATATTTTTCGGGGTCAACTTCCCTGATGAAATTTACGATTGAAACTAGTACCATTCGATAGCCAAGGTCAAGTGCTTTAAGTACGGGTGGGGCAGAAAAACCTATCCGATTTCAAAACGATATAAAATTAAAACCAGTCAACTTGTCAAAAAAATTTTTTTATTAACATATCGCAAATTTTATGCCATTTTCAAATTTAAGTTTTGAAAAGCACATCACTAAAATGTCGTCCTTGGGAGCGGATACACTGATTTAGGCGCTCGCGGTAGCTTTCCATGACTTTCACCGTCATTTCCACAGGAATTTCTTCAATTGCCCGAGCAATTTCCCTTCGTAAAGCAAGAAGGGTCCTTGGTCGATGCTGGTAAACCTTTGATTTGAGGTAACCCCAAAGGAAGAAGTCACATGGAGTGAGATCCGGTGAGCGCGGCGGCCAGCCAAGTTCACCTCTCAGGGAATGTCCATTGATCGTCGCGATGTGTGGGCGGTTGCACCATCCTGTTGAAACCACACATTTTCCACGCCATTTTCTTCCATTTTGGGTCTAAGAAAATTTTCCAGCATGAAACAATAGCGCTCGCTGTTGACCGTTACGGTTTGCCCATTTTCTTCAAAAAAGTAAGGCCCCCAGACGCCTAGGCGGGAAAGAGCACACCACACAGTCACTTTTGGGCTATGGAGGGGTTTCTGATGGATTTCTCGAGGATTTTCGTCACTCCAATATCGAAAATTCTGCCTGTTAACGGCACCACAAAGGTGAAAATGGGCTTCGTCCGTGAAGAGCACAACATCGTCGTCTGGGAGTTCTCGGAGATCGCGACACAGGTTCGTACGGGTTTCAAAATCCCTTTCACTTAATTCCTGTGCAACAACCATTTTGTAGGGATGCAATTTGAGGTCCCGGTGCAAAATGCGCCGAATACTGCGGTTGGAAATCGCCAAAGCGAGCGAATGTTTTCGCGCCGAACGACGCGGGGAACGTTCAATCGCGGCTCTCACATTGGCCACGTTTTCAGGTCCTGTTGCTGTCCTGGGACATCCAGGCGACTTCTTTTTCAATGCTGAACCCGTCTGTGTAAAATTTGACACCCACACTTTAATCGTAGCGTGATGTGGAACAGGATCATGACGCCCGAGTCCGAAATGAATTCGAAAAGCACGTTGTGTAGCAATTATCGAACCGTCGCATTCGATAAACCGCTCAATAACAAAAGCACGATGTTCACCAGACCAAGGCATGTTGACTACTGACAAATGGCATAAAACCGGCTTTCTAACGGTTTTTACCCCACTACTCTACCTGCCCCCTCTTCTGAGAAAAAGGGATTTGAAATCGGATAGGTTTTTCTGCCCCACCCTGTATTAACACCTGACCCGTTCGAGAAAGTGGCAGCCATGTGTAGTCCATTTTCGTATTTAACTGCCCTGATCGAACTTACGATAGTTGTTTCTTTCCTATCTCGGACAGGACAAGAGATGACAACCTAATTTGTCTTAAAGTGCTTGACCTTCGTTATCGATTGTTCTATCAAGGAAGTTACAAAAAAATTGGCCGGAAATGGCCTTTTATCGACACTTATAGTAGGATTCTGAATTTATAAAGTCTGGCACTCTACTGACAAATATGTTCCCGATCGATACATACACAATTTGGCCATAAGCCCGATCAGAGAAGATAAGGAGCGGTTGGCTCCTGAACTCTGTGAATTATTTCTGAGTCAGGGTTCATTGTCAAGAATCAAATATACTCAATCGGCTTGAAATCCACATTGTGTCTAGTTACTTGAATTGCAAAATAAAAATAGTGGGGAAGCAATTACTTCATCTATTTATGTCGGTTGAGAATCAAAAAATTTGTGGAAAATTTTATGTCGCATCAATTTCAACACATAAATGGCTGATATTATAGCACAGCCAAGGTCAATCTAAAAGATTTTTCAGTGGAATTTCAGAATAATTAACATTCTTTTCATCTCTCGTCATACTTTATTGGTAAGAATAGTAATTTGGTTTTGTACCAAGAAAGTTAGTATTATATTCAAAATTGAAGACGAATTTCAGGAAAAAGTGTATTACTTCATGAGGCAGTATCCATTTGTTCAACAATAATTTTTTATCCAATCAAAACAAGTATAATGCTATCCAAAAAAATACCAAAGTATAGGTATTTTTATACACTTGGTAAATAGTTATATCTTTCTCAGGAAAAACAATAAATTATTATGATTGCATGTCATTAATTGATGCAAAACAAATTACATAAAGCCAGTTTATTTTGAATTATAAAATCTAATTTTTTGCGAATGAAAAAACTTTCTATCTAATGAATAATGATATGTGAAATACAATATTTTTGATCTTAATTTTGCAATATTGGCAAGTGCAGATTTATATATGGGCTTTTTGGACTGCCCCCGTGAATATAAAGCACTTTCAGCTCCCATTTTAACAATTAATCTGATTAGTTGAGAAGATTTCTATGTAGTGTTAGTCCAAGACCCCACAAATTTACGATCTGTCCCTGAATGTTGGGATTTGGTTAAACAAAGCTCAAATAATTTTGAGTGTGAAAAAACATGTACTTGGAGCCAAGTCATGCATTATTTTCATCGTTCGTGTGCGAACATGGATGTAAAGTTACATATCTCGTTAAGAGATACGTCTTTTCGAAAGCGTTCCTGCGCATATATGCAAAGGTTCATTTTTATGTCAAAGCGGTATCGGAGGTGAGAACAATTATTTCGTAAGACTTTCCCTTTATATCAGATTTAATTTATTCGAAGTTTAGGACAAGAAAACAACTGAAATTCAAAGCTTACATTTCACGTATTAGGTCCAGTATTATAGTCACAGTTCAAGTTTAGATCAAATCTGGACAAAATTTGTTTGTAAACAAACCAAGAATCTTTAAGACTTCTAAAAAATGTTTAAATACCGCCAACATAAAAATAATTGCATTAAAATCAAGCTTAACTAAATTTCTCACTTTAACACAATGTATAAGTCTAAATATTATTACCGGGCCTCCTACTCATACCTAGAGATCAAATTCTGTCCTAACGAGCAGCTATACCATTTTCATGATAACGGCAGCTGCTCGCGCTGCTCATATAATAACAAAAAATTTAAGAACAGTGTCGATTTTACAGTTTACAAACTCGATATTTTGATATGTGTATGTGTTAAAATTCAATGAAGTATTACAGATATAAAAACACTTATTAGAATATAGTTATCTTAAAGGCAAGTTAGAAATATTTCATACTTCAATGCGGGCTTGGACGTTAATATTATCATGTTTGTTTTTTAGGCTAAATTATAATTCAATAAAACCGGTTGTGGTTTTTCTGCAGTTGCGTTAGAAATAAGAAAGAAAATATTGATAAGAAATAGACTTTCCATTGTTTTTGTTAAACTGAGCACTATAGTCAAAACTTTTTGTTATTGCAAATATGCATTACCTTGAAATAGAACGCAACTTTAAATAACAATCTCATTTAAAACACAAAGTCTTGTTCGACTCATTTTTATGTAATATCTGATGACTAATGGAGAAATATTTCTACGCCCTAATACTCACCAAAATATTATAGCAAAAATGGATATTCCAAGTAAAAAAGAACAGTCTCCATTCTTGAATGATGAAATTTTATGTATTTGAAGACGTTTCGACCTACATTTTTATCTTATCGACCTAAATATAATGAAAACTTAACGTAAACTGATAAAACGACAATTGAAAAAAAATCACTTGAGTCAGAATATTGAGTAAAAACGTTATGAAGTGTATAGCTACTTTCACAATTTTAGGATAAAACATCTTCAAACGGACATAACCGAGTTCCTCTACCACCGATGACCGTAAGGGATTAAAACAATTTTGGGGACTTGAAGAGCATGTTCATGTCATAAATAATAACGCATCAAATAATCATTATTCTGTACTGCGATATTTTATTTAGCTCTGACAAAGCTCGACGTGCCATGCTCAATGTTTATAGACAGTGGATTTTGTTTTCAATCGGCGGTGCTTCGCACCCAACTTACAGATGGGCTTCGCCTGCTTTGACCAAGCTCGACGTGCCATGCTCAATTATTGTCAAACCGCTAGTACAGTCATTTCTTCTCAACCCCACCACTTTCTCATTTGCAAATCATTCTTAAGTTCTAAAAACAATTTATAGCTGTAGCCACCTGGTGCGAACAAAATTATTAAGATTCGGATTTAAAGTGAATAAATCCTGTAACCAAGAAATATTGATTGTATTGTTTTTAAATTTCTTAAAAAAAGTAATACGTTCAGTGACAGTGAAGTTATGTACATCGAGGCTTACTAGATGTGCTAGAAAAAAATATTACGTGAACATCACTTGACATACTTGTACATCATTGGATATATTAATATACAAAAATTTATCAAAATGGTGGAAGGATGTACTTACTCGCTATGAATCATAAGCCTTATGTAAATTAATTTACAATCATTTCGTATTTTTAAATTGATTAATGAAATACTTACACAAAATTGAGATTTTTAAAGAACGGAATAATTTATTGTCAGTTGAAAAAAGATTTGCAATTATGAAAACATGTACTATATATAAAATCCAATTCCAATAGATTCCGATTTATGCGAAAATTTTGAAAAATTTTTCAATAAACTTATTTTCGGTTCAGCCGATCGCAATTATAATGCAAGGTGTACAACTAGATGTCATAGAAGTGTTTAATACAAAATTTTGATATTCTACGATTGAGTCTTTTGAATTTATGCGGAGAAATCGAAAAGTTTGTTATATAATCTGCACATCCGACTCAGCCGATTGGTACGAGAATAAAAGGTAACCATTAAGATGTTACAGCAATTCCAAATACTGAATTTCAACTGGATTTATGCGAAAAATTCAAAAATTGTTTCAAGTAAAGTGCACTTTCGGTACAGACAATTGTAAAGTTTCTATATTGCACGCTTGACTGGTTTTGAGATTTGCGAGTTACGAATGACCGCACATACATACATACATACGTACCAACATCAAGCCGAAAATAGTCAAGATGGATTCAACGATACTCAAAACGGATATTTCCATCGAAATTTGAAATGTGAATTTTGTTGACCTCACAATACTCACTTTTACTTTGTACAAGTAGTACAGTCATTTGGTTCTGAAGAAAGAGGTTACTTGGAAAGCTTACCGGGAGTTTTGAAAATGGGTAATTTCATAGATTTCGATTTGCTCTTTCAGAATTTCAACTTTGTCATCTCGTATCTTAGTTCCTACATTTATATATATCCTTTCCGACTGATTTCACGATAAAAGCCATCATATACAAAATGAAACTAAAAAAAAGTTTCTACCATTTTTTTTTCGTAAAATCAATAGTTTTTGTGTACACACGGAAAAAACTAAATGTTAACATTTAGTAAGATTCCTACTAGTTTTCGATGTTTTGAATGCTAATCCGGAACCTGCCTCAAAAATTGTCACTTATTACAAAGTGAAAAGTGGAAAATATATCCTGTATCCACTAAAATGTATTATCTCTAAGGAAAAATAATAAAGAGTCAAGATACCAATTTTAAAGTTCCAAATGATAAAATTCTCCATTCCGAAACATATAATTATTCCATATAGGAGTATATAATATGTAACAGGGACTATGGTATATAATAACTTTCAACTTTTAAATTTTAATGTTTCAAACACTTAAAATCTATCTCATTTATAGAATTTCACGTATCAACATTATTTTTTGAATATATTTAATAGTAAATATTCCTATCTTGATTCAAAATCTCGACATTTCAAACAATAGAAACTAGCAATTCCTTCAGTAAAATATTTACTTGTGCAATATACTTATCGAAGTTTAAATTTCCATTTTTTTTCAATATTAATAAATATTTTTTTTATTAATAATTGGTTATTGGATACAATATTGTATATTTTTTTCATTTCAGTTTGACATTTCGATCTTTTAACCAAGAGTCACCATCAAAAAATGATGATAAAAAGGAAACACGGCAAGTACCAAGATATTGAAAAATATACAGCAGATCAGATGAAAACGTAGATTATACATCCAAGACAAAAAGAACAATAAACTTCTGAAATTAATTCAAAGTTTAGGAAAAAACAACACGAGAGAGCCTCAAGCAGGGGAATCTATAATATTAGTCTTGACACATATCATTGTGATTTGAATTATTTTCCCTTTGTTTGAGGTACTTTCACATGGTTTTACTTAAAACTTGGGTGAATTGCAGGAGATTATTGATTCTTTTTGTTGTAAATGTAGAGTCCACGTTTTCATGTCTAGGCTTCTGTAGATCTTTTACTATCCAGATTTTTGCTTTGTTTATTTTTGTATTACCTATTGTTTTTGATGATGATTATCGGTTAAAGGATCGAAACGTCAAACTGGAATTAAAAAATACGCAGATTCAAAATCCAAGAACCAATTATTCATAATTGAATTTCGAAGAAATTGATCGATTTTTTTTCTTACCCTGCATTTTTGTAAACATGAAATATGCTATGATAAAGCCTAATAATTCGTTCGGTAAGTAGTAATTTGTCAACTTAAATAAATAAATAATATATTCACAGTTTTTGCTTCAAGAGTAGTGATTTTTATTCAAGAAAATAATATACTCTCACATTTTCAATACAAAAGTAAAATAAAAAAATAAAAATAAAAAACAATCATTATTATAAAATAATGTCAAAGCGATGATCGACTGGATGGATGATGAATAAAAACGATGATTGGAAGTCAGTCACAGTTTAAAATTTTATTCACACAAAAACCGACGTTTCGCTCACATTGTTGACATTGTTGCCTTCTTCAGGGATATGTGCATTCTAGAAATAGAATAATTATGGCATAAATCAAGTATCACACAAAACGGATATCTCACATTAGAAAAATAAGTTGACACACTGTTGAAATTATAGATAAAGCAATAAATAAATAATTTAGAGTCTAAAAAAGTTTCTATAAAACTCCCGGAGATCAAATCACATATCATTTTCATAGAAAACTTCATTATTGTTGCAGTATATTACCAATCTAACCAAATTTTCTTAGATAAATTATGTTATAAGATCATGAACTTCTAACATTTCGTGCAAATGTCAACTTACATCGTACTAATCGGACATTAGCAACATCTCAATTTGTTCAACTTTCGGGGTATAATTTGTCAATTCGTTCACAGGAGTTCGAACTTCTTGTGTAACCTCCATGATTTGAATAATGAATACAAATTGTATTTATTATGGAATCATGGATAAAAATATGATTTATATTGAAAAGTCGGCAAGTAGGACTAGGAACACGTGATCAAATATTTGACAATGTGATTAACCTTAACAATGCTTTATGCAACTGTAAATAATTAATATTTTAATGCTATACAACACTTACCTATTCCTTTAATTTTTCTTAGAGATAACCATTTATCAATTCACCTGGTGGCACTTTCACTGCTAATTTTAGAGGCTTGTAGCTAATAATATATTACGAATTCTATGGGCTCTAAGCGCATTCGAGGAAAGGGTCAGAGAATCAGGTTTCAAATATGAAAAATTATAATGCAAATGATAAAATTGTTGAGCTCGAAATATACTTTTTACAAGATGATGATTATAATAAGTATTAAGTGAATTTAGTATTGTATATAAAATTTACTATTTCACTTAAGTAGATTTTCATGGAGCTCATTGATAAAATTTGATAATTCTTTTAATATCAAATACACTTGAGAATTCATTATTTCATATTGAAATAGTATAACTTAATATTTATTCTACATAAAATATGAGATCTGTACATGTATATTTTCATTATATATAAAATATATTGAAAAGTTCAGTTTGACTTACAAATTCTATGTTTTGTCTTCAAATATTTTAGCTTCTAGACTATGATCTTCTACTTCTCAAACGATAAAGATTGAATTTTCACTCAATATTTATTACAATTTCATTTTTTCAACAAGCACATTGTAATTTATAATACAAATTTTTTGCACATAAACTTTAAATTTGAGTATTCAAACAATGATTATTGTGAATTGATTGACAAAACAGCGATATTATTGCTTAAACGT
This sequence comes from Dromius quadrimaculatus, assembly GCA_963989225.1. Classification (NCBI taxonomy): domain Eukaryota; kingdom Metazoa; phylum Arthropoda; class Insecta; order Coleoptera; family Carabidae; genus Dromius; species Dromius quadrimaculatus. The sequence continues at coordinate 13,671,535 of OZ022327.1, read as the reverse complement.
GTAATAATTGGTGATCATACCACTGGTTATTGGACATCAATATTTATTTAGTATAATTCATTTTTTTCCGTGCGAGCGCCGCAAACCATTAAAATTTTAACTGAAATTTGTGAATTATAAAATTAACTTGAATCAAAAAACCGTACTAACAATAAATATTCTACTATACGTTAAAAAACCAGCTTATTATAGCCCATCTCCCACAGTTATAAAGGAATGCGTCGTTTTTGTATGGGGCGCCTCTCTCTCCCTCTTCTCAGTGTCGTTTGCATTTATTAGAGCCATGCAGAGCCGGAACTAGGGTGTGGCGAAGGTGGCCCCTGCCACGGACGCAGACTCCTAGGGGGCGCAAAATTATATTAACCGCATTAAGCAAATCATTCAAATTCAAATTTAAGAAATATTTTATGACGGGATTTGGGTGAGAAAGCTTATACCGTTATACTACCTGCTACCCATCTCATCTTATGGGTTTATATGGGTTATTGGCTTAGATCATAAGGTTATTGGAGATGTACACCGCTCTTTTTTCAAATTATAATATATATATAATAATTATGTCACGACTTCTCATCCACAACTGCAAAACTACAATTGCGCGGCGCTCGTACGCCAAAACTATTGATTTTACGAAAAAAAAGGTCATCTTAGAGAATGTAGGAGATTTCCTCCAATACATAATGATATGTATTGAAGTATTTTTATCGTGAAATGAGTTGGAAAGGATATATTGTCAAAAAACTGCTTTTAGACGCCATTTTTCCAATATAGTGACGCAAGCGGCAAAGGTACGAGGTGAAACTCGAAAAGAGCACATTTAAATCTACGAAATTAGCCATTTTCAAAACTCTTGGAAAACTTTCCAAGTAAAACCACCAAATGGCTGTACTAGAGTAAGTTAAAAGTAAACTGATGGGATCTGACAAAAGTGATTCAAAAAAGGAGTGCAGTCATAGCTCATAACATGCTAACTCCGCCAAAGGTATTAATTATGTGATCCATATTAATGAGTGCAGATTTTTCCAATTGCTCGAGCTACCTCTTTTTGAAGTGAAATTTTTTATGGGACACTACAAGCTATGAGATTGGGAGTGAACTGGTGAAGCTAAAAAATCTGTAGAGGGTGTAAAGTAGTATCCGACCGAAAGTCAGATTCTGACCGAAACCTATTGTTCGGTTTTAACACTGATCTCTAATATAACACTGGATTGGATTTAGGCCGCTGGAATGCGGCCCCAATTGAGCGTCGCCATCTTGGCAAAAACTGAGGTTTTGTGTCAGATCAATACCGCGTTGTGCCACGATATTTAAAATTTAGCTATTTGGTTTGCCGGTATTTTATTTATCAAACATGATGATCGAGTGCATGTTTTGCGGAAAGAAACCCGATTCATCGAGAAATTTGACACTGCACAAGTAAGTACTACAAATGAACCTGAAGTAACTGTCGTTATGACTGAAATAAGTAAACATTACTTATTTTTATTGCTATGCTATGATGTGAATATTTTCAAGATTTCCATCCGATGAACAATCATTCTAAAAATGGCTCGAACAAATCGGTTTGCCAAACTTAGAAATAGAAAAGATACACGACTCTGGAAAATGATGTTGTTCCGACTATTTTCAACGAACTATACAAAAACTATAGCGTTAACTGCAAAACCAAAAAAAAATGTTCAAATAGTCACACAATTCTCAATACGATTTATTTATTGTTTAGATTTATAATAAAAATCGTAAAACTATTCAATGAATTTGATAATTCAGAGCTAAAATGTTTAAAAAATAGTTAAAATACTGATACTAAAAAGTTAACAAATATTTTGAGCTATTAATGAATATTTTTAAATATTTCAACTATTATAACAATTTTTAAATACTTTTAACTATTATTGATTATTAATGTGTGCATATTGACGTATATTGAGGATAATTTCTTCATCTATCTTGCATTATACTTTGAATTTCATCGAGTGTCTTCTATAAGTGTTTTGAATTTGCCGCCGAATAGTGACACAAAGCCTCAGTTTTACTGTCAAGACCGCCGTTCAACCGGTGCCGCTTTCAGATGCCAGAATACGGTCTAAACCCAATCCAGTGTTATATTAGAGATCAGTGGGTTTTAACCACAACCTTCGACCGAAGCCGAAGCTAAAGCCGAATGATCAACTTCAATAGAAAATTCTATAATACTGGCTATAAACCATATTATTGATGTAAATTGTGTAAGAACTATTTGGTGTTATGCATGATAGTAGTAATAAAAAGTACTCAATAAGATACATAGAAAATATTTCCCAGTAGTTATTGAATGTTTTAAAAATATTATGGCAACCAGGTTTATAACAAAAGAAATTATTTTTTTTTCAACAGTTGTGTTAAACAAAATCTAGCAATTCATCATGGTGAAATATACGCTTCAAGAATGTCCCCTTATTATTCAAAACTTCTTTTTAAACAATAGATCTTTTGTCCAAACTCGTTCGCTCGGTAAGTGAAAATAGTTTGAAATTCGTCGAATCGTAAAAAACTATAAGTGAATTTATTCCACACTATAAAATATTATATTTGTAATATAGATCAATAACAAATGCTTTACTCCATAAAAAGTTTAATTTCTAACGGCGTTAGTTTTCACCTGACACATTTTTTGGAGATGAGCTGCTCTTGAAAATTTAACAGAGTGTCATTTCAAATATGAAATATGAGATGTGAAGTTCGTTCCAGAGTGAGAGAGAGTAATAAATCAAAATTTGCAAGAGTAGTATTGGATTTTTGTCAACTAATGCAGCAAATAATTCCACAAGAAAAACAAGATATAATTTTACTAGAATGGTCATAGAATGCACGCCTTATACTTGGTACAAAGTTCACATGTCGAAAAATAGAAACACTGTTATAAGTGTTCGGATAAACCCTTTTGGACCGTTAAATAGACGTAGATAGGATGTTTCAGAGTGATATTTGTGTTAATTATGTTTTAAGTCAACTGTTTTCAGCTTCCAAAAAGTCACTTAAAATAAATATAGGCACTCATCTCATGGGAAGTAGCATTAGTAACAGTTTAGCTGACTTAATTCTCTAAAAGTTCGGAAACCAAGTCGTTTCTGACAAGTAATATGGTATTATGTATCACAAGCGAGCAATCTGACAATGGTTCTGGAATAGATAATATTATCGAACGTTAGGGGGATTATTAGCCCGTATATATTGTGTCAGCTTTAGAAGTCATAGTTTGGCATCTTGAAAAATATAAAATCAAAATGAATTGATAAATACCTTCTCACTAAACGAACGATATGGGAAATGGCAAAAATTTGCCACGCCTTGGATAATAACATAAAAATTATTCGGAGCGATATCGATTTAACGCCATCGACAGCGCTGGAGACGCGTTCAGGTCTCAGCGTCGGTAGAAAAATGGAAAAACACAAAAATAAAAGTGCAACGGCGAATCCGCCATTTTGAAAAAACTATAAAAGCAAATGAGTGTCGAGACGATCGGTAATTGTTTTCGTCGAGCGCTTGTTTTGTTTACAATCCCAATTCCCCGCACTTCATCTGATTCAGAGTGGACCACTTGTTGCCGACTAGTTTTTTTTGTTTCGCAAATTTACTAATTCATATATCACAGAGATGAAGTATAGCTACATGATTATGTACTCTTCAGCTTTAAATTGCGAAAAGGGTCACCTTAGATGTGCAGCTCTAATATTTAACTATTACACGCTTCTGTTTATCATGACACCTTTTACGATTAAATTCATGAAAGCAAATTTTGATTTTCCTCTTCTTTATTCGTACACTTCCATGTTTAATAATCAATTCCAGAATTGTGATGGAATAATCTATCCTGATTTCGAAATTATTTTCAAACTTTTCACAACCCAAAAATGGTGTACTCTGGCTCTTATGAAATACTGACAACTACATTAGTCTTTCTTGCAAAACAAGCTTCAAATCTGTGTGCGCAATTATGGAATATATAATTATAATCATAAAAAAACTTTTGAAATTTAAAATGAAGGCATTGTGATATAAACAAACAGTGATATTACGACAATGTCCTTTATAACAATAGCTGGAATTATTTGCAATTTGGGAAATAATTGCAGCTAGTTTATACGAACCTGGTGTACGTACATTATACACAGCAACAGTCTGATGCAACAGGCGAACGTGCAGTGTGCAGTGCGACGCGAATTACGCCTGCAGCCTGCCGCTGCTCAAATCCATCTGCTGCTTTTACACGCCAACCAAAACAGGCGTTATATGTACCACTTCCTATTTTAATATTTATTCATCCGTTTTACAGACGGCCCCTTGCACAAATTATATTCACATTGAATGTCGTTTATTTTATTATTTATTATTGCTTTCATGGCATTTTATATCGACCCACTGGCAGATTCAATTTTTATTGAGATTTGGGTAATAATAATTGGAAGACTAATGCTGTATTTTTTCATAGTCGCCAATAATATGAAAGAAATTTTTTGTTCAGAATTGAATCGTTGGAGAAACCAAAAGTGCATGCACACCTCGTGTATCGTACAAAAATCAATCATTTATCAAAATCAGAGTATACAAAAAATCATCATGAAAATCAATACAAGTACAAATTTGGAGAAATTACTTTTAAAACTAAATATTTAGGAAAATGAGTAGTGGGTAGTCACATATTGGCCTAAATTGTTCATGAAAACGAAAGCCTAATTCATTTTGACACTAACATCGAAAACCACATTTCAATATCTTGTGTAACTCCCAAGATATTGAGATAAATATTTTCTACCCTAAAATTCAATTATGCATAGTTCAGCAGCAATTGTCTTTTGAATTTTTATTTAATCTTTTACCTGAAACTGGGTATGTGATTTAAAAAATCAAGTAGATCGGACAAACCTATGAAACAGCAGCTTTCATTTGGTACAAGTTTGAAGTCTGTGAGTGCTGTAGTTGCTGAGAACTGAGAACTCAGCGTCGCGCCAGCCAGACAGCCAAAGTGTATATAATAGCGTATTTTTTTTGCAAAAATGCACTAAAAAGAATTAATTTTTAACAGACTGCCAATTATAGAGAAAATACTACAGCAGTAAGCTTATGATATCCCCGCTAGGTGTTAAGCCATATTGAAATGAATTGAATTTTAATGAGCAACAAAGAAAAGCTTTTTTTCTTAAATTTTTTACAGTCTGCTATTTTTTTGAATGTAAGACAAGTTTGTAAAAGCAATAAGAACTTTGAAAGTGTATCTATTCTACACGATACATAATTCCTCATTTAGTTATTGAACTCTACCTCCCTTGATTTTCTAGCAGCAAATTCTTTCTCAATATCAGTACATTTTTTTACGTTTTCTTCTTTTTCCAATTTTCGCTTTCTGGATTGATTTTTTTTCTTCCATCGACCATCTACATACAACAAATGAATAGATTAAAAACGAAACAAAATTTTATTTTTTAATGTATCAAAATATTTTTTGTTAAGCTTAGCCCAAATACAGCGATCTTCCGAATTTCAAAATTGTATTTTATGTACATATTAATCAGAATATTTTTTCCCCTGTCGCACTTCAGTATTAAATCGTTAAAAATAGTAGCGAAATTTTTTTCTGATTTATAGAATTGTTTTTTCATCTCAGGAGATTTGAAATAATCAATAATGATTAATTAATTACCTACAGCTCTATATATGCGCAAAATAAAATTTCAGATCAAATATTATATTGGATTTGATACAGAATGAAATTCTTTCATTTTTAGTGTGTAGTTTCATAGAAAAAAATATAAATATATCGACTTACCTCAAGTAAACTCCAATTCATAGGCCAACAAATCACAAATATTAAATCACTGAAGTCACAGAGTATAAGTAATATTTCGTTTCAACTCATTCAAAATCAAAACAACAAATGAGCCATTTTCAAATATTAATGAGAAAGATAAATTTAAATTCATAGTAAAATTGAAATTTCAGAATGAAACAGTTACTTATTCACCTCGAAGCCACCCCTTTTGTCAAATCAAAGTTCTTGGAAGTGAAAATGAAATTCTGAGAAGGATATCAATTGCGACAAAAATATTTCTTATTAGAATTTGGACCGAAGTCAAAATAAATTATGTTTGAATAGTGTATAAGGGTTATTAATTTTTTCTCCTAATTCGTGGTAAATCAAAATAGGTTGACTATATATTTTACGTTATAATTAATTTTGATTTTTAGTTATTCTTTAAAATTTTCAAGTTCAAAATCATTTTATTAGTCCTAATAAAATATTTTGCTGTTGAAATTAGTATTCAGTGAAAAAAAATTATTTTCGGGGTCCAGCTGTCGCCCTCAAGGCCTTGGCGCCGGGGTGCCGTGCACCCCTTGCACCCCCGCTCGAGACGCCCCTGGACTGACCGACCGACAGGGCGACAGACGACAGACAAACCGACAGAACGATCTTTTTAAAATATTCTTTTTTGGGTTTAGTATGGTCTAAAACATCAAAATCTCGAACTGTCAAAAAAATCACGATTACAATACTTCATAGCTCAGTGTGAATATGCTGGCTTTGTAATATGGAGGTCGCGGGGTCGGCTTCCACAGACGGATAAAAAGTCAGTAGGATTTACACTGAATTATAGTATACTCTGTGACGTACTCTCTACAAAAACTAAGAGTACCCGTAGTTTGACGATTGGTAACCGCATTCTATGGCTCAAGAAATATGTTACTGTTCTGGTGAAATCATTGATTCATTGGAAAAAAAGTTTCCTGAAACATTGATTTCTTGTAATGCGAGGAACTTAAGAAGAATTGAACAACTTCTATGCCTAGAACTCCAAGAAGCTGCGATTTAACACTATTAGATGATTCTTATGAGGTTACATGTAATCATTGGTTTATGGTCAATGCGAACAAACCACCGACAGTAGAGAACTTGATAACTAGCTTACAGCTCTGCATGCATGAAATTAATTTATGCCACAAAGTGGCCGAAAATTGGATTAATCGAATTCGCTCCTGCAAATCGTGGAGGATGTGTTGTACAACATACCATTTCTGTAAATAAAGGGTCCACCTATAGACCCTTTATTTATATTTGATTGAATCGTTGATCGAATAAAATTTTCCGCCACCACTGACGTCGGCAGGTTCGGCACACAACTCGCGCGCTTTTAAACAAGATCGTAAGTTTTCGGCGGCTGATAGGAAACTTAGGCTTTGGCCAAACCTTCGGCTGATTTTTGGCCGAAGCCGAGAGTGGTTTTTCTGACCGAAGCCGAAAGGATTTTTTCTGGCCGAAGCCGAAGCTGTAGCAGAAGGCAGAAGCTGAAGGTTCGGTCGGACACTAATTATTACCAGTTTAACCTTACTCATCTGTGATATTTGTACCAGAAAGTGATTAAACTACGATAACTAAAAGTATTTAAGACGGAAGAGTTTTCTCCGACAAAGTAAACAAATTCTCGATAAAATTTTACAGTTATTAAAAAATCTGACGTGACCATCACGTGACTTACTTGTACATCATTGGATATATATATATATATATATATATATATATATATATATATATATATATATATATATATATATATATATAATACGATGTGATTTTGTGTTTGATCATATATATCATTGGATATATATAATCAAACACAAAATCTCATCGTTCCACAGTTAATTGTTTTGGATTTACCCAAGAGATTCTAAAAATCTGTCAAGTAAAATTTGCTTTCAGGCAAGTCGGTTGCTATGGAAACAGTAGGGCATTATTCTTATACTACAACATTCCTAAATACTGATTTCCAAAATTCTACGACTGCCAACAGATCTGAATTTATGCGCAAAATTAAAAATAAATTCTCGTTGAAGTGCACTTCCGGTTCAGTCTATTGTTATGAAAATAGTAGGCAATCATTCAGATGCTACAGTAGACTGAAATACCAAATTTCAATATTCTACACCTGATCCTTTCGAATTTATGCGAAAAATTCCAAAAGACTGTCAAGTAAAGTGCACTTCCGGCTCGGTGGATCTCAATCTCAATAAAAATAGGATATGAGCATCTAGACGGTATAATCGTCCTAAATACTGAATTCTAACTATCTACGTTCAATCATTTTGGATTTGTGCGGAAAATTCAAAAAATGTTTCGAATAAATTGCTCTTCCGGCTTAGTCGATTGCAATCATAATGCAAGGTTCACAACTAGATATCATAGAAGTGCCTAATACAAAATTTGAATATTCTACGACTGATTGTGTAAAATTTATGCGGAAAATTCAAGAAGTCTGTCATATGAAGTGCACTTCCGGCTCAGCCGATTGTTACAAAAATAGAAGGTGACCATTAAGATGGTACAGCAATTTCAAATGCTGAATTCCAGTATCCTATGGCTGAGCATTCTGAATTTATGCGGAAAATTAAAAAAAAGTTTCAAATAAAGTGCACTTCCGGTTTAGCCGATCGCAATCATAATGCAAGATGTACAATAAGGTGTTATAGAAGTGCTTAATACGAAATTTCAATATGCTATGGCTAATCATTCTAGATTCATGCAAAAAATTCAAAAAAAGTTTCAAGTCAAGTGCTCTTCTGGCTTGGCCGATTCATACAAAAATAGCAGATAACCATTCTGATACAACATCAAGTTCAAATACTGAATTTCAACATCCTACGGTTGATCATTCTGGATTTATTAGAAAAATTCGAAAACAGTTTCAAGTAAAGTTCACTTCCGGTACAGACGATTGGAACCATAATGCGAGGTGCACAACTATAGCAGCCTTAAATACAAAATTTCAACATTATACGTTCAACCAGTTTTAAAAGCCAAAAATAGTCAAAATGGATTCAGGGATGCTCAAAACGGATATATCCATCAAAATCTCGATATGTGAATTTTGTCGGTTTCACAATACTTCCTTGTACTTTGTACAAGTAAGTAAAAATGATGTAGATTTGTCGCAAATCACAAGAGAAAGGTTGTTCATTTTTAAATAACACAAACTCTGAAATAGTATCCTATCTACGTCTATGTATCGGTCTAAAAGGGATTATTGGAACGTTTATAGCAGTGTTTCTATAGTTCGAAAATAAGTTTGTTTCAAGTATAACGCACGTTACATTCTGTGAAGTTATAGCTTACTTTTCTTGTGAAATTATTTGCCGCATATTTGACTAAAATCTAATATTATTCAGGAAAATTTTGATTTATCACTCTCTCTCATTCTGAAAGTAAGTAAATATCTTCAGTTTCCGTAAGATAGTGAAAAAAAATATCATTTTTATCAAGTTTTCACGGTAAAAACATTGACTTTTCATGTACACAAAAAGCAGACGAGCGCAACTCTTCTACCTTTGTACGATGAATGCGTGGATCATTTCAAATAATAAAATACTCAGCAGGAATCGCAAAACTATTCATGTACAATACAATATATATTGTTATAGATACAATACTAGAATTGAAAACAAATTCATGTTGATAATATCAAGTTGAATTCTATATTCACTAAATATATCGGAAAAATTTTAATTTAGAATTAGATATTGAGCAGGCTAATAATTTGAATAATTTCAATCACAAAATGGGAAATCATTTGTTAAATAATTAAATGTAGCATGTTCTTTCGTAAAATTACTATTCATTAGCTTTATTGGATACTATTCATCTATTAGTTTCAATATTATTGATTAATTATGTATCAGATGCAAAAAACAGACCACCTGATATATCTAGTTTTCTGATTTGATGTTATGTTTAGAACCAAACTTTTGATGTGAAATGCAGGAATGGAATATTGAGATATAAAAAAGTAATATATAATTTTTTTATTTTATTAAACAGAGTAGTAGTCGAATATAAAATTTGAAGAGATTCGTTTTAAAAGTATCAAATAACAAGATAAAAAATGTATTTATAAATTAAGTACTGTTAAATGTATATTTTGATTGTAATTGCATACAGGGGACATAAAATACATTACCCTTCTTAGGTTCGTACGCGTGGGAACTCTTTTGTGGATTACAAGCCTTATAGATATGTTAAGGAGTTTTAAGGCTAGGGTCGGGTAAGTACTAAAAACAATCATGAAACAGATACCTGAATCTCTGATGTATGCAAACGTTAATATTCAGACCCATTGAGTAAGCTGGGCGTTGGTGCAAAAGTCATACGCTTAATTATTATGTAAACATTGCATTGACCTTATCACCTGAGCTACGATGAGCATAGTGCGAGGCTGAGAAAAATAATATAGAAGCATTACTTGCTAATTAATAGAAACAACAAACACCTGTACGACTTGTTGACTGAAAAGCAATGGACAGCTATCGTTAGATAACAATTACATGCGACATTGATCGTTATTTTATCGTTATTATTTTCTCCTTTCATGCAAATAAAAGTTTCTTAGGAAATTTTCAGCATTAAAATTTACTATTAAGTAAAGATCTGGATACTGCTTTTTCGTGCAATGAGCAGACACATCGAAATTTGGTGGCAGCTTTCGGGGATAGTTGACCTTCAAATTTAAATGTCTGGATGATAAAAAGAGCTGAGACTGAGAGAACTGTATTAGCTTCTAGTACTGCTGGTAAAAATGCTGAAGGGGGTGGGTGAGGAAATTCGAGCATTGGATTCGCTGCAGTAAATAATATTTTACGTCAACACGTAAGTATGAAGAAGCTGGCAACATGGTGACTACATTTGTTGACCCCGGAATAATAAAAAGCAATGATGTAAATTCATGCTCCGCAAATTTGAACGAAGGACATCTAATGGGGTGTTTAATACAAATATGACATCCAAACCAAACAATAGTCAGTAACGTGGGGTCTTTCAAATGAATATAAGCCCATGAAAGTAGTGCGCGAGTAAAACTCATAGAAAATTGTTGCTGCTTTTGTACTGTAATTGCAGATTAGTATACGGCAATTTTCAATAAATACGATAACGCGATCTTACAAACTGTCCTGAAAGATATCTGAAATCTCGCATTAATCTCAATGTTTCGATTAAGGCGCAGTTATAAATTTCTCCAAGTTCGTGTCGTATGCTTTTCATTCATTTTCCGGCAGTTTTCCAGTTCGACATTGTGGTATCGCGTACGCACGGAACAGTGGTACGTGCGTACACCCAAACATACACACACACCGTCTGGCGGCGGAAAGGCGGCGGGCGGCTGGCGGGTGAACGACCTCGCGAACCGACGACTTCAACTGCCGATGGGTTGGGATAGGCCAGGGAGGACCCGCACCATAGACGGAGAATGCAGGTTTCGGTGGTCGCCGGACGCGGACATTGCCCTCGACAACCTTAACTATACCAATGAATTCTACGTCATCGGTTGCACGGTAGCGTGCAAGCATTATCTTTAAAAAAAATACACATGATTCTCAAAATGCTTTATGAACGCTTCAATAAACAGGGAAGTGACTGCAGAGCGAATAGGATCAAAATAAGAAATTTCATTTAGACTATAGTGCAGGCAGAGTTTGCCTTTTACCCGGATGAAATTTTGGCTCGCATGCATCTATTCACAATATCGTTGTGCTGTATTCAGGACTGATGCTGAAATTCTGCATTTTCTTGTTCATATTATTAAGCATGGAACTTAGTTTGATGTTTAATTTGCTTTCATTTATAATATTCGAAGGATATTCATGTAAAAACATATTTTAGAGTTATTAGTTATGGGGCTAGAAAATCACGTCTTCGGAGCTGAAATCTAAATTTTATTATGACTATAACTATAATAACGAACCTAAATACAAATTTGTGGAACTAAACTTACCGTCAGTCGTCAGAATTAATTAAAATTGTGAATGCTGTGACTTTGGGAAGAATAACGGTGGATTGTAGATGTATGCATTTCAACTGCATGTAAGCTATGTTCAACTTAAATGGCATTTCGTACTTAACAATATGCTCAAAGTAAACAATGTTGTTAACGCTTCATACGACAAAAATATTTTGTGAAGTAAAACTTGTCTGGAAGATTTCACGATTAATTTGTTGATAAAATTAATTTTTGGATTATGATAATGAGAATTCTATAATTAGAGAGACGCTTATGAGAACGCACAAATACAAGCAAGAGTGTGAATACAAGTGGCTTAGTTCAATACCTGGTGCATCCGCACGTCATATGCGTGCGTGCACAATGCGTATCACGCACCAGGGAAATGAGGGACATTGCCCTTCTCTTGAAGACTGAGGGTGAAACATCTCCCCCGTACATTGCCGATACTTTCCTATCGTAGGGTGGTATTCAACCCCTGCGAAACACTGGAATTAAAAAGTAAAAGGGTCATTTTCCAAATACCCACTTGTTTATCATATTCAAACATAGGGTATTTTGCATTTTACAGGTGGATTGGCTACTAATAATACACGGTAAATAAGACTATTATTGAATTAACCTCAGTCACAATCAAATTACCTTTTGGCCTCCTGAACTGTAAAATGCATGTTCAATTGTTTCTACTCGATGAGTAACTTGATTTTTTTATATTTACACTGTACACAATGATGGAAAGTATTGTCACATTTTTATTTCCTAAATAATAGGGAAAATATTGAAATAATGATTTTTTGACCATTCGAGATTTTGATGGATCTCCATGTTATAGACCCTACTGAATCCAAATCATTCAAAAAAAGTCGGACTGTCGGTCGATCTGTCTGAAAGCGTACGAATTTCCGACTGAAATTTTATAATTAGGTTTTTTATCAAAAAGCTAGGTTTATGTTCGCAAATGAGCTTTTTTCGACCAGAGGTATCAAAACTTTATTGATGGAGTTTTTTAGTTTTTGCGCTTATTTTATAAACAATAGTATATATCATAAAATATAAAATTGATCATTGCATAATTTCACACAACATTTACCTGAAACTTTTTCAAAATTATTGGTGATTTATTTGTTATCAATAAAATTTGAATTATTATGAAATTCGTTACAATTTTCTGAAGCAAATAAATAATGAGAATCATAATGTGAAATTTGAGTTATTATTACTTACATTTGGACATTCTATGCAAACGTTCGCCAATTGTTTCAGCAAAATAAGTAATTTGGTTGTACAGTGTTTGGTATATCAAACTAAAATTCCTGTGGAAATATTTCTGGTAGAAGTGTGAAAGAGAATATTTGAACGATTTTCAATTGTTTTTTCATAAGATATTTGAATGATGTCTAGTTTGGTATCAATTTAAAGCTCTCCGGGATATAAGCTTGGTAGAAGTCTGAAATAATCACTGAATTCCATGTTACCATCTAAAACATTTTTCAAAATTATTAGCGGCTCATTTGTAATTATTAAAATTTTAATTATTGAAAAAAGAAATAATGAGATCACAATGAAATATGCAAAATTAATTAATAAATTTTTGGAACAGTGATGAAACTAGCCACTTTAATGGCCATAAATTACGAAATTTGTATTGAAGACACATATTATAATGCTCTGCCTGAAAAGTAAAGGTAATGCATAAACCTTATTATTCTAATTTGATTTGTTCTACAAGCAAAAGAAAGTAAAACGTCAAGTAGTAGAGAATTTCAATAAAGACATTATGTTGTTAGTGATTCTTCAATAAATATTGTTGTATGTTTCCTATCGTCTTACAATTAAGCGCGAATTACTAAACCAATAAAATGTCCACTTTAGTGCTACAGTCCCACTCATGAACATTATATAGTAGTAAACATAAGGAGTATAATAATAATAAATAATCTTCACGTATATACGTTCTTAGTACAAGACTATCTTATGTATCAATTCCTACGAAATTATTTCGAATGTCTCTCTATTTTGTGGTGCCTTTAATAAATAATGTCATTACAAGGACTAATCTAATATTTGCAAACAATATAGTATTGTAATGTTTATTGCTTTTGTAGGATTTGTTCATAATTAAATAAAAATCACTATTTCATAATTTAAAATAAAATAAAAGTTTTTTTCTTCCGGATATTAGGACTAACTTTTGGTCTTTTTCAGATCGTTTGCTTGCCCTTATATACGGAAACCCGTTTTTCGAAATATTCTAGAATTAGTCGAGCACGTTAGTAGATTTTTCGATTTGGTAGGGCGACGCGATACGAAACAAAACAGTCCGAAAGGGCCCGCCCAGACAACAGAGATGTATTCAATGCTTATTTTATTTTTGCGAATTATGAAACTTTTGCACGTCACAATATCTTTGATGAACTTGTTGAAGAGTAATATTGAATGCAAAGTTTAAGATTCAACACAAGTCGTTTCGATCTTCCAATCAACTTCAGGTAGATTGAAATTCAAATATTGAAGGACGAGTTTTGAACTGATAGGATGGGAGGATTATGAAGGAGCTTTAACAGTTGGGGTGTTATATCGAATTGGATTTGATTTGAACAGTCATGATTTCTCTGAAAATCTCTAAGTTTTCCAGAAAACTTGGAGATTTTTAATTCGTACCACCTGGGAGCGTTTGGACTCTTTATTTTCTTAAGCCATACATTGCTTGATGAATAATGAATATTTTCTCAGAGTTTTGCCGTTTTTCTAATTTTTGTATAAATACAATAATTTTTCAACTATCTATTTTAAGCGCATTTTTTATAAAAAAAGCGCTATTATATTCACTTTGGCTGTCTGGCTGGCTGTCTGGTTGGCTGGCGTGACGCTGAGTTCTCAGCAACTATACTGTTTACAGACTTGAAACTGGTACTAAATAAAAGCTGCTATTTCGTAGGTTTGCACAAATTGCTTTAATTCAAGCTCAGTGATTGTGGAAGATTAAATTATTTAATTACTTGTTTCAAGTGAAACAATGCCCATAGCTATATATGACATTAGGGATATGGCAGCTAAAATTTATTAAAGTAGATAAAAATTTAGTTACAACTTTAGCCTCGGGTGTCACTATTATTATGTACAGTTGTCAAATCGGTCCGGGATTCATTCAATGACTTGTTTGACGCGAATTTGAAGCTTATTAGAATGAATTATTATTATTGGATGAAAATTTGTTTACTTTTAGTGTATTTTTTTATATAACTTTGATAAAGATCAAATTATCATTTTAGGCTACAGCACTTGACCACCCGTCAGTCAATAACTAAACAATGAAGATTAAAAGGTATTTTTGAGCTTGTACATGCATAAATTATGTACCTATCAAGTAATCAACTTGAAACTAGTACTAAATGGAAGCTGCTATTTCGTAAGTTTGCCCAAACTGCTTGATTTCAAGCTCAGTAATTGTGAGAGATGGTAATTTGAGAAATCTCTGAGGTAACAAGCATTCATGAGCTGTGAAAAATGCGCTTTCATCATCTAGATGATTTTTCCATTTTTTAAAAAACTATATTAAAAATTTTTTTTTTACGGAATTGTCGACGTTTGAATTATTTCTATATCGTGAAAAACATAAGACTGAGCTTCGAGTTGGGTGTCGCCTAAGCATTTTACACATTCTCTCTAGAATATTGTGCCTAGAGTCCAATGTGTCTTAAATAAGCATTACAATGCTAAATTTTTCATTAGGGCCATTTCTAAAGATTCTATTCTCAGAACATCCGATTTTAGAGACTTTCCATGCATTCTATAGAGTGGAATCAAAAATCGGGCACATGGTTTTACTCGGAAGTTATTACAGATACAAAAATATACTAAATAACAAAGTTGTAGAAGACCAAGCGGGCCATTTCATTATGGATTAAAAAAAAAATTTAAGTCAGTGCATGATTTTCAAGTGAAAGTAAAATACTACGCTATATTAAAACATACAAGTTGATAGAATATTTTTTTAAAAAATTTAAACATTTAAACATTTAATATCCTTACAAAGAAGAATGCTATTGAAATGAAAGTAAATTTTATTGATAACATTAATGTAGGTACAGTAGGCTATGGACGAAGGACCAAACAATAAAGCTGTCAATTAATTTGTTCTACTAATTGCTGTAAATTATGATTTTTGTTTTTGGCAATTATTTTTAATGCATTTTTGCAAAAAAATACAGAATTATATTCACTTTGGCTGTCTGGCTGGCTGGCTAGCTAGCGTAACGCTGAGTTCTCAGCAACTACAGCACTTACAGACTTGAAACTGGTACTAAATGAAAGCTCGTTTTTCGTAAGTTTGCACAAACTGTTTGATATTTTTATTCATACACCCAGTTTTGAGTAAAAAATTAAATAAAAGTTCGAGAGATAATTACTGATGAACTATGAATAACTGAAATCTAAAAATTGCTGCACAGAATGAGCAGCATGTCATTAATTAAATTTTAGACCTTAAATTTCGAACTAGTGTGGGTTAATACCAATTTTAGTGAAAAAAATATTTATCTCTATATCTTGGGAGTTGCACAAGATAGTGACATGCGGTTTTAGATTTTAGTATTATAGAATGAATTAAACTTGTGTTTTTATGATTAATTCAGGCCAGTGCAGGACTACCCGTTACTCATTCTTCAATCTGTATATCTGTAGTTTTGGAGATAATTGCATAAAATTTTCAGGGATATTTTTAATATAACTTTGATAAAGATCATATTATTATTTTAGTGTACAGCACATGACCTTCCGTCAGTCAATAACTGAACAATAAAGACTAAAAGGCCCTTTTGAGTTTATACGTGCATAGGTTATATATAAAATAGACACAGCTTGAAACTGGTTCTAAATGAAAGCTGCTGTTCCGTAGGTTATTTGCCGCAACTACTTGATTTTAAGCTCAGTGATTGTGGGAGGTAATAATTTGTGAAATCTCTGAACTAACAAACATTCATGAACTACCAAAAATGCGCTTGGATCATCAAGAAGATTTTTAAATTTTTTATATAAATGTAGAATACAATAATTGTACAAACGAATATTTATTTTTAGGCGATCATAAAATTTCTGCATGGTGAATTAAAAAAATATATATATAATTAAAAACTCTATTTTTACAAATTGTTACAAGCTATAAATGAATTAACGCAGAATAGAGTTTTGCGAGTGATTTTTGGCGAATTATCAAGAAAATAATGATTAGGAGTATTAGAATGAGGGAATTAAGTCAAATTATTTAATCTTTTTTTTTCTATTCTACAGTTTCAGCAACAGCTAAGCCACTTCAGGAGCGCTACAATTACAAATTAATTTACTATAGATTTGGATCTAGTGAATGTTGATAATACTTACAAAAGAATTATTTTGTTTGGATATGGAATACATATGTTTTGAAATTATTTTAACATAGTTATATAGCGAGAAAAGAGTTTTCATTCATCTATTGCCACAACTGATTTCTATGGAGGACGCTGACTAAGTGCGTGTGGAAAAGCGTGAATGCACGCATTGCCAGAAAATTACAAATTGACACAGGTAAATATCAGTCAGTTGTAGTGTCAACCAATTAAAATTATATATAGGCATATACATCACGCAAGATATCAAAAAATATAAACAACTATACATACCTATCAGGACAAGTAATATGAACATAGATTTTAAAGAATATTGTTGTATATTGTGCTAAGCGTTAAAGTATCAATCTTCTCATTAATATTGTGTTTGTCCTGTTTTATACACCAGCATCTCCAACGTAAGTATTTTATTCAAGTTGATTTAATCGAGGATTATACTAGTTCCATAAAAAAAGTATGTCCTGTATCAATGCAATGAGTAACTAAAGCACTATAGGGCTCCATTTTTACCACTCAATTTTTACCATTCAACTTTGACCGCTGCATTTCTACCACCATACTTTTTTACTACTATACTTTTTACCACTATTTTTACAAACACAGTACAATAAAGTTTCATTCAAAATTGGATATTATGTCCTCTTGAGTAAAGTAGGTACTCAACAATTTTCTCTTCGTCTTTTCTGGTCTCGTAAATAAATTGGAGTTAGATTAGAAATCTGCATGACACGTTGAGCTTGGTCAGAGCAGGCAAAGCCCGCTTATTAGCTAGGTGCGAAGCATCGCTGGTTGAAAACCAAAACCACTGTTTATGAATGTACTAGCAGTTTGATAAACATTGACCATGGCACGTCGAGCTTGGTCAAAGCGGACGAAACCTGCCCGTTCATTTGAGTGCGAAGCACCGCCAGTTGAACACACACTTACACACAAAGCAGTAATGGAGATGGTGACAAAAAATGTTGGTAGAAAGAATATGTTGGTAAAAATGGTGGTGGTAAAAAGAATTAGTGGTAAAAAAAAAAACGGTGCATGGTAAAAACAATAAGTAGTAGAAAAAGAAGGTGGTAAAAATTGATTGGTAAAAGTGAGGGTGAACCCTATACTGATTTCCAAAATTCTGCGACTACCAACAGGTCTGAATTTATGCGCAAAATTAAAAATAAATTCCTACTGCAGTGCACTTCCGATTCAGTCTATTGTTATGAAAATAATAGGCAATCATTCAGATGCTACAGCAGACTGAAATACCAAATTTCAATATTCTACACCTGATGCTTTCGAAAATATGCGAAAAATTCCAAGACTGTCAAGTAAACTGCACTTCCGGCTTGGTGGATCTCAATAAAAATAGGATATGAGCATCTAGACGGTATAATCGTCCTAAATACTGAATTCTAACAATCTACCTTAAATAGTTTTGGATTTATGCGGAAAATTCAAAAAATGTTCTGAATAAAGTGCTCTTCCGGTTTAGTCGATAGCAATCATAATGCAGGGTGTACAACTAGATATGATAAAAGTGCCTAATACAAAATTTATGACTGGTTGCTTAGAATTTATGCGGAAAATTCAAAAAGTCTGTCATATGAAGTGCACTTCCGGCTCAGCCGATTGTTACAAGAATAGAAGATGACCATTGCTACAGCAATTTCAAATGCTAAATTCCAGTATCCTACGGCTGATCATTCTGGATTTACGCGAAAAAAAAAAGTGCTAAGTAAAGTGCATTTCCGGTTTAGCCGATCGCAATCATAATGCAAGATATACAATAAGATGTTGAAGAAGTTCTTTATACGAAATTTCAATATGCTATGGCGGAACATTCTATATTTATGCAAGAAATTCAAAAAAAGTTTCAAGTAAAGTGCACTTCTGGCCTGGCCGATTCATTCAAAAATAGCAGATAACCATTCTGATACAACATCAAGTTCAAATACTGAGTTTCAACATCCTACGGTTGATCATTCTGGATTTATTAGAAAAATTCAAAAAACGTTTCAAGTAAAGTGCACTTCCGGTACTGATGATTGGAACCATAATGCGAGGTGCACAACTAGACGCTATACCAGTCTTAAATACAAAATTTCAACATAATATGTTCAACCAGTTTTGAGATTTGCGAGTTACGCACGAACGCACGCACGTACGAACGCAAGCACGCACGCACGCACGCACGCACGCACGCACGAACATACGTACCGACATCAAGCCAAAAATAGTCAAAATGGATTCAGGGATGCTCAAAACGGATATTTCCATCAAATTCTCGATAGGTGAATTTTGTCGGTTTCACAATATTTACTTGTTACTTTGTACAAGTAAGTAATAACTACAAAATTCGATCCAAATTTGCAATCTGTAGCATAGATACACTTACAGACCAACAGATGGGAACGGATGTCATTACTTCTTCGACCTGTATAATAGGAAAAATATTGTACGTAATCGTGATTTTTTGACAGTTCAAGATTTGATGTATCTCCACGTTTTAGACCCTACTGAACCCAAAAAAAAATAATCTAAAAAAAGACGGCCCGTCTGAAGGCACGGTAACTTGAGAACGCGTACGAATTTTCGACTGAAATTTTATATCCAACTTTTTAATCAAAAAGCTAGGTTCAAGTTTGTAGGTGAGCTTTTTTCAACCAATGGTACCAAAATTTTATTGATGAAACTATTTAGTTTTTTACGTTTATTTTATTAACAGTAGTGTTTATCATAAAATATGAAATAGCTAAAATTTTTCCTTGAATAATTTGGCACAAAATTCATATGAAATATATTTTAAAACTATCAGCGGTTTTGTTATTATTAAGATTTGAATTATCATAAAATTCGTTATATTTTTCTGAAGTAATGAAATGATAATCATCATAATATGGAATAGAATTATTATCACTCGTATTTGGACATCACATGCAAACGTTCGTCATTTGTTTTTTTTTTTTCAGATAAGTGATGTCGTTCTATCGTGTTTGGTATCAAATTATCGAATTGGCTCTTGTGGGGATGATTCTAGTAGAAGTGTCAAAGAGAATATTCAAATGTCAATTGTTTCTTCAACAAATTATTTAAAGAATTTCGAGTTTGGTATCAATTTATAGCTCTCGGGAAGATATGCTCAGTATATATTAAAAATAAATAATCAGTGGAATCCGCATTACCATCTTTAAATTACACTTCCGGCGATCAAATGTCGAAATTGTATGTTCCAATGAATTAAAGCCCCGAAAATCTAAAAAAGGACTCATTTTCAAAAATACTTATTTTCTGTAAGGATTAAAATATAACCGCCATCTGTCATTTTACAATGACAAATGTCACTTTGACAATGACAACTGTCACTTTGAAATATGCGATTAAATGATGCGAAACTCTAAATTTGTGAAACAGTGATGAAACTGGCCATTAAATTTATGGCGGATTTTTTTTTAAAGGCTACAATAAATATCTGAACATTTTTGAAATAGTATTATTTTCTAGATGAAGCTCTTTTAAGTGTAAAATTACCCAAATTATCGTCAAATCTTGAGGCTGACGCGTTAGTCGATAATGCAGAATTCTCAACAGTAAAATGAAACGATTAATGTCTGGGATCAATAAAAAAGTTGTGAAATACAAAGTTCAAAATGATAAAAATTTACATGTAAATGTACATGAAACTATTATTGTTCAAAGCGTGTGTAAAAAAATGATAAGGCCAAATTTATTGTTTTATTTACACAAATAATGTGGTACATTTAGCATAGTTGATATAGTCCAGGAAGACGACTGAATAATGCAAGATGAAGGAAATGTCAATTCCGTTTCCGTACATGAAGTTGAGAATAAAGGCAGCATAGGAGTATGTATGACTGTATGTATTATACGATATACTGCATAGTGTTCACCCTTCTCTCTCGTGTGATATTGAATATTTAATATGCTTTAACAATAGTGCAAGCAAATGCATCTTGATTTTTGTCAAAATAGTTTACCAACTGTTTTTCCTAATTTATTATTAAGATAAATAAAGATATATTTTGTAAAATTGTCGTTTATCTACATCTCAGAGTGGAAATGTAATGATGAATAGTTAGTTTAAATACAAAAAGATGAATTTTAAGAAAAAGATGAATTTTGGACATTGTTCTAACCTGATGACTGTTATAATTAAAAAATAATTTTCAGCTACGAATCATGTTTCTAAATATCTAATAGAAAACTGTAAATGGTTTACAGCTTTATGTAGAACTGTTATAATTTGTAAACAAAATAGATATACTCTCATGTTCCGTTATAGAGAGTTCGGATTGAACACCTATCAATATATGAATAAATGATGTTCACTCTAAAAAATTGTAATTTGAAGTCATTACGGTTGATTGCAGTTGTTTAAAAAGCTCATAAAATAAAAAGGGGTATTTAATATGCGTCAAAAACATGTGAATATTGCTTTGCGGTCAGCGGTTCGTTT
This sequence comes from Dromius quadrimaculatus, assembly GCA_963989225.1. Lineage (NCBI taxonomy): Eukaryota > Metazoa > Arthropoda > Insecta > Coleoptera > Carabidae > Dromius > Dromius quadrimaculatus. The sequence goes on along the minus strand of OZ022327.1, from coordinate 13,649,891 downwards.
ATTGAAAACAAAAGCGATCATTTGCCAAGTAAATGCTACATTGAACCAAGTGCACGTAATGTTACACAATGAGAATGTGATGTGACGATACTAAAGTGCAGCGCTATACTTAACGTAAAGTTAGTTGAGTTAGGTTAGGTTAGTAAAGGCGTTGGCTTTTCATAGCGCGGCAAAATTTGCGCACAGCATACGGCCAAAAGTCGATGTTGCCCGCTCGCCCCTAACCACACTTAAGCCTCAACTTGTTGAGGAAGGTTAGAGTATAATGAACCGGTTTCAACCTTGGTTCGTTTGTTGACCGCTGGTTGCCAAACAGCGCGCTGTCCAAAAACAAAAAGAGCTTCCATGAATGCAATGCACTCGTTCAAGGTCAAGCCGAATCGACATACATCTGTCTCTCTCTCTCTCTCATTGCATCTCTCTCATTGCATTGACTTACGAATTGCATGTGCTCGTACTTGCCTGAAATGCATCATGTATCGATATTCTTTTAAATGTTACATCAAATTGTAATAAATATGCGAAAATCATATTCTAAGATTTATCTAGCACAGTTTTTTACCGCTGTTGTTACCGTTTTGATGACCTCATAATAACGTCTAATTATTACCGAAGTAGGTACATTAAAACCTGTTCAATAAAGTATCATCAGAAACATTAGTTATTTTGTTATCTTCTCGAAATGTGATAATATTTAATTACATTGAACAAGCATGTTAATATTCTACAACATATGAGTCAGTTGAGAAGACACATTTTTTATGGTTTTCTAAAGTTGAATCGAACATAGCAGCATGTAATGTCGCAGCCAGTTTCGCGTGTGCCCCGCAACCCGCAATGAACGTTGCCCGATCGTGGATCACAGATCGTTAAAACACGATCGGGTTGTTGATCGATTGCGAACCCCGCTGCACTGCGCGACCGGATACCAAGTTCGCTGGCCAAGCGCTGCAAGATCTACGTTTCAAAATCATTTGATCTTTACATCTGCCATTTATTTTGCTGCGGAACTATTGGAGGGGTCATTTGACTTTAGATCATTATTATTGCTACTTCCACTAGAAAATTTATTGTAATCATTCTTTGCTTGAAAACTTGAGACTATATACTTTTATAAATATATATACATATATAAATTATATATATATATATATATATATATATATATATATATATATATATATATATATATATATATATATATATATATATAAGGTGCTTTTTTGAGATGCTCGTCTATCAATATCTTGAGAACAGATATAGTTAGAAATCTGGAACTTTGCACATGGGCCGTAATGATAAACCCGAGTGAATCTAGAATATTTTCAAAATAGCGTCACTTCCGGTTGTACCGGAAGTCGACATCAACTTTCTTATTTTAAATGGAATTCCTATAAATTATTAAATTTTTGAATTCTCCTCTATTTTCAATGGGATTTTATCAAAGCAATTGGGGCTTTATTTTAGACAGATCCTGAAGTAAATTCATTTTCAAAAATTCTTTGACAGATGCATGCAGCTACTAAATATCGGATATCCCAAATTCACATCGTTGAAAAAATTTTATTTTTTGCATACTTGCTCACGATGAAATAAGGTTTTACATGATGTCAATTATTTTCATAAATAGTGTGACGTGCGAGAGTGGGGGAAGCTCGTAAAGACGACGTAGTATGGGAGGGGCCTTTCGTCCTTGTTACGCCGCGCCGCGTCGCAGCACATCACCCCTCCCAATGGAAACCTCTAGTAATATTCTAGAAATGGAAAGAGTCGAGAAATAGAACATTCGAGAAATCGATATTTCTCTATATAAGGCGAAGCAAAAGACGTGTGGAATACAGTAGTAATAAGAGTAGTACTGGTGAAATGGAACTAGAACAGTGAATATCGAACAGTGAAGGAAACAGTGTATATAAATAGTGAAATATAAATATCTGCGAAACAAATAAATAAATATAGTGTTATTAGTGACATAAGAAGAATAAAACTTTTATTTCAATTTAAATAATTAAATAGTGACTTTTATTTAATCACAAACTTGATTTCGTCAAGCAATAAATATTACAATATTATACATAAAGTGGCTTCAAAATTTGAGAAATAAAATGTTAAAAAACTCAAATCTCTTGAATGAAAACCCCCATTTTCACAACAGCTTTGAATTCTTCTGCAAAAACAAGACAAGTATCTATTTCTGAAGGTTTCTGATGAGATATTAACAAAAAATTATATCAAATTCAAAAATTAAATTTAACGAAGTAATTAACTAATAGGAAAACAACTTATGCAATAAATTGAAGTTATTATAGGGTATCATAAATAAAACAAAGATATTTTGTGTAGTTGTCGTTTATTACTTCACGACTCGAGTTGATTTGGGATGTATGCGAAAAGCAGATACTCACAAACGCAACATGTCGAAAAGGCAACTCAGTCGGATAAGCGTAGAAGATGAACTTTATCGAATGGGAGTAGAGGATGAACAAATTTTGAAACATTAGAAAAAACAACATGCAGGATTTAGAGAAAGTTCGAGACAAAGAAAATATACTACAAAAGAATCTAAATCGTTTGCACATGTTAATATTCAGAAAAATTAAAGCAGTTAATTCTGAGGATCTTGAAAGAATTTTGTAGCCGGAAGCATGCACAGTGGACCATACAGTATTTACGAATCTGGAGGAAAAAAAACCCCGGGAAATAAAACCCCGGCAAAAAGCCCCGGAAAAAACCTCCGGAAAAAAACCTCAAGGAAAAAAAATCCTGGAGAAAAGCCCCATATTGTGATAAAAACCGAAGAAAGTTTATACAACGAATATTATAAATTAGGTATATAAGGGTGTTTTCATTAAGTTTGATGATAAAACCAAGAGTTATAAGCAATAATTTTATATAACGTGTAATATATAATGTAATACAAACATAAATACAGTGTCTTCAGTTTTATTTATCTATTAGCGTCAATAATAATATAGTGGAGTAAAACGTTTGTGTTGAAATAATTTGTAAGTCAGTCAATTTTGCGGGGAAAAAATTGAAGAAATGTACAGAAAATACTTTTAGCTGTAGAAGTGGTTATACTCCAAGTGACTGGGTCTACCCTATCTAATAATTTAATTCTTGATGAAGGTAATCCAGTGCAAAGAACAACGTTGAAGCTATTATCAAATAATCTGGTTGAGCTCATTTTAGGCTCTATTTGAAGCAGATTTTATTAATATATGATGAAGAAAAATTAGATAAAGAGTTTCTTATTAAATTCATTCAAAAAACTGCTGTAATAATTGGATTAAAAATTTTTGGATGCTTCTTTTCCAGTTATTGTAGATTTTCCAAGCCGTGGGATGTGATACTCTTATATTTTTGTGGAGATTTCACTACAGAGTATATTTTAATTTAGTGAAAATCATACTGACTTTCTGTCCGAACCCTGGATCACCCTCACTACCTTTTATCCATAAAATTGACTACAATTGGTTTTGGATCAAACTCTGAAGTGTCCATGTACCATATCTTAAATTCTAATTAACTATGTTTCTAAGTTCAAGATTCAAATTTCTTTTTTTATATTTCTAACGCAATCTCGTATTGCTTTCAAAGTGAATCTATTAAAAGCGCTTAACATACGAAATTGAACGTTTGGGTGGTTTGGACTTACATTACCTTCTAGCCTAGTCAAATAAGATATTTCCATAAGGATAATGTTATAAATCAATTTTTTAATATATCCGTTTTCAGCATCCCGGAATCCATTTTGACTATTTTTGGCTTAATGTCATGTCGGTACGTATGTTCGTACGTGCGTGCATGCGTAACTCGCAAATCTCAAAACTGGTTGAACGTATAATGTTGAAACTTTGTATTTAAGCCTGGTATAGGGTCTAATTGTGCACCTCGCATTATGGTTCGAATCATCTGTACCGGAAGTACACTTTACTTGAGACTTTTTTCGAATTTCTCTAATAAATCCAGAATGATCAATCGTAGGATGTTAAAATTCAATAGTTGAACTTGATGTTGTATCAGAATAGTTGTCTGCTGTTTTTGTAAGAATCGGCCAGGCCAGAAGTGCACTTTACTTGAAACATTTCTTGAATTTTTTGCATAAATATAGAATGATCCACCATAGCATATTAAAATTTCGTATAAAGAACTTCTTTAACATCTTATTGTACATCTTGCAGTATGATTGAAACCGGCTAAGCCGGAAGTGCACTTTACTTGAAACTCTTTTTTAATTTTTCGAATAGAGTCAGAACGATCAGCCATAGGATACTGAAATTTAGCATTTGAAATTGCTGTAGCATCTAAATGGTCATCTTTTATTTTTGTAACAATCGGCAGAGCCAGAAGTGCACTTTATATGACAGACTTTTTGAAACGATTGAACGTAGATTGTTAGAATTCAGTATTTAGGACGATTATACCGTCTAGATGCTCATATCCTATTTTTATTGAGATCCGACACCGAGCCGGGAGTGCACTTCACTTGACAGTCTTTTGGAATTTTTCGCATAAATTCGAAACGATCAGGTGTAGAATATTGAAATTTGGTAATTCAGTCTGCTGTAGCATCTGAATGATTGCCAATTATTTCTATAACAATAGACTGAACCGGAAGTGCACTTCAGTAGAAATTTATTTTTTAATTTTGCGCATAAATTCAGATCTGTTGGTAGTCGTAGAGTTTTGGAAATCAGTATTTAGGAATGTTGTAGTATGAGAATAATAGCCTACTGTTTCCATAGCAATCGACTTGACTGAAAGCGCATTTTACTTGACAGATTCTTAGAATCTCTTGGGTAATAACTGTGGAACGATGAGATTTTGTGTTTGATTATATATATCCAATGATATATATGTTCAAACACAAAATCACATCGTATTATATATATATATATATATATATATATATATATATATATATATATATATATATATATATATATATATATACATCCAATGATGTACAAGTAAGTCACGTGATGTTTACGTCAGATTTTTTACAACTGTAGATAGTCAATTTTTCGAAAATTGTATAAATATATATATATATATATATATACATCCAATGATGTACAAGTAAGTCACGTGATGTTTACGTCAGATTTTTTACAACTGTAGATAGTCAATTTTTCGAAAATTGTCATTAAAAGTGAACATTTACACGGCAACTAGAAAAATGCGAAATGATTGTTTTGTTTACAGGACGCGGAACACTTCGCAGCCAGGATGCGAAATAGATAAACTGTATTGGTATCACAGCAACATTAAAAGTGACATTGATTAATTCGAAATGTCAAAATTTTCTTTCTACATTTTTATTCATTTTGGGACGTGGTTTTCGAAAAAACGTTGTTTGATACATGATTGCGAAATTCTTTTGCATTCTCGAATAGTTTTTTAGCTCGCTACGCTCACAATAAAATCTTTTATTCTCGAATGCAGAAGTGACATTTCGCAATCTAGAATCAAAAATAGCTGATTTTCTTAGTCCTATATAATATTTTAAGCACATCTTGACAAACTTGTAACTTTGTTGTCTTAAGCATAACCTAAACTTGGAACAGGCTCATTAATTTTTTAGAGACTGCCATTTATAGGGAAGATAATGAAAATCTATTTTTCAATACGCATTATCACTTAGTAATCCAGGAGCCGACGGCACTTATCTTTCCTGATCGGATTTACGTCCGAATTGTATACAAATCGATCGTAGATATAGTGGTCAATAGGGTGCCGCCCTAAGGTCCGAAAAAAGGTTATTACCGGTCGGGATAAAACTTACGATTTAACTAGTATCAATCGACAGCGAAGATCAAGTACTTTAAGAAAAAGTCAAAGTGCCACCTCCTGTCCTGATGTCCGGGACAGGATAAAATACAGCAGTCGTAAGTTTGATTAGGGAAGTTGAATACGAAAATAAGTTACACTTAAGGATGGCTGCCGTCCTCTCGGACAGAACAGGAGGTGGCATCTAGTTTTATCTTGAAGTACTTGACTTTTGCTATCATTTGATACTGGTTGATCTCGACTGGAGGTAGCCTTTTTTTTGACACTTAAGACAAGATCCTAGATAAATATGTTTTATTTGGAAAAGTTCTGTGCATAAAAATGATTAAAAAAACAACGTTTCAACAGCAAAGTGAAAAAGGCAGCACTTTGCTGTTGAAACGTTGTATTTTTGATCATTTTTATATACAGAACTTTTCCAAATAAAACATATTTATTAAAAAATGAGTTCTGAAAAGTTTTTTCCTTCATTAAGATCCTAGATTTTTAAAGTCTTGTACCCTGTTGATCATTATATTCCCGATCGATTCAATTTGGTCGTAAGTTCGATCAGGGAAGATATGGTGCGGTCATCTTCCCAACTATAGCGGGATAAATGGCAGCCTGTAAGAAATTGTCCCTTTTTTTCTGCCTCAAGGATTGAAGTTAGCTTCAATTATCTACCATTAGTATTTAACATTTTTTGCAGAACAGTATTTTAAATTAAATTGTAGTGTCCCAATTTACATTTGTAGAAAAAGTATAGTATGTATCTTGTTTTAAACTCTCTTTAGGCATGTGTTTCTTCAAATACTTTCAACCAGAGATACATTTCTAAAGCGTGTGTAAAATATTATTGTTATCTCCGTAAATTTTTATGTATTGTATTTTTTTGTGTAAGTTTAACTGAGCCTCACTATTGCCATTGTTTGTTAATAAAATCAATATTATTATTATGTTACATAATATACTATTAGGTACATTTTAGAAATTGAACTGCATGCTTAAACAATATTTGAAATATATTCCATTAGTATATTAGTTTCTTGTGAATCAAGCAGAATTTACCAATAACCATCTGTAAAAAGTAATATATACGTAAGTTTCAATAGTATAATGAAATTAGTTATAAACAAGTTCCTACCTTCCTCAAGCCATCTCTCCAGCAGGATGCAGTCATTATTTGATTAAAACCTAATGTCAATTCCATATATCTTTTAAGACATTTCAAATCATTATGATTTAGTATATTTCAATAGAGTTAAACACACTTTACACCCAAAGAACTTTTGAGATATAATTTGGAACCATCCAATTGTTTTTTTATGAGATAGCGTCATTTTTTTCCGTTAAAACTCTATAAAGTACGTACAATAATTCAATACATACATTAAAACACTAAAATACACTTGAAGCACTTTTTAGCAGTCAATCAACCCCAAAACAATAAGAGCAAATATTAAAAATATATTAACAAACGCCATTTCAATGGCACACTGAACTATCATAGTCGAATTATTGTTTTTAATTGTTCGGACAGGTTCGAACGATTGTGAAAATTCATATTATTGTTAAGAGCGAAGTTTGAATAGATCTGTATTAAAATAAAAATGTGATTCGATTTTTATGCTCTTGAATGGAATAATATTGAAAAATAGCAATGTCAATCTAAATAAACGTGGGTAATATTTTAATGTAATAAATCAAGTTAAGCAATTATTTCTCCGAAACGAAATCCTATTGCAATAAAGTGCATTTAATTTTCAATTAATGTTTCAGAATTTAAGTTTTAATTCTATCAACAATAAGAATATTGAAGCCGTACGGGATTTTGGATGAAGAGTTAAATATAAATCTATTCTTCATCGAACCATATTAGAGTTTATTAGAAGGTTTTATGAGATACTGGTATATATATATATTAGGTTGGGTCAAAAATAATAACATTTTTACCGTTTAGCTACCGTAAAAATATCGTTCAAGATGATGGAAAAAAAATCTGGTAGACTTTGAGTTCTTAATATTGATATGAAGAAGTGCCTCTTCGTGATTTTTTGATTTTAGATTTTCCATTTGAATAAAACACGGTTTTTTTTTTTAATCTGGACTTTTATTGCTTTCCGACGAATCTGCGTGTTGTAAAAATCATTACATATTCTTATAGGAAATTGAATGATCTCCAAAAAAGGTGCGATATGATTTTTCGCCAAGTCGACTCGTTTAAAAATCATTCAAGGTTAAATTTCAACCTCAAATGGTGTATAAATGACCAACAATGTTTTTAATTTTATCACGAAATAATGGCTCAAAAACATCATATTTTTAGGAAAGTTTCTTGTTTTTATTTTTTTATATTTTATGTTTATAATAAATATAATATAAAAATCATCAAGATAATTAAATGTAGTTTTGAATTTGAGCAGAGTGTCTGCTAATAAACATACATCGTGACTTGTGACTCGTGACTTGACTCAATACAACGAAAGGTTAAAATTTTCAAATTTATATTTATAGCACGAGGTATTACTTCTACTTTGTAAAGGTTTGCCATTTATTGTATCTTCATGATGTTTAATGTCACACGTAGTTATTTTTTCAGAATAATTATCTTGGGAGGACCTTAAAAAACATACGAGAGGCAATATAATAAATCTGGTTAGGCAAGGAAACACAACTTTTTCGGGCAAAACTCAATTTATTTCCTTGTCCGGCCATTCTCCAATTTCTTAATTTGTTTCAGATAATACCATTACTCCTCTTTTTCAATCCGAATCTCTGAAAACATTTTTCTGATAATGGAACAATTAAACTGGCGCGCCTACACATCTGTAAAAAATTAAAGACTGGTTTATGATGGATTTAATTTGGGAATTTACATTTTGAAATTTAGTCTCAGATCCTCATTCTCGTTCTTTTTTTGAAATATAACCTAAAATTAACTATTTGAGTAGCCATTTTACATAGCCAAATTTGTTTTATTTGCACAAATGATTGAATTTCAGTTTGATTTATTACTTTTATCATATAAATATGAGTGCTCTTCCACCATATTCATGATTTGAATATCTTTTCTGTGAAAGTTGTCAATTTGGAATTTCTAACATGCCAACCAATGTCTACGATTGGCTGGATTTATGATTGAAACAATCTAGTGAATTAAATCTATCATAAACCAGCCTTATGACACTGCAATTTTGATTTTAATTGAACCGAGCGCGTGTGACAGAAAAAAAAGATTACTTTTTCACAGACTGCCATTTATAGGGAAGATACAGCTGTAAGCTTGAGATATTTGCATTTAAAAATCCTCGCAAGATGTTAATGCCTATTAAATATGGAATAAAAAACAAAAAATAGCTTATTTGAACAACTTTTACAGTCTGCCATTTTTTCGAACGTAAGGCAAGTTTGCAAAATCGACTGAAATCTTATTGACAGACGGTCTACATGAGTCCAAGAGTAGAGCCATATTCAAGTAAACTTGTAAATTTATTGCGTAACTTGGAATAATTTTCACAATAAGTTTTTAGTCGATATTGCAAACAGGCAGATTGTAAAAAGTAGTTCAAAGAAGCTATTTTTTGTTGGTTATTAAAATCAATTTTTCAATATGTATTAACATTTAGCGGAGATTTTTAAATGCTAATATCTTAAGCTTGCTGCTGTTAGTATCTTCCCCATGAGGCCATGAATGGCAGTCTGTAAATAATAATATAAGTACCTCATTAAAGTATTGCAAGTCTAGTACCTTTTCAACATCAACGAAACCATCATGAATATGGTTATATAAACCAAATAATAATAACAACAATTTAGTGCTTTCCTAAGAAATAAAATAGTACAGTTATTTCTCAATTTCCAATGAAATATAATCTTAGGTGGCCTCGGAAACTTACGTAAAATGCTCTCTACTTTAAAAGAACAAAGAAAAAGAAAAAAATAATTAAAACGTGGTAATAGAACGCACTTGGTTCCCATAGCACTTGAATAAAGCATAAAGAATATAAATACTTTATGGAAACAAACGCGTTCCACAGTGATTTTGCTCCTGCAATTATTATGTTAATTAATAGGTGCATTTGTTTTTGTATAAATTTGAAGCGTAGTCATAGCAACAAAATCCAAGGCCATCATATGAATAATTAATCATTTTTACTACCAGTTGCACTGTGCTCTGCACTAAGTGTCATTTTTATATTAAAAACGGAAAGATATGGAACCGGATGCAGCATATATTAATTAGTACTTTGTACGCTCTTCCCTAGTGTCACCTTAGCTTCAAACTACGGAGACTAGTACTTAAAAGTTCTTTTTTATTTCAAACTCTTCTCTAACTTTTCAAATTCATTTTATGCTTTGAATTAGTGTAATCCCAAAACTGTTTACTGTTCCAAAATTATAAAAACAGAATAGACTTGCAATCTTTGAGCATATACGGTTTTGAAAGTGTAAGGAGTGAGGTACCGAAAGAGACCAGACCAAATATTATCTTTTTTCCGAAAAAGAAATTTTTTATTCGCTGTAAAAGTCCAAATTCAATAGATATACACAAACAAGCGAGAAAAAGAATCGCAGTTATCTGAGAGTCTAGTTAGTAAAGGTACATATTCAAATTTAACCAGTTGCAGGGTTGAAACGATGTAAGCTCCTTATATTTTCTACCCCGTGAATTTGCATACGAGAAAAATGAAACATGCGAAAAAGAGCTGAGTTTCAAACTAAATTATTTCTTCAACGCGATAACAAAAAATTACGTAAAGTTTTTAATTATTCGAAGCAGATTTGAAATGAGAGTTGGTATAGACGCCTCGGCGACTGGGTGACTAGGCAGGGGGCGACAGTGGCGTCAACTCACGCAAACATTCGCCGCTAGGAACGAAGCATTGAGCTCTGGATTCCGCTCAGCAAAAATTGCAATCATAATTTCTGCATGAGATACATATCAAATTGTTATAAATTTGCAATTCTGTCGTGCTTGTTATACCAAGTTTGAAAACTTTAAAATTTCAGAACTACGCAGTGATGTTAAATGAGAGTGTTCACATAAACGTAGATACCTATTTCTAATTATTATGGAACATTACTTTACGATATGAACTCATCAACTGTTTCATTATCCATAAATTCAATAAAAAATTGATTGGACTTCACAGAGCCTTTCGCTCTCATTTGCCAACATTTATAGTCCAGACAAAATAGTCATTCCCAGCAAGCTGGATTATTGTATAGATCTTGAATTCGTCATAACAAATGCTATGTCAAAAGTCCCGATCGATTTCACTTGTGCGTTGTTTTTATCCGATGTCAAAGATGACAAATCTTCATTTTTTGTGTATATCTCTGAAACAATAAGAGCTAGTGAAAAAATGGACAGTAAAAAGTTTGAAAATCGTAAAATTCTTTTCAAAAAAGATATCAATACTTTTTTTCCTACGAAGTACCGCTCTCGAGTTTTCGCGATTTCAGACTGTAGGTATGCACACATTTCCGCACCACCTCTGAAGTAGTGTACTCGGCGCTTTTTTTCAACAATATTTTATTAATATAATGAAAATTGTAGCAGCAAGAAAATTAAAGTATTCATTATCAAATTCTACATGATTACTCATTTCTTCCTTTTCGCTCTCTTCTTCTTTTTGCTCAATTTGTGCTGACTGCTCTAAGAATAGAGTTATATCAGTTAGATTCTCATCGATTTCGAAAGAATCTCCATCTATTGCATTTGATTCAACATTAGTGCAAGAGTGGCCTTGACAATTGGCACAGATTGGTGAACAAAACAATCTAACTTTTCTGCTCAATACAATTTTATTGTTCGTGCATCCTTTATTGCAATTACAAAAAATCTGACGTGGACATCACGTGATTTACTTGTACATCATTGGATATATAAAATCAAACACAGCATCTTTTTATTCCACGGCTTGTCGGTTGCTATGGAAACAGTAGGTCATCATTCTTATGCTACAGCATTCCTAAATACTGATTTCCAGGATTCTATGGCTAACAGTTCTGAATTTATGCGAAAAATTCCAAGATCGTCAAGTATAGTGCACTTTCGACTCAGTCGATCTCAATGAAAATAGGATATGAGCATCTAGACAGTACTATCATCTTGAATACTGTATTCTAACAATCTACGTTCAATCGTTTTGGATTTATGCGGCAAATTGAAAAATATTTCGAGTAAACTGCACTCCCGGCTTAGCCGATCACAATCATAATGCAAGGTGTACAACTAGATGCTATAAAAGTGCTTAATACCAAATCTCAATATTCTGCGACTGATTATTTTAAATTTATGAGAAAAAATCGAAAAGTCAGTAATATGAAGTGCACTTTCGGTTTAGTCGATTGGAACGAAAATAGGAGATGATCATTTGGATGCTACAGCAAATTCAAATACTGAATTCCAGTATCCTACGGCTAATCATTCTAGATTTATGCGAAAAAATCAAAAAAAGTATCAGGTAAAGTGCACTTCCAGTACAGACGATTGCAACTATAATGCGAGGTGCACATCAAGATCCTAGATCCTATACCAGTATTTTATACAAAATTTCAGCATTATACGTTTGACGAGTTCTGAGATTTGCGAGTTACGCACAGACACACATACATACGTACATACGTACCGTCATCAAGCCAAAAATAGTCAAAATGGATTCAGGGATGCTCAAAACGGATATATCTATCAAAATCTCGATATGTGAATTTTGTCGCTTTCACAATATTTCCTTGTACTTTTAGAGACCGTCAGATAGTCATAGATTTCAGTGTCTCATTTTGTTTTTCATGCCTTCAAGAGGTTTGATAAGTATGTATATTTGGAGTTCAATAATGCTGAAATTAAAATTGAGCCGTGTGATCAACATAATGAAATAGTTATTTACATAATTAGTTATGAAAAGTGCCATATTGTTTGACGAAACGTAATATTTGCCAAAACGAGCGAAGCGAGTTTTGCAAATTACGTGAGTCAAACAATATGGCTTTTCATAACGTATTCTGTACAAAATTTTATCTAATTCCGTCAGAATAATTTTAACTATATTTTTCAATGGCAACATCTCTCACATCACATCACCAAATTCAGATGACTGTGATTCATGACCATCTATTGTTACTACAGAAACAAGAGTGCACTGAAATAAACAAATATCGAATTTTCACAAAACGTCAAAATAATTTTTTTAAATGTGCTCAAGCAGTAATATCCTGAACGATATAGTACTCTTTGATATTAAAGACTCTGCCAATGCTGCATACTGTGAATAATAAATCTTTCTTTTAATTGTACGCAGATAAGTATAATTGATTAGCTCTGAAATATGACCAGTTACGTAAAGTCATTACGTAACTACTTTATGCTACTTTACGCAACTGTTGCATTGCAGTTATGAAAAATGGGACGTTGCATAACGTCAGGAATTGATGTAAAGTTTGACTTTTCAAAACGGAATTAGATAAATTAATTATAAATTTGTATGAAAAAGCATATTCTGATCCAATTTTGTCGCTTTTGTCATGCTTACGAAATTAAATTTAGGGAAAAATATTTTGACATGTAAAATGTCAGACAAAATTAAGAAATTGACAACAGATTATCATTGCCTACCTAATCACTTCAATTAAACTGATTGTTTTATACGGTAAATTCTGAATGTCTGCTATACACATAAATTGCACTTCCGGTTTGGCCGATTGATACAAAAATAGTAGATAACTATTTTGATGCTACAATAAGTTCAAACATTAAATTTCGATATGCTATGGCTGATCACTCTAGATTCATGCAAAAAAATTTAAAAAAGTTTCAAGTAAAGTGCATTTCTGGCTTGGCCGATTCATACAAAAATAGCAGATAGCCATTCTGATACAACATCAAGTTCAAATACTGGATTTCAACATCCTACGGTTGATCATTCTGGATTTATTAGAAAAATTCGAAAAAAGTCTTAAGTAAAGTGCATTTCCGGTACAGACGATTGGAACCATAATGCAAGGTGCACAACTAGACTCTATACCAGTCTTAAATACAAAATTTCAACATTATACGTTCAACCAATTTTGAGATTTGCGAGTTACGCACGAACATACGTACCGACATCAAGCCAAAAATAGTCAAAAGGAATTCAAGGATGCTCAAAACGGATATTTCCATCAAAATCTCGATAGGTGAATTTTGTCGGTTTCACAATACTTTCTTGTAGTTAGTACAAGTAAGTGAAAATTGTATTCTCTAATTTCTCTGGAGCAGGTGGAAGTAAAGTCTGGATTGGCTCCAAACTATTATTCATCAATTTACAGTCCCAGTCTTCAGGATTAAGTTTTTTGTCCAATCACACTTATGTTAATAAGCAGAAGCAAATGTTGGAGGGAGACAAGATAACTGCACTCTTTTATTTCACCTTCACTGCAAATAAAGCAAACTTTTGACATTTTTATAAAACTTTGTAACGGCACAGTTAAAAATAAAAATACCATCTACTAGTAGTCTATTTACTATAAAAAACCGTTTAAAACTGATTCGACGGTTGATGTCTCGATCGTATATTTTACACAAATAGTAGGTACCTGAGTGCATGAATCACAAATACCAATATTCCAATATTATTATTTTTCAAAAGATACATACTGGCCACATATGAATGCATATTCGTATTTTCTAGATTTGAAATCGCGATGACTCGAGAACGATGCTTCGTAGAGAAAAAAGTATTGACACATTTTTATAGAGAATTTTACGTTCCATAAATTTCACCATTACAGAGATACACGCCAAAAACAAACAAAAAAATGGAAGAATCATCTAGATGATGAAAGCGCATTTTTGACAGCTCATGAATGCTTGTTACTTCAGAGATTTCGCAAATTATCATCTCTCACAATTACTGAGCTTGAAATTCAGCAGTTTGGGCAAACTTACGGAACAGCAGCTTCCATTTAGTACTAGTTTCTAGTTGACTATTTGATAGGTACATAATTTATGCATGTACAAACTCAAAAATACCTTTTAATCTTCATTGTTTAATTATTGATTGACGAGAGGTCAAGTGCTGTACCGTAAAATGATAATTTGATCTTTATCAAGCTATATAAAAAAAATACACCAAAAGTGAACAAATTTTCATCCAATAATAATAATTCATTCTAATAAGCATAAAATTCGCGTCAAACAAGTCATTGAATGAATCCCGAACGGATTTGACAACTGTACATAACAATAGTGACACCCCCGGTTAAAGTTGTTACTAAATTTTTATCTACTTTAATAAATTTTAGTTGCCATATCCCTAATGTCATATATATTCATGGGCATTGTTTCACTTGAAACAAGTAATTGAATAATTTAATCTTCCACAATCACTGAGCTTGAATTAAAGCAATTTGTGCAAACCTACGAAACAGTAGCTTTTATTTAGTACCAGTTTCAAGTCTGGAAATAGTATAGTTGCTGAGAACTCAGCGTCCCGCCAGCCAGCCAGCCAGCCAGCCAAAGTGAATATAATAGCGCTTTTTTCGGAAAAATGCGCTAAAAATGCGCTAAAAAATATACATATTTATCAAAACTTTTAAAGGCAGGAAAAACAAAATGGGACACTGAAATTTAAGACTATCTGACGATCTATAATCATTTGTACCTAGATTCACTCTCGTATCAATAACTAGACATCATGAATAAACCTGTATTAGAAAAAATATTAATCACGCCTCACTATTTTTTAAAACCTTCCAAGTTTTCAGCGTATCGTCCATCGTTTGGTATGGAATTATCAGACGATAGCGTCATTAGACTATCAATATTTAGATTCTTCAAACAGTACGTCACCAGATTTTCCAGCCTCTAGCTTAGTAGTACCAAACAATAGATGCGCGATTCCCTATTTAATCGATATACTTATAAAAATAGTGAAACAAATATAGTAACATAAAGACTTGTGGTTATAGATTGTTTTGGCAGCTGAAAGTGGTCCCATATTCAAATTCGAATGGCATATTGTATCAATTATGCATCAAATTCTGTGTCGGCAAACTCATCTAAGAAATTTGATTCGGATGCAGTCACGGTATGTGAGTAAAATAATGAGTTTCTGCTCCGTGCAGCCATCAAGTGATTTTTGAGAGCTCCATCAGCTTAGCTGTTGGAGAAGCGTAATTTGGAGTAACGTTCTGCTACCAATTTTTGTGTTAAACTTGGAGAATCCGCGAATGTGACATTTAAGTTAAAGCAGGCCTATGAGGAACATTCGTTTTAAGAAGCATAAGTTTTTCGCTGGCACAAATCATTTTTGGAAAGCAGAGAAAACATTGAAGTTGAACCTTACTAAGGGAGACCTTCAACTTGAAAAAACGACGAAAACTTCGAACGTGTTAGGGCTCTTGAGAACAGACCGTAGTTTAACAATAATTATGATGGGTGACCAGTTAAACTTGAACGTACTTTCACCGGATATCTAATTTTGACCAAAGGCTCAGGTCTAAATGCTACCGAAAAACCTCGCCTTGTTCCTCAGCACCCTATTCACCTGACTCTGGAGAGCATCCATAAAATGTGACCAACATATTAAAGGCCCTACCAATATATAATTTCCGGAAGGAGCTATTTTGAAGAAGACAATTTAGTACAATTTGAAAGAAAATCAAAACCAGATTGTCTCACAAAATTGAAAATCTGACGTGAACATCACGTGACTTACTTGTACTCCATTGGATATATATATATATATATATATATATATATATATATATATATATATATATATATATATATATATATATATATATATATATATATATATATATATATATATAAGATGTGATTTTGTGTTTTATTATATATATATATATCTCATCGTTCCACAGTTAATCGTTTTGGATTTACCCAAGAGATTCTAAGAATATGTCAAGTAAAATGCGTTTTCAGCCAAGTCGGTTGCTATGGAAACAGTAGGCCATTATTCTTATTCTACAATATTCCTTAATACTGATTTCCACAATTCTACGACTACCAAAAGATCTGAATTTATGCGCAAAATTAAAAAATAAATTTCTACTGGAGGGTACTTCCGGTTCAGTCTATTGTTATGAAAATAGTAGGCAATCATTCAGATGCTACAGCAGACTGAAATGCCAAATTTCAATATTCTACACCTGGATCGTTTCGAATTTATGCGAATAATTCCAAAAGACTGTCAAGCAAAGTGCACTTCCGGCTCGGTGGATCTCAGTAAAAATAGGATATGAACATCTAGACGGTATAATCGTCCTTAACTGAATTCTAACAATCTACGTTTAATCGTTTTGGATTTATGTGGAAAATTCAAAAAATGTGTCGAATAAAGTGCTCTTCCGGCTTAGACGATAGTAATCATAATGCAAGGTGTACAATAAGATGTTATAGAAGTTCTTTATACGAAATGTCAATATACTATGGCGGATCATTCTATATTTATGCAGAAAATTCAAAAAAAGGTTCCAGTAAAGTGCTTTTCTATCCTGGCCGATTCTTACAAAAATAATAGATAACCATTTTGATACAACATCAAGTTCAAATACTGAATTTCAACATCCTACGGTTGATCATTCTGGATTTATTGGAAAAATTCGAAAAAAGTTTCATGTAAAGTGCACTTCCGGTACAGACGATTGGAACCATAATGCGTGGTGCACAACTAGACCCTATACCAGTCTTAAATACAAAATTTCAAAATTATACGTTCAACCAGTTTTGAGATTTGCGAGTTACGCACGAACGCATGTACGAACACACGCACGAACATACGTACCGACGTCAAGCTAAAAATAGTCAAAATGTGCACAAAACGGATAATTCCATCAAAATCTCGATAGGTGAATTTTGTCGGCTTTACAATACTTACTTGTTACTTCGTACAAGTAAGTAAAAATTTAGGATTCGGTTTTTATACCATCATCGTTAATAAGGTGCTTCGTTCTTGTTGGGACTCTTTAGTACAGCCTCAGATAATCGGACCTGTGAACCATATAAAGCTATAAAAATGGAGTTGATGAATGGCATGCAGAGCTATAAATCTGCAGCAGTGTTATCTACCATAATGCAGTCGAAGTGGCAGTTTTGAAGAATACAATATTGTTGTGTGAAAAAAATATAAGATTAGTAGATGGAAATCACTTTTCTCACACATCTCGTATATCATTATTTATTAACTCACAAATACTCGTTAAGATATTGGCGGTTAATCAATATGACATGCGAAAATATTAGTTACTTATTTCCCTTTAGCTCTTTAATTCCTTTCAAATCGTTGGCCGAATGAAATTTCGCTGCATATGAGAGAAATTTTGTAATTGAAAGTAATCTCTGAGTATATTTCGGCAGCTTCTCTTAGAGTTGATACATTGATGTTGCACCCAGAACACAGAAGAGCCGATACTCCCTGTCAGTGCTTTTGATCTACAGCACTCTGGTTCGCTGATCTTGGACATTAAGATCTGTTTGCAGGCCGAAGCGAGAAACTCAAAATGGTTATTGAATAAATATTTCTATCATAAGAAAATAATAATTGATAGCAGCTTTAGCACATGGTCCTTTCATCAATTCATCACGAAATAAACGAAGACATTTATTAAAAATTAAACGCACCGTATGCATATGTAATGCAAAGAACATTCCCAACACTCTGATACAACAAAGCCACGAAGGTGAGAGTAATTTGCGACGAACAGCAACAAAGTTTCACGAGAGTAGCCGACTGGATATTTAAATCTATTTGGTTAACTATCTCTCTACAACCGATTTTCTTTGTCTGACTGACGATTCTGGAAGAGTATCCTGTGCCCAGAAGGCCCAGATATATTATCCTTTATAATATCCACAATTACACATATACAATCATCGACATCTGTCAAAACGAAGATTCGTTTTGTGAGGTATACAGAGAATGGGCTCGTTCGGTTTGGAAACTCTTGAAAATTACATATTGCACATAAAAGTTAGTTGTTGATTAGTATATAAGATTGTTGATATAAATATAAAAATTATCATGTTTTTTTCAGTATTCAACTGAAATTATTAGAATGAGAATGTTCATTTTAACATGCGCCATTCATGACGTAACGGCTACTATATTTGTCCAGCTGTATCACAGAGTTGTACAGTAGACCACACATTTTTTGCTAGTAATCAGTTGGGATGTTTAGTTGGGTAGCGCCACTGCAAATGACTCGAAATACATTTACATTTTATCTCAGTGTACACGTACGTCCAACAACATTCGTACGATCTAGTAGTTATGACGTCATCAGGACTTTATATATTATTCTCGGCTTTATTAAACATTTTCTAGAAAAAATAAAAATGATGGTATTTATATTTCAAGATTCTGAATAACATTATGTAAGAATTGAAAAACTACCACTAGTACCATTTCAAAAGTACTATCGTGGTGCCATCTTCAAAGTAATAGTACCAAATCTTAGCACGAGAGGTGAAAAATTATAAATGTGAACTGAGTAAGATGTGCAGATAATTTGGCAGCCTTTCTTAGTACCCTGACGTCATATGTTATCTAAATGCAGAAATATTAATATCTCATATCAATATTGCAATGTAGATAATTTTTGCAATCTTTTGTCTCGAAATATACTTTTGGAAGTACTGTACAAAGGCATGTTTGTTCGGTCAGACGAATTTATTAATCGATTTACATATGATTATTTTCGTATGTTCTGCAGCATAAATAATTCACGAGAGGCTGCACACCGGAAACCGTGACATCAAAAAATATTATTAAATTTGTCTAATCATAGATTGTGTTGGAAAATTAAATTGAAAAATCTGACGTGGACATCACGTGACTTACTTGTACATCATTAGATATATTTTTTGCTTACAATAATATGATAAACAAAAATAAAATTCCATCGTTCCACGGCTAATCGTTTTGGATTTATCCATAATATTCTAAAAATCTGTCAAGTAAAGTGCGCTTTCAGCCCAATCGGTTGCTATGAAAATAGTAAGTCATCATTCTTATGCTACAACATACCTGATTTTTAAAATTCTACTGCTAGAAGCTCTGAATTTATGCGCAAAGTTTAAAAAAAATCAACTGAAGTGCACTTCCGGCTCAGTCGATTGTTATGAGAACAGTAGGCATTCTCATTCAGATGCTACAGCAGATTGAAATACTGAATTTCAATACTCTACAGCCGATCGTTTCGAATTCATGCAAAAAATTCTAAAAAACTGTCAAGTAAAATACAGTTCCGGCTCAGTCGATCTCAATGAAAATAGGATATGAGCATCTAGACAGTACTATCGTTTTGAATACTGAATTCTGACATTCTACGTTCAATTATTTTGGATTCATGCGAAAAATTCAAAAAATGTTTTGAGTAAAGTGCACTTCCGGTACAGACGATTGCAATCATAATACAAGTTGCACAACTAGATGTTACAGAAGTGCCTAATACAAAATTTCAATATTCTACGACTGATTATTTTGAGTTTATGCGGAAAATTCGAAAAGTCTGTCGTATAAAGTGCATTCTGGATTTATACAAAAGATTATAAAAAAGTTTCAAGTAAAATGCACTTCCGGTACAGATGATTGCAACCAAAATGCGAGGTGCACAACTAGACCCTAGGCCAATCTTTAATACAAAATTTCGAAATTATATGTTCGACGGGTTTTGAGATTTGCGGTTCACGAATATACAGACCGACATCAAACCGAGAATAGTCCAAATGAATTCAGGGATGCTCAAAACGGATATTCCCATCAAAATCTCGATATGTGAATTTTGTCGGTTTCACAATATCTATTTTTGCTTTGTGCAAGTAAGTAAAAATTGTATAGTTAGAATTAAAATAGAGGAAAAGTCCTTACAGTACATGTTCTGCGTTTACTGGGAATTAATCCTTTGGTGCAATTGGTCATTTCTATTTTTTATTAGTGCAGCTGGCAATCGTCTTACTGAAGATAAGACGAAGGAGATATACCGTTTGAGCGCGGCGGTCAGTTTGTCCTAATCCCATAGGCCATTTGAGCGTTTTTCTTTTAATCCCTATATACCGTTTGAGCCAAGTTTATTACTTTAATCTTTTAATCCCAAATAAATATATCTTCTCTCAATGCCAAGAATTGTGAGTTAATATACATTATGAACAAACTTGGAAAACAATTCATTTTATTCTATCATAAACAAATAAAGACTGATAAGAACTATATGTTTAGGTAGAATAGTATATTGTGCAACAAGTGCGATAAGTTGTCAATTGCCCACGAGAGGGAAGTTGGGCCCACGAATTTTGCGCTTATTTTTTCGAGCGGTAATGGTTTGCGTGCGGCAAGTTTACTTGTCCCATGCAAATTATACTTGGTGCACTCAAAAGCCAAAGAGACATTTTACCGCTCGGAAAAACGTGCGCAAAATAGTATTTATTCTGCAAGAGTAATAAAAAAAATATAACATATTTACAAAAATTTACACTTTCTTACAACCAACATAATTCTTTTTATTGAAAATTTGTCATATATACATATTTAGATTTTACTACACCTATCAATTCATTTTATTAAAAACTCGTCATCATTTACATAGGTATATTATTTTTTCGAGCTAATAGCTTTTGTAAAATCATTTCTTGTTGTATTTGATTTTTCTGTATAATTCTAACAAATTATTATTATATTATTTTTTTTTCAAAGATCTAACGTTGATCATATAATTATGTAATTTATATTCTTATCCTTACATTATTCAATCACAAAAATAGTCCAATTAGAGTGTTTTTTCTCATCATTCTTATGTGATTGATTTATTTCGACTATCTGCATTGTACTCTGAAGATTTTACATTTTACTTACATTCTTTGTTTACGCTTTATCCAATAATCTGTTAAGCTTCTGCCGTGTTCAAGTGGTACATAGGGATAAAGGAAGATCTTGCTATATGGATTAAAAATTTGACCGCCGTATGCTTATACGGTCTATGCCCAAATTTTAATCCTAAGTCAAATTTTTTTCTCATAATTTAATTTATTTTTTATATCTAGTAGTTTTTTATTTTTGATAAAATATGTATGTTTCTTGTTTCTTATTATAGAGATATGCTCTCCACCACGTACGGTGTGTAGTTCTACTGAAGACATGCTCTCCACCAGGGGTAATGTGAATTACTGGGTGGAGAGCATATCTGCTCATATTATTTATTAGTACTATTTTATTGATCATAAAGCAATTAATTAATATCATTTTAGGTTGAAAAATAAAAATAAAAAGAAGTATGACACTAAAAGCTAAAAACTTCTTGCTGACAAAATACCCCAGTTAATTTAATCTATTTTTAGTTGCGATGTGTGGAAATAAGTAATCAAAATAACATTACACTAATAATATCCCGCGACAGATTATCACTATTTTATGAGACTGCATAGTCACAAAAAGTTCTTAATGTACAAACTAATCGAATATGTAGAATAAAAAATATTCAGTTTTTGTAGCCTCTGAAAAATGAGAATTAGATCAATATTTTGCTGTATGAAAAGAGGAACAAGGAGAAAAAATATTTTCAATTTATAAATAATGAGTACAGAGAATGAAAGCGTTCTTAACAATTCGTATTCGCAAGCCGTGTGTATGACACGTGTTACTTTTGAACTTGAGGCAGGTCAGCAACAAAATTTAAACTCGCAAACTCACTGCGAAGCTGCCTAGCAAAACGAACAAACGAAAAAGAGCGACGAAAACAAAAGCAGCAAAAAGAGCGAAACGAAACGATAAAACAGTCGAAACACGTTTCGAGTGCGGCGCGAGTGCGTGTCTCCCCACCACTGATCCCACGGTAAGGCAGGTCAGTTACCGCCGGATATGGTTCCGTGCGCTCAGGAAGACTGCATTTTTTACCCAAATCATTATGTATACATCTAAAAGAAAGTATATTGAAATCTTTATTTCAAGGCTAATAATTACCAATTAGAGATATTTTTGCAATTTTTCATGGATAGTTCAGTGTATTAAATACATGAGCAAATAATTTGTGACGCTTTTCAATTGTTAATGAGCTAATTTAAAGAAACCTAAATATATGAATAAATGACAGTTTCATTTGGAAAAAAATCACTATAAGATAGTTTCTGGGTATGTAATTTCTATCTAGTACCGCAGACTTAAGTAATTGCTTGGGAGAACTTCTAAAGACAGATGTTGAGTATAAATGGACATCTATCCACGTGAATATGTCCAATAAATTCAAAAAGAAATTAACTCAATTGCCAATCTTAGTCATTTTAAATGTAAATAGATTCACGAGAAGACTAGCAGATTCATTAAGCTATGGATTCGGAGCTTTCCTTAGAGAAGCTACAAGAAAATGTACATTGGAAACCAATAAACTTTACTTGCTTCAATTATTACAACCAAATAAAATTGATTACGACAATAAACAATCAATTTACAAGATATATATATATATATTGCTAACGGGTAAAACTAAATCAAATCAAGCACAATTTGGTTGATTACGATGATGGAACAATCAGTCAACAAACGGCTCTTGTATGAAAAGTGGAATTGTGACGTCATTGGGTTCTTCCTACTACTTCTCCTACCTATATAAAATACAAAATGGGAGAAGTTCTGTGGTCCTGATTTTTTGACAGTTGGACATTCACGATTTGAACACTCCTAAACCGAAAAAAAACCTAATTTTAAAAAAAGTTGGTTTGTCTGTCTGGAATCACGATTTTTAATTGGAATTTCATATTCAATTTTTTTTACAAAAGTTAGTTTCAAGTTTGTGAATGAACTTTTTTCATCCAGCAGTACCAACATTTTATTGATGGAACTTTCTATTTTCTTACATTTTGTATAAACAGTAGTATTCATTATAAAATATATGAAATAACTAAAATTAATCCTTGAATAATTAGAAAAAACATTTCTCAAAACTATAGGTCGTTCATTTGCTGCTTTATTAGCAATATTCAAATTAAAAGAAAAATTTAGTTCAGCTCTAGTTTTCTTGATTGAAATATTTTCAAATTGCATTACTTTATATATTAACTTAAATTTCATACTTTATATACTAAGCAATCGAGTAACATTATTTTATTAACGTAACAACTTAAAACTATTAAAAAATAATTGGATAAGAGAGAGTTCTGCTGACGCACATGAATTAAACCAGTTTTTTTCATATAAAAATCTGACATAGACATTCCGTTACTCACTTGTACATCATTGGATATATTTTTTGCATATAATAATGCGATAATCAAACACAAAACTCCATCGTTCCACGGGCTAACCGTTTTGGATTTATCCAAAAAATTCTAAAAACAGTAGATCATCATTATTATGCTACAACATTCCTAAATACTGATTTCCAAGATTCTACGCCTAGCAGTTCTGAATATATGCGCAAAATTAAGAAAAAGCAACTAAAGTGCACTTCCGGCTCAGTCTATTGCTATGAAAATAGTAGGCAATTATTCAGATGCTATAGCAGATTGATATACTAAATTTTAATACTCTACAGCCGATCGTTTCGAATTCACAAAAAATTCCAAAAGACGGTCAAGTAAAATGCACTTCCGGCTTAGTCGATCGAAATGAAAATAGGATATAGGATATGAGCATCTAGATTATTCCAGATGGTACTTTCGTCTTAAATACTAAATTCCAACATTCGACATTCAACTGCTTTGCATTTATTTATGGAAAATTCAAATTCAGAGAATGTTTTGAGTAAAGTGTACTTCCGGTACAGATGATTGCAATCATAATGCGAGGTGCACAGCTAGATGTTACAGAAGTGCTCAATACAAAATTTCAATATTCTACGACTGATTGTTTTAAATTTATGCGGAAAATTCGAAAAGTCTGTTATATAAAGTGCTTTTTCGGCTCAGCCGATTGGTACAAAAATTTAGATGATACAACAATTTTAATTACTGAATTTTAGCCGCTTACGGCTAATCATTCTGGATTCAAATTCAAAAATAGTTGCAAGTAAAGTGCACTTCCGGAACAGACAATTGCAACCATAATGCGAGGTGCACAATTAGACCCTAGACCAGTCTTAAATACAAAATTTCAACATTATACGTTCAACGAGTTTTGAGATTTGCGAGTTACGAACGCACATACGTACCGACATCAAGTCGAAAATAGTCAAAATGTATTAAGGGACGCTCAAAACGGATATTTTCATCAAAATCTCGAAATGTGAATTTTGTCAGTTTCACAACACTGACTTCTTGTACTTTGTACATCAGAGCCGGAACTAGGGAATTGGCCGCCCGTGGCGAATCATA
The DNA here is from genome assembly GCA_963989225.1 of Dromius quadrimaculatus. Lineage (NCBI taxonomy): Eukaryota > Metazoa > Arthropoda > Insecta > Coleoptera > Carabidae > Dromius > Dromius quadrimaculatus. The sequence goes on along the minus strand of OZ022327.1, from coordinate 13,624,816 downwards.
GAATTGCGCCCCTATTTTTATGAATATGTGACAAGAAAAGATATAATACAAAAAATATATATAAATATATATTTCAAACCAAATGGTGATAAGTATAATAAAAACCAAATTATAATCAATCAGGTACATTAAATATTACTAACATCTTAATATCTTTATATGAATCAAAAATCGATGTCATATACAAAAAAAATCTGCTGTGACCACACAGTATTTCCTCGACCATAAATTTCCTGGCCAGTTTCATCACTGTTTCAGAAATTCAAAGAGTCGCATCAATTATTTGTATATTTCAAAGTGGCAGCTGTCATTGTCAAAGTGACATCTGTCATTGTCAAAGTGACAGCTGTTATTATCAATTGGATAACTGTCAATGTTAAAGTGACAGATGTCAGTTATATTTTAGTCCTACATAAAATAAGTATTCTTGAAAATAAATAATCCTTTTCTAGATTTTCAGAGTCTTCAGTTCATTGGAACATACAGTTTTGACATTTGACCGCCGAATGTGTAACAGTGTAACTCAAAGATGGTAACGTGGATTCCACTAATTAATATACATTCTTGATATCTTCTAATTCTATCTTCCCGAGAGCTTTAAATTTATACCAAACTAGATATCATTTGAATAATTCGTAAAAGAAACAATTGATGATCGTTTAAATATTCTCTTTGGCACACTACAATTACATATCATCGCAAGAACTTTAATTTGATACCAAACACGATAGAGCTAAATTACCTAATTTAAAAGAACAATTGACGAACGTTTGCATGTGATGTCCGAATATGAGTGATAATAATCCTAATTTTACATTATGATTCTCATTATTTCTCTGCTTCAGAAAAACAACGAATTTCACAAAAATTCAAATTTTAATAATGACAAATAAACCGCTGATAATTGCGAAAAATGTTTTGGATAAATGTTGTGCCAAATTATTCGAGGATCAATTCCAGTCAATTTATATTCTTTGATAAATACTACCTTTCTAAAATAAACGCAAAAAATCAAAAAGTTCCATCAATAAAGTTTTGGTACCACTGACTGAAAAAAACTCATCTACGAACTTGAACCTAACTTTTTGATGAAAAACTTGAATATGAAATTTCATTTGAAAATTCGTGCGCGTTCTCAAGTTATCGTGCTTCCACACAGACGAACCGACCGACAGACCGACTTCTTTTAAAAACTACGGCTGGAACCACAAGCTCTGTTTTTGGCTATACTGAAAGTGTTGTTTTAAGAAGAGTTTTAAGCAATATAAATGTTCCTAAATTTTTTAATAGCAATATCAAAATAAAATTTTGTAGATAAATGTATTTTCTGTAACGTGAACTTGAAAATTATTCTTTAAAGAGATTAAGAAAATCTCCTAGTTGAGGCAAAAACAGAGCTCGTGGTATCAGCCTATATCTTTTGGGCTCAGTGGGGTCTAAAACCAGAATTAATTAATTTTGAACAATAGATGAAAATCAAGCGTAACGGGTGGCTCGACATTCCTAACACAATGCACGAAATGCAGAAGCTAGACTATTTGCTGATAGAGCGGTGTACATCTCCAATAACCTTATGATCTAAGCCAATAACCCATATAAACCCTTAAGATGAGATGGGTAGCAGGTGGTATAACGGTATAAGCTTTCTCACACAAATCCCGTCATAAAATATTTCTTAAATTTGAATTTGAATGATTTGTTTAATGCGGTTAATATAATTTTGCGCCCCCTAGGAGTCTGCGCCCGTGGCAGGGGCCACCTTCGCCACACCCTAGTTCCGGCTCTGACTTTGTATAAGTAAAGGCTCTTTCGGCCTCTTCGTTTCAAATCTATTCTCATACAGTAGACTGGCTTAAAATTCCTCCAAATTTCCTGTAGTTCACGTTCAAATCAGGAATTGAGCGAACTGGGGTAGCACGAAACGTTTTTTTTTTTCATTTGATGCCAAAGAGTCTCAATAAATAGAGACAAGTCTGGACTGTTAGAAGGTCATTTTAACGCAGGAATATTGTTTTCGTCTAATCATTTTGTGATTTGAATTTTCTATAGAAAACAATTCTCTTTAGAATTATTCATTTTTTGAATGTTCCATAGCACAAGCATCTCACATATTTCACAGTTTTTGTGTGAAATTTTTATTTATGTATATATTTCTTTTCACTTGAAAAAGGCAGCACATTGCTGTTGAAACGTTGTGTTTCTAATAAATTACAGAACTTATACCCAATAAAACATATTTATTTATTTATGTGATTTCTTCTTCATTTTGTGATTATTTTGACGGTTAGTATGTTGGAATATAATATTTCCCTTCTGGCCGCTAAATTTTATTTATAGAAGGCAGCAACGATTGTTGCAAAATCTTTTGATATTTAGTAGTGTGTTGATAGGTACTACTGCCAATTAAAATAAGGTGTGCAATTCCTTGTGCCGTCATACATCCCCACATCATTATTGAGGCCGGATATTTAACCTTTCTTTTCAAGCAATCCTTATGATACTCTTTCTCCGGATTCCGTATAATTCGCCTACACATAACTTAAATTTAGATTCATCACTCCAAATAATTAAGATATACTGATGTTGTACCCAGTTTTTGTGCTCCCTCGCCTATAGAAGTCGATTTTGCTTTTGTTTTTTCGACAGAGGTTTTTCCTTAGCCTGAAGTGAATCAGTTAGTATTTTTATTTCAATTACAATGAGAAACTCATCTTGTAAAATTCAAAGACCATTTTTTTCAGTTTCTCAAACAAATATCTCTCGAAATAGGTCTTCCTATCACATCTGACCATTTTATAATCAATTCTCGTGAAAAAACTATAGTCCAGTTGTCAGAGATTTTGACCTCTCATAAAATTTGATATAGCTGAAACTGGACTCACTGGTAGTTTTTTAAGTGTAGAAAAAGATGGAGAAATATTTGCAGCTGTAAAGTGTATGCTAAATTTATAATCTCGAAAACAAAATCGAAAATTTGGTTTATACGCCATATCTCGAAAAATAAAAGAAAAAATCGAAAAACTAATAGTACCACCTGAAAGAACGGGAAATTTTATTCAAATTTATATTATAAGTTATCTGAAAAAAAAAATGTATTATTATAACAAATTATTAAAAACTATATTCGCGCGCAAAGCCGCTGAACACAAATATTCAAGGGAGGTGTTCGAGGAAAAACTAAAGTTTCTTTGTTTAAAATACATGCAAAACAAAAAAAATAAAAAGCATCTTGAAGTGGAGACCCTAAGCTTTCTGAGGAAGCTATTAGTTTTTAAAAATTTTTGTTTTCTCTCATAGAAAATTTGACCGGAAGTTAAAATACATTTGTCATCACTATACCTTCACTTTGATTGTGAAAATAATTGTCTCTGTTTGATAAAATTCATGTTTTAAAATAATCATTTTTTTTCGTAGCATCCATTCGGCACCATTTCCTTTTTCAAAACGGTTTTTATTTATTTATATGAATCAGAAATTATTATATCTGTTTTTTTAAATGAAGTTGAAAATACACTTCATGATGTGTAATAATTCAGAAATTGATACGACTTAATATGTTTGAGTAATCTTTAATATAAGAAATATATAAGAAAATGCATATTCTTTGCTTATTTTAATTCCTGCAACTTTAAAATTGAGCTTTGAAAAATTATTAAAAATACAAAATTAAAGACGGAATCCTGGGCTTTAAGAATATATTACTTATTTTTTGATTACGTATTCAGGTTATAAGCAAACCTTGATTGGAAAATGGACGCTAACAACTCAAATAAATCCAGCCCTGTCAAAATGACATAACTGCCAACTTCGAAATCTCTTTTGGATTTAATGTTTTGCAATTATTGCAAAAAAAGATGTGGGAGAGTTTGTAATTGTAAATCGACAAACTTACCAAGTTCCGCATAATGCGGTTCTTGTTTAACAGGTGATGTTTGTAGAAATTCACCTAATATTTCAGTGCTAGAGCAAGATAGCGATGTTGAAGATGTTTGTAATGTCAAAGAATAAAGAAGACAGTAATGGCCAGTTGCACCGCCGTCACTTAACTTCAAGAAAAGAATAATATCTATGGTTACCATTGTATAGACAATTGTTCGCATGGTAATTATTCCGTACTTAAAGTTAAGTGATAGTGGTACAACTGGACATAAGTACAAATTTGAATTCTTTTTTATCAATATTTCAATTATTATTTAAAATACATCTTCTTCTTTTGTTCATTTATTGACAAATATTTACTTATTTTAAAAACCTCCATATTGAATACAACATTTTAATTTTCACTCCATTAATATATAATGATCTTAGTCAGCAAAAAAACCATGTTCATATCACCTGTTCACACTTTCAAAATATATAAATCAAATTTCAAAATATAGAGATTAAAAGTTTTGGGTACGTTCTAAATTGCCGATATATTGCATCCCAAAAAAACCCTGCGTACTCATTCTCTAAGAAAATTTATATTGTTTTTATCAAACTTTATTATTTTATTCGATATAAAGTTTTCGATTTTGTTTCCGAGGCTATGAACTTAGCATATACTTTAAAGCAGCAAAGATTATTTCATCGTTTTCTACACCCAAAAAAGTACCTAGAAACCTATGTAGTTTCAGCGATATCACATTTTATGTGAGATTTTGGTCTGAATTTGTCTTTGACAACTGGGCTACTAGTCTGTCTTGCTTTTATAAGATGACAGAGAGCAAGCTTGTTTCCTTATAAGATTTGAGAGATACAACCAGTTTTCACTCTTGTATCTATGTTCCCTGATTTTTGAACTGTGAAATGATATTTCTCACAGTACCTTGAGGGATGCTTGAATTCTCTGCAATTTTATGTCCAAAAAAGCCTATTTTATGGGCGACGATGATCGAATGCCGCTTGTCCAATCCAGGAAACATTTTGACAACTAATTTATTAAGGATTGTGTAATTTCAATCCTCATTTGATTTTCTTATGCACATTTGATAGACGCTCATAGCAAAAAAATGGAAGAATCATCTGGATGATGAAAGCGCATTTTTGACAGCTCATGAATGCTTGTTACTTCAGAGATGCCGCAAATTACCATCTCTCACAATTATTGAGCTTGAAATCAAGCAGTTTGGGCAAACTTACGAAGCAGCAGCTTCCATTCAGTACTAGTTTCAAGTTGACTATTTGATAGGTACATAATTTATGCATGTACAAACTCAAAAATACCTTTTAATCTTTATTGTTCAGTTATTGACTGACGGGAGGTGAAGTGCTGTACCTTAAAATGATGATTTGATCTTTATCAAAGCTATATAAAAAAAAATACACCAAAAGTGAACAAATTTTCATCCAATAATAATAGTTCATTCTAATAAGCTTTAAATTCGCATCAAATAAGTCATTGAATGAATCCCGGACAGATTTGACAACTGTACATAATAATAGTGACACCAGCGGCTAAAGTTGTAACTAAATTTTTATCTACTTTAATAAATTTCAGCTGCCATATCCCTAATGTCATATATATATATATATATATATATATATATATATATATATATATATATATATATATATATATATATATATATATATATATATATATATATATATATATCCTGCTATCAACCCTGCGTCCATGTATTGGCGTTTTACATTACATCGAACGTCCGGGTGTTATTGTGCGTCCCGTATATGGACGTCGGATGACAAACCCTTAAAACTTTAATAACTCTTGATACAATCATCGAAACTCAATGGTTTTCAGATAAAATGTTAGATAAGTTAGCATAAAAACATTTGTACGTGTGCCAATATGAAGAAAAGCTATGGTTCAAGAGTGAGAGTCCAAAATAAAAAATTTAGATGGACGTTCGAAGACTTCATTATGAAAGTTATCCAGAGAGCTTAGTTCGACATAATTCCGCTAGGTTCGCTATTAAAATTAGGTGTATATTAAAACTGTATATTCAACTTTCATTGCTTCAACAATCCGAACTCCGAAGAAGTGGCAACAATGTTTTCAACTTGCAATACCAGATTATAATTCTGTGCAGCGAAACTCTTATAATTGAAGCATTATGAATAATCAAATTTATGAATTCAATTTAGGTGTAAATGATATACGAATGGATTAAGTTTCAAGATAGAATAAAGCATAATTTCTTTAAACCCAAAATCAATATATTATGTATGCTTATTATTATAAATACATGATTTGTTTCCAGCGAATTTGTTTTCGTAGTTGTGTGAGTCACTTATGAAAAAATGAATATTTGAAATGTATATTATAGAATCATGTACGTTGGAAGTTTGAAAATATGATGAAGTGAATAAATATAATATTGATGGTAAAAAATCATATTTAGAGGAAAGAGATCTCAAATATTAATGGTTTGAAATGAATAGATCACGTATGTCAAGATTTTTATTTTGTAAAATTATACAATGTAAATTCATAAAAAATCTGCTGTAGCCACACAGTACTTCCTCGACCATTAATTAGATGGCTAGTTTCTCAGCTGTATCATGAATTTAGAGCATCGTATCAATTAAACGCATATTTTGAAGTGACAGCTGTCGTTGTCAAAGTGACTGCTGTCGTTGTCAAATTGACAGCTGTCGTCAAAGTGACAGATGACGGTTACATGAAACATGAAATTACTATTTCATTCTACTCTAGCCATATGCTCTATGTCCAGTTGCTTTAGTTGATCCCAAAATTGGTATTAGCTGGTTAAAATGTAAAAAAACAATCAACAATCGAGAAATTGATTTACTTTGGATTTCTTTCAGGCTTATCTTTTTGTCTTGTTCATGGAACTGGACATATGGTAATTTCTATTGCTTCGTTTGTATTTGATTTATTCCTTCATACATTTGATTTCAGATATAATTTCGAAGATGATCCACATATAGTTTACTTTTTATTCCTCCGGCCTATATATGATATGGAAAGTATTGTGATCGTGTTTCTTTCGACAGCTCGAGATTTCGATGAATCCTCACGTTTTGGACCCTACTGAACCAAAAAAACTTAACTTGAAGAATAGTCCGTTGATCTGTCTGTCGGTCTGTCTGAAAACACGATAACTTTAGAATGCGTAAGAATTTCTGACTGGAAGTTCAAAACTGATACCAAACTAGACATTATTTGAATTATTTTTGGAAAATAGTTCACAATCGTTCAAATATTATTTTTGACACTCTTACTGGGATTATTTACGCAGGAGCTACAATTCGATACCAAACACGATAAAACCAAATGACTTATTTTGGAACAACAATTGACGAACGTTTGTATGGGATGTTCAAATATATATGAAAATAATTCTAATTTCACATTTTGATTCTAATTATTTCTTACTTCAGAAAAATATAACGAATTTCATAGTGAAGCAAATTTTAATATTAACAAATGAGCCACTATTAATTTTGAAGAATGTTTTGGGTAAGTGCTACGCCAAATTATTCAGGGATCAATTTGATTTTTTTTCACATTTCATGATAAATACCACTGTCCGTAAAATAAACGCATCAATAAAGTTTTGGTACCACTGGTTGAAAGAAGCTCATTTACGAACACAAACCAGGCTCTTTATTAAAAAGATTGAATATAAAATTTTAGTCAGAAATTCTTACGCATTCTAAAGTTATCGTGTTTTCAGACAGATCGACCGACTATTCCTTAAATTATGTTTTTTGGTTCCGTAAGGGTCCAAAACGTAAGGATTTATCAAAATCTCGAACTGTAAAAAAAACGCAATCACAATACTTTCCTTATTATATATAGGCCAGGTAAATGAAAAGTACTATAAGTGGATCATCTTCGAAATAATATCTGAAATAAAATGTTTGAAGGAATAAATCAATTACAAACTAAGTAGTAAAAATTACCCTATGTCTAGTTCCATGAACAAGACAAAAACATAAATATATTATACTTTTCGTTGGAATATATTTGTTGTATTTATATAAATACTTAGTATATAATGATAATATATTCTGCAACAAGTTTGTAATGTGAGACGAAGGCGATGACTACGGTTCGCGAGTGTGGAATATGCTATTCCAAATTCTTTGTAGACTATACTTTCTCTAACAAGATTTTTGAAACTCAGCAATATCTCAGAAGATACTTTCAGAATTATGAAAAGTCAAACGCAAAGCTAGAAATGAATTCCTGAATTGTCAGGAAGTAACCATGGTAACCAAATTGACAGCTTATAATTCGTCGAAAATGATGATTAAATGATTCAAAACGGCAAACGCATTATTCTAAATGACATATTGAAATTTCATCTGTCCCAACATAATTTTTGCTCAACTGTACAAAGTACAAGGAAGTACAAGGAAGTATTGTGAAACCGACAAAATTCAAATATCCAGATTCTGATGAATATATCCGTCAATTTTGACTATTTTTGGCTTGATGTCGGTACGAATGTATGTGCGTAACTCGCAAATCTCAAAACCCTGCTGAAATTCCGTATTCAATATTGGTATAGGGTCTTGCGCATTATGATTGCAATCATCTGTACCGGAAGTGCCCTTTGCTCGAAACTTTTCTTGGATTTTCCGCATAAATCCGGAATGATTACCCGTAGGATACTGAGATTCAGTATTTGGAATTGCTGTACGATCGGAATAGATATCTTCTAGCTTAGCCGGAACTGCACTTTATATAACAGAATTTTCGAATTTTCCTCATAAATTCAAAACAATTAATTGTAGAATACTGAAATTTTGTATTAAGCACTTCTGTAACATTTAGCTATGCACCTCGCATCATGATTGCAATCATCTGTACCGGAAATGCACTTTACTCCATATTTTTCCTTAATTTTCCGCATAAATATGAAACAATTGAACATAAAATGTTAAAATTCAGTATTTAAGACGATAGTACCGTTTAAGATCTCATATCCTATTTTCATTGAGATCGACTGAGCCAGAAGTGCACTTTACTTGGGAGTCTGATAGGCTGTAGAGTATAGAGTATTGAAATTTGGTATTTCAGTCTGATATAGCACCTGAATGATTCCCTACTATTTTCATAACAATAGACTGAGCCGGAAGTGCACTTCAGTGGAAATTCATTTTTCAATTTTGCGCATAAATTCAGAGCTGTCAGCCGTAGAATCTTGGAAATCAGTATTTATTAATATTGTAGCATAAGGATGATGATCTATTGTTTCCATAGCAACCGACTATGCTAAAAGCGCATTTTACTTGACAGTTTTTTCAATTCTTTTGGATAAATCCAAAACGATTAGCCGTGGTACGATGTGATTTTGTGTTTGATTATATATCCAATGATTTACAAGTAAGTCACGTGATGTCCACGTCAGATTTTTTATTATAGAATAAACAAACTCCTAAACAGTGTTAGAGAAAAGAATTGTCACATATAAAAAAGAATCTCTGATAATTACACAGTCGGGTTCAAAAATTCGTTTAGTCCAGTATTTCAGTCCATGGTTCACTTCAAACGTAGCTTCATTTCCATAGTGATGATTGTTGGAACAATTGTTACTGAGATAATTAAGCTCCGCTTAAGTTAAACCGAGGACTGAAATATCGGCTCTAGGGGTCGGTATTTCAGTCTTGGGTTTATCTTAAGCAAAGCTTAATCACTTTAGTAATAATTGTTCTAACAATCATCACTCCGGAAACTAAGCTACATTTAAGATAAACCGAGGACTGAAATACTTGCCCTAATGGCCAGTTGCACCAGTGTCACGCAACTTTGAGGGAGGAATAATAACCATAGTAATAATTGTCAATACAATAGTTGCCATAGATATTAAACTCTACTTAAAGTTAAGTGACGGTGGTGCAACTGGGCATAAGAGTCATATGATATAGATGTATTTTAGTTTCATTGAAGCACTGATTCTACGGAGTAATTGCCAAAAAACACACAGTCTAGAAAGAAGAAGAATATTGAATTTTATTTTACTTTTTACCAAAATAAAAAAAAATTATAAGTGATTTTAAATCATTCATTGCTATGCAATTTTGGGTTGTTATTGATCAGTTGAATTTTACTCATTGTAGACGTGATTCTATTATTTTTTGAGCCAAGCATAAAAGATACGAAAAGTATTATTTGAATTTAAGTAGTTTTCATCATTTTCAACTAAATAAAATAGTTATTTACATTACAAGATGCGAAAGTATACTTTTTTGTGTGAGGTGGTATTTGAATGGCCGAGGTGAAGCCGAAAAGGCTTTCGCATCGTGTGATGTATTAAATTTTTTCTGCTACTGTTCTATATTGATATTAATATTTAATAATGATTATTATATTTGGAATGTTATGGAGGCTGTTTTACCTGTCTAAAATTATCCATAGCAACGGTTTATTTACAATGTTATCTGTCATCAGCGCCTGTTATAGATTTTGAATTTCAATAATTTAGTGAAACATTGCATTTGACCGATTTAAAATGTTAACAGAAAATAAAAATGGTATTCAAAAGGCAGCTAACAATGCATGTGCCTTACTTCTTGCGGATGAATCCAAAGAAAGGTACAATCAAACATACAGTATGTTTTCTAAATGGCTTGCTGATAAAAACGTTACTCGAATTGACGAAAATGTAATGCTTCGGGTGCCGATATTGTGGATTTAAAGAGCGGATGGAAGTCTTCTTCTTAAAGTAATGAAATTGAAATTTCTAAAAAGGTGTTACATGAAATTCACATTAATATTTCCTCAAATAAAGAAACAGTGACAAATATGAGTTTTGACATAATTCAAAATGATAAAAATCTCCCAATACAAAGTGAAGAAGTTAATAATTCAAATAATATTCCTACCATGACTTTTTTCAATTGTTCAAATTGCATAATTAATTAAAATCATAGATAGATAAAATTGAATTAAATAGATTGGATAAAATCATATTATTATTATAAACTACTTATTTATTTGAATAAATATTTAAATTTCCAATATATTTGCATTTTTTCAAACTTTTACTTTTTTGTCCTGGCCCCGAAAGTATTACTTTCGTAGCTAGCAACGCATAGCAACGAGGTAACACGAAGGTTTGCTTTCGTTATCGTTCGAGTTGCCAGGGCTACAAAGCTCACTTATTTATACAGTAGCAGAAAAAATTATTTTCAAATTCATATGAATTTAGTAAGCTTATATATCAAAAAACTTCCTGATAGCATAACTTGATTGTCTTATTTATCGATAACCTGCACATTCAGTTCATACCGCTTCTGTCTATCTTCAACTGAACTGGCAGTCATGATACATGATATCCAAGACTAGAAACAGGCAACACTGTCGGACGTCGCATGTGATGCAATTGGTGCATGAAATGAAACTTGCAGTATATAGGAGGACGTTGGATAACTTCTTTGTAAAAGGGAGCTAAACAGATATTAAAATGAAAGTTGTGATTGGAATGAGCTAGTGTATAAAAGTGATAGCTGAATTCTACGTCACGAAAAACCGTATATACACGAACAAAAATTTCAATATACGCAGTAGATCTGGTGGACGCCCGATGCTTTGATTATGAAAGGACGCACGATAGATAGCGTGATGTATATATATATATATATATATATATATATATATATATATATATATATATATATATATATATATATATATATATATATATATATATATATATATATATATATATATATATATATATATATATATATATATATATATATATATATATATATATATATATATATATATCTATGGGCATTGTTTCACTTGAAACAAGTAATTGAATAATTTAATCTTCCACAATCACTGAGCTTGAATTAAAGCAATTTGTGCAAACCTACGAAACAGCAGCTTTTATTTTGTACCAGTTTCAAGTCTGTAAATAGTATAGTTCCTGAGAACTCAGCGTCACGCCAACCAGCCAGCCAGCCAGACAGGCAAAGTGAATATAATAGCGCTTTTCTCCAAAAAATGCGCTAAAAACAATTCACATCACTTGAGCAAAAGTTTCGAATCTTATTGACTCTTCATCAGTGCCTGCATTGTAAGAGAAACGTTCTTCTGTTTGTTGTCGCCACGTTGTTTTTCTTTAGCTTGGACCAAGATTTGAGGGTGTCTCTTGCTTTTTGTCCGTAATTTTGTGTAATATCCTCGAAGAAACCCATGTTGTTAAAATATCCTGTGAAATGTAATAATTGAAATGTAGATCGTATCCAGAAGTTAATATATTTGAATGATGGATCGTCAGATGTTGGATAATTCAGGATCAGTAAATAAAAAACAATTCACATCACTTGAGCAAACGTTTCGAATCTTATTGACTCTTCATCAGTGCCTGCATTGTAAGATGAACGTTCTTCTGTTTGTTGTCGCTACGTTGTTTCTCTTTAGCTTGAACAGAAGAACGTTCCTCTTACAATGCAGGCACTGATGAAGAGTCAATAAGATTCGAAACGTTTGCTCAAGTGATGTGAATTGTTTTTTATTTACTGATCCTGAATTATCCAACATCCGACGATCCATCATTCAAATATATTAACTTCTGGATACGATCTACATTTCAATAATTACTGATATCCAATTCACTTGGATCCAGCAAAATTTATTTCAATTAAGGAATATGCTACCGCAATTTTCGTTGGTCTATGTTAGGACTCGTATATTTCTGAAACATGCGAAGTAATAAAATAATATCATAATGTGGAATTAGAATTATTACTATACTCATATTTGGACATCACATGCAAACGTTCGCCAATTTTTCTTTTTTTTAAATGATTTTTTTTCTGTTCTGTTTGGTATCAAATTGAAACTCCTACCTACGGAAAAAAATACAATAAAACTGTCAAAAATGATATTTAAACGATTGTCAATGATTTTTTTACAAGTTATTCAAATGATGTCTAGTTTGGTATCAATTAGAAGCTTTCGGGAAAATAAACTTAGTTTTAAATTTTAACAATTTTTCGACTCAATTCTTTCGACCTAGATTGTACCTGATGTAATATTTAGACTTGAAAATGGCCTAAACCTAAACTTTTGGCCGAAACGTAGTAATTTCATCATAATTATTAAATACTTTTAAAGCCAATATTCCTATTATTCATCTATTCAACAAATTTGTTTTCGGCTTTTCCAACTCCAAAACTTATTATAAAAATAAGGAATTAATGTTGAAAAACAAATTTATTTCGTCGGAAAAGAAATGAATTTATGAATTAAGGGTGTTAACAAGAGCGAGGGTTGATTGTCCTTCAGAACGCAGGACCACCCTTTATTCTCCCCGCTTGAGACGTCATAAGCGTGCAGCGAAAATGAATTTTGTTACTTGCGGGATATTGTAGCCGAAATGCTTCGTCAAGGCTATCATCTTGACACGAAAAACAATCTCAGGGTATAAAATCACATTAAGCGTGCTGATTCAATCTGATAAAAGTATAGAAGCAAAGCACTACCCTAACATCGTTATATTCATTAAGGCTACAATAAATTCTACCCTCTCTTCAGTATTAAGCAATCCTGGAGTGAACTACTTCCTAATAGCAGAAAATACTTATTTTCGAATTACTTTTTACTTTATTGAGCGTATTTAATATTTTATATTTAAAATTTGACATTTTAGAATGATATTTCATCAGTGAATTGTTTATATATTCATATCTTCAAAACAGGAAGTACCTGCATTTGGATAGACGCGTGTTACACTATCTTTTAACAATACTATGGTTAATGGTTGGATTTGACGTCACAAGCCGGCTTTTAATTAAGCATTTAGCAAAAACTTGATTAATATGTATCTTTACTATACTAGAAGAGTTGATAAAATATTATTACCCAGCGGATTATTCAATGTGACCAGTAGCTACCCCAAAAGATTTCCAGCCCACTTGGCGTTACAATTCATCAACTGTCATGCCTCTATTCGTCATTAAAAAGACCGATATCCTTCTAGAAGTGCTCTTGACAGAAAAAAATAAACAATTTTTTACAGGCTGCTATTTATAGCGAAGATACTTACAGCTGTAAGCTTAAAATATTTGCAATTGAAAATCCCCGCCAGGTGTTAATGCATATTCAAAAATCACCACAAGGTATGAATGCATATAGCAACAAAAAATAACTACTTTGAACAACTTTTTTTAGTCTGCCTTTTTTTCGAACGTTAGGCAAGTTTGCAAAATCGACTGGAAGCTTATTGACAGATGGTCTACATAAGTCCTAGAGTAAAGTATATTTAGGTAAATTTGTAGAATTATGGCGTAACTCGGAACAATTGTTTACATTAAGCTCTTAGACGATTTTGCAAACTTGCCTTACGTTCGAAAAACTGACAAACTTTTAAAAAATTGTTCGAAAGAACAATTTCTAGTTGCTAATTACAGCTGTAAGTATCTTCCTTAAAAATGACTGTAGAAAATGGTCTTTTTTTTCTGTCACGAGCGCTCGGTCTATCTTGATTGCTTAGAATTAGCTTTCATAAAAAGTGTATGTATAAAGATCAAGTTACTCATTGAGTATTTTTTCCAGTTCAGGTTAAAATTTCATTCCTAATTAATGCCTGATGAGTAGCACGACATTCTTGTTAAGAAAAAAAATATTATGAAGGTATAGATTGGGTTGAAAGTAAATTAAACGTTTCGTATAAAGACGATTGATAATTATTAAGTTGTTTGCGGTAGTTTGATTGTATTAGAATGAAGATTTATATTCACGGAGGACGCCACTGTCGGATGTCTTCGCTGTCATGTGTCCAAGGCAGAAACAATTTATTCCCTTCTCAAGCAACGTTACACGCTCGGACATACCGCGTCTTTATTTTATGGATCGATATTCTTGTTTTTTCGGCCGCAGTTTCGTTTATTTTTCTCCCTCTCTTTCTGTGCCATGTCTGCACTGTACATCCCACTCCCTTCCCCGAACTGTCCATTTTCGTCTAGCGACCTTCTTCGCTCATAATTCGGAATTCCGCGCATCCAATTTTTTAAATTTCGTTGTCTTTTTTAATGTGTTGTTTTCGACGCGTCAAGGATAGTGACTGTCTGTGTTTGGGCTTTGTATGTGTACAATGAAATATCACAAGCAAATTGAACGATGAGTCGTCCCAATACTTTTATAATTAACGTGCTCTTTATTCTCACTTCTATTGATTTGTGACACATGAAATTAATATTACCGTAAACTAGCATCTCTTCGATCTATACTCTCATAAGCTGCGTGTATAAGCGTTTTGATACGGAATGCGCGCATGCGTTTTGTTAGAGAATAAAAAATATTGAATGGCTCAAACTATAGCCAGTAATTCTTTCTCTATCATAGAATAGTTCGTCTTATATCGCTCAAGATTCTGCTAGCGTGCACTAGCGTAATATTTTATTGAGTTTTCAGGTTATATTATCGTGCTGATTATATTTAGAATATATCAATAATTAATTTATATTAAATTTGAATATATACAAGTTTAATATTTTAAATTCATTACCCGTTTTGTTTCATTTGAAACAGGTAAGGGGAAGGGTCTCCTGAACCCGAAATAAATTTCATAATAATAATAATATCAACTAAAATAGAAATATAAATTAATAAATTTAATTAAGATGTTGCTTAAAATAATTTTCAATCGAATTGACTCCATTATCTATTTACTAACAATAATAAATAAGTGTCTGTTGATTTCATTATTTTTGGCGTGAAATCAACTTGGCAACAGGGTATCTAACAGCTGTCTGTTAAAGTTAGATATTTATCCAACGCAGGGTTGGCTTTACACACTCTTAAATTTAAATTTTGAATCTACTGTCACAAATTCGAATGTGTGATTTATCACAATTTACTTTTTCTTTATAAATTGTGTTTGTTCCTACGTTTTTACTTCCCAGCCCTATAATATAATAGAGGAAATATTGTAATCGTGATTTTTTGACAGTTCAAGATTTTAATGAATCTTCACGTTTTAGATCCTACTGAAGCAGAAAAACATAATTTAAATAAAACGATAATTTGAGAACGAGTACGAATTTCCGACTGGAATTATATATTATAATTATATTCAAGTTTTTTATCAAAAAGCTAGGTTCAACTTTGTACATGAGCTTTTTTCAACCAGTGGTACCAAAGCTTCATTGATGGAATTTTTTAGTTTTTTGCGTTTATTTTATAAACGGTAGTATTTATCATAAAATATGAAATAACTGAAATTAATTCTTGAATGATTTGGCACAGCATTCACCTGAAACATTTTTCAAAATTATCAGTGGTTCATTTGTTATTATCAAAATTTAAATTTATAAAAGTCGCTATATTTTTCTGAACCAAAGAAATAGTAAGAATCATAATGTGAAGTTAGAATTATTATCACTCATATTTTGAGATCACATGCAAACGTTCGTCAATTGTTTTTTATAGTAGGTAAGTAATCTGGCTCTATCGTGTTTGATATTAAATTAAAGTTCTTGTGGAGATAATTCTACTAGAAGTGTCAAACAGGATATTTAAACGACTGTCAATTGTTTCTTTCACAAATCATTTAAATGATGTCTAGTTTGGTATCAATTTCAAGCTCTCGGGGAGATAAGCATATAGTAAAAATCAAAAATAAATAATTAATCAGTGGAATTCACGTTATCGCCTTCAAATTACACTTCCAGCGATAAAAAGTCGAAATTGTATGTTCCGAACAATGACAGTTGTCACTTTCACAATGATAACTGTCACTTTGACAATGATAGCTTTCACTTCGAAATATGCAATTAATTGATGCGACACTTTAAATTTCTGAAACAGTGATTCAATGAATATATTTCAGTTCTGATTTTTATCTTATCAATAATGAATTTTATACCCTAATTTAGATTCTTAGTTTAACAGAAAAGGGGCTCCTGTTGAGCTCCAAACTCTAGGCCCTGAAAAACTTGAACACGTCCCTGATTTGATGCATCCACGTCACCAGGATATGTGTTTTCAAGTATAGACGATAGATATTCGGGCATTTTTGATCAATTAGAATGAAATTTTTATAAAACTGCATGTCAAAATACTTTTTCAATGTCTTCATATATATATATATATATATATATATATATATATATATATATATATATATATATATATATATATATATATATATATATATATATATATATATATATAAATATATATATATATATATATATATATATATATATATATATATATATATATATATATATATTGTATATTGATTTATATAAACTACAATTTTTTGAACTTTATCTTTAGCAGTTGTGTTTATGTTTCAATAAAATTGTCATTTCCGATAAGCTTTCTCATTTATGTGTATTAAAAACCAAATTTTCAATAATTAATTATTCAAAAGCCAGAGTCCAAAATTTTTCAATTCAATGTATGAAATTTCTGAATGTCGAATAAACTTAAACTAATTAATTTATATGGTTCTATTTATTATGTGTGAGAAATAATATAGAAAAACGATGTCTTTTGCTTAATATGTGAAGCAGTTCATTATAGAGATGCGTTAAATTAATAAGGATTAATTGTTGAAAGGAGCATTCCACAATTTGTCACTCCAATGCTCGGATTGAAATTAATATTTATCTATGGATACGACGAAACGATAAATTAGTAACACATTAATTCTCCAATTTCTAATGCGCGTTTTGCATTTCATGTTACTAATATCAGCAAACGATAAATAAAAACGACTGCACACACTTAAAACTAGATTTTAAGGTCAGCGGCTGCTGTGTACAGAGATTTCTATTTTTGCTGTAACTCCATTCGTGGTTCGCACCGTGCACTTAACCAGATTGGACTAAATTCGTTGCCGCACAACGTAGCAAAGATTTGAAAACTCTCAAAAAAAGTAAAATCTTGACCTTCCTTACATGACACATCATTTCGATACTCCATTGTTTTGCTGACGAACAATGGTATGGATTTATTTTTGTCGGACCATTTTACAGAACACCTGTCGATTCATGATTGTTATGTTTTCCAATCAAAGAAAGAAGAGTCATGTATATAATTTTAATAGACGTAATTAAAAAATCAAGATTTCAATGATTTGTATTCGATAAATTATTTAAAATGGCAGTAGTTACAATACTAATACTTCAATTCGATCAAGTTGATATGCTTAACAAAATATTGTACCTAATATTACAGAAAACCATTAATCCCTTACCAAATATACTTTCATTATATTCTTATATTAATAGCAGCTACCCGCGGCTTCGCTCGCGTATAAATGTACTTCTTGGAATCAATAAAACAGAAAGACAAATACAGAAGGAAATTTCAGTTCCAGTCTCTGACATCGGTTCCAGTTTAAAATCTGAACATTCTTGACTGAAACTCAAGTTTTTTTACTTGTATAAAGTACAAGTATCATGAAAGCAAAAAATTCACATTTCGAGATTTTGATGAAAATATTAGTTTTGAGCATTCCTGAATCCATTTTGACCGTTTTCGGCTTGACGTCGATATGTATGTACTACGTATGTAAGTAACTCGCAAATCTCGAATCCCATTAAACGTATAATATTGAAATTTTGTATTTAGGACTGGTCTAAGGTCTAAGTTGTGCACCTCGCATTTTGAATGCAATCGTCTATGCCGGAAATGCACTTTACCTCAAACTTTTCTTTAATTCGTTGCATAAATTTAAAATGATTAGCCGTAGAACGTTAAAATTCAGTATTTGAAATTGCTGCAGCATCTAAATGGTTATCTTTTAGTTTTGTATCAATCGACTGAATTGGAAGTGCACTTTATATAAAATTCTTTCCAAATTTTTGCATCAATTCAAAAGAATTTCATATTGAGCACTTCTATAACATCTAGTTGTACCCCTCGCATTATGGTTGCGATCGATTGAACAGGAAGTGCAGTTTGCTGAACAGTTTTTTGAATTTTTCGCATACATTCAAAACAATCAGCCGTAGAATATTGATATTCCGTATTAAGCACTTCTTTAACATCTATAGTTGTACACTTCGCATTATGACTGCGATCGGCTGATCCGGAAGCGCAGTTTGCTAAACAGTTTTTCGAATTTTTCGCATGAATCCAGAGCCTTCAGATGCAGAATCATGAAATTTAGTATTTAAACCAAGTGTCGCATTTAAATGATGACTTTATATTTTTAAAGAAATCTACTAGGTCGAAAAAGTAAACTTTATTTGACAATATTTTTTTATTTTTCTCATAAATTCGAGACTATTGACCTTAGAATGATGAAACTCAGTATTTGAGACTGCTACAACTTTTTAATCTAAATGATCACCTCAAATTTTGGTTGCAACCGATTTTGCTTCATGTCAATGTCAGTGTCACAGTGTCAACTGACAATTATTCAGTCAGAAGGTATACAAGTAAATCATGTGGTGTCCACATCAGATTTTTTCAAATCATTTCTATCCTACTATAATTTAACGAGTCGTTCAGGTGCTTCCATAATTATTTGATCCAATAGCAATAACAATGGAACAATTGATTTTGACATATTTGTGTCGTCAATTCTTTAATAATTATCACAAAAATTTAAACCTGTGAAAATATCTGCCTTTGTTAATAGCGATTTTGCAGAGATATGAGCAAGTTTAGAAAAACGCCTTAATTAGCCCAGCGAATTTATTTACAATGCTTTCCGAATTGATATTTTTCACTGTAAATAAAATTATTCACTAAATTCATTATTTCAGAATCGAATTTCATTAAATAATCCATCGTTGAATGATAACAATTAGTTTATTCACCGTTTATAGAAGGCAGCACAAATTTTGACTGTTTTTCTCAGCTGTCATTAATGAAAGTGCAATGAACTTGTGCGCATTAACGAGAAGTTTATTATCTATCTAAAAAAATACGTGAAATCCCTAAATATAATATAAATCAATTTAATTGATAGTGAGATATATATATAACAAATAGACCAAATAGTTGATCTCGTAGACAAAGCTCCATGATTTTGGATCTCGATGAAATAAGCCAAAATGGAAATCAACAGATGTTGCTGATTAAAAGTTGCCATGGTGACTCAACTGGAAAATCAATGGTTATAGATCACAATTAATTGAGAAAAGATGTCCTAAGGGACTCGCTTCAGGTTGGATCGGGTTCGGGCTTTTCGCAGATGTGATAAAATTGCAGAATGTTTTCCGCAGGTGTGAAACGGTGGTTGGATGTATTTTAATTAGATAATTGTTTTGGTTTGATGCTTAAGGGCTACAAAATATAAATTTTAGAAGACTTTTTAATGTGCCCAGCAAAATCGGACAGCACTGAAAAAACGCTTTCGCTGCGTTTAATAAAATAAAGATTGTAAATTAACTCATTCAATAAACTTCAAATAGCTCTATAGAGACTTTTGATCAGCAGACCCGATTCACCGAGGCCCAAAATGATTTCCTGTGGGATCCTTTAACCTATCTTAAAAAATATGCAGAAATAGAATTATAGAGGTGAGCTGAGATCTTAATGTATTGCCAAAATACAAACATTCTTTCAGTTCTAAATGAATTATTGACATGACTATGATCATCCAAAGTCACGAAATACTCATTTTAATCTATAGCTGTCATTTTTCCAACAAACGGCAAACATTCAGATCGAACCATAGGTGCACAATGAGATTTTGAAAAATCTTTAAATTATTTCAACTGGATATCCAGAGAGTTTACAGGAATTAATTTTGAATAAAATTTCTTCCAATATTTTACAGATTTCTTAAAATAAATCGATGAAATACTTTCCCCAAATGTGGGGGCAAGAATAAAATCATTAGTTTATTCAGCGTTTACAAATGGCAGTACATATTTTGAAAGTACAGGTGTGCGAGTGCATTGACCTTTGTAAAAACCAATTGTTAAATAATCAAAAGAGTGCAATCTGGATAAATGCGTGAGATTCCTATGAAGGTAAATAAAAATTGATTAACATGTCAGGAATAAATGTTTTATAGTGCAAATATAAAACACTATTGCCGAGACGATCGACTAAGATCTGAGTGCAGTGCCAAAATACTAATACTCTTCCAGTTTTAAATGAATTAGTAATTTGACTACGACCTTTCAAAATTATAAATTAATTATTTTAATTAACAGCTGACATACTTTTAACTAATATCAAACATTTAGATTCAACCATAGGCGTGTAATGATATTCTTGACAAAATTTTAGAAAAATTCAACTGGATATCTAGAAGAGGTGTATAAAAATCAAGTTACTCATCAAGTATCAGCAATTTTAATGTACCTACATTTTATATTTCAGGCTTTTACACGAAATGAATGATTGAATTGTAAGATTATTGCAAGATAGATCTCGGCAATGGTCAATACATAGACCAACCGGTTCATCGTCATCATCAAGACAGTCAGTTAACTTAAATGACATGTGTGGCATACAACAAAAACATCTAATTTCTTAAATTCAACTTTATTTATCCCTACCGCTCCTGAGAATTTCTTGTTAAAAATGCTCCGTTATTTTTACAGGCTGTATGTTAGAGCACTAGTTGGTCGGATTTTGTTATTTTTATTGTATTCCCTCCTTGTCTCACACGGTTACTGACCTTACGCTACGTCTGTGGAACCCTGTGTACTAACTGTCCTGAAACATTCTGCTTAAAACGGGCGATGCACGCGCAATGCACGCAACGCGGTTATACAAAACCGTGGATCCGCAAACGACTTGATTGTTTTGTCTCATGGTCGTACGTCAACGATGGATATTCACCAAAAAAATTCTCTTAAAGGTATATAAGAATAAATAAGACGGCATGCCGTAATTTTATCGCTTTTTTAATGACTAGCAGAGGTGCGGCAGGGCAGTGTTTGTCCTCCGAAAGAGGAGACCTTCCTGTAAACTAGTATAATTTTTTTAATGATTTTTTTACGTTAAAACAAACTTTGATTTCTTTGATTTAAAAGAAAAAAAAAACAAAAGAACTAGAGAGTGTTTTGAAAATAATAGATATAAATTTTGAACAAAATCGGCCGGACAGCTTAGGCGTGATCAACACACACGACAAGCTCATCACATTTTCATGTTACATAATAATTCCCGATTTCTATTATATTAAAAGAAATAAAATATGGAAGAAATTGTACAGCAAATTTATTTGAGGTTATGTATCTTTCAAATCTTGAATACAAAAATGAGAAAAATATATTTGGCATTATTTCTGTTTTCCCCAACCTTCCACAACATAAGATTTTTTGCAGACTCCAAAATCTAATCCACAAATTGAACATATTTTATATTAATAATAAACGTTATGTTAGCGTCATCTATTGTCAAAGCTTGTATTATTTTCCGTTGTTCTGATACCTAGTTTGTGTGCACGTGACCGTCATTTTCATCCGAACGTAACGCAAGATGAAACATTTCAATCTAATCTATCCGATTTAAAATACGTATTACTTCAAAAATAACATAAATTTCCTGTAAGTACCTAAAACTTAGTTACAATAAACACAACGGAAACCATTAACTGAATACTCCTTTGAATTGTGCATTTCGCCGAAATAATATAACGAAACAGACTTGCGACTGTCTCATTAATCGTAGATGTTCATGTTACCCAGGCAACTGAATATTAAGGTACAGTGAGAGGCAAGCGCGCAATGCATACGCCGCTCTCTTCGTTGCCCACCTCAGGCATCGCAGCGCGCACGACTCTGGTTCCTCTGTCAAAAATTGCTCCGCGTCTTCAACCAACGCCCTGTTTTTTTATGATAAAGTGTGACCAACCGAAAATCAATAACTACATAAATTGTAGCCGGTGCAGCAATGAAGTGCACACAACGTCCCCACCGCGCCCTCCGTGCCCTTAGCACACCTTTGCCTCAAGGATTCGGCAATAGAAATTGCCCTTTACGTACACATTTTCTAATATCAACCTAATTTTGAGTGATAAAATTGTCTCAAGGTTAAATTGGTGAAATTTATGACTGTGACCTTCATGATGCACTCCAAGTTTTTCGATGCTCCTCATGTTTTGGAGATTCATGTAATGTTTTTGCTATGTATAATACTTTGTGTACTCAAAATCGGGTCATGGTACAACGAAATCGTTTTAGTTGCATAGCTGCAAACTGCATTCACTAAAAACTTGTCTCAACCTCTAAACGAGAGAAGAACCAACCAATAAACCGGTCCTGGCTGCGCATTCGTCATTTTTTTCTTTCTTTACCGCGCAATATCTTCCACCTGTCTTTGTCTACAAGGTTGCACTGCTTTATTATAGTGGCGACTTATAACGACGAAAATAAGAACAAATAATTTAAAATTTGTTTACTATACTGACATCTAGACGACAGTAGGAGAGGCACTACATTTTTCACTTAATAGTGCTGCCATCTAGCACTTTTATTTGTACTCGGTTTATTTTACTTTCCTACTTTTATTTTAAAATATATTAAAATTAATATTAATATTAGATAATAAACTTTAATTTTACATGAAAAATATTATTCTTTAGGTTTCAGACGAGCTACAAAAATAAATATTGCAATAAATAAAATATCATTCTATAAATGATTATTCAGTTCCAGTTTAAGATATTGTTTTAGCTGTCAAAATCATTTTATTTATTTATTAAAATTATTATGATATTTTAAATGTTTGTTTCAACGAATGCTTCCAAAATTTAAAATTATTTGAGATACACATTTGAATCTTCTAGTTCCTATTGTTATTGCATATAACGACTGTTTTGCTTTGTGACTATGAAGAAGAAGTAGCGTACGTGTAGGTAGTGGGAATCGTTTGGCTGGCTTGGGATTCGCTGGCAGTCTACTGTCTCGCTTTGCGTTGTTCACATCTTTTTCTACTACTCTCAACATGGCAGACATCTCGAAAGACGATCTTCGCAAAGAAATAACCGGTAAGTTAATTTTTTTCACTTATTTAAATCAGCTAAGGCCGTAAATGTGTAATATTCGAGCTAGATATTTTATGTAGTTTATTTTGATGTATGAATATTGGTGGCTTCACGAAGAAAATAAGTGCTTTTACTCTTGGAAAATATGTGTTTGAGCGGTCGATCCGTATACAAACAATGGCTATAGGACGCTTAGGTTGTATACGTGCAAATACGTTGGACTAATTTTGAAAATATCTCTGTTATTATAGCAATACATTCAAAATGCCAATAACGAATTTTGTACAGAAAAATATTTCAGATTTATTTAAATAATTCTCTACCAGGAATTTCTAGTATTTTAATGAATAACCGAAAATTTTTCATGTTTTCTTTAGTTTGTCCATTACTCATTTCTTGTCTGATAAGTAATAGTCAGTTGCAAACTTTTTTTATTATTCATGTTTAATGAATTCTGATAAATCAGAATGTAATATGTTTTAATGAAAGATTGTAGACTTTTCAACAGGAATTTGGCAGTTTGGCTTTAGTTCATGTTTTAGCTTGGGTAAATCATAAAATGGCGGGAATGGTACTCCCATACACGGTTGATTTCCTTTTTGTTCCCATTTTATTATGTTTTTTAGTTTATGTATTAGTTGAATGCATAATTTAAATATAAATTTGCGTTAAATAAAATAATATTATCCATTTTATAATTGATAAAATTAAATTTAAATTGTTTTATATTGTTGTATCAACATGAAAAGTAACAGGAAAGCATAAGCACAAAATCAATTTGACGTTTGATTTTATAATCTCGTTATTTTTTCAAAATTAATTTAGTAATAAAAATCATAAAATTGTTACTTTATAAAATATTATTGTATTTTTTTTCTAGCTATCTTGAAAGATGCGGATTTGGCGACTATGTCGGCAAAAAAAGTAAGACAGCAGTTGGAGCAGAAATTAGACTGTGACTTAATATCACGTAAAAAAGAAATAGACGATCTTGTTATGGATTTCGTGAACTCCAAAGACAAAAAGAAGTCCAAGAAAAAGAATGAAAGCGAAGAAGAAGAGGAGGAGGAAGAGGCTTCTGAAGAAGAAGAGGAATCCGAAGAAGAAAAGAAGCCCGCGAAACGAGCATCTACAGGAAAAAAACCAGCTGCAAAAAAATCCAAAAAAGCAACTTCCGAAGATGAGTCTGAAGCTAGCGAAGGTTCAGATGCCGAATCTGATGAAGAATATTCGCCTAAAAAATCGAAACCAATCAAAACTAGAAAACTCCCGCCCAAGAAGAAGAAGGGCTCAGAATCTGATTCTGATGAAGATTGGTCAAAAGCAAAAAAGGCTAAAAAAGTAAGTTATTAAGGAGATTGTTATTTTTTGAAACTAATTGATTTTTTTTTTACAGGCTGCCGGTGCTGGCGGTAAACGTGGAGGCGGATACACTAGAGCATACAATCTATCACCTGAACTTGCAGCCCTTGTTGGACAAGACTCGATGGCTCGCCATGAAGTGGTCAAGAAAATTTGGGCTATTATTAAAGAAAAAAATCTGTACGACCCCAAGAATAAACAGTACGCAATCTGTGACGACGATTTAATGAAGGTTATAGGCGTAAAACGTTTCCGTACATTTGGAATGATGAAATATTTGAAAACACATTTTGTTGATTAAAATTTCTTATTTCCAGGAAATTCTACTAGCGTTAAAGTTAATTTAAAATAAAATATTTACAGCTTTATGCTGTTTTTTCTATTCCATAATGCTATTTGCCCTCAAAAATTTTATAATTCTGGTAGATGTTCGTACGCTAGTAGGTTTCTTGACTAAAAATTTTTATTTAAAAAAGAATTCCTAATTTTTTTAGAATCTAACTTCTGTTTATAACATTTAAGTCTTTTTGTATGAGTGTATGTGCTATATTATAATAATAGTTGACAATTTTATTAGTGACATAAGACTTATCAAAATAGTAAGTTCAGTGTTTATGTAATTAGTATTACATAAATTATTTTGTAAAACATTTTATTTTCAAGACTTTTTGAGTGTAATTCAAAGTTCATTTCATTCTCTCTTTATAATAAGACAGAAACAAAATAAAAATGTAAAATTTGTATTTGGTTGTTATATATTTGTTAAACTGGTTACACATATACATTCTTCTAAATTCAAAGATTCTTCTTCAAAAGCTGAACTTGTTTCTTGTATATCGCAGATATCACTAAAAGACCTCTCAGGCGTCACTTCTTTTTTTAGTTCATTTGTTTTAGATGAACGACATTTGCGTGATTTTATCTGAAATAAAAAAGAAAATGTATGTGTATTCTATTTGCCGTACGAAAAAATAAATTCAGAACACTTGTATGAATGGAAGAACAATTTTTTATTTTCATCATTTCCCAAATTAACGTTAGTTACTGATACTTTCGTGCCAGCCATGGAAACAAATAGTTACAATTGAGTATTACAAATCAATTTTATTATCAAACAGCTTCAAAACCAAATCAATGTTTTATTGAAGATGAGTTGAGTTTCCGTTTGAAGCAGTAGCTCTTACTGACTGAACATTTGACAGTTTGAACTGAACGAAGTAAGTATTGTAAATACCGTTAAATGAGTATTTTATTGCTGCAGAACAAATTTTAAAATAGTTTTAGCTTCAGGCATACCTAAAATATTACAAAATGCATATTTATTTATGATTTAGTGATGTAACATCATAAAACACTTGCAAGAGCTCAACTTAGGTTTATTTTCTAAGCAACGATCATAACCTCATACTACAATCAATATTTGAATGTTTTTTTCTTAAATTTATATGTTCCACCCTTGAGTTATGATGCGATCTATAAATCAGACATCAAGTCATAGAATAATTCATTTAATTCAATTTTATTTATTTTCCAGCTCCTCGATGACCAAAATTCTTACATCCCAAGTCTACTACAGCCTGTTTCCTATAATTCGAATGATGGTGATTTCTATTTTGCGACCCAAAGTTTGTGTATTAAAAAAAAATATATTTTTGGCCCCGGTAAGTTGAGTATACCAAATAGTACCTATATCATAAAACAAAAGACTTAAGGGATTAAAAGCACTTCAGTCCTGTTATCTACGCTATTTTTCTCCTTATCGTATAATATTGAGTCACACTAGTCGAAAAGCAGATTATTTAAGCTTACAATTTAGGCAATAACAGACTTAGTAACAAGGCTGGCTACAGCAGTTGTTGAAAAAAAGATGAGTGAGAAATTTGATATTGATAAGTCTGCGGAAGGGGTAATTTATGAGCAATGCAATGCATTTGTAAAAATGTGTAAATTTCAATAATGCTAATATAAATGTTGATCATCAATAATAAAGATTCGAATTCTGATAAGAAAAAACTTGTACATATTTTGACGGAATAATTGACAGTTGACGCTGACATAAGGCAAATCCGATTGCAACCAGAATTTGAGGTGATCATTTAGATATTACAATTCATTAAAATACTGTAGCAGTCTCAAATACAAAATTTTATCATTCTACGTTCAACAGTTTCGAAATAATGTGAAAAATTGAAAAAAATTGTCGAATAAAGTTTACTTCGGGGCGGGCTCAGTACATTGCTATGAATATAAAGTTATCATTTGAATGATACAACTACTTTAAATAATAAATTCCATTATTCTACAGTTGATTTTTCTAGATGTATGCGAAATATTCGAAAAACTGTTCAGTAAATTGCACTTCCGGTTCAGCTAATCGCAATCATAATGCGAGGTGTACAACTAGACGTTATAAAAGTGCTTAATACGAAACTTCAATATTCTACCGCTAATTGTTTTGAATTTATGTGAAAAATTCGAAAAGACTTTAATATAAAGTACACTTCCGGCTCAGCCGATTGGTGCAATAATATAATATAATCATTAAGATGCTACAAAAATTTCAAATACTGAATTTCAAGATCGTACAAATTCAAAAAAAGTTTCAAGTAAAGTGCACTTCCGGTACAGACGATTGCAACCATAACGCGAGGTATACAACTACACCTTAAACCAGTTTTAAATACAAAATTACAACATTATGCATTCAATGAGTTTTGAGCATTTGCAAGTTACGTACCCACGTCAAGCCGAAAATAGTCAAAATGGATTCAGAGATGTTTTAAACGGATATATCAAAATCTCGGAATGTGAATTTTATCGGTTTCACAATACTTGTACTTTGTACAAGTTAGTAAAAATTTAATTTGTCGTTTAGATACTTCGATTATTACGCTGTCATGGAAGAATTTGTCTATTTTAATTTAGTCGGGAGTTTTGATCATTTTAGATCCCTGTAACTTAAACTTGAGTTCCTAAAATGAGAGATTAAATTCGTTTTTTACTCCCAAGAGTTAGAAAGTAGTATTTATTATAATTTCATTCCGAAATATTACCTCGTGCCGTGGTGGCGGATTTTCCATAGCCGTAGAACAAGAATAGTATATTTTTTCGTCAACTGGCCGAGTTAAATCAATTATATGTTGTGTATCATCTTTCCTTCCTCTTAAACCAAATATGTAATTGGATGGTGTAGCAACATTCATATAATTATCATTTTTAGTCTGACAATTTTTATTTCTTGGTTTAGTTGTTTGCACGGGAACAGAGTACCGAAGGTGGGATTTCTTTGTCTGAATTGAGTGAGTCTTACATCGTGTAATATTTGCCTACAAAAAAACAAAAACTAGTACTCTTAATAGGCTTACCTTAATTAATATCATATCGTCACATTGGCAACGGTTATTAACCATTTAGGACTCGGTTAAATTGGCAAACAATTTCTATATGAAGAGATTATTTTAATGAACTCTCAAAATATGGAACCCAATAACTTTCTTGTTTCAAATGGCAACATATATTTTTTATTATGTCAATTAATAACGATTTTGATTTACACATGTTTACACAAAGAATAACGTAGAAAAACAAATGATTTTAAATAAATATGTTTTATTGGGATAAATTATGTATAAAAATAATAAGGAACATAACATTTCAACAGCAGAAGTGCTCCCTTTTTCAGAAGAAAAAATCTGACGTGAACATCACGTCTTATTTATGCATCATTTAATATATACACAAATTTATTCAATAAAGTTTTCTGTCACTTCAGATTATAATTAATATAATTTTAATAATATTTTGACATGTACAATGTCAAACAAAATCAAAAAATTGACAACAGATTATTATTGCCTACTTTATCATTTCAATTAAACTGATTGTTTTATACAGCAAATTCTAAATGTCTGTTATACATATAAACTGCACTTCCGGCTCAGCCGAATGATACAAAAATAGGAGATAACTATTTGTATGCTACAACAAGTTCAAACACTAAATTTCAATATGCTATGCCTAATCATTATGAATTTATGCGGCAAATTCGAAAAAAGTTTCAAGTAAAGTGCACTTCCGGCTCAGTCAATGTATACCAAAATAGCAGATAATCATTCTGATACAACACCAAGTTCAAATCCTTAATTTCAACATCCTACGGTTAATCATTCTTGATTTATTAGAATTCGAATTTTTTTTTAAGTAAAGTGCATTTCCGGTACATACGATTGGAACCATAATGCGAGATGCACAACTAGACCCTATAGTCCCTATATCAGTCCTAAATACAAAATTTCAACATTATACGTTCAACCAATTTTGAGATTGCGAGTTACGAACGAACGCACGTACACACGTACCGACATCAAGCCGAAAATAGTCAAAATGGATTCAGAGATGCTCAAAACAGATATTTCCATCAAAATCTCGATAGGTGAATTTAGCTGGTTACACAATACTTCCTTCCTTGTACTTAATACAAGTAAGTAAAAATGCATAATAAATAAAGAAATTGTCAAGACCACAAAAATAAATATAGTAACTAGATAAATATATCAACTCCTAGGATCGAAGGCAGTGTAGTTCTACTTGTGGTCTTCAGGATATACTATAATTATTAATTTAAAAAAAACTTTTTAAAAACAAGCTTCTATTATATTTCAGTTGTACTGAAATCAAAATAATCAAACAAAAAACAAATATCACAGAGTCACATCAAAATGAGTTGTCATCATGACATCAAAATTCTTAATCATAAACAGCAGAATCAAATCCTGAAAACATTTTCACATAATTTTCAATACAATTACTTGATTTATCGTTTCTTGAGTCGAAAAATAATCCTGGAGAAAAAAGGTGATATCAGTGAATCAGACAGAGTTCCCGGGTTTTTGGTCAGTGCAAAAAATGGCATAAGGACTTGTTTCTCCGATGTCAGAAAAGAAATATTTGAGAAAGTAATGCAAAAATGTAAAGTTGACTTTGACGTTCTAATGGTCGGCCCACAATATCGTGTTAGTAAAAAAATTGGAAGCGGGAATTTTGGAGAGCTAAGACTTAGCAAAAACATCTATAATAATGAACATGTTGCTATTAAGTTAGAGCCCTTAAAGGCAAAGGTTCCCTCAATTGGCCCTCGAATATCAATTTTACAAAATATTAGGGAATAATGAAGTTTACCATCTTGGTATTTATGGTGGTCGCTACAACGCTTTGGTAATGGAATTACTCGGCCCTTCTCTGGAAGAAGTTTTTTCCCAATGCAAACGAAAATTCTCCCTCAAAACTATTTTAGTTATAATAAATCAACTATTAAATCGAATTCAATTCATTCATATCAAAGGAAATATTTACACAGATATCAAACCAGAAAATTTTCTTTCAGGAACTCCTGGAAGTAATGCAGAAAACACTATTTTTGTTATAGATTTAGGTTCAGTCAAAGAATATTTAAATCCTGATACTTAAAGACATATCCCTTATGAAGAGCATAAATCTGCACTGTACGTTATACGAGTATTAACACCCATCAAGGGCAGGAACAGTCTCGGTGGGATGATATGGAGGCCTTAGAGCACTTATTTGTTATAAATATTCATTTATTATACCATAAGTAGTTGAAGTATTATCGATTATTTTTGTGGTGCTATCACGAATGTTTATTGTGCTTGCGTTTGAATACCACGAGTGTGCAGCACGAGTGATATTCACAAGCACAATAAACATGAGTGATTGCACCACAAAAATAGTCTATAATACTTTAACTACAAATGGTATATGGAGGACTATTCCAGGAGTCAAACCATTTTTTCAAATTAGTTTTCTATGAATCTAGTAACAACTCACGTAATTTTCATAGGAACGAGTAAACAAACTTCTGTCAAACTAAAAAATTAGAATTTCTTGCATTTTCTTTGACGAATAATAGAGAAATATATTGCGTCTTGATATGGAATCTAGTTCAGAAAGGTTTGGTGATAGATCAGAAGATAAAATTGATGAAGATATTCAGAAAAATATTCCATTAAATACGAAGAAAGCACAAATTGGAGGTATCCACATCTTTGAGTAAAATACTCACTCTGACCACTAGTGTAATACCCGATGGTATTTCTACACGTCCAAATACCCACTGATATGCACCGTTTCTATGGCAATTTAGCATTGTTAACTTTGTTATAAATACTACGAATGGAATAGTCATATTTATACCTAATATGCTGTTACAGCAAATAATTTCAAAAGCTTGTAACGTGTAAGAAATTTATTCAATTTAAATTTCTCTTTCTCATTTTTCTATTTGCGCTACCATGTAACCGCATAGTAGGTATAGGCTATGTGCAAGGAGGCGGAGTTTGAACAAATATCGATGCGAGCGCTCATGGTGAGCACCATTATAACCATTGAACTCCATTTCCCAGAATACGTCATTGAGCTGTCATTGAGTATTGTAGTTAAAAGTGAAAATAATTGCATATAAAACATAGGAAAACGCTTGTTCTGTTTCAGGCTGTTGTGTTAGGGATGATTCAGGTGAAATATAGTATCATAGATTTCATGTACGCAGTTATATAACATAAAAAAACGAATGAAGTGGATCAAAGCGATAAATTGAGTATAATCTGTCTTCCATCATTAATCTATATTACAAAGATGTTTGTAATTCAATTGTGAAATCAGAAAAATTCACCATCGATTTGGGATTCATGAATTTACCTCTATCTCTAATTTGTAAGGTGTTTCAGTGATGGAAGTTTGTCGGATGCACATCGCAATAATTTTGTTGTTAATATTGTCAGCAACATATTCTTCAACATGTTTAATATGGCAAAACTAGTTTCACGCTTTTCTTCAATGCTTTCTCGGTAAAAGGGATAGTGTTTGATACATACAAACCCGATCCGCAAGATAATTGGCGTCATAATTTGAGGTTATCCTGTCAATTTGGACGAATTAAGACGTTTTCTTTAATATGTAAGTTATAATTGAAGAAAAAAAAAACTCTAAATAAATAATTTCAACGTACCTTTTATGCTATGCAAGTTATATGATACACACACAGCTGAATTAAATAATATTAGTACATTTAAAAAATTATAGGTATGAAACAAGGATAAAATGTGAGTTCAATCGTTTTCCATTGCCCGCTAGAGGAGCTAGTAGACTTCATGCACTTAGCCTATAGCTATGAATATTTATTTTTTTAGTAACTATCATAACATCGTGTATCATCATAAGATAATATTTTTATACGGGATCTCGATCGTTTATCCATTTGTATTCACCTATATAAATAACAATCAGCACAGCCCTTGTACAAAATTATCAATTTCATTGATGGTACAACTGGAATATTGAATAAAAGCTTATTTTTAAACAGTTTTTTTTTTATAAAATTAATAATTATATTCTCAACTTTTTAGTTTACTCTTAAATTAATTAATGGTACTCCTCACTCAGCAGTGTAGCCGTCCGCTATTGTTAATTTAAAGTGACGTCATTTTATTTTTCGTATCCTTCTCAACAAATCCTTTTATTTGATACCCATATTATGGGGATGCATGGTCTGCCATCTTTGGGAGTCCGCCATATTGGATTTAGAAGGACGTCACATGGCTAGCCAAGCATTGTCATCCAAACTAAACGTATATGCAAAATTTCAGCTCAATCGGTTGGAAATAACTGTTTTAAAATTCAGTTGCAAAATTTGATCCATGTGCCCATACTAGCAAGACAAGTGAAAAAAAAGCTTTTAATATAAACAGAGGTCTAAATTTTGTAATTGTCAACACCTAGTGGCTCTAAGTCAATCTGGCTTGAAACTTTTTAATTTGACGCATATTTATTCAAAATTAGTTGAAATAAATAAGAAGAAGAATGTAGTTTACAGTAGAAATAAATTATTAAAGTTTAAATTTCGTT
This sequence comes from Dromius quadrimaculatus, assembly GCA_963989225.1. NCBI lineage: Eukaryota > Metazoa > Arthropoda > Insecta > Coleoptera > Carabidae > Dromius > Dromius quadrimaculatus. The sequence continues at coordinate 13,591,691 of OZ022327.1, read as the reverse complement.
ACAATATGTTGCCATTTAAAATTTAAAAAGTTGGGGCCCATATTTGGAGAATACCTGATGGAATAGTATATTGTGTGGCTAGGGACGAAACAAGACGATTTCAGTTGAGGGTGAGTGTTGCTTGCCCGAGCGAAGCGAGGGCCGGCATCACCCTCGGCTGAAATCGTGTTTTGTCCCGTGCCACACACTGTATTTTTCATAATACCTGCATTGAAACTTTCCACATTACAAATTTGTCATAACAAAGTAAATATTTTTCTTTTGATTTTGCAGGTAACAAATCGAGAGTAGCTGCTTGTGCTTCATCAATAAGATGTTGTGATGTACTTAAAATTGTCGTATTAATACTTTTTTTCTTGAAACAAATCGTCTTTTTGATTTAATTTACAGTTCCGAATACAACAACTGTCAAATTAACTAAGGTTATATGATTTTCATTTAGAGATTGACAATGAACAAATGCGACTCTGCCAGGGATAAAACGATGTAAAAAATTAATTCAGCGGACAGAAACAAGCTTGTTTCTCCCCTCGGGCAGAAACAAGCCAGTTCCTGCCCGGCTACACTCGCATTTGTCTGCAATTGTCTTGTTTCGACTGACAAAACAGGCGTTGAAACGCGTTGTTTCAATGCAGGTATTATGAAAAAAAAATTTTAGTCTCTTGTTAAGAAATTGTTTGCTAATTTGACCAACTCTAAACCTCTTTTTATAGTTCTTGAGATAGCATTATTGTACAAATAGTGTTTTCATAATACCTGCATTGAAACAACGCGTGTCAACGCCTGTTTTGTCAGTAGAAACAAGACAATTTCAGACAAATGTGAATGTATCCGGGCATAAATAAGTCTGTTTCTGTCTTAGGGGAGAAACAAGCTTGTTTCTGTCTTAGGGGAGAAACAAGCTTGTTTCTGCCCGCTAAATTTGTTTCTCACATCGTTTTATCCCTGGCAGAGTCGCATTTATTCATTGTCAATCTCTAAGAGAAAATCATATAACCTCAGTTAATTTGACAGTTGTATTCGTAACTGTAAATTAAATTAAAAAGAGGATTAGTTTCAAGGAAAGAAAAGTATTAATACGATAATTTCAAGTACATCACAATATCTTATTGATAAAGCACAAGCAGCTACTCTCGACTTGTTACCTTCAAAATCAAAAGAAAAATATTTACTTTGTTATGTCAAATTTATAATATGGAAAGTTTCAATGCAGGTATTATGAAAAATACAGTGTGTGGCACGGGACAAAACACGATTTCAGCCGAAGGTGATGCCAGCCCTCGCTTCGCTCGGACAAGCAACTCTCACCCTCAGCTGAAATCGTCTTGTTTCGTCCCGAATTTCAAGTTTTTCACAAGCCCTCATTTATCTTAATTTAAAACAAAAATTGGTATGTTTCTTTCATTTTGCATGAATAAAATTTTGAAAAAAACTTCACAAACTACACGTCATTACAATTTTCGATTCGATGTTGTATTTGGGTTTGATGTTAGTTGTATTACCAGTTTTATTGCTTCACGATAATAATCCCAAGTATTCCAAATGTAATCAGGATCAATATATTCTGGTACAGGGTGTAATTCCGTCTGAATTTCAGAACTCGTCATCATAATAACTTCAATTGGTTTTTCGTATAATCTGTACACATAAAAAAATTATCATTATAGTTATCACAACTGTCAATTAAGAAACAAGAACATTAAAATTATGGAGGATTTTTTATATGAATCCGATTTTATATATAAAATTCGTCCGCAAAATTATTTAAATAATATTATTTTAATTTTAAATCAATTAGCCATGAATAACAGATGCCTTTGAAATTTATTTCGAAAACAAATGATACAAAATGAAACACAGTATCATTAGTAAATACAGTAAATAATAAATAAAAGTGCTGAGCTATACACAATCGACACTGCTTTGCAACACTTTCAGTAACTTGTCGCAATGTATTGCGGTTAGCACCGTTAAAAGCCGCCACCACTTCTTCACGCAGTTCATCTGCATTATTATAATGAAAATTACTGCCATACACTTTACTTCTTGAAGTGTCCCACAAATAAAAGTCCAGAGGCGTCAAGTCTGCTGATCTGGCTGGCCACTGATTAGGCGTACAAGTAGCTATTACTCTATTATCAAAACGATCATTTAAATATCTGATACCATCTCTAGCATTGTGCGCAGGAGCGACATCCTGTTGATACCATATTTGAAGATTCTGTGCTAAAGGTATATCATTTAATAAATACATTGCGACAAGTTACTAATAGCGGTGTCAAATGTGTAGACTAAAAAAGCTATGAATTCCAATGATTCTTGTCTGAAGAATTTATTTTGGAAAGTACTTACACTCCAACGTCTCTAACTTCGCTAATACTCTCATGAAGTTGTAATAAATTTATTAACTCAGGTTTTATTCTCAAAATTGATAGGGCATTCTTTAAGATTCTGTAAAAAAAGAGATTACTTCAAGACATTAATATCGGGCCATAATTTCAAAACAAAAAAAAAATAATTCTCATGTACAAAATAATAAAAGTTAATTTTTAGGTTCTATAATTACTGATCAATTTGATGGCATCACGTATACATTGTACCTGTCTGGATCAATCCCAAATTCATCAGCTGCAGATGGATGAGCAAATGCGTAATATTTTTTTTTGTACTGAATTACTCCCATATTTGGGTTCCCAGGTATTAATCCACCTTCTGTCTCTACCAGACTCCATACACAAAATCCTAAGAACTGTAATAATTTTGTTATTAATTTTAAGGCTACTACAACAGTATAAGAAAAATATTGAATGAATAGCATAACATCACGGGCATGAGAAACGTGATAAGGCTCCAATACCAATCCTGCAAATTTGGAATAACTATGTGATGATACTATACATTTTTTTAATTGAAGAAATACGTAGTGGTATTGTAAGAACTTATTGAAAAATATATTCATTTAATGCCGGTATAATAATAAATACTGAACACTTGTTATTTTATTTTTAAAAATGTAAATGCAAATTTTAATTGGTAACACTAATCACTTTCTATTTCACACTTCGTTTACAGTTCAATTGTCACTTTTAGTTCAAACAATTGACACCTTGAAATTTGTTATATAGTCAATTGTATTTTAGAGTTTGATGTTTGTGATATTTAATCGCAATATTTGTATGTATTGAATTTGACATTTTCCCAATTATTGTATCTGATTCCTATGATACTATTTTGCTGTTAATTAATTTGATTCAAAATCTTTTATTGTTCATAGTTTTCTGCACTTCAATATTACCTAATTACATATATTTTTTGTGATATATATTGTTCATTATTTGAACCTATTTTAATGTCACATTAATTAATCATTGTCTTTAAAATTATGCTATTGAGTCAATATTCTCCTATATAAGAGTTGCACTGAGGTTGAATGGAATTCAAATTTCGTATAGGTAACCTGAGAATCACATCCATTCTTCATCATTCAGTTTATCAGTTTCATACTCATAGTATACACACGTCCCAAAATTATAAATTTTTCATTTTGAAATAATGAATATTTAAGATGAATCCATTTGTTCAACAATTAACTTTTGTATTCATTAATACCCACCTGTAATGGTAATTTATCAAATTCTTTAATTTGATTTGGATCTAATACAACACACGAATCCATTTTTGTTTTATCAATTTTCAAACCCATTGTCTTTTCCAAACGCATAGCATCTGTTAGTATTAAACTATCTCCAATCATCAATTTTATTTTTTCATAATCATGACTAACAGTTGAATTGAGTTCATTAATTTTTTGAATTATTTGGTAATACATTGATAACAAAACTGCTTCATCTTGAATATTTCTCCAAGTTTCTGCTAATTCCATGAACAGGGGCTAAAATAAAAATATTTTTTAATAATTTTTTCTTACAATATTTTTGTACTATTTACATAAACGACATTAGTTGATACTGCAACTTTATATTTTACCACATTGTGTAGTTTAGTAAGAACTAATTGAAGAGTATTGAATAATCTTTTTGCATACGATTCAATATCTAGAATATCTCTTAGAAGTTTTCTGAAATAAATAAGGTAAATGATCACTATTTGATTGTTCCCCACATACAAGGAAAATATTGAATGAATAGCATGACGTCGCATCCATTACGTTGATATGATAGTTCTAATGCGATGTTAGATTGCTGTGCTGGTTGCATATGTAAAGATAATCTAATATAATAAGAATGAAACGCTGTTCGTTAGTCTCGCTAAAACTCAAAAACGGCTTGATCGATTAGAATAATTGTTTTTTTATTCTGTTCGCTTTAATACAGAGGTGATTTAAATAAAAAATGATCAGCATACATTAATTAGTGCACGAGCCGTATTTGTTCGTTTCAACTCAATTGGATGAACGGTTCCAATTGAGTTGAAACATTTTATAGTTGTTGGTGGCACTATCGTGAAGGTTTTTATTATAGTACCATCAACGTACAATGAGTGGTGCACGAGCCGTATTTGTTCGTTCGTGCATTGTTCGTCTGATTGAGTTGAAACTAATTATAGTTATTGTTGGCACTTTCGTGAAGGTTCTTAATGTAGTATTATCAAGCTCTTAGTATTGCACCATCAACATACCCTGAGTGGCGCACGAGCCGTATCTGTCCGTTCACGCATCGTTTATCAGATTGAGTTGGAATTTTATATAGTTGTGGTTGGCACTTGCATGAAGGCTCTGACATAGTACTATTAACGATGTTTGTCCGTTCGAGCATCGCATCGTTCAACCGATTAAATAGAAACTTTCTATAGTTGATGCTGGCGCTTGCGTGGGGACCGATTTTAAGAATACTTTCACCAGTAGAATCCTATACCTATTATCACTAAAGCTCGCCGCACACGATGCAATTTTTCAAGCAATTTTGTTCACTTGGCGCCGCACTGAGTGCCACGCTTGCTCCGATGCAAGAAATTTGGTGCGATGCGGGGTACTAGACTTACCACGAGACTTGTTTTTCAAGATAGGTACGGTGCTATTTTTCGCACTTGCTGCGCCACTGACTGCTGCCCACAGCCAATCAAAGCAGACGACGAAATCACGTGATTACATCACTGAGTTGTATGTGCCTCATTAGTACATTGTGTTTTGTGGTGTTTTAAGATACAAATAAGTAAAAATTATGGCTAGTGGAAATTAGGTAATGTTTACGTACCCTAGCTCAGGGTGTATACCAAAAAATTAAATGAAAATTTCCTGACTTCCAGGTTTTCCAGGTTATTTTCAATAAAATTCTAGACAGTAAAAAACAAAAGTTTGATACAAGTTTACATATAATCACAGATTAATGTTGCAATTCTGTGTGAACCCTATAAATCTGTGAATTAAAAACAAAATCGCAACGAATTTGATATCATGAACGAATTTACATTAATCGACAAAAGTAAATGTACTTTGATAAATTTTTTTTTTCATGAATTTATAGATCTGGGAGACTTATACATTTGCACAGATGGCCCTAGTATCTTAAAGAGTGAAAATATACTTTTATGAGTAATAATGCATAAATATCCTATGATGTATTTTTTCCAGACAAATATCAGAAATTCCCTGACGATTCCATGACATTTCCAGTTTATCTGAATTCCCTGACATTTCCAGGTTTTTTACGTTTGGTATACACCCTACTAGCTCGTCAAACAAAATGTTGAAAACTCTGCGGCCTTGATTCCTTCTCAAAAGTCACTCTCTTGACCAAAGTTTTTTCTTCTTTTTTTTTCTGTCTCGTAATTCGCAAGCTATAACTGCAGCAAATGCTCCTGCTCTTCTCCGAAGATTAGTTTCGGCAACATCCATACTTGTAATGTGAAAATCTACCAAGTCTACGTTCTAGTGTTAGAATGAGTGGCGCAGCTTGCATCGTGTGATGCGAGAATAAGTGTCACACTAAGTGTACCTCAAAGTGGCCCAGTGCGCAAGAAAACTTGCTGCAAATTAAGTGAACAAAATTGCATGGAAAATTGCCTCGTGTGCGGCGGGCTTAAGTAACATGAGCTATAATTTACTCTCGAAAACCTCAATAATGTAACCCAAGATGTGAAAACATTATCAATAAAACTGGTTATATTACCTGCGTTGCAATATAACCTCTAACTTCCCGTAATTTATTTGATTAAATACTGATGATGCTATCTATATATAGATCTATGCACTTATCAACAAATTTTGACAGTTTAGATTACTCAAGCAAGAAATGTGGTATTATTCTTAATAATCATCTTATACTATTGAACTATACTTTAAAGATTCATACAAAAATTTTGAATATTATGAAATGTCAATCCGTGCGAAGCTGGCACGGGTTGCTAGTTGGTAAATATTTTAGGCAAGCGAAAATAATATTTTGGTTCTAATTTCAAAGACGATAATTGAATAATGTGAAATTAAAAGAGGTTTGAATAATGAACAATATATATATCACAAAAAATATATGTTACTAGGAAATATATATAACTTATTGAAGTGCAGAAAACTGATAACCATAAAAGATTTCAATGCAAACAATAATATTGAGAATTTAACAATTTTAATATGTCATAATATCGCAATTTAATAATGCTGCAATTGAAAAATATTAATAGTCCGAAAATTAACAGAAATACAGTGATTAATTAAGTGCAAAAGAATATCACAGAAATCAAATACATTTGAGAATATAACAAGTTCCAAAGTATCAAGTGTTTGGACTAAAAATGACAATTGAACTGTAAACGAAGTGTGAAATGAAAAGTGATTAGTGTTACCAATTGAAATATCCATAAGAACAACAAATTTGTATTTCCATTGTAAAATAATAATTGTTCAGTGTTCATTATTAAACTGCAATTATTTATATTCTTGATGACTTGCTACCAAAATGTCATAATTTCCCGAAGTTTTGCAGTATTGCCAATTATTTGTTAGAGCACTACACTTTTGTGAAAAAAATTATACCACCAGCTACAATTCTAAATGAGATAACAAAAAAATACAAGAAGCAAGTAATTGTGTTTCATTCGATTTGAATTGTTTTTTAAATTTTTATTTTATTACTCATGCGGGATAAGTACCACTTTGCGCCAAGTATAATTTGAGTGCGACAAGTAAACTTGCAGCACACAAACCATTTACCGCCCGGAAAAAGAAACGCAAAATAATACTCATCCCACATTCGGAATAAAAAATAGTATCTGCAACTCGTGCGGTGTTGTCAATTGCCCACAACTTTGGTCTCGTGAGCAATCGACAACTTATCGAACTTGTCACACAATATACTATTGTATTTTCTATGATTACCTTAACTAATATCTTATAAAAAAAAACTTTTTTTTGCTTATTATTATTTATTATTTAACCTGCTTTGACCAAAGCAAATATTTAGGTACTTACCTAGGTACCTATTTGTTTAAATCACCATACCACCTACTTTAACTTCATAATTTGAATACTAAATGTTTACAAATTTTGTGTAGAAAATTAATGCAAGCAGATAAATTTCTTATGCCCGGTTTTATAAAGGGCAGAGTAATTTACTTCCAGAGTAAATAAAATTTACTCTGTTAAATGACAGTCGATTTTTTGACAGCAATGATTCTTTTGTCATTAAGAAATTCAAAACGATAAGAATTTATTAAATAGAATAAATTTATTTTGAGAGTAAATTTACTTGGTCTTTTATAAAACCGGCCGTAAAAGAACAAGATGCACAACTGCCTGCTATTTTAATCTTGTTATTATTCATCTAGAAATCTACATAATTTACACAAAATTATAAAAATGAGGATATTAAATGTTTCACAGACTTGTCGTCCAAGATGGCGGACGAGTCAGCTATGGTTATCCAGTGCTGTAATCATGCCCGTGACGTCATGCTATTCTTTCAATTTTTTTTCTATATAATTGTTGGCGAATGACAATGAAAGTGACGTTATTGGAGAAAGTTAGATGAATCTGTATTTATCGAATATGAGCCCAATTTCTAATTGCAATATAGATTATGTTTAGTAGACATTCAAGGACACCATTCTTGAATGTGTTGAAGATATTTATGGTGAATGTAGATTAATTTACTGATCGAAGAGTGCATGGTGAAATTCGAAAGTGAGAAAAAGTGATTGCAGAGAAAAAGAAAGCATGCTCAAAATTGGATGAATACAAGATGTATGAATGTGTAAAGATTTGAATTTGATTTTTACCTAATATAAACTTCTCGTTGTCTAGCTAAAATTAATAAATTCAAAGTGTCTTCAACATCTTCCCCACTAATACCTTCTGGATAGGACGCTTCCAAATGCAATAATACCTCATAAATATTACCATTCTTCTTTATTACTTTAGGATTCTTCAAATGCTTCAATGTAAAGACATTTTCTATAGCTGATGTAGCTAAATTAACTTCTTCCATTATAGAAAGTAATTCGTTTTGTAGTTCAGATAAAGTAATAATTAGTGCTTGTGCTACAAGCTTAGGCACTAAAAATATATATAAAATGAAAATATATACATTTATTCTTGTGTCATTATACAATCTTCTATTTCAGCTGCGGGTCTTCCACAATCACGATGGAATAATCTTATACCAGCCACTAAATGTTGGAAGTATGATATTTCTGCATCTTTAGATTCAATTGGTAAATCTAGAAACTGAGGAATGTCGGATTCTTCCAATATACTTCTTAGGGCAAATATTGCTTCTTTTAGTACCTGCAACAATACTTGAAGCTGAGTTCAAGAGAATGGAAGTAAAGGCTGAAATGTTCTAAGAATAATGAATACATCTAAAAATGAAGCCTGAAACATAACGAATGTGGAACACACAATCTAATGTCAAATTTCATTCGTACAAAGCATTTTTTGATTCGACCTTTAGAGCATATAAAGATAAAAAATTGAAATTTTAATATGTTGTTTTTTGGTATCTTATATATTGAACTTAATTTTGTTCCAAATATTAGACGTCTTTATAATAAAATAAAGTAGATTGAGGTAAATATATCATCAAAAGTTTGAATTCGTGACAGGGAATTCAAAATTGAAACTTGAAGATATGTAGAGCCAATCCTGCGTCGGATCATCTCTAGCAGGCAGCTGTTAGATGCGCTGTTGCCAAATTAATTTCATGCCAAAAATACTGAAGCCAATTTATTTATTATTGTTAGTTGATAGATAATGAAGTAAATCCGATTAGAAATTATCTTAATTAACATCCAAATTCAAATTATCAATTTATAGACAAACAAAAATCTAGATTTAATTATGCTTTTCAGGGTACTGGATGAATAAACTTAGTAAAACCAAAAGAACGATTGTTAAACCTCAATAGTCCATTCCATCATTTGACACCAAAAGTTTTGTTCTAAAAATATATTATAAAATAATAAAAACATACCGCTGCATGTTTCGGATTTCCCAGACCAGATTTTAAAGTATTGTACAAAGCAATTTTTCTGAATAATTTATTCTCTGCTTGTTTATTGGAATCATCGATAGTAAAAGACACAATTTCGTCATGCAATGGTGTCAAGACTGCATTTATTGCTTGTTTATGTGTTTCCATCATATTTTCTCTTCCTGTGGCAAGCGATAAGAATATATGTTGTATTTTTAATGTAACCAAATCAAAAGCATTGACAGTTTTTAATTTTTTAATAATAAATGTAACAATGTTTTGAATATTTTCTCTGTTAATTTTTTTTTCCGGTGATATTTTCCAGAATGGATCCAAAGTGAGAAGTTTCACCTAAAATTTATATCCATTAACACAAAATATAAATTAATATATTAACTCACATAATAAACACAAAAATTTTCGTCAATATCCAATTTCTGCTTTTTACATTCTCGAACTATTTCTTGTACAATATTTTTTGTAATATTGTCGGTTTCCTCCAGATTTTCCATTCTTAAAGTTCACTGTTTGATCAATATTAGGTAAGCTACAACCAAAAACATTTCAATAAATATTTTGACAAGTAATATTTTATAAGTAGCACACTAGAAATTAAAAAAAATCAATTATAAATATGGGTTGTCTGAATCGGGCTTTATTGCCAACTAAAATTACCGTGGAGGACAGCACGATATAGCGTATCTTTAGTAGACTTGTCAAAGCGATATTATGATTTAAATCAAATGCAATTGTATCGGAAAATAGAAATTTTAGTGTACAAAAGAAGTAGGTAATAGTTTTTGTTGCAAAGTTGTGAATGACTGAATAATTTTCAGATGCAATTGACAGCTATACGAAATTATGTTATAATGCAGGGACCACACTAATGTCTAATGCCGATAAGTAAAGCGTTATGTGACAATTGACATATTGTCATTGTCAATGTGTTCATTATTGAATAACGCCTTAATTAATGACATTATACATAAGTGTGGCCCCAGCATAAAGAATAATGAGCAAAAAAATAGTATATTAAGACATAAGTTTCATAAGACATGATTTTAGGGCACGCATTCTTGTTGGAATACGAGCCGCTTGCGGCGAGTTTTCTAATGAACAAGTGACCTAAAATATCTTATGAAACGTGTATCTTATACAATTTTTTCTATTTGATTTCATATATGTCAAAAAATAATAAATTTTCTATTGTGAAAACATCGATAAAAAAAATTTAATTTTCTATTTGACTCTTGGTAACACTGAGACTTGACAAATAAGTAATTTGTGTAAATCAAAAATACTTTCCAAAATTTGTTAACTTTTTAATTACTCTTTGAAAATAAATAAATATAAACCTGAACAATTTGATAATTTTCTTCAAAATATATTTGTATTTTAGCATAACACATAACATTGAAACAGCTAGTAAACCAGCAAGGAGTAAAAATAAAAGAAGACAAAGAAATCATGGAAAGATGGAAAGAACATTTTGAAGAATTATTGGAAGAAATACACATTTACAATGTCAGTAGAGAAGAAGAAAGTACAGAGCTGAAAAACACAGGAATAGTAAATCAAGAAAATATTACAGAGGGAGAAATGAAGACAGTAATAAAAAAATTAAAAAACGGCAAAGCACCAGGACACGGCGGAATAAGAGCGGAACAATTGAAATATATGGGAGAGGAAGGAGAACAAATATTAATAATAATGCTGAATAAAATATGGGAAATAGGGCAAATACCAAAAGACTGGGAAATGGCAGTGATATTCCCAATACACAAGAAAGGAGACAATAGAATATGCAGTAATTACCGAGGAATATCACTGCTATGTACAGCTGCAAAAATGTATGAGGCAATATTAGAAAATAAATTAAGAAAATTAATAGAGACAAAGATGGAGAAAGCACAAAGTGGTTTTAGAAAAGGACACTCGACACAGGATCACATTTTTACCATAAGAAAACTGACAGAAAAGACCATAAGAGAAGACAGTAAACTGTACATAGCATTTCTGGACCTGGAAAAAGCTTTTGACAGGGTGCCGAGGGAAAAGATGTGGGAAATCTTAAAAATAAGACAGATTGACAAACAGCTAACACAAGCAATAAAAAGTATCTATAAAAAGACATCCAACTATGTTAGAACAGGAAATGAAATTTCGAAGGAATTCATCACAACACAGGGACTAAGGCAAGGAGGAGCACTAAGCCCACTATTATTCATTATATACCTAGACAACATCTTAAAAAATATAAAAGACAAAACTAAAAAAATTGAAGTAGGACACCATAACTTAGAAAGGATTATGATAGCGGAGTGCGCCTTTGCAGATGACCTTGCAATACTTGCAAAAAGTGAAAAAGACTTACAACATAACATTAACTTGTGGAATGAGGAATTAAAAAAGCACAATATGACCATAAACATAGACAAAACAAAAGTAATGGTAATAGCGAAAGAAGAAATAGCAACGGAGGTAAAAATACATCAAAGAGAAATCGAACAGGTAGAAACATTCACATACCTAGGACACACATTGAACAACAAAGGTAACTTGGAGCAAGAAATAAACAACAGAATTCTAACAGCAAACGAAAGTTACTACGCAATTAACAAAATAATCTTAAGCAATAAACAAGTTAAGAAAAAGACCAAAATGACACTATTCAAAGTATTATACAGACCAATACTGTTATATGGGAGTGAAACATGGACGACGAACCAGAGAACAAAGAGTAGAATACAAGCTGCGGAAATGAGATACCTGAGAAAAGTAGAAGGGGTAACAAGACTAGATAGAATAAGAAACGAAGATATACGAAAAAGGTTACAAACAGAGAGTATATATACTACCATGGAGAAAAAATAACTCGCTTGGTACGGCCATCTTATAAGAATGCCAGATGATAACCAAACAAAAATGGTATGGAAGGCTAAGACGACAAAAAAGAAGAGTAGAGGAAGACCACAGAGAAGACATGGGAAAATAATATACAAGAAATACTGAAAAAGAACAATATCAGCTATCAAGAAGCAAAAAGAATAGCATCAAACAGGAAAGAATGGAAAGATTTCACAAATAACATAGAATAACAAAGGAAAGAAAAACTAATCTCGAAACCCGAAAAGGTAAAATGAGATTTAAATAGATTATATATTTATATATATATATATATATATATATATATATATATATATATATATATATATATATATATATATATATATATATATATATATATATATATATATATATATATATATATATATATATGTATATATATATATATATATATATATATATATATATATATATATATATATATATATATATATATATATATATATATATATATATATATATATATATATATATATATATAAAGTACACTTTATGAACCCCAAAGTGAAAAAAAATATCTTAAAACAAAATTTTGATTTTGTATACCTATCCTGGGATATATAGTCGAATATGACAATTAATATTCACTGCCCCATAATTCTGTTGATTTGGATGAAAAAATGAGATAAAAAAATCAAATAACGTTATTCTTTATAACGATAAACTCACTATAACGTAGAAGTGAGTACAATTTGAGTGAATTACCTTAAAACCCACACATTGATAAACTCTTTATAGCGCACAGTAAATATTAATTATCAGTATTATTGTTTATGTTATTTTATTAGATTACAAAGACTAAACCTTTGAGACCCTGAAACTTCGGAGGTCGTAAACAGGCGTCTTGCTTTCATTGTTAATTGCCTCGAACACGTGCATCATTTCGCTTGGTTTGCTTGAAAATGATGATCTGAAACTAAACACACTAGGTATCCATCGTATTATCAGTCGTAAGCCATTAAGAATAATTTAATTACCTATTTTATCAAATACATATTAAAAATTATTGTGAATTTGGTTGTTTTTCTTTTTTCACTGCAGATAATGGTAACTCTCTATAATGATAAAAAATGCTCGCTCCCTTGAGTTTCGTTATAAAGAGTTTACACTATATAGTAAATAAATTAATTTACATACAAATAAGAAAACATGGCATTTTATTCCAATATATCAATGAATAACATAAAAACTATAATGAAACATCGAAACAAATCCACTAAAAGGGAGTTCTGCTCATAACCGCTAAATGACTACGGGTTAATTTCAGTTGCCATTCGTGGTTGGTGTGCCAACCAATCAAATAACCTTAAATACCACTCCAAAAATCAATAAACTTCAATTGCAGATTAATTAGTGAAAAAAAAACGTGCGATCTAGTGAGACGTTAGTATCGCCATCTTACACACACACACATACACCGCACAATGTATACATTTTACAATGATATAAATTAAATCGTAGGTAAAATATCAAATGCACAATAAGGGAATTCTTAATTCTGGCAATGGATTCTAGTTTATATTTGTGGGAACCATAAATTATTTAGATTTCTGGCGACGAACTCATGACGTAATTCTATTCTTTTTAGCGCATTTTTTAGAAAAAAGCGCTATTATATTCACTTTGGCTGGCTGGCGTGACGCTGAGTTCTCAGCAACTATACTATTGCACAAATTGCTTTAATTCAAGCTCAGTGACTGTGGCAGATTAAATTATTCAATTACTTGTTTCAAGTGAAACAATGCCCATAGATATGTATGACATTAGGGATATGGCAACTAAAATTAATTAAAGTAGATAAAAATTTAGTTACCACTTCAGCCGCCGGTATCACTATTATTATGTACAGTTGTCAAATCTGTCCGGGATTCATTCAATGACTTGTTTGACGCGAATTTGAAGGTTATTGAAATGAATTATTATTATTGATTGAAAATTTGTTTACTTCTGATGTATTTTTTTTATATAGCTTTGATCAGGGAGTACTGGGAGTGTTCACTGTCGTGTTAAATAACTAGCACAAAAAATTATTAGTTTTCTCCAAAGCCGCATGGTGGCACTGGCTGTTTTTTCAATTTGTTTTATTGAAATTTGAATTTATGAAAAAAGACATAGAGGCTGGTACCATAAGCTCTGTTTTTGGCCATACTAGCAATGTTATTTTAAGAAGAGTTTTAAGGCAATGTAAATATTTCAAGCTATTTTAATGGAAAATATGCAAATGAATTTTGTAGATATATGTGTTTTATGTGATTTGTATCTGAAGATTATTTTTTAAAGTATTTGGGAAAATTCTAATTGCGTTAAAACACATCTTGATACAACGCTCTTAGTAACGCCAAAAACAGAGCTCGTGGTACCAGCCAGAATTTCTAAGACATTGAATTCCAGGTTTCATAATTTAAATTTTCATTGCCACGTGAAAATTCAAATTATGAAGCCTGTAATTCAAGATCTTAGAAATTTCATGTCTTATTTTTTGATAATACAATTTGATTTCTCATTATGACTGAGTTCTCAAATTGATTTCGAAGCTCTTGATAGAATGATACAATATTAGATACAAAAATAATATAATTACATATTTTATATATTATTACAATAATATTTCCTATATCTCTACGAATAACAATTTATGGTACATGAAAATCTTTTGATTCACCTTCTTTGCGCAATAATTAAAATTTTGAGAGTATTTGCGAATGATGAAAACGATGAAGTTATAGATAATTACATAGAATTAGAATCACACAATCATTTATACAAAAGTATAAAATTCATCATCGAGATCAAAATTTTCACTAAATACATGGTTGTGTGAACAAAACTACTCAGTCGAAAGATCGGCAGAAAATATACATTTTGTCTCCCATTCCGAGAAAATTATTACACTTTTTGAATTTTGCGTTATTGTTGGGTTGAGAAATTTAGGTAACAATATTCGGACAGGTGATTCGTCCCAAATATTTCTTGCTCTTCTCGAATTATAGGTGATCGTAATGATTTATTCATCCCAAAAATTACTTGCATCTATGATCATGAATGGAAAATCCTGTGTCCCAGATACTTTCTGCTCTTTTTGAACTCCAAATAAATGACAGGACCGTGAGCTGAAGCCAAAGGAAGTGAAGCGGAAGTAACCTTGAAAAAAATATGTCAATTATTTACTCATAATAGCAGAGAATACAGTACTCATATATTTACCAATTACTTGCGGTACTTCGATTTCAATGACTTCTTGCAGCGTCCAACCGCAAGTCGTTGTATGGGATCCAAAACAGCATAAAGACGACTGTCTTGTCCACTTAAGTATCTGTTTGTTCATTTGTACCACATAAAAATAGCCCCATCTCGAATTATTCTCCTAGTTGAATTGGGAACAATCTACTTCTGTTCAAAATATTTCACACTTTCGTACTCATGCCGAATAATCGGTTTCTTGTAGCTCATCTAAAAAAGTAGTAATGTTTATATTCATCAAGACTTTTAACATGACTGATTTGTATATACTTCATATTTACAAAAATGTATTCAAAAATAATGCCAATCTAACTTACCTTTTCAGTCTTGATCAAAATTTTGAAATATTTTTCATTTTTGCGCATCTGACTTATTTTCACAAACAAGATAAACAAATATTAGTTGTCTGTTGTCTACTTGATTACCAATCAGATTCCAGCAAAATATTTTACCGCGCAGAAGCTTCTGAAACCTAGCACACACAGCTGAAAATTCTAACTTTCTCCAAGCCCGCTAGATAGCGCGAAACTGTTTGCTTCATAAGAGTGAAAACTCCCAGTACTCCCTGGCTTTGATAAAGATCAAATTATCATTTTAAGGTACAGCACTTAAGCTCCCGTCAGTCAATAATTAAACAATGAAGATTAAAAGGTATTTTTGAGTTTGTACATGCATAAATTATGTACCTATCAAATAGTCAACTTGAAACTAGTACTAAATGGAAGCTGCTGCTTTGTAAGTTTGTCCAAACTGCTCAATTTCAAGCTCAGTAATTGTGAGAGATGGTAATTTGCGAAATCTCTGAAGTAACAAGCATTCATGAGCTGTCAAAAATGCGCTTTCATCATCCAGATGATTCTTCCATTTTTTTAATATCATTCTTTCTAATCATTTATTTTCTATGATTTCAAAAAGTTTATTGAAAGAGTTTTGACTCATTCGGAAGTGTCTATAAAAGTTATTTTCTAAATAAGTACTAATTACTTCTGTTATGTCTTTTTTTGCAAACTTCGATTAGAGCAAACGAAGTGTTGAAAAATTTGAAATTTCTATTAGGTACTGAAAAACTCAAAGCTGATATCATAAAATATGATGGAATACTTCATTCTGGCAAGGTGTTGTATCTGTGACGTATGTATGAAAACTTGACGTCATTAGTTGGAAAAAAATAAGGATTCATGGATTTGTATCCATCGCCAGAATTCGCTTAATAGTTATCAAATATTGCGATTCTTCAAAGCTCACAGTTCACGATAGTGTACACTTGATTACGTGCAAGTTTTCTTACATAATTTGAGAAAGAGGGCATACCCTAGTATTTATCTGGATCACTGTGCATTATGAGTGGTGGTATTCAGGTAATGGGCGTCATTAGACTTTGTGAGCAAATTGGTGGGGGACATTTTAGACGTAACAGTATTAGTCGTCGCGGCAGTGGTGATTAGAAGTTGTGGATGTAGACATCGCGACATGCACTGAAATCGACAAAATTCACATTTCGAGAATTTGTTGGAAATATTCATTTTGATTATCTTTGAATCCATTTTGACTATTTTCGGCTTGATGTCGGTACGTATGTGCGTGTGTTCATAACTCAAAGCCCGTCGAACGTACAATGTTGAAGTTTTAAGGCTGGTCTAGGGTCTAGTTGCACACCTCGCATTATGGTTGCAATTGTCTGTACCGGAAGTGCACTTTACTTGAAACTGCTGTAGTATCTAAATAGTTATCTTCTATTTTTATACCAATCGGCTGAGTCGGAAGTGCACTTCATATAACAGACTTTTCGAATTTTCCGCATAAATTCAAAACAACCAGTCGTGGGATATTGAAATTTTGTATTGAGCACTTCTGTAACATCTAATTGTGTGTCTCACATTATGATTGCAATCGTCCGTACCGGAAGTGCACTTTTTTGAAACATTTTTGGAATTTTCCGTATAAATCCAAAACGATTGAACGTAGAATGTTAGAATTTAGTATTTAAGACGATAGTACCGTCTAAATCAGGGGTGCCCAACCCAAATCGTTTGATGGGCCAAATTTTTTTTTACTGAGCTGAGATGGGCCGCACATATGGAATTCAGTACATAATATGTTGTGTTTATTATTGCAAAATTCAACAATTCAGTCTATATTTCAATCGTCTGTCTAAATGTCTAAAATAATATGGACAGTTGAAAACTACAATTGGGCCGCAAAAAGTCTTCAAATGGGTCGCGGGTTGGGCATGCCTGGTCTAAATGTTCATATCCCATTTTCATTGTGATCGTTTGAGCCAGAAGTGCACTTTACTTGATAGTCTTTTAGAATTTTTCGCATAAATTCGAAATGATCCGCCGTAGAGTATTGAAATTTAGTACTTCAGTCTGCTGTAGCATCTTAATGATTGTCTACTATTTTCATAACAATCGAATGTACCGAAAGTGCACTTCAGTTGATTTTTTTTTTTTTAATTTCGCATAAGAATTCTGAACTGTTTGTTGTAGAATCTTGAAAATCTGTATTTGGGAATGTTGTAGAATAAGAATGATGATCTACTGTTTCCATAGCAACCGACTGGGCCAAAAGCGTACTTTACTTGACATATTTTTAGAATTTTTTGTTTGATTATCGTATTATTATATGCAAAAAATATATTTATCCAATGAAGTACAAGTAAGTCACGTGATGTCCACGTCAATTTTTTTTTTTTAATTTTAATACATCATCTTTGCTTGTTATAAATTTGTGAATTAAAAGCTTGTTTATGATGGATTTAGTTTGAAGATTTTCATTTAAGAAATTTAAATTCATAGTTTTAAATCCTCATTCTCGTTCATTTTTTGAGATATAATCTAAAATTATTTTCCAAGTAGCCGTTCTACATTGCCAAAACCCTTTTACTTGCAGGAAAAATTGAATTTCGGTTTGATTTATTATTTTTATCATATAAACATGAGCATTCCTCCATCATATTCATGATTCGAAAATCTGTTCTATGACAGTTGTCAATTTTGTGTTTCTGACATGTCTTTCATGTTTACCATTGGCTTGAATCCATCATAAACCGGCATTAACTAAATTTTACAACATTGTATGTGTAAAAATCAAATTAGTACTCGTCACGTAGAAACAATTGTAACAAGCATTCGACAGTTTAGGATACCAAAAAGGTTCTTCAATATTATTTTCACCCTGTCATTGTTGGTTTTGGGTGTTAATTTAATTACAAAAACTGTATTCACTTCAAGATGCTCTAGACTAAACAAATATTATAATGTCTCAATATCAGGTCACGTCTTTCTTTCTGATGACGTTTTTACTATGCATACAAATCATTTTAATTCTGTGTATATTTTTGTAACCACACACAACAGCCCCTCGACTCTTTGAGATAGTGAGTTAGATGAAAGTTCTCATATTGAAAGGATCTTAATTTACAATAAATATTAAAGCACTTATTTACACTCACTGCGTTTTAATTAATTTAAACCATACCTTCCTTTAGGTTATGGGCCCAGACACCGCGAGTGACCGCGAGTGAGTGTATTGTATTTTTTGTGATTTGAAATAGTGAGAAAAATACAGTGAAATTAACTATGGCTAGTGGCGTGTTGAGTGCATTAAAACGCAATATGAAACTATTTGATGGTGAAAATTATTTTATGTGGAAATTTAGACTATTAGAAATTATTGAGCAAGAAGGTGCTAGTAAAGTGCTAAATGAAGATCTGCCAACACCAATTACTGATGAGTGGATTAAATGGGAACGATTTGCCAGGGGAACATTAATTGAGTACCTAGATGATACAATAATTTCGCAAATACCGCCAGGTCGTGCGACAGCGCGACAAATTTTGGAAAAATTTGATGGTCTTTACGCCTGTAAAAAGGTATCAACCCAGCTATGTCTTCAAGATCGATTGTTCAATTGCAAGCTTAAACCAGGTACGTCACTTAAGAAGCACATGATCGAAATTGATGAAATGGTGCGTGATATGGTTGCCTGTGGCGGGGAAGTAAATGAGACGACTAAAGTATGGTATACTCTAAACTCATTGCCATCGAGTTATGCGCCAATTAAAGCTGCAATTAAAACAATGAGTGATGATAGACTCACATTAGCATTCGTAAAAGGAATGTTGCTGGAACATGAAGAATATTTAGAACGTGAAACTACTGATACAAGTATGAAAGCTCTTCATTTTCGCACCACAAATTCATATGAAAATAAAAAGAAGAATTGGAAGTTCACCAAAAGAAATAAGCAAATGTTTAAAAATAAACAGGTGCAAAAATGTTTCCATTGTGGACGCACAAATGATGTTAAACGTGATTGCTATTTCTACAAGCAAAGTTTAAAATCAAACGATAAACGTAATAAAAGAAGCAATCATGAAGCCAGTGCGTCAACAGCGGTGATTGATAAATCATTTGCTTTCATGATTTGTAATGAAAATCAGTGCGAAGACGTAAACAAAACATCAAGGCGTTTTGTTCTGGATTCCGGTGCAACAGAACACATTATTAAGATTTTCAGTCTTTTTACTGAATGCGAACAGCTGGAGGAGCCAATTCGAATAACTGTGGCAAAAATAGGGACAGTAATCGAGGCGACACATATCGGAAGGATACAAGTCACCACTTCACTTGGCTACAATGGCGAGCTGAAGAATGTCCTCTACAGCAAAAGTGTACCAACCAACCTCATCTCCGTAAGGCGCATCCAGGAGGCTGGAATGTCGGTGTTATTTACGGAAGCTGGAGATGTGGAGGTCATAAAAGGAGGTACAACAGTCATTAAAGGTAAGCGCATAAATAATCTGTATATTATAGAATTAATAATACAAAATGCGCATAAAACAGCACGGACTGTAAGTCACGTGGCTGAGGCAAATATTATTGATAAAAATAAAATGTGGCATGAGCGATTGGGCCACATAAGTAGAGAAAAATTTACAAAAATTAAAGTAAATGAGTTAGCATTTGATAATATTTGTTTAAAGAATATTAATCCTATTGATTCGTTGTGCGAATCTTGTATTAGCGGAAAACAAGTACGTCTTCCTTTCGCCAGGATAAAAGATAAAGAGTATATAAAAAGGCCTTTATTTATTGTGCACTCAGATGTATGTGGGCCGATTACACCATCTACGATAGATGGAAAGAATTATTTTGTGAATTTTATCGATGAATATACTCATTATACTGTAACGTATTTATTAACTAATAAATCAGAAGTATTCACTTATTTTAAAGATTATGTTGCAAAAAGTGAAGCTCAATTTGATACAAAATTGGTTACTTTATATAGTGATAACGGAAGCGAATATTTATCTGGCGAAATGAAAGAATACTGTAAACAAAAAGGGATAACATATCATCTCACGGTTCCGTACACTCCACAACAAAACGGAGTGGCAGAAAGAATGAATCGAACTTTGTTGGAGAAAGCGCGTGCTATGTTACATAGTGCGAGTCTAAATAAATGCTTCTGGGGTGAGGCAATCTTAACTGCAACTTATTTGGTAAACAGATCTCCAACAAAAGCGATAAAGTTCAAGAACACACCGTATGAGATGTGGCATGATAAAAAACCAAAATTAGGTCATTTAAAAATATTCGGATGCACGGCTTATGTGCATAATAAAACGAGAAAAAGTAAATTCGATAGTAAATCGTCTAAAGGGATTCTCGTGGGTTATGTGCCAAATGGATATAAAATTTTTGATTCAGATTCAGAAAAATTCATAGTTGCACGTGATGTAGTTTTTGATGAAATTACATATAAAACATCAAGACAAGAACTTGATGATATGGGTGAAATTGGTAGCGAAGTAAATACAGATAAAAATGTACAAACAAGTACAAATAATATTTCAGCAGGGGGTGCTGCTGATTATAAATCTGTAGAAAAGATCACACCTGGCCAAACGGACGATAAAAAGTGCAAGCAAACCCTTAGTGAAAAAGGTGTCACTGAAAATTGCACTCAAGGTCAAACATCCTCATTAAAGGATGTCCCTGAACCAACCAGTATGAGCTCAGATAGTGAGAGTGAAAGTCCGTGTACCTCTACTAAAAAGTTGAGGAAATTAAATAGCGTGCAGGATGTGAGAAGGAGCGAAAGAATAAAGAATAAACCAATAATATCATATAAAGATTATGATTTCGATATAAATAGCTATTTGGTAGTTAATCAAATGTTTGAAAATGATATTCCCACATGTTATCAAGACGTTTTTAAAAATGCGTTTAGAACAAAATGGGAAAAAGCTATAAAAGATGAGTTAAAATCATTAGAACAAAATAAAACATGGACATTGATACAGAAACCATGTAATGTAAACATTGTCGACTGTAAATGGGTATTTACAATAAAAACAGCAAGTAATGGAAATTTGGAAAGATATAAAGCCCGTTTAGTAGCGCGCGGTTTTAGCCAAAGAAAAACATTAGATTATAATGAAACATTCGCACCGGTTGCGCGAATTGGTACGTTCAGGTGCGTGCTTGCGTTAGCAAATCAATTTGAACTATTAATTCATCAAATGGATGTAAAAACGGCATTTCTCAATGGGAAATTAAAAGAAAATATTTATATGAGGGTGCCTGATGGTGTTGCAGTTCAAACAGATAATATTGTATGTAAACTATATAAATCTTTATACGGTTTGAAGCAGTCAGCTCGATGCTGGTATGAGTGTTTTAATAACATAATGCTTGAAAAAGGATTTGTAAATTCGTCAGCCGATAATTGTTTGTATTTCTTAGACAAAGGCCATGTTCATAAAAACATTTATGTAATATTTTATGTAGATGATTTAGTTATCGCTACTAAAGATATAAATACAATGAATGATTTTAAGAAGTTTTTAATGAAACAATTTGAAATGATAGATTTGAAAGAAATTAATTACTTTCTTGGAATAAAAATAAAAAGATCAGGATCTGAAATTTCACTCGATCAAACAACATACTTGAAATCAATATTAGTAAAATTTAAAATGAATGAATGCAACCCGGTCAGTACACCGTTGCCTATGAAATTAGACTATTCAGCATTAAATTCAGATGATAGTTATGATGCACCCTGTAGAAATTTGATTGGCTGTTTAATGTACGCAATGCTTTGTACGCGACCTGATTTATGTACTGCAATAAATCTACTAAGTAGATATCAAACTAAATGCAATAAAGAACTCTGGCTATGTTTAAAGCGAGTATTAAGATAAGTAAAAGGAACGATTAACATGAAATTAATATATAAACGTAACATGAATTACAAAGAAAATTTGATAGGATATGTTGATGCGGATTGGGCTAGTAATGAATTAGATCGTCGAAGTACAACAGGTTGCTTATTCAAATTATTTGAAAATTGTACAGTAACATGGATTACACGACGACAAAATTCAGTTGCTGTGTCCTCAACAGAGGCTGAATACATGGCTGTATTTGAGGCAGTAAAAGAGGCCTTATGGATTAAATCATTATTAAATGGTATTAATGTCAATATGTCAGAACCAATAATATTGTATGAAGACAATCAAAGTTGTATAGCAATTGCAAATAATCCAGCTAATCATAAACGTTCAAAACATATTGACGTAAAATACCATTTTATACGTGAGCAAGTAGAGAACAACACTGTCTGTTTGAAATATTTGCCTACAGGTCATCAGGAGGCTGACCTATTGACAAAATCTCTACCATCCCATCAGTTCAAGGATCTGAGGGAGAAGATGGGAGTACAAGAAAAATAGAAAAATAAATTCTATGGAAATTCTAGTTATAAGTTGTTTAACAAAATGTATATTGTTATTCATTTGAAATTGTTCATGGTCTGGTTGGGTTTTTGTGGGGGTTTTTCCTAATCCTTGCAACGAATGTTGGATCATTAGTTGTTACTCTCCCCGTAAACTGCTAAATATAAGTTCATACATTTTTTGAGGGGGTGTGTTGGTTTTGGGTGTTAATTTAATTACAAAAACTGTATTCACTTCAAGATGCTCTAGACTAAACAAATATTATAATGTCTCAATATCAGGTCACGTCTTTCTTTCTGATGACGTTTTTACTATGCATACAAATCATTTTAATTCTGTGTATATTTTTGTAACCACACACAACAGCCCCTCGACTCTTTGAGATAGTGAGTTAGATGAAAGTTCTCATATTGAAAGGATCTTAATTTACAATAAATATTAAAGCACTTATTTACACTCACTGCGTTTTAATTAATTTAAACCATACCTTCCTTTAGTCATCAAGAATTTTGGGAATTTATCGTAAAGTAAAATAGATGGCGTCAGTTTCTTTCTTGTTTATCATGTGCGCATGTCTGTAAAGCTCTCAAAATGTTTCTAAATAACATTCGAAAAATAAAAAATACATCAATTTGAGCTTTTCATATATATTTTTATTATTTAATAAGTAGATTAATTGATAATGTAACATAAATAAAGGCTTTGGCATGTGATCAATACATCATGTGAATATTAAATCGTCTTTTTAATAAAAATGAAACAATATTTAATATCATTTTTGTTGCTTGTATCTATTATTTATCACATACTTTCTTATTTTAATGAAAGTTTCTCAAATCGACCTGACATGAGATTTAGTTTTATTATTGTGGTAAAAGTGAAATTTATGATTTTTCAGTATGTAAAAATAAAATTTCAACATTATATTATGTTGAAATATCATTAGCTATTTTCATAAAAAAATTATTTATTTATACGTTTATTAGACTTTCTTTGTCACATTATAGCTTTCAGTTCGAGTACATTACGAATTTTTTGTTGCGATCTCGGTGCAACTTATTAGTAGTTATTTATTTCAGAAAACGGTTAATATTACATTTGTACAAATTGCAACCAATAGATGGCGAACTAACGGCTCATACTACCACGTTGAGAACTTCATGTACATAGCCTGAATCACTAACAATACAATATCTTCAGTGTAGTTCTGAAAATGGCGGAATGTGTTGTGTGTTTGTGTTCTGTGCTATTGTTTCTTTTATTATGTGTTCATCAACTGGATTCTGTTGTAGCTAGCGACTTATGTAAGTAATATTTAGGGTCAAATTATTTCTTCTATTTTATTGGTTCATTTATTTAGATCTTTATTTATAAACATGTTTTTATTGGGAGCAGCAATTTTTTTACATTTGTATTGAGATCTTTATTTATGTTATTATTAGTGGCTTTTATTATGTTTGTAAAGTAATTAAACTTACTTATAGTAAACAAAAATATGTTTAAAATAACAATATAAAATTTTCATTGTTACGATTAAGTAATATGTTTTGAATGGGATTAATGATGATAGTGAAGTATTATTCACTTTTCTAAATTAAGAATAAATAGTTTACGGAAATAAACCATCTAGTAGTTGGGGGCGTTAAACTCGTCCTTGCTGATTTCTGTCAATATTTAGTTTTAAATTACTGTATTTTTCATATCACTTGTTATCATAAGAGCGATAATTCCGTTTGTAATACATTTTCATAAATATCAGCTTTGTTTCTCATTATATTAGCATAAATTACAAAAAGGTCTATTGTTTATTATAACCTTAAGACGAGTATATATTTTTTTTTTGTACATAAATCTACACAGAATTCTTCGCAAACGATTTTGAATTTGTCTTATTATGCTGAATCCGAACAAAAAAATTCATGAGTAATAACAATACTACGAATGCTTGCAACCTCGAGGCTAGTGTCTTATGTAGCACACATTTCTGAAAACCGGATGCACCCAACTGTTTTTAGTTTTAAAGCTACAGAGCTGCCATACGAAAAATATGACGTATTTATATGTGTGTATATCGACCTTAAATTATCTATATTTTGAATAATATTTAATATCATTTTACAAAATTTGGATAACCATTTGAATTAAAATATTTTCCAACCAGTAGCACATTCGATTTGATTGGAAGTTGGCCTCAGCTTTCATATTTGAAATGGAATACCCTATTTTTGATTTTACCATTCACTTCAGCAAAAAAATTTACATATGAAACAATAAAAATATTTTTTGCTGACCAATCATATCCGGCGCAATTCAATTTTTTTTGATTTTTTATCTGAAACTCGGCATACTTTCAAAACGCTGTATCTTGGGAACAAGTTTGAATTTTCATAATATGGAAACAGCATTTTATAAGGGAGACTTGAAGCTATAATATAATGGAAAATATGAAAAAACCCAAATTACATGTTTCTTTATTTTACTGAAATTCTATCAACTTTCAAAGTAGAACATGTTACATCAAGTATACTTATTTTTTTATCGTAGAATTCAATTATGTAGTAAAAAAAGACGGGCTCTATTTAAAAAGATAGCTTTGGCGAAGCGTACCCGGCACATTTTTATAAATAACCAAATAATTATTCACCATACTTCAAGTCTCCCGCTATAAAATGCTATTTTCATATTATGATAATTCGAACTCGTTCCTGAGATATAGCGTTTTGAATATGATTGGTCAGCAGTAAATTGTTTTTGTTGTTTCATATGTATTTTTCGCTGAATTGAGTGGTAAAATAAAAAATATTCCATTCCATTTAAAGAAAGTTTCGGCCAAATATCACCTATCAAATATTTATAAATTTTAATTCTAAAATTCGGATAAATTCTTAAACTGTAACTTTATTTTGAATTCAAACAAACATTAAAATTATAATCCAAATTATCTTGATACAGGGTAAATAAAATTTATTACCTGTTTACAGATCCCTCACTGTGAAAGTCTCCTAAAGCATTGCTAAAATAATTTGTTCCATGCTATACCAAATTGTATTAAAGCGTATTCAATATTATATATACGTAATGTATTATATGTATATGTATGTATACGATAACAGAAATTTATTTTTAAAAGCTTATTCTGTGTAATTTTCGTGACCACGAAATTAACGAGCTATCAATTGCTTTACTTCCTTTTTTATGGGGACAAATAAGTCACACTTCCTTTATTAATGAGAAAGTTTTACATTCACAGTACAGTATTATCAGATTTTTGTCGACCACTTCCGTTTATGTAATCGAATGTTGAAAATTTGTGATCTGTTGAAACGTTTACGTTTGAAATTGAAAAGCTAGTCTCAATAGCAACTGCATATCTTTTCTACTTCTTGTTTTATGTATAAGCTATTTTTAGCCCTTGCTCTTACGTAAAACAAGGGTAACTTATACGACTTCCCGACAAGTGAACAATACTTAATCGCTTTGTCATAAACTGCCTTCTATATTAAAAAAACATTTGAATAATAAAAATCTGATGTGGACATCACGTGACTTACTTGTACATCATTGGAAAATGTTTTGCATATAATAATACGATAATCCAATACAAAATTCTATCATTCTACGTCCACGACTAATTGTTTTGGATTTATTCAAAAAATTCTGAAATCAGTCAAGTAAAGTGCACTTTCGGGCCAGTCGGTTGCTTTGGAAACAGAATGGGTCATTATTCTTATGCAACAATATTCCTAAATACTGATTCTCAAGATTCTACTGCTAACATTTCTGAATTTATGCGCAAAATTAAGAAAATAATTCCAACTGAAGTACACTTCTGTTTCAGTCGATTGTTATGAGAATAGTAGACAATCATTCAGATGCTACAGCGACTGAGATACTAAATTTCAATACTCTATACAGCCGATCGTTTCGAATTTATGCGAAAAATTTCAAAAGGCTGTCAAGTAAATTGCATTTCCGGCTCAGTCGATCTCAATGAAAATGGACATAAGCATTTAGATGGTATTATCGTCTTAAATACTGAATTATAACATTCTACGTTCAATCGTTTCGGGTTTATGCGAATAATTCAAACAATGTTTCGAGTAAAGTGCACTTCCGATATAGATGATTGCAATCATAATGCGAGGTGCACAACTAGATGTTATAAAAGTGCTTAATACGAAGTTTCAATATTATACGACTGATTGTTATAAATTTATGCGGAAAATTCAAAAAAAGCTTCGAGTGAAGTACACTTCCGGTACAGACGATTGCAACCATAATGCGAGGTGTACAACTAGACCCTAGACCAGTCTTAAATACAAAATTTCAACATCATACATTTGATGGATTTTGAGATTTGAGAATTACGAACGCATATACGTATCGAAATCAAGCCAAAAATAGTCAAAATGGATTCAGTTATGCTCAAAACGGATATTTCCATCAAAATCTCGAAATGTGAATTTTATCAGTATTATTGTACTTTGCACAAGTAAGTAAAAATTGAAAAATTTTGTGAAACAAATAAATATTTCTCAATTTCAAGTATGAGTGATCAACTCTAGCTATTTATTTTACTGGATAAATTTCTGTTCGTTATGAAACCTTGTAACCTAGCAATTTGACGATAAAACTGTTTTAATAAAATCAGGATACCATACCATAGATGGAGTGTTCAGATTTTTTAACAGTTTTGAAGTCAAACTGGTGTCTACAGTTCATTTCAGTCAAGAACGGTCCAAGGGCTTTTATGAGACTTCGGTTTATGCCTTCTGATTGGTAACTATGCGAACCAATTTCACATTAGCACAAAAATCGTTTGCATTATTTGTTACTCGCTCATCAATTATCATGGATAAATTAATGCAGTTTCAAGATTTGAATTTGTATTCATTCAGGTAATATGTGAATATATTTGTTGCTTTTATTCCTCGAATTGATTTCCATTCAACTTGTTTTATATCCTACATTTACTGTGAGTGAATCGTGTTCGCATTTCGGCCAATCTGAAGACTTAAATCGCAGTCCCATAAAAGCCTTTAATCTTAACTGAAATGAACTATAGTAACAATGAAATAAAATGCTCAGGTGTCATTCGGCAAGATAAAATAAGAACAGAGTAATTGCAAATCTTTTAGTTTGTTGCAAATCATTGATAATTCGAAGGCCATGTTTCGTAAAAACATGAGTAAACTTCATGTAATAACTATTGTAACTTTTGATGACGGAATTTTTTTTGGATGTCATTTAAAAATAATTAAACGTGACTGCACAAACGAATGTTATTCATTTCTGCTGGAAGTGAAATGAATCATTGAATCTTACTAGCTCTTGTATTATTTATTATTACTTAAGTATCTTGATCATGATTTTATGAATAATTTAATACTGAGAAAAAAGGTATGAATGAAATTTGTTTCAAATATGAAAGTTGAGGATTAATATTATGGGGAAAATATTGAACGGGCATGAAAAACGTCATAATGCTCTAATACCAACCCTGCAAAGTTTAAATAACTATGTAATGATGCTACATATTTTTACTTGTATAAAGTAACAAGTATTGTGAAACCGACAAAATTCACCTATCGAGATTTTGATGGAAATATCCGTTTTGAGCATCCCTGAATCCATTTTGACTATTTTTAAGTCTGGTATAGAGTCTAGTTGTGCACCTCGCATTATGGTTCCAATCGTCTGTACCGGAAGTGCACTTTACTTGAAACTTTTTTCGAATTTTTCTAATAAATCCAGAATGATCAACCGCAGGATATTGAAATTCAGTATTTGAACTTGATGTTGTATCAGAATGATTATCTGCTATCTTTGTATGAATCGGCCAAGCCAGAAGTGCACTTTACTTGAAACTTTTTTTGAATTTTTTGCATAAATCTAGAATGATTGGCCATAGCATATTGAAATTTCGTATTAAGCACTTCTATAACATCTTTTTGTACATATTGCATCATGATTGCGATCGGCTAAACCGGAAGTGCACTTTACTCAAGACTTTTTCTTAATTTTCCGCATAAATCCAGAATGAAAAGCCGTAGGATACTGGGATTTAGCATTTGAAATTGCTGTAGCATTTTAATGATCATCTTCTGTTTTTGTAACAATCGGCTGAGCCGGAAGTGCACTTTATATGACAGACTTTTTGAATTTTTCGCATAAATGCTAAGCAATCAGTCCTAGAATATTTAAATTTTGTATTAGGCACTTATAATATCTATACACCTTGCATTATGATTGCTATCGACTAAGCCGGAAGAGCACTTTATTCGAAACATGTTTTAAATTTTCCGCATAAATTCAGAACGATTAAACGTAGATTGTTAGAATTCAGTATTTAGGACGGTTATACCGTCTAGATGCTCATATCCTATTTTTATTGAGATCCACCGAGCCGGAAGTGCACTTTACTTGACAGTCTTTTGGAACTTTTCGCATAAATTCGAAACGATCAGGTGTAGAATATTGAAATTTGGTATTTTAGTTTGCTGTAGCATCTGAATGATTGCCTACTATTTTCATAACAATAGACTGAACCGGAAATGCACTTCAGTAGAAATTTATTTCTTAATTTTGCGCATAAATTCAGATCTGTTGGTAGTCGTAGAATTTTGGAAATCAGTATTAAGGAATGTTGTAATATAAGAATAATGGCCTACTGTCTACATAGTAACCGACTTGGAGGAAAGCGCGTTTTACTTGACAGATTTTTAGAATCTCTTGAGTAAATCCAAAACTATGTAGTGTATTGGAGAGCGCTCTCTAATTAATGCGTGGCGCATTCAAAATACGGTTCAATTTTGTGTGCACTTAAAAATGGCGCTGATCGTAAGTTACATTTTGAAGTTAGACAATTTAAACTATCTTCAGACTAACGGAAAAAAAAAACGGCAAAATAAAGTTCTATTGGTTAACTTGGTTTCTTACTTGAGAAAAATCAGTTGCAAATACAAAAGATAATGCAGAATGGGTAAATGATGTAGTATAACTATTAGAGGCCATTTTCTGGCAAAAACACTGAATAAAACAAATGAGGAAAATAAAAATAAAAGTAAAATGTATACAAAATATCAAAGTTTTGACGAATGTTTAATGATATATTAATTTATTATGTTGATTTCTTTTTGAATATTACAGATCATAGTTTCATGTGAAATGTTTATATATTCTCTATAAAATAAATTAATTTGTACACATAGAGTATGTATATTCCTTACAATATTTTTTTTTGTCTTTTTTCCTTTTATTGGTTCTTTGAATCTGATGAATAAATATAACTGCCAATCCCAGTTTTCTATGGTAACTTTTAAAATTGGCGGGTAAAAGTCAACTTATGAACAGCGCCACCAATATTTGCATCCATAATTAGCTCACTTCTTTTAACCCTAAGTTGTCCCTCCTTCGATACACTCCATATCCAAAACGATTAACTATGGAACGATGAGATTTTGTGTTAGATTATACATATCCAATGATACTTATATACGAAAACACAAAATCACATCGTATTATATATATCCAATGATGTACAAGTGGTCACGTGATGTTCACGTCAGATTTTTTTAACTAAAGAAATACATACTGGCATAGTAGGGATTTATTGAAAAATATATTCAAGTAATGCCGCTATATTGATAAATACTGAACATATTATGTTATATTATTTTTAAAATTGGAAATGCAAATTGTTTGTTGTTTTTAGGGATATTTTAATTGGTAACACTGATCACTTTCTCTTGTCATTTTTAGTTCAAACACTTGACCTCTCAATGATATTTGATATTTGAGTTTTTGATATTCTCTTGCAGTTAATTAATTTCTGTTCGGATTATTAAAATTTTTAATTGCAGTATTATTGTAGTGTTTGAAATTTTTGATAGTTTACTGCAATATTTGTATATATTAAGCATGTTATATTCGCAATTATTGTATCTAATTCCTGTGATACTCTTTTGCAGTTGATCAAATTTAATTAAAATACTTTATTGTTGATAGTTTTCTGCACTTCAATAACTTAAATATAATATTTCTTAGATACATATATTTTTTGTATTATATACTGTTCATCATTTGAACCTCTTTAATCCCACATTATTTAACCATCGTCTTGAGAATTGCAATCAAAATATTATTTCCGCTTGTCTAGAATGTTTACCCAATTTATTTATGTGCGTTCAAATCCCTGTACAATTTAGAAAATAGTTTGTACAGAAAAGTCCTGTTATTTAACTGTTAATAGTTTTTTGTCTTGTTTTAACATTATTTAATGCTTGAATTGTATTTCGGTTGTTGGCTCTTTCAACAGTTCTATTTAGCGTTGATAAGCGAAACTACCTCAACTGGTATGCGGCCTTATTTCGCATTCGGTCATATATTTTTATATTGGAATTGTTTTCCAGTATATATTTCTTCTATTATTTGTTTTAATAATAATTTCGTAAAACACAACAATATAATATAAATTAATAATCCGTTGGAAAAAATAATATGACATATTTTTTTGTCTTTTTAGAATGTTTTCTAATAGCAGGAAACTGTATTTTGCTCGTTTTATTGTGGCTGGTTAATAGTTGTTAAATGCTATAATAATTATTTGAAGGCAAAAACTGTAGTACCTATTACTCATGTAACAGTAATAATAAAATAAACTGGAACAGTCACTTTTTTTTCTTCAGATATTCAATTATAAATATACACGTTCGTAATTGAAAAAGAAAAATACTTATTGCTACAGTTCACACACATATTATTGATTAAGTCGGTGTTTTAGTAAAGCGGTCACTTCTGTCCGAAGCATGCAAACATTTACGGTCACCTAGCAACCTATTGGTTCGGTTCGCTTACACTTACGATGAGTCATGAGGCGAGACAGAAAGCTCCCTTTCTCCACCTTCTTCTTAATCATTTATTTCCGAAGGCGTTCCCTAGACCTAAAGATCAAATAATTGTTTGTAGTTGTTTGATTATTAATCAGTATTTGTCAACAAGGAGTTCATTTTCTTTAATTTTTTACTTTTCCGATCTATATATAATAACAGAAGTATACTAAACCCAAAAAACAATTAAAAAAAAGTCGGTCTGTTTTTCATCAAAACGCTGGGTTCAAGTTTGTAGATGAACTTTTTTCAACTAGTGGTACCAAAATTTCATTGATGGAACTTTTCAGTTTCTTACGTTTATTTTATAAACGGTAGTATTTATCATGAAATATGAACTAACTAAAGTTGATCATCAAATAATTTGTACAATATTCACCCAAAACATTTTTAGCGCATTTTTCCGAAAAAAGCGCTATTATATTCACTTTGGCTGGCTGGCTGGCTGGCTGGCTGGCTGGCTGGCTGGCTGGCTGGCGTGACGCTGAGATCTCGGCAACTATACTATTTACAGACTTGAAACTGGTACTAAATAAATGCTGCTGTTTCGTAGGCTTGCACAAATTGCTTTAATTCAAGCTCAGTGATTGTGGAAAATTGAATTATTCAATTACTTGTTTCAAGTGAAACAATGTCCATAGATATCTATGACATTAGGGATATGGCAACTAAAATTTATTAAAGTAGATGAAAATTTAGTTACAACTTTCGCCGCGGGTGTCACTATTATTATGTACAGTTGTCAAATCTGTCCGGGATTCATTCAATGACTTGTTTGACGCGAATTTGAAGCTTATTAGAATGAATTATTATTATTGGATGAAAATTTGTTCGCTTTTGGTGTATTTTTTTTTTATATAGCTTTGATAAAGATCAAATTATTATTTTAAGCTACAGCACTTGACCTCCTGTCAGTCAATAACTAAACAATGAAGATTAAAAGGTATTTTTGAGTTTGTACATGTATAAATTATGTACCTATTAAATAGTCAACTTGAAACTAGTACTAAATGGAAGCTGCTGTTCCGTAAGTTTGCCCAAACTGCTTGATTTCAAGCTCAGTAATTGTAAGAGATGGTAATTTGCGAAATCTCTGAAGTAACAAGCATTCATGAGCTGTCAAAAATGCGCTTCCATCATCTAGATGATTCTTCCATTTTTTTAAATTTCAGCGGTTTGTTTGTTATTATTGAAATTTGAATTATTATGAAATTCGTTATATTTTTCTGAAGCAAAGAAATAATGAGAATCATGATGTGAAATTAGAATTATTGTCACTCATTATTGGGCATCATATGCAAACATTCGTCAATTATTTTTTGAAATAAGTAATTTGGCTCTATCGTGTTTAATATCAAATTAAAGCTATTGCGGCGATAATTCTAGTAGAATTGTTAAAGAGGATATTTAAACAATTGTTAGTTGTTTCATTTATAAATTATTTAAATGATGTCTAGTTTGGACGTTTGGTATCAATGCAAAGCTCTCCGGAAGATAAATTTAGTAAATA
Organism: Dromius quadrimaculatus; assembly: GCA_963989225.1. NCBI lineage: Eukaryota > Metazoa > Arthropoda > Insecta > Coleoptera > Carabidae > Dromius > Dromius quadrimaculatus. The sequence continues at coordinate 13,557,970 of OZ022327.1, read as the reverse complement.
TCAAGAATAATTAGTGGAATCCACGTTACCATCTTTAAATTACATTTCCGGCGATCAAATATCGAAATTTTATGTTCCAATGAATTAAAAACCCTGAAAATCTATAAAAGGACTCTTTATTTTCAAAAATACTTATTTTATGTAAGGACTAATTGTCAAAGAGGATATTTAAACGATTGTTAGTTGTTTCATTTATAAATTATTTAATTGATGTCTAGTTTGGACGTTTGGTATCAATGCAAAGCTCTCCGGAAGATAAATTTAGTAAATATCAACAATAATTAGTGGAATCCACGTTACCATCTTTAAATTACATTTCCGGCGATCAAATATCGAAATTTTATGTTCCAATGAATTAAAGACCCCGAAAATCTATAAAAGGACTCTTTATTTTCAAAAATACTTATTTTATGTAAGGACTAATATATGACCGCTATCTGTCACTTTAACAATGACAGCTGTCACTTTGAAATATTCAATTAATTGATACGACACTCTAAAATTTCTGAAATGGCGATGAAACCGGCCATAAAATCTATAGTTGGGGAATTCGGCGATTCCCAACTCGGCACATTTACAGGTAGTCTCTGCTAATGACTCCCCAACTCGGCACATACGAGTATTTCAGGTACCTGCAATTATACCCAACTCGGCACACTTGCAGGTAGTCTGGACATTCTAATGTTTTTAAATAAAATAAAATCAATTTTATAGTTTCTTTTTTATAATCATACAAAATTTGATATACAATAATACAAAATCAAAAAATAAGTGGGTTGCATCATACAATAAAAATAATAATTTCAGCGTGATCGTGGATTAACCTTCTTGTCGCTATTACTTGATCTCTAGACTCGCTCATAATATGAAAAAATGCTTTGCACTTTCGATTAATACACCGCTACTTCACTTCACCAGATAAAAATTTTCGATTCGATTTATAGTTCTACAATCAGCAGTGTTATTGCACGTTGGCTAGCTATAGTTGGCGAATTAATTTCTTTGAAGTTGTTGATTGAACTCTTAGATTGATAATAGATAGCTACTAAACAAAATATTTTAATTTGTATTTTTCTGAGGTGTTAAGCCGGTAATAGGGATGGGTCTTTCTGCAAACACTTGTTTAAGATGTGCCGAGTTGGTCATAAGGATTACCACCAACCCTTGACTGATGTCCCATCGGGAGATTAAATGTGCCGAGTTGGGGTGTGCCCGGGGAATTGCAGTAGATTTTTTAAATACGTTATTTGGTTTTATTGTATTGCGTATCAAATTAAGCCCATGCAGGAAAAATTCCTATGAAATATGTAATAAAATATGATTTTCCATTCTTATTCTGTTACAGAATTGAACTCAATGCCCAAAAACTTCAATAAAAAATCAAATTATTCATGTGCGTCAAAAACTGAAAATTTTGAATGCATTTCCTGTTTAACTTGATCATTGACCATTCGCAGTTTATCTGTTAGCCAGTCACCAGACGATTTTTTATTAAATCCTTTGTTAATGAAGGCCATGCAGCATTTATTTATGATAAAACAGTTTAATTGTTACAGGAAGCTGTTTTCTACATGAATCATGTAGACAGGACAATGGCAAGTCCGCGGCGTCGTGTCTCGTTTAAATCACCGTTCATATACGTGATGGTTATTATTAATAAGTCAAGCGTGACATTTCAGCTCTTCTGGAATAATGTTTAATTGTAGTCATTGTTTTTATATTTCTCACTTTATTTTCAATTATATAATTTTGGTAACCTTGAACAGTTATTGATAATAAATTACGAATTTGAATGGCTGTTAAAAAATAGCCAATTTAAACTGGATTTTGAAATTTCACTTGTTTGAAGGTTGACATACTTAAATTAATTTTTTTAATTAAATATCTTATGCTGCAATTTTATGCAAATTCAATTCATAGAATTAAAATTGCAAAATCTGCTGTGTCCACCACAGTACCTACTTCCTCGGCCATAAATTTTACGACCAGTTTCATTGCTGTTCCCTAAATTTGAATTTGAAATTTCTGAGTGACAGCAGTCATTGTCAAAGTGACAGATGGCGATTATATGAAATTGCTATTCTATTTTACAATGGCCATAAAAGTGCTCTAAGTTTCCTAAGCCTTGGCATAATCTGCTGAAATTGTAGAAATAAAAAAAATTATTAACTTGAGATTTTTACTAAGCTCATCTCCCCGAGAGCTTTAAATTGATACTAAACAAGACATCATTTAAATAACTTGTGAAAAAATAATTGACAATCGTGTAAAAATCATTTTTGATACTTTTACTAGAATTATTCCTGCTAGAGCTTTAATTTGATATCAAACACGGAAGAACGACATTACTTATTTTGAAAAAAACAACTGACAAACGTTTGCATGTAATGTCCAAGTATGAGTAGTAATAATTTTAATTTTACATTATGATTTTCATCACTCTTTTTCTTCGCATGTTTTAGAAAAATATAACGAATTACAGAATAATCCAAACTTTAATAATAACAAATGAACCGCTAATAATTTTGAAAATGTGTCAGTTAATTGTTATTCCAAATTATTCAAAGATCAATTTCAGTTATTCTATATTTTATGATAAATACTACCGTTTATAAAATAAACGCAAGAAACTAAAAAGCTCCATCAATCAAATGTTGGTACCACTGGTTGAAAAAAGGTCATTCTCGAAATTAAAACTAACTTTTTGATAAAAAGCTTGAATATAAAATTACAATTGAAAATTCGTACATGTTCTCAAGTTGCGCTTTCTGACTTATTTTAAAAAAAAATTGGCGTGATTTATTTTTAAGCATTTAATCCAGTCAATTTACAAAAAATTACCTAATCTATCGAATAAATGGTATTGGCTTTTTATTGCGAGAATATTTTTGTCTTTGGAATGTACAATGAGTGTGCAAAAATCATATTGTTAAATAATGGTGCTTCAGGAGATGTCAAAGGCCAAAGATCATAAACTGCGTTTTTGACCAGTTTATCGCAAATTTCTCATTTTCTAACGGTCGTAGAGCTGTTGAGGTTATTAGTGAAAATGAAGTACACAATTTTCTCTTCAAAGAAGATCGTATGACTCATTTGCGTATCAATAACCGTTAACAAGATATCGCGCGTAAAAAGTGCGACCTAACGTTTTTAATGGAAAGTGCAGCTAATATATAGCCGATATAAAATAATATTTTGAATATTCTACTTGGTTGCAAAAGTATATACTTATTTTATTATGAACCGTTTTGAGCATTCCTGGATCCATTTTGACAATTTTCAGCTTGACATCGGTACGTGTGTACGTATCTTGCTTAACGAAGATTAGTTTATCCTTCTTGACGATTTTTTACGTCGATCTTGAAAATAAAAACTGTATGATAATATTGACAAAGTATTTTTGATTGTACTTACTTATTTACCATTTTTGCTGTATTACTGCTGATGATGAATCTTTGTGACTCGAAAAGTCCAAAATGAACATATAGTATGTCTAAAATTTATTGAATTCCGGAGGGAGTTACCCTAATTATTTTAATCATCTTAGGATCCTTCACACTGTCAATAAATTCGAAAATTTACAGGTAGTTCCCCTACAGCGTTTTTCAAGTACTGCACTGGATTCGCTGTGCTGTTGAGAACTATAACAATACAAGTAGATAATAACTTGAATTACATAAACATAATACTATTGAAATAAGCTGACAAAATTTAATTATTTTCAATTAAACCAATTCACAATTAGTGATATTTGATTATATTTCAAAGATATTGATTTGTAAAAATAAGTGTATCACATGGATTTCGGATTCATGATAATTATTATAGAAATTACTCAAAACATACCATGTCCAGGAAGCCGCCCTTGAGGAAAACGTTCGGCATAAACACATTTTGTTAATCTCACATTTTGTCCCGTCCCTCCATATGCAAGCATTATCCACTGATTCATTATTGCTAAATCCGCTCGCGTCACCCACTTTTAAAACAAATCACAAACTTTTTGACAAAGTTAAGTACGTACCTATGCATGATTCACCAAAGATAGATATTTATTTGCCGACCTACGAACTAAATAAAATTACTCACTACGCAATACAACTATTAGACAGTTATTTAATACATAACTGATATTGTATTATATCATTAAGTTTTACATAACCATCCATCCAGTGGTAGCGGCAACGTGAAATTTTCAACTGGAAAAATAGAAATAAATTTTTCGACTTGAAAACAATTTGTTTTAGATTAGTAATCATTAATCAACATATCAAAGAATGAATACCCTTAACGTATGTATCTTAAAACCCGTCAAACATACAATGTTAAAATTTTGTATTCAGGACTGGTCTAAGGTCTAGTTGTGCACCTTGCATTATGGTTGCGAAAGTCTGTATCGAAAGTGCACTTAAAACATTTTTTGAATTTTTTGCATAATCCGAAATGGCTAGCCGTAGGATGTAAAAATTCAGTATTTGAAATTGCTGTAGCATCCTTGATGGTTACATTATATTTTTGTGTCAATCGGCTGAATCGGAAGTGCACTTTATATAACAGTTTTTCGCAAATATCTCATTCTCTAACGGTCGAAGAGCATTTACGTACATACAATAATTAAACAATTACATTATAAGCATGAAAAAAAAAATTCCAACCGATTATGTAACTGGTGTCAATCAACTCTGGATCTGACGTGAGCATCACTTGACTTACTTGTACATCATTGGATATATATATATATATATATATATATATATATATATATATATATATATATATATATACATATATATATATATATATATATATATATATATATGTATATATATATATATATATATATATATATATATATATATATATATATATATGTGGGAATTATAATTAATAAATTGAACGTTCAATAAAATATTATTATTCTAAGCAAAATATAGTACAAAATAATATTATGGAATTCAAACAGAAAAATACTACTTCAAATAAAATACAAAATGATATAATTTAAAACAAGAAAAATATTAATCAAACTTGATACTCTGCGTCTTCGTGTCGTCGCGCTCGCGCATCACTTCTTACTGCCACCCTTCTACGACTCGTGGCTTGCCCCCGTGCGTCTCCTCAAGGGCCTACATATATATATATATATATATATATATATATATATATATATATATATATATATATATATATATATATATATATATATATATATATATATATATATATATATATATATATATATATATATATATATATATATATATATATATATATATATATATATATATATATATATATATATATATATATATATATATATATATATATATATATATATATATATATATATATATATATATATATATATATATATATATATATATATATAATACGATGTGATTTTGTGTTCGATCATATATATCATTGGATTTTTATAATCAAACACAAAATCTCACAGTTAATCGTTTTAGATTTCAGGGTTGTTAAAAAACCATTTTTTTAGATTTTGACCGGGGCATTGGTCAAAAATGGTTAAAACCGTCCAGAACTGGTTTTAACCACAATTTTTCTTTGCAATTTTTCATCATATATTTACATATTTTATCCTCTCATTTTATTCTTTTATTCAGTCGGGACAAATTTATTCAATCTGGTTTTCGAGTGTAGTTCAAATTCACAAACTATTAAATACATATGAAACAAAATAAATTTATTTTTGAGAGCTTAATTGAATTTCATAAAATTGTCAAGAAGGTATCAATTGTAACTATTAAATAAGTAATACAAGAAGCTCATATGTAGATAGAAAAGATCTACTTTCGACATTCGTTTATTATTGTAGGTGTTTAAAGCTAAATTATAAACTTTTTTTCTGCGCAACAGTTTTTGCACTACATAAGAGTACCTAAACTTTAATTTCAAGAATATTGAGATGTAACTATGTTCACTTATTCTACTTCTTTATCCCTAACTTGACTTGCTATTAACATTATTCAATGTTTTATAGTTAACCAATATATGAATATGAATATTATATTGTGCAAATCGGGTAATTTTTGTTCAGGAGATGTTAGGAAAAAGCATACTTCGTTCATTCTTTGAAACCTTATAATTCAAGCTAAAACTTGTCAGTGCCATTCAATATATTAAATTTCAATAAAAACCACCGGTCAAAATCGGATAAAGTCCAGGACGGTTTTAACCGGTTTAAACCAGTGGTTTTAACCACCCTGGTTTTAACCGAACCACCCTGTTAGATTTACTCAAGAAATTCTAAGAATCTATCAAGTAAAATGCGCTTTCAGCCAAGTCGGTTGCTATGGAAACAGTAGGCCATTATTCTTATACTGCAACATTCCTAAATACTGATTTCCAAAATTCTACAACTACCAACAGATTTGAATTTATGCGCAAAATTAAAAAATAAATTCCTACTGAAGTGCTCTTCCGGTTCAGTCTATTGTTATGAAAATAGTAGGCAATCATTCGGATGCTACAGCAGACTGAAATACCAAATTTCAATATTCTACACCTGATCGTTTCGAATTTATGCGAAAAATTCCAAAAGACTGTCATATAAAGTGCACTTTCGGCTCAGCCGATTGTTACAAAAATAGAAGATGACCTTTTAGATGCTACAGCAATTTCAAATGCTACATTCCAGTATCCTATGGCTGATCATTCTGAATTTATGCGGAAAATTAAAAAAAAGTTTCAACTTGTACTTGGTACAAGTAAGTAATACAGTAGAAACGTCATTGAACCAAGAAATTGTTTGTTATCAATTTTGATTTTGCGGCCTGGAAATTAGGAATTTCTTCAAGTTTTCTCTGAATCTATTAGAGCTGGCTCAAAACTGTATAAGTGATAATTATTCTAGAGGAATTTTTACTACGTATTTTTATGCAAAAATTAAGTCTGTGAGTTTATTCTACTCATGGCCGGTTTTATAAAAGACCAAGTAAATTTACTCACAAAATAAATTTATTCTACACAACAAATTCTAATCGTTTTGAATTTCTTTATGACAACAGAACAGAATCAGACTGTCATTTAACAGAGTAAATTTTATTTACTCTGGAAGTAAATTACTCTGCCCTTCATAAAACCGGGCATCAAAGTTATAAAAAACTTTATATCTACAGCGATTTCTACATATCTGACGATATTTTTCGAAATATTTAAAATAGCTCTACTTAATAAAACGAGTGATTACAGAGGAATGTTTTTTACGTAATTTGGTGCAGAATTCAAGTTTATAAATTATTTCTAGTGAAAGTTATAGCCGGATAAAATTTTTCATATTTGCAGCAGTCTTTTCCACATATATTTGAAAAAAAAAAATGAATATAAATCAATAAAGTAAGCATAACAATAAAATCAAGTGAATAATAGTGTAATTCAACTTTTTATCAAGTAAAAATAGTGTCCCGGAAGTAAGGATATCACAACGTATATAAATTCTGTGAATCATTTGAGAATGCCTGGAAATTGTAGTGCCTTTTCCGCTTCATATTGAATTTTAAAGGAAATCCTATAGCAATTAGATACATATTATTAGAAGTGTTCATATCTTATCGACCTCGAGGAATTGCAAATTATCTAGTCAACGGAACGGAAGTCATATTAACCTATAATGACTTCATGACGATAGACGTGACAAAAGGTCAGTGGACGGCTTCAGTTATAAATTAGCAACAAGTAAAACTATCGTAACTGTTGAATAAATCCAATTTTTCCGCCAGAATTTTAATTTTAGTGTAGTGGTAAAAGTGAATATATAAATAATTGGGCCTGGAAAATATAAAATACTAGTACGACTGCCTATCTTTTGTCATCTTAAATAGTTATTTATGTATTTAGTAAAATTATACTTTGATGCTTGAGAATAAAAGCATCAAAGAAATTTCGCGCACGAGTTGCATACAACATTTTTTCTACAGACGTCAACAAATTATTAAAAAAATATTAAAATTATATTAAAATACAAAAATTAGTGGAGTTGTTTATCATGCCGACGTGTACGAAATACTTCGTGTACGTTGTTAAATGAAATTACGTTGTCATGATAAGCAACTCCAATGCAACATTTCGCATACATTGATGTACAAATGCCATGTAGAAAAAAAATTCAATTAGATTGAAAATTTTGCCATCGCCGGCTCAGGTTCAGGCTCTCGCCCGCGGCCTTCTCCTGGGCTTGTATAAGAGCCCAACTTTGAATTATATTCATTATATCCTATCAATAATAGGCACCACCACTGTTTTTTTAAATCTTTTTTTTTATGATTCTCCATCAATATTTGAGATGATATGTAAAATAATTATTTCAAAATTTTATTTATTTAGCAAGATATAAATTTTAAAGTTAAAAAATTCGAGTATGACGTCAGTGGTTCTAGCGTTTTTTGTTCCAGATTATCGTTTGAAAGAAGCGCAAAGAAATTAAGTATTTATATTAAACTGAAATATTATTGATTTATACATTTCATATTATAATATTTGCGAGACGAAGTAGAGAAAATACGGTCATTTAAGTAATTATTTGAAAATATTTATGTAAAAAGAACAGTTCAAGGTGGCGTTAGTGTGCCACACAAATAATTTTTGTTCTGTGGAGAACTGTCACTGAATATAAGAATATAAGATTCAAAACAGCAATTTATGAGCTAATATAGAAATAAAATTATATTTAAATGAATATGTTTCATTGGGTTTAAGTTCTGTAATTTATTAGAAACACAACGTTTCAACAGCAAAGTGCTGCCTTTTTCAAGTGAAAAGAAATATAAATATAAATATATTTATATTTCTTTTCACTTGAAAAAGGCAGCACTTTGCTGTTGAAACGTTGTGTTTCTAATAAATTACAGAACTTAAACCCAATAAAACATATTTATTTAAAAATGAGTTCTGAAAAGTTTTTTCCTTCATTAAAATTATATTTATTTCAAAATAATAAATTTTAACCAAAAACGATAAAACAACAACAAAATGGCAGCAGATAGAAGTGACACCTAATCAATGACGTATTATTAAAATAGACCCAGCGCGTCCTATGGCAGACCACAGTTTGTTGTGATGTTAGCACTTACAAGGTGAGGGGTTCTGAGAAGCGAAGGGAGTAAACATGCTTGTTATGCGGTTTGCCTGCTTTTATTTATGTTTGAGAAGTGCGCGCCTTTATTCTGTACTGTATGTATATATTTGTTGAAATAGAAGTAATAATATATTAATTGCTTCAAAATAAAAAAATACGAGATTTTTCCCACATCTCACAATCGATATTTTTTCAAATGAAAAACGCAACCTGCGATACAACGATGTCTACCTACCTCACCCCACTGTTTATTCCTGCATCAAAACAAATGCCGCGTGCTGGGTCTACTGTTAATACGTCATTGCACCTAATAGTTAGTTAATGTTTGTTGCGCGCATGTCTGCCGGCAAAAATTCAGAGAAGTACTACTGACATCACAGTAGTTTTAATTTATAAATAATTTAAAAGTAAACGAATTGTTTTAAAAACTTTCTGCATTATTGACCACTATTTTACATTTACTTTTTGTTTTTATAACCAATTCACTGTAATTTGATTACGATGGAGGTGCCTATTCGCATGAGCAGTCAGATGTTTTTGTGTTCCTTTTTCGAAATTTTGCTTCGAGCAATAATAACCACGTAGGGGAGTCTGATTTGCGCTATCTAGAATAGCAATCTATTAGATTTGAATATTCTATTTGTATTAACCAATGTGAGAAAAAAAAAGTATTATTTAATTTTTGAAGAGCTGTGTTGAAATAAGAATATTTAAATAAAAAGTTATTTCTATTTTTGTTTCCTTAGGGTAGATATAGAATGTAAGAGAAATTTAATACCATATTTATGTTTGGTGTTTTGGAGTACAGCCACATGTTTCATATTCTACGTGGATCCGTTTACGGATCTTCCCATCAAAGCTCTGCGCGTCATTCGGCGGCGAGGACTTGGTGGCGTAAATCATTATAATCCTATATACAATGCATAGCACAAAGTCATTATGAAACGGATATGCATGTATTGTAACTCGGTCAAGAGGAAATCTGTGGTTGAAAAAAAAATCAATAAATAACGAATTGAAAAAAAGTGCCAATCATACAATTGAAATTAATTGAGAAATAAATTCTCAATTCAGAATTAAAGATTTTTATTTCTACTAAATCTTATACCAAACTCTTTTATGTGAATTTTATGATCAAAACTTACTTCCGGATATATCTGTTGTCGCAGACGGGATATCCTAAGATAAGCTCAGATCTATCACGACACGACTCGTAAATGAAATTTTGTATAAATATTTACGTACAAACACCTGAATTTATAAACACGGTGCACGAGTTTAACATTTTTGTCCTCATTTTAATAATTTCTTTCGTTTGTTTACGCTATTTTTATTACAAATATCTGGTGACAGCTTTCTGGTTAGCATAGCAGACATGTGTTGTATTTCAAAACAAAGGACAAAGAAAAAATTTGAACTCTCGTTTTCTTCATGCATTTATTTTGCTAAAACAAAAGAAGTACTGTTTGCCGTCATTGTGTTCACTTAGTGAACTCTGTGAAGCGTAATTTCTATGATTTTGTTTTTCATTGTACTTATAGTGAAAACAAAAGTAAATTTAAATCATATTGATTCACTGATAATTATTTAAAAATAGTATTTGAACTTGACAAGGAAGTTCAAGTCCAATATTTTATATTAGCTTTCTCTGCTTTTTTTATATTTTACTTTATCAATATTTCATGGTTTACCAATAGTAAGATAACTACATTTTTCTAGTTCATATCATTGTTATATATGGATATGAGTGGCATGAACGTGCGTGCTGTGCTAAGGCGTGGTCTTTAATTAAATTAAAACTAGTGCGACTCTCATATATCTTCATATAGAGTCAAATTTAGTTCGTCTGTTGGGAAAATTGGACATTTATTTCTTTTTATCTTCTGTCTACTAGTGCTGTTAAAAACCGGAATAAAATGGAACCGGTTCCACGGTTCCAAAACTAACCGGGTACCCGGGTACCCGGTTATCGAGTCCAAATTCGATTCCGATTCGAGTCTCGATTCCGGTCCGAATCTCGATTCCGGTTCGAATCTCGATTCCGGTTCGAATCTCGATTCCGGTCCGAATCTCGATTCCGGTTCGAGTCTCTATTTCGGTTCGAATCTCGATTTTGATCCGAATCTCGATTCCGGTCCGAATCTGGGTTCCGATTCGAATCTCGATTCCGGTTCTTAATACCGAAAACCTTTCTTGGCAAATATCATTTCTCTACTGCGTTTAAGTTACAAATACCTTCTGGGCTTTTAGTTGAGCGTTTTATTTTATTATACTGACTCGTCCCAGAACAAACAGAACATTTAGAATTTTTAAGAATTATATTTTGTACATTATAGTTGCCACACATAACTACATTTACTTATTTCTACTTTACTCCTATCGGTGACACTGCAGACTTTGAAACATGAATGAACGTAAAGTTCTGAACATCAAAGAGGATTGCAAATTATCCCGAATATCAAATATTACTATTTTCTAAGAGATCCTATCTTTCTATTAGTTTATTGAGCAAAACAATTACATTGAAATGAACTGAAAGAGGCTAAAAATGGTAGTATGCCATCTGCTCATAATCCGGCCATAAAATTAATCTTACCCAAAACTAGAAATAGCAAGCGGCATCATGGGTAGTCTTTGATACTAAAACTACCTGATTTTGTCAATACACTCAATTATTATTGTCATAATATCTCTAAATTTTCATCACACTTTGTCGTCGATTATAAAATTAAATAACTACATTATACACTATATATTTTTGTTTAAGATGTTGAAATATTTCACACATACTGAATACTGATAGTTCATATGTTCAATGACTGATTCGAAAGGCTAAAATTAGTCTTCATAACATAAAACCAGTATAGGTGACGCAAATTAATTATATGTGAAAAAAAAAGAAAAAAATGCCTTTTTTCGGTTCGTTTCGAATCCACTAATTCGAAACAGTGCATCGGTTAGGTACAGAACACATTATTTTTCAATGGATACTGAAAATAACTGTCTAAAATCGGAATTTCTCTTCTCGGTTCTGGGATCGAGTCGAAGTGAACTGGGAATCAAAAACAGAATCGGAAACCGATTCTGGAATTGGAGCTGAAAACCGATTCTGGAATCGAAGGAATCGGAATCGAAAACCGATTCTGGAATCGGAATCGAAGACCGGTTCTGGAATCGGAACCGAGAACCGGTTAGTTGCATATTCAAATAACCGGGTACCCGGTTCTTACAAAAACCGGTATCGAATAGTACCGATACCGGTTCCCACCACTACTGTCTACAGCTTGCAAAAAATTAATTTTTCTCATTGAAATTCAATTAATATTTCTTAGAAATTGTTGTCTCTTTTATAATGTTCTTGCAAACGCTACAATGTTTAAATAATTTTGTAAAACAGTCCGACAAATATCTCGTTTCGCATGGGGATGAATACTGCACAGAGACAGGACACACTAGGCGGGAGGAAGAATGTACGCTTAAATGATTCATAGTATGATCCCTATATTAAAAATTCCGTAAGCCTCTGAAATTTACATATTTTTAAAATCTCATTAGCAAGAATCAAATATCGTACATATATAGAACAAATAACATTTACTCTGAATTTTATAACAAAAATATTTATAAACCTATCAATTGATAGTAAACTCATGGATAAAATAAAAAGGAAGCACCAAGTACAATTTTTTACGTCATTTATTTTAAAAGTAATGTTTTTTTTTAGCAGCATATTGTTCTGCAAACGCCCGTACTAACCGATAGGGTCTTAATCTGGATGGTGTGGTAATAGGCGTACGTTTTAAACTCCATATCTCTGCCTCAAATTGTACTTTTTATCGAAGTGAACTTGTATTAAAGTGAAGTCCACACTACAAATTTTCACGATTCTATTGCGCATCCTGACGTCACACGCCACGAGATATTTGTCGGACTGTATAACTATTTAAGTATCTTATAGTGAAACTAAACTCAACATTAATTGTATATACTAATAATTAAACTACAATATTTATTTGACAACGTATTCATCTTTACTTACCACACCAATGAATCCTAGTGACCGAAAAAAAAATTTCACAGACTGCTATTAATGGGAAAGATATTTACAGCTGTAAGCTTAGGATATTTTTACTATTTTTAGATAGATGTTAATGCATATTAAAAAATGGATTTTAATTAGTAACAAAAAATAGCTTTTGGAACAACTTATTAGAGTCTGCCATTTTTTCGAATGTGAAGTAAGTTTGCAAAATCGACTAAAAGCTTATTAGCAGACGGCGTATATGTGTCCAATTAAACGTCCGGTCTATAAGTACGTTGCCTGATAGTTTTTAATAAGATAGCGCAAAGCAGAATAATTGAAATGTTCTGGTGTGTTGTTTTGGACAAGGCTCAGTTTGTGCCCAGGAGCAGTACACATTGGCACCTTAACCAGTGAATTCAAGAATTTCTTACCCTTCCAACTATTTTTACGTTGATTTATCTTCATAAGTAGTGATCCAAATAAATTGTTATAGAGACGTTGCAAAGGGAGCAAAATAACTACGTAAACAAAATTACGTTCATTCAAAAACACAGGACGTTTCGGCGCCGCAACGGCCTGCCATCATCAGCTAAAAATGACATACACTCAAGCAAATGGAATACAATTATTTATATAAGCCTTAATCAGTAAGTACAAACACAAACCTTGAAATTGTGAATTTAAAATTTAGTTACATTATAAAATAAAAAACTATATTGAATTTGAAATTTAAGAGGCCAAAATAAAAAACTTAATAATTTAGGGCATCATGTGCCATGCTTGTCAAAACGGCCATGCCGGAAACGGAATAAGCGAGTATCGCAAAATGGCGAGGAAAGAAAAAAGAAGAAAAATAATACAAGTGGTGACATTGAGTATCATATCAATTATCAAACAGATTTTTTAAATTCTATAAATCAGCTGTCACCTGTACTTAGTATTTTGTCAGACTGATGTCGCCACTTGTATTATTTTTCTTCTTTTCTCTCAATTTTTATCTAATCACTAATACAGTCATTTCTTCTCAATGGACACTTACACAAAACAGTAGTGGAGATAAATCCGCCGCAGTAGGTATTCTATGGTGTGAACTTTCGACAGAGCGGATATTCGACGGTGCGGGCTGCTTTGGTTGAAAAGTTCTAGAATAACTTGAAATGAAACTTCAGACAATAGTTGAGGTTGAAGACAGTAAGTGCGATTAGGTAATGGCATATGTAAAAATTTTGCAATATTATCTTTTCTAGAAGTTGAGGAACTCAGATCATGCAAAAGTAGTGAATTATCAGTATCTCTAACAGAGAAACCAAAGGATCAAGAGGTACTGGCTCTTTCGGAGTGCTCACGGCCCAGTTATTTATGTTCATTAATTAATTAAACTAGGAATCTATTTTAAAATACTACAGTATTTAGTTGACACCTTATTTATTTTAATATAACACGGCACTGACTTTTTGAATTCAAATGCATCGTATGCGAATCGCGTGTATTTTTATAGACGAATCTGGTATATTATGGCAAATTTTGAAAGCACATCTAAAAAAATTTGTTGCTCAGTGCACTATCTGGTTCTACTAATCTATTGTAAATTATTAATGGTAATCGCTTCTTAGCCATTCGTAAAATTGCTGCCCGTCATTTTAAAATTCTTTCCAAACTGTAATTGAGATTTTTCTGATATCTAGGTGCAAAGACCCCAAATTTTTGATATATGCAGCACTAGCATAGTTATTCGCGACTCTGCTCGCATATAAATAAACTTTTATCCCATGTCCTTTCCAGGGTCTCATACTATATCCATATCAAATTTCAACAAAATCGGTGTAGCGGATTAAGTGTCAAAAGGTAACAGATAAACAATATTATGAAACGCCAGATAGCGTTGAATTTTATTCAAATCGCTCAAACTCTTCGCCGGCGATCATATTATGCCAACATCAAAAAGTGTCCTATTTCCTTTACTATACTCTTGAAAATATGTGTACAAAATTTCATGATGTTCGGTTGAGTAGTTTACGCGTGAAAGCGTAACAAACAAACTTGCATTCGCATTTATAATATTAGTTAGGATTGTAGCGTTAATTGTAGACAGAAGTAATTTCCTTTTTTCAGTTCAGCTCTATGATTTATCTTTAGCTAATATATTTTCAGCACTAAACGTTGCCCTTGACGCTTTTTTTGAATTTTCACTTACTGTGACATTAAATTCGCCAGAGGAAGAAAGTTTGATGTCTAAATAACTAAATGTGAGGACAATGTCTAATGGAGTCTTCTTGTATAGAAAGGAACTAATTTGTTTAGCCCTGCCTTTGTAAATTGGCATGATTATTATCTTGTGAGAATTTACCTCAAGAGGATTTAAATCACAATAATTTTCAAGTAGACAAAGTTTTTTCTTGTGTCAGTGGGAAAGTCGTAAAAAATTACACGATCATTGGCATGGTATATGCAAGAATTATTATAAAATTTGTTATATTTTCCTGAAACATGCGAAAAAATAAAATAATAATAATAATGATAATGTGAAATTAGAATTATCATTACTCATATTTGAACATCACGTGCAAACGTTCGTCAATTGTTTTTTAAAAATAAATAATCTGGTTTTATCGTATTAAAGTTCCTACGGAAATAATTCTAGTACAAGTTGAAAAATCTGCTGTGGCCATCACAGCACTTCCCCAACCATAAATTTCATGGTCAGTTTCATCGCTGTTTCAGAAATTTAGAGTGTCGCATCAATCAATTGCATATTTCAAAGTGACAGCTGTCATTGTCAAAGTGACAGCTGTCATTGTTGAAGTGAAAAAAATAGCAGTTTTATTTTAGTCCTTTCATAAAAGTATATTTGAAAATTAAGAGTCCTTTTATAGATTTTCTGGATCTTTGATTCATTGGAACGAGAAGTTTCGACATATGATCGCGGGAAGTGTAATTTAAATATGATAATGAAAATCGTGGATTTCACTAATTATTTATTCGTAATATCTACTTTAAATTTAAGTAATTTATAAATGAAACAACTGACAATGGTTTAAATATCCTCTTTGACACTTCTACTAGAATTATCTTCGCAAGTGCTTTAATTTGATACCATACACGAAAGAGCCAAATTGCTTATTGTGATAATAAGTGATAATAATTCTCATTTCACATTATGATTCCTATTATTTCTTTGCTTCAGAAAAATATAACGAATTTTAGAATAATTCAAATTTTATCAATAACAGATGAACGGCTGATAATTTTGAAAAATGTCTTGGGTGAATGTTGTGCCAAATTATTTGATGATCAACTTTACTTATTACATATTTCATGATAAATACTACTAGTCCAGTCAAGTTAGCCTTAAAAATAGGGGTACCCTTGCATAAATTCCCAAGAAGCTGAAAATCGACATGAACGTTAGAAATACAATTATAATGAAGTAGTGAAAAGTCCCCATCGATTCCATGTGTGCAAAAAATTTTATACGAGGTCAAAGTTCACAAAAATAAGTTTTCCGGGTTTTTAAGTGAAACGGTTGATTTTATGATAAAAGTAGTTATGATAAGAATTGTAGATCTTCCAAGTCTCTACAAAAATAGTCTCTACCCCTTTTTTCCTAGGACTTACCATTTCTGAGAAAAAACCATTCTAGAGTTATACTCTTAACAATATGCATGACTACGCTGCCTATGTACATTATGGATGTATAATATAGGTCAAACTGTTGATCCGCGTAACTAGTACTCGTACATTGATATTGAATGATAATTCTAAGAATATGAAATGAAAAGAAACCCAGTACCTCATTTTATGTGACCATGTTGCCTTAAGCAGCATCTGTCTGCTGTTCAATTGTCAACGTAGCAGTGTCCTTCTATTACTTACTTTAAATTATTTGCATAGATAAATTACGTTACGTATCTTTTGCAAAACATATACGTAATAAAAAACGTGTTCAATTAGCTTGTCTTCCTCCAACCTCGGCTTCTGCTCATCAATATTTTATCAACAAGTATATAAGCAGCTTCAAGTGTGGCTTGGAAATCAACTAGACCCAAAAGAATGGGGTTGGAAGCTAATTAATAATATATTGGTCTCAATCCACACTCTACATCCACCTGCACCAGAAAAGCTCCTTAATACTATTTTTTATAACTGCAGAAAAAGGAGTACTTCGAAATTCGGCTGCAAAAAAGTAAGCTGACTTTGTTCACCAGCATGCACCAGCTTTCAAAGCCAGTCGTGTTCAAATACTAAATCTTCAACAGAAGATATTCCTTATATCTACGATAAAACAACTGTTGAATCGCTATTTGTACAATTAACGTCATCTCAGGAAGAATGAAGATGAAGAAGAAGTTGAATAAGAAGACCTAATATTAAATTAAACTTCAATAAGACCGTAAAGTAGGCCTCCCGAAAAATCCACATTGAAAAATACGCGCCAAGTACACTTACTCATAGGTGGCGTGGAAACGTGTGCATATTATGTAGGATATAATTTAGGAATGGCTTTTCTCAGAAATGGTAGATCTTAGGAAAAAAGAAGTAGAGACCATTTTTGTAGAGAATTGAAAGATCTACAATTTGTATTTGAGCTATTTGTATCATAAAACTGATCGTTCCGCTAAAAAATTCAAAAAACCTATTTTCGCGAACTTTGACCTCGCATAAAATTTTTTGCACACACGGGATTGTTGGGGACTTTTCACAACTTCATTTTAATGGTATCCCCGACGTTCATGTCAATTTTCAGCTTATTGGGAATTTATGCAAGGGTGAATGTCTATTTTGACTGGACTATACCGTTTATAAAATAAATGCAAAAAACTGAAAAGTGTCATCAATTAAGTTTTGATAACACTGGTTGAAAAAAGCTCATCTATGAAGTTGAACCTAGTTTGTTGATGAAATACTTAAATATAAAAATTCAATCGAAAATTCGTACGCGTTCTCAAGTTATACACACAGACAGATCAATAGACCGACAGACCGATTTTTTTTTTTAAATTGTCTCTTGATTCTGTATTCTAACGTGAAGATCCGTCAAAATCTCGAACTGTCAAAAAACATAATTTATTAAATTTTCAAGTTTGAATGTTATTGAATTCAACCTTCTATCCCCAAAGATTTTAAGTAGAATTAATTTAGTATTCGGCGCTCTATCCGAGTTTAAGATTTTAACATGACTTCCTTCTTCTCCCTGGGGGAAGTGAGAATTAGATGTCCGACATTTTTATATTCGGTATATATTTTTCGAGATATTCCAGCGAAAAATAATATCGTATATAAAATTAAAATGAGATTGTATATACTTTGAGCTATCTGTACTCTTTCTTTATATAAACTTCAAGTATGCCAAATCTCACATTTCTTCATGCGCACAATATGCTTAAAAAGGAGTACAAATCTTTTTATTCACGTATTAATATATAGATTATATTTAAACAATTGTCAATTGTTATCTTATATATTATTTAAATGATGTCTACTTTGGTTTCAATTCAAAACTCTTGGGGAAATAAGCTTATTTGAAGTCTAAAATAAATAATTTTTCAGATTGTTGATTGTTTTTTTTTACAACTTAATCAAAATATGCCTAGTTTGGAATCAACTAAAGCAACTGGACATAAAATTTATGGCCATTGTAAAATAAAATATTAATTTTGCTTAACTTCCATCTGTCATTTTGACACTGATAGCTGTCACAGTGTCACATTAAAACTGGCCATAAAATTTATGATTGGGGAAGTATTAAGTAATGTGTATTACAGTTGCGACTAATGAAATATCAAATAGGTTTCTAAAATACTTCAAACTAAGGACAACATATATTCTAAACAAAGCAAGTAGCTGTTTGTTTTAAAGCTTGCAGGTTAGAAAGAGAGATACAAGGATAGAGATATGTTTGATCTACTCTATCTATTGTCTCACTAGATGTCATCTACGTAGACATTTTATTAAATACGTTTTTCACGAGTATATTAAATTAATATTAACTCTTTATTGAATTATTCAAATTTATATACATACACGTGCAAATATACTGATCCTCTTTTCACATATTTGCACTTATACCAATACGCTGCACAAGTTCGGACTATTATGATTGATTACTACAACCAAATTGATGCTCTAAAAGTTGTGAAATTAGTAAATCTACTTCATATAATTTATAATTTGATATTTTCTATGTTATAGTAATACTTACTATCTTGATGAATGATGATGCATATTTTTAACCTCAATATTTATTGTTTATAGTGATTTCAACTGACAGATGATCATAGTGACATCTTGTTACAAATATTTGAAGTAGATCAAACATATTTCTATCCTTGTACCTCTCTTTCTGTCTTGCCGGCTTCAAAACAAATAATGTACAAAGGTATGGAATGATTCATCTAGAGTATATGTCATCCTTGCTTCAAACAAAAAATAGTCCATTAAATATGTAATATGAAATAGTGGTGCGTGCACATTGACTTCAATTGCTCTTGTTGAGTACACCGCGACAAATATCTTATTCATATTATAATCATCTAACATGAAAGGCCGTCAGGTCAAAATGTATTTTTAGTGTTTGAAAGGAGTGAAACCATCTCGGAAACCATAAAAAAAACATACGTATACTATGCTTTCCCGCCTGCTGCTGCTGCTGTGGTATCTTATAACTGGATGACGTCAAAATTGTAATTGAGCGTTAATTGACACCAACGAACTGCTGCAAATATAAATGTAGGTGGGATAATTCTCATGGCTTTGTTTTATTACTCATATTTCGAAAATGAAGTACTTACAGGAAACCAATTTTGTGTTGTCGGAAATTCAGAGGACATTTGAATGACGTTTTTGTTTCCTAATTTATTATTCACTGGGTTTTCACGTTTTTAATATCAATTAATTTTCAGAAAACATGAAAAAATTACTTATATTTAGTTATTAGCTGTATGACTGAGTTACTTGCACTGTTGCCACGATTTCCACGCTATTTTTTAAATTATAGTTGTGTAAATGAAGTTTTTATAGTAAATTATCAATAAATTTAAACCGAAAAAAAAATCCTATTTATTTTGATTCAATTGTGAAAAACTTGTAGAAATCATTAGAGTATTAATATAAACATTTTGATTTTTAGTAGTTGTGTTTTGCTGCTGTACTCTAGCATTGATAATCACCTCTTTTTATCGTTAAATAGTAGGCAGCAGTATCCTCCTTAAATCAGGTAAAAAATTGTCGGATCCTCCTTAGCAAGGCAACAGTTGGGCTCGATGCTGTCACGTTTGGTGTGACTATATTTTGTGGTTATTGTTGACTGCTGCCGCGAGAAAGTAATACATATTCACAAGTAAGGATTACTAATAACAGGCAAATGGAGATTTTTAATTATTGCTATATTTTGCATTTAATCCCACAATTATTTGGAAAATTTATTCAGCATAATAAATTACAGAGCACGTTTCCCCATACTCCTTTTAGCACAAGTGTTATGAGACAATGCAAGCCTTAATGTAATAACAAGAAGTTGGAAATCGGCTCACGTTAAATCGTTTTCCATGTAAGGCTGCAGAATTTCAATTAAGAACCAGACGGAAAGAGGTACTTGGAAATTCTCGGAACCATCCATGTTATTTAAGTAGGAACTTGAATCTTGAAAAATTTACTTTTTACCGAGAAGATCAAGTCATCAAATTCAAAATATGGATTCAGTTATTATTCAGTATTGGATTTTAAGTGTCTGTGTAGGCTGCAGCGCATCCTTGGCATAAATTTCATATTCTATGTGGGCATCTCCAAAGAAATTTTTTGCTTGTTTAAATCCTGTATTTATATTTTATTTTGGCACACCAAGTATGGTTTATCAATAAAATTAACTTTCGGCTAGTGTATCGACTGTCTTATCCACTAAAGCTCGTTTCAGAATGAAAGAGAGAATAATAAATAAAAATTTGTAGCAGTAGTACAGAATGGAAATACAAACGTTTAATCATTTCATCTATTCCTGAGCAAAACATTATTGGAATATCTTTGACGGACTGATTTATTACTCTCTCATTTTGAAACGAAGTATAGCTCAAATCCGAGCGCAGAGCGAGTGGTAGTCTATTGATCTTCATGATCCAAAACCGTAGAAGCACTTGAGCCTAAAGCCATTGACTTCAATAAGATTTATCTAAAACGCTTTGAACATTATAACCTTCAAATTTCGATCTGTCAACTCAGGTGCCTTCATCATTTGTCTCTTTATCAGGCTCAGTGTAGTTTAGTGGCAGCACTTACCAGGATTTTATTTATTTATTTTTGTTTGACCACATGGAGTATTGAGTTATAAGATTTTGATCATCTTGTGTTTGTTACATCTGATTGAAATTATGTATCGATTGTGCCAGGAGTTTTTAGTTCAATTCTGGACAAACGTGCCTGCCATATTTTGGAGAAATTTTACTTAACTTGGCGACATAATGCAGTAAAAATACTCATAAAAACCAATTAATGTTCTGTGCCAAGGTCTATGCAGTAGAATCATTTAATCAACAATCTGTAATTAATAGTCAAAGTATTTTTGCAATGTCCAGTTGTCCAGCAATCGGTGAAAGTTGAGAGGCAGTAGCCGCGAGACAGCTTCGACACCATCGCCTGCCATTATTTTGGAGCATGGCCAACCGAACAAAAAGTGCACTGCGGATTTATAAATATCTGGCGTCGCAGGGGTTAAGCTATATTTGTGGCTACACTGTAAAAACTCGCTATATATTCCAATATCAAATATCCTTCTACCTATTTAGCCAAAATTTCTAGTTTTTGATGTATCAATAATACTGCCGCAAGGAAACTCTACCATACTTTCGATTTAAAATAAATACAAGGTCATTGTGGGAAGAGTTTTACTTTTTATTCAACCTACATAATATCAGCATAATGTAAATATTATGTGTTTTAACATCCAGCTAATTTTAAACTAGTATTGGAATGGAATGTTTTCTAATGTAATAATTACGACAGTTATTATTAAGCTCATACCGCTGCACGAATCTAAATTTTGCAATGACATAATTGGATTGCCGTTTTTGGCGGGATCAGCTTTAATAACAAACTAAAATACGGTAATCATCCCAGTAATTAATAATTATATTGACGATCTATATTTGCGCATTGCGCTACCTTGTCTCAATGACAAATGGCAGTATTATTTCAAATATATTTCGGTTCAAGAATCATTAAATTTATTCTAATCACGAACCTCTGAATCTAGATACAAATATTTAACAATGACACCAAAAGCATTGCTTTATATTGATGACCAGCCACTATAATCGGAATAAATAATCGTAAATAATTATTTTTGAAAATTATTAGATTTTGTTATAGAACTGCACCTTGTGTATGCGCACAGTTTTGATCATTTCCACACTTATGCTGGCACTGCAGATCTATAGCTAATGCAGGCACGTAGCATACAAATATTTACACCCGTATCTTCTGAATCCTGCAAGATATCGAAATGGAACCTGCACAAAAGTTTGAGTTAAAATTCCTATTTTGATCTCTGAAATTTTCATTGAAATCTGTAGAGCAGTTTCGGAGCCCATTCGAGACAAACTTCCAGACAGACAAAAATTCTAAGAACGTTTTCGAACCTATAGTTTGGAATTGTTCTAGAATTAATTGTTCTGTGCATGCCAGATGAAGATCTTATATTCGGAGCAGCTCTCACTTACAGAGTTCGAATGCTTCATGAAATTCAAATTTGGCGCTGCAGTGTTTGACATTTGAGGCATTCGTTTTGTTTTTGCTAATCTAAAAGATCATAATTTTTAGAACCTGCTGCTGAGAAAAAAGTCATTTTGATAATTTCAAATCATTTGAAATTCACCTCGACGAAAGATTTCTGTATCAAAATGAGCAAAATAGAAGATTTCAAGTAGAAAAAATGGAAGAATCATCTAGATGATGGAAGCGCATTTTGACAGCTCATGAATGCTTGTTACTTCAGAGATTTCGCAAATTACCATCTCTTACAATTACTGAGCTTGAAATCAAGCAGTTTGGGCAAATTTACGAAACAGCAGCTTCCATTTAGTACTAGTTTCAAGTTGACTATTCAATAGGTACATAATTTATACATGTACAAACTCAAAAATACCTTTTAATCTTCATTGTTTAGTTATTGACTGACAGGAGGTCAAGTGCTGTAGCTTAAAATGATAAAAAAAAATACACCAAAAGTGAACAAATTTTCATCCAATAATAATAATTCATTCTAATAAGCTTCAAATTCGCGTCAAACAAGTCATTGAATGAATCCCGGACAGATTTGACAACTGTACATAATAATAGTGACACCCACGGCTAAAGTTGTAACTAAATTTTTATCTTCTTTAATAAATTTTAGTTGCCATATCCCTAATGTCATAGATATCTATGGACATTGTTTCACTTGAAACAAGTAATTGAATAATTCAATTTTCCACAATCACTGAGCTTGAATTAAAGCAATTTGTGCAAGCCTACGAAACAGCAGCTTTTATTTAGTACCAGTTTCAAGTCTGTAAATAGTATAGTTGCTGAGATCTCAGCGTCACGCCAGCCAGCCAGCCAGCCAGACAGCCAAAGTGAATATAATAGCGCTTTTTTCGGAAAAATGCGCTAAAAATCAGACACTACACGTACAAACAGAACATCAACTATTTCATGAAATGCGCATGACCAGAACTTCAAATATTTGCTCTTTCGCCAGAACTGTCAGAACCGTTCAATGAGAATTTGAATTTACAATTCTGATTTGTTCGAACGAAGAACTGGCAATTCTTAGAATTTGGAATTTTGAATTTATACTGTCAGATGTCAATAGTGGAGTTCGCTTGCGCACTGCTTTCAGAACTATTTGGAACTGTAGGTTCGAACAAACCATTTGGGCATCGTTCAAATAACAGTTCTCACTCAAATTTTTGCATTTATTTTGAAATCCCAGATACTTTAATTTTCATATATATAGGCTTATAATGTAATAAACAGGCAACAATGCAAGATTTCAACTTGACTTATAAAATCACAACAACCACAATGACAGTTGTGATTACAATTTATCCATTACTCAATTTTTACCATCTCACTTACTCACATGAGGTTTTACATGCTCGGGCGCCAGGATCTTTTTATTTAAAAAGAAACAAAACACTGGAACTTTTATCAAAGGAAGTCCGGTTCTGAAATGTGAAAATATTTTCCCCAAAATGAAACCACAGAATGAATTTTAGGAATTTAATTTGATCAAAGGAAAATCAATAAAACAAACGAAACAACAATTACAACAGATTGACTCATCAATCTAATTTAAACAAAGGCAAAGGAATAAATCATAAACCAAACAATAATTACAACAGATTGATTTATCATAAACGAATATTTAACAAATAGAAATTAGTTTTAAGAGATATGGCGTTTTTAAAAGAATTTAGAACTCTTCAAAAATAATTTAGAAATAGAACAGCCTGTTCTAGGCCCTGGGTGATTTCATTGTTGATTGATACTCAGTCATTTCACTTCACTCGTGCGTCCATATAATAATCCTAACTTGTCTCATCGATAGTCAACCGTTTCATTAAAATTTTCTCAACTAATTTCTGTTACTTTTCTTAAAAATTTAATAACTTCTCAGGCATTGAAAACTGTATTTCAGTGATTACTTGGGACGCACAAAAATTTAATATAGCTCAAATTGTTGGCTCCGCCCTAGAAAGTTATAAATAATAGTTATACTGCTTTTTGCCACGAATTTTAAATATACCACACGAACATCACGCGATATGTGTACATGCAACATATTTCATTACAAAGTCAAATTTTAATTGTAATGATCAAATATTGAATAAGAAAGCACATAGTTTTGCCTTTCTTCAACACCTCGTTCTGACTTTTTTTGCTCTCTCGTTTTGTACCTAACAATTTTAATAAATGATAGTTTAATTTTTACTTACTTGCACAAAGTAAAAGTAAGTATTGTGAAACCGACAAATTTCGAGATTTTGATGGAAATATCTGTTTTGTGCATCTCTTAATCCATTTTGATTACTTTCGGCTTGATGTCGGTACGTATGCGCGTTCGTAACTCGCAAATCTTAATACCCGTCGAACATATAATGTTGAATTATTGTATTTAAGACTGGCCTAGGATCTAGTTGTATTTTTGTATTAATCGGCTGAGCCGAAAGTGCACTTTATATAACAGACTTTTCGAATTTTCCGCATAAATTCAAAATAATCAATCGTAGTATATTGAATTTCTATATGATGCACTTCTATAAAATCAAATTGTCTGTACTGGAGGTACACTTCACTCGATTTTTTTTGTAATTTTCTCCTAAATGCAGAAGGATTGAACGTAGAATGTTAGAATTCAGTATTTAGGACGTAAGTACCGTCTAGATGCTCATATCCTTTTTTCATTGAGATCGACTGAGCCGGCAGTACGTTCTACTTGACAGTCTTTTGGAAATTTTCGCATAAATTCGAAACGATCGGCTGTAGAGTATTGAAATTGAATATTTCAGTCTGCTGTAGCATCTGAATGAATGCCTACTATTCTCGTAACAATTGACTGAACCGGAAGAGTACTTCAGTTGATTTTATTCTTAAATTTTGCGCATAAATTCAGAAATGCTTAGCGTAGAATCTTGGAAATCAGTATTTAGGAATGCTGTGCATAAAAATGATGACCGACTGGGCCGAAAATGCACTTTACTTGACAGATTTTTAGAATTTAAAATGCAAAAAATATATCCAATGATGTACAAGTAAGTCACGTGATGTCCACATCAGATTCTTTAAAATTCAATTATACAGTTCTTTATAAATTTTTTTTTTTGCTAAGGACAAGATATAGCCAAAATATGAATCATAAAGTTCGAAGAATAAGATATAAATAAAATGTGTTATACCAACTCTATCCCTTGGCACTTAATTTTATTGGAAACTCTTATAACTCGAAATGTAATGAAGATTCCCGAAGAAAATGAGATGTTTTTAGTTCTATCAGCAAAAACAAACTCCTCTTTACTAAAATAAACTACAATAATAAAAGTGCGCTATAAAATACGATTATAAAGTATCTACATTTGTATTTGTAAATAGTTCATTTAATGATAGTTTCTTTTTTGTTACAGCACATGTGAAACCTGCCGCAGATTTCAGTAAACATACACTCATTAAACCGAAAATATATCACGGTAGAGAAAAACGACAAATATCTACAACCAGAGAAAAGGTAAAATATTACCCAATTTAGTTTCAAATAAATATTTTTTTTATGCATTAATTATTACCATTGAAGAGAGCAACTGTATTCTATAATAAAACTGCTCATCATCATACATCATCAGATCGCTCGCGCAAATGAGACAGCCACCCACGCATGAGCATACACTGATATTTCAGCGGTTGGGATGCATTTCATGGCTGGCGCTAGTTACAATTCAATTTATTTATTGTATAAACCTTTTTTGATTATGATTTGATTATAAGCTATCATGTCAAGTTTCATTGAAATCCGTCGAATACTTTCCGCGTGCATAACAAATTTATTTTATGTATAGATTACTGATATTTCAGTTCTACTTTAATTTAAAAACAAAATAAGGATGTAATCGCAAAATAAAATAATTTAAATACAATGGCTGGTACCACAAGCTCTGTTTTTGGCTATACTAGCAGTGTTATTCTAAGAACAGTTCTAAGGCAATATAAATATTTCAAGATATTTTAAAGGAAAATACTTAAATAAATTTTGTAGACATATGTTTTTTCCGTAATTTATATCTGAAGATTATTTTCTAAAGTATTTGGGAAAATTCTAATTGCGTTAAAACACATTTTGACACAACGCTCTTAGTAGCGCCAAAAACAAAGCTCGTGGTACCAGCCAATGTGTTCGCGGAAGGAGTCCCCAACAGGATAAAAATCTTTATTATTCATTTTACGACCAAAAGTCATTCTTTTGTTGAGAAAATTACTCAACAATACAAAAATTTTAGATCAGATGTATAGGGTGTTGATAGATGAGGAAACATGAAATTGTTCATTATTTTTTATAAAATATTCATTATACATTCTTACATTTGAAAAAGGTAGCACTTTGCTGTTGAAACGTTGTGTTTTCAATTATTTTTATACAAAACTTTGCTAATAAAACATATTTATTAAAAAAATGAGTTCAGAGAAGTTTTTTCCTTCATTAAAAAATCTTGTGAACAAAGTTATTTGTAATTACAAATTTTATAAGCAATTTTTTATGAGTGTTCATAGCTCAGTGTAAATATGCTAGCTTTGTAATCCGGAAGTCGCTGGGTCAAATCTCACCGACGGACAAAAAGTCAGTAGGTGGCGTATTCTCCACAAAAACGACTAGTAACCACACTCTACAACTCGGAAAATAACAATCAATCTACCAAGAGCATTATAAGTTTCTGCCACACCTGTACAAATTTCTAAATAAATAATTATTTGAATATTTAATAATGGTTTTTATATAATTGATTAAAATCAAGATAGCAGTTTTTTTTGGGAAATATTAAAATGTGTATAGAAGAACAAGAAGCAATACATGAACTGAATGTGCCACAAATCAACGTAGAGTGTGCGGTAAATTTTTCAAGTTTGCGAAAAAGTTTGTGGAAGTAAAATAGCTATGTAGAGCAATTTTTAAATATTCTAATTTTTATTTTATCTCTGTGCTAGTTTATAAACAACTTTGTTCAATAAAATTTTTGTTAAAAGTAATAAACATTATTGTACTTTCTCCTTGAAGCAATTTTATCTTTTCCTAATTTATTAACATCTTGTACATATAATCTAAAAAATTTGTATCGTGAATTCATTTTCTCAACAAGCAGAACTTTTTATGAAGAATGACTTTCGATCGTAAAATGAATAATACAGATTTTCTCCTCATGGGGCTTCATTCGCGAACACACTGTATATGTTAAGATTTTAAGAATGCCTGACTGACCTAGAAAATATAGAAATGTATGTTGTTATAGAGTTTTTGAATAATGGCCAAAATAGTTAATAAATATAAAATATAATATCTAGACATGCACAATTTTGACAAATGTTTGGGGATTTGCCAAAATGATTATTTTTTATTTTAATGATCTTATAGAATACATTGAATATACGTACGTATTACCGTTTCTCTAAAAATTGGAAAAGTCAATTTCATATATTCTTATTCTTGGGACTATGAAAACTCATTATTTTTTCCACCGTTATTTGCATCCAATACTCGATCTCATATGGCAATTTTACTATATCTAAATAATATTAATTGCAAGTGTCATTAAACCGGAAAGTGAAGTGACAAAAGAGGAAACTTGTATTTATCTCATTATGTCCATTCGTATGTGTATATACGTTTCATTGGCACATGTCGAGCTGTAACCACATTTTGATTTGATACGTTATCTGTACAGGGCAGTACCGGAGATAAACATACTCATGATCTCATCGTTACTCTTGATCTGGATGGAGTTGAGAGGGTGCTTGATCTACAACTAAATAAAGATTTACTTCCCAAAGGATACTTCCGAAGGTACCAGAAGAATGGAAAACATGTCGTCGACAAACCTAGTCTTGAGGTAAACTATAAAGTGTATTTTAAAAAAAAAAAACTTAATCTTCGTATTTTCTTTATACAGAAAGTAAATGACTATTCGAACTTTATTTTTCTTGTTATATAAGATAATAGGAATATTAGGTTTATTGATTGCAATTATTTTTAGTTGTATATTATTATTTTTAACACATTAGATAAACAATATCAGAAAATCTGACGTCATTAGATTCTTATTATTATTTTGTCTGCTGGACAGTGGACAATAAGGAGTTTCAGACTCAGGTGACGCAACACTACTTGGCCGACATTTTCAATCATTAGTAGGTGGCAGTGATGGCCTGAATGTTGCAAACATGTCTAATATTCGATCAGCAAGTTAATTACACACTAATTTCTGCATGAAACAGAAAATGATAGAGATAAAAAACATACTTGAAATTTTCAGTAACATATTTATATATTTGATAATTTATAAGGAAAATATAACAATAGAAAAAAATCCTTATTTTGATTTATATCAGTTTAATTAGTTTTTATTATTGAAATCTGACCAAAATTTGGCATTTTCTCAAAGTTTTGTTTTGTAATGCCCCTCTTTTAATCAATTTTGAGTACGTCTATGAGTTGGGCTGGCAGGTGTGTAAGCAGACTTATCATGAAAAAACTCTTTTGCGGTTTATTTCGCTAATCCTCCAATTAGATAACAAAAGATCCAAATGAGCTATGGCTAATTAATGATTTTTTAATTGGCTCACTTGACTTTATGTTTTTAAAAGGTTCAAGTTTGATTTTGATGGAATTTGAAATGAACTATTTTTTTATTTTGTCTGTCGTTGTATTATCCGGCGGAGTTTGAGATATAAATTTGAGTTTTTTATTGTTTATTGTATAAAAATAGATATTTAAAACGTTCTTACTTTTGCAGGTCTACAGTATTCTCAGAAAAAATATCAACCAAACAGTTCTAAAATAGAAATGTGCGAAGGAGTTGGTGCAGCACTGTTTATAAAACTTACATTCTTTCGAGTTATTCTGATGGAACTTCTTATTACACTACATCAATTTGTGTAGAATACAATACTTTTGACAGATTTTAAGGGGCGGCCTCGATCTCGGCACCAAACTACCTGGATCTTTAATCCCCTACTCGAACTCGGCACTATGCTATGGATTAGGATTTGTGACTCAATCGTTCTACCTGAGTGAGATTTTCTGGATACATGCGATTTTATATTAATAATAAACCAGACTCAAATTTAGCCGTACTTTTAAACGAATCTAATCACATGTATGATATCACTCAAAAGTACTCCATATCGTAGACAAAATAATTTGTTTCCATTTGATGCAAGAAATTCCAATGTCAAAAATACCTAAAAAAAATTAAATATTTTAGTTTGTTCTATACATTTTTATATGTTATTGTAATAATGTAGGTATGTACGGGCAATGTATAAATAAGTCTTTTTTTTTAATAACTTTTTTTTTTCTGAAGTTTCATTAAAAATTATTTGCAGTATTATTTTTAATACAAATTAATTTTAAAATAAAATATAGAGACTTATAAAACCAAACCTTGCAGGTAGATCGTGGCTTTATTTAAAAATTGACAGTGCCGAGTTCGTGTGCGCCCTGCGCCAATCGGATTAGCATTGGTGCCGAGTTCATGTTCTTGGTGCCGAGTTCGTGTACGCCCATTTTAAGTACCCAAACTCATCTAGAAGATACAGATGCAAACAGCGCTCTGATGCCACAAATATGGGATATCTTAAGATATCTATACTAATGTTTATTATATTTGTTATTCATTCAAATTTATTGTAATAATTACGATATGAGTTAGCATTCGAGACCAATCTAGAAAATGTTCAACTGTCAGACATTTGAATACTAAGCTCATTGCTGCAAAATGTCATTGTTATGATTGATTTGCTGACTGATTGATGGCATTCTGATTGGTTAAGATATTGGATAATGTTGAAAAAGAATATATGATTCCATATGGAAGGAAATAAAACGAATAATCAATTGATAAAAGTGATAGCGATTTCGTTATTGTATGACAAAAAATTGAATGAATAAATGTACCGTAAACATATTAATTCGTAATAAAATTTGTCACAGTATTTTGAAATGATTTTCTAGTCTGTTTTGAAATTGTACATGATGACATCAATGAAAAGTATCCTATTCTGCACATTTCAATCTAATGTAACATCTTTGGAAATGCAAATATGGTCTATTTGTGCAGTAGCACACTGTTTGCATCTGTATCTTCCAAACAAATCAAGATAATTAGAATCAGTTGAAAGTATTGTATTTTGCACAATTTAATCTAACGTAATAAGAGTTTTCATCAAAATATTCTTAGAAATGCATTATGGTAGACAAAAACAGTATTTTTCAAAAAGATTACTACAGTTGTTCCTTCAGTATCACACTGTTTGTATTGCATCAATATCTTATAAACAAATCAAGATAATTAGAATCAGTGGAAAGTATAGTATTCTACACAATTCAATCTAATATAAGTAGTTTCATCAAAATGTCTTTAGAAATTGCGATTATGGCAGACTAAAACACTAATATTTTCAAAATCGATTGTTGCAGTAGTACTGTGTATCAACGGAACAAAATAAGATGATATAAATTATCGAAAAGTATGCCATTCTACATGATCTCATATATTTTTAGGAGAGGAAAAATTTCATTTAAATATCTGCAGGAATATGGAAATTACAGGTTAATATTTTATAACCGACGAGGTGAGAATTCTTAAGCTCTATTTTTGCACCATTACACTGTTTGTATCTGTATCTTATAAACGAATTAAGATAATTATAATCAGTAAAAAATATCGTTTCCCATATTACTTAGTCTGATGTAATAAGAAGGTACATTTTAATATCTTTGGAAATGCAAATATGACAGACTAAAACACTGATATTTTTGAAATCGATTACTGCAGTAGTACAATGTTTGTTACTGTATCAGCAAAACGAAATGAGATAATCTGCATTTGTGAGAAGTATGCTATTCTGCATAAATCCAAGTATTCTGGTAAGAAGTTTTATTTAAATATTTCTAGGAATATCTATAGTAATAACAGACTATCTTCAAATATACAAGGTAATAATTGTTAAGGTCTATTCCTACAGTAGCACACTGTATCTCCTAATTGAAATAATTAGAATTAGCGAACAGTACTATATTCTGCACATTTAATCTAATGTAATAAGAAGTTTCATCAAAATATCTTCAGAAATATAAATATAACATTGGAAGTAGTGGATGATGCTGACTGTTATTAAATAAAGAAAACGAAGTGTGGGAGTTCAGTCAAGAGTTTTGTTTTCTATTCTACTCCACAGTTTCGGTCCCACCTGGACCATCTTCAGGAGTGAATAAATGTGTATGTGAGTTTATATCTGTGTGTGATAATAAATTATATAAAAGTCGATATAATTTATTATCACACACAGATGTTAACTCACACACATTAATTTTATTCACTCCTGAAGATGAGCCAGGTGGGACCGAAGCTGTAGAGTAGAATAGAATATAAAACTCTTGACTGAACTCCCACACTTCGTTTTCTTCATAAATATAACAGACTAAAAATTAAAATTGAAGATGCTTGTGTTCCACAAAAATTCAAATCTAAAAACCATCATCTAAAGGCCGTATGACACGATGCATAATTTCTCTCAAAATTATGTACATTTTTGTGTTTCAAAATTATGATCAAAAAAATGTACTGTGGCATACATCAAAATACCTTCAAAAAAATGTTCAAAAAAATGTACAAAAAAATGTAGGACTCGCTCTATATTCTTACAAATTTTCCTTCAAAATGTGCGCAATACGAATGCGCATTGGCATAAATAAAGATTCTCATTTGTCTATTTTATGCCCAAATATGAATTGTTGTTGTAAGAGTTATGATTATTTTAGAAATATCGTGCTCCAGAGAAGAAATCATAATTTTAATTGAGGAATTTAATTTCATCTATTTTAATATTTTTATACAATCTGACATTTGTCACGTGAAGTAGCTTATGCGCAGATGCGTGAACATTCAAAATGTGCGCAATATGAATGCGTACTAGCATAAATATACATTCTAGTCTGTTTGACAGTTACTTTTTATATACATTGTTGGTTTGAGATATTGTTATTTCCAACAATCACTATTATCCACGATATCAATAATAATTTGAATTTATGCTCCACAAATCTTCTTTCATCCATCTTAATATTTTTGTTCAATCTGAAAGTTGTCACGTGAAGTAGCATGTGCGCAGATGCGTGAACAGATTAATGTACAAAATTTTGTAGTAGTGACATACAGGCCTTCAAAATAATGTTCAAAAAAATGTAAAAATTTTTGTTAGAAATTTTGTTCAGAATTATGAACATAATTTTGAAAGAAATTATGCATCGTGTCATACAGCCTTTAGACAGGAAAGCAATTGTCTAAGATGATGGTTTTAAAAACTGATTCTTAGATTTAAATTCTTGTGGGACACAAGTATCTTAAATTTAAATTTTTAATTAAAATGTTCTACAGCATTCTTACAAATGTCACAATTTATTTGATATCTATTTTATAATAGATTAAGTTTCAAAACTTATAATATTTCCAAAATCGAAGAATACACTACCTTCTACAAATTTCAATTATCTCAATTCGTTTAGAAGATACAAGTGCAAACAGTCTAATACTGCACAAAACGGTATTCAAATATCTACTAGCCATATTCAAATTTCTTGAGTTATTTAAATGGAACTTGCTAGGTACTGTAATAGACAAAACTCGGTTGAATACGTAAATATAACCGAATTTTCAATATATTGATTTATTTAGAAGATATAGGATGCTGCTTCTACCGTAGTTGATTTTTAAAAGTACTAAAAGCATTTGAAACTTCATTTGCATTTTTTAATATATTTTGATGAAACTTCTTATTACATTATATAAAATTGTACAGAATACGATCCTTCTTACTGATTCCAATTATCTCCATTAGTTTGAGAAATACAGATGCAAACAGTGTGCTACTGCAGAAATGGATTTCTAGAATTATTACCCATAGTCGCTTATAAAATATCATCCTGTAATTTCCATTTTCCTGCAGATATTCAAATGAAACTTTTCACCAAAATAGATAAAATTATGTAGAATAGCATACTTTTCACAAATTTGAATTATCTCATTTCGTCTTGTTAATACAGCAACATACTAGGTACTATTGCAGTAATCGATTCCAAAAATTTGAATTTTTAAAGATATTATGCTAAAAATGATACTATTAACAGTATTAACTGATTCTAATAATCTTGATTTGTTTATAAGATACAGACACAAACAGTGTTACTGCAGAAATAAATATTTAAAATTATTACCAAGTCTTTTTTTAAATATCAGCCTGTGATTTCCATACTCTTAGAGATATTTTAATGGAACTTTCCTCTAGAATACCTAGTTGAAATTATGCAAAATAGTATACTTTCCACGAATAGAGATAATCTCATTTCGTTTCGTAGATACAGCAACAAACATGATACTACTGCAGTAATCAATTTTCAAAAAATAAGTGTTTCATTGTGTCATATTTGCATTTCTGAAGATATTTTGATGAAACTTTTATTTACATTAGAATAAATTATGCAAAATACGATACTCCTAATATAATTATCTGGATTTGTTTAAAAGATATAAATGCAAATAGTGTGCTACTGCAAGAATAGGTCTTAAGAATTATCATCTAGTCTGTTTTAAATTATCAGCTTGTAGTTTCTATATCTGGAGATATTTGAATGAAATTTAAACATATGAAATTATGTTGAATAGCATAATTTTCACAAATTTAGATTATCTCATTTTGTTTCGATTATACAGTAATAAGCATTGTAAAACTGCAGTAATCGGTATCAAAAATATTAGTGTTTTAATTTACCAATTCTGCATTTTTGAGTAAGATATTTTGGTGAAACTTATAAAATTGGAATAAATTATGCAAAATACGATACCTTTAACTGATTCCAATTATCTTGATTTGTCTAGAAAAAAAAATGTACCTAAATAATATGCTAATGCAGAAATGGATTTCAAGAATTATTACCTAGTCGATTATAAAATATCAGTCTGTAACTTCTATCTCTGAAGAAATTTCAATAAGACTTCTCAACAAAATGAAATTATGCGAAACAGCATACTTCATACAAATTTAGATTATCTTATTTCGTTTCGCTGATACTGCAGCAATAAATTTTAAAATATAAGTTTTTCAGTCTACTATATTTGTATTTGTGAAGATTATCCAATGAAGCTTCTTATTACATTAGAAAAAATTATGCAAAATGCGATACTTTTACAAGATTCCAATTATCTTGATTTGTTAAGGAGGAGATATAGATGCAAACAGTGTGCTACTGCAGGAATAGATCTTAAGAATTATTACCTAGTCAGTTATAAAATATCAGCCTGTAATTTCCATATTCAAATGGAAATTTTCACCAAAATAAATGAAATTATGCTGAATATCATACTTTTCACAAATTTTATAGCGTTAATACAGCAACAAACATGGTACTGCTACAGTAATTGATTCTAAAAATACAAATGTTTCAGTCTGCAATATATGCATTTCTAAAGATATTTTGATGAAATTTCTTTTTAGAATAAATTTTGCAAAATACAATAAAGAAGAAATCACATAAATAAAAATCTCACACGAAAACTGTGAAATATATGAGGTGCTTGTGCTATGGAACATTCAAAAAATGAATAATTTTAGAAAAGAATTGTTTTCCATAGAAAATTCAAATCTAAGAGTCGGGGCTGAAGCCACCATCATCTTAGATCGGGGATGCAACTGTAGACATATGTTTCGTCCTTATTAGGACTCCTCAGTACAGTACAGCCAAGCCCAAGATGTCAAGACTTGGATCCCAAGAGTGTATAAACTCATTACGATAAAAGGTGCGCTGCAGCAAAAACTACAAACAACACCATCTATCGGGCACAAATGCCGATTGCACAGCTGACAAGATAAAGAAGAAATCACATAAATAAAAACAATACTTCTTTTGTATACTTGATGGAAAACATCAGGTTTAATATGTAGAAATCAGTAAAGAAAAGTTCCATTTTACCAATTAGCAAAATGGCAGCTTTGTCCTAATTAAGAAAAAATTACAGCTTAAACATATAAGAAAACAAAAATTCTCTCAATTTCGCCGGAAACAAATGTAAAGTCGCTTTTTCAGCTGCATCCAGAAACTCACGAGAATCTCTAGCATCTGACGCTTCCGACAAATTAATTTTTAATATTGTTTATTTGTTACCATGCTTTTGCTTGGCAGTTGTCAAAACCGTTACTACGTTCTTGCAAGAACACAATCTTGATTAGTATTTCTGTAGAAAATTATTTCTATTCTTAGCGTCTTCCACTCAAGTTTTTCCATCAAGTATACAAAAAAATAGCATGTTCAACACGTAAGAAAAGCGATATTACTGTGCTCGTGTAAATTTAATTCACTCACTCGTTGTTCTCGCTTGTGAATTGAAACATTTACACTCGCCAGTAAACTCTCAATTTTCTCTACTTATCAAACCATCTACTATTAAATTAACTGATTCTAATTATCTTGATTCGTTTAGGAGATACAGTTTCCGACTGCACAAATAGATCATATTTGGATTCCAAAAGATGTTTTGTTGCATTAGATTAAATTATGCAGAATACCATACTTTTTATTGATGCTATCATGCATAATTTCATCCATTACGGTGAAAAGTTTTATTAAAATGTTCTGAGGAACATAGATGTAGTAGGCTAATACAGGGTGGGGCAGAAAAACCTATCCGATTTCAAATCCCTTTTTCTCAGAAGAGGGGGCAGGTAGAGTAGTGGGGTAAAAACCGTTAGAAAGCCGGTTTTATGCCATTTGTCAGTAGTCAACATGCCTTGGTCTGGTGAACATCGTGCTTTTGTTATAGAGCGGTTTATCGAATGCGACGGTTCGATAATTGCTACACAACGTGCTTTTCGAATTCATTTCGGACTCGGGCGTCATGATCCTGTTCCACATCACGCTACGATTAAAGTGTGGGTGTCAAATTTTAGACAGACGGGTTCAGCATTGAAAAAGAAGTCGCCTGGACGTCCCAGGACAGCAACAGGACCTGAAAACGTGGCCAATGTGAGAGCCGCGATTGAACGTTCCCCGCGTCGTTCGGCGCGAAAACATTCGCTCGCTTTGGCGATTTCCAACCGCAGTATTCGGCGCATTTTGCACCGGGACCTCAAAATGCATCCCTACAAAATGGTTGTTGCACAGGAATTAAGTGAAAGGAATTTTGAAACCTCATTTCCCTGAGAGGTGATCTTGGCTGGCCGCCGCGCTCACCGGATCTCACTCCATGTGACTTCTTCCTTTGGGGTTACCTCAAATCAAAGGTTTACCAGCATCGACCAA
This sequence comes from Dromius quadrimaculatus, assembly GCA_963989225.1. NCBI lineage: Eukaryota > Metazoa > Arthropoda > Insecta > Coleoptera > Carabidae > Dromius > Dromius quadrimaculatus. The sequence continues at coordinate 13,520,764 of OZ022327.1, read as the reverse complement.
GGACCCTTCTTGCTTTACGAAGGGAAATTGCTCGGGCAATTGAAGAAATTCCTGTGGAAATGACGGTGAAAGTCATGGAAAGCTACCGTGAGCGCCTAAATCAGTGTATCCGCTCCCAAGGACGACATTTGAGTGATGTGCTTTTCAAAACTTAAATTTAAAAATGGCATAAAATTTGCGATATGTTAATAAAAAAATTTTTTTGACAAGTTGACTGGTTTTAATTTTATATCGTTTTGAAATCGGATAGGTTTTTCTGCCCCACTCTGTATTTAACAGACAAGAAGAAAATTTTTATATTCATTCGTGCATTGGTATGCTGTTTGCATTTGCATCTTCTAAATGTGATAAAATAATTAAAATCTGTAAAAAGTATTGTGTTCTACACAAATTGATGTGATATAATAAGAATTTTTATCAAAATAACTTGGAAATCTAAGTTTTACAAATAGTATAGCACCAAGTTCTCGGTACATTTCTACTTAAGAACTATTTGGTTTTGGTTAATATGTTATATTTTTTCTAGGAATACTGTAGACTTGCAGAGGTAAAAATACTTTCAATATTTATTTTCATACAATAAACAATAAAAAAATCAAATATTTATATTTTAAAATTCGGTCTATTAATACAACGATAGACAATAAAATAGAGAAGCATTTAGTTCAAATTGCATAAAAATCGGTCCAGTAGTTCCGAAGTTATATAGCTTCTCAAAGTTTCTCATCTTGAAATCTTTTAAAAACACATAGGTTAATTAGAAACAAATTAATTAGCCATAACTAAATTAGATCTTTTGTTATCTAATTGAAGGATTAGCAAAGTAAACCGCAAAAGGGTTTTTTATTATAATTCTGTTTGCACACCTGCCAGTCTAGTTCATAGATGTAGTCAAAATTGATTTAAAAAGGGGCATTTCAGAACAAAACTACGAAATAACGCCCAATTTTGCACTGATTTCAGTAATAAAAATTGATAAAATTTATAAATCAAAATAAGAATTTCTATCAATATTTAGTGATGTCATTGAGTTCATTCAAATCTTAGTACTTCTTTACTAGCGACAAAAGGTTTGTTCCAACAAGAACAGAAACCGGTCCGGAACTGTTCGACGCATGCGCACTTACAAATAAGCGTTCCAACATATTTCAAACGTGTATTTTGACTATTAGTCAAGCGTTCCAACAACGTGCGACTCAATCCGCAAACCAGTTTGTGGACAGTCAAAACAGTCCATGGACCAATGCTTGTACTATTCGTCAAATAAGATAACCTCAAATAAAAATGAGTGATTTAAGTGCTGAAAATGAATATTTGTCACATTCTAGCGATGATGAATTTGATTCAACTGTGGAAATACATCAAATTAATAATAATAATTATACAGGCATGTAGAACTATAAGAAACTAGGATTTTTTATTTGATATTTTGATATGAAAGTTTCAGATAAAATATACAGAATTTGAAATCAAAAGTAATTCATTATTAATTAAAATTTTGAAAAATGTATAGATTATTAATTGAAACTTTATTTTGTGTGGTTTTTGAATTTTATTTTAGAAGAAATAGTTTCTCTCTAATTCTTTAACATGATTTTTGAATACTTTCGTCTGAGCAGAGAAATTTCCGAGTATATAGCAGAAAATTTAAGAGAAATGATCAGGACAAAGAGCACTTTGGATATTATGGAAGACTCTCCATCGAAACTTAGGTGTACTAAGTCACCATTAATGCAATAGGAATTAAAATTACATGGTTATAAAGGCTATTTCATATTTTTAGTTTTCTTCTGATTTTACCTTCCATGTTTACTATAACTAAATAGTTATAACCTAAAGTTATATGTTTGACAGTTAAAAGTCAAATCTTGTCAGAAATGCGTTCCAACACGCGCCACGTTCGACTCAGTCCGAAACTGATTCATTCGACGCGCATGCGAATGAGTCAAATCTGAAACCGATTCAGAACCAGTCCAGAACTGCTTGTTAGAACGAACCTCAAGTATAATATGGTCAGGTGTTATTTTAAGTTTTATGAAGGCGCTCCTCGCCAATGAATAAATTATGTTTAATACATAACACAGCACGATTATAATTTTAATTTTTTTTTCAGGATGTGGAATTATGTCAATACAAAGGTAAAATCAGAGGCATCTCAGAATCGTGGGCAGCACTTTCTACTTGCAGAAAGGGCCTTTCTGGAACAATTTACGATGGAAATGAGCTACATTACATAGAAAAAGCTGATGATAGTAACGAAGGGTCGTTGGATGAGCATCACTTCTTGTATAAACATTCTGATCTATTGGAAACAAATAAAACTTGTGGTTACGAAGGGGACGCTCACTATCATTCCACAGAACACGAATTTAATAGAATTTTAAGAGTAAGTATGAGGATCCTACAGTCTCTCAATTAAGTTAAACTGAATTATTATGTTTGAAAATTATGAAAAATTCACTAATTCTTATGGTTCTAGCTTAAATTTTAAGTTTCATTTAAACAAAAAATATCGAATCGGAATGGTGACAGTAATGTTTATGTCACATTTGACTTTTGAGTCTTGATACAATATTGTTCGATTAAGCGACACTAAAAATTTAAGGGACAGCGGTGCAACTGGCCATTAGAGAAATAAACAAAATAATTGAACAATAATAAATTTCCAAAGATCTCTTAATTCACGGCTAAGAAATGACCTAATCGATTATAGAACTCTTGAATAACATTTGAAATTTAGGCAACTGCAATAATTCCAGACACACTAATTTATCCCCTATGTTCCTGAGTGTAGAAGATTAAAATCATTTGATTTAACCCATGATTAAAATCAAGTCATTTTTTCACGTTAAAATAAACTTATGAATTAATTCATAATATTTTTTTGTTTTAGTATAAAAGGGCTAGTGAACCTCGAATAAGAGGCCCATATAATGCAAATAAAAGATCAAGATACGTTGAATTAGTTTTAGTAGTCGATAATAAAGAATATAAGGATATGAAGGAAAATTTAGGCAGAGTTTATAAACATTGTAAAGAAATAGCCAATATAATAAATGGAGTAAGTATGAGCAAAAAATTAAGCCAAATAAGCTGATGTTCAAATTCAATTTCAGTTATATTCATCATTGAACATATTCATAGCTTTAGTTGGAGTGGTTGTGTGGACAGAACATGATGAAATAGATTTATCACCTAGTGGTGATAAAACATTGACGAATTTTCTGCATTATCGCAGAGAAATTTTAATTAAAGAACATCCAAATGATAATGCTCAACTTTTAACGTAAGATATTGTTATACAAAATTTACGACACATGATTACGCCCATTCCAATTTTGACGTTTGGAATTGAGTAACCGTAAAAAAATTGACACTTATCTACTTAATATTAACACTCTACAACAATCTTTAAAACGAGGTAGGCTTGCTGCCATTTAACAAGAAAAACAAAAAACAACCAAACAAACAGGAAAAATAAAAGAATGAACAATGAAATAAGCAAGGGGCTAAATTTGATTGTTATAATGGCCATCATTCGCAGCAACACAAGCCCAGCAGCGTATTTTGATATAAGAAGAAACACTTGCAAGAGATGCTTGCTCCAAACAAAAAATTTGAATTAAAAAAAGTAACTACCATTTTCGGGTGTTACAATTTAGTATCAACATCCTGTATATTTGGAATATAAATGTCGTGATGAAAAGTTCGTAATAAACGTGGATGAAATTGGAAGGGATTAAGTCATGTGACGTTGGACTTGAAATAATTTTCAAATTTTAATTGGTGTTTTTTTACAGCAAATTTGTTTTCAATAAAGGAGTTGTTGGAAAAGCTTTAAAAGGACCCATTTGTACATTTGAGTATTCTGGCGGAGTATCAATGGATCATTCTACAGTTCTAAGTTTGGTAGCTACTACTGTAGCGCATGAAATGGGACATAATTTTGGTAATTATTTGTCAATATCTTCAAATGCTTTCAGTTCTCATAATTCGTTTTGGATAATAATAATAATTTCTATAAATGTGAATAACTTGTTTATATAAAATTTATTTTCACAGGTATGGAACACGACACAAACGAATGCCATTGTCCTGAAGAACGTTGTATTATGGCGCCAAGTAGTTCATCTTTATGGCCAACTCATTGGTCCTCATGTAGTCTCGAGTATCTTGCCTTAGCCTTTGAACATGGAATGGATTACTGTTTGCGTAACAAACCACAATCATTATTTGATAGTCCTGTATGCGGAAATGGCTTTGTGGAATCGGGTGAACAGTGTGATTGTGGATTATTACACAGCTGCGACAATACGTGCTGCAACGCCACCACTTGTATGCTGTACAGTAACGCAAGCTGTGCTACTGGAGAATGTTGTGATCTTAAGGTAACAACCTTACTTTATATTTGAACTTGAAGATATATTTTAAAATATACTTTTTTATGTTAATAATTTTAGACCTGCCGTCCAAAGACTGCTGGATCTTTATGCAGAGTTGCTGATTATGAATGCGATCTTCCGGAATATTGCACCGGACAGTCCGAATATTGTCCCGCAGATATTTATAAAATGGATACTGAAATATGTGATGGAGGAAAGGTAAAATTATATATAATAATAATTTGGCTCCAATTTTGATATTATTCAATAATGTGGAGTTGAAAGAGGTTTAAATAATGAGCAATCTAAACATATGGCTTTACTTGAATATAAATTCAATAAATTCCCACTATACCAGTATGTATTTCTTTAGTTTAAAAATATGCAGCATTATTTCATAGTTATTCAAACTTTGTAGGGCTGGTATTGGAGCATTATGATGTTTCTCATGCCTGTGACGTCATGTTATTAATTTAATATTTTCCCTATAACTGCTTATTTATTACATTATTAAATTTTGTTGATATTGCAGGCATTTTGCTACCAGGGCTCTTGCAGAACTCGTTCTGATCAATGCAAACTTCTTTGGGGGAACACTGGGAAGTCTAGTGATGACCAGTGTTATAATATGAATACAAAAGGAACTAGACATGGAAATTGTGGTTATCATAGGGTGAATCAGTCTTACATCAGATGTGATGACGAGTAAGTTTTGTTGCTTCATGTACTCATGTAAATACATAAGATAAAATAAATCAAATTGTTTGTTTTATTGCAGAAATGTTCTTTGTGGTATGCTTCATTGCCGTCACCTCAATGAAAGATTAGAATTCGGAATGGAATCTGTAGCAATTTTATCACATAGTTTTATCAACTTGAAGGGATCAATAATACCTTGCCGAACAGCTATAGTTGATTTGGGTATCAATCAAGTTGATCCGGGCTTAGCTCCTGACGGTGCTATGTGTGGTGAAGAAAAAGTATGTAACTCATTATTTTTATTATGTAAAATGATTTTTTTTTATTAAATATTAGATGTGCGTCAATCAAAAATGTATGGAAGTATCAAGTTTGAGAGCTAACATAAATAAATGTCCTCAAGATTGTAATGGCAATGGAGTATGCAATAGTCTTGGACATTGCCATTGTAAAGATGGTTTTGCACCGCCCTATTGTGATTATCCAGGACCTGGAGGCTCAGAGGATAGTGGCCCTGCTACAGATCCAAACGGTAAAGATTTATATTTATTTTGAATACATATCTTTTCTTGAAACAATTGGACAAATAATTCATTCGCGGGCGTTTTAAGCTCGAAGCGATCGCGATTAATGACGTACTAATCTTGAACGCAAAGACCGCGGTCGTCTTGTGGAACGATTATTGAGGCGACATGAGCGTTGTGGTCGCCTTGTAGCGTTGTAGTCCAGTTGTCAGAGATTTTGACCTCTCATAAAACATGATATAGCTGAAACTGGACTCACTGGTAGTTTTTTGGGTGTAGAAAAAGATAGAGAAATCTTTGCAGCTCTAAAGTGTATGCTAAGTTCATAATCTCGAAGACAAAATTGATAATTTGGTTTTTGCGCTATATCTCGAAAAATAAAAGAGAAAAATGAAAAAACTTATAGTACCACCTGAAAGAGCGGAAATTTTTACTTAAACTTATATTATAAGTTATTTGAAAAAAAAATTTGCATCATTATAAAAAATTATTAAAAATAAGAAAGCAAATTCGTAAACTCTACGCGCGCCAAGCCGCTGAATACAAATATTCAAGCGAGGCGTTCGAGGAAAAACTAAAGTTTCTTTGTCTGAAATATATGGCAAAACAAAAAAGTAAAAAACATCTTGAAGTGGAGACTCTAAGCTTTCTCAAAAAGCCATTAGTTTTCAATAATTTTTGTTTTCTCTCCTATAAAATTTGACCGGAAGTTGAAATTTCTAAAATTCACATCGACTTTTATAAAATTGAAGCTATATATTAATAGAAGGATCATAAAAAATAGAATCCTTGTACATATATCATCACTATACTCTCACTTTTAAAGTAAAAATAATCAAAATGATGAACATTGTCTCTGTTTAATAAAACTCATGTTTTAAAATAATATTTTTTTTCGTAGCATTCATTCGACACCATTTCAATTTTCAAAACGGTTTTTATTTATTTATATGAATCAGAAATTATTATATTTGTATATTCAAATGAAGTTGAAAATACACTTCATATAATGTGCAATAATTCAGAAATTGATACAACTTGATATGTTTACGTAATCTTTAACACAAGAAATATATAAAAAAATATATGTTCTTTGCTTATTCTATAGCCTGCAACTTAAAGTTGAGCTTTAAAAAATTATCAAAAATACAAAATTGCAGATGAAATCCTGAGCTTTCAGAATATTTTATTTATTTTTTGACTATGCATTCAGGCTATGAACAAACATTGATTGGACAATGGACGATTCTAACTCAAAAATATCCAGCCCTGTCAAAATGACAAAACTGCCAACTTCGAAATCTCTTTTGGATTTGATGTTTTGCAATTATTGCAAAAAATGATGTGGGAGAGCTTGTAATTGTAAATCAATAAATTTACTAAATTCCGCAATATGTGGTTCTTGTTTAACAGGTGATGTTTGTAGAAATTCACCTAAAATTTGAGTGCTAGAGCAAGACAGCGTTGTTGAAGATGTTTGTAATGTCAATGAATAAGAAGAGAAAGTACAAATTTTTAAAAGAATTTCACATTTTCAAAATATATTAATTGAATTTTAAAATATGTAGATTACAAAATTTTTGTACGTTTTAAATTGCCGACATATTGTATCCGCCATTTTCAATTTTGAAAATTTTATATCAAATAATCAATCAGTATACCAAAGAAACCCTAGATACTCATTCTCAAAGAATATTCATATTGTTTCTATCAAACTTTAATATTTTTTTCGATATAAAAATTTTCGATTTTGTTATCGAGATTATGAACTTAGCATACACTTTAGAGCAGCAAAGATTTTTTTATCGTTTCCAAAAAAGTACCTAGAAACCTAATTTCAGCGATATCACATTTTATGAGAGATTTTGGAATGAATTTGTCTCTGACAACTGAACTATTATGTTTTAAAGAAACAGATTTTAATTATTTTGACTCAACTGTCTTATGTAATTATCCCTGCTATCCTATTATTTGAACATTGAAATAGTTTAGCAAATATAAATCAATTCTCTGAGGGAGTTTGATCAACATATATTTTGAAGGAGCGCTCATAATAATTAAAATTACGTTTCTTCCCGGAAGGAAGTTTTGATCTCCGTCACAATATATTGATTGGTTTCAAGTTATTATTGTACAATTTTGTTTATTTGCAGCCCGGAAGGAATTCGTGATGGCAATGTATATTGTCTTCCTGGGGATTATACCAATGATTGCAGTAGTTGCATTTTTAATGTATTATACCAGACATAATGTAAACTTCATGTGGCAGAAAACAAGTGCAACGTACGTACTCACAAACTGTTTAAAGCATGTTAATTGTGCATGGGGTGGTGACAGGGATACCCCATCTGTTCCAACTTTGTCTCATCAAGTTGCGAAAGTCGAAAGTGGTTCTATTAGAAATTTAAACTTGGAAATTAAGCCTACTGGTTTAATATCCACAACCAACCCACATGTATTGAATAATTTTGCTAGTTGTAGTAATGTTATTCAAATTAATCACGAACCTCAAAAACGAAGAATGTCTTTTAAAAATATTAAAAACTTGAAAATCAATACTAGTTTACGTTTCAAATCTAATAATTTAAATAATAGTCCAAAAACTACTGAAACCTTGTGCTCTGATACCGATGAATTAAAATTTGTTAATGTTAGAAATTTAACCAAACATTTTCAACCTGGTGGAAGCTCATCCAATATTGCTTAATGTTATAGTGCATGTATACTTAATTTAGTTTTAATGTTTTTATTTGTGTTTATATTTTAGTATAGAATTATTTATATTTATTTTATAAATTCAGATACATATATAATATTATTTTGTTATGATCTGCTGTGCCTAATGTTGCTATAATTGCTTGCTATATTGCTTAAATATTATTGATAGCTTCAGGCTTTTCTCAACAGGTCAAAGTCACCAGCGAAACAAAGAGGGACAACCACATTTCCATCAGAACCAACAATCCGCAATGATGACAATTCTTCTCTTCTACAAGATCATCACACTGCTAATAATGCCGGCTTTCAAAATGAATTTTTTGGTCAATTTAAAGGTTTTAAGTTATCTCCAACTAAAGCTGCTGCAGATATAAAGCCGCAAAGAAGCGCTCCTCCAGTACCTGCAGTAATCCCAACTCCGACTGTTATAATAAAAAGTCCTAATCAAGTAATTCGATCCAAAACGCAAAATCATATGTCACCTGTTTCCAGACCTGTTATTCGAGCAAATTCTGAAAAATCAGCTGCAGTTACTAACGCAATATTAAATGCTAACAATATATCAGCAGCACCTGCTTTACCTCCACCAAATCCTGGTTCAAACCCTAGACCTCTTATATCAAGTCCAATTTTGGAAACATCCACTTGCACAGCTAAAGAACTCATATCACCACTACGCAGTGCTCCTAAGGTTCCAATAAGACCAGCTGCGGAAAACACCGAAAATAGGAGGCCACTTTCAAGTCCAAATTCCGTTGTACAAACTATAGAAGTACCAGAAGAACCCGTCATAAAAAAACCTAAAGAAAGTGGAAGTACTTTAAATCGAATCGCTTCATTCTTAAAATCAAAAGATGAAAAAACGAAACAGGTTTTTAATAATATTAAAGTTAATAAAATATTGGATAAAAACACGCTGCGCAGTATGGAAATATCCGGACCTATTCCACAAAATGAAATTGAAATTTCTGTTGCTGCCCTTCCGATAGAAAATGAGAAAAAAGCTGTTGTTATGAGAGCACAAAGTTTGAGAGATAGCAAAGTTACTCCTCGTCCAAATATTCCAAATTTTGGATCAATGAGACAACCAAATGCGAAGCGCCCTACAAGTATACCGGTTGGAAATCGCCCTAAAAGTCCACCGCCCCCACGACCACCATTACCAGAAATTAATTCTGTTGATAGAACTATGAAAATTCCGGGTTTGCCTGGCTATCAAAAACCGATAAAACCTGATGAGTATCAATATGATGACTGTATGAATGAAGCGCCTTTAGCAAAAATTAGTGAAGAAATATCCCCCAGTAGTGGAGATAATATTTACGCAGTTATAGAAGAGAGTCCAAAACCATTTGAAAATGTAAAAAGTAATTCCGGCAGTAGTGAAAGTGTTGGTTTATTAGGGGAAATTGTTTCTGAAATTCAGAACCGCAATTTTGATTCAATTTATTCTACTTCTACTTTAGCACGCAAACAAAAGGAAAAATTAAGGAAGCTAGAAGAAAGTGAAAAATCGCCGAATAAATCTGATGGGAGTGATACTTACGTAAATACTTCATCGATATATAAAAGTCCTGAAAGTGTGTATAGCAACATGGGAAATTTGAAATCCAGTGCAAGTTCAACGGCCAGTGGATACATCCATCCATCAGCAGTAAATGCTCCAAGAAAAAATCCTTCCACAGTTAATAACACTACTATTCTTAGTACATTCAAAACAGATCCTAAAGTTGATTCCTCCAGTGTGAAACCATTTCCTTCAACACCACAGCGAAATGTTGCTACTACTTCCCCAAAAAAAAATGAAAACGAACCCAAAGCTACTAAAGTAAATAGTCCAACATCGCCAACTGCAAAACCAGTTGCATCATTGAGCAGACAAAAAACACCCCCAAGTATAAATAAACCTGCACCTATTAATAGGCAAACCACTCCACCAAATTTGCGAACACGAAAATCTTCGCCAAATAGGACTGTGCCGTCATCACCAAAAAATTTGCCTAAATCGAATCCTAAACCGGCAAATTCAAACAGTCCTGATTTAGTAATAAGTTGTTCTAATGCGGTTACTTCCAATACTAAGTCACCAGATGTATTGAACAGTACTGCTAGAATTAATAAACCAAACAATATACTGCCGAAGCCACAAATCGTCACTCCAAAAACCACTCAAAAATTAATTAATAAATCAGTTACAAAAACAACGTTAGATAAAAAACCAATAATCAATAAGTCAAATAGTGATGTGAAACCACCTATAAGTGCTAAAGTCGTTACAAAAGCAAACTCAGATGTAAGTGTTAATAAAGTTTTATCGCCTGGATCGAGAATGGCAGCTAAGCAAACATCTAATGTTGCGTCGTTGCAGCAAAAATTCGAGACCAAACCACCAACTGTTTCTAAAGTTGTTACTAAAAAAAAATAGCTTATTTTATTCTTCTATAATATTTATATTTAAATAAGAAGTGGTGTTGACGTTAAGTTGCTTTCGCCTGCCTTTCGAATTCAGCAAGAAATAAATTTAATAATGTGCAAGACTAATAATTATTCAATGTGTTGACTGAACTACGATCATGTTGATAATCAAGCGGAAGTTGAACTGTACGAAATATACGTTCCCAATTGTGAGATATTTATACGTCATTTACTAGTCTTAAGTTTTTATTTAATATCAACTTGTGTTCAAGCATTTCATTAACGTTTTCGATTTTATTCGCCGACATATTCGAGACAATCATTTTGTTTTTCATACTTATAGATGTACTTCATAGTAGTATTAAATTATATATGCCTTGACATAACGTTTATTGTAAATATATGCCAAAGATTTATTATTATATTACTCGTATTTTACAAACAAAACTTATTAAAACGTTTTAAAGAAATATTGTCTTATTATTATGCATCAATATTTTCCATAACCCTAAACGAAATTTCTTTTTTGAAGTTATTTGCTTCAGTGTAGGTATTTTCTGAATTATCGGTATTTGTCCATTTATCATTACAACCACCCAAAATAAAATGACTAGCTTCTTCATTTTCTTTCATAGTAACTTTCATTCTGTCAATTCCACATACAAATTTTTGTTTATCTGTTTGACAAGACCTCGTAATTTTACACGTTTTATCGAAAGAAATCGAATCTGGCACTCTAGTGCTACTTATAATAGATTTGTGTTTAGATTCATATTCTCTTAATGCTTTTTCTAAGGCTTCTATTGTAGCCCGCTCTTGTTTCATTCTTCTATGACGCACTATTCTTGGTTGTATCTCATCAACTATTCTACAATGTAAAAAAATTATTTTCTGCAACATTCATAATTTAAAACAAATTACTGTTCTTCAGGTCTTTGTCTCCTAAAATTCAATAAACTAGCTTCTTCTATCCTCCTCATGTATACTAAGCGAACTTCAAATAAATAATAATTACTATTGTTCTAATTATCTAATTGGTAGCTTTTTTATACCTGAATCTACGGCATGTACTAAAGGTAAATCATTTTCTTCATTTTTTGGATTGAAACAAACAAAAAAATTTCTAATCCCTTGCACGAAATTAGAAAAACGGTTTCTGTTAAATGTTTCTACATGTATTTCATTTACATTATTTGCTACTCTTGAAAGATTTGACATTTTTAAATGATTTTGACATGATGTGATTGTTTGTTATAGTTACAGTGCAAGTATTGCTATTTATGTATCCGGAATTGGCAACACTAGTGTTGCTAGCTGCCACGTCATCTGACATATCCATATTAGAATTTGATATATCATCTAATATAATAAAAATCGTTAGTTAGTCTCGCTTAAAACTCAAAAACGGCTTGACCGACTTGAATATTTTTTTCTTTGTTCTGTTTGCTCTAATACAGGGGTGGTCTAAATGAAAAATGATCAACATACAGTAGGTAGTGCACGAGCCGTATTTGTCTGTTTGCGCGCCGTTCATCCAATTGGTTTGAAACATTCTGTAGTTATTGATGGCATTATCGTAAAGGTTTTTTTTTATAGTATTAACAACATTCAATAAGAGACGCACGAGGCGTATTTGTTCGTTCGTACATCGTTTATCCGATTGAATTATAACTTACTGTAGTTGTTTTTGGCACTTTCGTGATGATTTTATTTGTAGTATCATCAACGTGAGGCACGAACCGTATTTATTCGATAGCGCATCGTTTACCCGATTGAATTCAAACTTACTACAGTTGTTGTTGGCTCTGTCGTAAGGTTCTTATTATTGTACCATCAACATACCTTAAGGGTGTCGTTTACCTAAATTTTATTTCTGTTCAGCTCGAACAAGGGGCTTTCAGTGCATGCAACCCAAATATCTTGCTCAATCATCTGGTAGTCTATATTTGAATTTATTCAAAAGCAGGTAGTTCTCCTTATAGAAAGATTTATGACATAGGTTTTGGGTTCATTATTTTCCGACTCGAATAGTACCTGAACTTAATCTTTAGTTCAGTGGTTAAAATGTTATCTGCAGATATTTAAAAAAATTTATTCTACAATATCATTTTCAACTTAGGAACAAGATGTAAAATGAACCAGATATTTTGTGAATAAAACCTTTAATTGAATATCCAATCAACGCTAATATATAATATAAATTATCAACTGAATTTTCTAAGAAAGTGATAATCCTGCAAAATAATTTTTCCCGAATTTATGAGAGTATAAATAATGTATTATAATGATTTCAGTCAAACATGATTCTATTAGAAAGTTGAATTATTCCTAATTTATAATAATTGCCAAGTCCAGGTCGTAATATGGGTAATAATCTAATTTAATAAGCCATTCGATACTTTCACAGATGTTTCAAAATTTGCTTCAGATTTTTTTGAATTGGTTGAATAAAGGCTTAGAAACTTGCTTCGTTGAACTAGAATATTTTCAAGATGATATTTTTTCCATTTAAATTGGAAGGCGGCAATAATGTTCTTATTTTAAATAGAGAATCTTTTTTATTTTATCATTCAATTATAGAAATAATTTTGCATATGGAATACTTAAATAATAGACTGTTCAACAAGTAGAGAAAAGTGAGAGTTTACTAGCGAGTGTAAATGTTTCAATTCTCGAGCGAGAGCAACGAGCGAGTAAATTAAATTTATACGAGCAAAGTAGTATCACTTTTCTTTCGTGTTGAACATGCTATTTTTTTGTATACTTGATAGAAAAACTTGAGTGGAAGACGCCAAGAATAGAAATAATTTTCTACAGGAATACTAATCAAGGTTGTGCTCTTGCAAAAACGTAGTAACGGTTTTGACAACTGCCAAACAAAAGCATGATAACAAACAATAGTATATTGTGTGGCTAGGGACGAAGCAAGACGATTTCAGTCGAGGATGAGCGTTGCTTGCCCGAGCGAAGCGAGGGCCGGCATCACCCTCGGCTGAAATCGTGTTTTGTCCCCTTACCACACACTGTATTTTTCATAATACCTGCATTGAAACTTTTCATATAACAAATTTGTCATAACAAAATTTTAAAAAATCTGTTGATTTTGCAGGTAACAGGTTGAGAGTAGCTGCTTGTGCTTTATCAATAAGATGTTGTGGTGTACTTATAGTTGTCGTTGTTCTCTTAACACTTAACTAATCGTCGTATACAAATCACAATATTTTCTGTTTATATTCTCAGGACGGGATTGAATGATTAAATATTATGAATCTGTTAACGAAATGTTATGGAGCAAACTTGTAGCAGTGAAGAGCATATTATTCCTTGGAATTGTATAGAATTCGACTTTATATGTTGGAGGATGACTACAAACAAGTAAATTTTTCAAATTATTGATGAATTTTGTCGTCGACAAATATAATGCTTCGACCAACATGTTCAGAGAAATCAAAAAATAAGTAACTTGGGAATGTTCATATTATTCAATAATTGTTTATTCCATATAACAATCGAGTTCATTATTTTAATTTTTAATTTTATCATCAGAACTTTCCGTTGGAAATCAAAAATACTAATTTCGAGTATAGACACAATTTTTTATTTTTTTTTCAATTCATTGATAATCTACTGCAAGTTTGATACCTGGAAAAATATCTTACTCATTTCTAAAAAAGTATGACGATCATAATGTGTCAAGTCAGACCTTAACACTGTCAAAAAATTTGCTAGGATTTCAAGTAAAATCTGCTTGAGGACACCTGTAAATCTGCATTATTGATGAGCACTATATTTTCTTTGTTAATTATGCCTTTGCATCATCATAATTATAGATAAACATAATTCACGTGATTGTGATAAAAATTAATTCTGATATTATATGAAAGCGGCAAGACGAAAATAACAGAATGAAATACATAACAATAAATTTATGTCTTTTGCATATTCGACCGCTCTGAGAAAGGTGTCTAATAAAAGAACAGGTAGTAAAGGATTATAAATATATGTAGCTCACAGATAATATTGACAGCTCCAAGGTAAATGTCAAGCTGGTTGCAGGGGTTGAGTATAGGGATTTAAAGTTATGCTATCAGCGCCACTGTGAGTAAAATTCGAAGCTCGAAAAGAGACATTGCGCGAGGTTATTGCATGGTGAACTATTGAAAATAAAGTGATTCACGAATAATTTGCTGTATTTAAAGTAATAAGTATCAATAGAAATTATAATGTTACAGATTATTATTGTTCTGAATTTATTTTTCTGATAAATAATTCAATGAATAATAGCGGAATGACGAAAGATCTGAAATTCTCCTTGATAGAATATTTCTGATATATTAAAATTAAAATTCCTGAGTAGTTTATGAAGAAGATGAAGTTTTTAATGCTGGACACATAATTATATGTGGCACTTCACGTAACAATCCAGATTTAAATATAAAATTGTACGCTTTATGTTTGCAAGCTTCTGCGTTGCAGTCATCGCTACACAAAATTGAAGAAATACTTTCATGAAGGGACTCATTTTCTTCCAGTTTTGAAAGAATCAATTCATACTTTTTTTCTACTTATAGATTCAAAATTTTTAAATTTATTCTTCAGTTTAACCTTACTAATAGGAAAAAACTTAAGCTGAATCTCGCTTTTTTCAAGAACTACAGCCAGGTACACAACAATATGTAGTTGACATAATTATTCAAATCAAATATTCAAATAATAAAGCTTAAATTCTTAATAAATTCAGTTGAAAGAGATAAAAGAATGTAACTGACGTTTAACGAATATCTCTTATTGAGCTTCTACCAAACTGCGTAGCACTTAGCTGGAAATCCCTATAAATAGGCGAAATATTTTAGGAATAATTTCTGTTTTTTTTTGCAACAAATTTTTTCGTTTATCTGAAATTACAGTGGAATGATTGAAAATTGGAGTAGGACGTTCTATAGACTATTATTGGAGGTAGGCATATGTAAATTTTTGCATCTTAAAATATGATAGAATGTCGTAAAATATCATTTGTTTATTTCAGTTAATGTGCTCATTTCTCGAAAAATATAAACAATTTTAAAATTCTGCTCACTTGATTCCACAGATATAGTGATTTACAATATACTGAAAAAAAGTTTTAAAAAAAAGTAGTATCATATATTTATAAATAAATAAAATTGGCCTGATGCATACTCATTTTCATATACTATTAACGTATATACAATATATTATCAAAAAAAATCCAATGAAATAATCATTATATGCAACTTACAGCAAAATGATTGAATTTATATGAGAAATATATGCGTAAAAATTGCAAAATGTATGAATCTTTTTACAACAAATGGATGAAAATTTTAAAAATCGGAGAAGCATCCTTTGAAGATTTATCTATCAGAAGCACTACTTGATCATTAAAAATAATCTATGTGACAAGAAATAATTAGATATGAGTAAACCATGTTTTAATGATTTAGGTAAACGACACCCTTAAGTGACACTCGAACCGTATTTGTCCGTTCACGTATAGTTCATCCGATTGAATTGGAACTTCATATAGCTGTTGTTGGCACTTGCATAAATATTTTGAAATAGTACTATTAACAATATTTGTCCGTTTGAGCATCGTTCAACCGATTGAATTGAAACTTTCTATAGTTGTTGCTAGCACTTGAGTGAAAGTTTCTGACAGAATCATACATACCAATATTATAAAGAGAGAAGATTAGTATTTTTATTCGTAATGAACAACCTCAAAAACTACTGGATCGATTTCAAGAATTCTTTTACCAGTAGAATCCTATACCTATTAACTTATACTTTAAATTTAAATCATGCTTTGAAGATTTGAACAAAAATGATAAATATAATGGTACAGTATAATTATTCAGAACATTTTTGAATGAAACTTCTTATGGCCTTATGAGATTTTAAGTAAACTCGTAGAGCTTACAATTAAGGTTATTCTGAAACACAATCGATACATTTTGATCGATGTTTATCTATTTTAATCAATGAACATAGGTCGTACTCACTGAAAAATTTAAAAACTGATTGTAATAATTATTTCTATTTATCAAAAATCTTATCGGTTGACAATGAATTGATGATTGTGTTGCAGAATACGGGCAATAGGCTATTTTCTGATAGGACATGGACATATTAAAGTATTAGTGAAAATGCGATTACAAAAACTTTACTTGCGAAATATCTTTTTTTTTTTAAATTGATACATTTTTTTTATTTGACAAAGACAGCACTTTGCTCTTGAAACGTTATGGCCCTTATTCATGTAAAAAACTTTATCTAATAAAACATATTTATCTAATTCCGTTTTGAAAAGTCAAACTTTACATCAATTTCTGACGTTATGCAACGTCCCATTTTTCATAACTGCAATGCAATAGTTGCGTAAAATAGCATAAAGTAGTTACGTAATGACTTTACGTAACTGGCCATCTTTCAGAGCTAATCAATTATACTTATCTGCGTACAATTAAAAGAAAGATTTATTATTCACAGTATGCAGCATTGGCAGAATCTTTAATATTGTAATGTTTATTGCTTGATGAATCACTCTGTAAATAAATAAAAGTCACTATTTAATAATCTAAATGAAATAAAATCTTTAATTCTTCTTATGTCACTAATAACAGTATATTTATATTAATCACTTAATTCTAATTTAATCAAAGTCACAGATATTTATATTTCACTATTTATATGCACTGTTCACTGTACTTGTTACTTCATTATTTATTTCACACTAATACTCTTATTACTGTACTGTCTGTCCGTCTTTCTGCTTGGCCTTATATAGTGAAATATTGTTCTCGAATTTTTCCATTTCGCGACTCTTTCCATTTCTAGAAATCACCAGATGCTTCCATTGAGAGGGGTGATGGGCTGCGACGCGGTGCGGCGTAAGCGGCCGAAGAAGCTCCGCCCCATACTACGTCTTTTCTACGAGCTCCCCCCTCACTCCGCACGTCACATTGCCCTCTTCTTAAGAATGTTTCGTCCCGAAACACATCTTCATGTCTATGCCGGAATCGACACTCGCCGCCCTTGGTGCAACCTGTAGTTTGGTAGAAGTAGCAGAACGATCTTCCAATCTAGTCCATCCAGACCGCAGCCTAATTTTGGTATTGCCAGTTTCAGGATGTCGTTCTGCATTAAATGGCCTCGCATGTCTTGCAGCGTTTCCCACATGGAACGGTAGGTTGGTTTATGATGAAATTTATCTTTCGTTACCATGTGGTAAATATAGCGTTCTTTGGTTGTCGTATTGTCCCGCAGACAGATGGTCTTTCCTACTGTAGGCTTCTGGTGTTCTGGTCTGCCAAACTTCTTCTTGAAAACTGCTGCTATTCCTCGGGACATCTCCAAATCTCTTGATACACAATGGGCCAAGGAGTAGTCGGCCGGGACTCTGAATAGATCCTGCTGCACTTCGGTAGTTATTCCGAATCGGGCCCGACGTCCACTTGAAAAAGTCTTCATGAACTCCTCAAATGAATCTTCCTGCGCGTGGATCTTACGAGCACGTGCGTCGTTGGGATCTTCATTATTGTCTCCTGCATATGGTGCTAGCCGATTGAAGTGCACCACTCTTGATTTGCTCTTAGGGTTGCGTCTGATTTCGTAGATTATGTCGTTAATTCTTCTGATAACTTCGTAAGGCCCTTCCCAAGATGTCTGTAATTTTGGAGACAGGCCACGTCGCCGCCCTGGGTTATAAAGCCACACCGAGTCTCCTGGTTGAAAGCCCCCGTCTTGTGCCTTGACGTCATAGGTCTCTTTCATCCGGTCGCTGGCATTCTGGATGTTTATACGGACTCGGGAGTGGATATCGTCCATCTGACGCCTTAAATTAATGACATAATCTTCACCAGCCAGGTCTTCTCCAGGTTTGCAGCCGAACTTTAGGTCGCATGGTAGCCGAAGTTCCCGTCCAAAAATAATTCTTGCTGGGGTCTGTCCGGTTGTTTCGTGTACGGATGAGCGGTAGGCCAAAAGAAACAGATGAAGATATTTGTCCCAGTCTCTCTGGTGACTAGAGACTACTTTGGCCAGGTGTCTGTTGATGGTCTTATTCATCCGTTCCACCATTCCATCAGACTGCGGATGTAATGCAGTAGTTCTGGTTTTACGAATATTCAATACTTCACATATCCCTTGGAAAAGTGTGGATTCAAAGTTTCTTCCCTGGTCAGAATGGAGTTCCAAGGGTACGCCAAAACGACAGATCCAGTTCTTTACTAGGACGTCTGCAATAGTAGCGGCCTTTTGATTAGGAAGAGCATACGCTTCCGCCCATTTACTAAAGTAGTCCATGACGACAACAATGTATTTATTTCCGACGTCTGATTCGGGAAATGGCCCTGCTACGTCGATGGCTATCCTTTCGAATGGACTACCGACATTATACTGTCGCATCGGAGCTCTTGGTCGTTTCTGCGGTCCGTTGCTTGAAGCGCACGTAGTGCATTTCCTGCACCATTCCCTAACGTCTTCTTTGCAGTTTAGCCAATAAAACCGCTCACGAACTCTCTGCAGAGTCTTCGTCACCCCAAGGTGTCCTCCACTCACTCCATCATGAAGATGTCTCAAGACCTCCGGAACCCGACCTCTAGGAACGATCAGCTGTTCTCTACTCTTGGTTTCATTCGGATCTTTCAGGACACGCTTCAAGACGCCTTCATCCAGGATTATGGAATCCCATTGCGCCCAGTATGACTTGACCGTCGGGGAGTATGGTGCCACCTCTTGCCATGTCGGTCTTGTTCCTTTCTTCTTCCATTCTTGAATAATTCGCAACTCTGAGTCGCCATCTATGTCCTTTTCTATCTCTTGTGGTTGCCAAGCATCGTCAATGACAGTTGTCCGGAATGCTTTTGCTTCAGCCTTAGAACAATGCTGACAATCTTTGGGACATGGTCGTCTTGATAGGGCATCAGCATTCTTATGCGCTGTACCGGCTCGATGCTCAATGTCGAAGTCGTATTCTTGAAGTCTCTCGATCCATCGAGCGACCTGACCCTCAGGATTCTTGAACTTGAGCAACCATTTTAGAGCAGCGTGGTCAGTTCTTAACAGGAACTTTCTGCCATACAAATATTTGTAAAAATGCTCGATGGACTTTACTACTGCTAGTAATTCCCGTCTTGTGACGCAGTAGTTTCTTTCTGGCTTCGATAAAACCTTACTGAAGTATCCAATGACTCTTTCTTGACCATCCTGCAATTGGGACAAGACTCCCCCAATTCCGACATCGCTGGCATCCGTGTCCAAAATAAAACGTCCTTCCGTCTTCGGGTAATTCAGTATCGGTGCTCGAACTAGGAGTTGCTTCAGTTGCTCGAAGGCGACTTGGCAGTCTTCATCCCAGCTATATCTACGATTTTCTTCTGTCAGTCTGGTTAATGGTTTTGCGATATTGGCGAATCCACAAACAAATCTTCTGTAATAAGTACAAAGTCCGAGGAAACTACGTAGCTGATGTTTATCCGCAGGCACTGGCCATTCTTGAATTGTCTTAATTTTCTCTGTATCAACTGCTACGCCTTCTTCGGAGACTACATGTCCCAAATAGTTCACCCGTTTTTGAAATAAGTGGCATTTCTTTGGACTAAGTTTCAAACCAGCTTTCTTTAAATGTTGAAATACCTGTTCCAGATTCTTCAAATGGTCTTCAAATGATTTGCCCATCACAATTATATCGTCCAGGTACACCAAGCAAGTTTTCCATGATAGTCCTTTGAGTACGGTCTCCATTAATCGCTCGAAAGTAGCAGGAGCATTACATAGGCCGAATGGCATGACTGTAAATTGCCACAATCCACTGCCGATGGTGAATGCAGTTTTTTCTCGGTCTTTCTCATCCATCGCTACTTGCCAGTATCCACTCTTGAGATCTAGGGTCGAGAAGATCTTTGACCCGGCCAGGGTATCTAAGGTATCATCAATCCTGGGCAGAGGATAACTGTCCTTCTTGGTAACGTTATTCAGCTGGCGATAGTCGACACAAAATCGTGTAGACCCGTCTTTCTTCTTCACAAGTACCACCGGAGAGGCCCATGGACTGTTCGAGGGTTCAATAATACCGTCCTGCTCCATATCTCGGATGATGGCTTCAGCGTCTTCTCTCTTCGCAATCGGGAGTCGTCGTGGTGCTTGTCGAATTGGTTGTGCATCGCCGGTGTCAATTTTGTGATGGACAATATTTGTTCTTCCTTTTCGCCCCTCACTGGTTTCAAATATCTCTTGGAATCGGCGTATCAGATCTTCTGCTTGTGCACGTTGCCGATTGTTTAATTGTTGTCCTTTGGATAGTACTGAACTGAATAGTTCTCTCGAAAGTTTGTCGCAGTTGGGTCCTTTCTCCACGTCTTGTCCGGTGGTTTTTATAGTTGACACTCTTGCGAGGCGTCCTAAAATAGTACCGGCTTTCAGTTTCACTGCATAATAATTAACGTTTATTATTCTTACTGGTACTATTTCTCCTGAACTTATGAGGGCCTTAGCAACCAAAATCCCTTGCTGAACATTATCGTTTGGTTCCAGCATTGCGACACTCCCTTCTCGAATCTCACCACCTACTGTAGCTGGTACAATTTCTTCGCATCGCTCAGGAATCGCAAGGTCTTCTGCTAGCATTAAGCATGCTGAAGAATCTTCTTGATAATGTAGGACGACCTCTTCATTATTGATTTTAATCACGCCGTTTTTCATATCAAGATCGAATCCGTATCTTCTCATTATATCCATTCCAAGAATACAGTCTTCTTCTATGTCAGCTACCAAGATACGGTGTCCAATTCTTGTTCCTCCAATCATGATGACGACGTCAACTTCTCCATGTGTGGTAGCTGAGTCACCTGTCGCTGTTCGAAGTCGCCATTTTGTCCTCATGCACGATTTGTTCGGACGCAGTAAATCGGGTCTCACTATGGTCTTCGTTGCGCCTGTGTCCAACAAAATACTACATGGCTTGTCGTCTATGTATCCATCCACAAATAAACTATCAAACTGATGACGTAGCGAAGCGATTAATGCAATATTTTGTGGGGCCGGTTTAGGTTGGATCGATATTTGCCCCGGCACATCGACCCGATTTAGTTTTCCTGCTTGGAGTTATTTTTGGGCCACGTCTTCAAGGGTTTCTTGCATCGACTTTTTGGATGACCTAGTTCCCCACAGTTCCAACACCGAAGTTGTCTGGAATTCTTGAGATCTTTCACTGCTTCTTGGACCAACCGCTGAACCTGGGCTTCCAAGCTTTCCGTGGTATTGGAGTCGCAGGTAACCTCTCGCACTCGAGCACTGCTTCTGGACGCCTGCTTTGCCGCTTCGTATTCCAGTGCATGGGCCAATGCTTCCACCAGCTTCTTCGGTCGCACCAAACGCAGGGCTTGTTGCGTTTCATGGTCTCTGATGCCGTCCACAAATATCCTCACAGCCCAGCTTTCCAAGAAATCATCCGGGCCAGTTGGATAAGCCAGTCGAACCAGGCGTGCCACATCAGCTTCGAACTCCTGTAGACTCTCGCTGGGACGTTGGTATCGGTTCTTGAGCTGCGTGTGATACACTTCCTCCAAGTGTGCATGGCCGTATCGCAGCTCCAGTCGCTTGACCAATTTTTCATAATTGTTGTCTTCTTCCGGTGGAATAGCCTGTAAAATGTTTACCGCATCTCCTCGGAGAGCAACTGTAAGTGCTGAAACTTTCTCAGTATCATTCCAGCCGTTAGCCTTAGCAGCGGCTTCAAATTGTCTATGGTAATTAATCCAAGATGTTTGACCATCAAAGGTTGGAGGTTTGACACGCATTTTTGTAGTTGAGTCAAGATTTGGTGCGGATAATTCAATTATCTCAGCTTTTGAAGCTTTTTCCGGAGATGAAACACCAAATTTGAATTTTTCTTCAAAAATCTTCATTCTTTCATCCAATTTTGCATCCAATTCTTCTTTTAACATTTTACAATTATCTTCAAATACTTCCTCCCAAACCTTTGAATTTTCTCTAAATTTTTCCAGTTGCTGTTCAACTTTCTTTGAGTTTTCCTCCATCTTTCCATGCAGTTCTTCTCTCAAATTTCTAGAATTTTCTTCTAACTTGCCTAATAAATCTTCTTTCAAACTCGTAGAATTTTCTTTCAATTTTAATTCTAAATTCTCTTCCAAACTTGTAGAATTTTCTTTTAATTTTGATTCCAAATCTTCTTTTAAAAGTGAACAATTTTCTTTCAATTTTGAATCTAAATCTTCTTTTAAACTTGTAGAATTCTCTTTTAATTTTGATTCCAAATTTGTACAGTTTTCTTTTAATTTTGATTCCAAATTTATAGCCAAATCGGTTAAAGAAAGTTGAACCTCAAACAAATATGTATCAGGGTCCTCACCGTCTTCAGTCATAGCTCCTCGAAGTCGTTCCATTAAAACTTGTTTGCGGCCACTGGTTTCCAAATCTCGCTCTTCCAATTGATATTTCAACTCTGCGACCTTCAAATCTTTCAACAGCTTCGTAGACGCCATTATCCAATTTTACAAAACAGCAATAAACAAAATACTAAATTGTTTATAACAACCCCACACCTGACACCACTGTAATGTTTATTGCTTGATGAATCACTCTGTAAATAAATAAAAGTCATTATTTTATAATCTAAATGAAATAAAATCTTTAATTCTTCTTATGTCACTAATAACAGTATATTTATATATTAATCACTTAATTCTAATTTAATCAAAGTCACAGATATTTATATTTCACTATTTATATGCACTGTTCACTGTACTTGTTACTTCATTATTTATTTCACACTAATACTCTTATTACTGTACTGTCTGTCCGTCTTTCTGCTTGGCCTTATATAGTGAAATATTGTTCTCGAATTTTTCCATTTCGCGACTCTTTCCATTTCTAGAAATCACCAGATGCTTCCATTGAGAGGGGTGATGGGCTGCGACGCGGTGCGGCGTAAGCGGCCGAAGAAGCTCCGCCCCATACTACGTCTTTTCTACGAGCTCCCCCCTCACTCCGCACGTCACAATATCAAAGGGTACTATATCACTCAGGATATTACTGCTTGAGCACATTCTGAGCACATTTAAAAAAATTATTTTGACGTTTTGTGAAAATTCGATATTTGTTTATTTCAGTGCACTCTTGTTTCTGTAGTAACAATAGATGGTCATGAATCACAGTCATCTGAATTTGGTGATGTGACGTGACAGATGTTCTCATTGAAAAATATAGTTAAAATTATTCTGACGGAATAAGATAAAATTTTGTACAGAATACGTTATGAAAAGCCATATTGTTTGACTCACGTAATTTGCAAAACTCGCTTCGCTCGTTTTGGCAAATATTACGTTTCGTCAAACAATATGGCGCTTTTCATAACTAATTATGTAAATAACTATTACATATTTAGAAAGAGTTCTGAAAAGCTTTTCCTTCACTAAAGAAAAATAAATATAAATCAATAACAATGTGCAGATAATCACTTAGATGCAGATGCACTTCATAAAGAATTTCATTTCTAATGCCACCGTTTGTTTTTGACTGACACATTTTTTTTTTTATAATTTAATGTTTATTGCTTGGAAATTGCTTATAATTAAAATAAAAGTCACTATTTAATAATTGAAAATAAAATAAAAGTTTTATTCTTCCAGATATCACTAACAAACACTATATTATTTAATTATCACTTACTACTATCTTAAACAAAGCCGCAGATATTTATATTTAACTATTTATATACACTGATCACTTCACTTTTTGGTATTCACTGCTCTAGAGTAACCATTACACTATTTTCTCAAGTCGTTTGCTTGCCTTTATATATAGAAATATCTATTTCTCGAATGCTCTACCACGTTTCTGGAATATTGCTAAAGGCTTCCATCGGGCGGGGTGATGTGGTGCGGTGTGGCGCGATACAACGACGACGAAAGGCCCCGCCCAGACAAGATCACTTTTACGAACCTCCACACTCTCGCACGTTACATATTGAACTTGTCTGTTCACTATATGGGATGAAATCACTCGATTCCGTGAATAATACTCGTTTTGCGCTATTTTTGAAAAATTATAGAGTTAATGGCCTCAATAAAACATAAGAAAAAATACAGAATTTTGACGCTTCATCGATACTTTTTGAGCAGCTGTATTAAGACCGCAATTTTTAAGATTATTGAGTCACGCTTATAAGAAAATTCCGACTTATTTAGTATCAGAAGACTGCGGATGGAAGAAAATAAACTCCAAATACAAGTTCCACTGGTTCGATGGGCTTCAAATACTAATGATACCATATAATGCCAAAACGTTATTATTGATCAAGAACAGTCTAAAAGTACAAATCTTTGCATACGCTTTCAATCTCATACTTGTTAAATATTCATTTCTAGTTTTTAATGTCGTTTTTCAGTGGATATCAAAGGAATCGAATCTGAATATGATGTCGATTGCTAAAGTGAAGAAGATATGCAGTACGATGATAAATCCGATGTAAACAGCGGAATAGAATATCTCCAATTTTTCATACTATTTTTTTTGTTAATAGAATACTATATTCTACAGTAAGTATTGGAATGGCCCTAATTTCACACGAGCGAAAGGAGGCGAGGATTACAGTTCGCGAGTGTGAAATACGCCATTCCAATACATGTTGTAGATTATACTGTCACAAATATGAAATATTTTAAGTAATTAGTATTGACCAAGTCGATGTTCAATTGTCGGACGTGATAGACAGCCTATGTTTGCTAAATGTTCGGTGGTTGCCAGGCATCAACTGTTAGACAATTGAATGTTGGCCAATGGTTGGATTAGGTATATAAGAGCATGAGCTAGGAGAGGAATTCATTCCAGTAAGAGTTACTGTAAGCCAATTAGTGATCATACAAGTGTATAAAGTGAATATTGGCACAGTAACCTATGAAAATAGATTATTTACAATAAAATTTGTTTTCTTTAACAAGGCTTTGGAAACTCATCAATATTTCAGAAGAAACTTTGAAAATTTTGAAATGACAAATGCAAAGCCAGAAAAGAATATCTAAATTGTTGAGACGTAATCATAGCTACCAAAACCAACAGCTTTTGATTCGTCGAAATAATTCTACTAGTCTAAGATCCGAATTAAGAACGACTATCACCCATCTGATGAAGCAATGAATTTTTTTTGAATCAAATTTAGTATATAAGACTATACATCGTGAATGGGTTAACTAAAAAATTCCTGGCAAGGCTATGATTAATTAAAAATTGAAAAATGACTTTTTATTTGACACTGCACTCATGAGTTCAATGAATAAATTTAATACCAATCGAAAGTATGAAGCCTGAAGTACAAGAATAGAAAATTATTTATAATAAATTTTCACTTATGAAAAGTCTTTATTTAATGCAGTAGAATATCTGTAGCATTAGATATTTAGAAAATAAAAAATGACGTTTTCATAATACCTGCATTGAAACAGCGCGTTTTCACGCCTGTTTTGTCAGTAGAAACAAGACAATTTCAGACAAATGCGAGTGTAGCCGGGCAGAAACAGACTTGTTTCTGCCCTAGGGGAGAAACAAGCTTGTTTCTGCCCGCTGAATTTGTTTCTTACATCGTTTTATCCCTGACAGAGTCGCATTTGTTCATTGTCTATCTCTAAGTGAAAATCATATAACCTAAGATAATTTGACAGTTGTTGTATTCGTAACTGTAAATTAAATTGAAAAGACGATTAGTTTCAAGAAAAATAGTATTAATATGACAATTTCAAGTACACCACAACATCTTATTGATAAAGCACAAGCAGCTATTCTCGACTTGTTACCTGCGAAATCAAAAGAAAAATATTTACTTTGTTATGACAAATTTGTAATGTGGAAAGTTTCAATGCAGGTATTATGAAAAATACAGTGTGTGGCACGGGACAAAACACGATTTCAGCCGAGGGTTATGCCAGCCCTCGCTTCGCTCGGGCAAGCAACACTCACCCTTAGCTGAAATCGTCTTGTTTCGTCCCTAGCCACACAATATACTATTTCGTCAGAAATCAGATATTCATGGCAATAAAAAACGAATAAAACAAGCTTTCATTCTGACAGTTCAATTCCGTGTTATTATTGCTAATTTTTTTTAGATATTCTACTGCATTAAATGAAAACTTTTCATAATTAACAATTGATTTTAATCATTATTGTGATATGTTGTAATAACACGGAATTGAAGTGTCAGAATGGGAGTTTGTTTCATTCGTTTTCTATTTTCATGGTTATCTGATTTTTGACCAAAATGTCATATTCTATTTCCCAAATATCTAATGCTACAGATATTCTACTGCATTAAGTAAAGTCTTTCCATGAGTGAAAATTTATTTTGAACAACTTTCCATTCCTGTACTTTTGCTCTAAAATATACTGGAGAGCCAATATCCGCACAATTTGGAAATCCCATGTTAAACTCCCATGTTTCTCGTTTCGTAAAACTTACCAGTCACTCTTAAAAAATTGAACAGGGAAACATCAGCTGTATTCTTTCGTTCACGGAGTACTGATCTAACTTATCTGGTTCACTATGTGCTTGTTCTTTCGTTTACGGATAAGTTACCCCCACTCCAAATTTCAACTACTCCAGATCACCAACAACTCCTCTAAAGAAAAGCTAGAGGAGTTCATGTGGTTCATATGTATTCAAAAAACGGCGGAGCTAGTAGCATTTGAATCATAAGAAATGAAAAAATAATCTTGAAATAGCTTTGGTTAGGCAAAATGGAAAGTTTTGTGATAATTCATCCTGAAATTGAATTATAATTATTAAACAGATGAAAAAAACTACATGTATTCGTGTTTTGTATATTTAAAAGATAATTTGTAGTAAACTTTTCTGATAATTCATAATTAAACGAAATTTTAGGTCATTAATCACAGACAAACGCAGACTCAACAAATGTTTGGTGTTCTTTCGACTACAACAGATCATATGATCTCGACGCCATTTTAAACTGATCTTTAGACTCAGTTGGATCAGTAACCCATGAACGAAAGAATACAGCTATCATTAGATAATAATTTCTCTAATGTCCGGTTTTATGAAGGGCGGAGTAATTTACTACTAGAGTAAATAAAATTTACTCCGTTAAATGACAGTCGATTTTTTGACAGCAATGAATCTGTTGTAATAAAGAAATTCAATACGATTAGAATTTGTTGAGTAGAATAAATTTATTTTGAGAGTAAATTTACTTGGTCTTTTATAGAACCGGTCATAAGTTAATAAAAGCGTTACGTGCGGGAAAACCTGTGAATAAGAAAGATCGTTTTAATGTCGATCAAACTGAATTTTCTCTGCAACATGATTGTTTATTTCGTGGTCAAACAGTTGTAATACCACAAGAATTACGTAAAAAAATTTTAAACGAATTGCATTCTGCGCACACAGGTATAGTTAAAATTAAACAATTAGCCAGAATTACTGCTGGTGGCCCAGGATTTCAGAAAATATTGAAAATGAAGTTAAAAACTGCCTGCAATGTAACAAATTTAAAAATAATCCTCCAAGGTTTCCATTCCATCCCTGGAAAAAGGCCACTAAGCCTTTTCAAAGAGTACACATTGATTTAACCGGACCGTTCAAGAACTGCTATTTTTTTATACTGGTTGATGCATACACACGTTGGCCAGAAATTCATATAGGTTAAAATATGACAGTACATACTACGATACAATTATTAAGGAAAATTTTCAGTACCTTTGGTTTACCTGCTGTTTTGGTCAGCGATAATGCCCCTACATTTGTATCTTTTGAATTCAAAAATTATTTGAGAGCAAATGGAATAATACACAAATTATCTCCTCCATATCTGCGATTAATGGTTTAGCAGAGCGTTATGTACAAACCTTTAAAAATAAACTAAAAGCCTTAAACGAGAATGAAAAAGATACTGAAATAAATTTATGCCAATTTGTAATAAATCATAGAAATACACCTCAAACTGTTACAGGCTTTAGTCCTTCTGTTCAAATGTTTGGCAGAGATTTACGTACTCGACTTGACTTGATGTTTCCTACAGAGATTTCTGAGCGCAAACACTTCGAAAATTTTAATTATAGAATGTTTAAAGTGTGGGAAAGAGTTGCCGTAAAAGATTACTTAAATAAAGATAAATGGCAATATGGTAGAGTACAAAAGAAATTAGGTAATTTGATATACCTAGTTCAATTAGATGATTCAAGAGTTTGGAAACGTCATGTGAATCAGATCAGATCAATTGGTAACGATACACCATTAAAAGTTAATGTTACATCATCTCGACCTCCAGATATGTTTAATTCACCCGTACCGGAAATTAAAAGTTTTTTGAGTAGCAATGTTGTAAATGATACGATTTCGGATGTGCCTGATTCTGAAAGTATACCTTGCAAATCAGATGACGATTTATCTAAACCAAGTGATACTTGCACTTTGTGAAGATCCACACGTGTTGGAAAATCACCTTCTCGTTTAATTTATAATTGACAATTCGAATATTATTATATATATATAAAGATGTGCACATAAGTTATGTATGTATTTACTCTAACAAAGGTAAGAGTTGCTATGTTTGTTGAATTTTATATATATTTATATCTTTCAATATTTATAATTGTTGTTGTGCTACCATCTGCGAGTCCACACTGAACTTATTGTACCACCGGAAAAACGTTCTTCTTGACAAGCAAGCAAGCAGACATACTGGCATGCACATACGTTAGTAAACGTGGGTAAATAAAATTGATAAACTATATAACAATTTCATTCTACCTCGAAAACACAACAATATCGTACATAGTAACGTATCATACGGACCGAATTTGTTAAGCGCTCTTCATCACAGTCTGCCTCGATGTTATCTTCCGTTTTTCCCTCTGCCATTCAGCACATAGCTTCGTTGACAGTTACGCAATTATTACCAATAATTGCAGTAGTGAACCTCAACATTTTTCTTTCGGAAAAGTTAACGCCTCCTTGTTGCAGTCTGCCAGCCCTTTCTTATCCACTAAATTATACTATCGTTTTCCACGACCTGTCTGATCTTCTATTTCTTAATAATCATAGCATTACTCTCGTAGCTATATAATAGATTTATGTTAATTCGTCAAATGTATATCATTACACATTCGTGCATATTTCATAAAAAATACATGAGAATATTATAAAAATTTAACTACAAATAGACAAATTGCAATAGAAAAAACTCACCCCCTTATTCTTAGTATTGTACCACCCAGAATCCATTCTTCATAAAATAATTTTTAGTTCTTTCACTGCACTAGATCAAGAGAACCGTACACTTTACTTACTATACATAAACTAATAAATATTGATGTATAGATATTTGCAAGTTATTCAAATTATCAAGTCAGATCAAGTTCATTAGCTGACTGTAAATGAAAGAGCCGATAAAACAAAGATTTGAATGGCTTTAAATTATGGAATATAATATGTAACGTTTTTATGGAAGAGCTTTTTAATCACGAGCGTGCCTTGAGAGTTTATAAAACAAGTACCCTACACCTACTTGATATTTTCTGCACAAATTAATTTTTTCAAACTATTTTGAAAGGAATGTCGAATGTTAATATCAAAAATAAAATAAATATCACAAAATAAATTGTGACAAATGCTGTAAAACATTTGGATAATAAAAATCCAAGATGATAGTGTCAAAACTGACTTTTTGATTTGAAATTTTGTGGAGCAAACAAATAAATGTTTCAGAATTTCAATTTTTTTAATAACAAAAATAATTGAAGCTAGTTTTGGCTCGTGCTCAATAAGCCTATGCTAATTCCAAATCATGTTTATTTCACAACAGTTTTTTGAAATTAATTTGTATTGTCTCAAATTATTTTTGTATGCAATTTGTTTTATAAATTCTTTAGAACGCTCGTGATTAAAAAGCTCGTTTAAAAAATATTACATATTATATTGCATTAATATATTTTAAAATAATTGAAAGGTTTTTTGGTTTTAATTCTGCGTATATTTATTCTAATTTTTTGCCGTTTCAACTCTCTATCCAAGAGTCTTCATCAGAAACAATGATACAAAAATAAACAAATGCAAGTATCTAGATAATTAAAAATATACAGAATATTAGATGTGAAAACGTGGAATCCACATTTAGTTCAGAAAGAACTAAATTCATCTAGAATCCATTCAATATCTGAGAAAAAACCACGAGCCACAACCTCAAACAAAGGAATCAATAATATGAGTCTTGACCATTATCATGATGCAAGAAAAAAAAGTTAATATAACACTCTAGGACGATGTTCCGTTTTCGCAGACGCACAGATTTCCAAGGTCCAAACACTATGATAATTTTCAAGTCTTATATTATTGATTTCTCTATTTGAGGTTTTTTCACGTGACTTTTCTTCAGATCTTGGGTGAATTACAGCGGCATTTTGCTTTTTTTTGCACTAAATGCGGAATACACGATTTACATCTAGTATTCTGTATATTTTAAATTATCTAGATACTTGCCTTGTTTAGTTTTTTATCAATATTTCTGATCAAGAATTTTGGATAGAGAGTCGTAACGTCATAAAACATGTATAGATCATATTAAAAGATATTTAATTTTTCGCTTTATCGGCTCTATTATTTACGGTCAGCTCTTGGACTTGATCCGACTTTGAATAACTTGCAGTTATCTGTACATCAATATTTATTAGTTCATGTGTAGTGAGTAGAGTGTACGGTTCTAGTGATCTGGTGCACTGAAAGAACTAAAAACTATTTCATGAAGAATGGATACTGCGGGGTACAATACTAAGAATGGGGGTGAGTTTTTTCTATGATGACTTTTGAGTTTGTAGTTACATTTCAAAATATTGGCATTTATTTTTATTAAATATGCACAAATATAATGCAATTGATTTAAAATATCTTGGATGGCTCTATAAATGGGCTTTCTGAGCTGCGGCCTAGGGCCCCGTGAATATAAAGGGTTTCCAGTTCCCACTGAAGACAATGGACAATATTACAAATTAAAAATAATAATCTAAGAATTTTTTTGACAATATGGCATTTAGTTAGAATGATTAGGTAGGCCCCCCCGTAGTTTTAGTCCAGGGCCCCACAAATTCACAGTCTGGCCCTGGAAAAATCAGACAGGCCATGAAAAACGAAAGTAGTACCTTTGTAGTATTATCATTTTCATTCCGTTTGAAAAGAAATTTCAAAATATAAGTTAATTAAATTTTGAACTATTAATTATTTCAACTATCATTATTAGTCAATTAGCCAGACGACATTTTCGGATCATAATTTTTTAAGCTTCAAAAAAGCTTTAAGCTTGTATGAATGTGAAGAGGATAGAAGATGCAAATATTGTGGAACTAAAGTAAATTTAATTTATATATTATACTGTTTATACAATTCACATAAAAAGTTGAACAAATGGTAAAAATGAAACTATATTTTCGTCTCAACAACAACAAGGTGAAATAAAACTGGATCTCTTTTTGGAAGCACGAAGTTCTAACCATTGTTCTTGATTGGGAACATACATTTCTGCTGGCATAAGTTGTGCATTTTCAGATACTGGTGAATCAGGTGTCGTTTGCTCAGCTAAAAATAAAATGAATTAAATATCATATTTCTTAATATTTATTTTCTTTATACTTTTCTGAACTGTTTTATCAGTCATTTTAATGGGTTCACCAGGTGATCTCAGCAAAAGTCTGCCAACTCCTTCACATCTTCGTAGGACCTCATTTTTCAACATTTTTTTTCTGGTATCTGATTTGACTATTGAGCAAGTAATTAGCCAGTCACCAACTGAGGCGAAGTCTCGTAAAAGTTGATAGGCACCGTAATGTGAAAATCTAATTTTATTCATATAAATGTGATCCAGCCAGGATTCACACATGATTCTCAAAACCATATTACTTATTTGGTCGTTATCTGTAGCTGCCAAAACAGGTAACAATACTCTATCTACAATATATAAATATATATACATATATTTATAATTTGCCGATAATATTAGGAAACGCCAAGAATTTTTTTCTGAGCATATTTATTCACATTTAAATATTTCCTACCTAAAAACGTTGCAACATACGGCGTAGCCTTATCTGGAGTATCATAACTAATTTTTCTCCAATATTTTGCGTCAGGAAAAACCATTTGTAAATTTGCCAAACTTATTGTTCTGCATACTATAGCTAAGCAACACACACATTCTTCTGGCAGTTTCTAGAAATATTAAAATCGTTATTACACTACCCAAATACACAAAAGCATTTCTACATTTATTTTCAAATAGTTTTTCGAAATTTGTATTCATTTAGTGTTTGAAATATATTTTTTTAAATAATCGTAACATTTCTTCAGAATAGGGTCTGCCACAATTTTGACACTAATTTTTTTTTTGTTATGGGAAATCGTTGTGATTGGCAAATACGATTTTAAAATGAGCGACGTTTGAAAAAGTCACGAAAAACTACTATGTTGTAGTGACGTCACTATGCACGTTGGCACTCAGCTGTAGCAATGCTTACAATGGAGTCAGCGAAAAAGAACCCTGGTTCTAAGAAAAAAAACCGCCAAATTAGTATTGTACTAGGCCTGGATGTGATAGTAGCAGTCATCGCAAACCAAATAAGTTGTTTATAAACGTCCCAATACAGGAGATTCGAAAAAAGAGGTTACCTAAAATAAATCCGACATGATACCACGAGTGTCTCCTTTGACTTTCCACTTATATTTCAATGTAAATACATAATTTCAATACATTAGTGACAAAAAACGATAAACAAAATTGGTTGTCACCGTTAAGATAATTTCAAAACAGTTTTAAGAGTTCCATTCTTAAACGAAAAAACTTTCATGAAGCTTCCAAATTACAACAAATAAATATTGCATTGTTAATATTTGTCTTCAACGTGATAAGGTTGAATGCCATGTCTACAAAATATTTATAGGTTAACACTGAATATTCACGTTTCAGATGCCTTATAACGTATTAAAATTGATAAATTAATAAAACAAAATTTTGCTACACTATGCACACTAAAATAGACGTTATATTGAAGAAAGAACCATGATAAAGATTTAACTTTGGACTTTAACATCATTCGTTTCAGCTGCGTTAAAAAACTCACTAAAAAGTCGGCAACCATTAACTCGTGAACCTCTGGCCAATTAACTGACTGTTGCTCTATGAACCCATATTGTGTCTGATTATATTCTAAGTCGAATTGATTCACAGTTCCTATCTCTTATGCACTGATTCCCGATCGCCAGCATGCGTTATGACATCACAGCGGCGTTTGGCCAATAACATCGTTCCGTTGGTCACGTGACAAAATTTGAAAATTTTACGATTTTGTATATTATTTGTTGACATATCGCAATAGAAAAAAGTTTATTTAATTTGATGTTCAATTAGAGGTTATACAACTTACGTTGAGACACAAAAACCTATATGAATTTTTTTCAGGAAGATCCTATTCAATTACAGTGTAGTCCATTTAATACGACTTCGTATATAAAAACCAACTGTTTTTAGTGACGTGAGTATAGGCATATGTTTGGTTCTAATATGAGCCACTATGAAAGTACATCCGTTTATTACTACTTCGCTTATAGCGACCGACCGCTTTTAACGATGGCATTTGACACAAAATTGTCCGGTTACAACGACGACGATCAGTAATTTGAGGGTGATGAGTGAGTACGCGTACCAAAATGGCTTCTTCAAGACAAAAAAGTTTCTCCTTTGAAGAAAAAAGTGTTGTAATACAACGTCAGAAGCTTGCGCGTCGAATATATGTAACGATTGCAAAGGAATTCGATGTAAATCATTCGACAATATCCACAATTAAATAAAATAAACACAAGATAGAACATTTGTTAATTTTTTTTTGATAAAAAACAAAAAATTAAATTGTCGTTGCGTTTAGTACATCTTCCGGCTAGTAGGGCGTCGTTTTAACCGGATTCTACTAAATAAATAGCTTTTAAATTTAAAATCTGTAAATTTTTTTTTTGTCGTTTTAATCCTTCCATAAGGGTCATACTCAAGTTTGAATAATGAGTTCAACATCAAGTACAGAATGGGCAATAATCCTCTGGCTTGTATTAAAGATTTGAGGAAAACCCACGTGAAAGAACCTCAAACAGATGAATCAATAATGAGAGTATTTACATCCTTGTATTATATTAATTAATTCTATTTTCTCTTGATTTTTCAGAATAATGATCGTCAAGACTCATATTATTGTAACGAAATTCAAACTCTTTATATTCAAATAATTAATTCTTATCTTAGGCTACACTTATATAACTCAAATATGCACTATTTAATGTTTTTTCTCATAATCGATGCTAAAATTACACAACTAACACTGTTCTATTATTTTTACCGAGCATTGTCTTCCATTTATTTCCATGGCTTCTTATTTATTTCCAATCTACTAACCATTATTACTTTTACGCACTCCGGCTATTACTCCGATTTTCTCTACTATAATCTAATCAGTTCCCGGTTTATATATTCATGGTAAACTCTCGAATCTTCGAGAAATTTTTATTCGGTTTCATCATCACGTCCTTGACACATATTAGACAATTGCGTTGGCCAGACAACAGCTCTATTGCGTTTGTCACTCGTTTAACCGGCGTCTACTCTTTAGGAGCACTGTTCGTTACTATAATGATTCCCTGTTTGAGGTTCTCTCACGTGGCTTTCCCTTCTAACCTCGGGTAAATGTCAGAGGATTATTTTTAATTCTGTACAAAATATGAAACTCAGTTTCTATATCTAGTCTTCTGTATATTTTTGTATTATGTAGATTTTTGCCCTGTTAATTTTGTATCATTCTGAGGATGATTCTTGGTGAAAGGATCGAAACGTCAAAAAATAAATAAATATACAGAATTTAATCAGAAAATCATTTGTCTTCAGAAATGTTTTATGGAAAAAAATTATAATAATAAAGAAGAATTGAGGAATTGACTTACTTTCAATTTTAGTATATTATCTTTGACTTCTGAAACCAGTTTGGCTCTCATGTTAGCACAAACATTTGTATGTTCTTTTAGTTCGTCTTTAATTATTTCATCGGTATGATCTGCTAGTCTCAAATCATTTAACTGAGAAACACAATTGGCTATATCACACTGAGTAACATTGAAAAAATTAAAAACATTCCAATTGTTGGCTAATCTTTTTGTTTCCGTTTGTGCCCACATTCTAGTTGTATGTACAGAGTGATCTAAAAATTAAATACATTAAATTATGTCCTTCAATTTAATAAAATCATATTACCAAGTCTATGCAAAATTGGTATTTGTTCAACTAAAGGTAGTTCTTCTAAAGGAGCACCAACTATCCATTCGCTGGTTATTTCACACTGATTACTCAACGAGACAAGATCATTGAGCATTTCACTAAATAAACGGCCTGTGCTTGAATTATTCGGTGTTTTAGATGCAACTAAAGCTGAACGAAAGTTTTGATCCCATGATGTGGAAGTTACATGAACTCCTAAAGCATCTGCCAAAGTTTGTAGTGCTGATAAAATAAATCCTGGTATTTCAACTACAAAAAATAAATATTTCACATATATTGCTATTAATTAATAAATATAAGTTTTTTTTTGTCAATATTGGGATTGAGTTACATGTCATTTTTCTGACCATACCAAACACGATGGCATTAATCGCTTCGAAATTTGATAAGTCGAGTAATTTGCTTTTCGAAATTTGCCTTTAAAACAGAATAAAATCAAACCATAAGGCCATCGCAGCCCTTTGCCCACGACCGTTATTATAAGTGTTTTATTAATTTATGGTTATTATCAGTGCCGAGCTATATATTAGGCACACTAGGTATCTTCAGATTGAGAGATTGTGTCTGACAGATTTCTATCAATCAACATAATTTGGGATCAAAATTAAATTCAAACTTTTTGATCCTCTTCACGACCGCGAATGTTTAATGACGTCATCCATGAATTTTAGTAAAATATATATGATAGTTAATAAATATAAATAATTTGAATTATTATAATAATCATAATCATTATTATAATAATTGAAATTATTTATTAGGTCTCGACCATAGTGGAATGTACTGTATATTATATAACAAAATTACCTAGCGGTATGAACTGCATAATCCATTCCCTCAAATGTTGGCTTGAATGTGGAGGTCTTGTAGAAAGAGGAGAGGGGCCCCACCACAAAACAATATGTTCTAAAAAATTTCCTACTTCTGCCCACAAAATTTTGTCGTAGTAGTCTAAAACTTTTTCTCTGGCTTTTGTATTTATTTTTATTTCACCTGTCATATCATAAAACTTTAAATGCCATTCATCCTTATTCTTTTATGAATTTACCATTTTTATTTTTTCTTATGCCATCACTGCCCAAAAATTGTGGCGTGATTCTGATTGTAACTGTTAATAAAAGAATAACGTTATTTTCTTCATTTGCAATCATATCTTCCATGCTGCCAAAACTAGTTTCATTAGTTTCAGTGCTTTTGGTAGGTGATGCATTGTTTTTATTCAAATCGTTGTTTTCATTATGCTGATTAAGAGAATTATTATGCATTATAATAGGAGATTGATCGTCTTTTGATGGAGTCATGTGCTTCGTAAGTGCTCTAAAAGTTGAACATGTTATTGGAAACGTAAATTTCAAACAAATAAAAAGCCCGGTTCCTATAACACGCTTCGACGATTCTTCTAAATGGGAACCGGGCTTCAGATAACTGACTTGTAAATTTCAATGCTGGAATTCGAGCTCGTTTCGTCATCATGATATTCAGTTGACTTATAAGTGTTCAATAAACAATCAATTAATTGATGACAGCATATTTCTGCTCTATTTTGTGCCATAATTTGTAAAATTTTAGTTATTGATATTTTTCGTAACGGGTACAGTACATATGCACATGTATTACTGCAAACACTGACGTTTTTAATATATTTTTCATCCAGTTTAATGCATTGATTATATAAATTTGCCAATCTGAAAACAAAAATTAATAAGCCAATAATAGTACTACAAATTGCACTGACATTAAAGTTATTTCCAGAATTCTTTCTCCATAATACACAAACAAATGAGCTGTTTTGTTCACTAGGAGTTGCATTAAGTAAGCTAATTTTAATTTGATCTTCCATAATATCTCCTTAGTCTTTTCCATTCTGAAATATGTTATTTTTGGATGGTGCGCTTTTAATTTAAGATAGATTTTATTGTATGAATCTACAGTTGTCCTCATTTTTAAAACAATCAATTCTAAATCCTAAAACAGAATACGAATTGATGCAAAAAATTATATTTTTAGGATGTTTAAAGCACCCAACGAAAATACAGTAGATATTAAGATGAAAACTTACGTCTGTTCCAAACGGTATATCAATAGAGCTTGTATAAATTTTTTTGATATTTCTCCGCTTCAAATCACTTAAAAATATTCCTAAATTTTCTACCAAATTTTCAGACTCCATTTGCAGCTGTTTGCATTCTAAAAATAATGATGAATTTTGTTCACTTTCAAGCGGTAACCACTTGAGTATATTTATTATTGCTCTCGTCATATAGAATTTTTTTTTAAACTGTCTTCTATCACAAAAATTTAAATGCACTTTTTATTCGCATTTTATATTTCGATTGGTTGTCTATTGTATATTGTCTTTGTGTAAAGGAAATATACCACTTGCAGACAGTTTTCATGGTTCACAGGTTTGGCTGTCTAATGAAATGCAGCATAAATAATGCGTCAGGTTTGAAGGCCAATGTTCTACAGTATTAAATCGATAGTTCGTACAACTAGTACCATTTTAAATATAAAACTGTTCTCTCAATAACTTTCCTCGAATCATTGGAAATAAAACAATTTATGTTTATGTGGTTGCATGAAACTCACTTTACATATTTTTAATTAATTGTTGTTGGGATTACTGTTTGTTTATTTGAATTTTAGGTGTTATGTTCGTCAAAAAATTATTGATCCAATAAGCCATTTGATTCGTCGCAAAATAAGAAAATTGCTAGCTATCACTTTATTGATGGATTTTTCCTTTACGAGTCCACGTGGACTTATATACATTTTTCCAATAATATCGAATATTCTAACAAATCAGAATTGTAACAATGATATTTTGCAGCAGTGAGCTAGCATTCAAATGTCTGACAATTAACATTTTCTAGATTGTTCGCGAATGCTAACTTATATCATAATTACAATAAATTATTAA
Organism: Dromius quadrimaculatus; assembly: GCA_963989225.1. Taxonomy (NCBI): domain Eukaryota; kingdom Metazoa; phylum Arthropoda; class Insecta; order Coleoptera; family Carabidae; genus Dromius; species Dromius quadrimaculatus. Next base: position 13,481,763 of record OZ022327.1, on the reverse strand, counting down.
ATGAATAACAAACTTAAACAAATATTAGTGTACACTAATAACCTCAGAGACATTTCATATTTGTGACACTATGATATTGTGAATGACAATTTTTAGAAATAGTATTTTGCAGCATCTTGGCTTCGTAATAAAACAAGATTACTTTTTTGACCATATCAGCTTTATTCACAATTTAAAGTGGTTGAAGCTGACTGAATTAGTGAATGTAAGTAGTGGAAATAAAGAAATTCAGTCAATTATATATATTTTTTTCTTTTCTAACTCTACAATTTCGGCTATATCTTAGCCATTTTCAGAAGCGAAAGGAATTAATTAGCATAAATTTGAATGCATGTATAAATATTGTCACAAATTTTATTGTGATTAAATTATTGTTGCAGGTTACAGTGCAAATATTTATTTTACAAACTCGCACAGTTACTAAATCATTACAGTAATTCTTATTCATTAATTTCTTTCCCGCTAGTTAACGCGATTTATAAACTTTTCTCCAACAATGGGCAATCATTCGAAAGTCTGACAGTTGATGAGCAAGTTAATATACAGCAATGAGAGATATTTATTTTTGTAGGACATTGAACACTCTACAAAAAAAACTCTTGTATGATTTTTCGATAAATTAATTGGTTTAAAAGTTATTCAAGGTTAAAGTTGAACTTATAGTAATATTTCAGATTTTTTCTTACTCTGACAGCAAAATTATCATTATTTATATAAAAGTAAATAGTTAATTGTGAAAATACCGAATTTTGACTGTATTATAGATAAAATTATCGTAAAAAATTCAGATAACTGAAAAATAATGTAACTAATGATTTAAGTCAAGTTCAAATTTTTGAAATTTATCGGGAAAAATGTGAAAGATTGGATACATTTTTCAACATTATTATTGATTAGCATAATTCATTTTACTTAACATTCTGTGATGGCATTTGTGGTTTTTTTATCCTCACTAGAATTTTAATAACATAAATTATCTTTGATCTTCGTGCTTAGCTAGAATATTATGCACATGCGTAGCTACGAATTTTATTTTTTCATAAAAATAATTGCTAAATGAATTTTTGTATCATTAACTGTACTGAAAAAAAATTTTCATTGTACAAAATTTTATAAAACTGCATACAATTTTGTAGAATTCCACAGAAATAGATAGATTATGTGAAAAAATGTAATTGTTCTAGAATTGGGTAAAATTAATACCAGATTCTTGGAAGGTAATACAAAATTTTTAATTTATCTAAATCTCGTGTCAATATTTTTTCTTATTTCTTTTCAATAATTTTTACTTTTTCAATAACATAATGGAAATCACATATTTACTTTTTATAAACAATGATAATTTTGCTGTAAAAGTAAAAATTTATGAAAACTTACTATCAGCCTTATTCATAGTAGAATAAACTGGGTTTAAACGTGGTTTATTTTTAGATCCGTTTTAACTCTCATTCATAGATGCGGTTTAAACCAGGTTTAAATATTTAAACCTTCTCGAACCCAGTTTAAATATATTTTAAACCTAACCTACCTGTCAAAAATCAAGAACTGAAGTGACATGTTATTGTAAAAGTGTATATTTATTTTTATTAGATCCTGTAAAGATGATTATTGTTGTTACAGATATTCACTGCGTTAAATTATGTCATATTTTCATTAAAATCAAAGGAAGCAAAAATAAATTCTGGAGAATATTTCGTATAAAACATCAAATTCACTCTATTTGAATGCAATATACACAACACACAATTGCAGCATATCAAGAAGTAGAAGATCTTTATGTAGCATTTGCATGTTGATCCTGATTTGAAATATTATTAAATACTTGACAAGATCAAATATATATCAAATAAGAAAATGATATGGAGATAGATAATAATTTATTCATGAATAATAATAATACTCAAAATAATAATTACTAGAACTATCAATTATTCATCATCTTCTTCACGATGATGATTCGTTTTTTTTTAATTACAACAAAGAATTCAACAAAGATCCCTTCAGTTCCTACATAGATGAAAAAAGTTATGAGTTTGGTTGATTACAATAATAGAATAATCAATAGATATGATCATATTTCTTGGTTCTCAATCAAATCAGGAAAAATAACTATGAATTGGACTAAATCAAATAAGCAAACAATTTTCAAAGCCTATGAGTCAGAATTCTTGAATCTGTTTTAAATTCAGTTTTGTTAGACCTAGTTTAGAACTGGTTTAAATATCTTTATGAATTGATTTTTTAGACTAGGTTTAAACTAGGTCTAGTAAACCAAGACCTAAACCTGGTTTTATATGTCTTACTATGAATAAGGCTGTAAGTTTAACTTTAACCTTGAATAACTTTTACCCAGCGAATTTATCAAAAAAACATTGAGAGAGTTTTTTTGTAGAGCGTTCAGTTTCCTACAAAATATATATCTCTCATTGCTGCACATCAACTTGCTCAAGAGAAATAAAATTGAATGTACAGCGTGCCGAAGCCCCATGTTATTAGCATGGGAAATGTATCATCTTTGTGGCACGGTTTAATATGAATATTAAGGGCTTATATGGGCCTGATATTTTTTTTACGTCATAAACTAAAAATTTAGGGCGCGTTGCTAGAAAAAAAAACCAAGTTGGTAAATAATGGACATCCTAATATACAGGGTTTGCAACAATACGCGGAACATAGGAGTTTAGCGTGCGATATTTAAAATGCGCGGATATTGGCTCTCCTGTATGTTTTAGAACAAAAGTACAGGATTGGAAAGTGGTTCAAAATCAATTTTTACACATAAAAAGCTTCCATTTAATGTAGAAGAATATCTGCAACATTAGATATTTAGGAAATAAGATATGACATTTCCGTCAAGAATCAGATAGCCTTGGAAATAAAGAGCGACTGAAACAAAATCTTATTCTGACAGTTCAATTCAGTGTTATTACAATAATTATTATCAATAATGAAGAGTTGTTCAAAATCAATTTTTACTCATGAAAAGTCTTCATTCAATGCAGTAAAATATCTATAGAATCTAATGAAAATCAGCAATAAAAACACAGAATGAAAACTTTTTCCATTCGTTTTTTATTCTCATGGCAATTTGATTTTTGACGAAAATGTCATATTCTATTTTCTAAAGATCTAATGCTACAGATATTCTACTGCATTAAATGAAGACTTTTCATAAGTAAAAATTTATTTTCATCAACTTTCCATTCTTGTACTTTCGCTCTAAAATATGCCGTAGAGCCAAGATCCGTAAATTTTGAAAATCCCATCATGTTGAACTCCTATGTTCCGCGTTTCGTTGCATCTATATATATATGCATATATATAATCACTTAAGTCATAGATATATGCTTATCGTTATGATACGCGCTAGTAGTTTTTTTTTTCAAAATTGTTGCAACTAATTTATAACACATTTATCTTAATAGAAGATAACTTATCATAATTATTTCATATATATATATATATATATTTGTTTTTGTATATTACTTTTGGAAACTAAAGTTTTCACACATGTGTTATTGGTCGTAAGTAGTAAAATAGGTAAAATATATGTAATACAAAAAACTAAATTTCAAATTTAAGTTTTCAATAAAATGTCGATGAATAATCCTGAGCTGTACATGGAAGAGCATGCCGTAACAATTAGAGATGGTAAAGAAATGATGCAGTACATGAAAATCGATCACTGGAAAGATTATGGGCAAAATATTCTTGATATTGGCTGTGGTCCTGGTGACTTGACATGGGACATTCTTCGGCCACATATTCCGCAAGGAACAAAAATTTACGGATGTGATATATCACAAAATATGATTGAATATGCCAGAACAAAATATCCTGGTATAGATTTTTTCATTTTGGATATTGGAGCAAAAAAATTGTCTGAAAATTTGATTGGCACTTTTGATCATATATTTTCCAGTTATTGTCTACAACGTATTCCAGATCAAAGGTATCGATCGATTATATATCATGTTACTAAATAACGGTGGTATTATTTAACAATTTAATGTACGACTAGCTTATTTTTATATTTGATTGCCAAGCAATATGCGAACCCTGACAATCAAATTCTTGAGTTTCATTTCATGCATTGCTAAGGCGAGTTATTTTATTCAACCTCTTCAACATTTGAAAGCATATAATGACCTAACAAGAAGATTCCAATCATCAAAAGCCGAATGAGATATAATATTTCGGGTCCGCAAACATGTGTTCATTTAAAAAAAATTTGAAAACTCTCAAATGTAACAAAAACATATTTACAGGCAAGCAATGAAAAATATCAATGATTTATTAAAACCTGGAGGAGATTTCTTCACTTTTCATCTAATAAATACTCAGTTGTATGATGCAATATATAAGGCTGCATCTCAACAGAAATGGAAGAAACACACCGAAAATCTCCAAGCATATGCTGATTTCGGAACCAATCAACATGATAATATAGAAGCACAATTAAAAAATATCCTTAACGATGTTGGTTTCGAAGTGTCAATGTGCAAGGTATTCCGAACAGAGGATTTTTATCCTAATTTGGAAAGCGTTAAAAGTATTTATAAGCCCATGTGTACGTATTAAACAAATTTTAAATTTTAATGTTTTTTTCAGAACTTCTCACTTCTATAAATCCATACATTCCAAAAATACCTCAAGATTTGCAAGAAGAATTAGCTGAAGACACAATGCAAGAAATGATCAAAATTGTTGCTACTCAAAATTGCAAACATATTATGATAAACTCTGATCTGGTTGTGATAAGTGCTACAAAGAAAAATTTAAATTGATTATTTGTTTTGTAATGTTATATTTGTAAGTTCTGATTGCAAATTATAATTATTCATATTGACTAATATTTTTCATGCATACTATATTATTTTTTTTTTATTGTAATCTGTTATGTTTTATTCATATTGCATTATTTCTTCAATTCGTTTATTTCGTTTTTTTTTTTCAAGATTTTGTCGCTGCTTTTTTTAGGTTATTCATTTCTGTAGCATTTAGCATTTACTCGGTTTTTTTCTTTAGGAGCCATACTTCACTTCCATATGTCATAATACTGTAACGAAACTGGACTCTCGATCGTAAGTTAATAATTTATTTTTACCTTAGGTTACATTTAAATAACTAAAATTATCCACTATTTAATGTTTCTACTTATAATTGACCTGAAAATAGTCATTTCAATACTACACTTATTTATTATTCTCCCATCATCACTGTCTTTCATATATTTCCACGGCTTTTTATTAATTTTCAAGTGTTTCTTTATATATTTTTCACTCTTCCCATGTATTTCCACTGTTTCATATCGCCCAGTTCACTTTTGCGCGGTCCGTAACTGACCTACCCAACAAATATTACTTCTACGCGCTCCAACTATTATTTCAACTTTCCCATTCCTTACTCAGTTCCTGTTCCCGCTTTATACAACCACAGCTACGGCTCTCGAATTTCCAAAAAAATTTCATTTGGTCTGATGTCACCACGTTTTTCATATGCGATATTTGTCAGTTGCGTTGGCCATACATACAACTCTATTGTGTATGCCACCCGTTCAACCAGCGGGTTGAAATAGGACACTGTTACAATATTTTTAACAACCGTGTTATATATTCTTATCTTATTATCTCTTGTTATTTATTCGTCCCACAATGTTCCGTAAAGAAGTGCTATTATTTTCTTGCTTGTGCATTTCTGCCTTTTATACCCTAGTCTAAATTTTCATTATTTGTAATTTTCATACCCAAGTACTCATATTCATTGTTCTATCTGCTCGTTATTTTCTAGTATTAAGTCTGTTTTCTCGTTAGCAATGCATATACTCGTTTTTTTTTTTATGTTTACTCCTAGTTCAAATTTAAAGTATTGTCATTTAATAAATTTATTAAATAATATTGTTCTATTAGTGTTGAGGCCGGTGAAGGAAAGGTTTATTACTTTCCTTGATCTAGATAGTATGTTTTAGGTTTTAAATATCGTCGTCTTGGTGGTGAAGTGAGCTAAGTCATACACTTACTAATGTGGCGTAGCTCTTTTCACCACCAAGACGACGATATTTGGAATCAAAAGATCTATTAAAAAACATAAACTTCAACAATGGAAACGTAGCTATAGGAAGTTACTTGTAAAACAAGGGATGTTAGCAAATCAGTTGCAATCGGTACTCAATATAGTAACATCACTTATTGGTAGTGTTTTTATAAGTTACAATCGGTAACTCAAGATAATAACATCACTTATTGGAGATGTGTTTATAAGTTGCAATCGGTAACTCAAGCCAGCAGTACTTTATTTGGAAGTGCTGTTTAATAGAAAAATTGCAATCAAAATAGTTTTAATACACAATTCAAAGAAGCAGGACGTGAGTCGACGGCTGCTTCATTTTGGTGTCTGTCCACTAATGAGAAACAGTGAATTAATCGAATTCACTGCATTGGAACTCAAATCAAAGAAGAGTCTCAACTTGAAAAAATTGTATTGAAAAGAATTTAGCCTTTTATGGAAATAATTACATCGAAATTTGGATTTGAATATTGTTTGGTAAATGGTATCAAAAAATCAAGTCGAAATTTGCGGATTAAAAAAGGTAATAAACTATTTTCTTTTACCATAGCCAATTACTTTCTCTATCGTATCGTAAATTTAATTATACAGTCCACTAAAATGTGGCTTATTTAATAAAAGCCACACTAATGAGTTTTCTTGCCTATAATTTATATTGTCGCAATCTTGTGCCAGCACTATTTACTGTATTAAAGAAGAAATCACACAGATAAAAATTTCACACAAAAACTGTGAAATATGTGAAGTGCTGTGCTATGGAACATTCAAAAAATGAATAATTCTAAAAAAGAATTGTTTTCCATAGAAAATTCAAACCTAAGAGTCGGGGCTGAAGCCACCATCATCTTAGATCGGAATGCAACTGTAGACATATGTTTCGTCCTTATTAGGACTCTTTAAGTACAGTATAGCCAAGCCCAAGATAATCAAGATTTACTGTATTGTCTCCAATTGGTATTGATAAATTCACATTTTATTGTCCAATATTTGAACGTATGTTCTAAATAAATTTTAGATAGCATATCTGTTCAAGAACTTTTGTAACTTTGAAGCCTATAGTTAGATCTTTCTTTATCTTGATTTATGTTATTGCATCTATGTATAGTGATTTTATGGCTTTTATAATTTCTACGTTAATATTTGTATATTCTAGTATCTATATATTAACACGTGAGGAGATAGCTTTGTATCATTTTTTAAGCTTATTGCGCGCTCGAAGGAATGTGAGATTTGGCATACTTGAAGTTTATATGAAGAAGGAGTGCAGACAGCTGAAATTATATACAGAGTGTCCCATTTCAATTTACCATTGAGAACGATATTATTTTCCGCTGGAATATTATCTCGAAAAATATACACCGAATGGAAAAATGTTTGACATCTAGTTCTCATTTCCTCGGGGTGGAGGAGGTGGGGGATAGAAGGAAGTCACGTTGAAATCTTAAATGGAAACCACTATTTTTATTTTCTTTTATTTTGGCTGAAGAGAAAGCTTTGGGCCTCTTTTCAAGCATATTGCGCGCACGAAGGAATGTCAGATTTGACTTTGTATGTAGGAAGAGTGCATACAGCTGAAATTATATACACAGTGCTTTTATTGATTTACTGCTGTAAATAAAATTATTTTTCGAAGTAATATCTCGAAAAATATTTTGGAGAAGGAGTGCAGACTGCCCAAATTATATACAGATTGTCCTATTTTAAATTACTATATATTATATACATATATATATATATATATATATATATATATATATATATATATATATATATATATATATATATATATATCAATAACATAGAAGTTATTCCTGGTAACTCGTTTCACTGTTACACCCTATAGGAGACGAGATGTCACGTGACATAAATCATATGGCTGGTTCCTACTAACTTCACTCGTAAGTCTTGCAGCTAATATCTCTTTCTACTAGAACTGTCATTTCGAGAAGAGCGGAAAATTTGAAAAATTATTCATTGTAGAAAAATCATTTTGTGATCGTTGAGTTGTCGTAAAGGAAGTGTTTTGTGGTATTTGACAGTGTTTTTATTTTCAGACGATACCTGCGGAGACATATTGGAAAGGTGCTATTTGGAAATAAATTATATTCAAGCACTAAGTTAATGCCATTTGGTTTTTTGTTTGCCAAACAGATAATGCAGTTGATGATAAAGATCATCCAGTCTGGGTGCCATCAAAAAATCTTTTTGACATTTCAACTAAAGACGAAGGTGAAGATATAAAGTTGGTGAAGCATGCGGAAAAATTGAGAGAGAGATGAAGTATAAATATGGATTAATTGCCATTAACATTTAAAAAAATGCATATTACTATAACATTGAAGATGTATCAATCAATGATTGTAAATTCTTCCATATACGAATTGAATTTTGTTAATTACTTGTTTTACAAGGTATTAGATATTAATTTCTCAAAGCCAACCACTGTTTACTTTATTTCAGCTGGGGAAGATCAGAAATATACGGCCACAGAAAATAGCAATATGAAATATAGATCAATAAGTAACAGTGCGCTCTAGCGAGGCAAATTTTCAGATAATATTATTACCATGAAGTGTTTAAATCCGCATCTATTTCAATTGAAGAGTTATTTGCACGGTTTAAGTGGGTATATGTTATATTTATTCTCTTGAATATATTATGAAAATTAGTTATTATTTCTGTGCAGAAAGGAATTATCTACCCGCATCTCTAGTTGCCGATAGTAGCTGAAATATGTCTTCTTCGGTCGGCGTAGATATTTTGTAAGATTTAATAATTCTCATATGTCCACTAACTTCTCCCCATTTTGCCTTGGGAAACTTCCCACACAGGCTTTACTTCCGTTACGGATACTTTTTCTTTTTGTAATTTCTCATCTTCTACAGCGAACAAAATAGCAGCAAAATGTCTACAAGCCTCACCAAGACCTGCATCGCATCTACAATGACTACAAAGAATTTCTCCTTCTGGCCGAGCTATAATCCAAGACTGTAGAGGTTTTTCATTGAGTCGTTGATAATGCATCACCTAAGACACAAATTGTTCAAAAATTAATATGTTCAAAAATATTAATTCTTTACGTATCAATTCATAGTTATATTTAAATAAATTTGAGTGACCATTTTAGTCAATATAACATGTGTTACTGCTTTATTTTTATTTGCTGTGCATAGCGTTTTAATTGAAGCTATAAAGAATTGGAAAATATATCTTTTTCAATAATATTTCAGGATTTTATGCGTAAAATTTTTTGTTATATAAATATTAATAATAAATGTTCAGTGCATACAAAACTTACCTTTACAAAAATCAAGATATTCTCTTTAAACTTTTTCACCAATAAATCTCCCACCCATCCGCATGACACATATTTATAGACTTCTAAATTCTTGAAAACTCTAAATTCTTGATGTGTATAGCAACTTCTTGTTAGAACTAAATATTTAAAAAATTTATCGTGTAATATTTGTTCCAGTTGTCGTGAAAAACTGGATAAATCACTATTATAAGGATCGACATCTTCAAATTGATTAATTTTATTCAAATAACGAGCTCTCACGTCACTACTTGAAGATTCAAAATATTTAGACATTTCTCAAAAATCACAAATGAACCAAATTAGTTAGGGAAAATGTTTTGGCTCAAACGCTTTTTAAATTTATCGTAATTTCGACTAGGAATTCTTTTGTTCAGAAATCCGCTTAATAAACTCTCAAATATGTAGGTACTTGATTTTGTATTATTCATGTAGGTATAATTCTTCTTTCAGCGAATACATATCTGTACACAATAGTAATAGTAAACAGTTACAAAAATTTTACTATTATAAATATGCAATCTGTTTTGCAAGAGATTGTCTTTGTGTGAAGTATTTTTGCATCGTACTTTAGTTTTAGTGCAAGATCATGCATTTTGGAAAACCAGATATGCATGAGATCATGTTAGGAATATTCACCGTAATAAAAAAAATCATATAAGTAAAACAGAAAGTACAAAAGGTACAGTTCATTGTGGTATTCAATAGTAGAAGAAAATACAAATATTTTAGCGATCTTAAATTACTTGAAAAAAATTAAATATCATGTAAAATATAATTCCACCATATTTGCTTGTAATTCCACTTCAATTTTCTGAATTTTTTTTAGGTTGATAGCAGATATAATTCATGTAACTGAAAAGACCGTATATTTCAAATTATGAAACATACATTTTGAATTCCCGCCCTTCTCAAAGTGACAGTTCTATTTGAAACAGATATTAGCTGCAAAGCTTCGAGTGAAGTTAGTAGGAACCAGCCATATGATTTATGTCACGTGACATCTCGTCTCCTATATAATATATATATATATATATATATATATATATATATATATATATATATATATATATATATATATATATATGTATATATATAAGTTAGGATTAATCGCGACTGCAATTAGTTGAGGAGACAGATATTTTGTAGGCGTAGCAGTCTTATGTTTTAAGCCAAAATAAAAGATTTCTCTTTGAAAATTTAGTCAAGCTTTCTACTTTATTTAAGTCTTAATCAGGATAATTTTTTGTGAGAATAGTAAAAATTAACATTTTTTAATAAATCGGTGATCTTGTAAGAATTTTTGAATAGTTAATTTAGATTTTTATTTCCTGTTTTTTGCACAATTTTAGAACTTTTTTTTTTTAATAATAAATTTATAAATAGTTGCGCTATATATATATATATATATATATATATATATATATATATATATATATATATATATATATATATATATATATATATATATATATATATATATATATATATATATATATACATATATATATATATATATATATATATATATAAATCACCCTATCAATTTGACGTCCTTACAAAGGTGTTCATTTTGGCGTCTACCGAAAGGAACGCGTATAGTTGAGATCTGATCGAAGTATATTACATAATTTCTCATGGGCTCTTCAGATTCCACACAGAAATTCCATTTCACGCAATATTCACTGAGTTCCCATTTCCTATACAATATGACCTCCTTTCATCATAACATCAATGTGGCGTCAATAATATACGTTACATATTGCGTTTATAGTGGCGTCCTATCTATATATATGCTTTCACTTCATGTTTGAAGTGGCGTCTCCCTTGTTGCCAGATTTAGTTTTTACAGTCCGATAAGCACCTCTCTTGCGTAGAATGTTCTATCGAGGACACATGTGAAGCGATATATTCAAAGGTTTGCGTAGAATTACATTATTCAAATTTTGAAATGGGTTGATACTTAAAACATCTTCATAGAGTAGTAATTTGTTATTGGTTGATAGAGAACTCATAGTAAATTGAAAGATTTTGAGAAAAAATATGGATTTTTCATTGATAATTGCTATTTTCGGGTTCTGAAGTAAAATGTATTTGCCATGTCCGTGAACTGTTAGTAGATTCCATGAATGGAAGTATGTGAAGGATAATTTATCAGGAAGGACTTACGGATGTCATATGAATTGTGATAATAATTGCTCTATGGAAATGTGACAAAATTTTGGTCTAAACTTGCATTTTGCTCAAGATTTTTCTATAAATGTGTGATGAGGGTCAGTGTAAATATAAATCTTAATTCTGGGAGCTGGAAACCTCCCCTCATTAGGTCATCATATTGTAAAAAAAAGTACAGAGTATTTTTGCAATATCCTTAGAGCCGTAAGGCACACAAAAAAATCTCATAGCTTCTTGGAAGAGTATTGAATTCTTCATAATCTTAGTTCAGATACTTTTCACTGTGAAATTATCATGTCTACGTCCTCTCTTAATCAACACAAATGCCGGATCAAGACTTATTGAAGCTCATAGGTCGTAATTCAATGAGATCCATGAGCTGGTGACTCAAATGCTTGTGAAATCCTCAAAGTTAAGGCCTCCTTGAGCCAAGGTCCGTGAACCCGTGCCTATCGGGCTTTATGCATAATCTGGCTCTGGTAAGGAATACTTCCTACTCACCTTATCAAATACCCTATACTACTTGGTACATGTCTTAGAGTTCTTACCTTGGATTTAGCTCTAGCGGATAAAATATTTGTCTACAATTATTATCATATTACCGACTTTCCTCTCAACATTCAAAATATTTAAACTAGTGTTGCTACCCTAATTTAAATATGCGTTATCAGTTCAATCAATAATCGTCAATTTAAATTATTGAAATGCTGGGAAATCTTCCTTACAGAAACTTTTGGTTGGGAATGAAATTTGGATAGCAACAGTAATGGAGTTTCAGGCAACTAAATGAAACTTCATCTGTGTACTGAGTTATTATTTGTTGCTTTCATAAGATGCCTCATCTTAGTACTTCAATAATAAATACCAGTCTATCGAGTAGTCTTCATACATATCCTTATGAATACCTGAGAGAAAACTCACTTCACCATTATGAATTGATCCTGTTAGATGGAAGATACAAAATAGGAATTATATGGAAGATACAAGAAAGGAATTAGTGTATCAAGACCATGGAGGTGATCTTTTCTGGTCGAATTTGTGGTTCACGGCCGAAACGCCAGCTTAGACCAGAAGAGAGTATCAGAATATTTCGTTTTTTTAGGCGATCATCACGAAAGAATTTAAAATCACTTTTTATTCATTCGTTTCTGGAACATTGCAAATGTTTATCTTAGTTGCCATTGGAATTGTCTTATTTCATTGTCTAAAAATGCGTATCTACTTCTCTAATTGCAAGATCTATAGAGATTGACGGAAGGATATGATACATATTTTGGCGAAAATTGTTTCTAAGACTTCATCAAACTGCCCATAGAGGTGGGTGTGAAGTGTTAATCAAGTAGTTTTCATAGATCAGTCCCAAAAAAGTAATATTGGACAGATCAGTCCCAAAATAGTTATTCAAGTATTAAGGTCAGTAAGTACGGTTTATCGATTGAGAATAATTGTTTGGAGGCCGAGCCTTGGCGAGGTTTGCAAATATTGAGCGAAATCGGTCCTGTAATTATTGACAGTGATGCTTAAAAAATTTTTTGCACGATTGGAAGACCTACCCCAAATATGAATCCTAATATTCTCTCTCAAATTGAGTAACCACTCATAGCGCACTCGCTGTCAGCTGTCAAGTTTGACATTTTATTATGAATATTCAATCATAAATAACGATAAATGAATTTATACTTTCTGTGGAAGTCCACAATTTTTCACTTACCGCTTTTGCTCATGGGCGGTAAGTCAGCATAACCATAGTAATCACAGTTTGCCGGTAAAATCAACATACCACCTTGAATGGAGAGTTGGTAAACATATGAATACGCTCAATCGTGCAAATAGTGAATTTAGATAGATGTGTACAAGTAAGTAAAACTCCATGGTAACAAAAAGGGCCATAGAAATACCTTTTCCGTTATAATCGCCTACAAAATTGATTTATAGCACATCGCACATAAACTTCTGAAGCAAAACTGTAACTGATGATAAATACAACAATTATGTGGGCATAAAATTATCTTCGACCAAAATTGTCCAAATATTTGACTCCTATTCTTCAAAGTTGCTGGGAGCATGTCGTATATCAGTATTCATTCTTCATATCTTATATATCAATCTAAAGGCAAAAAGTTCAAGCGTTGAGAATGGATTTTGTTGAACTATGTACAATTACATTCTCTGATTAGTTTTTCTACAATGCAAATTGGTAAACGTATAATAATTTTGAAAGTCGGGAGTCTTCCATATCGTATATCCCTAAGAATTTCCTTCGCTGTTCGTGTTGCAATATGGTGCACAAAGTCAGATACTACTTATAATATGAAATAATGAACATTCAATAAGTATCGAAGTAATCCAAGTGAATCTCTTTTAATTCACTTGTACAAAGTATAAATAAGTAATATTGTTGAACCGCCAGAATCACATTTCGAGATTTTGATGAAAATTCTCGTTTTGAGCATCCCTAAATGCATTTTGACTATTTTCGGCCTGACTTCGGTACGTACGTATGAATGTATGTATCTATATAGTTGAATTTTGTATTTGAGACTGGTCCAAAGTCTAGTTTTGCAGCCCCTATTATGGTTGCAATCGTCTGTACCGCAAATGCACTGTACTTGGAATTTTTTTTAAATTTTCCTGAGGCATCTTAATGGTTATTTTCTATTATAATATTAATTCAAAACAATCAGGCGTGGAGTATTGAAATTTCGTATCAAACACTTCTATAAAACCTAATTGTACACTTTGCATTATGACTGCAGTCGGATTAAACAGGAGTGCAGTTTACTATGCACGTTTTCGAATTTTCATATAAATCCAGAACAATCAGCCGTAGAATCTTGAAATTTTATATCTAAAGAAATTGTAGCATTCAAATAATAACTTCATATTTTCATAACAATCTTTTAGCTGGAAGTAAGCTTTATCTACAATCTTTCTCAAGTTTTCGCATAAATTCGAGACTTAGGCCGTAGAATGATGAAATTTGGTATTTGAGACTGCTAAAGCGTTCCATGGTCAGTTGCACCGCTGTCACTTAAATTTTAGGTGCCACCTAACTCAACAATATCGTATCAAAATTTGAAAATTGAATGTGACATGAACATTGCTGTCCTTATTTCGATTCGACATTTTTTGTATAAGTGAAGTTTAAAATTTGAGTTAGAGCGGTACAACTGACCATTAATGAACTTTAGCATCTGAATGATCGAATTATCATCTCAAATTTTGGTTGGAGTCGATTTTGCCTAGAGTCAATATTAGTATCAACTGTTAATTATTGAGTCAAAAGATGTACAAGTAAGTCATGTGGTGTTCACATTAGATTTTTTTCATGTTTTCAAGCAAAACGGTGTTATATCTTTCATCAGAGATTAAATATGGAATGCAAAATTGTTCAAAATGCTACCAGCCTAATTTTGCCACCACATAATATTATCCTTGTCTATTCTTCTCCTTTCCCTTCCGAACGGAGCAGGGGGTAGCACCATGGTTTTTTCCTAAGGCATTTGACTTTCACTATCAATTGGTACTAGTTTCAATCATGAGATCTAACAGGGAAGTTGATTCTAACAAAAATGAACAATAGTAACCTTTTTCCTACACTTGAAGCAGAATTCTAGATTTATAAAGTCTGTCACCTCATTGACCACAATATTCTCGATTGATTCATATTATACAATTTGACCATAAGTTCGATCAGAGAACTTGAGGTGCGGCCGGCTCCCCGACTTCAAGAAATGTTTTCACACAGTTGCGACAACAGAGTCAATATTCATCTATCCACGAACTGAATAAGAGAAGCGATGATATGATAACTCGCACAAATTGAAATATGAAATAGAATGGATGTATGTTATATGGAATCAGTTTGAGCATATCATTTCCAAACTACAGTTATTGTTGAATACATTCAATATATAGCCCTTTGCAAAAACATGGTACTCGAATAGTTAAAGCTCGCATTTGAAAAAAATTCAACTTGTACCTTGAACCAAATTGTGGCTTTTCACAGTAACTCAAATTATCTTCTGGTGTACTCTGTTACCGACAGATTCAAGAAAAATCAAGCAACATTTTCGTTTCTTACACAAAATTGTTCCGGTTTTATGTTGCCAGTGAATTCTAAATTGAACAAAAAGAAAAACTCAAATAATGTGTCCGCCAAGTCCCAACTTATATGTATGTTGTATACCAACTCTTTACATTTTTCAGCCATGATGGATGTGATATCCTGTAATAGATTATATTATTAGGAGCAAAAATAAGTTTTCATTCCCTTGTATATCACAAGCTTATATTAATCTTATAATGTATTACAGGATATATGTAATAATAATAATTCATCCATCCATTCTAACTTTCTTTCGATCACACTGAGAGTGCAACTTTGTGACCATCAGGGACTTCA
Organism: Dromius quadrimaculatus; assembly: GCA_963989225.1. NCBI lineage: Eukaryota > Metazoa > Arthropoda > Insecta > Coleoptera > Carabidae > Dromius > Dromius quadrimaculatus. Next base: position 13,465,801 of record OZ022327.1, on the reverse strand, counting down.
AAAACATGAATAATTTGAGATTCATCAATTTGGTCCTAGTAACAGCAATGATGAACTTGCAACAAAAATGTTCCACTTGCTTTGTACAAACGATATAATTTGTTTTTCTACAACAATTATAAGACCACATCACAAATGAAATAGCGAGCTCTCACATTCTATAGTGATCCTATAGTTGAGGAGCCGACCGCACCTTATGTTCCCTAATATCGAACTTACGGTCAAATTTTATATGAATCAATCAAAAATATAGTGATCAATTGGGTGCCAGACTTTTTAAATCTGGAATCTTGTCCTAAGCGTCAGAAAAAGGCTACTTCCGGTCAATTTTTGTCAGAGTCAACTTCTCTGATAGAACTTATAATTGAAATTGGTACTTGTTAGTAGCGAAGGTCGAATACTCCGAGAAAAAACCAAGGTATCACCCTCTGCCCTGTCGTTTTGAACTTCCCTTATAGACTGGGAGCTAGTGACAGGTGGGGTTCTCCGATTTTATACCGCTTGCCTTTTTGAGGGTTGATAATTTACCTCTTGATAAGAAATATAAAAATGTTATTGAGCGATGCACGCTTTCCGGTCATAGTTCAAATTCCAATTGAAGGTCTGAAAAAAAAGTGGTTTTTTCCGTGATATCATAATGCATGCCTTTGTTATGTTGAATAATTGGAATTAATCGAAAGCCAAGTACTGAAAGGCAAGCGATTCGCAACAGCCCAAGTGGCTCAAAGGGTTGCGTGAACTTGTGAAAAAAAATATGAAAAATGCCGTGTTTCCAAATTGCATGCCAATTGAAAGATTTGAAGTTTTAGTCATAAAACCCTTGTAAAAAAATTGGCAAGCATTCCTCGCTGGCGCAAGGGTTTGAAATTTGGGGGTAATCTTGCATAAATTTTGCACCAATTAGCCGTGATTTGAAATTGCATCCCTTTTCAACTATAGGTAATTTGTTCGGTGAATTGTTATTGAGGAAATTGGCATGCACTCCAGGATGTCCCAAAATGGAGGCATGCATTGAGGAAGTTGCAAAAAAAAGAGGTAAAATTTCCGTCATTTTATTTTGCATGCCATTGTGTATTTCGTTCAAAATTATTTTTTTTAGACGACACAAAGAATGGCAAGCATGTTGCTCAGGCTCATCATTGATAAATTTTGGAAAAAGGATTGAGAGAAAGTGCCCGTAAATTGATTCAGTAAAATTAACAGGAATTATTCTGCGAGTTTATCTATTTAAATTTTTTGACTTATTTCAAACAATAATGGCCTAGGTGAGTCTCTTCCAAAATATTGCAGAGAGCTACAATTTAAATTATCCATAATGTTTTCATAGCAACAATTCCAAGAATATTCAATTGAAATCACTGGAAACATTAAATTTTCCCATTAATATCAGTATTAACTCTAACTGCAGGTATAACATTAAATTGCAACCAATAAGGCACTAGAATAATACTATATCAAAGAGTCCAAATAAGGACGAAACACGTATGTACAGTTGACATCCCAACTTCTGAATTTGTGAAACATTAAGGTTTTGAATCTTGCTATGAATAAAATAATATTCACACATATTAACGAAAAAAATAATAATTACGTTCCTACTTTTCCCCCGGAATGTGAATAAGTTATGTGGATAGAATATTGTTACAAAATATATTTTTGAAAGTTAAATTGCCTTCATCTGGAACTTAAGAGTAGGTATATCTTCATTATCATGCAAAAATATTATTATCATCATGAAGAAATGAAAACGCTAATTATCAGAAAAAATAATTATTATCATAGGAAAATCATACTTAAATAGCTAATGGGATGTTTCATAATATAAATAAATAGGAATGAAGAGGAATCTGAAATTGGCAATAATTGCTCAAATTTCCATTTTTTCATCATAATTATTGTCAATTTCAGGTTCCTCTTCAGTAGTTTCACCACCTATTTGAGAACAAGTGTCGCTGTCATCATCGTCCGATTTATCCTTATCGTCCTTATTTTCGGCTTTTCTTACAATATCATGCTCTTTAATAATTGTAGGAAGAATTAGGTTTCAATTTATGATTTCCTTTATTGATTTACGATGACCATTTCGACTGTTGAAGTCATCTTCAGGTATATTTATTATAAAAAATACATAAATCATAAATTGAAACTTGACTCTTCCTACAATTATTAACTCAAAATATTTCAACTTTTCCCCAATGAAAAAAAATCATGCTCTTTAACTCTATTCATTTTCATACTATTCTTCACTTATTTATGCCAAACGGGAAACTTACTGGTATAAAAGTATTGTTTATGAACCTAATTGTATTACTTTGATTATTTTTACCATCAATAGGAAGTATGCATTAAATATTTCAAATTGACAGATAGCAGAATTTGTTTACAATAACTTTATATTTCAATCGCATTTTTTCCATATTTTCATATAAGAGTATAAAATGAATACATGGTTGAATTAAAAAAAAAACTCTATCGAATGGGCCTAAAAAATATAGCATCTCATTAAAAATAGAAGATAACCATTTAGAAGCCACAGCAATATCAAATGCTAAATGCCAGTATCCTGTGACTGATCATTCTGGATTTATGTGGAAATTTTAAAAAAAGTCTTAAGTAAAGTGCACTTTCGGTTTAGCCGATCGCAGTCATAATACAAGATGTACAATAAGATGTTATAGAAGTTTTTTATACAAAATTTCAATATGCTATGGCGGATCATTCTATATTTAGGCAAAAAATCAAAAAAAAGTTTCAAGTAAAGTGTACTTCTGGCGATTTTTACAAAAATAGCAGATAACCATTCTGATACAACATCAAGTTCAAATACTGAATTTCAACATTCTACGGTTGATCATTCTGGATTTATTAGAAAAATTCGAAAAAAGTTTCAAGTAAAGTGCTCTTCCGGAACAGACGATTGGAACCATAATGCGAGGTGCACAATTAGACCCTATACCAGTCTTAAATACAAAATTTCAACATTATACGTTCAACCAGTTTTGAGATTTGCGAGTTACGCACGCACGTACGAATGCACGCACGCACATACGAACGCATGCACGCACGAACATACGTACCGACATCAAGCCAAAAATAGTCAACATGGATTCAGGGATGCTCAAAACGGATATATCCACCAAAATCTCGATAGGTGAATTTTGTCGGTTTCACAATACTTGTTACTTTGTACAAGTAAAAACTATCGAATGGGCCTATAAAATATATAGCATCTCATTAGCAAAAATGTAACTTTGTGTTGTAGCTTGAGAGCCACTGATTCAAAAATATATTTCATTCCATAATTTGGTGTCCCCCTTGGTCCTGCATAAGATTGTTCCATAGTATTTTATTGTATCTTCAATAATATAGAAGTTATTCGAGGTAGCTTATTTCGCTATTACAGCCTGTATATTGTTTTATATCATATTATAATATTTTGACGTGATTATATTTTTTCAGTTTTTATTCTAAACCTGGTTCTTCTATTGATTAATTATTATTCCAATTTCATTTATGTTGGTGGTTCCAATTATTATTAGTTATTGATTATTCTGATTGATTTTTAATGCTTAACGAATTGTGAGTAATTAATTTAAAATATTCTTTGTATATTATTATCAATTTTGTAAAATATACCGAAAGCTTGACAACTTCAAAGAGTCGATTTATTTTATTGCCCTAAAAACTTGACCGAAAATATCCAATCAATTTCCAAAATCTATTCATTTGCGGTTACGATTACTTCTTCCTGGTTGTGGTATGAAGAAAAATTAAAATTGATTATTTGTTTTGTTATTTTATATTATTTGTGAGCCGAAGAAGTCTACTCAAATTCTTAAATGAATGTTTCAGGATACTTAGTTTTAAATAGGTACATACAAACGAAATATATGACTTTTCAAAATTTATTTAAGAAAAAGTATCAAACATTAGACATAAAAAATACTTATAATAGCAAACCAAACATGTTCAAATAATTATCAACAACAGCATTGGGTCTCGAATATTTTTTTGAAAGTTTCTTATTGGTTATACTTATAAAATATTTCAACATCACATGAGATATTATTAAGACAATATTTCTTCTAAAAATTTCATTATGAAGAGGGCATGTGTTCTCAAGAGTCCACAGGGATACATGATCAAGAAAAATATTTTCAATAATTTTGTTTTTATTTATATATTTAGGTAAATTACCAAAAATATTTTTTTGTAATTTTCCAATTTCTACCAAGACAATTTTTCTTGGGTAAATTAATAATAAATTATTTCTTCTGCCTTTATCCAAACGAATTACAGTCTGACTATCAGCGCATATATTAGTTGTGTAAAAGTTTACGCATATATGGCAATCATGCTGTAATAATTTTTGTCCAATAAATTTCGCTACATACGCTGTTGAATTCAGTTTCATTTTGTTTGCTAATTTGTATACATTATATACATCATCATTCGAAGTTTGTGCAGCCAAAATAGAAGGAGCCGGAAACACAGGAGAAATAGTAGTTAAAAAATAACCTCCATCATCTTCACAATTCGAATCCTTGCTATTTTTCAATGTTTTATTAATAAGACATGTTTTGAAAGCAGATATAAATTGTGATCTTGTAGGGTTATTTTGTCCACATAACCCGCGAATTACAGCAAATAAATTCTCCAACGGATCTTGGTTGACGGATTTTGTTAATAAATATTTGAAACCAAGCTTCCTTAGAGTAGTCCACAAAGCTTGAATATTATTAATTGTTATTTTAAAGAAGTGAATACAAGGCGGTGTAGGTACAGGACTGCCATTTATTGTGAAAGACATTTCGTTTAAGATGATTTTGGCTTTTTCCCAAAATTCATGATGATCTGATTTAATTGTTACTCGAGCAGCTAACGGGCGGGACGCAGTCATAGTAGTATTCAAACTGTCAAACAAGTTATTCATGAACAAGCACAGATCTGCTGTTCCGTTAGATTTTTGTATGTTCGGAATTGTGGTCAGAATCGCGTAAATGATACGACTAAAAACTTGCACCGCAAGATTTACTTTCATTTTTTGTCGACCCTCTGGCTGTAAATGATCCTTTGACAATTTTGTCAACCTACTATCTTCTGTAATGCTTTCAAATTCATTCAAAGTTCTCAAATCGTCCCATTTAGCAATTTTATTGTCATCAAATACAATATCTTTGATCATGAAATTATTTCTCATACATCTCATCAAATGTGGTGCATCAAAAATATGAATAATTTCATGACCATTAGTATTGTATATATACTGGCCACTACAATTTTCACTAAGAGAAAGCACAGCAGACCAGTTATTGATGCCCGTATCACTAACAGATGCAAGAACAATAAATTTAGTTCGCTCATGAATCGCTCTAATAACTTCCGTAATACATGATTTTAGCGAATGTACCGTAGATTGTATAAAATAAAAAGCTACAAGCTGCTTCCATAATTTATTTAATCCGCGAATCATGAAAATTATTACACAATCCGCCAGTTCTTTGATAGTTTCCAGGCCTCCAACTTTATCATAAGCTCTACTATAAGACAAGTGAGGACGCAATGGCACTGCATCAAAAAGCAATACACAATATCTGTCCTCCAAATTCAACTTCTCAGAATTTAAATTAAGTTGAGAAAATAATTTATTATTAATACCCGGTTTGAGCGGTATTCTGGTTAAAAATTTGTTTAGATTATTAGGTGACGGCATAGGGAGTACTTTGAAGAGATGGTGGTATTCCCGTGGACTGCTTTTATACAAGGCCACATAAAACGATTTCTCTTGAGAAGAGTAGCGCCTCGCTGCAGGCTTTTTTGAATAGTTTCTGACAGTGCTAAACAAGAAGATTTGCATTGCGGGTGGTAATGCATCTATCTTCTCAATTTCCTTTAAATATTTATTTGACTTGAAATCCATATCAGGGAACAAATTTTTCAACGAATTCCTTCCCAGTTTCTTCACGATAGCAATTATTCGGCGTGCCTTCACAAGCTCACCATGCATTTTCTTTTTTCTAGACGATAACTTGCGGAGATGAAAATTGGATGGCTGCTCTTTTCCTATAAAAAAATTACTCCATTATACATAAGGTCTAAGTAGATCTCTTTTATCGCTGAAGTTATTTCGTATATTCATTGAAATTTTTTATTTGGAGCCCCAATTCATAGTTATTGGCGTTTTTTTGTTTCTCGAAAAATCAACACTCCTTTATTCTAACGAATATTTAAGAAATACAAAATCGATCAGCATTTGTTTTCACTTCTCTAAAACATTTGTACTTTTATTCTATCAAATAACGAAATAGCGACCGACCAAAAATTTCAAAACAAGATATTTCAAAAACCACTCGATAGATTTTTGAAAATAAAACATTTACTTAATCCTGAAACTATCTATTAATAACATTTGTCCAAAAACTTTTTCCAATTCAAATTGAATTACAAGATGAATTTTAACAAAGTAGGTTTGCTGTCATTAAATAAGAAACAGACAAACAAACAAGAGTAATCAAAAATTAACAATGAAACAGCAAGGGAAGGACTAAATTTTATTTTGAAAACGGCCACTATTCGCAGCAACGCAAGCCTGGCAGCATGTTTCAATATTAGAAGAGATACTTGCAAGAGCTGGCTGCTTGTCTTTTATATCTTCTGCTGCAGCTATTACTCTAGCCTCCAGTTATAATTCGGTATTTACTGGTGTCTCATATGTAAAAGTCTTCATCTGATCCCAGGAAAAGAAATCTAGAGAAGTTAGTTCAAGGCTCCGGGCTGGCCATGCAACAGAACCTCCTCTTCCAATCCACTTATTCGGATATTCTCTATTTAGCTGGTGCTCCATCATGTCGAAACCAAAGTCTCCATTTGATATTTACCGGTAAGTCAACAAGAAGTTCTGACAGGACGTAAAATGGTTTTTACGATTCAATCGGTTTAGGAGAATGTAGGGACTCCTACAATTCCAGCCCATACATTTACTGAAAAACGTCATTAATGCGCACGAATCAGTGCTGCGTAGGGATTTTAATCCCAGCTGATTATTATTGCGAGAATTAAAAGTACCGTCTCTTGTGGAAGAAGCTCAGTCTGTAAATAAAATGAACTTTTCAAAACGCCTCTAAAGATTGCAACATTCAAGAAACAATCTTGGCTGGAAATCTTCACCAAGGACAACATATACCCTAGACAAAACTGCAAAGCTTTTGTTTTGTTTTTAGCTGGACCGAAAGAGACATCTAGAAAAAGAGATAAACAGAGTCTATTCTTGCGTTCATCTCAAGATGTCACTACCTGTACTCAGTTTTTTGTAATGAAATTTTAAAGTATTTTCAATATTTCTGATGAATATATAAATATTGTTATATGCACCGTTTCTATAAAAATTAATATTTTATCGATGAATCATAGACTTCAATAATTCAAGCATTTGCTTAAGGTAGTTGTCGTGCTATAGCCATAGTATCAGAATATTTCAAATTTTTGTATACTCATTAACAATATTATTATACAATTATCCTTGAAATTTGAAGTCGATTGACCATCTCAAACTTGAGATAAACGCAATTAAAATTGAAAATTTTAACATGGAGAACAATGGAGAGTATACATTTTAGGCTGTAATTATATCAGTTTTAATTTTTAATGAAAAAACTAACAGTCAGATTCTTTCAAAAAACTAGCTATGAATTGGTGAATATGTTCTGCGTATTTGGAAATAAAGAAAAAATTATTGACCATCTCATTGTTTAGATATGAGAACGCAAAGTTGAACATTTTATATATAAAATACGTGCCGACACGATGAACAGAAATGCTTGGCAACACTGTGCGTCACTCTATACATCGCATTGTACTATTCTAACTACTAATTCATAGGAAAAGAGATGAAAATAAATAGTTAATAATGATTTCAATAGAACAATAATATTTATGATGGATAAAATATATAATATACTTGGTGACACAAAAAATTATATCAATATAATCTTAATATTGAATATTAAATAAACAAAGCACATAAAAGTGGAAAAAAAGTATTATTAACTCAAAACAGATAAAAATAATATGGTATGAACTTACATATAAAATTGCACTCAATCACATTAATTCTGTAGCTTGAAAAAATAAATAATTAGCGTGATAATACGTTTATTTTTGTGGGCTTGCCATTTTTTAACTCTGTTAAAATTTGGACAAGTCCTTGCCCTCCTTCCTCATCGTAATTTAAAACTTTTTGTTTAATAAATTTACCTTTATATCGCAATATTTCGGACATTTTTCTATATTGAGATGACAGCTAAGCACAATGTTGCCAAGTTATTTTTCCGGCAAGTACCCGTGAATATTTACTATAATGTACGAGTATGAGATACACTCCCTGACAAAAATTTCAGTCATCCACTAAATTTATTCTAAATTTCTTGGTCTTTACTCATCAGTATTATCATGAAAATCTGTATACCGAACTATCTGTGTTATGAAAATGTTCTGACAAGAATTACAAGCATCTATGTATAAGTTTGCAAGGCGCTTTTTGTAGATACGCTAGACTTCACTTTTTGACAATGATGTACTACGACAACAGCCTTAAAATAATTTTGTACTTCAGAAAGTTCTAATTTTAATATTTTAGCACCGTCCCACATAAGGATATTCTGCTGATCAAGCCGGTCAAAAATCAATTTATAAGAAGTTGTCACAGGTAAAAAAAAACTGGTTCTTACAGTTCTTAAATGACTAGAGAATAATGAACAACCCGTTCCGGTCTCTTATCGAATACACCCGCGCGCTTGTTTTGTCGGAAGTTAGTCATCGCTTCAACTGCACGTTTCTTATACGTTTCCTAAGTGTGATAGTATCTGACAAAAAGTTAAATATTTTCGTAACTACTGACTTCTTTCAAAATATTGTTATGGATATGGATCAACGAAGAAAGGACGCATATTGTTGAAATATGGAACCGTATATTTTCTTGATAGGCTATTGTTATTCGACGTTTGAAAATATAGTTTGAAATTCTTAAAATTTCTTACCTAATTTTGAGTTTGAAAAGACTTTTGTTGTATTTCCGGTTTCTTTCCGGTTATTATTCCGATTGATAACGACAGGTTATAGTTTAAATCAAATTATTATGGCCTAATTAGCCGCCCATACCAGCCCCCTTTTTTGCCAGAGGTTACAGACCAAGACAGTGAGAGAAATATAAAATTTTTATTTGGAATTCACACTATCTATGTAAACTTGGTAATTATTTGGTTTCTGGGTCACCTGATCATTCAGGTGTTAGAGTAATGACCCGTAGATCACTTTTTGATAAAATGAAAGAACAAAATTTACCTAATTTTGAAGAAAAGTTAGATTACTTGGAAGATTGGATTTTGTCCAGCGAAAACTATTCTGAATTCATGGCGTTGAAGCACAAGTTTTCGCACATTCAGTCATTACACATTAAAAAATTTATATATGGCTTATAGTTAACCAGGGCGACTACCTGGAGTGAAAAAAGTGAATAAATAATTTTGACCGGCTAGATCAGCAAAATACCCCTATGTGCGTCCATGTGTTCTGAGAAAACATCAGTGTTAAGGCTGTTGTCGTAGTACATCATTGTCAAAAAGTGAAGTCTAGCGTATCTACAAAAAGCGCCTTGCAAACTTATACATAGATGCTTGTAATTCTTGTCAGAACATTTTCATAACACAGATAGTTCGGTATACAGATTTTCATGATAATACTGATGAGTAAAGACCAAGAAATTTAGAATAAATTTAGTGGATGACTGAAATTTTTGTCAGGGAGTGTATCTCATACTCGTACATTATAGTAAATATTCACGGGTACTTGCCGGAAAAATAACTTGGCAACATTGTGCTTAGCTGTCATCTCAATATAGAAAAATGTCCGAAATATTGCGATATAAAGGTAAATTTATTAAACAAAAAGTTTTAAATTACGATGAGGAAGGAGGGCAAGGACTTGTCCAAATTTTAACAGAGTTAAAAAATGGCAAGCCCACAAAAATAAACGTATTATCACGCTAATTATTTATTTTTTCAAGCTACAGAATTAATGTGATTGAGTGCAATTTTATATGTAAGTTCATACCATATTATTTTTATCTGTTTTGAGTTAATAATACTTTTTTTCCACTTTTATGTGCTTTGTTTATTTAATATTCAATATTAAGATTATATTGATATAATTTTTTGTGTCACCAAGTATATTATATATTTTATCCATCATAAATATTATTGTTCTATTGAAATCATTATTAACTATTTATTTTCATCTCTTTTCCTATGAATTTGTAGTTAGAATAGTACAATGCGATGTATAGAGTGACGCACAGTGTTGCCAAGCATTTCTGTTCATCGTGTCGGCACGTATTTTATATATAAAATGTTCAACTTTGCGTTCTCATATCTAAACAATGAGATGGTCAATAATTTTTTCTTTATTTCCAAATACGCAGAACATATTCACCAATTCATAGCTAGTTTTTTGAAAGAATCTGACTGTTAGTTTTTTCATTAAAAATTAAAACTGATATAATTACAGCCTAAAATGTATACTCTCCATTGTTCTCCATGTTAAAATTTTCAATTTTAATTGCGTTTATCTCAAGTTTGAGATGGTCAATCGACTTCAAATTTCAAGGATAATTGTATAATAATATTGTTAATGAGTATACAAAAATTTGAAATATTCTGATACTATGGCTATAGCACGACAACTACCTTAAGCATTACTTCATTATTTATTTTCAATTTTTGCATTAATCAGAAAAATATTAATTGCGATGAATTAAATTCAATTGAATGTTTTATTGCACGATGTAATTGAAGTTATTCATTCTTCCACATTTTGCAGGCTCTGTGATTTATCTGAGTAATCAAAAAAATTTAATAAATCTCAGAGGCTTCAGAATTGACTAATGCGAATAATTCTTAAATTTAATACATACCATCTTGAAGCAGTTGTCAACGTTATTGAAGTGGTGCAAAATATAATGATCTAATGGAATTGCAAATAATTATATTAATGTACAAAATTATAGTAGGATTGGAGAATCAGACTATCTCAAAAATGAATTAGTTAAGATGGGTAGTGTACACAGCCTAATATCAGACAAAAAAGATAAGTTTAACGCTACAAGCAAAAGAGCAAAATAAAAACATTGCGCAGTTGCATGAACGTTCATTAGCTGAACAGCTCATCAAAAATGAACAATATCAAATCGAAGTTTTGACACTAATGTTTAGTAACTTATTTGACAAATATATTCGATTTGATATTGTTCATTTTTAAAGAACTCTTTAGTTGTTAAACATTCATGCAACCAGGCCGTAATACGTTATTTACATACTTGATTATAGTTATACTTACTTGAAAAAGGCAAATTTAAAATGAAAGAAATGTTTAAAAAACTAAAACATTCAACAGGGAAATAGAGGCAATGATTTATTTAAAGTGTTTTTGGTCTGGTCCTTGGTCTTCACGTCTCAAAGCTTGCACTTTTTGGCTAGAAAATGGATGTAGACCTTGTTCTTTCAGAAATTGCAAATCTATGACGCAGTGGCGGCCGGTTCGGGACGGCTCTGGAGCGCCGCCCTCCTTGTAAAATTCAAAAAATGTATATTCCGAATATCCAGCTTTACGAAATATTTTTTAAAAAAATAATAGAGAACGAACGACTATCCTCCCTACTTGCGTTGCGATCAATTCAATTCAACTTGCGAACTGCATTACATGAAAATAACGCTTAAATGAGCTCTATGGCACTTCCATATTCCGCTCAAGGTCTTAATCCGCCCTAGTGAGTGAGTAGTGGAACTTTTGCAATTTTTATAAGTTTTATCATTTTTATTAGACATTGGACTAGACTTTAAAGACAATAAAAACCTTAAATTTAGCGCTTTGAACTTAAATAAAAAACTTGAAATAGAACAAACTGGTCGTCCAACGCCAGAATTAAATAGTACAGAAGCGGCGATAGTGAAATATAAAAATGACTTTTTACGCAAGTTTGGCAAAAATATTTACAATAAAAATTGTTTGGGTCTATGGTTGCAAGGAAAAAAATTTGTTCTTCTTTTAAACTTTTAGGAAGATCTAATATTGCTACATCCTTAAGTGAAATTTATGCGGATCAAATTCGTAAGCATAATGAGACTGAGAACATATTCTCGGAGAAGCTCGCGAATCCGTCCGAGCCTTCCCTGTGTTAGATTTCAATTGCTAATAACTACGAGACTAACAATGCGATAACAACGGTTGAGGTCAAAATGGATAGAGCATGACTGTACGTATTTGTGATGTAGTATTTGTTTTGCCTGTGCCGTCATCGGGCTGATGTATTATGAATTATAAATTTTTATAGTGTAAGAACGCGTTTAGCTAGGACGTTGATTTGGATGTCATTGTAAAGAGCTTGACACACTACTAGGAATCAAAGTGAGACAATGACAATATTTTCCAAAATATATGTAAAATTCGATATTAAATTGAAAATTGCAAAACAAATCAAGATGTCGTGTCATATGAGTCAAAATTATGCGCGGCATTATGGAAAATGCAAATTAGAGGCAAGTTTGCATCAAAAGGAATTTGAAAATCCTACAGAGTCCAGTGCCGGTCTCCATTTTGTTATTTGATGAAATAGAAAATAATTGTAAATACAAATGCTGAGAGTTTCTGTATTTTTAAATATTCCTTAAAGTAAGGGAGTAATGACGATCTTCGAAATACGAAAAACGCTAATAGGTATGAACTAGGACTCCAAATCAAGAATTTGATTAAAAAAAAAAATTGTTTGTTTTAATGAGTTCTAACTATCATTTTCGGGTGTTACAACTTAGTATTAACACCCTGTGTAGTAATAGTACAAACTATTAGCACGGGGGGTCAAATATATCTTGAAAGTAAATTATAAATTTACAATAAATATGTTTTATTGGAAAAATAGTCCGGTCAAGTTAGCCCCAAAAATACGGGTACCCTTGCATAAATTCCCAAGAAGCTGAAAATTGGCATGAACGTTGGGGATACCATCATGATGAGGTTGTAAAAAGTCCCCATCGATTCCATGTGTGCAAGAAATTTTATGCGAGGTCAAAGTTCATAGGAATGGGTTTTTCAAATTTTTCAACGAAATTGTAAGTTTCATGATAGAAATAGCTCAGACAAAAATTATAGATCTTCCAATTCTCTACAAAAATGGTCCTTACACTTTTTTTCCAAGATTTGCTATTTCTGCCTATGTACATTATTGACGTATAATATGAGTGAAACTATTAATTTGCGTGACTAGTACTCGTACATTAATATTAAATGATAATTCTAAGAATATGAGATGAAAAGAAACCTAGTCCCTCATCTTATGTGACCATGTGGCCTTTAGCAATATCTGTCTTCTGTTCAATTACCAACGTGGCAGTGTCCGTCTGTTACCTACTTTAAATTACTTGCAAAGATAAGTTACGTTACATTTCTTTTGCAAAACATACACGTAATAAAAACGGTGTTCAATTAGCTTGTCTTCCTCCAACCTTGGTTTCTGCTCATCAACATATTTATCGAGTTCAAGTGTAGCTTGGTAATCAACTAAACCCAGAAGAATGGGGTTGGAAGCTAATTGATGATATATTGGAACCAATCCACACTCTACTTCCACCTGCACCAGAATAGCTCCTTATTACTATTTTTTCTAGATGCAAAAAGGGGTGTAATTCAAAATGCGGCAGCAAAAAAATAGGCTTACTTTGTTCACCAGCATGCACCAGCTGTGAAGACCAGTCGTGTTCAAATGCTGAATCTCCAACAGAAGATGATCCTTACACCAACGACGAAATAACTGATGTATCGCCGTTTGAACAATTTATGTCAACTCAGGAAGATAAAGAAAAAGAAGAAGCAGTTGAATAACAAGACTTAATATTATATTAAACTTCAATATGAAGACCGTGGAATATGACTACCGAAGAAACCACAACGAAAAATACGCGCCAAGTACACTACCTCATAGGTGGCGTGGAAGCGTGTGCATATCTTCGAGAATATAACTTTAGAATGTTTTTTTCTCAGAAATGGCAAATCTTAGGAAAAGAAGTATAGGCACTATTTTTGTGAAGAATTGGAAGATCTAAAATTTTTGTCTGAGCTATCTCGATCATAAAACTGACAATTTCGTTGCAAAATTAAAAAAACCCATTTCTATGAAATTTGACCTAGCATGAAATGTTTTGCACACAAGGGATCAATGAGGACTTTTCACAACTTCATCATAATGGTATCTCTAACGTTCATGCGAATTTTCAGCTTCTTGAGAATTTATGCAAGGGTTAATGTCTTTTTTGACTGGACTAAAAAGTTCTGTAGATAAATTATTTGAAACACAAAGTTTCGATAGCAAAGTTATGTTTCAAATAATTTATGTACAGAACTTTTTACCCAATAAAGAAAAGTTTTTTCCTTCATTATAAATTCACAGTTTATAACTTAAGTAATATGTACTGGTATGTACAATATTTTCAGTAGTGACGCAGTTACAGTACCTACTGTAATGTTACCACAGCTTAGGGACGTCCCATATTATTTATCATTTGAATGTAGGGATAGTAGTCTCACAAAGTTTGTGATTTCATATAGTAAGATTTTATTCATATTCTCTTGAACTATAATCTTAAAAATTCAATTAGATAAACTATAAATGGGATCCTTTTGCTTATTATGATGTTTTCATTTTTTGAAGTTTTTTTATCATTTAAAATAGATTTTAATCACACAATTGATAAATATATATGTATCTTCATGACAAGCGATAAGTTCAATGCTAAGAAAAACCGGATTCATTTTAAAAGCAGATAAGTTGTCGATTTATAAGAAATTTTTGAATCAGTTCACACGTATTCGTCTTCGTATATTGCTTTTAGCAATTCAAATTCTTATATGTAATCTTGGTTGTAAGTATTAAAATAAATTAAATATATGTAATACAAAAAAATTCTTTTATTTTCAAGTTTTCATCAATAAAATGACAATGAATAATCCCGAGCTGTACATGGAAGAACATTCCGTAGCAATTAAACATGCTAAAGAAATGTTGCAGAACTATATGAATGTCGACCATTGGAAAGGTTATGAGCATAATATTCTTGATATTGGCTGTGGTCCTGGTGACATAACATCGGATATTATTCGTCCACATGTTCCACAAGGAACAAAAATTTACGGATCAGATATATCACAAAATATGATTGAGTATGCCAGAAAAAAATATCCTGGTATAGATTTTTTCATTTTGGATATTGGAGCGAAAAAGCTTCCTGAAAACTTGATTGGTACTTTCGATCATATTTTTTCCAGTTATGTTCTGCAACTTCTTCCAGACCAAAGGTATCTATTGATTATTTATTATATGTTATTGAATTACGATGGTATTATTTGACAATTTGATGTACGACTAACTCATTTGAATATTTGATTGCCAAGCAATTGTGCATTGCTGACGCGGGTTATTTTATTCAACTTCCTCAAGATTTGAAAGCCTATAATGTATAAGACAATCCCAAGAGTCACAAATCCAATGCAATTATTAAACATAACAAAAAAAAAATTTCAGGCAAGCAATGAAGAATATCAATGATTTATTGAAACCAGGAGGAGATTTTCTCACTTTTTATCCAATATATACCCAGTTTTTTGATGCAATAAATAGAGCTGCATCTCAACAAAAATGGAAGAAACACACCGAAAATGTCCAAGGATTTGTTGATCACGGAACCGACCAATATGATATTATAGAAGCACATTTTAAAAATATCCTAAATGATGTTGGCTTTGAAGTGTCAGTCTGCAAAATAGTCCAAAAAGAGCATTTGTATCCTAATTTGGAAAACATAAAAAGTATCAATGAGTTCATATGTATGAAACAAGTTTTGAATTGAAATGTTTTTCCAGAACTTCTCACTGCTGTAAATCCATATACTCCACAAATACCTCAAGATCTGCGAGACGAATTAGCTGAAGACACAATTCAGGAAATGGTCAAAATTATCGAGTCACAAAATAGCGAAAATATTGTGATAAATTCTTATATGATTATTATAAGTGCTACAAAAAAAAATTCAAATTAATCATTTCTTTTGTTATGTTATATTTGTTAAATTTGATTGCAAAAAAAAATTTGTATATTGATTAATATTTTTTGTTATATTTTGGGTTTTATCCAGCTTAACCCAAGGATGGAATAAATTTTTATAAAAAAAGTAATATAGAAACTAACTTAAAAAATTCACACGGTATAATTTGGAGTCGGTTCCCTCCACCTGAATACTGTTCAAATTTCTATTTTTAGCGCATTTTTCCGAAAAAAGCGCTATTATATTCACTTTGGCTGTCTGGCTGGCTGTCTGGCTGGCTGGCTGGCTGGCTGGCTGGCTGGCTGGCTGGCGTGACGCTGAGATCTCAGCAACTATACTATTTACAGACTTGAAACTGGTACTAAATAAAAGCTGCTGTTTCGTAGGCTTGCACAAATTGCTTTAATTCAAGCTCAGTGATTGTGGAAAATTGAATTATTCAATTACTTGTTTCAAGTGAAACAATGTCCATAGATATCTATGACATTAGGGATATGGCAACTAAAATTTATTAAAGTAGATAAAAATTTAGTTACAACTTTCGCCGCGGGTGGCACTATTATTATGTACAGTTGTCAAATCTGTCCGGGATTCATTCAATGACTTGTTTGACGCGAATTTGAAGCTTATTAGAATGAATTATTATTATTGGATGAAAATTTGTTTACTTTTGGTGTATTTTTTTTATATAGCTTTGATAAAGATCAAATTATCATTTTAAGCTACAGCACTTGACCTCCTGTCAGTCAATAACTAAACAATGAAGATTAAAAGGTATTTTTGAGTTTGTACATGTATGAATTATGTACCTATTGAATAGTCAACTTGAAACTAGTACTAAATGGAAGCTGCTGTTTCGTAAGTTTGCCCAAACTGCTTGATTTCAAGCTCAGTAATTGTAAGAGATGGTAATTTGAGAAATCTCTGAAGTAACAAGCATTCATGAACTGTCAAAAATGCGCTTCCATCATCTAGATGATTCTTCCATTTTTTTCATATGATTTGGCAGTTTGAACAAATATCACAAAATCTGATTTGGCACTAAAATAAAAAGAAGCTTATTTTCCAGGCATTACCAAAAAATTAGCGTCTTATTTTCTCTAGTATTGGTAACTTCGTAGAAGACAATCATTTGGGGCTATTCTGTAACTCAATCCATAAATTTTATCGATCATTATCTATTTCAGCCAATGAACGTAGATAGCACTACAAAAATTCTGAATATTCGCTTGTTACAATTATATCTAATTGTCAAAAATCTTATCGATCGATAATAAGTTAATGATTGTGTTACAGAATATGACCAATTATTTTATTTTATTATTGCCTAAGATAACAAGATTCCTAGAGAGACTGGTTTAGCTCTCGAATAAAGGAGCCAAACCAAAATATCTTTGTACATCATCCCATTACATTATACCAAAATATTGAATGAATAGCATAACGTCACGGGCATGAGGAACGTCATAATGCTCCAATACCAACCCTGCAAACTTTGGATAAGTATGTAATGATGCTACATATTTTTTTTCATAATACCTGCATTGAAACAACGCATTTCAACGCCTGTTTTGTCAGTCGAAACAAGACAATTGCAGACAAATGCGAGTGAAGCCGGGCAGGAACAGGCTTGTTTCTGCCCGAGGGGAGAAACAAGCTTGTTTCTGCCCGCTGAATTAATTTTTTACATCGTTTTATCCCTGGCAGAATCGCATTTGTTCATTGTCAATCTCTAAATGAAAATCATATAACCTTAGTTAATTTGACAGTTGTTGTATTCGGAACTGTAAATTAAATTAAAAAGACGATTAGTTTCAAGAAAAAAAGTATTAATATGACAATTTTAAGTACATCGCAACATCTTATTGATGAAGCACAAGCAGCTACTCGACTTGTTACCTGCAAAATCAAAATAAAAATATTTACTTTGTTATGACAAATTTGTAAAGTGGAAAGTTTCAATGCAGGTATTATGAAAAATACAGTGTGTGGCACGGGACAAAACACGATTTCAGCCGAGGGTGATGCCGGCCCTCGCTTCGCTCGGGCAAGCAACGCTCACCCTCAGCTGAAATCGTCTTGTTTCGTCCCTAGCCACACAATATACTATTTCATAATACCTGCATTGAAACAAGGCGTTTCAACGCCTGTTTTGTCAGTCGAAACAAGACAATTGCAGACAAATGCGAGTGTAGCCGGGCAGGAACAGGCTTGTTTCTGCCCGAGGGAAGAAACAAGCTTGTTTCTGCCCGAGGGAAGAAACAAGCTTGTTTCTGCCCGCTGAATTAATTTTTTACATGGTTTTATCCCTGGCAGAGTCGCATTTGTTCATTGTCAATCTCTAAATGAAAATCATATAACCTTAGTTAATTTGACAGTTGTTGTATTCGGAACTGTAAATTAAATTGAAAAGACGATTAGTTTCAAGAAAAAAAGTATTAATACGACAATTTTAAGTACACCACAACATCTTATTGATGAAGCACAAGCAGCTACTCTCGACTTGTTACCTGCAAAATCAAAAGAAAAATATTTACTTTGTTATGACAAATTTGTAATGTGGAAAGTTTCAATGCAGGTATTATGAAAAATACAGTGTGTGGCACGGGACAAAACACGATTTCAGCTGAGGGTGATGCCGGCCCTCGCTTCGCTCGGGCAAGCAACGCTCACCCTCAGCTGAAATCGTCTTGTTTCGTCCCTAGCCACACAATATACTATTAACTAAAGAAATACATAGACATACTGTCATAGTAGAAATTTATTGAAAAATATATTTTTGTAACACGTACACCGAAAGTACCCTATTACTGAGCTGACTTCTGCTTCGAAAGTTCTCAATTCCAAACCATGGTAACAATTTTCATCAATTCTCTGTTGACTGGGAATTAATGAATATTATTTTTTCCCGCTGGGTAAAAATGAAATTGTAGATCATGGATCAGGATACTGTTGGATTTTTTTATTTCATTGATATATGTCAAATTGATATTTGAAAGAAATTTGTATTATAGAATGTGTTCGTTATAGTATGTGCATTTATTGTGAACGGGATAGCACAGAAAATATCAATCAATAAGATAAATCATGTAAGTTATGTTTCATTGTATTAGTTTACTGTAATGTGATTGCATTTGCAAAAATCTGTTTGTCAAATCGATTAGATAGTTTCAATATTATCCAAATTTATTTTAAAAATTTAGTAATGGGGGTACTTCGGTGCACTTGTTACAAAAAGTACCGTATGCAACACGGACACTGAACGACTGTCATTATTGTCACGGACAAATTTGGCTGCACGGAGCTACGCCTTGGGCTTTGCCCTCGTCTTCGCCTCGTGCTTCGCCCTCGCCTTCACCTCGTACTTCGCCCTCGCCTCTGCCTCGGGCTATGCTCTCGTCTTCACCGAATGCAGCCAAATTTATCCTGGACAAAAATGACAGTCGTTCGGTCCTTGTAGCATAATATACTATTAAGTTATGCCGGTATAATAAACATTGAAAACTTCGTTTACAGTTCAAGTGTCACTTTTAGTTCAAACACTTGACACCTTAAAACTAGTTATATTCTCAAATATTTAAATTCTGTGTTATTTTTTTGCAGGTAATTAATTTCTGTTTTTTGTCAATTTTCGGGTTATTAATAATTTTGATTACAGCATCATTTTAGAGTTTGACGTTTGTGACATTTAATCGCAATATGTGTATATATTAAACTTGTTACATTTCCAATTATTGTATCTGATTATTGTGATACTCTTTAGCAGTTAATTAATTTTAACGAAAATCTTTTATTGCTAATAATTTTTTGCACTTTGATAATTGAAATATATATTTCCTCAATTAGCTTTACATATGCAACCAGCATAGCATATAATCTAACATCGCACCAAAATTATTATAATATATATTCATACGTAATGAATGTGACGTCATCACTTCATCCATGACGTCATGCTATTCTTCCAATACGCCAATGGGCGATAGATGAAATAAAGATCTGCATACCTTCATCATTAAAATTAGTTGGTACGGCATTACGATTAAGCTTCTGCTTTAAATGGTTTTGGAAACAAGAATCTTCAAAGTGCCTGCCACAAACTCGCAGGTTTGAAACATCTGCATGGGCGCTTATGATTTCACCAAGATTTAGATTTTTTACCCACATGCTCAAAAAAGTTGGATTTCGAGGTAAACAGAAGAAATTGAATTGAGTATTCTCTTTATTGTGGGCAATACATCCCGAAACGATACATCTGTGAGTTCTCATTGCCTGAAACAAATTTTATTATGAGAATAATATTTTTCATGCATCGCGAACAATGCGTAAACTAATAGTTTGGTCAAAATGTCGATGATGGGCCTGTGCAAAAATAATCTGAAAAATTACAAATATGGGCCAAAAAATAGTGGCAAGTGGAGGAAACTATTAGATGACCTAGAAATCATTTATTCATTTAATACAATGGATTTCAGCCCAATATTCCAACATTGAGGAGTTTAGTTCATTCTTTGAAGTGGTTTTCTCTCAAGTTTAGTCCCACAGGCGCGCGCAGCCGCAATTGCGGTAATATTTAGGAATGTTTTTCAAAAGCCCATCATCGACAGTTTGACCAAAGGTTTTTTGTATTTTAGAGCAAATTTTTTATTTTTCTCGAATAAGTATGGTCTGAATCTAAAATATTGCGTGGTCCAGACTATAATAGCCAGAAACTCTTTCTTCTATCGTAGAATAGTTCGTCTCTTCAAATTCGAAAATTGGCTCAGAGCACTCTGAGCGCGCTCGATTAGCTCCGTAGCGTTCGAAAATAGAATCCGAAGCGTTCAGTGCACGCGATCCGCGTTCGTTATTGACTCACGGAGCATTTCGAGCGCGCTCGATCTGCTCAGAGATCAATCGTCGAGCGTTTAGATCCATGTTAAACTGACGTTTGTGAATTGAGGTTAGAGATAAATAATGTTTACTATTTATTTTCCAATCACTGATCTCTATAATAACACTGGATTTGATTTAGGCCGCTGAGATGCATCCCCAATTGAGCGCCGCCATCTTGACAAAAATTGAGGTTTTGTGAAAGATCAATAACGCGTTGAGCCGCGATATTTAAAATTTATCTGTTTGGTTTGACGGTATTTTATTTATCAAACATGATGATCGAGTGCATGTTTTGCGGGAAGAAGCCCGATTCATTGAGAAATTTGACACTGCACAAGTAAGTACAACGAAATAACCTGAAGTAACTATCGTTATGACTGAAATAAGTAAACATTACTAATTTTTATTGCTATGCTATGATGTGAATATTCTCAAGATTTCCATCCGATGAAAAATCGTTCTAAAAATGGCTCAAACAAATCGGTTTGCCAAACTTAAAAATAGCCAAAAACATGAGGTTATGTTCTCAAAATTTTGTTGCGTCCGCGCTAAAACAAAATAAAAGATACACAACTCTGGAAAATGATGCTGTTCCGACTATTTTCAACGAACTATACAAAAACTACTGCGTTAACTGCAAAACCAAAAAAAAATTTTCAAATATTCACACAATTCTCAATACGATTTATTTATTGTTTAGATTTATAACAAAAATCGTGAAACTATTCAATGAATTTAATAATTTAGAGCTAAAATGTCTAAAAACTAATTAAAATACTGATACTAAAAAGTTAACAAATATTTTGAACTATTAATGAATATTTTTGAATATTTTAACTATTATAACAATTTTTAAATACTTTTAACTATTATTGATTATTGATGTGTGCATATTGACGTATATTGAGAATAATTTCATCATCTAACTTGGATTAGGTTCCAACAAGAACAGAAACCAGTCCGGAACTGTCCGAAGCATGCGTATTTACAAATAAGCGTTCCAACAGATTTCAGACGTGGATTTTGACTATTAGGCAGCGGTCCCACTGAGCGAGTGGTGTCGTGTCGTGTCACGTCGTGTCGTTGAAAAACGATGGTCCGGTCTCACTGGTCGAGTCGTGTCGAGTAAATTTTTCTACTTTGACTTGAATATCAATCGAAACATAGGCTTTTATGAGTTATTCTCATATTTAGCAAATTAAATACAATATTCGGAAATAGGATGATTGTCATTTCTTAGACAATAATAATTAAACACAAAATATTACCTTCTATGAACTCTATAGACAGTAATTGATTGAAGATAATGCTCAATGTATGGTTTGAGACAAAGATTGATAAAAAATACAATTCAATATAGCTAACCATACAAGACACTAACTCAGTCACATTACTTGTCACAATGTTGGTCACAACGCGTTTCATTCTTTCGAACATCATCAGGTGTGGACTAAGGATTTGGGAGTTGGATGATGGCTTTATACTAATGGGGTAGGTGGTGAAGCATGAAGGAGTCTCAATGGTTGGAAGATTATGTCAGATTGGCTGTTTATTTGGACGTTTATAATTGGCTTTTTAATTCTTTCTTTAAAAATCTCCAAGTTTTCCGTTATGTTTAATCTGTTGCTTTTACTTTGTTGTTTACATTGAATGAAACGCGTTGTGACCAACATTGTGACAAGTAATGTGACTGAGTTAGTGTCTTGTATGGTTAGCTACATTGAATTGTATTTTTTATCAATCTTTGTCTCAAACCATACATTGAGCATTATCTTCAATCAATTACTGTCTATAGAGTTCATAGAAGGTAATATTTTGTGTTTAATTATTATTGTGACGATGAACTTCGGAAATTCTGATATATTCAATTTCATTTCTTAGACACTTTGAAATTTTCAAGGCCAACTCGACACAACTTTACACGACACGACACGCTCAGTGAGACCGCTGCCTTAAGGCAGCGTGTCGTGTCGTGTAAAGTTGTGTCGAGTTGGCCTTGAAAATTTCAAACACATGTATTGCAATGGTGTCGGTCT
This sequence comes from Dromius quadrimaculatus, assembly GCA_963989225.1. NCBI lineage: Eukaryota > Metazoa > Arthropoda > Insecta > Coleoptera > Carabidae > Dromius > Dromius quadrimaculatus. The sequence goes on along the minus strand of OZ022327.1, from coordinate 13,442,748 downwards.
CACTGGACCATCGTGCGCTGTCGAGTGCTAGCGAGTTGTTTGATTTTCAGTTTGGTTTGAATTTCACTTGTCACTCGACACAACTCGACACTTCTACGCATGCGTTTGAGAGATTCACAGAATTGACATGACAAAAAGAGTCATAAGATGAAGAAATTTTTATCCATTCATTTAAAAATTTTAAAATTATTGTGGTTATGAATAATTTTAGTATATTTGGAAAAAAAGTCACAATCTTCCACTCGGTGACAACTGATAATTATTTTTTTTGCGGTCGTTTGGATTTTAAGTTGACACTTGACACTTGTAAAAATGGCAAAAATTGAGTGTATTAATCAGTCTCCATGGGGCAAATGTGGATTTAATCTATCAATTCAGACCTGGATAATCAAATGTAAATGTTATTGACAAATATTGGCGATATATCGCAAAACGTTTTTCATTAAAGGATGGGTTCTGAAAATTGTGTCTAAGAAATGACAATCATCCTATTTCCGAATATTGTATTTAATTTGCTAAATATGAGAATAACTCATAAAAGCCTATGTTTCGATTGATATTCAAGTCAAAGTAGAAAAATTTACTCGACACGACTCGACCAGTGAGACCGGACCATCGTTTTTCAAACGACACGACGTGACACGACACGACACCACTCGCTCAGTGGGACCGCTGCCTAAGGCAAGGCGCAAATTGAGACACGTATAGCACGTATGAGATGACGTGACGCGAGGTACACGACACGTAAGTGCTACACGGGCTGCGTGGTGATCCGCATATTGAGATGCAGTTTTTACCTACACTCGCAACCGCCATATTGAGAAATGTCTGATACACGAACAAAACAATTGTTCTGAATCAGAATTAGATGATGCTGAAGGGGAAATTTTGCTCTATTCCTTGATAAGAATAAAACTCAAATAACCTAATAAGTACATTCTATCAGAGAGAGAAAAAAAATTGCATCTTCTGTCTAAGAAAGCTCCTTGTGTTGCCTTGCCGTCTCTATCAACTTTTACTCTGCCATTTTCTCATTTAAAAAATGAGAAAACAACTGATACTAGACTGTATACTGATATATGATAAGTAGACTTTTCACATACACGCACACGCGTGTCAGCTCGGCACGAGAAACTGTGTCTCGACCACTGTGCCGCACGACCGACAGGAGGCGCTAATCACGCCACCTCGTGTCATGTCACCAACGTGCGCTGTCTCATTGAATCCTATAGGTAAACATAGCAGATCGACGGCCCTGTATAGAATATAGAAGAAGCATTTAATAGTTTCTTATTTGCTTAACAGTGAGCGCCACTAGTTCCAAAAGTGAAAAGAAGGTAGTTTTGAGAAGCATCTCTGATGCGCTTGAAGTGTCTGCGCTCAAATTTTTATTCTACCCTTAATAACTACACGTTACAGTAAACAAAAATTTTGCGACACGCGTTGGTGACAGAGATGGGACAGATGGAACACTTTAAGTGAGCTGTATGGGGCAGATACAGTTTTTGTTAAAATACATTCTTCCGTCAATCTCTCTAGTTCTTGCAAATATAACAATAAATAAGCTCTTTTCCGGAAGTCAACTTGATAGATAATAATAAAATTAAAGAATTTCAACGCCTACTATAATTTACAATCACGATGTCTTAGAAATAAATAGATAAGATTTTGTGATTTTAATTCTTTCGATGATCGCCTAAAAAATGTGTGCCAAAAGTGCATTTTTTGTCTCACCTAAACAACAGATTCGACCAAAAAAGATTACTTTCACGGATTTGATACACAATTGTAGTTCATGCAACGAGAATGTAAAGTTGAGAATTATGACATGAGGTAAAGTATTTAGTTTACACTCGTATTGCACACAAAAAAATTTCTACAGCTCTCAATTTCCATATATTGCCAAATATTAAGAACACAGCAAAAGAGTCAAAAGCACAAGATAACTTTCAGATTTAACAAATTACCAAACAAATGGATCAGTGAGAAGTACAAACATGAACTCACAGAAATTTAACTGTTACGCGACCTAATGGTGGTAAAACTGAGACGCAAAAAAGTTTCACTTTACGCATCGTACGGCCGTAGAAAAATTGTTGTTATGAGTTTCAATATAAAAAACAATTGTTTTTTAGGGAAGGCCACTTGATCAGTGAAAACATTTGATTTGAAGAGACAGTTTGCGTGGTGATAAGAATATAATTTCACAGATGAATTATGTTTCGATAAAATTTTAATATTTATTTCTCCCTGATGCATACTTGCACAGGTGGCTGATTTTTACCTAAAAACTAACTCATTCTTTTTGTATGGGACACCTGTATTTTTTGGAAGGATCATACTCTCGATTTTCTATTATTCACAATGATAAATCACAAGTATCATTCTGCTCTGAAATTATGTTTATTGTAAATAAAACCATACTGAAAAAAAGTCAATATGCTTCTTTTCAATTTTGTATATAATATCTAATAAGCACCTCTCTCCGTTTGTGTCTACAAAATAAAAAAAATCAAATCACATTCATTGCAGATTCTCAGGTATGTCGTCACATCTGTCATAAATAAATCACTTTGTTCTTCAAATATCCGGTCATTCTCACACATCTTATTTTTAAAATAATGGATTTAAATACTTGTTGTTATTTCAAAGAAGGAGTCATGAATTTTTTTCAACGATTTCAGCTTCATAGGTCAACATCGGAAGAAATAATAAATATTCGAATACAAAAACATCTCTTGAATACTATACTTTATACTTTACTTGAAACCTTTTTCTCCATTTGCGACAGCGGATTAAACAATCGACCAAAATCAGCTTTTCGTTATTATCTAGGGATCTCCGGAAACTTTTCAGAAAACAAAAATATTCTTGAGATCGTCTCTTAAACATACACAAAAATTGAATATATGTAAATGTTTCACTCCACTGTATTATAATTGACGCTAATAGATAAATGAAACTTATACACGTCATATAGAATTGTTGTTTATAATTCTTGGTTTTATTATCAAACATAATGAAAACACCCTTATATACTCAATTCATAAAATTCGTTATATAAACTTTCTTCGCTTTTTTTCTGAAGGTTTTTTCCAGGTTTTTTTTCCGAGGCTTTTTTTCCGGGGTTTTATTTCCCAGGGGCTTTTTTCCTAGATTCATATTTTATACCTCAAAGTTAATAAAAATTTAAAAGAAAATTTTGATATTTCGAATCAATCAATGTGACTTTTAATAATGCTATGATACCAATAATCAGTGGAATGCGAAATATTTCGATTGCAAAAGTGACATTTCGCAATCTAGAATTAAAAATAACTATATTATGCAATCATAACAAAAAATGATGGTTCAAATGAATAAATCAAAAATCATGGATACTTAGAGTTAATCATATTTTTCGTTTCATGTTTTTTTTTTAATTCTTAAGAATACTTTTACAGATTAGAGAAAAATTATCTGTATTCAATCATCTATATGTACGAAAAATACGATCAAAAGATAATTAGTCTCGATTTCGATTATTGTTGAGCATTCAGAGTTATAGCACAAATATAAAATAAATGCGCTCTCAACTCAACTTAAAACATTAAAAACGTCTATATATCCGGATATATATATATATATATATATATATATATATATATATATATATATATATATATATCATAATCGTTTCATTTGAGTCATCATTTTTTCCTACAATAAAAATATAACTGAATTTATAAAAAATACAAAAAATAAACTAACTATTTCTGAGATTTGAATGAAAAAAATTCACACTTATTTAATTCATGATTTGAATCAAATGATTCAAATCAAGCCAATTCTTTTTATGTTATATTTGGCCGAAGTTTGAACGCGGAAAAATCAAAAGAATTCTTGTTTATATAACGCAATGCTCGGCATCATATGAATGTCGCCCTTGTATTTCTTCAATAGGGTTTTTTCGACAACGGTTTGAACTGGTTGCATGTATCACGATTTCACGCTGGTGCCATCTAGTTCAGGCGTGGTAACTAATCATTATTTTGAAACCCAAGGCGCCATAAGAGCCGTCTATCTGCTATGTTTATCTGTGCTATAGGTTACAAAAACACACACTGTGCTGTGCCATGTCACACGTGCTATACGTGTCTCAATTTGCGCCTTGCCTAAGTCAAGCGTTCCAGCAACGTGCGACTCAATCCGCAAACCAGTTTGTGGACAGTCAAAACAGTCCATGGACCAATGCTTGTAATATTCGTCAAATAAAATAACCTCAAATAAAAATGAGTGATTTAAGTGCTGAAAACGAATTTTCATCACATTCTAGCGATGATGAATTTGATCTAACCATGGGAATACATCAAATTAAAAATATAAATTATATAGGCATGTAAAATGATAAGAAAATAGGTATTTTTATTTGATATATTGAAATGAGAGTTTCAAATAAAATATACAGAGTTTAAAACCAAAAGTAGTTTATTATTCATTGAAATTTTGAAAAATGTATAGATTTTAATTGAAATTTTATTTTGTGGGGTTTTTGAATCTAATTCTAGAAGAAACAGTTTCTCTCTAATACTTTGACATGTTTTTTAAATACTTTCATATGAGCAGAGAAATTTCTGAGAATAAAGCAGAAAATGTTAAAAGAAATGATCAGGATAAACATCACTTTGGATAATATGGAAGACTCTCCATCGAAACTCAGATGTACTGTGTCACCATTATTGTCAAAAGAAATTAAAATGGCATGGTTATATGAGAAACTATTTCATATTTTTAGTTTTCACCTTATTTTACCTTCCATGATTACTACAACTAAATAGTTACAACCTAAAATTATATGTTTGACAGTTAACAGTCAAATCTTGTCAGAAATGCGTTCCAACAGGCGCCACGTTCGACTCAGTTCGAAACTGATTCATTCGACGCGCATGCGAATGAGTCAAATCCGAAACCAATACAGAACCAATCCTGAACTGCTTGTTGGAACGAACCTATGTTTCGAATCTCATCGAGTATCTCCTTTAAGTATTTTGAATTTGCCGCTGAATCGTGTCACAAAACCTCAATTTTACTGTCAAGGTCGTCGTTCAACCGGGGCCGCTTTCAGATGCCAGAATACGACCTAAACCCAATCCAGTGTTATATAGAGATCAGTGTCTCCAATACTCATTTCTTTGTAGAGGATGTCTGTAATTACTTCATATCAATGTCCTATGTGCGACTTGTTACATGAAGATTGTAATAAATACACACGTTATAACTTTGTAAACTGATAATTCTTCAATCAACTGAAAAGTATACTACATTATTTTATGAAAAGTAAATAACATTATTGCCAAGCCAACATGCATAGGTCAGTATGATTTTATGTATATATAAATATTACCACATTCACCCCCGTCTGTTTTAGTTTCTTACGTAATCCTTCAAGTAAGGGGGAGGTCGTCGGAGACGAGCAGGGCGGTGTGACATATTGTTGTGCGGCCCTTCCGCATCCACGGTATCTTCAGGTAGGGCTACTGAGTCTTCTGTCGGTTCTGAATCTAGTTCAGATGAAATACCTTCTTCGCCTTCTTCATTATGTACCTGAAAATTCTCTTTTGGAGCAAGATGACGCGTTGAAACAGTTGTTTCTGGAAGTCTCACGTACGCATAATTAGGATTAGCTTCAATTAGATCGACTACTTGAACTAAGGATTCATATTTGCTGTTACGTACATGGTTCTTCATAAGTACCGGGCCAGGATGAGTTAGCCAGGTGGGAGTAGTACAGCCATTGTATGACCTTCTAGAATGTGAGAACATTCGTTCGTGAGGAGTAGCATTTGTAGCAGTGCACAGCAGGGAACGTATGGAATGTAAGGCAGTTTGCAATACTAATTCCCACTGTTCAGTCCGCATTCCATTAGACCTTAATGCAAGGAGAATGGTCTTCCAAATGATGCCGTTGTACCGTTCCACTTGTCCATTTCCTTGAGCATTATATGGAGTGGTTCGGCTAGTAGCAATTCCTTGAGAATTTAAGAAAATTTTCAGTTCTCTTGACATGAAAGCAGGCCCTCTATCAGAGTGTATATACGCGGGCATCCCAAATATAGAAAAAATGTTCTTCAAGTGAATTATTACAGTAGGAGCAGAAGTATCACTGCAGGGTATGGCAAATGAAAATCTAGTAAACTCATCAACTATAGTTAAGAGATAACGATTTCTGGAAGTAGTAGGCAATGGACCTTTAAAATCAATATTCAGCCTTTCAAACGGTGAGGTTGCCTTGATCAAAACTCCCTGATTCTTTACAAATCTTGGTTTTAATTCTAGACAAACTGTACAGGAATTAGTGACTTTCTTCACGTCGTCCAAAGAGAAAGGGAGATTTTTACAACGTATCCAGTGATACATGCGGGTAATTCCCGGATGACACAGAGCACAGTGCAAATTATTGAGATCAACTGTTGAGCCAGCAGCAGCCGTTATTCTTGATAATGTGTCTGCTATTGTATTTTTATTCCCAGGACGATAAATAATGTCGAATTTAAAACAAGTTAGTTCTAATCTCCAGCGCATAATTTTTTCATTTTTTATTTTACTGTTATGATTCTGATCAAACATGAATGAGACAGACTGTTGATCCGTGAAAATTTCAAAATGCCGGCCAACAAGGTAGTGTCGCCAATGACGTAAGGATTCCACAATTGCATAAGCTTCCTTTTCTATGGATGAATGCTTCTGTTCTGAGTTATTTAGTGTTCTAGAGAAAAATGCAATGGGACGTCCAGCTTGACTCAGTGTTGCACTTATGGCAAAGTCAGATGCATCAGTTTCTACTCGGAACGGTATATTGTCTTCTATAGCTGCCAACGTAGCATTGGCTACATCAGTTTTCAAAGAATTAAATGCTAGAACAGCTTCTTGCGGTAAGGGGAACTGCTTTTTTGCCAACAGAGGACGTATCTTTTCTGAAAAGTTGGGGATCCATCTACAGTAGTGGGCAAACATGCCCAGGGCACGTTGTAAGGATGCTGTGTTCTTGGGAATGGGTAGCTCTATTAAGGGCTTAAGACGCTCAGAATCAGGTTTGATAGTTTTATTTTCAATTGTATACCCTAGCAACTGCACAGTTCTAGTTGAAAAAATACATTTATCTTCATTTAGTGTCAAGTTGTACTTTTTTACAACAGCCATAAACTTTTCTAGATTGTGGTCATGCTCAGTTTGATCCCTCCCACAGATTGTGACATCATCAAGATATGGATATGTGCCTTTCAAACCCTCATCTTGTATTATTTTATCAATGACTCTTTGAAAACAAGCCACGCCATTGGTGACACCAAATGGAACACGTAAAAATTGGTATAATTTGCCGCAAGCCTCAAATGCAGTGTAATGTTTTTCTGATGTCTGAATAGGTAACTGATGATAAGCACTTTTGAGGTCTATCGTGCTAAATATCCTATTTTTAGCTACTTTGGAAATTACTTCCTCAATTTTTGGCAGAGGATATGCGTCTAACATGGTGAATTTATTAATAGTTTGGAAATAATCCATAACCATTCGAGGTCTGTGATTGATTCCTTTAATAACAAAAGCCTGGGCGCGCCAAGGTGAATTACTTGGCTCAATTACACCTTCCTTTAATAATTTCTGTATTTCTGTGGTCATAAAACGATTATCCTCATCAGTATGACGTCTTGACTTTGTGGTTACAGGCCTACAATCTGGAGTTAAGTTTGCAAACAATGGGACAGGAGGTATGTATGCCACAGCTATGGCACAAATAGCAAGAGGTGGTCTTGAACCCTATTTCCACAGAAGAATGAACTGCCAATATATCATGACCAATTAACACATCTGTGCAAAGATCTTTCATGATCAATAATTCAACATTATTATAGACAAAGTTTTTAATTTTCAAATTTACTTCACAACGACCGACAATATCGGAGATCATGGAAGAATTAGCCATTGATATTTTCCCGAAATATGGTTTAACTTGAATATGGCACTTACCTACATGAGTCTGGTTTATAAAACTCAGAGAACTTCCAGTATCGATCAAAGCATCAAGTTCAATTCCATTTACCTTTGCTTTTGTTACAGATTTCTGGAGACATTGTGTGGCGCCTGAAACTAATGCTAAGGTACCAGTTGATGCACTAGAATTTGTGGTGTTTCTCTCTGGTTTAGATTTGCAAACACGCTGATAGTGTCCTTTCTTTCCGCATTTCCTGCAATAAGCATCCCTGGCTGGACACAAGGATCTAGAATGACGGTCATTGCCGCAAAAATAGCATTTCTCTGATTTGGGCGAAGTAGCTGCTGTTGTCGTAAGGATTGTATTTTCCACCCGATCTACTTTATGATCAATAGCCGCTGTAGGAGTAGTAATTTGTGTAGTGATATAGGACGCTGAATGCAATTCCGCTGATTCTAAAGTTCTAGCTTGTTCAAAAGCTCCGTCTAACGTAATTGATAGATTCTCTAGTAATCTTTGACGAATATGAGTGCACCGCAAACCACTTATAAAAACATCTCTGATGTATTCATTTTTGTATTCCTCAGCAGAAACAGTTCTAAAATTGCAGTCCTTGCTCAGTTGCTTGAGTACTTGTAAATATTCGCTGACAGACTCGTCCATTTGTTGATTTCTAGATGTTAACCAATGTCTTGCAAAAATTTCATTTCGTTTCTTTATGTACAAAGAGTCGAGTGTCCCAAGAGCATCGGCATAACTTGCAGAGTCATTGATATACTGATACACTTCAGAAGATACATGATTGCACAAAAGTGGCAGTTTATCCGCATCTGTTAATCCAGAGATCCCATTCAAAAAATTGGTAAATGTAATTTTCCAATGCTTCCATTTTCCTTCAGCATTTGCACACGTGGGGTCCACTTCAAATCTATCTGGTTTTAACAATCGTTCCATTTTACGTTTATGAGCGTTGTTCGAAGAATCTTAGTCAGTTGATTAAAATGTAATAAATACACACGTTATAACTTTGTAAACTGATAATTCTTTAATCAACTGAAAAGTATACTACATTATTTTATGAAAAGTAAATAACATTATTGCTAAGCCAACATGCATAGGTCAGTATGATTTTATGTATATATAAATATTACCACAAAGATGTGAATCTTTTAAATAAATTACCAATCATAAGTGGTATAATATTTTCAACATAACTCTTAATTTTAGGAGTTTGTTTTATTTTTCTTCGTCATCACTTTCATTCCAAAAAATATTATTTGTAAGTTGACAATTTGCTAAATCTGCTCGTATATTCATTTTGACAGTTCAAGATGATCTGTCGCGTTCGTTAGAGACCTGTGGTGGAACCACAACGACTTGTCATTGACATTGACTTGATTTTTACTGTCAATGTGCCACACAAATTGGACATGTTTCCAGTTAATATTTGTAATAGAGACATGATAGGGACTAGGTCAGGTTATCCTTCTATTAAAATAAGATTTATGATAAATATTAACTGGACACATGTCCAATTTGCATGGCAAATTGACAGTAGAAATCAAGTCAATGTCAATGTCAAGTCGTTGTAGTTCCAGCTCTGGTTAGAGAACAGGTCACGCTCCAATGAATTTTTGGTCATGTGGGCTGTGTGCTCAGAGTGCTCGATAGTTTCAATTTCCGAACGTACCCTCTGTATCGTTCAAGGTTCTGCTAACGTGCGCAAACATAATATTTAATGAATTTGCATTTGCGATATATTTTAAAACCAATATTTCATTTATTCAAAACCAAAAACAAGTTATTTTACGTTTGTCAGATATTTTCTTTGTATTTAACATAGGTGTGTGATAAAGCCATGAATATAGATATCAGTTTTACAAAACTAAAAATGGGTAAAATAATAATTAATAATCTTACCTCGACAGGATACACAAAAAACGAATAAAATAGATCTACCACTAGTCACAATACATTGCACGTCGAAAACAATGTGAGAAGTTAGGTTGTGGGATTAAAGAAAACCGTTCAAAATCTCAAAAAGTTACTCCTACTGACATCTATGAACGCCGACTGTGTCCTATAGGCTCTTTGCGCAAACGTTGGAGAGCGACACTAGCGCACGGAGTGTTTAATTTTGAAAGTAGCTGCAGGAAAAAATTTGAATTGTTATTACGTGGAATAAGTGAATAAAAGCTAAAAAGTTTATATTGAAGCTTGAAATAAGTTTAAAACACACAAGTGAATGATAACTAATGGAGTTATAATAGGAACAAGATTCCAATTCATATAACCTGGTTGTATCCGGAGTACAATATTAGAAAGAGGAAAATTAGTGCAAGAAATAAGCATGTGTTTAATGTTGAAGAAAAACTGTTTTTGGATAAGAGTTTGATTTCCGCGCTTGTTGTAGGGCAAATGTCGATTAATTCTTGTCCGTTTAAAGTTTTTAGCAAAGTAAGATATGTTATTTTGAAGTAATTAATTATAGGCTGCTATATGTCTGTCAAACGAATCAAAACATGTCACATGAAAGTATATTTTTTCACATTGCCTTAGGTTGATGAAACGCGAGATATTTTGCATGAATTTCCAAAAACTTATCCGATACATAAAAATAATACATACAAAATTGCTATAGCTTACAATGGTTTAACCTAACTTCTCACATAAATTTTTTAGTTTCATCAAGTTATTTCTACATTTAATACATATTCTATAATTATTATTGACTTCTTTTTACTTTTTTTACTCGTTTAATAGCTTGAATCCATTTTTTCCCATTCCTATTTCATGTTCTCTGGATGGAAACTTGTAGAAATGTTTATGTTTTTTTGTATTTCCGTAACTGTTTTACAGTTTGAAACGCAACAATTTGTATAACCAACACGTAATATTTCAATTTATTGTTAAACTGGCTTATAAATTGCTTTATAATTTAAATTTGGTACATATATTCAGAAATCATTTACAATGATAACGTTTTGTTTTCCTGCTAGTACTGTCAAAATTAACCACTACTGGCGCTGCAATCTATTCGCAAAGAGCCTATTTCCCTTTTCTCCGCCCATTCGGACTGTTGAACAGCTCGCGTTGGGAAGAGACCATTTAGTCGAATATCCTCACTGTCGAAAATCTACTACAAATTTCCATTATTCCTGCAAGTGAAAAGTTTTACAAAATGGGACGAGGTACAATTTATACTATAGTTAATTTCAGTTAAGACCGGTCCAAGAGCACTTATGGGACTAAAATTTAAGCCTTCTGATTGGTCGAATTTGGCCAATCAGAAGACTTAAATCGTAATTCCATAAGAACTCTTATAGTCAGTTGCACCACTGTCTCTTAAATTTCAAGTATCGCTTAAATCAGGGGTGGGAACCTATTTTCTGCCAAGGGCCATTTGGAAATTTATAACATCATTCGCGGGCCGGACAAATAATAATAGTAATAATAAAAATTCCCATATTCCGGAGACAATTTCCTGATTCCCATTTGAGGCTTAAAACTCCCGAAAATGGGGAAATTCCCACGAGTTGGCAACACTGCTCGAGGGCCAGAACAAATTACTTCGCGGGCCGTACGCGGCCCGCGGGCCGGAGGTTCTCCACTCCTGACTTAAATGAACAATATCGTATCAAGAATCAAAAGTCAAATGTGACATAAACATTGCTGTCATTATTCCGATTCAATAATTTTTGTTTAAGTGAAACTTAAAATTTAAGCTAGAGCGGTGCAACTGACCATTAGGCCCTTTTAACTGAAATGAACTATATGGATAATTCTCTCGAATTTAATTAAAAATGATTCAACTCATTGAAATACTTTTTCAGCAATTAAAACAGATCATAAATTACTTGCTCATGAATAATATAATATAGTGAACTATTATTAAAATTCACGTACACATACACATTTAATAAAATGGATAAAAATATTTCAGAACTGAACTGTCAAGAAATTTCTCAATAAAAAATTAGAATAAGATATTACCACCAATAGGAAATATACTTTTTCTGTCTCTCTCATTCTATGTTTTAGCCTTAGATATTATATAATGATCTAGGGTTTTAGCAAACGGTCAGATAAAAATCTGATGTGGACACCACATGACTTACTTGTATATCTTTTGACTGAATAATTAGCAATTTCACTGACATTGAGATAAGGCAAAATCGAATGCAACCAAAATTTGAGGTGTTACAAAACCTGTTTTTATTTATGCGGCAAATTCGAAAAATGCTTCAAGAAGAATACTCTATTGATAAATTCGACTGCTACCAAAATGCAAGATGCACAACTAGATTTAATAACAGGCCTAAATTCAAAACTTCATTATTTTATAAATATTTTATAATAGTATGAACTTTAGAAATAAGCTTTAATATTTTATCTTTATTTCAAATCATTCATATAAACAATCTATCAGTATATATTATTTTATTGGTTTTTAAGTGTGCAGCATCATTTGTAGTTTTTGATGTAAAATATCTATAGGCGTGCCTTGGCAGTGAAATCGAACTTTATGCCGTGACGACAAATAGCATGACGTTCTCATGCCGTCACACAGAAAGAGTATTATTGGTGATCATCTTTTATTCTTTTTTACTTACTTGTACAAAGTAATAAGTATTGTGGAACCGACAAAAATCACCCATCTAGATTTTGATAGAAATATCCGTTTTGAGCATCCCTGAATCCATTTTGACTATTTTTGGCTTGATGTCGGTACGTATGTTCGTGCGTTCGTGCGTGCATAACTCGCAAATGTCAAAACTGGCTGAACGTATAATGTTGAAATTTTGTATTTAAGACTGGTATAGGGTCTAGTTGTGCACCTCGCATTATGGTTCCAATCGTCTGTACCGGAAGTGCACTTTACCTGAAACTTTTTTTTGAATTTCTCTAATAAATCCAGAATGATCAACTGTAGGATGTTGAAATTCAGTATTTGAACTTGATGTATCAGAATGATTATCTGCTATTATTGTAAGAATCGGTCAGGCCTGAAATACACTTTACTTGCAACTTTTTTTGAATTTTTCGCATAAATATAGAATGATCAGCCATAGCATATTGAAATTTCGTATGAAGAACTTCTATAACATCTTATTGTACATCTTGCAGACTTTTTGAATTTTCCGCATAAATTCTTAACAATCAGTCGTAGAATATTTAAGTTTTGTATTAGGCACTTTTATAATATCTAGTTATACACCTTGCATTATGATTGCTATCGACTAAGCCGGAAGAGCACTTTATTCGAAACATTTTTTGAATTTTCCGCATAAATCCAAAACTGTTGAACGTAGATTGTTAGAATTCAGTATTTAGAACGATTATACCGTCTAGATGCTCATATCCTTTTTTATTGAGATCCACCAAATCGGAAATGCACTTTACTTGTCAGTCTTTTGGAATTTTTCGCATAAATTCGAAACGATCAGATGTAGAATATTGAAATTTGGTATTTCAGTCTGCTGTAGCATCTGAATGATTATCTACTATTTTCATAACAATAGACTGAACCGGAAGTGCACTTCAGTAGGAATTTATTTTTTAATTTTGCGCATAAATTCAGATCTGTTGGTAGTCGAAGAATTTTGGAAATCAGTATTAAGGAATGTTGTAGTATAAGAATAATGGCCTACTGTTTCCATAGCAACCGACTTGGCTGAAAGCTCATTTTACTTGACAGATTCTTAGGCCTGGTTGCATGAACGAGCACTAACTAAAGACTTCTTCAAAAATGAACAATTTTGAGATCAAATTTATCCGTCAAATCAGTAGCTTAGCATTGCTGTCTACTATATATCCAATGATATATATATATATATATATATATATATATAATCAAACACAAAATCACATCGTATTATATATATATATATATATATATATATATATATATATATATATATATATATATATATATATATATATATATATATATATATATATATATATATATCCCTTTAAACTGTCCCTTTCAGCCAAAAAAGAAATTATGGTTCAATGGCAAATGTAAAGCACTCAAATTAGAAACAAAGAAAAGCTTAAGGGCATGCCACAAACACAATTTCGCTAAAGAAAAATTGGACATATACATAGAAAATAGAAAACAATACAAATTCAACATAACTGAAGAAAAGAAGCGATTTCAAGCAGATATCATTCAAAAACTGGAAAATGTATCAGATCAGAAAGAATTCTGGCAAACAGTCAATTCCTTACAAAAAACTTCTTACACGACAAATCCTATAAAGATGGAGGACTGGGTAAGTATTTCCAAGAATAGTATTATTGTAAAAATGTTCTTATTAACAAAACTTTTTTCGATGCATATCATCCGTATCTAGACGATGAAATATCTTTAAATGAAGTTAAACAAGCACTTAAGAAGCTTAAAACAAACAAGTCTCCTGGGACAGATGGCATTATATACGAACAATTTAAAAATTTACCTCAATTATGGCAGGAATACTTAACAAAGTTATTAAATGCGTTTTTCTCTACTGAAGATTTACCGCAAGAATTAAAAACCATAAAACTTACTGTTTTACACAAAAAAGGAGATCGCACGAATACTAATAACTACAGAGGCATAGCACTCATAAATTCTATAACTAAATTATTTACGTATATTCTAAACGAAAGACTTCAGACATGGGTAGAAAGTAAAAACCTACTGCCAGAAGCGCAGGCAGGGTTCAGGAAACGAAGATCATGTTCTGACAATATCTTCATTTTAAACTCAATCGTACAGTCTTCCTTTTTAACAAATAATCAAGGTGTCGATGCAATCTTCGTCGACTTTACGAAAGCTTTCGACTCGGTGCCACACTCTATTCTCTGGAGTAAAATATACGAGCTCGGAATAAGTGGTAAAATTACAAGAGTGCTCAAAAATATATACGAAGGTGCGGTTATGAAAGTATCTATTAACAACCAACTGTCCGAAGAGATAAATATAACAAAGGGTGTTTTACAGGGAGAATGTACAAGCCCAATATTGTTTGCTCTGTATATTTCTGACTTAGAAAATTTTATGAGACAAAAAAACCTTATAGGGTACTCTATAAACAACAAAATTGACATTCTCACCCTCCTGTATGCGGACGATATAGTTATCTTCGCTTACTCGCAGCCGGACATCCAAAGAAAACTGAATGCACTTACTGAATACTGCAACTAACAACAGTTAACTGTAAACAACGACAAGACTAAGATAGTTCATTTCCATAAAGGAAGACCTCCCAAAAGAAGAATGAAACATATCTGCCAGCAAAAAGAAATAAATTTCGTGAACAGTTATACTTATCTGGGTATAAAATTTTCAAGCTCTGGATACTTCAATGAAAACACTGAAGAAAAATTGACCACAAGCAGAAGAACCACTGGAGCAATAACAAAAATTATGCTTAAGGCTCAAACTTACAGCTGGCAAACAAACATCAAATTATTTAATACAATCTTTGTACCTTCTTTGCTGCACGGGTCCGAAATATGGGGCTTATTTCATTCCGAAAATATTGAAAAAGGACAATTACAGCATTTTAAGACAATTATAAACTGGCCAAAATCGACTCCAAATTATTTTATTAGGAGAGAAATAGGAATAAGGAATCTAGTAGTTACTATAGTTGAAAGAACGCTATCCTTTTGGTTAAAAATTCTGCTCATGCCAGAAGAAAGATATGTAAAAGCGTGCTACAATAGTCTATTTGCTCTAAATAACAAACCACAAGACGAAATTCCAATAGAGAAGCAAAATAAGTACAACTGGATCAGAAAAGTGGAAACTGTACTCAAGAAAGCTAACTTCAACTGGGTCTGGGACTCACAAAGCTGCATACATTTGAAAATAGAGATGGGAAATATAATAAAATCGTATACCGAACTATTGTACGAAAACGACACCAGACGAATTGTAAACTCCTCTTACAACCCTTTTTACCAAAAATATATAACGAGCCAAAACTATCTCTTCCTAAATATTCCCTTTAAATCCCTACAATTATTCGGCAAACTTAGAATATCTAATGCAAATGACTGCTACCTTTATCAAGATGGCTATTATCACAGATTTAAAGAAAATGAAGTATGTAGTATATGCAACTTACGCGAAGAAAACACCTTAACCCATTTCCTCTTTAAATGTTTTATATACAACCCTATTCGAAACAAATACTTACAGAAACACTTTGAACAACCCAAGCAGTGCCAACGAAGCCCTTCTAGCGGATCCGTTCAAGGACAAGGGGAAGATATTAGATATTTTTAATTACTGTAAAACAGCCCTAAAAATCCGAGCCTTTATAATAAATGTTTGAACAGACTTGAAAATCAAATAATTAATAATAATAGTACAATAAAATAAAAGTAATTATAATATATATATATAATATTGAAATTTTACAAATGCATATGAATATTTATATTATGTTATCAATCTATTTGTATGGAGTATTCTCTTGGCAAATAAATTATGTTTATGTTTATGTTTATGTTTATATATTTATATCCAATGATGTGCATCTAAGTCACGTGATGTTCACGTCAGATTATTTTTTTTAAAGAGAAATCTTCGAGAAATGTCACTTATAACAGTTTAATTTCTAAAACATCTGTGTTGATTTTATCAAATGTATTACATCTACGTGAATTTTAACAAAAGTTTAGTGTATTATATTAGTGAGCAAGTTTGTTGTGAATAAACCAACGAGCTCTATTAAATGTTTTATATTTACTGTGAATAAAAAATGATTCCAATGACATCTGCATATCAAGATTTTGGTCCATCTGATAGAGAACAACGCCTAATCATTAGAAATCGCGTTATAACTACATCTGAAAAGCCTGCGGAGAAATGTTGTAGAGAACTAAAATTTTGTAGCAGCCGAAGATATTGAAGTTGCATGCAAACACATTTCTCTCATTCATAGTGATTGAAAAAAAAATTACAAACTAACGGCGTTAGAAATGGAACTTTTTGTGGAGTGCAAAAACTGTCAACAAGAAATATTATTAGTGTTTTCAAAGCGCTCAAAAGAATTCGAATCAGTGATACTATTATTGAATCAAAATATGAGTGACAGCGAGAAAAATAAACAAAAAGTCAATAATGATCAAAGCTCAGGCTCCAGTAAAATGTTCAATATGTGTGCATAACGTTTGCTTTACGAAACAGAATCTACCGACTCAAACTGGAGGTTAGAAAATTATTTGTTAATATACTGCAATGTATATTGCTCTTAAAGGAATTGTTTATTATTAAAATAAAAGTCACTATTTAATGAATGAAAACAAAATAAAAGTTTTATTCTTTGATGTAATACTCTCATCACTACTAAACTTCAACTACAAAGCCACCAATATTTATTTACAACAACTTATTTATTTATTACACTTCGCATTCGGCTCATCACGTTCTGGATATTCACTCCTCTTGATATTCACTCTTCTTGATATTCACTCCTCTTGATATTCGCTAATAAGTCAGACTCTTCGTCCTTATATATACAGATGTCCATACATCTAGAAATTTCTTCATCGTTCTAGTAAGCTACTTGAATGTCGTTTGTATAGAGCGGCGTGACGCAAAGAGATAAAAGGCTCCGCCCAGACAACAGAGTCGGATTCAGGGTCTATTTTATTTTTACGAATTATGACACTTTCGCACGTTACAATACTATCTTTTTTATTACTATTCTATTTTAATATTTAATAATTTGAGATTAGAAATGTGATAACTGATGTCAACAAGTGGTTTATTTTCTATGCAAGCGTCAAAAATTCTACTCTTTTTTATGGATTTAATCCATATTTTTCATTGGTTTTCGATTTTTATTTATTAAAAATTTGAATATTCGCTGAGATGTTTCACATCTGCTGGGCGCCCCATGACAAATTTTTTTTTGCTGGTATCCACTTTTACGTCTACATAATTTAATATAGTTTATAAAGAATCATATTTTCTATTGTCCGTTAATAAGAAATTCAATTCATATTTATGGAAACAATTAATGCTATGATCCTCTGCCATTCCATTTTTTATGCCTTTATAATAATCCTAAATATAAAATGTCATCACTCTACGGCATCTATGCAAAAAGTAACAAAAAAACTGTCAAGTGCACTTCCAATTCAGCCGATTGATATGAGAATAAAAAATGAGTAATACAATGATATAGCAATCTGACATAGTAAATTTCATAACTCTACGACCAATAGTTTAAAGTATATGCGAAAAATTGGAAAATATCGTCAAAAAAAATTACTCTGGTTCAGTGGATTGCTATAAAAATATAAAGCTGTCATTTAAATGCTACGATTGTTTTAAATAATAAATTTCATGATTCTACAGCTGAATTCGAAAAATGATCGTGCAAACTGCACTTCTGGTTCAACCGATTGCAATTTTAATGTTGATGGCAGTGGCGAGATTTGACAGGGGCAAGGGTGGGCAGTTGCCCCCCCTCCCTAAATCTGGCACCTACGACCACATAAGCTCTTGTCACATGCGCTCAAATATTCTGTTCAATTGTGTAAAAGTCATGCTATTTATTATAAATAACTTGTGTACTAAAATATTTTCGTCTTTCTGTATTTTTTTGCTTCAAATATTTTTGTCCTACATTTTCTTGCTACCCGAGCTGCTATCCTTACCTACCATGAACCTTTTTCACATCGGTTTCCTCCAAAGCTATTCTTTATAATACTTATTCACACTCGCTCTGGATGTTTGATCGAGTCAACATATCATCGCAATTTCGAATCCCTTTTACCTTCCACTTATTAAAATTTTCTCAATTTTTTTATGCAAGCCCATTTTTGAGAACAACACCATATTTGCTTTGATTTATTGTAAATCATTACTAATTGATGTTTTCATACGGGGTAACACTCCAATTTTTCCACTGAATGAATTTTGCACTGTTTATTTCTCCTACTGAATAAGTTTTCCGCTATATATTCTTTATACCAAAAATATTTTCTAGTATATTTCTACCACTGACTTATTTACAAGCTTTGATTACATTTCCGAAGTTTTACGTCAAGCCTGTAGTTGATTGCAAAGCACCGCCACTTGAACACAAAAATCACTATTTTAGTGTGACTGATACAGTGCGCATATTGCATTACATAATATCGCATATAGGATACGCCGTTACTCAAGATTCCACGCCGAGCTTGGTCAGAGCGGCCGAAGCCCGCCTGTTGGTTGGGTGCAAAGCACCACCAGTGGAAAACAAAAACCACTGTTAAAAATTCATTGATACAGTGCGCCTATTGCATTACAAAATTATTTCATCCTCAGAATTAAGATAACAGAGTTTGACAGTTCGACAGGTGACAATTTATCATTGATTTTTGAAAAAATAGAATTAACGGTGCAAAAATAATGGAAAAAGAATCAGTAGATAAAAAATCCAATGAAAAAAATGGAATGAGAAAAGTGTCATATGTTCATAAAATCAAAAATTCATTTGCTAGGTTCCACAATTTTTTTTTTTTTTGAAAATTTACACCTTCACGTTCAATAATAAAAGAATGAATAAAAGTTGTTAGAAAAATGGTTATGCCTTGTATCAATTAAGTTATTTAAGCATCGCTCTCCCCTCCCTACACCCTGGAAATTTTGGCTATGAGCCTGGCTTCTAAAATTGATATAAAGATTCAAATGTTGCCCCTCCCAATAACATTGCTGAAATCCCGCCACTGGTTGATGTAGAAGTGCTTGATATGAATTTTCAATATAAGATTGGTACAAAAATAGATTTAGATGCTACAGCAATTTTGAATACTGAATTTCAACATTCCACGGTAACCATTTTGGATTTATGCGAAAATTCAAAAGAAATTTAAAGTGCACTTCTGGTACAGACGATTTCAACCATAATGCGAGGTGCACAATTAGACTTTAGACTAGTTTCAAATACAAAATTTCAACATTGTTCAACAAATTTTGAGATTTACGAGTTACGTACATACACACTTACGTATTCACGTACCGATACGTCAGACCGAAACTAGTCAAATTTTCCTGGTTTTAGTACATTATTAACCAGATCAGATCCTCCAGTTTTAACTAATAAATCTAATTGAATAAAAATTAAAAAAGATACATATGCAAGTCTCTTGCAAGTGAGCATGAGATGTCCTTGTATTTGAAATTTATCAGAAATAAAACGCAATATAGGTACGCTGTTTTTTATTGTTTAGCACAAAAATCTTATTGCAAGTCATAATAATTAATCGTTATATAATATTGAACTTGAGGCTAATTTCTAATTTACTTAATTCATAAATATATACTTTTCGCTATGACAAGTGATAATTATTTTTTTTTCAATGTAAGGTCGATCATAAAAGAGTTAATCACGTCAATTTCGAAATAATAGCGAGAATATCTTTAGCGTAGTAAGGTTGAAAAATTAATTAATTAGATAAGTTATCGATTGATAACAAATTTTTGTATAAATTGTCAAAAATTTCACATATATTTGTCTTCTTATATTGCTTTTGGCAGCAAAGTTTTTATAAGTGTTACTGGCCGTAAGTATCAAAATAATAAAAAAGAAGAAAACATTATTTTTATCATTATTTTTTAATTTTTATTATTTTTTTTCAATAAAACGATAATGAATAATCCTGAGCTGTACCTGAAAGGACATGACGTAACAACTAGAGATGCTAAAGAAATGATTTCCTTCATGAACGTCGACCACTGGAAGGACTATGGGGAAACAATTCTTGATATTGGCTGTGGTCCTGGTGACATAACATATGATATTCTTCGTCCACATATCCCAAAAAGAACAAAAATTTACGGATCAGATATATCACAAAATATGATTGAATATGCCACAAAAAAATATCCTGATATAGATTTTTTTATTTTGGACATTGCAACAAAAAAACTTCCTGACAACTTGATTGGTGCTTTCGATCATATTTATTCCAATTATTGTCTTCAATGGGTTCAAGATCAAAGGTATTAATCAATTATATATTATATATTTCAACTGTCAAGGAATGTGACGAAAATATATTCACAAAAAATTTTGACAGAACATATTTATTTACGATTATGTAAAAAAGTTACAGTTTATTGCTTCTTAGAAACAAGTAAATAAAAACAGTATAATAAATTTTTACTTATATAAAGTAAAAATAAGTATTGTAAACAAGCAAAATTCACATTTCGGAATTCTGATAAAAATATCCGTTTTGAGCAAACATGAATCCATTTTGACTATTTTCTGCTTAATTTCGGTCCGTATGTATGTACGTATAATGTTGAAATTCTGTATTCAAGACTGTTCTAGGGTCTGGCTGTGCATCTCGCATTATGATTGCAATCGTCTGTACCGGAAATGCACTTTATTTGAAACTGTTTTTGAATTTTCCGCATAAATCCAAAATGGTTAGCTGTAGCATACTGAAATTCAGTATTTTAAATTGTTGTAGCATCTAAATGGTTATTTTAAAATTTTTGTACCAATAGGCTGAGCCGGAAATACACTTTATATCAGATTTTTTTTGAATTTTTCGCATAAATTCAAAACGGTCAGTCGTAGGATATTGAAATTTAGTATTGAGTTCTTCTGTAACATCTAGTTATGCATTATGGTTGCAATCGTCTGTACTGGAAGTGAGCTTGACTCGAAACATTTTTTGAGTTTTGAATGATTCTATCATGTTTTCATTGAGATCGACTGAGCCAAAAGTGCACTTTACTCGACAGTCTTTTAGAATTTTTCGCACAAATTCGAAACGGTCGGCCATAGAGTATTGAAATTTAGTATTTCAGTCTGTTGTAGCATCTGAATGAATGCCTTCTATTCTCATAATAATTGCCTGAGTCGAAAATGCACTTCAGTTGGATCTTTTTTTAAAATTTTGTGCATAAATATAGAACTGTAAGCCGTAGAATTTTGGCAATCAATATTTAGGAGTGTTGTCGCATAAGAATAATGACCTACTGTTCCCATTGCAACCAACTGGACAAAAAGCGCATTTTACTTGACAGATTTTTAGATTTTTTTTAATAAATCCAAAACGTTTAGCCGTGAAATGATAAGATTTTGTGTTTGATTATCGTATTATTATATGCAAAAATATATTCACTGATGTTCAAGTAAGTCACGTGATGTCCATGTCAGATTTTTATCATAAAATATTTACAGGCAAGCGATGAAAAATATTAATGATTTATTAAAACCAGGAGGAGATTTCTTTACTGCTTATCTCATATATACTCCATTCTATGATGCAATATATAAGGCTGCATTTCAACAAAAATGGATTAAATATACCAAAAATCTAAAGGGATTTGTTGATTTCGGGAACAACCAATGTAATAATATAGAGGCCCAATTAAAAAATATCCTAAATGATGTTGGTTTTAAAGTATCAATGTGCAAAATATTCCGAAGAGAGGCTTTCTATCCCAATTTAGATAACTTGAAAAGTACTTATGAGCCCTAATGTATTAAATAGATTTTTTATTTCAACATTTTTACAGAGATTCTTACTGCTGTTAATCCATACATTCCAAAAATACCTCAAGATCTTCAAGAAGAGCTCGCTGAAGATACAATGCAGGAAATGCTCAAAATTATTGATATTCAAAATAACAAAAGTATTTCGATAAATTATGATTTAGTTATTATAAGTGCCACAAAGATAGATTAAAAATTATTATTTATTTTGTAGTGCTATATTTGTGAGTTTTGAATAAATATATCAATAATTTATACTGGTTACTAGTTGCCGCACAATTTCTATTGATTCTACAGTTTTTTTTATTAATTTTACTCCAAGAGAAAAAAAGTATTTAAAGATTTCTAAAAAGAGAGATTATATTCCATTATTTTAATTAAAAATTAGTAAATGTACAAGATAAAGTTCAAAAAATAGTTATGGAAGGTCAAGACTAATATTTATTTATCAATTAGATTATTGAGTGATAAAATAATTTTTATTATATCGAGGATCCACTTAAATTCGATTTGTAGTAAAACACTACGTACGAGAATTATCTTTTTAGTTTTACACAAGAAAATAGTAGATATATTTGGATGACTATTGTTTCTCGAAGTTATTCTACCCGTTGCTGGTACTGTAATGTTTATTGCTTAAAGAAATAGTTTATAATTAAATAAAAATCACCATTTAATGATTGAAAACAAAATAAAAGTTTTTTTCTTCTGGATATCACTAACAACACTATATTATTTATTTACCACTCACTACTATCTTAAACAATGTCGCAGATATTTATATTTAACTATTTATATACACTGATCACTTCACTGTTTGGTATTCACTGTTCTAGATTCACCATTACACTACTCTACTCAACTCGTTTGCTTGCCTTTATATATAGAAATATCCATTTCTCGAATGTTCTTCCACATTTCTGGAATATTGCTAGAGGCTTCCATCGGGAGGAGTGATGTGATGCGATGCGGCGCGATGCAGGGAGGACGAAAGGCTACGCCCAGGCGCGGTCAAGTCCAAGCCTGCTCCACTTTTATGAACCACTCTCGCACGTTACAATACAAACAAATTTGCATTTCTAAAGACGTCAACTGCTTTTTCCGGCGACTGAAGTCTTTGACCACGTAGTCTGTTTTTGATTTTTGGAAGAGTAAAAAAATTATTGGAACTGTAGGGAGGATGGACAAGAATTCGATGTTTAGCTGCTCTAAAAATTCCATACTCTTGCGAACTATGTGCGAGCTTGCATTGTCTTAGTGGAGATTGGTTCGTCGTTCAGGGTTGGTTTTTCGAAGCTCAGCAATTACTTCCGAAAAAAAATGGCTGTACACGAATTGGCAGTAACAATTCTTCGATCTTGCAGGTAAGTTATTGCTATATGATCTGCTTTTGAGACAAATGTCGTAACCATCTTTTTGGACACACTTCAAGAACGAATGATTTTTGTCAGATTTTCTTCATGTACACTCAAACAGACGTAAAATGACATTTATTGCATTGCATTATTGCTCGTTGACTTATAAATATTTGAATATTAATTTATTAATAATTTTTTAAGGAACAGTTCAATACAAAAAATTTTAATGTGGAAAAAAAAGATCTAAATGTTAAGGTGTGCGCATCGATAGTATATTAGTAATGCTATAATCAACAATTTAAATTCAGACAATCAAAGTTAATACTGCACTTAACAAGATAACAACTGCATCAGCCAGTGTTCGTCTTAAAAGTATATATACTTTATAGTTTATACAGAAATATCATATCAGGGCTGGTACCACAACGAATCGACATTGATATATTCCGATCTTGTCTTAATCTCTCAATCCTTGTCATCATATCTAGATCTAATTTTTTTTAAAGAATAACGTGATCTAGTCCCTGTCATGTCCCTATGATAAATATTAACTGAAAACATGTCTAATTTGCATGGGAAATTGACATTGACTTGATTTTTTACTGTTATTTTTCATGCAAGTTGAACATTTTTTCGGATAATATTCACCATGGGGACTTGACAGGGACTAGATCAGGTTACTCTTCTGAAAAAATAAGATCTAGTCAATGATGACAAGGATTGGGAGATCAAGACAAGATCGGAATATGTCAATGTTGACTCGATGTAGTACCAGCCCAGAATTGAATCTTCTTTTCTCTAACGATGACATAAGAAAATATTGCAGTCTCAATGAATTGTCCTCAATATTGAGATTAAATTTAAAGTTTAGGATCATAAATAACTTCCATATTACTTGAAGATTCATTTTTTACGGTTATTGATATATTATCTTTGCTATAGTTATAAGTAATTGTGTATTTCTTTCTTGTAAAATTGATTAAAAATCATTTATAAATAATTAGAGATATAAGTGATAGCTGATAGGTAACACTGTAATCCTGCGGTCGGTTCAAATCCTCCTGTAGTTCTTCACAATCTTTTACAGTTACTATTATTTTGAAAAATCTCAAATTATCAGCGTATAAGCTAGTTACAATGCTGGAAACATGAAGCGATATCGTTGATGAATGTATTGAATATTTTTTTTTTCTAGTTACTATGAAAATATCATTCAAGATGAGAAAAAAAAAGTTCTGGTATTAATATTAATATGTGCCTCTTCCTATTCCTATTTAAATACACGGGAACAGAAATAAGTTTTATTTGGAATTTAATTGCATTCTAAGGAATCAGCGTGTTATAAAAATCAATACATAGTCTTGTAGGAAATTGAACGATCTCCAAAAAAGATCTGAAATTATTTTTATTCACAATCATTATAGTAATATGGCCGTTCCTAACCTTTTGGAGGTTGGGAAGTATGTAATTTCCAACTGCAATGACTAGCTCACGGGTCGGAAGCAACATTTCCATTTCTTGGGGGGGAAATGTTTATGCAGTTGCCTAGCATCAGTCTGGCATCAGTCATAAATCTTTGTTGGAGTAAAATAAACCGTGCTGTCAGAAATACCGATCATATAATCTAATGATCCACATAAAACTAATAATATTGAAAAGAAGCGGATTTATGTTGCAATTCTGTGTAAATCTATGTCTTATAAATTGATAAATTTGTAAACTATGAACAAAATCTCTATGAACTTACATACGTAGCACTTTCGTTCGATTCGGTGCAAGTGTATAGCTCCATTTCACTGTTATAACTTATTGATATCTGCACTTATCACAATTTCAATGGATACACGTATAAATAACTTGATTCATAAATCATAAATCTTACAAACGTCAAATTAATTAAATTTTTCAAAACATTCTTGTTTTCATAGACTACTACATCAATTTATTTTGTTGAAAAAAGAACGAAATTGGATTAATTATTTCTCGGAAAATTAGGGATGATTGTGAATAAAATAGTATACATACTTCGGTGAGGATTTCATATCAGCCTCGAGTTATATCTGATCCTCGAGGCTTCGCCTCTCGATCATATAATAAGCTCTCGGCTGTAATGAAATACTTTCCACCTCAGATGTAATATACTATTATTCACAATCATTATAGTAATATGGCAATTCCTAACCTTTTAGAGGTTGGGAAGTATGTAATTTCCAACTGCAATGACTAGCTCACGGGTCGGAAGCGATATTTCCATCTCTTGGGTGGGAAATGTTTATGCAGGGTTGCCTAGCATCAGTCATAAATCTTTGTTGGAGTAAAATAGTCCGTGCTGTCAGAAATACCGATCATATAATCTAATGATCCAAATAAAACAATTAATATTGAAAAAAAGTAGATTTATGTTGCAATTCTGTGTGAATCTATGTCTTATAAATTCATAAATTATTAACAAAATCGCTATGAACTCACATACGTAGCACTCTTGTTCGATTCGGGGCAAGTGTATAGCTTCATTTCACTGTTATAACTTATGATATCTGCACTTATCACAATTTCAATGGATATATAACATGATTCATAAATCATAAATCCTACAAATGTCAAATTAATTTAATTTTTCAAAACATTCTTGTTTTCATAGACTACTACATCAATTTACTTTGTTGAAAAAAGAACGAAATTGGATCAATTATTTCTCGGAAAATTAGGGATGATTGTCAATAAAATAGTATACATACTTCATTTGCTATTGCATAAAAGCAAACTGAGAAGATAACTTTTTCACAGTTTCTTACGCCCATTCGCGATTCGGAAATGAATGAAATTTCAGTTCACCATTGCGCAGTTGTGTGTGCGAACACTCAGACACGCAATAAATTAAACCTCAAATGACAACCGTACACAGAACAGCTCATATTGCTTATTTTTGGTTTAACAGAACCCATAATGGTAAATATTTGAGAGTATCAGAGAAAATGAGAGGTTAGGATTAAAGCTTTAAAAGGGAAATTAGTCTTGAAAAAGTCTGGTTTCATTAGAAATATTAGATCTGGAAAAATCAAGGAACGGAACAAACAATTAAAAAAGGATCAAAATCATAAGATATGACACAAACAAAGCAAAACACTACTACTACGTCTTATGACGCTTCATACACATTATCGTTTTAGAAGGTTCATATGGTTGCCGCTAGAGGGCTACAAGTTAATTTTAGTCGCCAATAGCGTATATGATATATGTTAGGGATATTTGAATTGGCAATGGAATGGAGTGAGTAGGACAAGAATAAGTGAGGTTAGAAGTGTATAGAACAGGAACAGAGAAGTTAATAAATATTGATTTAGATATTATTCTTGATTATTATTCAAAAACCCTGAATAATAAAACAAGGGCCTTAGAGAATAGTATATTACATCTGAGGTGGGAGGTATTTCATTACAGCCGAGAGCTTATTATATGACCGAGAGGCGAAGCCTCGAGGATTAGATATAGCTCGAGGCTGATATGAAATACCTCCCACCTCAGATGTAATATACTATTCTCTAAGGCCCGTGTCTTATTATTCAGGGTTCTTGAATAATAATCAAGAATAATATCTAAATCAATATTTATTAACTTCTCTGTTCCTGTTCTATACACTTCTAACCTCACTTATTCTTGTCCTACTCACTCCATTCCATTGCCAATTCAAATATCCCTAACATATATCATATACGCTATTGGCGACTAAAATTAACTTGTAGCCCTCTAGCGGCAACCATATGAACCTTCCAAAACGATAATGTGTATGAAGCGTCATAAGACGTAGTAGTAGTGTTTTGCTTTGTTTGTGTCATATCTTATGATTTTGATCCTTTTTTAATTGTTTGTTCCGTTCCTTGATTTTTCCAGATCTAATATTCCTAATGAAACCAGACTTTTTCAAGACTAATTTCCCTTTTAAAGCTTTAATCCTAACCTCTCATTTTCTCTGATACTCTCAAATATTTACCATTATGGGTTCTGTTAAACCAAAAATAAGCAATATGAGCTGTTCTGTGTACGGTTGTCATTTGAGGTTTAATTTATTGTGTGTCTGAGTGTTCGCATACACAACTGCGCAATGGTGAACTGAAATTTCATTCATTTCCGAATCGCGAATGGGCGTAAGAAACTGTGAAAAAGTTATCCTCTCAGTTTGCTTTTATGCAATAGCACAAACACTCTTATGATATTCATTCAACTGTGCTGGATGATTCCAAATCATTGACTGGTTAGTCTTGAAGCAGATATTTTCTGTGTTAATTTATATGCAAACTGCAGCTGTATTTTTGCAGTTGCAACTAATATTAACAGTTTTTCGACCTGAATTTACCTGTATTAATAAATTTTTACATCAATCATGTGAAAAACACAAACTTATTATTATATTAGCGAACTTTAGAAATAAGCAGTTGGTGTTTTTTTAATTGTATAATGTTTGTGCAGTATCAATATTGAATTATTAAAATTATATTTCAACAATATTATCATTGATCATAGATTGAAGACTAGATATAATGAATGAATCCTTATTAATGAATTTTCACTTGTTTAAATGAATGATGTTTTCGGATAACTCGTATCTGGCAAGCAAATATCAAATCATCAGCAAACATCAGGCATGAATGATGCTGATTCCCTAATGAAGAATTCAAAATACACCAAATCAAGAAGTTTTCATGATAGTCACACAGATTATTTTCAATTTATAAAAATAACTCGTAAATATCAGATGAAATTATCTAAAATCACGAAAAAAATTAATATTGTCTATCGATTCAATATTCAGACAATAATTAAACAGAACGTACAAGAAGTACACCCGAACGTACGTATTTTCATGTCAAGTAGAAAACTGTGTTTACACTTATAATAATTTACACATATCTCGACCAATAAATTATACAAATTCAGATTTGTTCTATCACTAAATGTGCCAGACGTTTCGCACAAAGTAACTCCCGTAATTTCACTATCTTCTTCGTTTTTTTTAATTTCTTCTTCGTCGCTGACATGAAAACTTTGTACCAATTTTTTTCTTTTGCTCAAACTTTTGGATCTAAATATAGGTAAAATCAACTTCTTGAGATCTTCATCAAAGTACTACTGTCATTGTAACAAACTTTCTGCTAATTGTGAGTGCCAGTTTTGCAAATTACGTGAGTACGTCAAAATTTGTTGAGTGTCAGGATTTCAAATATATTAGTAACTAGATGCCAAGTGTCGCCACCAGGACGGCGCTCGTGCCGCGCACAACGCTACTGACATAGCGTATAGAACAGCCCGGTTTCACCAAAGTCAGTTAAATTTATCTACAGGTTATTTTGAGTTAGTAACTATAGTTACAATTGTACCAACAATAGTTTTCGTATAAAATAGCCTGCAGATAAATTTAACTGGCGTTGGCGAAACTGGTCCTTAGTCGACTTATATAAAAATTATTCAAGGTTGAAGTTCAACCTAAATGGCATACGGTGATCCACAATTTTCTTGAATTTTATTACGATTTAGACCCAGTTGTACAGTCTAAGCTTATCCAAAGTTTTGTAAAACTAAGTTTAATTTCTATGGTTACAATTATTTCAGCAATTGTAACCATAGAAATTAAACTTAGTTTTACTAAACTTTGGATAAGCTTAGACTGTACAACTGAGCCTTAATGGTTCAAAAACATAAAACATCATATTATTCGTGAAGTTTCTCGTTTTATTCCACGAATTTATAGAGAAAAAACTTATTTTAATTTTGCAGGATTCAAATTAAAAACATTGAGAAAGAATTCAAATGTATTTCTTGGAAGATTTGTGAAGATTTTCAATTTCAATATGTTGAATACTTTTTAATTCGTTATTTGAGACCAAGTTATATCCATATTTTATTTTTTTGTATAGCTAGAATCACTGTGTTTGTCGATTTGAGCGTCCTTTTTCCTGCATTAATTACATATAAATTGTGGATCATCATAATTATATCATTTGAGGTTGAACTTTAACCTTGAATAATTTTTAAACAAGTCGACTTAGCGAAAAATCATATCAGATATTTTTTGGAGATCGTTCAATTTCCTACAAGAATATGTCATGATTTTCACAACACGCTGATTCGTCAGAACGCAATAAAATTTCAAATAATTTTGTTTTCCTTCGTTATTTGAATGGGAAGTCAAAAAGCACGAAGAGGCATCTCTCAATATTAATATGTTAAGGGTTAATTAATTTATACAACTCTACCACTCTAAATATAAAAAGCAATTGGCAGCATTTTATATTGAACATAAATTTGACATAATATTAGGTTGATAATAATGGCTGGTACCACAAGCTCTGTTTTTGGCTCTACTAGCAGTGTTATTTTAAGAAGCATTTTAAGGCAATATAAATATTTTAAGCTATTTTAAAGGAAAATATTCAAATAAATTTTGTGGACATATGTGTTTTCCGTAATTTGTATCTGAAGATTATTCTCTAAAGTATTTGGGAAAATTCTAATTGCGTTAAAACATATCTTGACACAACGCTCTTAGAAGCGCCAAAAACAGAGCTCGTGGTACCAGCCATTGTGATTAGATCAGAAAGCGTATATTTAAAAAAAAGTAAAATAATATTTGTTTCTGTACTGCATGATAACAAAAAAGACTGTATGAAAGTAAATCAAACTGTAATATTATTATAAAATATCTTGTTTTGAAATTATTGATCAGCCTCCACTTTTTTTTTGACATCCTGTTTATTATCACTTAAAATAGGTTTTAATAACTCAATTTATAAATATATACTTATTTTCATGACAAGCAACAAGTTCAATACAAAAAAATCTCATTCATTTTGAAAGCTGATAAATTATACATTTATAAGAAATTTTTGTTCCGCACATATTCGTCTTCGTATATTATTTTTGAAAATTCAAATTCTTATATGTGTTCTTGATCGTAAGTATAAAAATAGATGAAATATATGTGATACAAAGCAAAATTCTTTTAATTTCAAGTTTTCATCAATAAAATGTCAGTGAATAATCCTGAGCTGTACATGGAAGAACATTCCGTAGCAATTAAACATGCTAAAGAAATGTTGCAGAATTATATGAAGATCGACCATTGGAAAGGTTATGAGCATAATATTCTTGATATTGGCTGTGGTACTGGTGACATAACATAGGATATTATTCGTCCACATGTTCCAAAAGGAACAAAAATTTGCGGATCCAGATATATCACAAAATATGATTGAGTATGCCAGAAAAAAATATCCTGGTATAGATTTTTTCATTTTGGATATTGGAGCTAAAAAGCTCCCTGAAAATTTGATCATATTGTAACAATTTTAATTTTAATTTAGGGAGCAGAAGTTTTTAAACACTACTATTTTTTTTATGAATTATTAAAATAATAGATTAAATAACTAACACTATTTTTACTAATTCTAATTTAAACTAAAAATTATTATGCACTACACTATAACTTAACTTTAATTATTTATGTCAATGTTGATTTATTTTAAATAACACAATTTATTTCTATCACTAGCAATCCATTGTATAAGGTCATTCTGCTAAAAAAAAAATCAATAATCTCCTCACTCAGTCAGTCTCATATATATATCTCGGATCTCTCCCCACTACGTTCCTCCAGCAACGTCTAGGCGTTTCTAGAAGAACGCTAGAAGGTGCCAGTAATTTTCCAGAAAACAAATATATTCGCTTCTATTTCTTGATGTAAAATAATTCCACAATCATTCTAAGCACCAGTAGAGCCGAAATGACTAATTTATAGACCTCAATTCGCTACAATATTTTTTCCAGTTATGTTCTGCAACTTCTTCTAACTCAAAATCAAAGGTATCTATTGATTATTTATTATATGTTATTGAATTACGATGGTATTATTTAACAATTTGGTGTACTAGAATTTGATTGCCAAGCAATAAGCGAACCCTTACGCAGGTTATTTTATTCAACCTTTCCAAAATTTGAAAGTCTATTATGTCCTAATAAGATAATTCCAAGAGTCACAAATCCAATGAGATAAAATATCTGGGGCAATTCTTAAATGTAACAACAAAATATTTTCAGGCAAGCGATGAAGAATATCAATGATTTATTGAAACCAGGAGGAGATTTCCTCACTTTTTATCCAATATATACTCCGTTTTTTGATGCAATAAATAGAGCTGCATCTCAACAAAAATGGAAGAAACACACCGAAAATCTCCAAGGATTTGTTGATCACGGAACCGACTAAAGCCCGCCGCACACGAGGCAATTTTCCATGCAATTTTGTTCACTTAATTTGCAGCAAGTTTTCTTGCGCACTGGGCCACTTTGAGGTACACTTAGTGTGACACTTATTCTCGCATCACACGATGCAAGCTGCGCCACTCATTCTAACACTAGAACGTAGACTTGGTAGATTTTCACATTACAAGTATGGATGTTGCCGAAACTAATCGTCAGAGGAGAGCAGGAGCATTTGCTGCAGTTATAGCTTGCGAATTACGAGACAGAAAAAAAAGAAGAAAAAGCTTTGGTCAAGAGAGTGACTTTTGAGAAGGAATCAAGGCCGCAGAGTTTTCAACATTTTGTTTGACGAGCTAGTAGAGTGTATACCAAACGTGAAAAACCTGGAAATGTCAGGGAATTTAGATAAACTGGAAATGTCATGGAACCGTCAGGGAATTTCTGATATTTGTCTGGAAAAAATACATCATAGGATATTTATGCATTATTACTCATAAAAGTATATTTTCACTCTTTAAGATACTAGGGCCATCTGCGCAAATCTATAAGTCTTCCAGATCTATAAATTCATGAAAAAAAAATTTATTAAAGTACATTTTCTTTTGTCGATTAATGTAAATTCGTTCATGATATCAAGTTCGTTGCGATTTTGTTTTCAATTCACAGGTTTATAGAGTTCACACAGAATTGCAACATTAATCTGTGATTATATGGAAACTTGTATAAAACTTTCGTTTTTTACTGTATGGAATTTTATTAAAAATAACCTGGAAAACCTGGAAGTCAAGGAATTTTCATTCAATTTTTTGGTATTCACCCTGAGCTAGGGAACGTTAACATTACCTTATTTCCACTAGCCATAATTTTTACTTATTTGTATCTTAAAACATCACAAAACACAATGTACTAATGAAGCACAGCAT
Organism: Dromius quadrimaculatus; assembly: GCA_963989225.1. Classification (NCBI taxonomy): domain Eukaryota; kingdom Metazoa; phylum Arthropoda; class Insecta; order Coleoptera; family Carabidae; genus Dromius; species Dromius quadrimaculatus. The sequence goes on along the minus strand of OZ022327.1, from coordinate 13,409,735 downwards.
TCTGATGCGACATACAACTCAGTAATGTAATCACGTGATTTCGTCGTCTGCTTTGATTGGCTGTGGGCAGCAGTCAGTGGCGCAGCAAGTGCGAAAAATAGCACCGAACCAACCTATCTTGAAAAACAAGTCTCGTGGTAAGTCTAGTACCCCGCATCGCACCAAATTTCTTGCATCGGAGCAAGCGTGGCACCCAGTGCGGCGCCAAGTGAAAAATTGCATCGTGTGCGGCGAGCTTTATATGATAATATAGAAGTACAATTTAAAAATATCCTAAATGATGTTGGTTTTGAAGTGTCAGTCTGCAAAATAGTCCAAAAAGAGCATTTGTATCCTAATTTGGGAAACATAAGAAGTATTAATGAGTTCATATGTATGAAACAAGTTTTGAATTTCAATGTTTTTCCAGAACTTCTCATTGCTGTGAATCCATACACTGCACAAATACCTCAAGATCTGCAAGAAGAATTAGCTGAAGACACAATTCAGGAAATGGTCAAATTTATTGAGTCTCAAAATAGTGAAAATATTGTGTTAAATACTAATATGATTGTAATAAGTGCTACAAAGAAAGATTCCAATTAATCATTTGTCTTGTTATGTTATATTTGTTAAATTTGATTGCAAAAAAAAATTTGTACATTGATTAATATTTTTTGTTATATTTTTTAATTTTTATAAAAAAAGTAATATAGAAACTGACTTAAAAAATTCACACTGTATAATAATATTTTTAAACATATATATTTGGAGTCGGTTCCCTCCACCTGAATGCCGTTCAAATTTCTATTTTTGTCATATGATTTGGCAGTTTAAACCAATATCACAAAATCTAATTTGGCACTAAGATCAATAAGTAGCTTATTTTCCCAGCAGCAGAACTAAAGCCCAGCAGCCATCCAAGAAGTCTTCCGGCAGCAGCAGAATCAAATCCCGACAGCCGTCAAAGAAATCTTCCAGCAACAGCAGAACCAAATCCCAACAGCCGTCGAAGAAATCTTTCAACAGCAGCAGAACCAGAGCCCAATGATCTTCCAAGAAGTCCTCCAGCAGCAGCAGAACCAGAACCCAGCAGCCGTCTAAGAAGTCCTCCAGTAACTGCAGCAGATCAACACATCAGTAGCAACTGTTCCAGACTCCAGATTCAACTAAACTTCAAAGAAGTCAACTGATTAATTTAGCCCGTCGCTTGCAAAGTTATAGTGAGTTCAATTTCTTTTTAAATTTGTAATAATTATTTTGTTGTTTCAGTTTCTGGTCTAGGTTTCGCTGGGGTTTTCCTAGGCCCAAAGGGAGAATTCTCGGAGAAGAGTTCGCCTCTTTCCCCTTAGTCATTGCCTGGGGGCGAACAAGTCTTACAACAACGCAACAGCAACGCGGACAGGACTTCCAATAAGACAACAGCATCAAGTGATCAACAAATAATCTTCAAACCTTTGTACTCTTTCCTAATTCCCAAAATAAAATAATTTCCACAAAATTTTCAGTTGTATTTATTTCTAAAACCTATTTTTATTGTTTTCAGGGGTAGTTAGGCTTAAAATGGTCCTTGTTTTGTAACTCATTTTAAAATTACCAAATAAAACCTTTCCCACAAAATTAAATGTATTTTATTTATTTTAAAAACCTGTATTTTTTTTCCAGTCAAAAATAAATAATATTTGATTGTTACATTTGTCAATTCGAATTTAAATATAAGTAAATAGGCGGGCAACCCGCAATGCAAATTTTTGAAAAATTGAGAACCCTTTTTTTGTTTGCCCAAAGGGTACTAGTCATTATAAAAATCATTTTTGTATGAATAATAAAATAAATCCTTCAATAAAACATTGATTTTGTTTTATTTATTTTCAAAATAAATCATAAATGTAGTACAGCCAAAAAATAAAATGCTAATCTGGTAGACATTAAAACATAAAATTAAAAGTACTTCACAATTTTTAGTGATAAAATCAGCCGTTTGGCCAAAAAAATATATTTAGTTTTCATTATTCATAATGAGCTACGTAGTGCTACGTGTGTAGTAAAATGTAAACTAATAACTGGACTAACTATAACAGTTTACTCAAAAATGAGTACGACAACCAAAGAAAAGTTTCAAGTAAACTCACATTATTTTCAAAGAATAAATGGGGCGCTTTATTTCCTATTTTTTGATTAGTACTCTCGCTACGTCAGAAATCATCTTTTCACAAATTAATAGTTTCAAGTGAACGCGGGCACTAAGCAAAAAAAGATACATGAAGTACCCTAACTAATTTTCAAAAATAGTATGACTTAACTTGGAACTATTTCATAGATTATAAACCAATTACTCGAAAATAAGTGCAGGAAACGAAAAGTCATAATATTTTTAAAGCCCTTATTGGGCTGGTACTAAATACAAAATTTATTTCATGCTCGATCGATACACAATTATAATTGAATATTTCTAAAATAAATTGCCTTTTAGTCACAAGAAAATAAAATTACCTTAGAATTTCTCAAACCAGGTACATGCTGCCATCTCTTTGATTTTCGTGAACTAACAAGTAATGGGGTCATACAATATAACTGCTCAACAGATAGCCGTAGTATTAAACGTCAATTTCTACTATAGAGCTTATATTTCTTAAATAAATGATTTTAGATTTATGATTTGATTTTTAATAGAAAGTTTATATATTGTTATTTGTTTTCAAATTGCATCCAGTCCTCTATTGATTAAACCCACAAAGAATAGAGGGTAAAATAATGCAACGAGAATTTGGTCATATTTTTTACCTGCTCAACAGATAGCCGCAAATTTAAAGGGCTTATATTTGGAAAACTGTTGACAAATTTGAATTAATTTTTGCATATTTTGATTTTATGGATCAAAATTAATATTAAAATATATTTGATAGCAAGTCAATAACAGTTATTTTATTTCACACCTCTTTACCGGGAGCTGTCAGGGCTGTTAGATTTAACCGGCGATCAGCGCGTCGTTTGTCGGCATTATGTTTATTTGAATAAATCTTGATTAATAATTTTAAACTAATATTTATACTTGTTTTAATTTAATAAAGAGTATATTTCGATCAAAAATAATGTGCAAAGGCTACAGCACTAGATAATCATATCTGACTAGTCCGCCATCTTGGAGCCCACTGACAAGTCTGTGAAAAGTTTAATATCCTTATTTTTTATGATTTTGTGTAAATTATGTAAGTTTCTAGATGAATAATAAATATTATTATTATTATTATCGTTTTACATCCGCTATTACCCTTTCGGGTATCGGGATGGTTCGGTTTGGTTTAGTTCAAATTGCTTATTAAATCCTTCCAAAGTTTTTTATTCTGTGCTACTCGTTTTGCTTCTTTACAGCTAATGTTATTTTTTGCTAAAATTTCTTCTATTGTGTCTTGCCATGTTTTGGCTGGTCTCCCTCTTTTGCGTTTCTTGGTTATTCTTGTGCTCCATACTTTTTTTGTTTGTATTGTATCCGGCATTCTTATCAAATGTCCGTACCATCCTAGTTGTTTCTTTTCGATTGTCCTTTGAATGCTTTCGACATCTAGATTTCTTCTTATCTGTTCATTCCTAACCTTATCCATTCTGCTGATACCCTCTACTCTTCTTAAGAACCTCATTTCTGCTGCTTGGATTTTGCTTTTATTTCTCTGGTTTAACGTCCATGATTCGCTTCCATATATCAGCGTTGGTCTATATATTGTTTTATATAGCGTCATTTTGGTTCCCTTTGATATTTGTTTATTGCTCAGAATCATTTTGTTTACTGAAAAATATCTTCTATTTGCTGAAAGGATTCTTCTGTTTATTTCTTGCTCCATACCTCCTCTATTTTCTAGTGTCACTCCCAAGTATGTAAATTCCTTAACTTGTTCTATTTCCTTTCCATCAATTGTTATATTAGTTATCGTATCTTCCTTTGATATTACCATTAACTTAGTTTTTTCTGCATTTATTTTCATTTTGTGCTTTTTCAGTTCGTTGTCCCAGACATTCAAATTATGCTGCATGTTGTTCTCATTATTTGCCATTATTGCCAAGTCATCTGCAAAAACGCACTCTGATACTGATGTGACTGCTAGATTGTAATATCCAATTTCTACTTTTTTTATTTCGTTTTTAACTCTTTTTTGGATGGTATCTAGAAATATAATAAACAGTAAAGGGCTTAAGGCTCCTCCTTGTCTTAGTCCCTGTGTAGTGGTAAATTCTTCCGAGGTTTCGCTACCGGTTCTTACATAATTTGTTGTGTTCTGGTATATACTTTTGATTGCATTAATCAGGTCGTCATCTACCTCTCTATCCCTTAGTATCTCCCACAAGTGATTTCTTGGTACCTTATCAAACGCTTTTTCTAAATCGACAAATGTGATGAAAAGTTTACCATCTTGTTGTAATGTTTTTTCCATAAGTGTCTTAATAGTAAAAATGTGGTCGTGCGTTGAATGTCCCTTCCTGAAGCAACTTTGTGTTGTCTCTAGTTTTGATTCTATTTCTTGTCTAAGTTTATTTTCCAATATTGCTTCATAAATTTTTGCCGTTGCACAAAGAAGGGATATTCCCCTATAATTATTACAATTTCTAGTATCTCCTTTCTTATGTATGGGAAATATAACTGCTTTTTCCCAATCATTCGGAATTTCTTTTGTTTTCCATACTTTATTCAGCATATTTAGTAACATTTGTTCTCCTTCTTCCCCCATGTACTTCAGTTGTTCTGCTTTCATCATGTCGTGTCCCGATGCTTTACCATTTCTTAGTTTTTTAAGTACTGTTTTCACTTCCTCCATGCTAATATCTTCTGTGCTGCTTGTAACACTATTAGTCCATCTTTGGTGTACTCTATTATTCGTATTCTGATCTTCCTTTAATAGTTCCTTGAAATGTTCTTTCCACCTTTCCATTATTTGTTTTTCTTCTCTTATTATATTTCCCTGTTTGTCTTTTACTTGTTTCAATTGTATTTGTTTCTTTGTTTCACATGTTTTGAGTGTTCTATAAAATAGTTTTTGATTTTCCTTAAAATTTGCTTCTAAGGTGTTCCCGAATTCTTCCCACGCTTTTGTCTTGGCTTGTTTAATGACTTGTTTTACTTTTATTCTTTGTTTCTTATAGCTTTCATAATCTTCTCCCTTCTTTGTTTGTAGGTAGATTTCCCATTTCTGTTTCTTCTTCTTTACTTCTTCTTTAATTTTTTCATTCCACCAGTGTGTTTGTCTGTTGTTTTTTGTGTTTTTAATTGTCCCGCAAGCTTGTTTTGTTGCTTCATTTATTATGTATTTAAAAACAGCCCAAAATTCTTCTACGTTGACCGTCGTTGGCAATTGTGAACTCTGTATCAATTTAGTTATTACATCTTGGTATATCTCTCTTATTTCTGTATTTTTTAGTCTATCTACTCTGAGTTTCTCTATCCTTGTTTCGCTTCTATTTATATTTTGTCCTCGTTCAACTATTTCTTCAGTTTTGATTTTTGCTACTAATAGGAAGTGATCACTTCCAATTTCATTACCTCTCTTAACTTTTACATCGTTTACGTTCTTCTTCTGTGACTTATTAGTGATTATATAGTCTATCAGGGACCTTTCATTCCTGCTCTTGACTTCTCGAGTGTATTTGTGTATTTCTTTATTCTCGAAAAAAGTGTTTAGTATTTTGAGTTCATTTATTATACAAAAGTCGATTAATCTGTTTCCATTATTATTTTTGACCGGTACTCCATATTTCCCCATTATTTCTTCTAAGCCTTTATTTTTATTACCTATTCTAGCATTGAAGTCTCCCAGTAAGTATATAGATTCATGTAATTTTTCATATTCTAATTGTAGCTGCTCCCAGAATTGGTCTTTTGCTGTTTTACTGTCATCTTCATTTGGTCCATATACAATCATGAAGTTTGCAGATAGTCCACCAGTATCATCAAGTTTTATAATTAGCACTCTTTCGCTCACATATTTCCACTCTTTTAACGATTGTTTAATGTCTTTGTGTACCATACATCCTACTCCGGCCTTCGCTATTTCTTCGTTTTCTACGCCGCTGTATATTAAAATGTGATTGTTCCTTAAGTTCATTATTCCTTGTCCCTTCTTTTTTGTTTCCGTTACTGCTAATAGTTTTAATTTAGATTTTTCGAACTCCTCTACTAATTCTATTTCTTTATCTTTTATACTTTTTATGTTCCAATTTGAATTAACCTTTTCGTGCGCTTTTTCGTTTCCAGAATATCTGTCCTTTTTTTGTTGTTTGTTACTAGTTTTTTGGATAGTTTTTATAAATTTGTTTCTTCTGATCTTCTATATTATGTTTCTGAATAACTTCATTTTCTTGTTTATCCCACACGTAATTTTCTTCATTGATAGTTATTTTCTTATAACCAATTTTCACTCTTTTTCCTTTTGCTTTCGCTTCTTTTGCTATACTACGTATTTCCCTCTGAATATTTCTCTCCTCCCAGCTGAGATCATTATCAATGAATATATTTGTATTTTTTAATTGATTTTTAGCTGTCATTAACTTTTGCTTCTGGTCCCAGTTTGGCAATACAACCTTTAACATTTCTTTCACTGTACCTTTATTTAGAGTTATGATTTTATTTATTTCGATCTTGATCTCAAGTTTTTCATCTATCCATTTTTTAAGTTCCTCCTTATTTTCATCCTTCAGTCTTAGACCTTTTATTACGATGTTATTCTTTCGTTTCTGTAATTCATCCTTCTCTACCCTTCTTTCAAGATTTCCTATTCTATCAAACAAAATTTTTCTCTCTTTCTTTTCCATTTCATCTTTAATATTCTTTATTTCCCGTTTTATTTCATTTTGGTTGGCCTCAATTTTTTCCATCATTTTCTGGAACATTTCTTTTAGTTCGTCCATCTCTTTTGCATCTATTGTTATCTCTTCGGTTGTTGTTTTAATAATTTGTTCGCTTTTGGTATTTTTGGAATTTTCTTCTCTTAGTCTTTGTTCAGGTGATCTTATCACCTTTTTACTTTTTCCAAAAATATCACAGTAATTCTGTTCTTCTTCCTCCCTTATTCTTTTATTCATTCCCACTGAAAAAACTTTTAAGTTTATATTTATTTTAATGTTAAATTTAATATCACTACGCCACTGAAATTTAGTTTAAACTTCGCACGAACTCGCACAGTATGTTGACGGCGAATCACCTTGACCAGCTGACAGTTGCACGAAATTGTTCACAATTTTATTCAAGTCTATTGCTTTTAATGTTCCTTTAAAATAGTTTTTTATTTTATACTTCACTTCGCACTCTTTAAATATAATACTGTGATATCAGTACACTTTTAGTTAAGCAATAATTCCCGGCTAAACAAGATTATTATTGGCCGCACTAAAAATACGAGTTATCTCGAATGTGTTTATTTGAATAAATCTTGATTAATAATTTTAAACTAATATTTATACTTGTTTTAATTTAATAAAGAGTATATTTCGATCAAAAATAATGTGCAAAGGCTACAGCACTAGATAATCATATCTGACTAGTCCGCCATCTTGGAGCCCACTGACAAGTCTGTGAAAAGTTTAATATCCTTATTTTTTATGATTTTGTGTAAATTATGTAAGTTTCTAGATGAATAATAAATAACAAGATAAAAATAGCAGGCAGTTGTGCATCTTGTTCTTTAGGAAATTTATCTGCTTGCATTAATTTTCTACACAAAATCTGTAAATGTTCAGTACTCAAATTATGGTGATTCAAACAAATAGGTACCTAGGCAAGTACTTAAATATTTGCTCTGGTCAAAGCAGGTTAAATAATAAATAATAATAATATCAAAGAAGAATATAAGTCTTTTCCGCAAGATATCAGTCAAGGTAATCATAGAAAATACAATAAAAATATAAAAAAACAGTTCTAATCGAATTAAACACAATTACTTGCTTCTCGTATTTTTTTGTTAGCTCATTTGGAATTGTAACTGCTGGTTTCATTTTTGTTTGAAATTTCAAAATTCCTAATCCCCCAAACCTCTCACAACAGTGTAGTGCTCTAACAAATAATTTGCAATACTGCAAAACTTCGGGAAATTAAGACAATTTAGTAGCAAATCATTAAGAATATTACTGAAGGACAAAGATTTTTACAATAATGCTGACATTCACTCTGAATAATGCACTCAGCCTCTTTACAATCGAACAGTTAAACTCTAAATTTAAATTGAGGTTAAGTAGCTCGGAATATATTTCTCCACATTCAAATGATGTATTGAGAAATAAAAATTACTCATCTGTAGAATCAGAACTCGTATCTTGAATGAATAATACAACTGGGCCCAGAACAGCCCGTCATTTGCAATTATTTTACGAAATTATATTAAAGTTCATAAATCGGTTAACGGCAAACAACAGACAGTGGGCTCCAAAATGGCGGACGAGTCTGCTGTGCTTTATCCATATACCTATAAATATATATACTGCTGACCTCCTATCTTAACAAGGAAGCGTCTCCGTACGGTATCTTTTATCTCTTTTCTTCTGCAAGTCTAAACTGCGCATGGTCACAGTCTTGAATTTCATTGGCTGATGCTTGAAAGATTGTGTTCGGGACGTTCGGGGATGATTCGGAGTCAAATTTATTTTCTAAATCAAGACTTATTTCAAATTGTGACCATGCGCAGTTTAGACTTGCAGAAGAAAAGAGATAAAAGACCCCGTACGCTGCCAGGTCCAAGTCGTTGGTATATATATTTATAGGTATATGGCTTTATCTAGTGCTATAGTAAAGGCTAATACGTCAACAACAATGACGTATTATTAAAGTAGACCCAGACCCAGCGCGTCCTATGGCAGTCCACAGTTTGTTGTGATGTTAACACTTACATGGTGAGGGGTTCTGAGAAGCGAAGGGGTGAGCATACTTGTTATGCGGCTTGCCTACTTTTGTTTATGTTTGAGAAGCGCGCCTTTATTCTTTGTTTTTACTTCATGGTTTTCATGTTTAGTTTCGTGGTGAAAAATATAATATATTTTATACATTTCGTAATTTACGTTTCATAAACTGATTTATAATATGGTTCGTGTTTGTGCTGTTATAAAATGTCATGAAACATCGGAATACAAAACACCAAGTGTATCATTTCATGCGTAAGTTATATATAATTTAATTTTATCAATAGTTATTTCTGTTAATGAACAATAATTGCAGATTTCCTAATGATCTTGAACGGAAGCAACAATGGTTAGAAGCAATCAATCGCCCTAGTTTTATACCAAACAAGAGTTCTTATATTTGTTCTAAACATTTCGAACAAAATTGTCTTGTTGGTAACCGATTACAAAAAGATGCCTGCCCATCTATTTTAGAAGTTCCAGATATTATGTTGATGAAAGATATTCTTAGACAAAAGGGAGTTGAAAATACTAAACTTGTACACTATTGCATTCAAGTAATATTACAGATTGACCACAAAAGCAAAACAGATAGAAGAAACTCAAGAAACTATTGCTTCTTGTTCTACAACAAATGTTTTAGGTACAAAAAGTGTAACACCTGCCCGTGGAGTACAAATTGACTCTGATACTGATCATTCTTCACCTTTAGTTTCTGCTAAACATCTATCAAAAAAGTAAGAGACACCATACAATAAATTATTGAATAACTCTATTGATATTCTATTTTAATTTAAGATTTAAAGCGAATGTTGGAAGATCCTCTACTAGTAGTAGTATCGTCAGTAGCATCAGTGGAGTGATTCCAATATCTCAAGGAATTGGAACTGTTTTACAGTACGTAATAGATAATTGTATGTCATAAAATATTAACATAACGCAATTACAGAAAGAAAAACAAAAAATCAAGTACTTCTTCAACTCTCACAGCTTCGGAAACACGGAACGAAATAAGGAAGCAAGTAGTTATGAAGAAAAAAAAGTACAGTTTAATTTATTTACATTTGTACTTATTATCTCAATTTATTTTTATTTCAGAAATAAACGTTATATGAATCCAAAATATGTTGGGGATTGCCTAACGGATGATATGATCACGCCAAGAAAATCCAAACGTAATTGGCAAATAGCGAAACAGCAAATAAATGCACAGAAAAGAAAAATTGCTTACTTGCATCAAACAAGGCGACGTCTGGAACATCGTGTTAAAAATATTAATGATCTTTTAAAGGAACTGAAGAATAAATTCAATGTCTCTGAAAATGCTGAAGATCTTATTATGGTATAATACAGATTTAAAATATGGGACATGGATATTTTTATAACATTTAAATTTTGTAGGCTTCTTTACCTGACTCAGCAAGAGTTTTATTCAATAAAATGCTGCGAGGTCCAAGAAATCAAAAATACATGCCAGAATTACGAAGTTTCGCCTTAACTTTGCACTTTTACTCTGCTAAAGCTTATAACTTCGTGAGAAATAAGTTTAATAAATCTCTACCTCATCCGAATACTTTATCCAAATGGTTTCAATCTGTAAACGGGGAACCTGGTTTCACAAACGAAGCGTTAGAAGCTATTAAAATAAAAGTCATTGAAGCAAAGGAGAAAGGTACAGAGATCTATTGTAATTTAGTGTTCGATGAAATATTTATAAGGAAGCAAGAAGTTTGGACCAAAAAGGGATTTAAAGGACAAGTAAATATCGGTACATCACTTACTGGAGATGTTAATTTAGCAACACAAATACTGGTATTTATGGTTGTTGCAATAAATGGGCAGTGGAAAATTCCAGTTGGATATTTTTGTATTAATTCACTTGCAGCTGACGAAAAAGCAAATTTGGTCAACAAATGCCTCGAATTTTTAGACCAATCGGGAATTATTATTGTTTCTATAACATTTGACGGAGCTCCTACGAACTTTTCTATGATGAAAAAAATGGGTGCATCTTTATCTAATGAATGGGCATTGCAAACAAAAATTTGTCACCCGAGCAATAATTTTCTGTTAGATGCTTGTCATATGTTCAAGCTTATAAGAAATTGTTTAGCATCTGTAAAAGAATTGCAACATGAAGATGGGGGCTCTATAAAGTGGATATACTTTGTAAGATTATGTGAATTACAAGACAGTGAGGGCTTACACGCAGGTACAAAGTTGCGAAAAAGGCACATAAAATGGTGGGAAGAAAAAATGCGTGTCAAAACTGCAGCACAAACTGCTGATGCTTTCACATACCTAAATTTGGATTTAAAATTGGATTTTGTTTACTCATGAATGATTTATTCGACATATTTAATAGTAAAAATTTTCTTTGTAAATACAAATATAAAAAACCTATGAACAAACATACATATGATAGTATTTTACAGAAGTTTGATGAGGTAAAGATTTATTTTTCGAAAATAAAAATTAATGGTGTACCAGTGTTGCAAAGCCAAAGGAAAACTGGCTTTTTAGGATTTTTAATCAACATAGAAAGTATTACATATATATATAGAAATATAGTACTATGTGAAAATTCCAAGCTCAACTTCTTGCTTTTGTACAAATTCAGTCAAGATCATTTGGAAATATTTTTTAGTGCCGTCAGAAGCAGAGGTGGATGCAACAATAATCCAAATGTTGTTCAATTTGAATCTGCATATAAAAAACTCTTAATTCATTCAGAAATTAAAGGTTCCTCGAGTGCAAACTGTACGGCATTGGATGAGACAAATATTCTGTTTGTTTCTAGCAGAAGTATAAATAAGACCCAAATGGGTGAAGATCTCGCAGAGACTCCTGAGTACAAAGAGATATTTCTGGAGACGGATCATAGCTATACTTCTTCTAAAGTTTGGCATCTAACCTTATACCAGCATGATGTTGTAGGATATATAGCTGGTTTTGTTGTGAAACGTTTGCAGAAATCAATTTCGTGTGACAGATGTATAATTATTTTAACATCAGATCAAACACAATCCTTATTGCAATCCAGGAAATGTTATGGAAAGTTAACAATTGCGTCCAATTTTGTCTTACAAGTATTAGTCCGTGAGACAGCGCATAAATTTTTCGTTGATTACCGCTCACTTGAAACTTCGTGAGTGACTTCATTGTGATGAGTCCGACAGCTTTCACATTTGAGAAATTCTTGATTTGGGGGCGTTTTTCGGCGAGAGCTAAATGAACATGTCAATTTCATGAAGTCTTGAAAATGTATTACCGTCATAATGATATATACACTAATCAAAAGATATTTTGATTATAAAATGAAAAATAATATTGTCCGACATGAATATTGGGGGCCAGTGGTGAGTCCGACAAGCCGCACTTGTCAGAAGTACGTTGGTATGAAAACGGATTACCGCTAGTCTGAGACTTTGAGGACGTGTTCAGTTATTTTTTTTCTAAGATTTGGTCATTTTGTCCGACAAATTTTCGGGGGCGTTTTCTCAGTCCGACACTGGAAACGTGTAAGGATTATAACAGTTCCTTCATCAATGACCGCTTGTCGGACCAAAACAGTCATAATTCGAAAACATATTATCTGTCCAAAAAACATATTGTCCGACAGAAATATTGGTTCTTATTGTCAGTCCGACAAGAAAACGCTCGCACATATATAACTCAGTTTTTATAGTATTCAATATCAAGAGATAAGTTGTTTAGAAGCTAGTAATGAATAATTCATTAACAAAATAATTAAAAAAAAAATAGAGAAGAAAATAGACAAAGAAATATATTGATTTTTATTTATTTAGATTTTATTCTTCATCAGAATCATCAGAAGAAGATTCTGAAGGCTCATTATAGTAAAACGAACCATGGGCCGGGCACTCACCACATCATTAGTAGAGGATTATCCCAATATAAAATAGGTAGAAAAACAGAGACGTATCGGAATATTCTATTGAAAATATGTGTATTTTTAAAAATGTAGGATAAAAAAAATAAATTCGAAACTTTTTTCATATATTCATTAGCATATAAGGTCCATATATTTGAGCTTTCATTCCGTTTGAACTGATTGAAAACAGTTATTTGAAGGTATTGCATCTTACATTTAAAGGAAAAACTACTGAATACAGGCCTTTCCAGAACGGTGGCAAACCCCATGCTGAGCCTGGTCGAACCCCATGATTAGGAAGTCAGGCGGTTCTACTATAATTATATATATATATATATATAATATATATATATATATATATATATATATATATATATATATATATATATATATATATATATATATATATATATATATATATATATATATATATATATATATATATAAATATGAATATTTTCTCATTCGGTGCATATTTCTTCAGATATACTTCAAATATGCCATATCTCACATTTTCCACACCACACAGACTTCAACTAAGCCAAGTTTCACATCACCTCGTGTGCGCGGTACAAAGTTTTCTCTTCACGTCGTAAAATTAAAATGGGACACCTGTATATACTTTCAGCTTTCTGCACTCGATCATATAAACTTCAAGTATGCCAAATATCAAATTTTTTCGTGCGTGCAATATGCTTGAAAAAGGATACAAAGCTTCCTCTTCACGTATTATTATATATATTAAAATGGGACACCTGTATATAATTTTCGCTTTCTGCACATCTTCTCCATATAAATTTTGAGTATGCTGAATCTCACACTCCTCCGTGCATGCAATATGCTTAAAAAGAGATCGAAAGTTTGCTCTTGACGTACTAATATATAGATATCACAGTTAAAGGTAAATTTGAATGATATTTGAGGTGATTATCTTAGTATACTGACTATATCACACATTTGATTCCAAAATAATATTAATATATTGGTGCACAAGCCTTTTTACAATTATTCATAATCAATAATCATACTGACTTGATATGCCGCATTCATACCACATATTTTGGCTTTTTCTGGAGTATTGCCCCACTTAAATTGTCGGACATGTATACAGTAATGTTCTAGACACTACTTGAATGGAAAATAAAAAACATAGGGATGAGCGGTCATTGATAAAGGAATTGTCATAATCCTTACACGTTTTCAGTGTCGGACTGAGAAAACGCCCCCGAAAATTTGTCGGACAAAATGACCAAATCTTAGAAAAAAATAACTGAACACGTCCTCAAAGTCTCAGACTAGCGGTAATCCGTTTTCATACCAACGTACTTTTGACAAGTGTGGCTTGTCGGACTCACCACTGGCCCCCAATATTCATGTCGGACAATATTATTTTTCATTTTATAATCAAAATATCTTTTGATTAGTGTATATATCAATATGACGGTAATACATTTACTAGACCTCATGAAATTGACATGTTCAATTAGCTCTCGCTGAAAAACGCCCCCACATCAAGAATTTCCCAAATGTGAAAGCTGTCGGACTCATCACAATGAAGTCACTCACGAAGTTTCAAGTGAGCGGTAATCAACGAAAAATTTATGCGCTGTCTCACGGACTATATGCCTCGCTGGTGAGAAATCGTATCGACTAGTAGAAAAATCAGTAGGCTTGCGAAATAAAAATATTTTGGAGAAACTAACAATTCAAACTCTGTCCGCATTGTCTGCCCAAATTTTTGACATATTCACACAGGATCATATCTTAGATGATGAAATGATGAATACCCATAGTGTTCAATTGACAAAACAAATATTGCATCATTACTTCAATATCAGGCTTTATCATTCTGTTGAAAGCTCAAATTTTTCCGTTGAAAAAGAGAGAATTAGGAAGAAATTTACTAAATCTATTCATTTTAAAAATCAGTAGTTATTTTTTTGTTACTTGTATTTATTTATATGCACAGTTCAATTTGTTAAAAAAGGGTTCATATGGCTACTGGCGAACCTCCCTTTCAAAAAATGGTAACGCGCCTTGAATAGTTCCTCAGTCCATTTTAGGATAAGGAGGTGTGGAAATCTGTTCCTTCAAATTATTATCATTTCAATAATTTTTTTAATGTCTAATTCAGTTCGTTCTATACTGTATGTAAATATTTGTAGAAATAGAAATAATAATATATTAATTGATTCAAAATAAAAAAAACGACATTTTTCCCCATCTCACAATCGATACTTTTAAAAATGAAAATATGTAACTACGCAACCTGCGATACAACGATGTTCACCTCCTCACCCCACTGTTTATTCCTGCATCAAAACAAAAGTCGCGTGCTGGGTCTACTGTTAATACGTCATTGGTCAACAATCAACACATTTTTGAATAGGCACTAGTTTAATTAGTTAGTATGAGATGGCAGCACCTAGCACATTTTTGGACTAAAATTTTTAAATAGAAAAAATAGCGACATTTGGCATGTTTATTCATTGCAGAGACTTTTAAATACCTTATTTTAATATTTTTGATTGATAAAAATAGTAAAAATAAGTTTGTGAACTTTGTATTTACTTTAAAAATAAAACATACAAGTTATTAATGAATTTAATTTATTCTAGAAACTATTTAACAATTCATTTATTAACTACTCCTGAAAACAATAAAAATAGGTTGCGATGTTGTAAGTCTTGTTCGCCCTTAGGCAGTGACTAAGGGGAAAGAGACGAACTCTTCTCCGGGTATTCTCCCTTTAGGTCTAGGAAAACCCCAGTGAAACCTAGACCAGAAAAGTGGCTTCTTCGCTCACTGCAACTGAAACAAGAAAATAATCATTATAAGTTAGAAAATTCAAAAAGAAATTAACTTACTTAAACTTTGCAAGCGGCGGGCAAATTTAATCAGTTGACTTCTTTAAAGTTGAGTTGAATTGGGGCCTGGAACAATTGCTACTGATGTGTAGCTGCTGCAGTTACTGGAGGACTTCTTGGACGGCTGCTGGGCTCTGGTTCTGCTGTTGCTGGAGGACTTCTTGGACGGTTATTGGGCTTTGGTTCTGCTGTTACTGGAGGACTTTTTGGACAGTTGTTGGGCTCTGGTTCTGCTGCTGCTGTAGAACTTCTTGGAAGGTTATTGGGCTCTGGTTCTGCTACTACTGAAAGACTTCTTGAACGACTGTTGGACTTTTGTTCTGCTGCTGTTGGAAGACTTCTTGGACTGCTGCTGGGCTTTGGTTCTGATGCTACTGGAGGACTTCTTGGACGGCTGATGGGCTTTGGTTTTGCTGCTGGGCTGTCTTTACTGTTGAGCTCTGGTTCTACTGTTGGGCTGTTTCTGCTGCTGTGCCCTGGTTCTGCTGCTGGGCTCTGGTTCTGCTGCTGGGCTCTGGTTCTGCTGCTGGACGGCCTAAAAACATAAAAATACAAATATATCAATAAATTGAAGGCTAGTAAAGTTTTTCATCATTATTTTGAATAAATCTTACGTGTTGATGTAGTAGCAATAATTTTGAGCTGAAAGGGAAGGTTATGATTAGTTCGACGGGGCGCTCCCACGGTAGTTGATTGTTTGCAGCTGGGCTTGAAGATGAAAACAGCTGGGCCACTTCCAACGACGGAGGACTGCTGATTGAAGCTTGAAGTTCTGATGTGAAGATGATGATGCTGAGCGGAAAGGGAATGGTTTGATTAGTTCGGCAGGGTGCTCCCTCGGTGGACTATTGCAAGCTGCTGGGCCACGTCCAACGACGGAAGACTGCTACTTGAAGCTTGAAGTCCTGCAATCATAAAATACACACAAAAATTAATTAAAATATCAGAATTCCAAACTGTTAAACAAAAATATTACCTTTCCAGCGATCTGTGAAATAATAAAAAAAAAAAACAAAACAGATTAAAGACCTGCAAGAAATATTTTATCAATTAACTTACCTCTGATCTGAAAATTAATAAAAAAAAAAATTGATTAGAAACCTGAAACAGACATTTTGTTTTAATTAACTTACGTCCTGTTGTTGATGATGATGATGATGTACTGAAAGGGAATTTTGATCAAGCATTCATTCAACATTCATCACACACCATTTAGACCCCCAATTCGCAATTCGCAGTTCAGGAGCTAATAAAAAAAAGAACTAACACCGCCGCGTGTTTGTTCAGAGGTTACGTGGGTCCCTGCCGAATCCCGGAGTTTAACGCCTAAAACGCGACCTATACCTGCCACGTAGCGGCTACTCCTCATTTTCCCCCTGGCTATAGATCTATTCCATGATTGCGTGTTTCAGGCTCTTCCACACCCATCCTTCGGCCAGGAGTCACCAGGGGTACTACCTCTAGAGTAAAGGCCTATACATGGCAGCGACCGAGTATAGGACTCCCGGCAAAAAAACCGTCGTCAAGTTTTAAAATTGCAAATTCGTCATCACACTTAATCTACCTCTATAAAATAGTTGTTTTATTCATAAATAACCACCCATTTTAGCAAGATCCATAATAAAAACTATTAAGATAAATAAAAAATGTGCCTGTACCGCAATTGAAGACGTGTAAGGGTTGGGGCTGAAAAATGAAGGATTGAACTGGTTGTATACTAAATCGTAATAAATGAGCTTTCTATTAACGTTTATTTCATCATTATACGATTATTAGTTCAGAAGATATTAGCTTTCAAAGTTATTGCTAAATTTAGCCCCCTTTATTGACAGGAGTTGGGATATTAGCATGACACACGACATTCAAATCAACGTTTATTACATTATTCTATGATTTTTATTTCAGGAGATACAAGCTTTCAAAGTCGTTGCATCATTCAACCTCTTATACAACTTACCCCCTGTACTATCAGGGTTGGAAGATCAAGGGTTTAAATAAGTTTCCTATCAATCTTTGGTTCATTACTATACGGTCAGAGACGTCTCAAGCAGGGGTGCAAGGGGTGCACGGCACCCCGGCGCCATGTCCTTGAAGGCAGGAGTTGGGCTCCGAACATAATGCTTTAAAAATAAGACCTATTTCTTCAACAAATTATTTTATTAGAGGTAATCCACAATCAACAATCTGTAATCCACCATTCTATTTTGAATTGGGATTAAAACTGTGGATTTTGGATCAGGAGCTGTGGATTTTGGATTGGGATTAGGATTTTGGATTGGGATTGGGTTTCTGGATTTTGGATTAGGATTGGGTTTTGTGGATTTTGGATTGGGATTGGGTTTCTGGATTTTGGATTGGGATTGAGATTGCGGATTTTTGATTGGGATTTGGATTGTGGATTTTCGATTGGGATTGGGGTTGTGGATTTTGGATTGAGATTGGGTTTCCGGATTTTGGATTGGGATTGGGATTGTGGATTTTTGATTGGGATTGTGGATTTTTGATTGTGATTAGGGCTGTGGATTTTGGATTGGGATTGAAATTGTGGGCTGTGAATTGGGATTGGAATAAAAATTGTGTATTTTGGATTGGGATAGTGATTGTGGATTTTTGATTGGGATTGGGATTAGAATTGTGGATTGAGATTGAAATTATGTATTGGGATTCAAATTGTAGATCAGGACTAAAATTGTGAATTGTGGTTTGAGATTGAAATTATTGATTGGAATGGAATTAAAATTTTGGATTGTTGATTGGGATCAAAATTGATTGAGATTGATATTGTTGATTGTGGATTGGAATTAAATTTGTGGATTGTGAATCGGGATTGAAATTGTGGATTGGGATTAAAATTGTGGATTGAGATTCAAATTGTGGTTTGTGGATTAGGATTGAAATTTTGAATTGCGATTCAAATTGTGTATTGGGATTCAAATTGTGGATTGTGGATTGCGATTCAAATTGTGGATTGTGGATTGGGATTCAAATCTATAAAAAAGAGAAGTACGATGAAGAATGGGAGGAGGGGGGGGGGGGCGCAATTTATACATCTTTGCACCCCGGCGGTAAGTAGACTAGAGCCGCCTCTGTGTGTGCACAACATTTACTTTACGAAACACAATCTACCAACTCAAACTAAAGATTAGAAAATCTTCCTTTAATATACTGTAATGATTATTGCTCTTGAAGGACTTGTTTATTGTTAAAATAAAAGTCACTATTTAATGGATGAAAAGAAAATAAAAGTTTTATTCTTTGATGTATAACTGAAACAAACATTATACAATTTATTTCTCATTCATCACTACTAAACTTCAACTACAAAGCCAACAATATTTATTTACAACAACTTATTCATTTATTTCACTTTGCACTTATATATTAGAAATTTCTACATCATTCTAGTAAGCATTCAAATACCGCTTGTATAGAGCGGCGCGACGCAAAGAGATAAAAGGCTCCGCCCAGACAACAGAGTCGAATTCAGGGTCTATTTTATTTTTACAAGTTATGACACTTTCGCACGATACAATACTTTTTTTTTTTATTACTATTCTATTTTATTATTTGTTTATTTGAGGTTAGAAATGTCAACTGATGTCAACAAGTGGTTTATTCTCTATACAAGCGTCAAAAATTCTTTTTTTTTTCATGGTTTTATTCCATATTTTTTATAACTTAGAAATTTGGATATTCATTAAGATGTTTCACATCTGCTGGGCGTCCCACGACGATCAACAATTTTATTTTTCTGCTGGTATCCATTTACGTACGTTTACAAAATTCAATCTAGTTTATAGAGAAACATATTTTGTCTCGTCCATTAATAAAAAAATCAATTCATATTTATGGAAACAATTAATGATAAGGTTCTCTGCCATTTCGAGCCATATTTTATGCCTTCATAACAATCCTAAATATAAAATTTCATCACTCTACGGCATATATGCAAAAAATAACAAAAAAAACTGTCAAGTAAAGTGCACTTCCGGCTCAGCCGATTGCTATGAGAATAGAAGATGATTATTGTAATGCTATAGCAGTCTCAAATACTGAATTTCATAATTGTACGACCAATAGTTTCGAGTTTATGCGGCAAATTAAAAATGATTGTCCAATAAAGTTTACCCCGGTTCAATAGATTGCTATGAAAATATAAAGTTATCATTTGAATGTTACGATTGCTTTAAATACGAAATTTCATGATTCACAGCTGATCTTTCTGGATTTATGCAAAAAACTGTCTTGAAAACTGCACTTCTGGTTCAACCGATCGCAATCATAATGTGAGGTGTACAACTAGATGTTAAAGAAATTTAATTAAATTAAATGCTTGATATAAAATTTCAACTAGATTGGTACAAAAATAGGTTTGTATGCTACAGCAATTTTGAATACTGAATTTCAACATTCCACGGCTAACCATTTGTTACGAGCCAATTTTGCTTATGGTCATTTTTGTTGGGTTAGATCCTAAAATATAATTTGGGGTTTCTTGGTTAAATTCATTACTTACTTTTGGTTAAAGATATTTTAGTTTTCAATTCTATAGTTCCAATTCATATTTCAAATCTTTAGTTTTGTTTCTGTTCTTTAAGTTTAGTTTTTTTTGGTTATATCAGAAGCGTGTTTATTGTTTATTAATTAATTATCCGTAGTTCAAGATTTTTGTATCAAACTTTCGCTGTAGCAATGCGCGTGCTGCAGTCAGTGACGTTACGTTTTTTTTTTTTTAATGCTAGTTACCTTGAGCGTCCGCTAAGTTTTTTTTTGTTTTATTTGAAAAAAGGCTTATTTTATAACTTGAGTAGGTATTTTATTTTAATTTATTGTGTGTGCAAGCTCAAGCTTAGGGATTCTTTTGAAAAAAACCTGTGCTTCGGCCAAATATTCTGGGGCAGTTTGGCCATTTGTTTTATTCGGCGGAGCAGCCCACTTATTGAGAATTAGTATAAATTGTGAGTGGTCGTTCTGTTTCTTTTCTATCGCTACAATCCACGATTCAACATCGCGTCGTTATTACTGAGGCACAGTACTGTGGAAGTACCTAACTGCCACCCCGGATTTCCTGACCACCTGGAATACAGTCCAATTAGACCTGAAGGCCAAGATCTAGATGTCAGGCAGACGGATCAATTGGAGTCGTCAGTTAAGTGGTCCAGTTTTGTCTTTTTTTTGCAGTTCGGACTTTTTTTTTGTGCCAATTTGCTTAATTAGGCACCTCGTGGCTTCACCGTGTATTTATAGTTGAAATTCTTGTATAATTCTACGGTGGGAATTCGTTATCATAATGCGAGGTACACAACTAGACCTTAGACTAGTCTCAAATACAAAATTTCAATATTTTTCGAAAAATTTTGAGATTTGCGAATTACGTACATACATACTTACATATGTAAGTACTGACACGTCAGGCTGAAACTAGTCAAAATGAATTCAGGGATGCTCAAAACAGATATTTTCATTTAAATTTCGAAATATGAATTCTACTACAACAATAATCAGATCAGATCCTCCAGTTTTAACTAATAAATCTAATTGAATAAAAATTAAAAAAGATACATATGCAAGTCTCTTGCAAGTGAGCATGAGATGTCCTTGTATTTGAAATTTATCAGAAATAAAACGCAATATAGGTACGCTGTTTTTTATTGTTTAGCACAATAATCTTATTGCAAGTCATAATTGTTGTTGTATAATATTGAACTTTAGGATGGTTTCTAATTTACTTAATACATAAATATATACTTTTCGTTATGACAAGCGATAATTATTTTTTTTTAATGTAAAGTCGATCATAAAAGAATAATCTCATCAATTTCGAAATAATAGCGAAAATATCTTAAGCGTAGTAAGGTTGAAAAATTAATTCATTAGATAAGTTATCAATTGATAAGAAATTTTTGTATAAATTGTCAAAAATTTCACATAAATTGTCTTCCTACATTGCTTTTGGCAGCTAAGTTTTTATATGTGTTACTGGTCGTAAGAATCAGAATATTAAAAAAAAAAGATAACATAATTTCAAATTTAAGTTTTTCTTCAATAAAAAGATAATGAATGATCCTGAGCTGTACCTGAAAGGACACGACGTAACAACTAGAGATGCTAAAGAAATGATTTCCTTCATGAACGTCGACCATTGGAAGGAATATGGGGAAACTATTCTTGATATTGGCTGTGGTCCTGGTGATGTAACATCTGATATTCTTCGTCCACATATCCCAAAAGGGACAAAAATTTACGGATCAGATATATCACAAAATATGATTGAGTATGCCAAAAAAAAATATCCTGATATAGATTTTTTCATTTTGGATATTGGAGCAAAAAAACTTCCTGACAACTTGATTGGTGCTTTCGATCATATTTATTCCAATTATTGTCTACACTGGGCTCAAGATCAAAGGTAATAATGAATTATATATATATATATATATATATATATATATATATATATATATATATATATATATATATATATATATATATATATATATATATATATATATATATAAGTTATAGTGTTGATTCTTAGTGATTCAGTAACTATTTTGATGATACCACAGAACGTGACATTTCCCCCTTCATAGTTTATATAAGACCATTGTACTAGAGAATAAGACATTCTGTATTCACATTTGTTAGAATTAGTAACAAAGCTTCATATTATACACATAGCAACCATATTGTACTTGTACTTGCAAGAAATAAAGTTTTTAAAAACGCGATCGATCAATCAAGAAATATAAGTGGCGCAGTCGGTAGGATAGCCGAAACAATTTAACGAATATAAGTTGTTTCACTTCGTGATTAATTTGGCTATTCGAACATCTTGCATCGATCATCGCATCCCGTATCCTGCACCTGAGAGGACATCAGAGGCAAGATAAAACACTCGACGACGTAGAGCCCAGCTGAACGAACATCAGCAGAACTCCAGCGACTTCGAGAAGACCGTAGAGCGACTTCAGGGCACATGAAGCCGGCACTACTATTTTTGTGAGTACACATATGTCATTCAGAGAATCAGATAATACATCAGAATCAGAATCAGAATCCGATCTAGAAGATCTTACAGTAATCCAAAATTCCATAGCTAAAATACAATTAAGTAGACCTAAATTAAACATGGCTACTCCCCCAGTTCCTGTTTTAAAGAAAGAATATCTGGACATGTTGCCAGAGTTCCATGGGGAACGTGAATTACTCCCCCGATTTATTAGCGTTAGCGAAAAATTAGTGAAATCTTTTTATAATACAGTAAATTCAAATGATTTCCAAAATGAATATCTAATGAATAGTATAGTAAGTAAGATTAAAGGCGAAGCAGCCATTAATATAGCAAGCTGCACCATTACAAAATGGGAAGACTTGAAAGAGGCATTAAAAAATGCCTACAGCGATAAACGTGATTGGTTCACATTGAATATGGAAATTACAGAACTAAAACAAAATTTTAATGAAAATGTATTCGATTTTTATAGTCGTTTGCAACATTTACTCAATTTGCAAATAGCTTATATTTCTACTAATGCTACAGAAATTGTAGCCAAAATCATGATTGATTATTTCCAAAGTTATGCTCTTCGCGTATTATTGAAAGGACTAAAAGAGCCGATAGGTCAATTAATGAGGGCTAAAAACCCTACTGATCTAAATTCAGCGTTAAGCATGTTAGCTAACGATTTTCAATTCGAATATTATTCAAGATCTAAGCCCGTTAATCAAAATCACAAAGTAAATGCAAAACCACAAATACAACAGCCTAGATACAATACTCCAAGACCAATGGGTTACATGAATTTTGGTAACTCCTTGCCAAATAAAAATCAACAACAATTACCCCAAAGACAGTTCACACCTCAACAATTTCCTCAAAGACAATTTACACCACAATATTACTCAAAACCTAGTACATCCCAACAAATACGACCAAATCCTTCTACTAGTCAAAATCTACCCAAACCTACTCCTATGAGTATCTCAACAAGAAATTCTACGGCACAATATCGCCCTAGAGCAGGCCCATACAGACCGGTACAAAACCTATACGGACAAAACCGCGAAGAATTGTTGAACATAAATGAAACTGATGCACCTGTAAATGAATCACACAATTATGAGTTCTATGACATTGCAGAACAGACAGATCAAGTTTCAGATGAGACATCTGCATCAAATATTCCAGAAAACATTCACAATGCAGACGATATTAATTTTTTAGACATGATAGCCTCGGAGACAATGCAAAATACTTACCCCGAATCGAATTGATGAACTTGACGAATAAAAGTAAATTACCATATATTGTATTTCCTGAAAACCATTTAAAAGTTTTAATAGATACAGGAAGCACAAAATCCTTCATTAGACCTGCAATTGCTTATAAATATTATAATCATGCCATTATTGAAGATCCTTTCCAAATTTCAACCGCGCATGGTACTTCGGTAGAAAATTATAGCACATTGGTACCCGTTTCAAAATTATTTAATTTGAAAAAAAAAGAAAATTTGAAATATCATATTTTTGACTTTCATGACGAATTCGATTTACTATTAGGTTTAGATAATTTGAGAATATTGAAAGTAATTATAGATTTGAACAAAAACTTAGTAATAACACCTACTTGTCAGATACAAATTTTTCATAAGAATTCTGAAATTAATATAAATAATATAGGCCATGCAGATAATATTATAACATTGGATCCAAAAACGGAACGAGTTATAAAAATCCGAGTTAACCAACAAAATGGAACAATTTTAATACCATCACAAAAAATTAATAATGTAATTATTCCTGAATGCGTTACTGTAGTAAAAGATTATCATGCATTCTGCACCGCCATCAATAATTCTGAAACAAATGCTAAATTCAAGCAAATAAACCCAATATCCGTCGAAAATATTAATAATTATGAGACGTACAGTTCCCCAAATTTCTATTTTATTCAGTCAGACAAAATTAAATTTGATATAACAAAAATTCGGGCCGACCATATGAATGACGAAGAGAAAATTGCAATCTTCAAATTGATTCGCGAATATTCTGATATTTTTCATATAGACGATACAAAATTAAGTTTTACAAATCAAATTAAACATTCTATACGAACGAAAGATGAGATTCCTATCTATACAAAATCCTATAGGTATCCTGAAATCCATCGACAGGAAGTACGCACTCAGATACAAAAAATGCTTGATCAAAATATCATACGACCATCCCATTCACCGTGGTCATCACCTATTTGGGTTGTCCCCAAAAAACTTGACGCGTCCGGCAAACGCAAATGGCGTATAGTTGTTGACTATAGAAAATTAAATGAAAAAACGATCGACGACAAATACCCATTACCAAATATTACAGACTTATTGGACAAACTTGGACGTTGCCACTATTTTACTACATTAGACTTAGCTTCTGGTTTTCACCAGATTGAAATGGACACGCAAGACATACAAAAAACTGCATTCAATACGGAAGACGGACATTACGAGTTCACTCGTATGCCCTTTGGATTAAAAAACGCGCCTGCAACTTTCCAGCGTGTTATGGATAATGTTTTAAGAGGACTAGTAAATGATAAATGTCTTGTATACCTAGATGACATCATCATTTTCAGCACAAGTTTGCAACAACATATTCAAAATTTAAAGTTAGTATTTGATCGTTTGAAAATTTCAAATTTTAAAGTGCAATTAGATAAAAGTGAATTTCTCAGGAAAGAAGTAGCATATCTTGGGCACATTGTAACACCCAACGGCGTGAAGCCAAATCCTGACAAGATTTCAGCTATTTTAAATTACCCTTTACCGAAAACAACCAAACAAATTAAAGGTTTTCTTGGACTTTTGGGCTATTATCGTAAATTTATTAAAGATTTTGCCAAGATAACCAAACCAATGACAAAATTATTGAAAAAAGATGCAGTTATTGACATTAATGACCCTGACTACAGACAATGTTTTGAAACATGCAAAAATTTGTTGACTAATGAACCACTTCTCCAGTATCCTGACTTTAACAAAGAATTCAGTTTAACATGCGACGCAAGTCACGTAGCAATAGGTGCCGTGCTATCTCAAGGTAGCCTAGGCAACGACCTACCGATAGCTTACGCTAGCAGGACACTGAACGAGACAGAAACAAACTATTCTACCATAGAAAAAGAACTCTTAGCTATTGTTTGGGCGACTCAGTACTTTAGACCGTACTTATTTGGACGCAAATTCAAGATTTACACAGACCATAGACCTTTACAGTGGCTATTCTCGTTGAAACAATGTAGTCAGAAGCTGATACGTTGGCGCCTCAAGTTAGAGGAATTTGATTACGAGATCATTTATAAAAAAGGCAAACTTAACACTAATGCCGACGCCCTAAGTCGTATCCCGCCTGAGTGCAACAATAAAATTCAAAACATTTCTTCATCACCTTTAGAAAACGATTCACCCCTTATTATTTATCAAGATTATTTAGATCAGAAACAATGTTTAAATTCTAATAGTAATAATATTTTCGAGGTATCTGGTAATATATTTGACGCACCCTCCAGTTCTAGTCTAGCTCATTGCGTGAGTAAAGATTTAGAGATGTCAGCAGGTATAGCTAAACAATTTAAAATTAAATTTAACAATATAGATAAATTGAAAAATCAAAATCCAAAAATTCATAATTTAGTTTATTTGAGAACTCCAAAAAGATATTTACTTTATTTAATAACAAAAGAAAGATATTTTAATAAGCCTTCTAAGCAAGATATTTTTTACACGTTATTGAATTTAAAGAAATTTTGTTTATCTAATGATATTAAAAATTTGAGTATACCAAAATTAGGGTGTGGTTTGGATAATCAAAATTGGAACGAAATCAATTTGATGTTAAAATATATCTTCAATAATACCGATATATTGATAACCGTGTACAAATTACCCGAGAATAAAATTAATCAAATTGAACTTAATATTAATGAATCAGAAAATACAAAACATTTTAATGAATTTATGGAAAAGTTTTATGATGAATTGAATAATCAAGATAGGAAGGACGATGACACTCAGTCCTTAGTTGTTGAGGTAGGCGACGCACAACAGCAAGTCGAGATGAACGATGACGACACGCCAAGTGATAATGACATGACGATACATTCAAGTAACGAGCATCCTATCATCGGAATACCGATAGTGGAATGTCCTGTGAATTACGGTAAAAATCAAATTATTATTGCCGAAACCGATCATAACCCAAAGCCAGTAATTATTAAAAAATTGTATGATAATAAAAAAATGCGATTTTTAGTAGAGTTTTCCAAAAATAATTATGAAAACGAAATGATAAATTTTATTAAAGAATATATTGTTCCGCAAGTCAAATATCACATTTATTTTCAAAATGATTTGTATGAAAATTTTAGTAGAATATTACAAACTTATTTTAAAAATTCTCAAATTAAATTAGTAAAATGTACCACGTATTTAATTGACGTCATTGATGATGAAGAGATCATGCAAATTATTTCTAATTACCATTGTGGCAAAACTAACCATAGAGGAATTGATGAAACAGAAACGCGAATAAAACGACAATATTATTGGCCTAAATTAAGAAATTCTATCCAGTCATTTATAAATAGTTGTGAAATTTGTCAAATTACAAAATACGACAGAAAACCCCTCAAAATAAAATTAAACGTGACACCTACAGCCATAAGACCATTCCAAATTTTACATGTAGATAGTATTACATTAGAGCAAGCAAAATTTTTGACCATTGTAGATTCATTTTCAAAATATGCACAAGCATACATGTTAAATTCGAAACAAGGATTAGAAGTAGTTAATAATTTAATAAAATTTTTCACACATCATGGAATCCCTGAACAAATAATTTCGGACAATGGATTAGAGTTCAAAAATTCAGTGGTCAAAGAATTATTGGCATTACATAAAATCGATATACATTTCATTAGCTCTCAACATCCAGAGTCTAATGGCATAATAGAACGATTCCATTCAACACTCATAGAACACCTAAGATTATTCAACAATCAGAAAGAATATAAAACAGAACCCATAGAATCAAAAGTTAACTACGCCTTATTAGCTTATAATAATACGATCCACTCAGTCACCAAATTGAAACCATGTGAAATAGTAACAGGACATTTAGATACGAATTCTCCACTAAATATTGACTTAGAAAAACAGCTTTTGAATAATTATATAGAAAATCATAAGAATAAAACAAAATTATTATATGAAACAATTAAAGACAAAATTCAACAGAACAAAGAAAAGGTAATAAGTAAATATAATGAGAATAGAGAAGAATTACCAAATGTACCTGAAAAGGTTTACGTAAAAAATAAACAAAAGCAACAAAAAACTAAAAATAAATATAAGGCTGAAAATATCGTAGAAGTTAATAAGAAACTTAAAATTGGGAAAATTAAAACAAGTCATGGCAACACAACAGAAAAAATTCATTTTTCTAATATAAAACGTCCTAAACAAAATACTCATCCTTTTCAACCGGTTCCAGGTTGTTCGCATTCGGACAAGGAACAATCATTAGGAACATAACAGAAAATCTTGGAGTTCTTCCCATCAACCTCGGTCCTGCCAAGCTCGAAAAGACTACTCACACATTCATACACTATTATAATCTTGAACCACTATTGAACCAATACAACGGCTTAAATATGCAATATTCTACATTGAAAACAACTATTTCAAATAATTCTCAGTATTTTAACGAACTTAGAAATTTTGATAAAATATTAGAATTTATTAGGACAAATATAGAGACAAAAATTAATAATATAGGATTTCATGTTGATCATTATAGAATTAAACGAGGATTAGTGGATGGATTAGGGACTATATTTAAAGCGATAACCGGAAATTTAGACGCTGAAGACGGGAAGAAGTATAACGAAATGTTAGCACATATGCAAGAAAATGAACATAATTTGGAAAATCAAATTAAATTATCTTATTCAGTAAATCATCAAATAATAAAAAATTTTAATAACACAATTTTAGATATACAGCATAATGAGGAAATATTGAAATCAAAAATTTTACAACTTTTTGAAATTATAAATAATATGCATTTTCAAGATATTCTTTTTGCGAAAAATATTTATGATCAGTTTATAATATTGTATAGTTCAATTTTAAATGTCTTACAAGATGTAGAAAATTCGATTACTTTTTGCAAGTTAAGAACTTTACATCCCAGTATAATTCATCCCATGGAATTACTCGCAGAATTGAAAACAATCTCTAAATTCTACCATTTACAATTACCATTCGAGCCTCGACAAGAAAATTTATTGAACATAGAGTCCTTATTGAAAATAAATTGTAAAATTGAAATGACTCAGATAATCTATTTTATTTCCACCCCTATCAATTTTGAGAAGGATTTTGAACTTTATTACATGTACCCGATTCCAACTAAACATGATTTTGGATTTATAACAATAATTCCGAATAGTAGATTCCTTTTGAAATCTGATAGAGAAATTGTACCTCTGAATGATATGTGTGATCGCGCAAGAATATTTCAGTGCCCTAACAAGTATCACGCCCACTTCCCTACGATGTGCGAACAAGAATTATTCCAAAATCAAACTTCAAATCATTGCCATTATACAAAGATCAATTTATTAGAGAATCACGTGGAGGTTATTCCAGAAATTAATAAATATTTGGCCGTTTTTCCAAAAGAGGAAAAAATTACCATTCGATGTCAATCAGAAACAACCATTCAACCTTTAGAAGGGATATATTTAATAAATAATGAAGGCGATTGTAAAATCTATTTTCGACAACAAAAATTGGTATTCCAAAGTAAAACATATGGTCAACCATTATTATTACCTAAATTAAATACCAAGATTTTACCACAGAAAGTAACTAATTTTTCCATCAATCTGAACCCATTGAAATTGAATGATATATCATTTAATCCAATTGTACCTGTATTTCAAGAACCAGCCAATATGCATATCCCCAGTATGTGGTCTATTATTTTATATGTTATCATCGCCATCATCGGTGGGTACGTAACGTACAAGCATATAAAGAAGAGAAAGACAAGAAAATTCACCTCTGAGAAGACATCCAACAACCCTGAAGACATCGAGCTACAACTACTCCGTGAAGCTCGAATTTAAGGAGGGAGGAGTTATAGTGTTGATTCTTAGTGATTCAGTAACTATTTTGATGATACCACAGAACGTGACATTTCCCCCTTCATAGTTTATATAAGACCATTGTACTAGAGAATAAGACATTCTGTATTCACATTTGTTAGAATTAGTAACAAAGCTTCATATTATACACATAGCAACCATATTGTACTTGTACTTGCAAGAAATAAAGTTTTTAAAAACGCGATCGATCAATCAAGAAATATAAGTTATATATATATATATATATATATATATATATATATTCAATTGCCGCAAGAATGTGACTTATTTATTTACGGTTGTATAGAAAAGTTATAGTTTATAGCTTTTTATAAACAAGTAAGTGAAAACAGTGCAATAAATTTTTACTTACCTATGCAAAGCAAAGAAATGATTTCCTTCATGAACGTCGACCATTGGAAGGAATATGGGGAAACTATTCTTGATATTGGCTGTGGTCCTGGTGATGTAACATCTGATATTCTTCGTCCACATATCCCAAAAGGGACAAAAATTTACGGATCAGATATATCACAAAATATGATTGAGTATGCCAAAAAAAAATATCCTGATATAGATTTTTTCATTTTGGATATTGGAGCAAAAAAACTTCCTGACAACTTGATTGGTGCTTTCGATCATATTTATTCCAATTATTGTCTACACTGGGCTCAAGATCAAAGGTAATAATGAATTATATATATATATATATATATATATATATATATATATATATATATATATATATATATATATATATATATATATATATATATATATATATATATATATATATATATATATATATATATATATATATATATATATATATATATATATATATATATATATATATATATATATATATATATATATATATATATATATATATATATATATATATATATATTCAATTGCCGCAAGAATGTGACTTATTTATTTACGGTTGTATAGAAAAGTTATAGTTTATAGCTTTTTATAAACAAGTAAGTGAAAACAGTGCAATAAATTTTTACTTACCTATGCAAAGCGCATTTTAATTGACAGTTTTTTAGGATTTTTTTGATAAATGGCCGTGGAACGATGAGATTTTGTGTTTGATTATCGTATTATTATATGCAAAAATATATTCACTGATGTTCAAGTAAGTCACGTGATGTCCACGTCCGATTTTTATCATAAAATATTTACAGGCAAGCGATGAAGAATATTAATGATTTATTAAAACCAGGAGGGGATTTCTTCACTACTCATCTTGTAAATACTTTATTCTATGATGCAATATATAAGGCTGCATTTCAACAAAAATGGAAGAAATATACCAAAAATCTCAAGGGATTTGCTGATTTCGGAAACAACCAATCTGATAATATAGAGACCCAATTAAAAAATGTCCTAAATGATGTTGGTTTTAAAGTGTCAATTTGCAAAATATTCCGAAGACAGGCTTCCTATCCTGATTTAGATGACTTGAAAAGTATTTATGAGCCCTAATGTATTGAATAGATTTTTTATTTCAACATTTTTACAGGGATTCTTACTGCTGTTAATCCATACATTCCAAAAATACCTCAAGATCTTCAAGAAGAACTCGCTGAAGACACAATGCAGGAAATGCTCAAAATTATTGATATTCAAAATAACAATTCATTAAATTATGATCTAGTTGTTATAAGTGCCACAAAAGTAGATTAAAAATAATTATTCATTTTGTAGTGCTATATTTGTGAGTTTGAAATAAAAATATCAATAATTTATACTGGTTACTAGTTACCGCACAATTTCTATTGATTCTACAGTTTTTTTTTATTAATTCTACTCCAAGAGAAAAAAAGTATTTAAAGGTTTCTAAAAAGAGAGATTATATTCCATTATTTTCATTAAAAATTAGTAAATGTACAAGATAAAGTTCAAAAAATAGTTATGGAAGGTCAAGACTAATATTTATTTATCAATTAGATTATTGAATGATAAAATAATTTTTATTATATCGAGGATCCACTTAAATTCGATTTGTAGTAAAACACTACGTACGAGAATTATCTTTTTAGTTTTACATAAGAAAACAGTTTAATGACTGCTGTTTTTCGAAGTTATTCTACCCGTTACTGGTACTGTAATGTTTATTGCTTAAAGAAATAGTTTATAATTAAATAAAAATCACTATTTAATAATTGATAATAAAATAAAAGTTTTATTCTTCCGGATATCACTAACAACACTATATTATTTATTTATCACTTACTACTAGCTTAAACAAAGTCGCAGATATTGATATTCAACTATTTATATACATTGATGACTTCACTGTTTGATATTTACTGTTCTAGATTCACCATTACACTACTCTACTCAAGTTGTTTGATTGCCTTTATATATAGAAATATCCATTTCTCGAATGTTCTACCACATTTCTGGAATATCGCTAGAGGCTTCCATCGGGAGGGGTGATGTGATGCGGTGCGGCGCGATGCAGGGAGGACGGAAGGAACTGTTATAATCCTGACACGTTTTTAGTGTCGGACTGAGAAAACGCTTCCGAAAACTTGTCGGACAAATGACCAAATCTTAGAAAAAAAATAATTGAACATGTCCTCAAACTACGTACTTTTAACAAGTGCGGCTTTTCGGACTTACCACTGGCCCCCAATATTCATGTCAGACAATATTATTTTTTATTTTATAATCAAAAAATCTTTCGATTAGTGTAAACATCAATATGACGGTAATACATTTCCAAGGCTTCCTGAAATTGACATGTTCAATTAGCTCTCGCTGAAAAACGCCCCCAAATCAAGAATTTCGTCAAATGTGAAAGCTGTCGGACTCATCACAATGAAGTCACTCACGAAGTTTCAAGTGAGCGGTAATCAACAAAAAAATTATGCCGTGTCTCACGGACCATTACAATACTAACAAAATTGCATTTCTGAAGACATCAACTGCTTTTTCCGCAGTCTGTCTTTGATTTTTGGACAAATAAAAAAATTATTGGAATTGTCGGGAGGATGGACAAGAATTTGACGTTTTACTGCACTAAAAATTCCATACTCTTGCGAACTTGCATTGTCTTAGTGGAATGGTTCGTCGTTCAGGGTTGGTTTTTCGAAGTTCAGCAATTACTTCCGACAAAAAAATGGTTGTATACTAATTGACAGTAACAATTCTTCGATCTTGCAGAGAATTTATAGCTATATGATCTGCTTTTGAGACAAATGTCGTAACCATCTTTTTAGACACACTTAAATCTTCAAGAACGAATGTTTTTTGTCAGATTTTCTTCATGTAACACTCAAACAGACGTAAAAGGACATTTAATTAATATTTCATTAAATAATCTTATGTTCAACGTAATTTATCTTGAGTACAATAAATTTGAAATAGTAGTAAAAATTTTTTACTGTAAAATGTTTAGTGTTTATCACCAATTTGAGCCTATTTCATAAATTCAGTTAATGTTATGACTCCAATTAGATCATTCTCATAAATAAATTACCAAAATTTTCCATATAAATAATCAAAAATTAATTTATACAGAACTGATTACCCAATAAAACATATTTATGATTAAAAATTGATTAATTTTGATAGGTAGTGAATTCATTGCACAAATAAACAGTCTTGTTTTATTACAACTGTCGACGCTGCTTCTTTTAGATAAGTGTACGTAATAAATTTTTAAAGCATTATTGCTCGTTAGCTTATAAATATTTAAATATTAATTTATTAATAATTTTTTAAGAAACAGTTCAATACAAAAAATTTTAATGTGGAAAAAAAAGATCTAAATGTTAAGGTGTGCGCATCGATAGTATATTGGTAATGCTATAATCAACAATTTGAATTCAGACAATCAAAGTTAATACCGCACTTAACAAGATAACAACTGCATCAGCCAGTGTTCGTCTTAAAAGTATATATACTTTATAGTTTATACAGAAATATCAAATCAGGGCTGGTACCACAACGAGTCGACATTGATATATTCCGATCTTGTCTTAATCTCTCAATCCTTGTCATCATTATCTAAGTCTAATTTTTTTAGAAGAATAATGTGATCTAGTCCCTGTCATGTCTCTATGATAAATATCAACTGGAAACATGTCTAATTTGCATGGGAAATTGAAAGTAAAATCAAGTCAATGTCAATGATAACATTGACATTGACTTGATTTTTACTGTTATTTTTCATTCAAGTTGAACATTTTTTCGGATAATATATATATATATATATATATATATATATATATATATATATATATATATATATATATATATATATATATATATATATATATATATATATATATATATATATATATATATATATATAAAAAATTTTATTGTTTGACAGTAAAAGAATACATACAAGCAGTGTATACATATTTTAAAACACATACATCTGATTCAAGCAACCATTAATACGTGCTAAATTGGATAAAAGGTAAGTACTTAAATTATAAAGAACAAATGATTTTGAAATTTGTAGGAAAAACAAGTAAAAACAAAAAACCTACACTTTTTCGGATAATATTTATCATAGGAACTTGACAGGGACTAGACCAGGTTATCCTTCTGAAAAAATAAGATTTTGATAATGATGACAAGAATTTTTTTAAATTTAGAATTATCAGCCATAGGATACTGGAATTCAGCATTTGAAACCGCTGAAGCATCTTAATGGTCTTCTTCTATTTTTGTAAGAATCGGCTGAGCCGGAAGTTCACTTTATATGACAGACTTTTTGAACTTTCCGCATAAATTCTAAACAATCAGTCGTAGAATATTTAAATTTTGTATTAGGCACCTTTATAATATCTAGTTGTACAACTTGCATTATGATTACTATCGACTAAGCCGGAAGAGCACTTTATTCGAAACATTTTTTGAATTTTCCGCATAAATCCAGAACGATTGAACGTAGATAATTAGAAATCAATATTTAGGACGATCATAGCGTCTAGATGCTCATATCTTATTTTTATTGAGATCCACCAAGCCGGAAGTGCATTTTACTTGACAGTCTTCTGGAATTTTTTGCATAAATTCGAAACGATCAGGTGTAGAATATTGAAATTTGGTATTTCAGTCTGCTGTAGCATCTGAATGATTGCCTACTGTTTTCATAACAATAGACTGAACCGGAAGTGCATTCAGTAGGAGTTTATTTTTTAATTTTGCGCATTAAATCTGATCTGTTGGTAGTCGTAGAATTTTAGAAATCAGTATTTAGGAATGTTGTAGTATAAGAATAATGGCCTACTGTTTCCATAGCAATCGACTTGGCTGAAAGCACATTTTACTTGACAGATTTTTAGAAATCCAAAACGATTAACTGTGGAACGATGAGACAAAATCACATCGTATTATATATATATATATATATATATATATATATATATATATATATATATATATATATATATATATATATATATATCCAATGATGTACAAGTAAGTCACGTGATGTTCAAGTCAGATTATTTTTTTCTACAGATCTATGAAAATAGCATTCAAGATGATTTTGATTTAGAATTTTATTGCATTCTAAGGAATCAGCGTGTTATAAAAATCAATACATAGTCTTGTAGGAAATTGAACGATCTCCCAAAAAAAATCTGAAATGATTTTTCACTAAGTCAACTTATTTAAGTATTATTTAAGGTTGAGGTTCAACCTAAATGGCATACAGTGATCCACAATTTTCTTAAATTTTATTACGATATAATGGCTCAAAAACATAAAACATCATATTATTCGTGAAGTTTCTCGTTTTATTCAAATTAAAAGCATTGAGAATGAATTCAAGTGAAGTTTTGTGAAGATTTTCAATTTCAATATGTTGAATACTTTTCAATTCATTATTTGAGACCAAGTTATATCCATATATTATTTTTTTGTATAGCTAGAATCACTGTGGCTGTCGATTTGAGCGTCACCTTTCTTGCATTATTTACATATAAATTTTGGGTCATCATATATCATTTGAGGTTGAACTTTAGCCTTGAATAAATTTTAAACAAGTCGACTTAGCGAAAAATCCTGTGAGATGTTTTTTGGAGATCGTTCTATTTCTTACAAGAATATGTATTGATTTTCACAACATGCTGATTCGTTAAGGTTGAACGCCTACTACCACGAAAGTCATAATAAAATCTATTTCATTTCTCAACTAAAATCAGAAATGTGGACATGTAAATTAATAACTTGAATTTAGATGTCACATAAGATAACTTATGAATGAATTCATCTCATTGTTTATTTACTAAAAACATTAAATAAATGTCTTTTGACTTGTGTTTATTGAATAAATTAAGTATTTAATACATTCGATAGTTTTTCATTACCTACAAAATCACATTTTTGTGCGCATAATAAACTTGAATATTTAACTAAGAAAAACTAAACTCATTAAAATAAGCAATAACGCTAGGATTTTTATTCAACGTCGCCAAGCTTCCAATTTCAATATGGCTGACAAATATTTTCGTGAATCTCTGATCGTTTGGATTAAAATATCTATAAAACTGCACGTCAGAATTTCTTGTTATAGTTTTAAGGTGATCTACAAGAATTGGCAAATATAAATAACAGTTTTTTATATCTCTCTATCCAAAATTGTGGTTGAATGAGATGAAAAATGTGCGTTTCACAGAGCATAAGAGATGATCTCCCATTGACTACATGTTAAATACACAGTTTTGAAAAATTTATTACACAAAAACTATACGTCAGATCTTTCTCAAAAAATTAGATCAGATATATTCTATTCGATTGAAATATACAAAAAAAGAACAGCCTTTTATATCCACCTTGCTCTAATGATTGTACTACCTTAAAACACAATAAAATTTCAAATGAAAAATTTTTTTTTCCTGTGTTATTTGAATGGGAAGTCAAAAAGCACGAAGAGGCATCTCTCAATATTAATATGTTAAAAGTTAATTAATTTATACAACTCTACCACTCTAAATATGAAAAGCAGTTGGCAGCATTTTATATTGAACATAAATTTGACATAATATTAGGCTGGTAATATTGTGATTAGATCAGGAAGCGGATATTTTGAAAAAAGTAAAATAAAATTTGTTTCTGTGCATGGTAACAAAAAAGACTGTATGAAAGTAAATCAAATTGTAATAGTATTAAGAAAGAATTTTGTTCGTTTGAAGAATTTTTGATGCTACTTTTGATGTGTACTGTTTATATGGAATATTGGAAAAATTAACTGCCTCTGCAAACGAAAGTTTTAATATTTATCAAACGTGTCCCAAGTCAAGACATCGAAGGTACAACATAATATTAAGAACTCAAGCTTTACTATACTGTCACAAATTTTATTGTTATTAATTTATTATAACAGGTTACAATGCAAATATTTATTTTACAAACGCTCACAATGAAGAGATCTCTCACAGTTACTCTTATTGAATGATCTCTCTCTCTCCTAGCTCACGCTGTTTATATACCCTAATCAAACAATGGGCCAACATTCAAATGTCTGACAGTTGATCAACAATGAACCAGCATTCAAAAGCCTGACAACCACCAAACATCTGGTAATCATAGGCTGTCAATCACGTCCGACAATTGAACACCGACTAGATTGATGGTCCATGCTAACTAGGATTACAATTAAAATAATTGAATAAA
The DNA here is from genome assembly GCA_963989225.1 of Dromius quadrimaculatus. Classification (NCBI taxonomy): domain Eukaryota; kingdom Metazoa; phylum Arthropoda; class Insecta; order Coleoptera; family Carabidae; genus Dromius; species Dromius quadrimaculatus. The sequence goes on along the minus strand of OZ022327.1, from coordinate 13,372,258 downwards.
TAGCGAATTCAAATGGATAATAATGTGAACTAATGGCTTGAAATATTTCACATTTGTGGCAATATTAATATTTTATAAAGAGAAAACATAAGTATTTTTGTTTGTAATAAATAAACTCCAAAAATATTGAGCCGATTTTAAGAACTCTTTCACCAGTATAATCTTATATTATCATTGAGTAACATAGGCTATATAATAGGTAAATTTACAAGAAGTGGCGCACGATCTACATTTGTTCGTTCGAGCACCGTTCATACGATTGGGTTGAAACTTTTTATAGTCGTTGGTGACACATTCGTGAAAGTTTTTATTATAGTATCATCAACAAACATCAAGGGACGTACGAGCCGTATCTGTTCGTTCGCGTATCATTCAGCCGATTGGGTTGGAACTTTCTACAGTTGTTGGCGGTATATTCGTGAAATTTTTTTTATATTACTATTAACATACATTACTTACTATAGTTGTTGCTGGCACTTTTGTGAAGGTTCCTATTATAATACCATTAACATACATCAAGTGGTGCACAAGTCGTATTTGTTCGTTCGCGCATCGCTTATCCGATTGAGTTGAAACTTACTATAGTTGTTGTTGGCACTTTCGTAGGGCTTCTTATAACAGTATCATCAACATACATAAAGTGGCGCACGAGCCATATTTGTTCACTAGCATATCGTTCATCTGATTGAATTAAAACTTTCTATAGTTTTTGGTGGCACTTTCATGAAGGTTTTTATTATAGTATTATATATACAGGGTGGAATGCGAAAGTGGAAACACCTTTTTTCTTGAAAGTTATTAGAGATACTAAAAAATTGTTCAAATAAAATTTTTTATATTTTTAATAAGCTAATTAAATCTGTGTGAATTTGGTTGAAAAAAAATAATTCTCGTAGATATTGCCATATTTGTACTTTCTTCAAACAGAATCCCCTGTATATTATTGCACTAATGAATAGAGAATAATTTTTGCTTTGAAAAAGTTCATTGGATCTTACCTACTAAATTTGATAGTTTTTGACATATTAACGAAAATATCTAAATGTTGCTTCACAAAATCAAGTGTGCGTTTAGAACTAAATTTTTTGACAGTTGAGTTATTTTGTCTTGTATTTGTATTAAGAAAAATTGTGTTGTATACACATCATTGATATTTTTGTGTCAATAATATTACTGTTAAGTACGCGGGGAATTACACAACGTTTATATTTTTTAAATTTAAATATTTTTGCGCGCTCAGACATTTGCACATCATCAAGAACGAAATGCAATGTTCAATTACTATTAAAAACAATGTACAAAATAAACAATTTTATTATCATAGTAGAACATAAAGAAGTATGGAATAAGTGTTATCGAACTACACAAAATGTTCAAAATTTCCACCCTTTTCTCGGATACATAAATAAAGTCTTTTCAATAAATTTTGTTTTATATTAACTGTATTCAATTCAACAACAGCTTGTCTTATTCGGTTTTTCAGTTCATCAAGTGTAGCAACGGACATTACATAAATTTTGTTTTTTATAGCTCCCCATAGAAAAAAATCTAAAGGCGATAGATCCGGAGATCTTGCGGGACACGATGTAGGGCCTCTGTTGCCAATCCAGGAATTTGGAAATTGTTGATTCAAATACGCAGTTACATCCAATGAATTATGTGGAGGTGCACCATCTTGCTGGAATATCATTCTGCGTCTAACTGCCAATGGTATATCATCAATCTTGAAATTCATTTTGCAGAAAATTTAGGTATCTCTGTGATGTCAAAATGCCCTCATAAAAATATGGACCCAAAATAGTGTTGTTTATCATACCGCACCATACGTTAATTGAAAAGCGTATTTGAAAATTTGAAATAAATGTTTGACGTGGATTTGTTTCTACTGATTGCCAATAATGTGAATTATGTCTATTTAGTATTCCATTGTTAGAGAAATTTGTTTCATCTGACCATAAAATTGTATCTAAAAAATTAGGCTCTGCAATATTTTCCAGTATTAAGTAATTACAAAATTGTAATCTTCTCACATCATCGCCAGGATGAAGATTATGAATTTTGTAGATTTTATAGGCTTTGTACTTATGCTTTTTCAGAATCTCAAGAACCTTTGTATGTGTGGTATTTATTTCCAATGCAGCTTCTCTTATTGAATTTTTAGGGTATACATTGAAATATGCCAATACATCAACTTCTAAATTTTCATCTACTATCTCACGTGTTTTGTAATTTCTTGAAACTGACCCAGTCCTACGCAGTTTCCTCTCTAATTTGAATAAATACGAATGGTTTGGATAAAAGCGTTCCGGATACTGTTGTCTGTATAATTGCAGCGCTTGTCTCGAATTATTATTTGATAGATGAAAACATTTTATCATATCTAACTTCCCATTGATTGAATAATCTGCCATTATTAACACCAAATAATAATAGTATGTATGCAACACAATTTTTTGTAGCGCAAATACAATACAAAATAACTCAACTGTCAACAAATTTTGTTCTCAAGGCACACTTGATTTTGAGAACAGCATCTAGATATTTTCGTTAATATCTCAAAAACTATCAAGTTTAGCAGGTATGAACCCTGAGACTTTTTTACAGCAAAAATTATTTTCTATTTATTAGTGCAATAATATACAGGGTATTCCATTTGAAGAAAGTAAAAATATGGCAATATATACCAGAATAAATTTTTTTTTACTAAATTTACACAGATTCAGGTAGCTTATTGGAAGATTTAGAAATAAATATATATATATATATATATATATATATATATATATATATATATATATATATATATATATATATATATATGTATATATATATATATATATATATATATATATATATATATATATGTATATATATATATATATATATATATATATATATATATATATACATATATATATATATATATATATATATATATATATATATATATATATATATATATATATATATATACATATATATACAGAGTGGAATGAATATATATATATATATATATATATACATATATATATATATATATATATATATATATATATATATATATATATATATATACATATATATACAGAGTGGAATGCGAAATTGGAAACACCTTTTTTCTCGGAAGTTATTATAGATACCGAAAAATTTTCAAATAAAATTTGTTCGTTCGTGCATCGTTCATCCGATTAAGTTGAAACTTATTATGGCTGTTGTTGGCACTTTTTTGAGCGTTCTTATCATAGTATCATCAATATGCATGAAGTGTTACACGAGCCGTATCTATTCGCGCATTTTTCATCCGATTGATTTAAAGCTCATTATAGTTGGTTCTTCCGTGGAAGTTTTTATGATTGTATCATCAACATATATTGAGTGGCGCACGATCCGAATTTGTCTATTTGCGCATCGTTCATCCAATAGAAGTAGAACTTTGTATAGTTGTTGTTGGCACTTGCACGATATTTTTGATCCAGTACTGCTAACGTGAAATAGGTGGCGCTCGAGTGGTATTTGTCCGTTCGAGCATTGTTTGTCCGATTGAATTGAAACTTTCTATTTCTGTCAGTATTATCTGTATATACTAATATTATAGGGAGTAAAGAGTTGTATCTGTTTTTGTAATGAATAAACTCAAAAACTGCTACACTTATTTTAAAAATTCTTCTACCAATAGAATCTTATATTATCACTTAGTAACGCGGGCTATAACTCAATTTTGGAAAAAGGGATCTCTACAAAGACTCCAATAATGTAGCCCAAGATGTAAAATATCTTCTGACTCACGTGGTAATTTATTCTATTAAATACTAATGACGCTATCTATACATAAACCTACACTTAAATCAACAAATTTTGACAGTTGAGGTTATATTTTAATTAATTGTGCACTTAATGTACTTAATAATTTAACAAATATCCTTGAGATAAATCTCTGATAGGATACTGATTATCTTCTTTAAAAGATAAGTATTTCATAAATGGCCTTTGCATGGCTCGTGCACCATTTGCATATCAATTGTAAGCCAAATATCATACCATTGTGCAATATTGCAATTTAGATTAGAGAAACGTAAAATACAGTATAAGTTAGTAATAAAGATGTAAGTATCAGTAAAACATTTGAGCCTATCACCATATTAGCGGAAGCAATAACTTTATCATACTGTATACAGGGTGTTTCATTTAATATTATATTCCGAAAACAATCCAAGGTTGGGGTTACGGTTCAACTACGGTTATAAGTGCACCTCCGGTACAGACATTTGCAACTATAATGCGAGCTGCACAACTAGATCTGAGACCAGTCTCAAATACAGAATTCCAACATTATACGTTCAACAGATTTCAAGATTTGCAAGTTACATACATACATACGTGCACACGTACTGATGTCAAGTCGGAAATTGTCAGAATAGATTCATGGATGCTCAAAACGGAGATTCTTATCAAAATAGGTTTATAAATGTATCACAACTTTGCAACCAAGTAAAATATTCGAAATATTATTTCATATCGTCGATATTGTATTGGCTATACCTCACATTAAAAGTGCGATATCTCTTAAGGCTGTTCAATACTAAACTAAAATTCTACATCAGATTTTCAATAAACGCCTGTACATTATACAACCAGAAAAACACAGTCTGCATGCTTTTCTGAGAAGGGTCATGAATCATAAAAATTTACAGCTTCATCCCTCCAGCCTCCAGGTATAATTGAAACATTCAATATTTTCAAACAAACTTTTCTCAAGATTAAGTATTCAATTGAAAACATGACTCACGAACAATTGGAAATAGAAAAAGATACATACCTACAATCTCTAATAAAAATTAATAAAAACAAAATTTTCTAAAAAACCGTAGAGTAACGGCACTCTGATATTTGGCATGAAGAAAGGAGAAAAAGATGTACTGCTTCAAACTTTGGAAGTATTTGTAAGAAGAAAGCTACGACTCTGATGGGAAAAAAAGTATTTAGTTTGTTGTATAGCAATTTTAGAGGTAATGCAAGTACAATGTATGGCATACAAAATGAAAAAATTGCCATAAGTACTTTTGAAAAGAAGTTTCAGATGAAAGTTGAACCAAGAGGACTATTGATAGACGAAGAATTACCGTTTTTGGCTGCTTCTCCAGATGGTTCGATTGACTTTGATAAATTAATTGAAATTAAATGTTCAGCAAAAATAAAAGCTCTAACAATAAAAAGTGCAGTCGAGCAAAATGAAATAAACTTTCTGAGAATATATAACGGAGTGTTAATGCTGAAGGAAAATCACAGTTATATGTTCTAAGTTCAGGGTCAGCTTCATATAGCTAAAAGAAAATTGTGCTTCTTTATTGTATGGTCTCCTATTGTTTGTTCAAATAATATATCGTAATGATTTATTTTGGCAAGAAAAAATGGAGGAGCAATTGAAAAAATTGTATCACGATGGAATGCTGCCGGAATTAATAGATTCCAGATATGTACGAGATTTACCTCCCCGCGAAGCATATCAATTTTTTTGTTCCTATGAAATAAATAATAGAATGAAAATATATTAGTAACTCTAATTGGTTGAACATAATGAATATAATATGTTGTCTATCATTTTATGTACTTGTTTCGCCGAATTATATCTATGTTCCTATTATTAAAAATATAAATTAATGATGAATAACGTGTTGATTTTCATTTCATTTTCAAAATTCCAACACTTTTTTTTGTTGTAGGTACCCATGATAAATCATATGTGTTTTTAGTTATAAAAATCTCAATAGTTTTTTTTCATTATTTAGTTGGATTAGACTTATAGATCTATATTTTTTATACTATGTTTAATTTGCTATATTGGTATGGATGCAAATTTAATATATATTTTACCGAGTCAAATAATTCAATGAATAATTACTCCAAATTTTTTATGATTATGAATTTATTACAATTTAAATACGACACGTACTTATCTAATGAAGTTTGTATTTCTTTCTGTTATTACACGATTATGTGGATCTATGTCATACAAATCTCTTTCTACCTGAACCCAACCCAACCCTCAACTGTGTTTATTGCTTTCTTAGAAGTTCTGAAAGCTGCGTGTAGAAAATAAGATATGAAATAAGTTGCCTAAATACTGGCGTAAAGAGCGAAAATTCGAAAGAAATTCATTTGAAAAATTCTGATTTGTTCATTACATTTTCCCATTTTTTCCAAAAATGATTCGCTTGATTGTCCTATAATTTCATTTTTGAGCATAAAATTTCCAAGGCTATAAAATGTCAAAGAGCAATTCGGAATTAAAAAATTATTACATAAAATATGAACATCTTTACACTTTTCACGGCAGTGCCGGTATCTAATCAAACATTACATTATTCAAAATTCTAAGCTTGACATTTTGTTTATAAAATACTTATTAACATACATATTTATTTTTGTATGAAACAAACTGTTCATTAATGAGAAAAATTGTCTCAAAGTCATGCAAATTAACACTATTCTGCGACCAGGGTCGAAGCCCCTTAATGGTTATAAATACGCAAACGAGTCATATATTTTTTTTTTTGTAGAAAAAAGTTTGTACTTAATTTTTACTCATGACCTCAAATGCTCTACGACCGTTAAAAAATGAGATATTTACGAAAAACTGGTCAAAAACAGGGTTTTTGATCTTGGCCTTCGATTTCTCCTGAAGCACCATGATTTGAAAATATGATTTTTACACACTCATTGTACATGCCAAATGAAGACATTCCTGCAAAAAAAAAACAGTACCATTTATTCGATATATTGGGTCATTTTTTGTTTAAATTGACTGAACTATCACTATTTACAAGCTTGGAGATGTTGATGATTAGGTTTAACTTATTATAGACCCATCTTCAACATAACTTATCATGAATAATTTGTGTTATACCATAATCAATTAATAATTTGAATTATCCAGAATGAATAATACTTATAAAAGTCAAATTTGAATAACCCTGAAATAATTAAATAATTTATTCTCTATTTTACGCTCATTTTTAATATTATATAGCGTGACAGCTTTGTTTATGAAATGACCGCGAAGTGGGAGTTTCTTATTAGCCAGATCACTGTGAAATATTTAGCGTACGACATCTGCATTAAATTTCTTGGTAAACAATCTTAACATATATTCATGCTCATCACTGGTTCACTGACTCCGTCACGCTCTAAGTCAGTTACAATAACAAATTATTACAGCAGTCTTTGGCTGAGAGGTAGAGCGTTTGTCTATGGTTCGACCAAGTTTGAATCGCGTTCGGGTGAAGTTAAAATTTTCATATTTTATTTTCTTTTATTTCATCAATATTACTTACCTAAAGCATCATGATTTACATTTAAGGTATTTTATCTTATTATGTGCTTAACATATATTCTATTTGACTGACGACCCGTCACTTTTCAACGAGCGTCTCAGGCACCTTGCAAACTCAGGAGTATGCATAAGTCAATGAAGAATAACAGAGAACAGGGTATTGCCCGCCCGTGGTGAATCATAAAATTGCGCCCCTATTTTTATGAATATGAGGCAAAAAAAATATAATACAAAAAAAATATCAAACCGAGTATAGTAAAAACCAAATTATAATCAATCACGTACATTAAATATTACTAACATCTTAATATCTATATATGAATCAAAAATCGATGTCACAATACAAAAAAATCTGCTGTGGCCACACAGTACTTCCTCGACTATAAATTTCCTGGCCAGTTTCATCACTGTATCAGAAATTTAGAGTGTCGCATCAATTAATTGCATATTTCAAAGTGGCAGCTGCCATTGTCAAAGTGACAACTGTCATTGTCAAAGTGACAACTGTCATTGTCAGAGTGACAGCTGTCAATGTCAAAGTGGCAGCTGTCATTGACAAAGGGATAACTGTCATTGTTAAAGTGAGAGATGGCAGTTATATTTTAGTCCTACATAAAATAAGTATTCTTGAAAATAAATAGTTCTTTTCTAGATTTTCGGAGTCTTCAGTTCATTGGAACATACAGTTTTGACATTTGATCGCCGAAAGTGTAATTTAAAAATGGTAACGTGGATTCACTAATTAATATTCATTCTTGATATCTACTAATTTTATCTTCCTGCGAGATTCAAATTGATACCAAACTAGATATAATTTGAACAATTTGTAAAAGAAACAATTGATGATCGTTTAAATATCCTCTTTGACACTTCCACTACAATTACATATCTCAGCAAGAGCTTTAATTTGATACTAAATACGATAGAGCTAAATTACCTAATTTAAAAAAACAATTGACGAACGTTTGCATGTGATGTCCAAATATGAGTGTTGATAATTCTAATTTCACATAATGATTCTCATTATTTCTTTGCTTCAGAAAAACAAACGAATTTCATGAAAATTCATATTTTAATAATGACAAATGAACCGCTGATAATTTCAAAAAATGTTTAGGATAAATGTTGTGCCAAATAATTCGAGTATCAATTCTAGTAATCTTATTTTCTATGATAAATACTACCGTTTCTAAAATAAACGCAGAAAATCGAAAAGCTTCATCAATAAAGTTTTGATACCACTGGTCGAAAAAAGCTCATTCACGGACTTGAAAAAGTTCGTGCGCGTTCTCAAGTTATTGTGCTTCCATACAGACGATCCGACAGACAGACCGACTTTTTTTTAAAAAAAGATCTAAATCCAGAATTTATTAATTCTGAACAATAGATGGAAAGTTAAAAGCTTAAAATATATTCTTCTTTAACAAATCAAGCGTAGCGGGTGGCTCGACATTCTTAACACAATGCACGAAATACAGAAACTAGACTATTTGCTGATAGAGCAGTGTACATCTCCAATAACCAATACCCAAGTAAAATTTTATAGTTGACCTTAAGATGAGATGGGTAGCAGGTAGTATAACGGTATGAGCTTTCTCACCCAAATCCCGTCATAAAACATTTCTTAAATTTGAATTTGAATGATTTGTATAATGCGGTTCATAGAATTTTGCGCTCCCTGGAAGTCTGCGCCCGTGGCTGGGGCCACCTTCGCCACGCCCTAGTCCCGGCTCTGAGAATATTCCTCTTAATAGAATACGTTGATTTTTAGGTTTAGATCAGAGGATATTCTGTTAAAATCACTTGACGTTAATAATTTCACAACTACCTACAGTTGTCAAAGTTATAACGAAAATAATAAATATTTCTTCGTTTTCTATATTTATTACTTCAAATAATCTGTAAAGTAATGTTTTGTTTAACAATATAGAAACAACTGTAACAAGCGTTCAACAGCTTTGGGATACCAAAAAATACTTCAATTGAATATTGAATGATATAGGGAAATAAACTTGAGTACCGGAAATGATTTTCACAACTGCATTGGACAACTACTATGCAAGATAGTTTCTGTCACCTTTTTAAAAGAAGCCAAAATCGCTTTTTGGCAAGGGGAACCACGCCCACTGCGAAAAGTTAGTTTGCAGGAGAAGGAATTCAATGACAAATTGTTTATCAGCCTTAATTTTGTTTACGATAGTGACTATTATAGCTTGTTATATAATTTATTATCGCTATGCACAGGGGCGCCGGAACTTCATTATTGCATTGGGTGCTCGGCGAAAAAGAAATCAAGTTATTGACAATGAAAAATTGAAAGAACTAAAGAAAATGTATTTTACAAAACAAAATTAACAAAAAAATATAATTTCAACTAGGCATTTCTTTACTAAAAATAATAAAGATTCTAATAACATTACAAGTATTTACAGTATCTTTGAGAATATATAGGTTAATTAGTAATAAATCATTATTCTATAACATGAGAAACGTTTGTTGTCCTTGAGAATTTTTTAGAATAAAATCAATTTCTGGAACATAATGTTTGTAAAAGTTTGAAATCATACCCCAAATAACAATGACTGACCGTCGACAAAAATGTGACGTCGCATTTTGGTCATATTGAAGTCATAATTTGACCGTCATATCTAGACGTTATATGACGTTGAACTGACGTCATATGTCAAGTCAAATTGTGGTCATGAATTGACATAAAAAATGACGTCATAAAATATTGAGTTAACGTTATAATTTGAAGTTATGTTTCAGCGTTTTAGGAAATTATACTTATTTTTTATATATGATTCTTTAGTCATATTTTTTCAGTCTTTCTTAAGTAACCTTAACTAAAAATTAATGTAGTTTATTGGTTGTATGAGTGCCATATTAAGACGTCATTTTATCACTTTAAATGTAGGTAGGATCAACGTTTATACATATGTACATTATTCACGTAATTTAAATGTAAGTTAAATAGTTATTTACATAATTAGTTATGAAAAGTGCCATATTGTTTAACGAAACGTAATATTTGCCAAAACGAGCGTAGCGAGTATTGTAAATTACGTGAGTCAAACAATATGGCTTTTCATAACGTATTCTGTACAAAATTTCATCTAATTCCGTCGGAATAATTTTATCTATATTTTTTAATGAGAACATCTCAAAATTCAGATGACTGTGATTCATGACCATCTATTGTTATTACAGGAACAAGAGTGCACTGATATAAACAAATATCGAATTTTTACAAAACATCAAAATAATTCTCCTTTAGTAGTTTTGTTCTGTGATAATTCTTAAAAATATACTCAAGCAGTGATATTCTGAGTGATATAGTACCCTTTGATATTAAAGACTCTGCCAATACTGCATACTGTAAATAATAAATCATTCTTTTAATTGTACGCAGATAAGTATAATTGATTAGCTCTGGAACATGACCAGTTATGTAAAGTCATTACGTAACTACTTTACGCAATTGTTGCATGACAGTTATGAAAAATGGGACGTTGCATAACGTCAGAAATTGATGTAAACTGTGACTTTTTAAAACGGAATTAGATAAACGTTATATTCAAGTCTCATTGACGTCATAATTTGACATCATTTTTTAACGTTATGTGACATGGAATCCATGTTTAAGCATCCGTTTATTATAAATGTGATTTAACCGTCACGTATATCAAAATTATAATTCATATTATCTTTAAAGTTATTAGAGAGTTTTTGCAAGCCTTCGCTATTGATACGTTAACGCTAACGTGGAAAACAAATTTTTTGGGGAATGCTCGGTCAATAGTGCTAGCTTAAATTACTGTGTACTTATAAGAAACACAATAACATAACAATTTATTTATTTATCAATTCCAATAACGGTGCCCAAAGAAAATCGTTTTTGACGTTTCATTAGCGGTGGCGTGCAAAAACTCCCTATTAACAAATAGATAGAAAGGAAAAATGAGAGAAAATCTTCTTGCTATTTTTAACCTATTTAAATGTTGATAGATTAATTTTTTTTCTATTTTCATTCGAAGTACCTTCGTATTTTTATTTTATTTTGGAATTATAATCATGTTTTGTAGCCCCAAAATGCGGGCGCAATCAGGTTTTTATAGCTTTATAAAGTTGCCAAGCAACATCTATTCGAATAATTCAAAATCGTGTTTAATGACAATGACTAACAACTCTACTGAACAATACAATTACATTTTTTGAACGCCGCTACTCGCAAAACTTTTCGTATTCCTTCGTATATACGTATCGTTTTTGGACTTCTGTGAACTAACTTAACCCTGTGCAGCCTCAAATTCATCTCAAATTTCTTACATTCTCATTTGACAAGAAATTGAATAATTTGTTTGCAAACTTACAATATAGTAACAACAAAAATCATCATGCATATAAAGAATACCTAAAATTCATAACGCCAGTAGAACGATAACGAATTGATTTCTACTGAATCCTTGTATTTCGGAGGTCAAAATAAAATAAAACGTTGTACCTTGGGCATAATCAAGATTATAGTATGTACATGTAAAATTTAAAACTCTCCGCTTCGCATAGCTTTAAATATTCTCTCGGGCTATAATTTTTTGATTATGCCCTCAATACATAAGTAACTATTTTGTTAAAAATATAATTTTTCTCGATTGATAAATAATTTTCCAGAGATTACAGGAATAGACTTTCGTCCACAAAATCATAAATTTTCGTTCTCCAAATTTTTATTAACAAAAAAAAAAATTATTGAAAAATTTAGAATTCAATAAATTTTTTCTATGAACTTGTACAGTTATTCAATCTTGATTGTGACATTGTTATTCTCAAATAATTTTTCAGACGTCTAAGGTCTGGAAAACTTCTTTCTGCCACGTTAGAAATATTTCGCGTTGGTTATGTTCGTTTTGGATGCTCGGGCACCCAGAGCCCCCATGGTTCCGGCGCCTATTGCTGTGCAATTATTCAAGTTGTACAGATAAGAAGGATGGAAAATGGAATGAATAATAAATATCTCCGAATTTCAATTTTTTAACTAGAGTAACTAAAAATTTCAAGTGAACAATAATAGAACAGCACCTTTCCAAGAGATCTCAATTTCGTATTATTTTTGAGGATACCAAGGTATGGAATTCATTGAAATGCAGATACCTATAATTGATTTTGAAATAACATTTCATATCGTAATGACTAAGTCAAATAAAATAAGTGATAAATCTTTTGTAAAAATAAGGAATATTAAGCCTGTAGCATACAACACTTGTTTTGCTGCTGGTTTTACTGCACGAAGTTGAAATGACTATCGTGTGGGTTGCTATGGTAAATTCGATTGATATCAAATATGTACAAATAGTATAAAATTAAAATGAGTGAAAAACGGGTACTTCTTGATATTTGCATCTTGCTAATATCCGTAAGTAGTAGATGGAATATTCTGGCCCCATCATACAGCCACATAATGGCACTCCTTCTCATTTCCATCTTCCATTTATCGAAGATTGCTCGTAATGAGTTTTCATATGTTAGCTAAATAAATTCAAAATTAAAAACGTTCTCGTCCTTATTGCGTCCGGTGTTCATTTTTTCACAATTATATTTGATTTAATAAAAACTCGATCAAAATATTCAATTTTGTTTAATACTTATCACAACGTACAACGAAACCAAACCAGTAGGAAAACAAGCTCCGTAGGACAAGGGCCCAAAAATAAAGGTTAGGAAAAGTTATCATAAAACTTTTCAACAGAAAAATGGTTGTGAAAAATGGATGCGATATGGATACACTCAAATAGTTTTTATTGTTAAAGAGCGGATATTGAAGAAGAATGCATAATCCAGAGCTATTCGTTCAGGGAAACGGTTTACATTATCGAGACACTTCGGAAATGATTTCGAAATACTTGAACGTTGAAAATTGGAAAGGAAAAGGGGAAATTCTTCTGGACATCGGATGTGGTCCCGCTAATAATACCTGGGAGCTTCTTCGTCCCCATATTCCAGAAGGTACAAAAATTCTTGGAGCGGATATCTCAGAAAAGATGGTTGAATATGCGTCAAGAAAATATCCTGATTTAGGGTTTTTTTGCTTGGATATTACCACAAAAAATATTCACAAAGACCTGATTGGGATTTTTGATCACGTTTATTCTACTTTTTGTTTACATTGGGCTTTGGATCAAAGGTAATAATTTCAACTGTTATATTGTCAACTCATTGACAGTTTCTGATGAGAATTTCTTTATATAGTAAATTATTTCTGGATTTTCAGGCATGTTATGAGAAATGTTTACAAATTATTAAAACCAGGAGGAGATTTATTTACATGTTATTGTATTTATCATCCATTTTATGATATAATGTATGATGTTGCCTCGCTACCAAAATGGAAAAAATATATCCAGAATCCTCGAGTCTTTGCTGATTTTGGAAAGGATCACCATAGTATAGAACAGAATTTGAAAGATATTCTGGAAGATGTTGGTTTCGATGTATCAATTTGTGAAGTTATTACAAGAAAATATACCCATCCTGATAAAAAAGATTTAGAAAGTAAATATGTCTTGATAAAATATAAGAGCATAATGATTTGTTGGCTTCATGACAAACTTCCATAAGTAACTGAATTCAGAAATGAGTTCAATATCCATAGAACTAAGAACTGATGAATCAATCTTTTCTGCTCTCTTAAAATATTTATAACTTAAAACTATTTCAGATATGCTGAATTCAGTGAATCCTTATCTTTTGGAAATTCCACAAAGTTTAACAGAAGAATTACTTGAAGAAACTCTTCACCGTATGTATAAAACTCTGAATATTGAAGATGGCAAAGAATATGTCATGACTTATGATGTTGTTGTCATAAGTGCAACAAAAAGTCATTGATTAATATTATGCGAACACTTGCTTCAATGGGGATGAAAAGTTTATGACTTAATAAATCTCTACAAAACTAAAAACGTGATATAAAACTATTTTTTATACAAACACTATTAAAAGTTCGACTTTTAATGGTTACTTAGCGTATTAAAAATAACAATTTATGACATTGTTATCACTTTTAATACGTTACCATTAGCGACTTATTAAAAGTGATTCACTTTTAACACTAATATATAATGTTTACTTAATCTTGATTGTTCTTTATTTTCATCATAGTTTTTTACGTACAGAGTAATTCAACCATAACGTTGACGATTTCCACAACTTGGATTTCTCCTCAAAGTACGTCAAAAAAACAAGTATCATAATATTTATTGAAAACATCTTTATCTTCGCACCATTTTAAAAAACGTTCGTAGACGATCTCGTATACTGTTGCCTCGACTTCGAAGATAATAGATAATGAACAGTTCTAGTAGCTGTTCCCTCAATTTCACCTGGAATTAATTTACTTTCTTGACTATCCATTTTATTCAAAATATATGTCAAACTGTGTAAATATCAACAAAACATTGGTTGCTATCAAGGAGTACATGATTGCTATATAAATGACAGTTCATCTATTATATCATAATTTGTATAAATTTTTACCAATTTCGCATTATTATCACTATCAATAGTGTTTGTATAGAAAATAGTGTATGATATACGTGTTAAAAGTGATTTTATTTTGTTTTAAAAATTACGCCCCTCCGCTGCGCGTCGTGTCCCAAACTTCCTTTAACAGAAAATAAAATAACACTTTTAACACTTATATTATAAATAACTATTAGAATGTTAAGATATTTATAAGTATATACAGCACAGTATATGGATTTCAAATTTCATTTATACAATGCTTAGCATTAATTATTTTTGATATATAAGCTGATGCTATTTTGTTTTGGATTATTTGGGAAAATAAATAAAAATATCAAAAGATCCATCAGTTTTTCATTCTTTTATCATTTCAAATAATTACTCAGTGGCGTGCAGTCCATATGTGCAGGGTATGCAGTGCACACCCTATGAAAATATTAAAAATCATGTAAATAAAATTAATACAATAATTCAGTGAGTACTTCATTTTGTTTCACAAATTTTTATTTTAAAATTAGAGAAAAAGCGTATTCTATTTATTTATGCAACCAGAAATACAGACGCGCTTCGCGGACCACCTTACTATAACATCGAAACGAATGCTGACGCCAACGTGCAGATTTCTCGTTGCACGGCGAGCGAGGTCTGTTCAGCATAGCCAGCATTGGGAAAGTGAAGAAATAGAGTCTGACAGAGAAAGAGCATACCGAATATCAGTAGATCCCCTATTGCTCGCTCTCTCTCTCGCTCGCGTGCAGGCAGATTTCTGCACTGAGGGCTAAACATTCAACGTTTGGCTGTGTTCTTCTTTCAAACGCTTTTTATAAATGCGTTGAAATAGTTGGAATATTGTTATTTAAGACACCAATCAGAGACGTCTCAAGCTAGGGTGCAAGGGGTGCACGGCATTCCGGCGCCATGTCCTTGAAGGCGGCAGTTGGGCCCCGAACATAATTCTTTAAAAATAAGACCAATTTCTTCAACAAAAATTAGAGCTGACTCACAAACAACAATCCACAATCCATAATTTGCCATTCTATTTTGGATTGGGATTAAAATTGTGGATTTTGGATCAGGAATTGCCGATTTTGGATTGGGATTGGAATTTTGGATTGGAATTGGGTTTCTGGACTTTGGATTTTGGATTGGGATTGTAGATTTTGGGTTGGGATTGGGATTGGGATTGTGGATTTTTGATTGGGATTGGGACTGTGGATTTTTGATTGTGATCATAGATTTTGGATTGGAATTAGGTTTCTGGATTTTAGATTTCGAATTAGGACTGTGATTGTGGATTGTGGATTTTGGATTGGGATTGAAATTGTGGGTTGTGAATTGGGATTGGGATTAAAATTGTGGATTGTGGATCGAGATCAAAATTGTGCATTACGGATTATGGATTGCGGATTGAGTTTGATATTGTGGATTCTACTTGAGGATTGTGGATTGTGAATTGGAATTAAATTTGTGGATTGTGGATTGAGATTGAAATTGTGGATTTGGGATTGGGATTGGGTTTCTGGATTTTGGATTTTGAATTAGAATTGGGATTGTGGATTTTGGATTGGGATTGAAATTGTGGGTTGTGAATTGGGATTGGGATTAAAATTGTGTATTTTGGATTGGGATTGTGATTGTGGATTTTTAATTGGGATTGGGATGAAAATTGTGGACTAGGAGTGAAATTGTGGATTGTGGATTGCGAATAAAATTGTAGATTGTGAATTGGGATTTAAATCTATAAAAAGAGAAGTACGATGAAGAGCGGCAGACAGGAGGGATGCAATTTATATATCTTTGGACTTCGGTGGTAAGTAGGCTAGAGCCGCCTCTGGATATAGATAAATAAATATTCAAATATAATTTGTGAATTATTTTTACAATATATTGAATTTTTGAAATATAATTTTAAAATTTTGTATTTTTATTAAAATGCAGTACCAAACTCAGAGATAATTATTGTTTCGACTGTTTCAGCTTATCTGGTGTGTGACGTAGAAGTATTTCTATCTCTTTTTAACTCATTGTAGCTATACTGTATTAATATTTGTTTTTGTTATTTGAATAATAACAATTTATATTTGTTTATAATAATATTAATATAATATTTAATGAATACTTAGCAATATTTCTGCACTAAAAAAACTGCTTAAATTTTTGTTTTTCAAATTCTGTTTTATTATTTTTTATAATGTTTAAACAATTATTATTGATAATGATTTATTGTATTCCAACAATTTAACAACATTTCAAATTATTTTCTTTGAATATTTTAAAATTTTTATTTTGAAGATTCTTTTTCAATTATTTCGTCGAAGCAAGTTAATTCAATCAAGTACTAATTGATGGTTGCAACACGTTAAAACTTCGGTTCGATTTTTAATAATACTAGTTCCTCTTAGCATATCTATCTCTGTTTAACACATAAGAAAACGTAGTATACTTCTTAACTCGTATAATTTATTTCTGAAGCTTGTTGTTTCGTTTCGGGTGGTTCACTGCTGTCCTGGCTTTCGTAGAAGCTGAGTTTGCGTCGTCTTTGCTCTCGTAAACTGCGTTTAAAAACTATTTTAACAGTGCTCTGTAGTATATTTGGGGTTGTGAATTTTGCTCATTAACGTAGAGATCAAAATTTTGTGTATTTAAATATGTAAATTGAGGTGAATTTATTCCGCATAGCGTGTACGCTAGGTGCACGTATTTGCGATGTTAGTCTTTGCTTTTATTATGTAATAATTAAATAAAATATCTTGGTTTTTTTTGCAAAGGCCTGTAATGAAAGGTCCAACGTGGGAATCGGTGCACACGTAGGTACCGCTTCGAGAGGCACCCCCCCCCTGGTGAACACCACCGCGTGGGTTTGCAATAAGTTCTAGGGTGAACGAGCGAACTAACTGGGGAGTAACGGCATACTCTCGATATGTACCTAACGGAAGTCGGAAAATATGGTAGCTGGCGGGGGTCCTTGATTAAGTTCAAGAAACAACAGCTGCCGAGACCGATACTTAAGGTTACCATATTGCGTAATTAGGTGGTATAGCGGGCCTCGGAATATGCATTGGCCACGTATTCAAACAAGGTAATTTTTTTTTGCAAACGACGAGCACACCAGTGCTTGGGTGTCTGAGCGCTCAGGCACTCATTGGGGTAGTAAAGTAGAGTCAAACAGTAGCATAATATATCTGAGCACTTTTAAAATAAAATTGCGAAGTTGTATGGCAGCAGTCACCCATCACGTAGCTAGCTCTTAGAACAAAAAATTAGATCCGTTAAATAGGCGCGCAACAAACAAACCAACACACAAAACACGTTTAAATGTTGAACGAGTGTTAAATGTATGCAACTAATCAAAAAAACCTTTTTTTCAGCTTCTTCATTTCATCATTACCACCTGCAACAAATCAAGAAAAGGACGTAAGTTGACTGATAAACTTTGCTTTCCAGGTTCTAATCTATTTTTCTTTCAGCTATTTTGTATTGCTTTTTCGCAGATTCCTAATTAATTTGTATTTTTTCAGATCATTTGCTGAGGATGAGCCCAGCTGCTGAGGTGGACAGCGAGGGTATGGACATTGAGGCAATGGACATCGTGGGAGGAGCTGAGGATGAGCCCAGCAGCCAAAATCAACACTCAATATTTGTTTTGTTGAATGTGATTCACCAAAATTTGTTTTAAGTTTCTGTTTCAGGTCGCCGGCTGTAGATCTTCATAACATCACCGCATCATCAGCTAGGTAATATAATATTACTCATTATGTAACTGTTTTTAACTACTGCTAAACACGTAAATTACTTATCTTCAATTTAATAATTTATTTGTATTTTTTTATGTTTTTAGATCATCCAGCAGCGGAACCAGAGCCCAGCAGCAGAATCAGGCCGCAGAAGCAGAATAAAAGTCCAGCAGCAGAACGAGAGCCCAGCAGTAAGATCAGAGTCCAGCAGCAAAATAAGAGCGCAGCAACAAAATTAGAACCCAGCAGCAAAATCAGAACCCAGCAGCAGAACTAAAGCCCAGCAGTAGAACCAAAGCCCAGCAGTCATCCAAGAAATCTTCCAGCAGCAGCAGAACAAAATCCCAACAGCCGTCAAAGAAATCTTCCAGCAGAAGCAGAATCAGAGCCCAGCAACCATCCAAGAAGTTCTCCAGTAACTGCAGCAGATCAACACATCAGTAGCAACTGTTCCAGGCCCCAAATTCAACTCAACTTTAAAGAAGTCAACTGATTAATTAAGCCCGTCGCTTGCAAAGTTCAAGTGAGTTCAATTTGATTTTAAATCTTCCAATTTGTAATAATTATTTTGTTGTTTCAGTTGCAGCGAGCGAAGAAGCCACTTCTCTGGTCTAGGTTTCGCTGGGGTTTTCCTAGGCCCAAAGGGAGAATTCCCGGAGAAGAGTTCGTCTCTTTCCCATAATCATTGCCTGGGGGCGAACAAGGCTTAAAACAACGCAACAGCATTGCGGACAAGACTTCCAACAACAGCATCAAGTAATCAACAAATAATCTTCAAACCTGTGCACTCTTTCCTAATTCCCAAAATAAACTCATTTCCACATAATTTACAGTCGTTATATTTCAAAAACCTATTTTTATTATTTTCAGAAGTAGTTAGGTTTAAAATGGTCCTTGTTCTGTAACTTATTTTGAAATTACCAAATAAAACCTTTCCCACAAAATTAAATGTATTTAATTTATTTTAAATACCTGTATTTTTTTTTTTTCATTCAAAAATAAATAATACTCGAATATTATATTTGTAAATTCAAAATTAAATATAAGTAAATAGGCGGGCAAACCGCAATGCAAGTTTTTTAAAAATTGAAAACACTTTTTTCGTTTGCCCAAAGGGTGCTAGTCATCATAAGAATCATTCATTGTATGAATAATAAGATAAATCCTTCAATAAACATTAATTTTGTTTTAATTATTTTTTGAATAATTGATAAATATAGAACAGTAAAAAATAATATGCTTATCTGGTAGACATCAAAAAATAAAATTAAAAGTACTCTACAATTTTTTGATAAAATCAGCCGTTTGGTCAAAAAAAATTATTTAGTTTTCATTATTCAAAATGAGCTATGTGGTGCCACCTGTGTAGCGAAATGAACACTAATAACTATAACAGTTTACAAAATAATGCAACGAAAATTTGATCATACTTTTTATCAGCTCAACAGATAACCGCAAATTTTTAAATCAATTTGTAGTAAAGGACTTATATTTAGAAAACTGTTGACAAATTTGAATCAATTTTTTATATTCTGATTTTATGAATCAAAATTTATATCAAAATATATTTGGTAGCAAGTCAATAACAGTTATTTTATTTCATATCTCTTTACCGGGAAATATCAGGGCTGTCAGATTCAACCAGCGATCGACGCGTCGCTTGTCGGCATTGTGTTTATGTGAATAAATCTTGACTCACTACTTAAATAATAATTTTAAAGTAACATTTATACTTGTTTTAATTTAATAAAGAGTATATTTTGATCAAAAATAGTGTATAAAAGCTCGTACGTCGAAAATAAACACATTTTTAAATGGGCATTAGTTAGAAGTGGCTTCTTCGGTCGTTGCTACTGAAACAACAAAATAATTATTACAAGTCGAGAAATTCAAAAAGAAATTGAACTCACATGAACTTTGCAAGCGGCGGGCTGAATGAATCAGTTGACTTCTTTGAGGTTGAGTTGAATCTGGAGCCTGGAACAGTTGCTACTGATGTGTTGATCTTCTGCAGTTACTACAGGACTTCTTGGACGACTGCTGGGCTCTAGTTCTGTTGCTGCTGGAGGACTTCTTGGAAGGTTATTGGGCTCTGGTTATGCTGCTACTGGAGGACTTCTTGGAAGGTTTTTGGGCTCTGGTTCAGCTGCTACTGGAAGATTTCTTTGACAGCTGTTTGGATTTGGTTTTGCTGCTACTGGAGAACTTCTTGGATGGTTGCTGGACTCTGGTTCTGCTATTGCTGTAGGATTTCTTGGAAGGTTATTGGGTTCTGGTTCTGCTGCTACTGAAAGACTTCTTGGACGGCTGCTGGGCTTTGGTTTTGCTGCTGGGCTGTTTTTAATGTTGAACTCTTGCTCTACTGTTGGGTTGTTTCTGCTGCTGGGCTCTGATTCCGCTGCTGGGCTCTGATTCTGCTGCTGGACTCTGGTTCTGCTGCTGGGCTCTGGTTCTGCTGCTGGGATCTGGTCCTGCTGCTGGACTCTGGTTCTGCTGCTGAGCTCTGGTTCTGCTGCTGGGCTCTGGTTCCGCTACTGGATGGCCTAAAAACATAAAAAATATAAATAAATTGATAAATTGAAGATTAGTGAAGTTTTCATAATTATTTTGAATAAATCTCACGTGTTGATGCTGTAGGAATGATTTTGAGCTGAAAGGGAAGGTTTTGATTAATTCGGCGGGGCGCTCCCACGGTGGACTATTGCAAGCTGCTGGGCTTAAAGATGAAAACAGCTGGACCACTTCCAACGACGGAAGACTGCTACTTGAAGCTTGAAGTCCTGCAATCATAAAATACACACAAAAATTAATTCAACTGTCAGAATTCCAAGCTATTGAACAAAAATATTACCTTTCCAGCGATCTGTAAGACAATAAAAAAACAGAACAGATTAGAGATCTGTAAGAAATATTTTATCAATTAAATTACCATCTCTGATCTGAAAATTAATAAAAAAAAAAATAGATTAGAAACCTAAAACAGACAACTTTGTTTGATGATGTACTGAAAGGGAGTTTTGATTAAGCATTCATTCAACATTCATCACACACCATCCAGACCTCCAATTCGCAATTCGCAGTTCACGAGCTAATAAATAAAAAGAGCTAACACCGCCGGGTGTTTGTTCAGAGTTTACGTGGGTCCCTGCCGAACCCCGGTGTTTAACGCCTAAAACGCGACCTATGCCTGCCACGTAGCGGCTACTCCTCAGTTTGCCCCACCCTTCGGCCAGGAGTCACCAGGAGTACTACCTCTAGAGTGAAGGCCTACGGATGGCAGCGACCGAGTATAGGACTCCTGGCAAAAAAACCGTCGAGGAAAAGTGGTCAGGCATCTTCGACCACCCTCCTGGTTTGCGCACCGACTTAATCCATCGCGAATTTAACAAAATGCCTACCCAAACGAAAGTGCATTTTATTATTATTGCAAAATTAGTTACGAATTCAATTAAATACGTTGGCTCCGCGGAGCAGCGCTTTAACGCCGTACAAAACCACCGAACGTGAATTTAAATTTAAACTACAAGCAAAATCCAAACGGACGAAGGATGCTAATCATACTAACTCACGAATGGGTCACGAACCACCCCAGCTACAGCCCTAAGCCTTAATTGAAACACAAAAGCAAACGCCCGGCGACTGGACACCACAACGGCCGGGATGTCAGTCAGAGCAAAAACACATTCCAACCAGCATAACGCTTTATAATGAATCTCCGACCTACGTTCATTCGCCCATAGTGCAACATCAAGCAGCGACCGCGTAGCGTTCAAACAAATCCGAATAGCATGTTATCACACGGA
This sequence comes from Dromius quadrimaculatus, assembly GCA_963989225.1. NCBI lineage: Eukaryota > Metazoa > Arthropoda > Insecta > Coleoptera > Carabidae > Dromius > Dromius quadrimaculatus. The sequence continues at coordinate 13,349,870 of OZ022327.1, read as the reverse complement.
TCAATTAATAAAATCTAATAGAATTACGTTTGGCATTGAATTTATCTAAAATAATGAATAATACAGCATTTTGTACACTATTTGAACATTTAAAAATATATACTATTTCAACAGCAAATTTGTCCACTCCTATAAAACAGTTGTTTTATTCATAAATAACCACCCGTTTTAGCAAGATCCACAATAAAAACTATTAAGATAAATAATAAATGTGTCTGTACCGCAATTGAAGACGTGTAATACATTAAGGGTTGAATTGATTTTATAATAAACTGCAATATATGAGCTTCCTACTAACGTTTGTTTCATCATAGTCCAGAAGATATTAGCTTTCAAAGTTATTGCTACATTTAACCCCCTATATTTACAAGGGTTGGGATATTAGCATAACATATGACAATCAAATCAACGTTTTTAACATTATTCTACGATTTTTATTTCAGGAGATACAAGCTTTCAAAGTCGTTGCATCATTCAACCCCTTATACAACTTACCCCCTGTACTATCAGGGCTAAATGATCAAAGGTATAAATAAGCTTTCTATCAATCTTTGGTTCATTACTATACGGTCAGAGGTGTCTCAAGAGGGGGTGCAAGGAATGCACGGCACCCCGGCGCCATGTCCTTGATGGCGGCAGTTGGACCCCGAACATAATTCGTTAAAAATAAGACCAATTTCTTCAACAAAATATTTTATTAGAGCTAATCCACAATCAACAATCCATAATCCACCATTCTATTTTGGATTGGGATTAAAATTGTAGAAGAAGAATTGTGGATTTCGATTGGGGTTGCAGATTTTGGATTGGGATTGGGTTTCTGGATTTTTTATTTTGGATTGGGATTGTGGATTTTTGATTGGGATTGGGTTTCTGGATTTTGGATTGGGATTGGGATTGCGATTGTGGATTTTTTTATTGGGATTGGGATTGTGGATTTTCGATTGAGATTGGGGTTGTGGATTTTGGGATTGGGATTGAGTTTCTGTTTGAATTTTTTATTGGGATTGGGATTGTGAATTTTAGATTGAGATTGGGTTACTGGATTTTGGATTTTGGATTTGGATTGGGATTGGGATTTTGGATTTTTTATTGAGATTGGGATTATAGATTTTTGATTGGGATTGGAATAGTGGATTTTCGATTGGGATTGGGGTTGTGGATTTTGGATTGGAATTGGGGTTGAGAAATTGTGGATTGGAATTAGGATTGTGGATTGTGGATTTTGGATTTTGGATTGGGATTGAAATTGTGGATTGTGATTAAAATTGTGGATTGAGATTCAAATTGGGGATTGTGGATTAGGATTGAAATTTTGAACTGGGATTCAAAGTGTGGATTGTGAACTGGGATTGAGATCTATAAAAAAGAGAAGTACGACGAAGAGAGGGAGGGGGGGGGGGGTGGGTAAGGCGCAATTTATATATCTTTGCATCCCCGGCGGTAAGTAAGCTAGAGCTGCCTCTGACACCAATATTGGTTAAACACTCATATTCTACGTTTTTTAAATTATTCATTCTTCTAAAACTCTATCATTTGTAGAATAGAATGGCAACTGATAATAAATCTATTATCTGTGTTTTACTGAAAAATCCTTTTTATGAAAACAAAACGAACGCCAGATATTGGACTGACTCAAAATATTAAAATTGAAGACAAGCAGTCAGTCCGTGCGACATTTTCAAATCAAAATATATAAAAAAAATTGATGGATTTCTGCTTGTTGCCAGAAATAGAAGCTATGGTCATGCTTACTCTTTGTTGTGAATGAAATAGATAAGAATATTTAGGGAGTTCAAGGGTTTAATTGAATATAATTCCTATATATAATATATATCTATCTCCTTTTCCACCACCGACTGTGCACACCTATCACAGAAAGCCACCGCACGCCACTGGAATTACTTGAAAAAATATTCAATTCAACCCTATATTGAAGTAGTAAAATGTTAATCGGACGTTAATGTAATTGTAGTGTAATGTACATATTGTCGGATGACGCACACTGCTTGGCAGGAACTCAAGAATCATTGAATGATGAAGTGGGGAAGCCGCTAGTCTTTGACGGAGATCGAGAGGCTCTCAGAATCCGTTTACGTGTTGTCTGACTTTGATAACAATTGAATTGGCGATGCTAGTCTCTAATGATCTAGATTGTTCGAAGCTTGGACATTTAATCTTACATCACTTCGTCACTTAAGGGGCTATAGGTCTTGAAGGTGAAACATCACCTGGAAAAATTATTTTAGCGCGAAATTTGAAATGATGAATCTTGTAACCATATATTTGATGAATACTTTCTTATAATAAATTTAAAAAGTTTTTAGTGGTGTGTACATAAAAAATTAGATAATTTGTCAAAGTTTAATCATGTCTGCAATAAATCCGTATAAAGTTGATGCTAAAGTATAAAATTATCATGCAAATCTTATATCTCAGAAACTTCTGTCACTACTTATCTGGGGAACAATATACATACTAGGCAATATATTTGTAGTTGCCATGTAAAAAGTTTCATGAAAATTGGACTTGACAATTTCGAGAAAAATATGATTAGTGCTAAAAATATCAATTTCTCCGAGACTATCCAGTCTTTTGAAACAAAATTTGGTATACTCATAGATGACATTTATTACATTCAGAACTAGGGTAGCGACCCTACCCTTCAAAACTGACCAGCTCAGTATCAAAATAAAGCTAAACAAAATAATCGGACTGGGTAGTTGTGAGATTAGCTTTTAAAATGAAAAAAAATATATAAACTTCACTGAAACAAATCTACTTGACGCTACGTAAACTAACTCTAAATAGAACAAAAAATAAGGGCGCCACGCAATTGCTATTTTTTTTTTCGTCCTTAGGCATATAACTGCGAAAGTACTTGAAAAAGAAAAGATGGTAGGATGGACGGGTAGAATATTGGGTGTTAGGATAATTAGATCTGTCGGCGTTGATCAAGATGCCGCAGAACATAAAATAAAACAATATCTCAAACAGCGATACTTACTCACCAGCTGTAAAAGAAACACTAAATAAAATCACTCTAAAGTGCTACGTACTTTTTTTTTTACAAAATAAATGAATCAAAAATTTACCCAAAGAAGTGAATATTTAATAAACTTAATTCAAAATTAATATCAGAAATTACAAAAAAAAAAATAAAGAAAATATCGAAATGACAAAAAAGGTAAAATAAGTTAATGTAAACAAAATGGCGGTGATTCGCGTCCCTACGCAGACTTCAACAAGTCTCAACTGAGCAAATACGTCTATAAACCTACTCCAGAAAAAAAAATACAAAATAATGAAAATCAGGCCCGAGATTGATCAACCTGGTTCACAACGGGACGTAGCGTTTATAACGTAACCAGAAAAAAAGCATAAAAAAGAAAAAGGCGACAACGAATGCCTACCGCAGCAAAGTTATACATAAAAAAATAAACAAGAGTCGTGGTGAAGCCACGAGGTGTCTAATGATTAAATTAGCACCAGCAAAGAAAAGTCTGAACATAAAAAAACTGAACCAGTTAGCTGGCGACATCACTGAAGATCCTTACTGACTGGCGTCTGGATCTCGGCCTCGAATCTAATTGGCTGGATTCCGGATGATCAGAAAAGCCAGGGTGAAAGCGAGGTACTCCCACGGTATGTGCCTTGGTACGAACGACGTTGTATCATAGATGGTAGCGATTGCAAGCAAAACGACCACTCACAATTTCAAATAATCCCCAACACGTGGGCTGCTCCGCCGAAGAAAACAAATGGCCAAACTGCCCCAAATATTCGGCCGAAGCACAACTTATTCCAAACGAATCCCCAACTTGGGCTTGCACACGCAAAAAAGACTTTGGAATAAACCCCAAAATTGTGGTGGTAAAAAAAAAGCAAATAAATAAATTTAACGTCCGTCCTATACAAGGACTTAAGGTTGACTGTCTTCAATTAAGTCAAATCCAGTCGGTTTGACTTAATTGAAAATAAACCGTTTTTCATTAAAAAAAGAACCTAGCGGACGCCCCAGTACTAAGATTCAAAGAAAAACGTAACGTCACTGCCTGCAACGCGCGCATTGCAACAGCGACAATTTAAAATAAAATCTTGAACTAAAATTAATTAATATAAGTAAACAAAAACACGCTTTTAATATAACCAAAAAAAACTGAGCTTAAAAGAAGAGAAAAGAAACGGATCTAAAGATTGGAATATGAATGAAATTAATAAACTGAAAACTAAAAAAAGTAAATGAGATTAAATCCCAAATTAACCCAAACTATATTTTAGAATTTAACCCAGCAAAACAGTGACTAAAAACCAAATTGGCACGTAACACATCATTCCTCTGAGTGCTGTGCGAAAATTTTTGATTTTAATAATTAATATTTTGTTAATAACACTTTTTGCGCAGATCTGAAAATATAATATTTATATTCAAAAAGTACATATATTTAATAATGATTTTTTTTTAACATCGGTCACTGAATTTTGGGCTTAAAATTCTCGATATTTTGGATACTTCTCTGATGTCCTTTTACACTTTTTTTATTCTATATCGAAATTTACATGTTCAATTTAAACAAAAGTAATTATATTCCGTGGCCAAATATTTCGTGGAGATGATATTTTTTTAAGAGTAGGAAAATCATAGGTCTATATTCCCACCTCTTAAAATCGTACTACTTCAGCAAAAATTTTTGTAATAGGAGATAGCGCTATATGATGCAACATGAGATGATGAGAGAAAGTGCATCAATTTTCAAGTAGCGGTATTTCAAGAGGTGAGAATATGGACCATAGTTTTCGAAAAATACTTTTTTATTTTTGTTCAAATCATAGATTTTGTTATAAAGAAACATTAAGGTTGTTAAGAAGAGGAGTGAGATCAAGTTGTAGTGGGAACCTTGCTCTATGCTAAATACATAGGATGAAGCATTCATTGCAAACTTCAAATAAACAAAATTTCAGTGAATAAAACTAATGAAAATGTTTGCTTTCGTTTGAAAATACATTATTTCAAATAATTTGGTTCCTCATTCTATTCTTTTAAAAAGCTTCCATCGGTTGAAATTTTTTTTTTCATATTTTAATAAAGCTACAATATGATGGGTACAGTACGCAACACTGTAGACTTTAGGAAATATTTTCGATATTTGACATTTAGTAATGGTACTACGTTTCATAACCAAACAAACTTATTGATGATTGATCTACATCAAAAAAAGAATATCGATGGAAGATTAAATGGGTTACTAAATCAATGTACCGTCCAGTTGGAGAAGTAATAAAAAATCTTGTTTATTCCAATCGCGCACACTCTTCCCATTTCAACTCATTCGACGACGTTGCCAAGCGTATGATAATTTGTCAAATTCTAGAAGCTTTTGTACAATTTTTTTTAATAATAATTCAATTTTCTCTGAATCTAGAAACAAGACTTTTTTGAAATTTGGTACACATGTTTATGAGACTTTCGTAGATATTTTGGCGATTTTTTGTAATGCTGTCATTTCAAATAGTCGAGATAATGACGTATAAATCAATGTGAATGACGTCGTTTGCATTTAACGCAATGTAATAATATGTCACTGAACAGCACCTTTGACATTTTTTATCTCGATAACTGAAAACAAGATTTAGTTCAAACTTTGCCAGAATATTCTTCATTGAACAAATAATATACTGTTAAAATTTAAGAAAATTCTCATATACTTTGATTTCCTTCTCAACAACCTTAAATGGACAACAAAAGGTATATTTATGATATTTCTAAATTATAAGCAATGTTTTACAATATTACCCGGCAGTCAGTTCCTAAATAATAATTTAGGAAAACATTTTCTAATTTCTTGTAGTGGTGTGAATATGACTCTCTTACTAGTAGATTTGTTCTAGGGAGTTATCTAGTACCGGCATGTTGTATTACATGACAGCTGTCAATGGATTGTTAACCTAACTAAATCAATCTTAAAATTTTATCATTCATTTATTTATTAGATCACAAATAGCCCATGGCTAATTTTAGTAACAAAAACCATATTGAATATCTGCTTCTGGCTGTGTATGATAAAATGTTATCTATGTATATGATATTTTAGTATACTCTAATTGGATTCACCAATTTAAACATCAATCTTTCCAGAACTGAAAAAATTGGTTTGAATTGTAGTTTTACCGATCTTATCATAATGGTAAGAAGAATGGTTCGGATTTGAAGTAATTTGACAAATCTGACTTACAAAGTTACAGTAAGTTTATTGGATAAATACATTAAAAATTAAATTTAAATCTAATTTTGTAAAATTCATCTCTTTCAGATTTCTAAATGCTACTATAGCTGGAAGTGTACATATGAGAATTTGTATTTTATTCATGTCCATTAATTATTATTGGGATCTGTCATTCTACAAATAATAATACTCGACTCGAATCTGCATTACTCTCAATTTTCAGCGATGACGCTCATTTTAATCTTAATGTCTTCGTTAATCGTGAGAATTGTTGCATTTGGGATTCAGAAAATCCACGAGTGATTGTTGAGAAACAAATGCGTCCACAACGTGTCACTGTTTGGTGCAAATTTTGGGTTGGAGACATTATCGGACCATTCTTCTTCGAAGGAACAGCTGATCAGGCAAAAACATTGATTGGTGCTTGCTATCGCGATATGATAATCAAGTCTACGTGCCTACATTGTAAGGTATGGATATGAACGACATATAGTTTTGGGAATTGAGGGCTGTATCTACGAAATTTACCTTATATGATATTCCATACATAACTCTTGTACGAGATTTTTCATGATTCAATATAAAATTTATAATTTTTAATTCAAAACCAGTTTTTTTATCAGAATTAGATAACCCTTGTACTGTATTCTTTATGATTCGATAAAAAACTAATAATTTTTAATTCAAAACATGTTTTCTATCAAAACTAGTTCTTGCGTGAGTTCTAGGACATTTTTACATTGTCATTATGAATAATTCCATTAAAATTTATATTTTTGACACTTATTCCGAGCATTAATTTAAATATTTGAATGATTTCCTTTTGAAACGTCAAATTTAAATTCTTGTCTATCCCGGCGAAAGTACTGACCTTCTATAAGTCTGTTTTACTCCAAAACAAAATTAGGCTAGACAAAGACAACTAATACCGTTTCACAAAGTCTCACGTCTCTATTATTCACTTCAATATTTGTCCCCAGACAGCAGCACTATTTATTTTTTTTATTTCTCCCCTATTACAGACTTCTGTGAACGCTAAGGGTAATTCACCTTCAACAGAAACTCTCTCTAATAGGTGGCACAACAGTATGCTAGCGGGGTGACGATCCAATAGTACAGTTAAAGCACTCTGTAAATTCATCCCCTCAAATTCCATCCTTGTTGAAAGTTGTTTCGCTAGATGGCACTGTGATAAGTTATATTTATATATATACTTCATGAATCCAGATGGCAGCATTGAATCATTTTACTAGAAAAATTTAGCCTGCGTTCACTTTGTTTATGTTTAAATATTCTTCAGTTTCAACTCAAGATCAATTTTCCTGTAAATTCTCGTCAACGAATTGATGACAACTAATAAACTTCAACATAAATTCAAAAAGAGAAATATGTACTTTCATTACCTTATTTTTACTTATGTGTTGTCAAATTTTCAGTTCTCGATTAAATCATTTTTGGTATGTCAATATGCTGATTTATAAGTATCCTCATTCAGAAATCAGACTATTAATACTAATAAAACATCACTTTTATTCATTTACTACGCCACTGTCCCTGCTTTTCCACTCGTCATTTATTCTTGACTTTCTTGCGTGAATTAACTTGAAGAATTACGCCTGATGCTTATATTTGTACCTGCGTTGATCTGGAACACCGTAGAGCAACCAAAGTGTGCTCCTAGCATTTGGTTGGAACAATTCTAGACAGTAAGATTTTCACTGAATTATAATATACTGTGTGGCATACCCTCCACAAAAACTAAGAATACCCATAGCTTGACGACAGGTAACCGCACCCTACGGCTGAAGAAATATCACTCTATCTATTAAGTACATTATAAATGTTTGTCACACCTGTATCGGATAAAAAACTTGGTTAATATTAATTTTTATTCATTCATTTAATTCTAGACTTTGATGGGGCAAATTCGTTACGATATTCCAAAGAGTAAGTGTATATAGATACCTACAACACGTTGAACAATTTTTCGTTTCCATCTAAATCTGTTGAAATATTTTTCTCTATTAATTCATTGAAATAAATAAATTTGTCCCTCAAAAAATTATAAAGACCAGTTTTACGAATTAATACTCAAGAAACGTTCTGATTCTTCGGGATATCATAAGATACATTCACAAAAAGTACTTATATCCTCAAACTATTACAATTTAATTTCAAACTGAGATGAAAGTATAGTTGTGCAACTTTACAAATTTCAATACTTAATAATTGATGTATGTACTTGCAGCATGAGCAAATATCTCTGCAAAACTTCATTCAATTCTTGCTTTTTTAGCATTAGTCCTTCAGTTGCATTTCCTAATCAATTATGCTGCCAGTGGACAATGTCCAATTGTACAATCACCCTCGAATTCACCCCCTGAATTATACATTGAAGAGGGGGTACTCACCCCGAGTGGAGGGAGGTCTCGTCGATTGCTCCGCCTTCGCAGCCAATAGCAACGTGCGTTTGCCACCCCCAACCCCTAACTGTTCCACATATTGATTCCTGGTCGCGCTAGCCAACGGCTAGGTGTTATACAGGAATCGAAAATCGACCTTGTTGGAGAATTATTACGTCAGAGGGTTATAATAGGAATCGGAAAATTGTATGCTGAACTAATATTCTCTTAAAAATTGTTGTAATATTTTATTTTTATTTTTATTTGAAACTTTAAATTCAAAAGCTTAACTTGAACTTGTTTGATTTTGAATAAAAAACAAAAACGCTTTTTTATATAAATTTATAATGGTGAATCACATTTTCTCCTTTTCTCTCACTTTCCTCCCCCAAATAAAACGAAGCATTGAATAAAATATCAAATAAATAGCTAAGAGCCTAGATATTCATATTTATTTATACAGATAAAGAAAATTAAGGCGTCTGTCTGTAATTTCAGAATAAATGCAAAAATTTAAGTGAAACCTGTTATTTGAACGATGCCTAATCATAAATGACCGTTTTTAGAATTTATGTCTGTCTGTCTGAACTGGAGTTTTAACTTAAATTTTTGTGTTTGTTAAATTCCGATACGTTATAGGGTTCAGAAGACATGAATATAAATATATGTAATTAATATAAATATTTGTGAAACTATATTACTGCCATCTAGCGGGTATCATGACCAGCAGGCCGCGCCAAAGTCAACTTGAGTAAAAAATTTTCAGGGACTGACAAAATAAAACAATTAAAAATATCGATAGTACAGGATGAACCTACGGTTTATCCAGGTATTACCTGTATATGCAAGCGAAACGACGGGTAACTGCTAGTATCTAATAATCTATGTAATATAAATATTTATATTTGATATCTGATATATCTTAGATATAACTGGAACGATATTAAAACCTTCTAATTCATCGAAATTTTGTTTTTGCGCTAGCAAAATCTTGAATAATACAGAGACGAACAATACTACGATAGTGAAAGAATTACCGGCTATAGTCTGAGTCACTTAATATTTTTGATCAATTTACTATGACATACGAATGCAGTCTATATTTCGTGTATTTCGTACACGCTGCCCACGAGAGTATAGATATAGGTACTACTATGACTTCACTGACATCTGTTGACGGTCGGTTTCCCTATGCTGACCTTTCATCCCAAAGCCTGCTTTGAGAAGCTTTGCATGAAAAAAAAAAGAACAGAAATTCTTTAAAGGTTGTTCCATTCATGGTTCATTCAAAGACAGTACTTATAAATTTTTTTTAAGAATACACTTAGAATCACGAGCCTAGATATAATATTGTAACAAACAGAATCTCCACAGAATATACTTTTATCGTAACATGCCGAAAAACCGGGTGGCAAACTCAACTGACGTGGTGACGTCTGGTAGAATTTCTGGAAACCACTAGAACTTTCTGGAAGCTTCGAGAAACTTTGGGTGGGGATATACATATAAATCCGGGACTAGGTCGAGCTAGGGATTATAATTATTATTGATAGTTCGGATACAGAGCGCGTAAGAGTGACAATAAATAAATGAACCAGTCGAAACAAATAAGAAGCAGTAAAAATAAAGAGCACATAGTTTTACTGTTTAAAAAATAAATAAGAGTAATGACAGTGTTATAGTGGATATTTCTAGGTATGTTATTAATTTAGCAAATACAGGAATAAGTTTAGTTTTGTTACAATATAGATGTCACGAATAATTTGATTATTCAGGGCAGTATTCATAATGCTTGGTCATTATGAATAATTTCATAAAAAAGGAGGCCATTATGAATAATTATCATTAGAATTGGGCAATTTAATAATATTGTACTTGTTTATGACAATTTATTATATTGCTCGGTTATTATAAATACTGCTATAATAGCTTCAAGCACTTTGAATAATTCATAATAATTTGACAACGTGTATTGTGCATGATGATAAAAATCACTGTTTATAAACATTGAGCATGGCACGTCGAGCTTGGCCAGAGCGAGCGAAGCCTGTCTGTCACTTGGGTGCAAAGCACCGCCGGTAAAAAACAAAACCACTGTTTATAAACATTGAGCATGGCATGTCGAGCTTGGTCAGAGCGGGCAAAGCTCACCCGTTTGTTGGATGCGAAGCACCGCCTGTTGAGACAAAACTTTTTTATGAAGTATTTGTTACTTATGAAATATTCTTTATTTGCCCACTCGATTTCTAGCGCCCACCAAATTCCCGAGCAATGTAACATTTTCTATTTATCATTTTATCATATCCCTTTGTTCACTTTTCAAATTTCCCGGTCATTATGACTAATGCCCAATTAATTACATTGCCCGTAACATACACATTGTATTCGCGGTGGAAATATTTAATTCAGTTTTGAGTTTAAATTGTATTTGGAGATTATTCAAAATTGATATTAAAGAAAACATTACTTCCTCAAAATTCTGTTCGGAAATACAGAAGGTTGTTGCTGAAAAATATAAATATAATCAAATTGAAAAATGTCTGGCTCTAAGAAGAAAAAGATATTAATAAGATAAAATTTTTTATTATTATTAATGAAGAACTAATTGGAACTGATACCATTTCAAAAACCGAACTTCAATAATATACCTGACAAGAATATTCACAAATTCCAAAGAGCGAAAAAAATATATGAAGCGTTTATAAATAGGTATTAATATACAAGAGTCCAGTTATTTTTTTGATAAAACTATATGTTTAAAAACACAAATTGACGAGCACAGGCGTAACAGTAAAAAACAAACGAATATAGATGCTCCAAAATGCATCAACACTGGACATTTCTTCAATTTTGATGAGCTACGAATCTAGCATGATAAATTAATAAAAGACTAATACTTGAAATATTACAAATATAGCAAAATAAACGAAATATTAATGAAAAAACTAAGACCTCAGCCCGCAGTACCTACTATATAAAAAAATAATATTTTGAAATGATTTTTAATATTTTTTCATGTGCGCATCATAAATCTTGTTCGTTTTCATTTCCCCAACCTGTATATATTAAGGGATTCTTTAAAAGTTAAAGATTTTAATGAATCTTTACGATTTAGACCACTACACCCAAAGAACAACTTAAAAAAAAATCGGTCAGTTAGTCTGGAGCGCAATTTTGTATCTAAGCTTTTATATACGGTAGAAATATATCATAAAATTTAAATTAGCTGGAACTGATCTTTGAATAATTCCGAATAATATTTTCCTGGATCATTTTATTTTATCTGTAACTATTAACTGAGCAGAACTCCGATTTTCTGGCCAACGTGAGAGTCTTACTATGACGATTTCTCCTAATTTTTGTTGTTCTTTGAACTGTTGGCATTTTGTCCAGCATTTTGAATTTGTTTTTAACAATACGGTGCAGAATATAATTCTTACTACCTCCGACTAAAACACTGAAATTAAATTATTTTTAAAGTTCTCAAGTTCCCATTATATAATTTAATGAAGAACATGAAGAATGTCATTGTATTTTATTTTAAATACAAAAGTAAATAAATTAATGGACTGCATACACAAAAAAGTAGTAGACTGCTTCCAGGTATAAATTTCATTTCCTAGTGCCCCGTTCTCGACCGGGATTGTCTGTCCAGGCGTGTAGGTCAGCCGGATCCTATCCATTTTGGCAGCTGTCGAGCTGGGCCCTTGGCCAGGGCAGAGTTGAAAGGTCGTGCAGGTAGTGAGGCGTGCCTAGCAGACCGCACTTTTATCACAACATACGCGCCCCGTCAATCAAATGATTTCGTCATAACGTGGACATTGGCCAGCACGCGCTTGAAATAAAATTCAGGGTGATTTCAACAAACTTCGTCAAGACGAAATTTTAATTTTAATTTCTCGAAAGACACGAGCTAGGCCTTGGTTGGATTCAATTATAATATTAAGCAACTAACAAAATATTTCACTTTATCAGCGTTCACTTGGAGATAGTGTGTCGACTGTTCTGTCCAGTAGCTGGTCGTAATTTCTTGTTATGCGTGCATGCACATTTTTCAAAGTGCGCACAAAGTATATGACAGGGGATGTATTGTAATCGTGATTTTTTAACAGTTCGATATTTTCATATTTGATATTTGCTCCAATCTCTCAGAAAGACAAGGATAGAAGAAAAATAACTTTTCTGATAGAATATTCATAAGAATGTTGTCTCCCTCTACTCGTAAATGAATGGATGTCAGTAAGTCAATTCTGCATTAACATCTTGCATCGATCGTTGACGAGTTCCATTTAAAAACAGAGGAACAAAAGCTAATTATGAATGAGAGGAGAGTGAACGTTCTCTCTTTGACGTAACTGGTAATAGTAAGGGCAGGTCGTGGTTCTTTACGACGTTTTTCTTATTCACCGCCACTGTGTATTTACTCGTTTTTTCGAAAAAGTTGAGGCCGTTTCGCTCGCGCCCGCAACGAACAGCTTCTAAATCGCTGTTTAAAATTCCAACTTTGTTTTAGAGCTTTTCGAGGAGAACCAACCAAGGGTGGAGGTGACATGCACAGCTTTTTTAATAATCAGCATGATATCAGTAATTATCATTTTTAAGTTTTAATGTCAGCCCGTGGCGTGACATCAACAAACATATCGAAGACAGAAAGTGAACTTTTTGTACTGTAGATACATTTGGTTTGTTTAGTTTAGTTTCATAATGCAAATTTAAATATTTCCAAAAGAGGCAGCACCATCAATAAGATTAATTAACAGCTCCATAATGAAAAAAGTCGCTTCATGATGATTTTTGTACTTTCGTAAAATCAACATATATAATAAGGGCAGCAGAAATAAAAAGAGTACTCTCAAGGAATTAATAAACGATTTTCTATAATACTGGGAGGCTTAGAGAAAAATATTTCAAATAAAACTTACATAATTTTAAGTACTCGATAAGATTTATTTGCAAAATATTTCTTTAGGACTTGTATTACTACCCTTAATTCAAGGGGTAGAACAAAGCTTTAACAACATTTTTTTATCATTATTTTGAAGCTGCGCACGGTGACCTAATTATATTTTTCTCTAAAGACTATAGTTCTGGAGTAAATCAAGAGACGAGTGATAAACATATTTTTTCAGACAAATGAGCAATTATTTCGAAGCCCAACGAGAATATGAAAAAAAAGTTCAAATAAATCTTACAGATCTTTTAATGTTTAACATTTTTTGTCTGGATAATTTTTCTCCAGAGCTAATAGTTTTCAAGAAACAATACCTAACTACCTTTAATTTAAGAAACAAAATATTATTTTGACTCTCGTGCATTTTATTCGAATATTTTTTACTGAAACTCTTATTTTCATTTGTTGCCCTAATGATATTTTTGAATTTGATGGTAACACGAAATCATCTACAAAATGACTTTTCACTTCCTCAACCAACACTGGACATTTCTTTAATTTTGATGAGATGTGTATCTTGAAATGAACCTAAATAAATGTAAGTATATGTAGAATAAATATCAGCTACCTATCGTTATTAGTGCACGAGCTATAGACTTGATAATTGGGATTCAAATGGAGTTGAAAATCTATCACACTATTAAAAACACAAATACGTACATAAATTCCAAATTTTGTGTACGTATTTAGCATGGATGTAGATGTACATAAAATAAATATCATTTGTATATTGTTATTGGTGCACGAGCTGTTGACTTGATAATCGGGAATCCCAATAAACAATTAAAAATTTGTTTCATTATTATTTTCTGAGTGAATCAGTGGACTCAAAAATTCTAAATTTTGTATACGTGCGCAGGATCTATTGATCTATTCGACTGTGAATTTCTGCAAATTATTTTCTCAATGTGCGCCACTGGCGCAAGCTCTGATGAGAAAGGGGTCGTGGATGGAGAAAAGTTCATTTTAAAAATACACTCCAGTTAACGCGAGAGTGAGAGTACTTTCTCTCTGGGGCTGTTGCAGTCAGCTGATTCTCCTTCCAGCGGGTAAGAGAAAGAACAAGTGATATTTACAATGGTAATTTCTTTATGCACTTTCTCTCTGAATAACAAGGAAGTACTTCAATGTAAGACTGTGCTTTCTTTATTTGTGTCACTTGTTGAATTGTACAGCTGCTTACAGGGAGTCTAGCAAAATTATTACACAAATTTTGACACTATCCAAAGATGACATGTAAGAGCTGGGTTAAACCTCCATCCTGAAAAACTCATTCCATATTTTCAGTCTTCTCATTATTACAAATTCAATTATAATCTATTGTTATACGTTCTGCACAAAAGAAGACAAAACAAGGTAGTTCCGTTGCTAGACGAATCTCATTTGTGTTATCCCTAGTTTTGACGGCAACGTATGTGGAGGCTGCATCGCAAATTACAAGGAAGCGTTGCAATAGAACATTTCACGACATGGCACACAGAGAGAGCAGCCAGACGGAAGGAACCACGCAAAAAGCTAGGAACAGCTTTGGTAGCAGCAGTTTCTGTTTGGCACAATGTTAATTAGCGTGGGGCGATGTTAGATGTTGTCTTGTCTTAAACAACTGCAACACAAACAAGCCACCATCATGTGCAACTCACACGAGTCAATACTGCGAGGGATTTAATTTTAGATTTACTCGCAAATTAGGATGCTGATATCTTGTGAAAATTACTTGATAGAAAACTTTTTCTTGATCTTATATGATCCAGGACAAGATATCTGAGTTTATAACATTCGAACACTTCAGCACTCTTCTTGTGATACAATCGATTATTTTTACATTAGGGGAAATTAGAGAAAACTATTAGGAAAAAAATTTTTTTTAGGTATTGAAGTCCATTTAATTTTATTCATGCTACTGTTCAATTTTTGTTGAATAAAATTAAATGGACTTCAATACCTAAAAAAAATTTTTTTCCTAATCCATATTTGGGTCCTTCAATCTGCATTTAAAAAAAAAAAATAGAGAAAACTATGTCAGACACATGAAGCTGGCAGGCCAATATTAGAGGTATGTAAGAGCTCTTCACTGCCTTCAAATTTTTTTCAAAAAAGACAACTATTTTAGGAAATTTTATCTGCCTACTTCACGCTACCAGACCATATATAATTCTTTGACAAAAATACAAATGTAATTTATTAGTGCTTCATAAGTGTCCCTTTCTACTTCTTGTAGTCTTTCAATTCATCTATTCCAATTGGCAATAAAAAATGTTTTGTTACTAACTTCTGGCCTGCGGGTCACAATTGCGCTTTTTGAGAAAAATTATTTATGGTTAGTGCACCTCTATTGTTGCTAATAGTTTTTAAATTTAGTTATGCAAATTGGCAGGAAAAAGTATACCACTTGCCTTGACAACTTCACGCTACCCGGCCAAGAAAATAGTGAAATTTAAAAAACATAAACTATCAGCTCGTTAGTACTTCGTTGGTGCCGTTTATTGTTATTTTATTTTATCAGAATAGGTCTCTCAACAGGAATGAATCCCAATGACAGAGTGACTTGTACAAAAATGATTATAATATACAAAAAATTTGTTAAAATAAATATACTGTCATATATATGGAGCTTTAGTGTTTATCATACAGTGTAGATGGCGCTAAGAGAGTAACAATGCAGACATCAGATGATTTTCAAATTGGCAGCATTACTAAATGTTTAATTAAATTCAAATTAGGAACATTTAGCCACTGAATGGAACTATCAGATGCGCGGCGGAAAATTTAAGTTCTTGTAGAAGCACAATAAATGAATTGAGCTATCATCAGAGCCGGTACTAGATTTTCGGCATCTTCAGTTCATTGGAACATATATTTTTAACATTTGATCGCCAGAAGTGTAATTTTAAGATGGTAACTTGGATTCCACCAATTATTTATTCTTGATATCTCCTAATTTTATCTTCCCGAGAGCTTCAAGTTGATACCAAACTAGACATCATTTGAATAATTTGTAAAAGAAACAATTGACAATCGCTCTAACATCATCTTCGACACTTTTACTAGAATTATCTCCGCAAGAGCTTTAATTTGATACCATACATGGTACAGCCAAAATACTTGAAAAAAAAAAACAGTTGACGAACGTTTGCATGTGATGTCTAAATATGAGTGATAATAATTCTAAATACACATCATGATTCTCGTTTTTACTTCTCTTCAGAAACATATAACGAATTTTATAATGATTAAAAATTTTAATGATGACGAATGAGCCGCTGATAGTTCCAAAAAGTTTTTGTTTTGGTAGCACTGGTTGAAAAAAGCTTATCTATGAACTTGAACCTAGCTTTTTGATGAAGAACTCAATAACGAAATTTGATTAGAAGATTCGTTTGCGTCTTCAAGTTGTCGTGCTTCCATACAGACAGACCGACTTTTTTTTAAAACTATCTCTTTTGAGTTTGAGGGTCTAAAATGTGAAGATTCATCAAAATCTCGATCTGTCAAAAAACAAGATCACAATACTTCCCCTATTATAACCTCTTCGATCCATTTGGTCAGACCGCTGGACAATTTTCTCTTTTATTTGCAGAAATTGAGCCCCTGACGGGTTTTTGGGTGACATCTGGTTGAAAAAAAGTTCTATTTTGAAACAAAATGATGCCACGATATGAAAATATAGTTACTTGCAGGAAATACCAGAATAAATTGATTTTGAGCAATAGATGAAATATTAAAAGTCAAAAATATATTCTTCTTTAACAAATCAAGCGTAGTGAGGGACTCGGCATTCTTAACACAATGCACGAAATGCAGAAGCTGGAATATTTGCTGATACAGCAATATATTTCTCCAATAACCAATATAAACCCTAGTAAAATTATATAGTTGACTTTAAAATGAGATGGGTAGCAGGTAGTATAACGGTAGAAGCTTTCTCATGCTCACCCATAAATCTCGTCAAAAAACATTTGTTAAATTTGAATTCAAATAATTTTTTTAATGCGGTTTATGAAATCTTGCAGTTTGCGCCCGTGGCCACCTCCGCCACGCCCTAGTTCCGGCTCTGGCTATCACAACATAATAATTCTGCGTATGCAGTAAATACTACCTGCAAGGTTCAATATATATATTCTTTTAATTGAAATCTAACAGTTAAGATCAAATAATTATTAGTTTAACTAGGCAAAAAAATAAAAGATTTACTGACGCGGCTAGAGTTTCATCAGAGATGAGGCGTAGCCAAGTCTTTGAATCTAGACAAGACAGTAAATCTTAATTTTTTTGCCGTGTTGAACACATAATTTTTTTGCCGATTGTTTTTTGATTGATTTTATGAATAATTTCGATATCTCGGACAAGCCTAACCTGTCGCTTGAGAATTTATCTTCTGGAGATAGAAATAGCCTGACCTAACAGTATCTATCTCTCTCTTACTAATGCTATGAAAGAAACAGTTGTTGCATGACGTTTGTCTTTCCAAGCTAAGACATACTCTATTGCTGATGTCCTCTTTAATTTCTACCTACCGCCTTGTACCAGTAAGAAACGTATGTCTGCGTGAAAATATTTTGTTCATTCGCTTCCATGAGCGCACTTAAAAATTTTGTTTGGCTAATCAATAAGGTTTGAGCCACGCGAAGATTGAATATAACTGAATTAAACGCTTCTTTCTTTTCACTTGTTGATTTAAGACATTATGTACATTTCGTATGTAAAGCAAACATTATCGGAGTACAAATTTTTTTCTTGAAAATTATTTATATTTGATAGATTGTTTTATCGTGGTTATTGATTATTTATATTATTAATTCAACCACGACAAATCATAAATCCATTCTATAAAATGTTCTAACTTTGATAAACAATACATAGATAAACGAAAAGAAATATATAAATGCTTTCAAGAACACAACATGTACCATGTTAAATGCAAAGAATCTATTCAAGTCTGCGTTACCTTATAATTTTCAAGAAACAGGACTCAAATTTTAGATTATTAATCCTAATCTTCAACAAAATTATAATATGTGAGGAAAATAATTTGAATGCTTCAGAGGTAATCCAAATGGAAATCGAGAAGTTGTAATAGATCAAAGCGACGTATCACCTTTAATTATAGATTTAGAGGATTCCAGTGATGATACCGATGACTCCGATAGTTGATGGTGATTGTAACGGTAATGATATGTTGTCAATAACATTATAAATCATTAATTATGATAACAAATATCTTTTATGACAATTCTTGCTTTTATCTTTTGATTTTCATTCTATTTTATTATTATTTTTATTATTATCATTTTTATTATATATATGTTTATATTCAATAAATAAAGTATTCTCTAATAAATTTAAAACATTTGAGAATAAAATGAGTACGCCACTGACGACGTCAGTTTCCTATCTTAGCCGATCTTGAATCATACGATTACCGAACTTATCCGATGGGACTCATTTGACTTGTCCGAGTATATGCATTTGTTGATCGGTTGCCAAGTTATGATGCGTAAAAGGCAGTAAAAGTCACACTTTACAAACTGTAAACTGTCAATAAAGTCGTACTTTTAAAGTCAATCGACAAAAATAGTTATTTATTCAAATTGAATTACAAGATAAATTTTACCATACTGGCACACTGCAACAATCGTTTAAAATAAGAAACAAACAAACAAACAAGAAAAATATAACAATGAATAATAAAACAATAAGGAAGGCACTGAATTTTATTGCCAAAATGGTCACCATTTGCAGCAACGCAAGCCCGGCAGCGATTTTTAATATTAGAAGAGATACTTGCAAGAGCAGCCTGCTTGTCTTTCATATCTTCTGCTGCAGCTACTATTCAAGCCATCAGTTCTAATTCAGTGTTTATTGGTGTCTCATACACAGAGGTCTTCATCTGACCCCAGAAAAAGAAATCTTCGGGAGTTAGGTCGAGGCTCCGGTCACGCAACAGGATCTCCTCTTTCAATCCACTTATTCGGATTATTCATACATGAAGAGAAATCTTTGAATCTCATTTTAAGCATATTGCACGCACGAAAGAATATGAGATTTGGTATACTTGAAGTTTATAAGTCCATATAAAGGAGTGCAGAAAGCTGAAATTACATACAAGGTGTCCCATTCTAATTTTATGTGAAGAGAAAACTTTGTACCGCGCGCACGAAGAAACGTGAGATATGGCATACTTGAAGTTTTTCTGGAGAAGGAGTACAGAATGCTCAAATTATATACAGGTGTCCCATTTTGATTTTATGTGAAAAAAGCTTTGTAACGCGCACGAAGGACTGTGAGTTTTGCATAATTGAAGTTTATTTGAAGAACAAGTACAGAAAGCTTAAATTATATACAGATGTCCCATTTTGATTTTATGTGAAAAAAACTTTGTAACACGCACGAAGGAATGTGAGTTTTGTTGGCATACTTGAAGTTTATTTGGAGAAGTATTTTAATTTTACGTCGAAAACTTTGTACTGTGCGCATGAAGGAATGTAAGATTTGACATACTTGAAGTGTATGTGAAGAAGGAGTGCAGAATGCTTTAATTATATACAGGGTGTTCAATTCTAATTTACAGCTAAGAACAATTTTATTTTTTGCTGAAATAAGTCGAGAAATATACACCGAATGGGAAAATGACTGAAGAAAAAAATTTAATGATTTCTTTCCCCTTCCGATAGTTGAGGAGATCAAGTCACTTTAAAATCTTGGATGGGAACCACTATTCTTAATTTAAGCTTCGGATGTAAATTTTACCTGAAACACCCAAAAATGGAAGGTTAAATAGCGTTCCACCTTAGCAACATAATGATTCATTTCGACCACTGAGCGACCACTAGTATTTTTTAAATATGCCTTAAAATAAGTAATGAGAATTTTTCGAAAAGCAAAAACCGCGAATAACTATGAACTAAGAAAAGTTATTTGTTTCAATGAGTTCTTACTGCCATTTCAGGTGTTACAATTTAGTATCAACGTCCTGTATAAGAAACTGTCAATATTACATTGAGCGATTCACTAAATTATTATTTTTAGCGGGATTCAAATTATAAGCAATATTTTTAGTGCATTTTTGCAAAAAAAAAATACGCTATTTTATTCACTTTAGCTGTCTGGCTGGCTGGCGTGACGCTGAGTTCTCAGTAACTACAGCTCTTACAGACTTGAAACTGGTACTAAATGAAAATTGCTGTTTCGTAAACTTGCATAAATTGCTTGATTTTTATTCATACATCCAGTTTTGGGTAAAAAAATGAATAAAAATTCAAGAGGTATTTACTGCTGAACTATGTATAAAATTGAAATCTGAAAATTGCTGTACAGAATGAGCAACATGTTAATAATCAAGTTTTATATCTTTAATTACCAACTGATATAGGTTGGTACCCATTTTAAAGTAGAAACTACTTATCTTTATATCTCGCGAGTTACACAAGATATTGACATTTGATTTTAGTAAACTTTTGTTTTTCTGATTCATTTAGGTCAGAACATGACCCCCCGTTACTCATTTTCTTAAATCTGTAGTTTTGGAAGTAATTGCACTAAATTTTCAGGATTTTAGATATATAACTTTGATAAAGATTAAATTATTATTTAAGGGTACAGCACATGACCTCCCGTCAGTCAATAACTGAACAATAAAAACTAAAAGTTTTCTTTGAGTTTGTACGTACACAAGTTATGTATAAAATAGTCACAACTTGAAACTGGTACTTATACGAAATGAAAACTGCTGTTTCGCCCAAACTGCTTGATTTTAAGCCCAGTGATTTAATTTTTCTGGTCTTCATTCAATTTTTCGTGATCTGTATCAGTGTCTGCACAAATCAACGAAAATACGAGGCGAATCAATTATTGCTCTTGGTTCTTGGAAAGAGAATTGTAAATTTTTCGCCACGCATATGTCAGTTCAGTTCCATCTTATTGTTAAATGTTCTTATCTTGAATTTTTATTATTATATTATTGGACTAGAATTTATCATAAGGACTTGATAGGCACCAAATCAGGTTATTCTTCTATAAAAATAAAATCCGGATCAAAATGACAAGGATTGGAAGCTCAATACGAGATGGTATTATGTCAATGTCGATTCGATGTGGTACCACCACAAATTCCAATCGTCAATGGTCTATCATGGAGATAGCAATGAATCCCAACAAATGATATATAACAAAGAGATAAATGAGCTTTTTTAGGAATTACAAGAAGTTAGGAGAAGAATGATTGAATTATCCATGAAAAAACAGTACTGGAATATTTGAATCCTAAAAACAGAATTATGGATCATGATGTTGAAGGAGACAATTTCGAAAACAAAAGCATTCATGAGCGTGTAAACGATATTAGTACAATATAAAATGACTTAAATTAAATATTTACTATTAGTGACGGATAGTATTCATTCAATGAGACAAAAGTTCAAACTATATTCATGTAAACAATAATCAAAAACGGTATACCAAAATTGATTTGTTTAGTGCTGAGCAAAAGAATCTTTAAATCTGAATACCTAATCAGATTTGATCGAGCGTTATTCTAGGATAAAATGAATAGAAACCATCAGCTCTACATTTGCTTAATGTGATTCCGGTTGCAACATTGTAAAAATAATAAACCCAGCTGTATAGGGTTGATGAATATCCCAAAGTAGGTAGAGGTTCGAAGGCGATATATTTGCGTACATAAACAGACCTGGGCTCAAACACACACGTACCTACCTCTAGAATTTGAGTGGGTATAATACAGTGTAGGGTCGAGATCTCGTAATTTGCATACTGTTCAACATTCGCGTTTACCTGCGACACCCAGAAAGGGTTTTTATTCCGAATGAGGATTGCGCACGTGCATGTGTGTCTGATTAAGCTCAGGTCCGTATACAGATGTTCCGGAAGATAACAGAACTAGACTGTGACTAACATGGGCTAGGATAACTGCAGCCCTGGAACAGTCTGATTACATATGCGCTGTGTGGACTACATAATTTGGTTACAACATTTGCATATGGCGGTTGCAGCTTCGGTTAGCACTAGTGCTCGATGGATTCTCTGTATAGAGGTGTGCGTCTCTTCTCCCTGCGCGATTTCCCGTCACCGATAACGTAATGCTCAGAATGTGAGCGAGTGGGGCGGACCATACAACTACATCAAGCAAAGTAGAATTGAGTACGCTCACAGTCCTAGTCCGGAAAATAGCCCGAGGCCCTGGATTTGCCCGCAGCCGTGACGCGATGTCAAGTTTGACGCGAAGACGCGGCTAATGGCGGCCCTTTGTCGCTCCTCGGATGTGTACGACCAGACGAACACTGCATCAAGACCACGCTTCCCAAACTTTACTATTTCATATTTACTTACTTTTCACTTAACACATGCTCAAAGTTACGTCCATATGTTACTGAACTCAGTCACATTGACTCATAACCGCGTCTTTCTTCGATTAATTAGTCGTAATTAATAAACCAACAAACCTATCACATCCATTTTTAATAGGCTTTTGAAAGATTTAAAAACAAAAAGATTGAGAGAAAAAAATTTGCAAATTAGTTATTAGGTTAAAGTCTTACAGTGGTCCATACGTACGTACGTTCAAATAAACTGATCACGAAATTTCGACTAGTAATCTTAGTACTAAGTAAAATGGATGTCAAATATAATTCATATCTTTATTGTCCTCTTTTTGGAAGCTTTTAGAACTTCTGCTCCTTCCCTATTCACTTCCAAGAGCTGATCGGTCGACTGTACATCGTCCCTGAGGCACCAAACTCCGACTTCCTAAGATACACTGTGCTCCGTTCTCAACGGGCGCGCTCAACGCAACCCTGTGTGTTCCGCCGCCGCCAACACCACCGTGGCCGCCCTGATGGATGACTGTAGCAAGACTCAAACTCCCCAACTCACCCCCGTTACATGCTGATCAATATGTGCAAAGGATGGGGCGATGTGTGAAAAGGCCGAGCTGATGACATATATGGACTTAAGGTTTCAACTTTAAATAGGATATAGGAAGTAGGAACGTTTCCAATATGCAGGTGAAAAAATCGAATATAAAAAGAGCCAAGAGCGTGAATATAGGATAGGGAGCATAAGCTGTGATCAATCGCTACCGTGACACAAATAATCAAAATACAAAATTACATATGAGACTGGTGAATGCAATGTATCAGAATCGATACAATCAGTTTTTTTGCTTAATATGGGCTTTAACGTGAGTTAACGTATCGGACTATTGATTGGAAAGTTTTTCCACTTTCCTATGCTTCAAATGTTTTTCAAACTGGCTATATTGTAACAATCCAATATCACTCCCCCAATGTTTATTTTTAACATGGCTGCGTCATCTCCCCTATCGTCCACTTTTCATTGTTTCTCTCCTGTCTCTTCAGCCCTCGCAGCATCTACAGTGGTCCAGCACCATAAAGAGCCGGAAGTGACCGACGGACAGGGCGTGGTCTCATTGATCCAGCCTTCTACCCTGGTTTTGCTAAATCTCATTTGATTCCAGAGTCCAGTATACATCAACATGAAAATAGGAAATGGATCTTTTGTGGATGATCGACGAGCAAAAGTGCTACAATTCTCAATTCGAGAGTCCACATCAATTTACTTAAGGTATCAGAATATGATGAGTTGTATCTCCTTACTGGATATTTATGAGCTTGCTTGAACCGGAGACATACAAGCAATAAAAATGAGGTGCATTACGACGAACCTTGTTTTGACCGCTCAGTGATTTCACATTATACGGCCAATTCTCTTTGGCGTCTAATCTAGATGTAACATTACAATGTATCCAACCTTATGCTAAACAATATATGATCAAATTAAACTGAACCTGGCATTACATGTCCATTCGCGCTTTCTACCTAATTAGACGTCCGTGCAATTCGTTATTCTTCGACCAGTTAAAATACCTAATGTGTTCTCAACAACCAACAACATTGAACCAGTTTCTTGTCAATTTATCAATTAATAAAATTGTTACATCAATGGTTTGCACGGGCCAGAGTTGTCAAGCCTCACTATTTTCAAGTCAATTCGTTCAAGCCTGTAAAAATTGAAAAGTCTGTCTGGTTCACCTAAATTTTGCAGTCAATCCAGAACAGCCCCTATAAAATCCGGTCCAATTTGATCTGGTTCAACCAGGACCATAGAACCTGTAGGCACCTATACGACCTTATACTCGAAAAAACAAAAATTATTTTTCGACATTCTTATTATACACCTTTCCGAAAGAAGCAAATTAATATTTGCCCGCTTTCTATTTTTTTATTCCTCAACAACCCACGCAAGCTCGTCGCGGCGCATGAATATTCCAGATTGCACAAACCTAGAACAATTCTTGCTCATCAGCTTTTAGAAGCCTGCTATCATTGAAAGACTCTCTCAGGTTGACCCAACTCTTGCACTACAAAAATCAAGGTCTGATCTAACCTGACCCTTGGAATTGTAAAATCTAGTCCAAGTCGATCTGTTTCAACCAAGACCATATAACTTTGAGGCCCATCTATAGGTACCTTTACATCCTTATACTCCAATAAACTACAACTATTTGTCGATATTCTTATGTTGAACAGTTTTTCGGAAGAGGCGGATTCAGACTTATCTATAATTTTTTATTCCTCACTTACGACACACGCAAACTTGCCGCATAAAAATTTCAAATCGCATCTATCCATTATCGAATAAGAGCCTGTTTACTTCTGCCCATCAACTTTTGAAAGACTGTTATCATTGAAAGACCTTTTCGGTTCGGCCCAACTCTTGCAGTTAAAAAACTAAGGCTGGAGTCAGGCCAGTTGACCTCGATTTCGTTCAACCAGGGCCATAGAACTTTGAGGTACAGTTCTAGGTACTTACACGCCCTTGAACCTGAAACTACTGCTATGCCTGTGAGTTTAAATTTTTTTTCTTTACGACTCACGCAAGCCTTAAAATTGTAGACTGCACGAGCCCATAATCATAGTAGACCCATTCCTGCCCATCAGCTTTTGAAAGCCTGTAATCATTGAAAGACCTTTCCGTTTCGGCTCATCTCTTGCAGTAAAATACTAATGTCCGGTTGCACAGTCCTTGGATTATCTTAAGCCTATCTCAATCACTTTAGTAACAACCGTTTCAACAATCGTTACTTAGGTAAATGAGCTACGCTTAGGATAAAGTAAAGACTGTGCAATCAGGCCAAAGGTTCGGTCCAGTTCAGTCCTTAGGAGTTTCAAGACCTGATCCAACTCGACCTAGTTCTATTAGGGCCATAGAACTTTAAGGCCCAGTTCTAGGTACCTATACGTCCTCATACTCCAACAAAATATAATTAGTTGTCCACATGCTTATATTAAACAGCTTTCCAGAAGAGGTTAATTCAGATTTGTCTATAAATTTCTATTTTTTTCTTCTTTTACGGCACACGTAAGCCCATCGCATGAATATTCAAACCACACCTGCTCATGATCAAATTAGAGTTTGTCCACTCCTGCCCATTAGCTTTCGAAAGCCTGTTATCATTGAAAGACACTTCCAGTTGGGCCCAACACTTGCAGTTAAAAAACTAAGACCTGCTACAGCCCAGTCCACCTCGATTTTGTTCAACCAGAATCATAGAACTTTGAGGCCCAGTTCTAAGTACCTATACGTCCTTATACTTAAAAACTGCAATAATATATCAAAATTCTTATATCGGAAAGCTTTCTGAAAGAGATAAATACAGTTATGTCCGTAAGTTCACTCCTGCTCATCAGCTATCAAAAGCCTGTAATCATTGAAAAACCCTTCTGGTTCGATCCAATTGTTGCAGTAAAATACCAATCCTGGCCCTTAGAACTTTAAAACCTGGCCCAAATCGACCTGTTTCAACCAGGACCATATAACTTTGAGGCCCATTCATAAGTATCTCTACATTCTTATACTCCTACAAAGTACAATTATTTTTCAACATTCTTATATTAAACAGCTTTCCAAAAGAGGCAAATTCAGACTTTTCCAAAAATTTAAATATTTTATTCTCCTCACGACCCATACAAGCCCGTCTCATGAAAATTCCAGACTGCACAAGCCCGTTCACTCGTGTCCATCAGCTTTTAAAAGCCTGTTATTATTGGAGAATTCTACCGACTCGGCCCAACTTTTGTAGTTGAAAAACTAAGGCCCGATCCAGGCCAATCCACCTCGATCTAGTTCAATCAGAGCCATAGAACTTAAAGCCTACTCCAACAAACTAAAATTATTTGTCTGCATTCTTATAGTCTAAGAACCTACCGCGTGATAACTACGTTCACCTGTTTTTTAATTGAAATACAACTTTTATCAATAATTATTGATGAAGGAATACGGTTTTGCCAGGTTGCTTATCAAAATATAGCCGCAAGTGATTTTTATTGCATTTTATTCAATTCATTTATTTTCAACAACTACCTTCATTTGTCTTTTATGAATTATACGATTTATTTGAAGGAGAGATATATGAAAGATATAGAAAGTTTAGGTTGTCGCCTCTCACTTGGCCGCATCCTCTTGTCAGCCAGGTGTAAACAGGTACAATAACGTTGAATTTATACGTTCACAGTTTCTACGCCTATATGAAATCGCCTGCAAATAGAGGTTGCCAACTGTCTAAGATATATTTTATGTATCTGCGGGCACTTCTACATAGGCAGCCATGTACCCACCCAAGCCCGTCGCATACAATGTCCAGACCATACGTGACCATGACCAAAGTAGAGCCCACCCACTTCTTCCCAACGGTTTTTAAAACCCATCTTCAATAAAAAATTATTGGCTTGTACTAAAATTTGCAGTAGCACATTATTAATCAGATCAGATATTTTGAGCGGCTATGGGTGGCAAATAGGGAAGGTTGGAGACAATTGAATCTATCAGAACAGAGTATTTAGGCTATCATAATCACTAGAGTGGTCAGTTCACTCTAGTGACCAATAGTCAAGGAGCCGAACTTACGGCCAAATTTTATATGACTCGATCGGGTATTAAGTGGTCAATAGAATACCAAACTTTATAAATGCAGGGTCCTGACCTAAATATCGAAAAAGAGGCCAATTCTGGTCAAGTTTTTCGATGCAACTTCCTTGATAGAACTTACTATTGAAACTAGTAACAATCGATAGCAAAGGTCAATTACTTCAAGAAAAAACCAGGGTACCACTCCCTGTCCTGTCCAGGCAGGCGGAAGCCATCCTTAAGTGTATCCTATTTTTGTATTAAACTTCCCTGATCGAGCATATGATAATTATTTTTCCCTTATTGAAGCTCAAACTTTGATGACTACAAAAAAAAAACAAGGTACCGCCTCTCCACCTGTTCAGGAGGACGGCAGCCACACTTAAAGTTATTCGATTTTCAGGTCCCAATTCCGAACGCAGCTGTACTTCTCTCATCAAATGTACGATTATGTTTTGTAATTGTACCTTGAGCTTTCCTGAACACTGAAATACCGAAGTGCTGCCTCTCATCTTGTCCAGGAGGGCGACAGCCACTCTTTGAGTCTATCTGATTTTCAAGTCTTAAATTCGAACGCAGCTGTACTTCTCTTATCAAATGTACGATTATTTTCTATAAATTGTAACTCGGGCCTTCCTGAACACATAAAAATTGAAGTGCTGTCTCTCACCCAGTCTGGGAGGACGGCAGTCACCCCTAAGTGTAATGCATTTTCGTACTTTACTCATTGAACTTACGATTTTTAGAAATTTGGAGCTTAAATACGATGGAAGGAGTACAACTGCGTTCGAAATTGGGACTTGAAAATCGAATAATTATAAGTGTGGCTGCCGCCCTCTCGTACATGTTGAGACAGTCTCTTGACTGAATGTGAGAGCGATTATCCGAATTAGTTAATCTTGGAGACTGAACAAGTTTTTATTAATTGGATAATTGACTAGATCTTTCAAACTCACTTTTCAATTGTTAGTAATGAAAATTTCATTGTATATTCTAGTTCAACGATATGGATTAGATAAAAGTTTAATTTAAATTAGAGTTTTCGGCTTTGCCTGCACACCCTTTGATAAATCAAATTTCACCTGTGCTCAAATGTCCATTCATTCCCACGTGCTGACCAGTGTCCGGTGACCACATGTCATACAACTCGCGCCCTCTCCACCTAATTAAACACTCGTCCAGCCCGTTGTCCTGCGACCGGCTAGTTCATAAATCACTTCCATCCTGTTGGATACGCACGCGTGTTGGACAAGCTTTTGGATATCACGGGACCGGTTTACTGCCGATTATTAATACTTAATATACGGGTTGTTTACATGATGGTTACGTTGTTATGGATTAGTTGTCCGTAAGATGTTTAACAGGATGAATTGGATATATAATTAAGTTTTCATTGCAATCATATGCAGGTCATTGGAGGACTCGTAACTACTCTGACAAAATTTTGATGTCAGTATTTCACGTTCTACTGAATAAATATCTAACGTGTTTCAAGAAGAGGAGAAAATCTAATGTATTTGTCATGGGATTCGAAATATATTTCCACCTTGAATTATTTGTACAGCATCAAAGAGTGTTTCTTTCTCAGTGGGTCACGTAGGAACCCAATTGCATACAAATCACAAATCACTATCCTGATCGTGCATATTTTCTACGTAACCCTTTCTTTATAGTTCAAAGCGTTAGCGTATTCAAATAGAAAGATCTTCGTGTGAAAAAAATATTCACAGGAAGACGATAACAAAACATCTACACGTTAAGAAGTATTGAATATGTATCGACTACTTATACCTGTCGATCAACGACTCAACGTTCGAAGGGTTAGTATTTCGATCTTCTCAGCTGCTGTGCTGCCCATGCATATGTATTTTTATGCTAAGAGGGGTTTCACGAAGGTATTTCGCAACGAAGGGTTGAATAATTTTGCACGTAGGGGCGTAAGTCTACCGTATGATTAAATTTCTGCTCCAATATTGGATTGTATTTCCTGATTATAAGTTGTTTATTGATTGCTGATAGCGGAGGAAATAGTAACGTTACACTTTCATCGCAGATCCTATTAAATTCTTGTTAATTGATTTTCAACTCTGTTGAGCCTCAATTCAAATAATTAGGGATTTTAAATTGTTTTCAAAGGGGAGAAATTCAAGAAGATATATCGGTACTCCTATTTTAAAAAAATTGTGATTGAAAACTGTTTCGCTTGAATGCTGGCTTATCTATATAACTACCCTCATTTTCAATTCTTTCCTTTTACAAGAATCATCGACAGCCTTCAACCAAAACCTTTTATCATTATGATATAAGACAATGAAGACCATCATCTAATTTAGTCAAATGATGTCCTAACGTTTTAATACAATCAGAATGATAAGATGTGTCCAGGTCTGCAAAATAAACGTTCGTCTCAGATTCGATCTTTCCATTTGAAGTGAATCTTCGTCTTGGACGCATCTGTACTCCTCCACGAAGCCTCAGTTACTTATACTCCAAATTCACTAGTAAAATAAAGCTTTGCCAGTGGCACTAAACCAGTGGTTTTGTAGTCAACTAGCCGTGCTTCGCACCAAAATGAGAGCCCGCTCTGACCAAATTCAATGTATGGAATCTCGCGTAACTTGAAACAGTGGTTTTACTTTCAATCGGTGGTACTTCACACATCAGGAACAAACAGGTGGGCTTCGCCCGCTCTGGCCAAAGTTAATATGTGGAACCTCGCGTAACTTTAAGCACTGGTTTTGTTTTCAACTGGCGGTGCTTTGCACCAAAATGAACGGAGGAGCTCAACGTGTGAAATCTAGCGTGCGCTAAATATCTCCTGTTGGGTCAAAAAAAGTAAAAGTGGCGGAATTCGGACGTGCCATTCGTGTCACTAGCCATATCTTCAAGTTGGGGATGAAATAAAATCTCGGGGAGTCAAATTTGGCGAATACGAGGTATGTGAAAGCACTTGAAATTAAAGTTCCTCGAGCTTTATGTACATCTTTTTTGTCAGATAGAAATGTTTAAATTAGTTTGCATCATTCAGTTTATGCAGTAATGAAGAGCAGTAGACTCCTCCATTGATAGCTCTGCCTTTTTTCAAGTACACCAAAAGAGTCCTAGGAGACCGTTGCCATGATTTTTTCGGGAGATGGAATTGTTTTGGCTTTTTAGGCGCTATTTTCTCTGCTCCAATTCAATGTTTAAACTGTTTTTTTGTCTCTGATGTGTAGTGATAAGTCCAAGATTCATCTACAGTGATGAAATATCAAAAAAACTCAGAAGGATTCCTTTACATAAGTCTAGACCCTCTTGATCAAACGAATGCATTTTTGATCAACTGTTAATAGATGCGGCATCAGGTGAAATGTGGTAGACGCGGTCTATGAGAAGTTTACAGCCTCAGCAATTTATCAAACCTTCAGTCGACGATTTTCTAATACGGCATTGTGGATTTTTCTGACGATATCGTCGATTACTGCAGTTTTTGTACGTCAAGTACGTTCATCATCTTGGATTGACGTACAGCCACGTTAAAATTCAGTCGCCCACTTTTCAACCTCTGAAATTGAAGAAGCAGGTTCTTTTAACTGGAACTTGACTTATTTTTATATCTATTGGTCTTAAACCATTCGAAACGAAGTACTTATAGTCCAAGAGCCCGCTCAGAAATTCTATCTTGAATCGTTAGACGATTCTTACGTATTGTAAACGATTCGTCCTAGAAACATTACTCGTAAAAGTCAACGGTGTCATTTTTATTCTGCCAGAAGCAATTAATATTAATTATTTATTATAGGAATTGAACACACAAACAACCGTTTTATAGACACTTGAAAATTACACTGAAATGTATATTTTTATGGGTAAAACAAGAAAAACTCACAGTGATGAATCCCACTTTGCCACAGCCCCCGGCAATGTGGTTTCAAAGGGGTTGGAAATATCTAACAGAAGAAAAAGTCCTATACAAAAATTTTAGCCAGAGACCTGAACCAACGGTACCGACTCTCATGTTGCCAGAAGTCCTTGGCACCGTGGAACAAATCGGCGCTCACGCGGGTCTATTTTTCCATGGCATATAGAGGTTTCTTGAGGCGAAGGTGACGATACGTTTCGTAACGCCGTCATGATATTTCGGACCGAGTGTCTACGGAAGGTCTTAGAAATCTGGTTTCGGGAAAACTTCACCGCGCAAATGCATAAAAGGTCGATTCACATACGAAATGTCAACGAAACGTTGCGGCACGAAAACGTCACATCAAATTGGCCAGATATTCACATTAGATCGTCACGTTACCGTCCAGTGTTACATGTGACGGCGAGCAGAAATGTGAAAATTGTCGAATGTATATTTTTTCAAAATGCCAATGTTTAATCCAAAAGAAGCCGATCTGACGGTGCCAAGGACTTCTGGCAACATGAGAGTGGTTCTTTGAATTTTGTAGGTCTCTAGCTATAACTTTTGTTAGGATTTTTTCATCTAATAGAAATAGGTACCTAATTAATATTTCCAACTCCTTTAAAGCCACGGTGCCGTGAGCTTAGACAAAGATGGGACTCGATACTGTGAGTATTTCTTATTTAACCTATAAAAATACACGTCCCAGTGTAATTTTCTAGTGTCTAAGATAAAAAGGTTGTTTGGGTGTTCAAATTCCATAATGAATAATTAATATTAGGTAATTGTTTCTGGCAGAATTGAAAATGACACCGTTGACTTTTAGAGGTAATGATTTTACGTTGAATCGTTGAAAATAAGTAGGAATCGTCTAACGATTTAAGATAGCATTTCTGAGCGGGCTCTTGGTCAATTAATCACAGCACGAATTTGCCGTCCATTCCATGAGACAGACAAAAATCGTTCGCTTATCGTCACTGCTACAACAAATTCAACTGAACACATAAGTCTGAAACTTTGCATAACGCAATCTGAAGGTTTTTACTTTTTTTATCCTCGTACAAATGTCAAAAATTGACATCGAGATGAATGAACTGCCTTGACTGCCTTTAACAATTACGATATTAAATGCTCCCTCCTAATGTCTGTTAGGTGGTACATGTGTTGCAAGTCTCTAAAATGACATCTAAGCAGAAAATTTAGCAGAAAATGCAGAGTGGAGACACATGAACTTGAATTCCTGTAAATCGATGATTATATTTCATCACTTATAAGTTGGACAAAGTTCAAGTATCATCTGCATTCAGATGAAAACTGCTTTTGAAATTTAGCCGATGGATCATTGAACTTGAAACTTCCATTAATATTTTTACTGCTCTATTTATCGTTATTACAATTATTGATCTTTTGACTGAAAATTTATTGAGATTGGAGGTGCTCCTCAAATTTATAGATGAGATACAAAGACTTTTCAACAATATGACGTCAGAAACAGTTAGAAATGTTGTGTTCAAACCGGCGAATATATACTACTTGTGTCCTATCCATGAATGCAAATTCACAGACAGAGATATTGTTCGATTTTGTTGAATGAATTCTTTCTCAGGCAACAAAACGAACACGAATAAGAGAATGCATGTAAGAAAACGCGGTGAAGGAAATAAAACTATTTCTGCAAATCCACCATGTTCGCGAGAGAGCAAATTCCTCTATTGATTTCAAAATGGGGCTGAATTCATGGTTTAAACGACCCTGAGGAGGACCAGTGGGCTAAGGGGTGTATGCGGGGGTGCTTTCCGGACGCGAGCGTGAGCGTGTGCGCACACACGTGCGCCATCCCGGGGACCGAACGAGCCCGGAATAATAACAATCCGGGGGAGAGAAATAACATCGAAAGACCAGGGACGGCGAACACTTATTTCCAACTTTCCATATACACCATACCAAGAAATTAAACCAATAAAAACCCACTCAAGTCTCGAAAGCGCGAAACTTTGTTATTTGTTTGAACTAACGGGTGTTCAAACTGAAACGCAAAATTCAATTTCTAAACTCAATGAAATTTTCATTTTTTGAAACTCACACATTGTAAATATTTCATAAACTGATTATAGGAGTTTTCTGATCGCTCCATGTTCTCTAAGCTCTATATTCTCAAAATTTCCAAAACTCTCTATATTCTCTATACTCTCTATATTCTCCAAACACTCTACTCTTTTTATTTATTAAACTCTCTATACTGTCTAGATTGTAAGGTAGTGGTAGTGGATAATAGGGTATTGGGTGGTATACCATGGAGTAAGGCACGCTTCTCAGTAACAGTACTTCAATAGACAATCACCTCAAATATACTTTAAACTTTTTTCACTATAAAGGTGATGCATTAGTTCATTACTGAAAGTGCAAAAATGTTGAATTCGGTCCTGGCCAGAATAACATTGCCACGATGTCCCTGTCCGCCCGGACCCGAGGGACAAAGAATTGAAATCAGAAATGGCAGAATCGCGAATGAAATACGAATATTACGTATTCCGGGCATTGGGGAGTCATCCGGGATATGCCGTTCTTACTGCCACTTTTAACCCAAGCGATATTGAAAAACGGACGAACTTCTTACGACCGACAGAACTAGGGTCTCACAGAATGTTACCAAAAATGGATCTTCCGATTTTAATACAAGTAGGTAATATAACTCCCTTTCTCCAGAAATTGAATTAAAAATTTAGTACATAACATGAGCGACTATAGCTCGTTGATCAATTTCAGCATGACCTAGTCTTCTATACATACATAGTGTAGTACAAATTTATCTTTGTAGACAATCTGCTATATTATCTTGCTCCTTTGAAAGGTAAGAGAATTTCCTTAAATTTCGCTCATCAAAGTCCAAAGCGCCTAACAAACAGAAAATTATCATTAAATATGAAATTATGTTGATTCATTCAGTCATTTAATGCTGATTTAGCTATCCAAGCTGTCAAGTTCTGTTTTCTGCTTCAAGTATTTCACGTAAACGTCGACTTTCAGTGAAAAAGATTCAATTTTAATTAATGAGAACATGAAGGTATCTGTTGGGTTTTAATGAATAAATAAAGCAGCATTATCGGATGAATGTACACAAGGTAAAGCTTGAATAAAATATTATAGGGAAACCGCTAATGATTGCTACACTGCACGGGTGTTATACCGTGTATAATCCATCTTACTGTATGAATAGGACGAGTTTTTAATCCTGTCATTGTGTTACGTGGACCAGACGAGTACTTGACAGCATTATTCGATGGGTTCATTGGAGGGAAGATGTTATCGGTGAAACAGAATAGTTTTCACAAACTTTCAGCGAAGTTTGAAAATACCGACCGACACGAAACAGAAGTGACGTCATATCAGAATAGGCAAATTGATGTTGTCACGTATACCTATACTCTCGTAGGAAAGCCTTTATAAACGTATTGATACAGACTGCGCGCAAGCGCTCTGTTAGAGAATAAATTTCATTCGTATGCCTTACA
The DNA here is from genome assembly GCA_963989225.1 of Dromius quadrimaculatus. NCBI lineage: Eukaryota > Metazoa > Arthropoda > Insecta > Coleoptera > Carabidae > Dromius > Dromius quadrimaculatus. Next base: position 13,314,957 of record OZ022327.1, on the reverse strand, counting down.
GTAAACATTTACCACCTTGTTTTTTTTGCAACGCACAGTGAACTCTCAACTTATAAAAAAAGCAAGCTCATATAAGTTCTTAATATTCATATTGAACCGTGTCACAACAACGATACATTTTCCATTTTAATAACACGTGGTTCCGGCACGATTTACATTTAATTTTATTTCTCCTAAGCAAGTTAATATACAGCAATGAAAAATACGTACTTTTGTAGAAAATTGAACGCTCTACAAGAAAACTGTACTATAATTCTCCGATGAATTCACTGGTTCAAAAGTTATTCAAGGTTAAAGTTGAGCTTACAGTAATTTTTTGGATTTTTTTCACTTTGATAGCAAAATTATCATTATTTATATAAAAGTATATTATTTATTGTGAAAAATACCTAATTTCAATTGTATTATAAGTAAAATTATTGTAGAAAACTCAGATAATTGAAAAATAATTTTTGCAGTTTATCGAAAAAAATGTGGAAGATTGTATAATTTTTTTAAAACATATTGATCATTGGAACTATCTGACCATGCACTATCGTCTAATTGAAGAAGGTTTGTATCAATACTAAATCTTTCAGAAAATTCACTTCTATATAAATAACGATAATATCGCAGTAGAGGAAAGAATCTAAAAATTACTATAAGTTCAATTTTAACCTTGAATAACTTTTAAATCAGTGAATTTATCGAAAAATCATATGAGAGCTTTTTTGTAGAGCATTCAATTTCCTACAAAAATTAGTATCTCTTATTGCTGTATATCAACTTGTTCAAGAGAAAAAAAAAAATGTAAAACGTGCCGAAACCCCATATTATTTGAATGGGAAATGTGTCGTCTTTGTGGAACGATTTAATATGAATATTAAGGGCATATATTTTTTTTCACGTAATAACATAAAAATTCAGGGATCGTTGCAAAAAAAAAAACAAGTTAGTAAATATCGGACAGCCTAATGTGTATGAACGTAATATTTCAGTTTTTCAAATAATAGTAAATCTGAAGTGGTTTACAACTTTACAAGGCATTTACTCTATTAGTGATTATATTAGAAAATCGGAGAAATTTTGTAATCTTTTGTATAGTACCTACATGCCGTACTACCGCGCCATCCTCTAATTTTAATGATACAAGTATTAAATTTTAATAGAGCTTTTTGAAAACAAGAAGTTTTCGTCTAGATAATAATTCCATTTTTTATTCTGTTTGAATAAATATTATAACCTAAAACCTTTAAAAAATGTCGTGTGTCGCAGTCTGCTGGTCTGTACGTATGGACCTACATTACTGGTCGCTAATTTTGACCAATTTCAGTGATTCTTTCATTTATCGATTTTTTTACTATCAGTGTAGGATCCTATTGATTTTTATAATAATTAGATTCTGTTTCTTTGATTTGTACTGCACACCTTGCACGGCGGTGTGTCATAATATCGACTAGCGCGCTGCCTCGAGATTTGGCGGCAGGTTATATTTTATAATAAATTTTTAATATATCATTTTGGTTTTTGTAAAGGTAAAAACTTCCTCCTTTAATTTCGCTTTTGACAGATGACTTGTATTTCTGTCTGTTTGTATGGTATGGACCATCGTTACATAGCATAGTTCATAGTCATTTTATAAAATTCCACTTCACCTTCTCAGTAAATTATGACCGAAGAGTCATTCAATTCTTAATTTGATTCAAAAAGTTTTTGAAAAAGTTGAAGCTCCGCATAAAGATATTGCAAAAGTTATAAAGCAATTTATTGAAAAAAGAGAGGGTTTTGTCTTCTGCAAATATCTTAAAAATTATTGCAGATATCAAAAATCGGTAAAATTATTCTTGAAGAGCAGGAAATTTCCAAAAAAGAAGTCCCATCTCACGAAACTTTACCACCAATATTTATAATTTTAATTTTAAGATAAAACTAGGACGGATGAAGTCGCTCCAACGCGCGTTGGCGGCGCTCAGTAAAACGTAATATATTTTTTTTAACTTTTAAATGTGGATATAATGAAAGAAATCAAATCAGGTTCTATCCAATTTATCATAAACAATAGCAAATTTGTGAATATATAATTAATTTTTAATAGAGAGCAAAAAACACATTAGTATTTTTTCGAATCTTAAATAGTTTATAAGTCTTTTAATCTATACAATGATGAAGAAATGCTAAAAAAGGCAAGATTAAAGACACGCAAGTATTTAAAATTTTATAAAAGATAAGAATGTGATTATACGGCTTAAAAAACGGCACATAAATATTTTTATTAGTGTTCAGATTATTAGAAAGAAAAGATATAGCGTAAAAGTTCAGTCGCTCATAAACAAATTGTTTATTAGGTAAACACATGAAAAATCTAAAAAAAAAACTGGTTTCTTGATATTAACATTCAGCGGCTGGAAAACACTTTTTAAGAAAATTTTTTCCTCAAAGATCTCTATTTTTATCAGGGACTATATTTCCAAAAAGATAATATGGGATATCACTTGAATAATGAATTTGTCTATAACAATTATTTGAACAAATGAAATAAAAAATGTAAAAAAAAACAAACTATTTTCATGTAGTATACATATAACAATGAAAAAATGAAATGATTGGGATCCAAAGAATGTAAAAAATATCAGATATTCAGTTTCCAAATTATCAGAGATAGTAAGTAAAAATCCAACTTGTAAAATGACCTTAATTAACAATTGCATAAATAATTGAAAAATTGCGGGAAAAAATGTTTTCCTACGATTTTTGGTCCTTTATGTATCCTAATAGTACCTGAATATTATTCTTTCCCAATATTCACATTTAAAAGTTGAAAAAATATTATGTCGTTTTATTGAGCGATCTGCCAAGCACGTTGGAGCGACTTCACCTAATTGTAGTCTTATTTTCACCTGCAAATTAAAATTATAAATATTGGTGATGGAGTTCCGTGAGGTAGAAATTTTTTATAGGAAATTTTCTGCTCTTTAAGATTCTCTTGACCGATTTTTGATATTTGCAATAGTTTTTGAGATATTTGCAAAAAACAAAACACTCTCTTTATTTCTTAATAAATTCTTCAACTTCTTCAAAAATTTTCTAGATGAAATTACGAATCGAATTTGCTAAGAAGGTGAAGTGGAATTTCACAAAACGATACATGTGAACAGTGAACTAGACTAACAGGCTGCAATATCAAATCAATTTTAGTGATTTGCTTAGCTATTAATTGTTTTGAAATTAGAGCTAAGCCCTATGTATTTTTGTGATGATTTGTTTGTTCGTTTGATTCTTATGAATAACTGATTGATTGCTCGTTAGTTGACTAATAATAAATTATTGCTAGATTAATAATAAATTAGCAAAAATAAAGAATTTAGTGAATCCCGATGAAGGAAAACAAATATATTCCAGCATTTCAATTCCTAATTTTGTGCTCTACTTAGCTGGTCGATTGCTTTAACGTAGCTTGGGGTAAAAGACTCAATCCGTGAACTAATACCTTAACAGAAGCGTCTTTTTCAAAGGGATGTTATGAAGGAACAGAGTTTTGGTTTAAAATACAAAGTACAAACTAAACCTTTCTGTTTATTTCGTCAAGCATTACCTGCTGTGAAGTAAATGCCATCATGTGCTATTCTTCGGATTGATGCTGTGCTACCAAGTATCGTACCTCGGTAACTTGACTTTGAGATTCACACAATAGCATCTGTACACAAAGTCGGGATGTCGATACCTATATTTATGTATTTAGTTTTATAAAGTCTATTCAAACTGACAGTATTATACCTACTTATAAATTGTGAGGTGTTTTTGCTGATTCTGAATTTAGGGACATTTATTTCGCAACTTTTAACTTCATAAAACATTTGTGGTTAATAAAAGTAACTTTTATTAGTTCATTGACTCAAATAAGTAATTTTTGCTGTTTTAGTTTTATTTTGAATGATATGACGAGGTAGCAAACATAGGAAAAGCAAAAGGGCGGTTGTAGAGGATACAGACCCGGGCAGTGAAGTAATAAGGAAATTGCTCGGTGATTTGAGTCTACACTAGCGGTTATAGGCTTCGCCCTCGGTGATTTCCTGGTGCACAACGTAATTATCAGTCTCGTTACGGCACCTGGTGTAGAAACAGAAGTTGTGGGGAGACGGATAGAAGCGTCGAGACGCTACTACGCCCACTTAGTTTAACTTCGAGTACTAATAGAATCAGCTTTTTCTCATATTTGAAGGGGTGACGATTCGAACTCCAGGAACTTATTTGTAAAATCGAACAAAGAAATTAGATTCAATTCCGAAAACTGTTTTTTTTCATTTCTATATGCAAAACTAAAAAACAGCATTCATAGAAAGGAATTTCTTCCTGGAAAAATAAATTTTGAAGACGTCTCTGTGTAATATGCATGCTATACATCTCATTATGCTTTATCTGAGAACGACTAGAGAACACTTTGTATCCTGGTTCAATTTATGGACACCAAGAGGACGAAAATTGGGCCGAAGACTGTCGGTAATGTATTTTCGAACGAAATACCACGATTTCATAAAATCGATTTTTAAATTATATTTTTCTTCCGACAGCCTTCGGCATTATCTTGCTTTATAAATATTCAAGAAAAAGGCGAACAAGCGGATTATATTCAAGATCAATATTATTTATCAGGAGATATATTCCCACTCCTACATGTTTTACACAAAATTCCAACTAGATTACGATTTTCTAGATCTTGAACGATTTTATCTTGTAGCTTGATACCACTGCATGACGAAATTATGTCTTTTACTATCGATGTTTTCAATAAAAAAGCAGAAAATAAATTATTCAGAAAAATTACTTTGTATAGTACTTTAAAATCTGGTCTGGGGATTCCGAAAGTTGCAGCGTTATTTTATGATGGAATTATTGAGGTTTGAAAATAGTTCTTTTGGTTTTATTAAGGTTATTAGCCCAGTAACCCGAAAGTTATAAGCTCTGTTCAATGAATATTTTGTCATTGCAGTGCAGGGCAGTGTAGTTCTGCATGGTGTACACCAGTTCTACATTGTGAAAGAACAGATTAGTGTGCAATAGTGCAGTAAATTTGAACTGAGAGAATTAACCTCAATCTGTAATATTTAAAATGATCAAAATACTTGCTCTGTTGATTGATTCATCATAATCAGATGATTTATTTACTTTGAGCAGTGATAATGAGGCTGAGAATTTGGAAATATACCTAAAACGGCGAAAAAGGAACTGCATAAAAAAATAATTTTAAGAAGTAATCCCGGCATATATGGATAAGGAATTTATCAGACACTTCAGGATAAATCGCCAATTAAATATCAATATTATTTATTTTTGCTAGCCCTGTTTACTAAACTGATAGGAATGAATTTAACGTTTGTCTGCCCCACCTCCTGAGTCAGTTCAGAAAAGTGTGCACTAGTACTCAAATTCATCTCAATGAACAGTCTGGCCAAATTGCACGTTTTTCATAAAACGTCTTAAGCTCGCCGCACACGATGCAATTTTTCATGCAATTTTGTTCACTTGGCGCCGCACTGGGTGCCACGCTTGCTCCGATGCAAGAAATTTGGTGCGATGCGGGGTACTAGACTTACCACGAGACTTGTTTTTCAAGATAGGTTCGGTGCTATTTTTCGCACTTGCTGCGCCACTGACTGCTGCCCACAGCCAATCAAAGCAGACGAAGAAATCACGTGATTACATCACTGAGTTGTATGTCGCATCAGAATGCTGTGCCTCATTAGTACACTGTGTTTTGTGGTGTTTAAAGATACAAATAAGTAAAAATTATGGTTAGTGGGAATTAGGTAACGTTTACGTTCCCTAGTTCAGGGTGAATACCAAAAAATTAAATGAAAATTCCCTGACTTCCAGGTTTTCCAGGTTATTTTCAATAAAATTCCAGACAGTAAAAAACCAAAGTTTGATACAAGTTTCCATATAATCACAAACTAATGTTGCAATTCTGTGTGAACCCTATAAATCTGTGAATTAAAAACAAAATCGCAACGAACTTGATATCATGAACAAATTTACATCAATCGACAAAAGTAAATGTATTTTAATAAATTATTTTTTCATGAATTTATAGATCTGGAAGACTTATAGATTTGCACAGATGGCCCTAGTATCTTAAAGAGTGAAAATATACTTTTAAGAGTAATAATGCATAAATATCGTATGATGTATTTTTTCCAGACAAATATCGGAAATTCCCTGACGATTCCATGACATTTCCAGTTTATCTAAATTCCCTGACATTTCCAGGTTTTTCACGTTTGGTATACACTCTATTAGCTCGTCAAACAAAATGTTGAAAACTTTGCGGCCTTGATTCCTTCTTAAAAGTCACTCTCTTGACCAAAGTTTTTTCTTCTTTTTTTTCTGTCTCGTAATTCGCAAGCTATAACTGCAGCAAATGCTCCTGCTCTCCTCTGACGATTAGTTTCGGCAACATCCATACTTGTAATGTGAAAATCTACCAAGTCTACGTTCTAGTGTTAGAATGAGTGGCGCAGCTTGCATCGTGTGATAAGAGAATAAGTGCCACACTAAGTGTACCTCAAAGTGGCCCAGTGCGCAAGAAAACTTGCTGCAAATTAAGTGAACAAAATTGCATGGAAAATTGCCTCGTGTGCGGCGGGCTTTAGTGTTAGAAAGTGTACACTTGGTCAACCTAGTGCATGTCATCGAACAGACATTCACTAACAATAACAAATAAGTGTCTTTTGACTTCAATATTTTTGGTGAGGAATCAACTTGAAAACAACGCATCTAACAGCTGCCTGCTGGAGTTCGGTGTTCATCCGACGCAGGCATGGCTCTATATACCTTCAGGTTTGAATTTTGAATTAACAGTCACGAATTCGAATGTTCGATGGTATATTTATGTCAATCTACTTTATTTTATTTTAAGCTTTGTTTATTCTTACATTTTTGTTGCTAATATCGGCTTAATTCTTATGTTTTTACTTACTTGTACAAAGTAAAAGTAAGTAGGTTTTATGAAACCGACAAAATTCACATTTAGATATTTTCATGGAAATATCCGTTTTGAGCATCCTTTAATCCATTTTGACTATTGATTGGCTTTAGTTGTTTTTTTTTTCCAATTTTGGACATAAATTCATAGCTGCTAGCCGTAGAATCCTGGAAATCAGTATTTAGGAATGTTCTAGCATAAGAATGATGACCTATTGTTCCCAAAGCAACCAACTGGGCCGAAAGCGCACTTTACTTGACAGGTTTTTAGAATTTTTTGGATAAATCCCAAAAGATTAGCCGTGTAAAGATGCGATTTTGTGTTTGATTATCGTATTATTATATGTAAAAAATAAAATTCAATGATGTACAAGTAAGTCACGTGACGTCAACGTCAGTTTTTTTAAATTCATAAATGAATATAATCCAGTTCTGATTTCTATCTTATCAATTGAGAATCTCATATCCTCATTTAGATTCTTAGTTTAACAACCAATGTGGCTCCTATTGAATTTCAACCTCTAGGCCCTGACTTAAATACGTCCCTGATTTAATTACAACCGGAGTCGTTCGTTTTCTAGTAAGACTGGCAGAAACATTTTCGTGCATTCTTGATCATTCAGATTGAAATATTAACAAAACTGCATGTTAGAATACTTTCTAAATATTGCTACGTATTCTATAAGAATTGATTTCTATAAATTACAGTTTTTTGAATATTTGTTTTGAGCAGTTTCGATAAAATGGGCATTTCCAGTAATTTTTCTTATTTACCTTGTATTAAAAACCACATTCTCAATAATTGGTTATTCTATTGACAGACTTCCAATATTTGACAAAAAATCTAATTTATAAGATACCCATAAACAACATATTGAAATTTCAGATTTTCATCTCTAAATTGCTCCAAACATTGAATAACCTTAAACAAAACGTAATTAAAATGAGGCGAAAGTAAGTACAAGTCCTGTCCCACTAAAGTTTTTTGAAGAAATTTTTAAACAACATAAAACTTTTGATTTTTACCTATTTGTACAAAGTACAAGTATTCTGAAACCAACAATATTCACATATCCGTTTTGAGCATCCCTGAATCCATTTTGACTATTTTCGGCTTGATGTCGGTACGTATGTGTGTATGAGTGTGCGTCCGTATCTCGCAAATCTCAAAACCAAAATTTCAGTAATTGTGATTATTGTAGCATCTTAATAGTTATCTTATATTTTATTACCAATCGGCTGAGCCGTAAGTGCATTTTATATAACAGACTTTTTTGAATGTTCCGCATAAATTCAGAACAATCACTCCTAGAATATCAAAATTCTATATTGAGCACTTCTGTAATATCTGATTATGCACCTCGTATTATGATTGCAATCATCTGTACCGGAAGTGCACTTTATTCAAAATAAGTTTTGAATTTCTCGCATAAATCCAAAACGGTTGAACGTAGTATGTTGGAATTCAATATTTGAGACGGTTTTTTTTATCAATATGCTCATATCCTATTTTCATTGAGATCGACTACGCCTGAAGTACACTTTACTCGATAGTCTTTTAGAATTTTTCGCATAAATTCGAAATGATCCGCCGTAGAGTATTGAAATTCAATATTTCAGTCTGCTGTGGCATCTGAATGGTTGCCTCCTATAGCATAAGAATGTTGACCTACTCTTTTCATAGCAATCGACTGGGCCGAAAGCAAACTTTACTTGACAGCTTTTTAGAATTTTTAGCGCATTTTTTGGAAAAAATGCGCTATTATATTCACTTTGGCTGTCTGGCTGGCTGACTAGCTGGCGTGACGCTGAGTTCTCAGCAACTATACTATTTACAGACTTGAAACTGGTACTAAATAAAAACTGCTGTTTCGTAGGTTTGCACAAATTGCTTTAATTCAAGCTCAGTGATTGTGGAGGATTAAATTATTCAATTACTTGTTTCAAGTGAAACAATGCCCATAGATATATATATGACATTAGGGATATGGTAACTAAAATTTATTAAAGTAGATAAAAATTTAGTTACAACTTGCGCCGCAGCTGTCACTATTATTATGTACAGTTGTCAAATCTGTCCGAGATTCATTCAATGACTTGTTTGACGCGAATTTGAAGCTTATTAGAATGAATTATTATTATTGGATGAAAATTTGTTTAATTGTGATGTATTTTTTTTTATATAGCTTTGATAAAGATCAAATTATCATTTCAAGGTACAGCACTTGACCTCCCGTCAGTCAATAAATAAACAATGAAAATTAAAAGGTATTTTTGAGTTTGTACATGCATAAATTATGTACCTATCAAATAGTCAACTTGAAACTAGTACTAAATGGAAGCTGTTGTTTCGTAAGTTTGCCCAAACTGCTCAATTTCAAGCTCAGTAATTGTGAGAGATGGTAATTTGCGAAATCTCTGAAGTAACAAGCATTCATGAGCTGACAAAAATGCACTTTCATCATCTAGATGATTCTTCAATTTTTTGGATAAGCCAAAATGATTGGTCATGGAGAGATGCGATTTTGTGATTGATTATCGTATTATTATATACAAAAAATATATAATGATGTACAAGTAAGTCACGTGATGCCCACGTCAGATTTTTATCTTTTACATTGGTCTAAATTTCGAATAACATTAAATTTTCTAGCTTATGAGAAATACGCTGGCTGTGCTTATTAGGAGAACATCAGCCACTTCAATGACATGACAGTTGATCAATTGAAATGTCGTGTAAGTTGAAAATTCTCTCTGGTAACCATTGGTTATATTGAATAGTCTGCCGGTAATCTATATAATAATATACGTGAAGAGAAAACATTTTACTTCTTTTTAAGCACAATGTGCGCACGAAGAAATGTGAGGTTTGGAGAAAGAGTGCAGAAAGTGAAAATGATATACAAGGTATCCCATTTTTATTTACCGCTGAAAACGGTATTATTCTTTGTTGGAATATCTCGGAAAATATACACCGAATGGAAAAATGTCTGACAGTTGATTCTCACTCCTCGAGGAGCAAGGGATGAGGAGATAACGTTGAAATCTTCAATGGGGCCACTATTTCTATTTCAGACTCGAATATAGTGTCGAATACAAAGTTAATTTTACCTGAAACCCCTGGGGATGGAAGATTAAATTAAATAACGTTCAAACTTGAAAACTGAGCGACCACCAGTAAATTTAAAATTTCAAAACGTATGTTTATTAATTATGAAAAATGGGAGAGCTAGAAAATCGTATCATATTAGTCGTCACAATTGAAATTGTCTCAATTTTAATAATTCAGAATCACAAAATGCTTTGTAACATGAATATATTTCCAATTTTGAATTCTTTGTATTTATACCGGAAGGGATGGTAAATACTGGTAATATTGGGCTTCCTATTATCTTGTAACCCATTGCAGTACACAAAACACTTCCGTTATAGATTTAGGTTAAATTTATTCTTGTTTCGTGCGCATCGCTACCGTATGTATCTCCTTTTCATCTGCTATTTGCTACACTGTTACAGAAAATTAATTATGGGCAGCTATTTATAGATCCTTAATCACGTACGTTGATTCTATAGGATAACAGTCCAGGAGCCAGGATTTGTTTTTTAACGTGATTAACACTCTTGTGTAACTCCGTGTGTAGGTTCAATTTGACGAGTCTACCGCGAAATTGAAACTGACACTTTCAGAACATCGTTATTTCAACAAAGTACAAACAGTGGAAAGCCCACTCAGAAACTCTGCATTTACAAAGATTTTCGGAATAAAAACGTGTTACGCAGGAGCTATGATCATGTTGAAAAACATATTAATAATTTCAAAGATACAGATAATAATTGTTACAGCTAATCCCGTACAGTTCAATGGATGTAGATAATTTTTTTCACTCGGACCATCCTTAATAACTGTGTTGCTCTTTTCACTTTTGATGATGGTTCTGGTGGGACCGAAACTGTAGGGTAAGAAGAAAAATTAAAATTATGTCTACAGATAATAATTTATTCAATATATTTTTGGCAGTGTAGCAATCCAGCATCACGTACAAGAATCTTGACACAGTTCGTTTGCTTCAATTTTTTTGTATTCGCGAAAATAAAAGATCGGTGTCATATTTTGGGGTGCAAAAGGGTTAGAGGCCAACAAAGAGAGACACCCTGAAGACAACCCCAGGGTGACGCGCATACATTATTTCTGGGGTGGGAATTTTTTTAAAAGGGTTACGTAAAAAACTCTATGCAAAAAAGGGTGCGGGTACCACGGTGCTTTTGTGGCATTGCTTTAAAGAATTCTAGACTCAATAGAAGAGGTTTTAAGGGTGATAATAATTACATTGGCAGTGTCGGTTTTTTAATATATTTGAATCCGGAGCTTTGTGGATTGTATGAATGCATAACTAGACTCTATTCAAAACGGTGTCAGTGTGTACAACGTTAATCAATGCGAAATTGATAGATGTCAGAGTTGTCTATTGACAATCCATACGGCGATTCCGTTTGTCTGTCTGTCACGCTTTTCATTTTTGATTTATTTCATATTAAAATTGAAGTCAGGCGACCGTGAAAATCACATTCGCATCGATAAGCAATAAATATGATGTTATGTCACGGAATACTCAGATTTTGTCTGCTTATAAATTGGATCTTATTTTTGATCTATCAAAAGATATGTGCACGAAAATTCACTATGGTCTACATGATTAGACATTTCTAGTTGCTATCAAAATATATCTCATTCCGATATCGAAAACTGCAGCAATTCTCATCAAGTTCTGGGATAAAGCCAAGTGAGAATCATAAAACATTTTCGGATTTAAAAAGATAAGTATCGGATACAATTCTGATCAATTCAGTATTGAAAATCACGCCTTGAATAACAGCTTTGAAAATTATTTGGCTGAGCAGGTTTTCCCACATTAAAATAGTATCCAAAGGAAGACAGAAAAAAAAACATATTCTCCTCTGAAATTCGCCACAATCATCTAAAGTATATTAATATTTACCCATTGGTGATTTTAATCTTCTAAGAATAATGTTGCTAAAAGATAAGTGAAACTAACCAAAACTTTCCACCCCAAATGCGTAATGTGCCCTCCTCCACATGCAATATTAATCCGGGGTAGAAGCCTAGAAGCCAATTCTGTTTTACGGCTGCCATTATCAATATCAGAAATTCCGATTCACTGACACTAGATCCTGAGGGACTGCATACTCCCAGACCCTCTATGTTATGTAAGTTACACCCCCAAAGCCCAGCGCCATCGGTGTATCGTTTCGGGCCATTTGACGCGTTAGTGCGAGGTGCGTTGAGTTGTTCTAACCCCTCGGAGAGTGTGCGATATGCGATGAAGATGAGGGTGTTGGAAGGGACAGGAGGACCATCCGCAGGACTGACATTACCGCCATGTTGACATTTACGGAAAAATTCCCTGAAAGAGAAAAAAAGAGAAACGTAAAATGACTGAAGCAGCAGTTATATACAAGGATTTTCACATAGATTTAATATTTTGAGGCCTAAATACTCAATAAATAAACAGACGTCAAAAATAAGCAAACCAAATCTCAGATTTTCCAGGAAACTAATTTCTAGAGAAACTTTTATAAAAGATAAGAACGAGTGACGCGCCATTCAAAGATATTTGGTATGTGAGTTCGTATCAGTTCGGTTTGGAAATGAACACATTCGTCACATCGTCACGAACTCATCTACCCTTTAAAATGTGTAATTGCATATAGTCAAGCTTATTTTATTTCATCTAGTGATTTACATGTGCTGTGTTGTGGAAATGTGCGCGAGAACGGTTCAAACACACACTGTAGCAGATATTCAATAACTTACACTTAATTACTAGTATTAAAGTTCATGATTCAAGTGTTCAGATTTCAACTTAAGCATCAAAAACTTCAAGTGATGGTCATTTGACCTTCAAGAACTAGGAATGCATATATGATGACAAATTAGTTGACTTCCAATTTGTCTTAAATGCATGAAAATAAAATTGTCTGTAGAAGATTAATGTGTAGTGAACCCACCCCAGTATTTCTCTTCGTAGGTTTATTTTGTTGGATCGTCCTGAAACTAGTTCGCAACTAAATTAAGTACGGAACTGAAGGAGAAGGCATCTGTGACCACACCCTGAGACGTAGCATTTGCTTGTGACGCGTTTTATTGCGTGGAGGCGAGACGTCGGGTGAAGTATGGCCACCGCGAGGGCAAACTTACCCTAATCCACCCCCAAGTCCCCGAACGCTCGCTGAACATGCGGACGAACCAAATGGAATTGGACTAAGGGAGGACCACGAATAACTTATCCAAGCTATAGATTTTCTTTATTACTGCAACTTCTATCTATAATGGTCTTGTAAGTATTACGAAGGGTGTATCACTCTTAGGCCCTCACGGATTTGAAGTACATACTCTTTAATCTGTCGGCTGAAGATAAACGAATCAACAAATAATTCATTATAATTGTAGAATAATTTTCCAATCCTGGTAATCAAATTTCATGTCTTACTAAAAAAAATGCTGCACTGAATATCGAGAGTCACGAAAACACGTAGGCTGTAGTGGCTTAACTTTTTCTCTTTCATTGTTGCGAACTAATATTTGATTTTTGACAGTATTTTTATTGAGCAATGTCATTAATGTCAAATTATTGACATAATTTTTCATTAGAATCTCTAAAGGTGATGCTTAACTCAAATTGATTGAAGGCATGCCTACATTTTAATGACGTAAGCAGACACACGTGTAGGAGAATACTAGAGATCAATTTGCTTGGCTACGCGTCACTTGTCAGCATCCTTGGAGAATATTCCTTGTCACTATCATCACGATATTTCTACTCGAAGCCCGAGAAGCAAGAGATATCCCGATATCCAGAATTCAGGTCCCAGTCGTTCGAGAATGATTGTCATCTTATCCCAGTGGCGTTCTACAATTTTTCAACAGTGGAAAAATAACGAACTGAAATATTAAAATGGATGGATTTTAAAATATTTTTGATGACAGTTTTCACACAGTCAACCATCAAATGTCTTGTCCTCTTGCATAATTAATAAAATATGGACTACAATGTCTCCTAAGCTTACAGTTGCTAATCAATTAACATCCAATCATTCTATTGACATCATCAAACAACATATTTGAAGAAAAATTATTTGTCGATGATGTCCCATCGTTTGTTAATCATTACAGTCGCGTAAGCGCGTAATGCACAATCTCAGATGCTTACCACTATTTGTTCACGCAGGCGCGATCGCCTGACGCCACAAACTCACTCACTACTGGCAGCATAAGCTCATTCACTTACTACTATTTTAGTCACGACTTTGCTGGGTGCTTGTTTCTATGAGCAAAAAGTCTGTCAGATTTTCACTGAATTATTATATTCTCTGTGGCGTACTTCTCACAAAAACTAAGATTACCCGTAGCTTAACGAACAAATATCAATCAATATACAGACTGCACTATAAGTGTCTATCACACACACAGCAGGTGATTGATTGATTGATTTATTGAACTCTTTTTGATTCACAATGTAATATTCAATCGTATCGCAATAGTTTTAGGATTCGTAATGAAAACAAAACATTATTTTGACCTGCTCTGTAATTCTGTTTACTCATCGATCGTTGGATTTATTTTGTGATCTTCCCGAATAATCGACACGTCCTCTATATAGGCAGAAAGAGGGGTCTCTTCTACCTCTGTCAACATGAAACACTTTTACTGCCTTTCGAATGACAGCTAGAATTGAGGAATTTTAGTTGGAGAGACGACTGCACCTTATGTTCTCTGATCGAAATTACGGCCAAATTATATACGAATCGATCGGATATTTAGTGATCAATAGGATTCCAGAATTTATAAATGCAGGGTCCTGTCCTAAGTATGAAAAAGCCAATTCTGGAAGGTGGCACCCTGCTTTTTTCTCATAGTACTTGATCTTCGCTATCGATTGGTACTAGTTTCAGTCGTAAGTTTAATCAGGAAAGTTGCTTCAAAAAAATTCACCAGAATTGGCCTTTTTTTGACACTTAGGACAAGACTATGCATTTATAAAGTCTGGTATCTTATTAACTACTAAGTATTTGATCGATTCATATACAATTTAGCCGTAAGTCCGATCAGGAAACATAAGGTGCGATCGGCTCCTGGACTATTTAGATAGTTATAAGTACGATTTTAATTAACAATTCTAGCTGTAGTTATACACTTCTTGATGTATTTCAAACTCATAAAATTACATCTATTCTATAAACGAGTAATAGTTGTATAATTTTCCCGATCTCTATTCGCTTTGTCTTCGAAACGAACTAAGGTACTAATAACTTAAATACACGTACCATTTTTTTCTTGCGCTTCTCTATAGTTGATGGCGTCCTATTAAATACATAGCTACATCAAACATAAACTGATACATGTGCACATCGCCCTAATGAACATAGCAGCAAATGACGCATAACGAAGCTAATTTCAGTGCTCTCTGTAATCACGCTTCCGTTTGAATAGTTAGAGTGAACCACGGCAAAGTCGCGTACCTCTTGTAGACACCACGTATATTCCTTACATTTTACCACATACAGATATATTATATACTCTATACTACAGTATACATACAGTGTCTGTACATATATACATAAAATTTACTCAACTATGCATAATGTATAACTGGAGACTGAAATATATGCGCATGAATGATTAACATCCTCATATTATAATACAACATAGTAAATCGAAGACAATATGTTATTATCCAGAATTACAATATGCCAAAGTGTATTATTTGATGCTACTTCAGGATCTTTGCACATTAAACTGTTATTTATGTTCTTACTTTGAAAATTGAGACATAAAACTTTTTTGGTCATTTCAGTTAAAATAACTTTTTATCACTCTTGAAGAGAGGCAGAACATGACCTTATATTATATCTATACTACTATTATAAAGAGGAAAGATTTGTATTTTTGTTTGTAATGAATAAACTCAAAAACTTCTCGACCGATTCTAGAAATTCTTCCATCAGTATAATCTTATATTGTCAATGAGTAACATAGGCTATAGAAGACAATTTTACAAGAAGTGGCGCACGAGCCGTATTTGTTCATTCCAGCATTGTTCATCCGACTGGATTGAAACTTTCTATAGTTGTTGGTGGCACCCTCGTGAAGGTTCTTATTACCAAACATAAATTAAGTGGCACACGAACCGTATTTGTTTCTTTGCGCATCGTTAATCCGATTGGATTATAGCTTATTGTAGTTGTTGTTGGCACTTTTGTGGAGGTTTTTTATTATATATCAACATACATTAAGTGGTGCATGAGTTGTATTTGTTCGTTCGCACATCGTTCATCTGATTGAGTTGAAACTTACTATAATTGTTATTGGTACTTTCGTGAAAGTTTTTGTTATAATATCATCAACATACATATAGTGACGCTCGAGCCGTTTTTGTTTCTTCGCGCGTCATTCATGCGATTGAGTTGTTGTTGGAACTTTTGTAAAGGTTTCTATAATAGCACCACCAACTTATATCAAGTGGCGCACAAGTAGTTCTTGTTCATTCGCGCATCGTTTATCCAATTGAATTTAAAATTACTCTAGTTGTTGTTGGCACTTCCGCGAGGATTCTTATTATAGTATCATAAACATACATAGAGTGGTGCATGAGCTGTATTTGCTCGTTCACGCATCGTTCATCTGATTGAGTTGGAACTTATTATAGTTGTTGTTGGTACTTGTATAAAAGTATTGACGTAGCCTTTCTAATGTGAAATAGGTGGCACCCGAGCGATTTTTGTTTATTCGAGCATCGTTCATCCCATTGAATTGAAACTTTCTATAGCTGTTGCTGGCGCTTATCTTATATTGTTGAACTATGCTAAATGTTAAATATTAATAAATGTCCACCCATGCGAAGCCGGCACACATTATCCACTTCAAAGTAGCTCCCTTCGGCAGCTGTACCAGAGGAGTCGTTGTTTTCAGTCTTAGCAGCCACGCTGAAAGACTTCAACTGGTAGGACTTTTAACATGTCGGTCACATTCTTTCTCTATAGTCCCAAAATGACAACTTTTGAAGACATTTTCAAATTTCAGGAGAAGAAAGAAGTCATAATGCTGGGGAACAACTGGGGAATAACAAGAATTCCGTTAGAGATAAAAAATTTCGTGATGGAAGTGGTCTTGCGACGTGGGGCGTTGTCATGATGAAGCATCTTATTGTCTACAATGAACAAATCTTTGGTTAAAATTTGATGTACGATGAGAGTCTGATCTCACAAAAGTCCTCATATATTCGACGTTTCTGTCCGTTTTTGAAATTGAAGGTCTTTCTTGATGAGTTTCATCTCCAACGTTATCTTGGCCTTCCAAAAATGATTTGTGCCAGAGGAGAAATTATTCTCTTGATAAGGAATGTTCCCTATAGACCCGTTTCAAAGTTCAACCCAAAACTTGATGGTATAAAGTTGCTCTAAATTCTGCTGTTCCAATAAGTAAATTGATGGTGCTTTCAAGAAATTCGTGATGGCTGTACGGTGCTGAAACTCGGACCGAGCATCTCGAAGAGATGAACACACCTGTCTAGATAATTAAAACAGCACAGCGTTTCCAGATAGCTCGCAATATTGTCAGTCTTACCATATTAATGATATGGGATCCAAAGTGTCGTCATGCCAATCGCTCGTGTTGCAATTTTGACCTTTCTGCTGGTATATGGCGTCATCTGGTTCGATTCATAACAAAAACTGTGACTAGAAGGATTCACTAAAAAAGTTCTTGGGCCAATGATGAGCTGTGTATATTATGCAGAATCTTCAATGAGTTGATAAATAACTTTGATGATGCGTGTATTTGATGAAGCACTCAGATCATGTGAAGGTTCTTGTATAATAATAAGCGTGGAAGATTTGTGGATTTTCGACTGATAAAGGTTCTTCATATAGCTACTGAGAATCTTTTGATGATGGATTCATGATAGTAAACCCATTTGTGGATACAGATGTGTGCCTACCGCATGGATTCTGAAAGTAAATGGTCTTTTACCTGCAGGCAAAACAATCAGTGGATGCAAAAGCCAATGCACTATTGTAATTCCTCATAATATATTTTATTTCTGCTACTCACATCATTCCCTGTCTTCAGTGTTTTTAAATATTCTGTAAATTCTTCTTTACAAGTTATAAACTTATTCTCATCGGATGCTTCTGAACTTACAACTTGAGTATAAAACATTCATTGATCCCAAATAATGTGATTTTACATTTTCTTCTGAACTTCTTGTTGCCATTCTTTATGCTTATATTTGTTTTTCTGAAAATTTGTCTTATCTGCTAACATTTCTGTTCTTTCTTGTACTTTATATTCATTGAAATATCTGAATGCATTTCTTGAAAAATGAAACTAAAATAAATATCAATTACGCATTTTACCCTATACGGGTGTGGCGTACACTTATAGTGCACTTGGTGGATTGATTTGATATATTTCTTACTGTGATATAATGTTTTGAGCCTTTTTATATGCAAGACAATTTCGGGTAAACAAACTATGTATCTGCGATAAAAAGATTATATTTCAACTTTCAACTGGTTAACATATTGTTGACAGTTCGATTTGCGAAGAGTGAGATCACGTCACTTCCATCTTTAATTCTTGATTCATAGTTACATGTCTCATTCACGTCTAAAATATATGGAGTCTTTTACTGACTCGTAAAGACAGCTTGGAGTAAGTTTGTAGTTTTTATGTCAATGATGTCATGACATAGTTACATTTATAGGGACTTGAATATGATATTGTAACAAACAGATCCCCTGCAGGATAGACTTATGGCACCCAGGATGTGGTGACATCTGACCGAGTAGAAATTTCTGGAAGTTTCGAGAAACCATAGCAGGGGATATATAAACCAGTGACAAAGTCGAGCGAAGAGAGAATTGTTAGTAGCTCATGTAGATCGTCTGTCAATAAACTTTCAATCGATTTTGCAAGCTTGCCTTACGTTCGAAAAAAAGGCAGACTGTTGAAAGTTGTTTAAAGAATTTATTTTTTGTTGTAAATTAACATCAATTATTACTTGCCCGACCTGTATAATAGATTGTGATTTTCTAACAGCTCGAAATTTTGATGGATCTTCACATTTTAGGCCCTACTAAACCCAAAAAATAGTTTCAGAAAAGTCGACCTGTCTGTATGGAGGCACGATAACTTGAGAGCGTGCACGAATTTTCGACTTCATATTTAAATTCTTTATCAAGAAGCTAAGTTCGAATTCGTAAATGAGCTTTTTTCAATCAGTGGTACCAGAACTTTATTAAGGCAACTTTTAAGTTTTTTGCGTTTATTTTTTAAACGGTAGTATTAATCATGAAATATGAAATGACTAGAGTTGATCCTCAAATAATTTGGCAGCGTATTCACCTGAAACATTTCTTAAAACTATCAGCGGTTCATTTGTTATTATTAAAATTTGGATTATTATGAAATTCGTTATATTTTTTGGAGCAAAGAAGTAATAAGAATCATAATGTCAAATTAGAATTATTATCACCTATTTTTAAACATTTGTCAATTGGTTTTTTAAAATAAATAATTCGACTCTATCGTGTCTGGCATCAAATTAAATCTTTTCCGGAGATAATTCTAGTGAAAGTGTGAAAAAGGATAGTCAATCGATTGTCGATTGTTTTCAAACTCTCGAGAAGATAAACTTAGAAAATAAATAATTAGCGGAATCCACGTCACCGTTTTTAAATTACGTTTCCGGCGAGCAAATATCGAAACTTTATGTGAATTAAAGATCCCGAAAATCTATAAAAGGACTCTTTATTTTCAAAAATACCTAATTTATGTAAGAACTAAAATATATCCACCATCTGTCACTTTATCAATGACAGCTGTCACTTTAACAATGACAGCCGTCACTTTGACAATGACAGCTGTTTCTTTGACAATGACAGCTGCCACCTTAACTATGACAGTTGTCACTTTGACAATGACAGCGGTCACTTTGACAATGACAGCTGTCACTTTGACAATGACAGCTGTCACTTTGAAATATGTAATTGATT
This sequence comes from Dromius quadrimaculatus, assembly GCA_963989225.1. Taxonomy (NCBI): domain Eukaryota; kingdom Metazoa; phylum Arthropoda; class Insecta; order Coleoptera; family Carabidae; genus Dromius; species Dromius quadrimaculatus. Next base: position 13,294,926 of record OZ022327.1, on the reverse strand, counting down.
GATGCGACACTCTGAATTTCTGAAACAGTGATGAAACAGGTCATGAAATTTATAGTCGAAGAAGTACTGTGTGGCCACAACCGATTTTTCTATTTGAATTAGCACCTAGCGGAGATTTTCAAATGCGAAAATAACTTAAGCTTAAAGCTGGTAGTATTTATTCTATAAATGGCAGCCTATAAAAAATTGTTTTGTCTATTGTGTATCATTTCCGGTCTATAGGTGGTACTTGAATATTTATTTCAATTGAATACAGTCAAGTACTTTTCTTGTGCATTTACTGGATTTTTTGCGCCAGAAAGAGTTGAGATTTCGACTTTAGAACATTTGGGCACCACTCTTGCATAAAAATTCTCTCTTTAATATAAGGGGTGCTTTAACTTGTCTTTCAAAACCCTTTGATAATAAGTGACATTGATGATAAAGACGTCAATATTAATTATGTGTACAATTACTTATCTTTTTCTCTCTTTGTCTATCTCTTTGATATTAGTTTCCTGTCATAATGGCCTATTTACCTACTGTTATGTCGTATTTCGCATTTTCAAAGTGTTTAATCATGTTTTCCAGCTCTCGCGTTTTATTTGCTATTAAAGCAATAATTTGCCTCTGCTTCTTGAATTTAATTACATTGTTGACGGTCATATTTCTAGCTCACCACATTGTTTTATTATAAGTTCCATATTAGAATCATTGAATCTTAAAGAGGAATTACTATTTTATATCCGGAGCAGTGTTTTATTGTAGTGTTAAAATGTTGGAAATAGCTTGAATATTCATTTTAAATTTTATTATTGAATATGCAATATTCTTGGAGAGTTCGTCAAACAATTTGGGTCAGGCACAAAATTTTTATTGCAATGATTTAGTCTGCATGTATCAAAAATAGAACTAATTTAATTAATTTGATTTAAAATATTTTCTTATTCCAGCAAATCGAAAGATATTGTGTAAACAAACAGATGGGTGTGAAAATGAATACAAGTGTGAAATTTCCCAAATATTTGCATTCATCCCACCAGCACTCTACGCTTTGGCATTTGGAGTACAGTAACATGTGGGGTTGAAATCTCCCTCCGGACGCCAGGAGCAGCCTGAAACAGCCCGGAGTGTCCGCGAAGCCTCTACCTTCAACTTCAACCCTCGCTTCCCTTCGAAGACATCGCGCTTGCAATTCCTTTGTTATCTCGCTATTACCCACGCGCTTAGAATGTTCTCCTTTGATCTGCATATCACATAATAGGATCACATTCTCTGCACGGAATGTAACAGTAACCACCCTCTATATGCTTTCTGTTTGATCCGAGACATTTCCCGAGAGCCAGTGGACCACGTGAAGTATTCGTCGGGATGAGGTTTTATCATCGTGAAGACTTGGTTTGGGCGGTTATGTTTGATACCTACAGGCATGCAGACTCCTTCAAAGACTTGCATATTATTTATTGCGTTGCCAAGGCAAACATTGTATTACCAACTCATGAAATAAGCCGCGAAGGAGACTCTGATACTTTGAAAAAATATTTATTCCAATCGTTAAGTCTGCTAATTTCTTAATTTGAGTCCAAAGATGTTCTTTTGTTTCATTTTGATCATAAATTCTTCATTATAAGTAATCAGTTGCTCCGGCAATCATCCAATTGTTTAATTGAGATATTCATCCAGCAAGTAATTATTTTCATGAGCATCCAACATCATACTAGAATTATCTTTCAAAGTGTTATACTGAATATAAAAATATCAAGGTGCTGAAATTCCAATAGTTCCATTTCAAAAAATGCCTTCGTCATTAATAACGAATAATTTACGATCGCGTTTAGAAGACAACGCGTGTATTCCAGACACAAACTCCAATTCAATTATCCATAAAAACCCCATAAATTTTATCAACAAGCGTTTTGCTCGCGCGACAAGACGAATAAGAATAAGAAGAAGCAAAACAAAGAGGCATGGCTGAAGCTGAAGCGTCGTGCGTATCGTTAGGGATGAGGAGTGCGGTAAGAATGTCCGCTCACACGTGCTAGCGTCCACGCGAAGAAGTCCTGGAGGCGGCCACACCCTGAGCCTTCGATCGGTTTTGCCTAGTCGTTTCTCAAGCGCGCACATGGCCAATCCCTCTCCTCTTCATGACGCTATCCGGTAGTAAAACCACGAGCCCTTATCACATACGGAAACTTGTGCGCTAATTTATCAAACAGTGAAGCTTCACTTGTATTATTCAAAGAACTCACAACTTTGATTCATTATTGAACAAAAATTAATAATCAAGAAAATTGGAAACACTAACTTATTAGAAACACTACTCAAACTATACTACAAAAGTGGCTCTGAATATAATTTTTTTTTATCGGTAAAACTTGATTTCAGTTTGCCTCAACTATAGTTTGACCTCTGATAAATGGTATCAGAACGAGCTGATATTGCCTAGACTTCACTGATACAGATATCATAGTTGCCAGGGGATAGACTGCTTGCAGAAAGTTTGGAAAAGGCATTCGAACATTCTGTTGATCAAATATTATTCCATATATTCCTTCATTACCTCTTAAAGTTGTCGAAGTATGTAGGCACCCTTGCTGAAGAAATTTGGTCATTGTGAATTGGATTTTCGGTACTCATCAAAGGTAAGGGGCGAAGCATTAAGATGCTTAATCTCAACCCTAAACTTAAGCACCCTCCCACTATTACAGTTCGTGTTTCGCCCGCGGCGAGTTTGCAAATATATCTGAACATGACTGCCACCAGGAAGAATCTACCCTAATATAAACGAAATAAGGGTTGGATTTCTAAGAGCTTGCTTTTCCATCAAATATCGCGCTTGAATAATCTGACCCATGCCACCACTAAAAATTAAATACCCTCTTTGTAGTTCTTATGAGGCAATAAAATTCTGGTTTCATCAAAGATGATGTTGAGGATGTAAAACTGACTTACTTCAGTGTACAATATTTTCAAAGTACATCAAATTTTTTTATTATTATTATTATATATATATATTTTTTTAATCACTGTTTTGTATTGTATATAATGAATTCTTGATATGATTGAGTTGTTACTATTACTCTGTATTGTATATTATAGAGTTATTTTATGTTTTTTCCTTTAAAATAAATGGTATCAAACTGTTAAGCAAATAAATCAATAAATAAATAAATAAGAGAAAAAACTAAACCAAATTAATTTCAAGAAGAAATATTAGTTAGGTACTGTGAATGTCTTTGGTTTGTGTTGGTAACACTTTCCACAATACTTATCACCAGCCCATTTTTTATGTTTGTTAATATTAAAAGTATAAAATTAACATATAATTTCGTCCGTCTACTCCTGCACTTTCTTTCCAAATATAAAACATTCTGGCCCCACCCTTGCATGTATATTCACTTTTTTAATACAAGGGGTGCTTTCACCTTGCCTTTCAAAACTAATTGAGGGACAAATAAGCGACAATAAGGACAAAGACATCAATATTTTGTTTTGTACGCAATTTTGGAGCGCAATGTAAGTTCCCTACTCACAATTTCATTGTGCTGTAATTTTGAGCTTCCAACTTACATACATACATATAAATCCTCAAAATGAGGTTGGCATAAACCTCATTTAACATTCAACCAGCAATCATCTTCCATCAAAAACTCCTGTCTAAGCACATCTTTCTCGCTATATCACATTCATTATCTTATTCACAAGCTCGTATCTTCTTCATACTAGAAAACTTTCTTTCTCGCAATATACAGGTCTTCCAAGTAACTTTTCAACTTGAATTTCATCAAGATAAACCTTTTTTCAAAATCTTTCATCCGACATACGTTTCACATGCCCGAACCAAAGTAACTGACTCATGTCCACTCTTTGTATCACATAAACCAATCTATTTCGCAGTAGATCTCTTTTAGTATACCCACTGTAACGAATTTTGAACTCGTTCGTGGGTTAATGTTTACTTAGGGCTACACTGATATAAATAAAATTGTTCGCTATTTAATATTTCTGCTATTAACTGACACTAAAATAGTCGCTAACACAACACTTATTTTATTATTTGAACAACATTGTCTTCTTATTTATTTCAACCGCTTCTCAATTATTTCCACCAGTTCACGCCATCTAGTTTACTTTTGCGCGCTCCGTAAACGACCTACCAACCACTGTTACTTATACGCGCTCCGATTATTACATCAATTTTCCACCTTCGATCAGCTTTGTCCCCAGTTTATATATATTTGGTTGTTATAGCTTCTCGATTCTTCGAGAAATTTCCACTAGATTTAACGTCACCTCGTCCTTGGCACGATATTTATTAGCTGCGTTGGCCAGACAACAATTCTATTGCGTATATCGCCCGTTTAACCAGCGTGTTGAGATAAAAGTCTACTCTATGCTGGTACTGTTCGTTACATCCACAAACATTACTTTCCGTTTATGTTTTCTTTATAGCAATCTTTTCATCAACTATGCCATAGTTCCTACTTGTTCTAATTTCACGCCATTCACCAAAATATTGCAATCAGTCACCGGTTCATTTCTTTCGAACACTAAAACTAAACATTGATCAACATCCAAAATGAGATTAATTTCCTTTTTATCTTCAAGTATTCTATCAATAATTATTCTTTTTAAATGCTCTTCACCTTTATTCAAAACAACAACATCATCTGCATACGCTAAGACAGGTAAAACACTTCCACTAATATGTCATTCAAAGGCTTTTGGAATAACACATCCATTTACAAATTGACATACCACAACCCTCTTTCACATAAACATCAGTACTCAATCTACTATTACCCGAATAGCAGCATAACTTCCATCATACAACGCACGAATTGTACCCAATAAATGACCATTTAGTGTTGCCACGAGATCCGAGACCAGTCTCGCATTATGAAATTCGGAAAATATTTTTTGTAACTCAGTGATTCTTGAGTTGAATTATATAGCCTCAACCTCGTCATAATGCTAAATTTTACACATTTGTTTGATATAACTATTATCTCTTTATTATCTCGAATCCTCGTGGCTCCAGGGATCCTATTTCCTATTCTAATTCATAGAAACAGCTTGGAGACATTGTAGTCTCTATGTCAATGTTGTTATGTTATAGTTACATTTATAGGGACTTGAATATTGTAATGTTGGCCCAGACAATATGATCGACAACTTCATGCGGGCACTTAGAAATGAGAACGATGTTTGAAATCAGATTCAATTCATGTTTAATCAGTTTCCTGATTTATTATTAACTATAATAGTTTAATTTTATTCTATTTTTAATATTTTATGACATACGAATGTCAAATCTGACATCGAGCTAAGGAAACTGACTTGACCATGTCTCTTACTTCTGGAAGACTGTCTTCAACGATGATGACATTGAATCACTTCATTGATTGTCTGATAGTTGGTACATGTGTCTAGAGTCTATAAAATGACGTCAAAAGACAGTTTTTACTAATTAGAATCAAACCCTGGAGCGATTATTGATATTACAAATTTGACGTAGGCTGTACGCTAAGTTTATGCAATACGCAAGCGCGTTGTACATGATCATGTGATCATAACTCCCAGAACTACTCAGCAAGTTGGGAATAATTGTGTAATGCGCGAAATTTAAGACACATTATTTGTAGTATAGTGTTTTTGTGGCTCTTAACGATTGTGAAGTAAGCTAGAACTTACGTCTGGGGGCTTATAACCAAGTTATGAAATATAATTTTGTGCACCAAACACACAAATACATATTTTTGGTAGAATTTATAGCAAATGATAATCAGGTAGAACGAATTGATTCCCGCATGTATGAATATTTAACTTTAAAAAATCATAGCAAGACTCTCATCGAGACTTGATACCAAGATCAGGACGAGACCGAGACGAGAAAGAGTCAGGCGAGACCATCACGAGACCGAGACGAGACTCACTTAAGTCTCGGCTTGTGGTAACGCTATTTCTCTCTCGAACACTATCATATGCTTTTCTTAGAACAAGAAAGCAACAGAACACCTTTTCGACAATCAAACGAAGAAGAAATAATTGATCATTACATCCCATTTCAGGCAGAAACCCTCCTGCTTCATCTTATTACGAACTAGCAGTCCGTGCCGGGTGGACATTTATTAATTTTCAACATTTTTATTCGAATTTTTAGTGCATAGTGTAATAATATAAGAAAATTATTAAGAATAATACCACATTTGATGCTCCATGGACATAAACTCAACTGTCAAAATTTGTTGAGTAGTGCGTAAATCTAAATATAGATAGCGACATAGCGACATTAGCATTTAATGAAATAAATTACAGGAGATAAGTTATTGCTGCGCACGCAACACGAGGAATTTTACTGACCTTTTTTACATCTTGGATTACATTATTAGAGTTTTCGTAGGGATCCCTTGTCTTATGAAAGTGAATTATATATGATATAGAATTCTACTGGTCAAAGAATATTTTAAATCAGTCCAGTAATTTTTGAGTTCATTTATTACAAATAGAAAAACAAATCTTTTCTCTTTATAATATTGTTATGGATAGATGATACCGTAAGGAACTTTTACGCAGGCGCCAGCAACAATCATAGAAAGTTTCAATTCAGTCAGATGAACGGTGCTCGAACGAAATACCGCTCATGCGCCACCTATTTCACGTTAGTATTACTGTTTCAAAACCTTCATGCAAGTGTCAACAAGAACTATTCAAGGTTCCAACTCAATCAGATGAACGATGCGCGAACGGATCAATACGACTCGTGTCCCACTTAATGTACGTTTATGATACAATGATAAGAACTTTCACGAAAAAGTCAGTAACAACTATAGTAAGTTTCAACTCAATCGGATGAATGATGCGCAAACGAACAAATACAGCTCGTGCACCGCTTCTTGTAAAGTTGTCTATCAGAACCTTTGTCATTCAGTGGTAATATAAAATCATACTAGTAAGAGAATTTTTAAAATCGATTCAGTAGCTTTTGAGTTCATTCATTACAAACAAAAATACAAATCTTTTCTCTTTATAATTTAAAAAAAAAATAAAATGTTGACAGATTTTAGTTTGATATTCAATTTGCTTTGGAGTAGGTTTCCGAAGGACTTTCATTGAGAAATTCATTTTATTTGGGAATTATTAGTTTGAGGTTTGTCCGAAATATTTTTTGGTGCGAATTGGATCACTGTTTCGTTACTAATAAAAGAAGACAACCAAATTTTTTCATTCTAATATGAGAAAAAAAAAAATCTATGTTGGAGTTGGGAAAATATAATTTTTCATTTCGTAAGGTAAAAGCATTATTTTATGTGTAGCTAGTAGCTACACCCACATAAGATTCGATTTAAAATACACCTCCTACGACTTCACCTTTACAGAACCGCAAGTTCGATTTCGCGTGAGAGAAATGTCTTCCCAGGCGGTAATTAATATTTCGGAATACGGTGGATGAGAAACACCGGTACTACATGGGCTTCGTTTTGTTATAAACAGAGGTGGAACGAGAGAATTTCACCAAATTTCAGCTTCTTGTGAAAGATATGATTTTACAAATGTGTACATTTATTACTCAATATGTTCTAGTTTTTTTTTTTTTGTTTTTAATTAAATGAAGTACAAATGGGGTTATGTGTTCAGTACCAGTTACTAAATAGAGCATTTGTCAGAAGAATGATAGCTGTCAATTAGAATAAGTATTGTGTAACTCTGAACCATATGGTGATATAAATCATCTATTTAAAACTGAAAGAATATTTTGTATTTTAGAAATACATTGAGATCATAGTTTACTTCGATAATTCAATCTTCGCATACACTGTAGGATAAATTAGACCTGTCTTTGAGATCAGCCTTTTGGTCTAATAATCATATTTATATCTTTCTGTCAAGTGAATTGATGTAGCTTGGGTAGCTACACGAAGGAGAATAATAGAGGAGCGGACACTCAGTTGGAAATCATGAAGCCTAAAATATAATGCGGCAGTCGTGAGAGAGATAGCGAGAGCGGGCCCAGTTTTGCATGCTTCATATACAGAAATGAGATTATATTTGATTTTTTTTCAATAAAAAACAATTGCCAAATAAATTCAATATTTTCATCACTTTAAATACTTTATTATTTATTAAATGAAGGACAAAAGTAAAAGAAAATTAACATTTCTATTTATTAAAATCTGCAATGAAAAAGTGCATTATTATGAAACATGTTTTATAAACGTTTCTTTGGATAAGAGTTTTCTAATTATGAATAACATAAACAATTTTATGGATATTTTATATTACAATGGGCGTAATAAAATTGAGAAAATACACACAAACAATTTCTTATATACCATAAGAAAATATTAACAAAAAACTTAGCAAAAATCTCCTAAATTCTCATTGATGAAAATTTGTTTTTCTTCGATGGATAGAATTTTCAAATCGAGAAACTTCTTGCAAGTCCTCTGAATCCAAGTTTTGCTTTGGATTCAAATTTATTTCTAGCGTTTATGTGTCTTCTACTGAAAATTAAATATTATTTTAATCGAATAAATGGAAGATGAATGCTATCTACATTTTAATATATTTCTCTTTTTTGCACAGCTTGGGCTTTTTCAAAGATCCATCCTGTTCTATAAGAGATTTCCTTTTTTTTTTTAGAGATGCTCAAATATTTCGGACAATTTGGAAAAATACTCGGACATGCATTTTCTTTTAGTCGGAAATATTTGAACGGTATCTATAATAATATATTTGTCACATAATTGAACAATTTCATACTATACTGTACGGTGAATTTATAAACAATTATCACATCTCTATTGATTTCAAAACATAAATAGAAATATTTATATTTTTTATTTTCTTTAAAAATTCAACTTCAAGAAAACTTTGAAGTTGAATTTTTCATTAAAAGTTAAGATTAGATACGTTCAATAATTTGGAACATTGATATAACCTTTAATTTTAATATAATTTTAAAATAATTTCTTTGCACTTTCACATCTCCAGACGAGCATTCTTTTATGATATCCTCGCCACTTATTTAATAAAATATCATCTTTGGGTGCAGAAAAAATAGAAAATTTCTCTTCACATGTCCTGTACCCAGTATCACAATTTGTCACAAAACATTTTCTTCCCATTTTACAATATATTTTTACATGAAAATACTAAATGAACCGAACCTAGCCATTTAACTCCATACAAACATAGGCCCGTCTCAACCTATCTCTCAGTTATTTTCTCTCTCTAACAATATTTAATTTTTGGCTTCACTTTTGCAACACAGTTGAGATAGGGAATTGCATAGGCGTGGGTAGTTAATGCATTTCTCACAAATAGATTGTCTGCACAATTTCATTGCACTTTCATAGATAACAGCTGAGGAAAACAGTCTATAAACAGTGAATATCTGTGCTGCCATCTATCAGCGACCAATAAACTATTCTTATAGAGCAGAAAAAGTGAAACAAATATTTTCTGAATAAATATAAAGAGCAAAATTGATACGGGAATCTGGTGCTCAATACGGCCCTGCATCATTGAGAAACAGTTAAGAACACGTCTCCCGTATCCCTTTGCTTCCCGCCCTCAATTTACTTCCTGGGATAGCGCAGGTTTCAGAACCAGTGTATTGATGTACTATACCATCTACTTCTATATACAGCCACTACACTGTCATATGCAACTTAGGTACAAACCTAATACATAATGTGTCTTTGTATGTGTGAGTGCCTTGCTGGCTGCTGCCCTGAGATAGCACACGTTCTGCGACCAACTAGGGCTTTAATATCTTCGATGAGGTGAAATTTTCATTCCTGGAAAAGAGGGATTCGACGTGCAAAAGAATCTGTTATGGAGAAACTTTTCTTTTTGTTTACTTTTGCTTGACTTCTCGTATTTTTTATGAAGAATTTTGATAGGATCAAACAAATCTTCCAACTTTTCTTGTGTTGAAAAAATGAAAATTTGCTCATGCGAAAAGCCAAATTTTTCTTTCTAATGGAGAAACAAACACAAAATACCTTAGAGGAAGTTATTACCAGGACTATCAATCCTCAAGGCTAGTGAGACATCCATGTGAGCTTCCTTTTCACTTAACGTCAGAATACTTTTATAGTAATTATTTAACCCATCAAAAATTAGAAGATTGATCTTCTGGCGGTCAAATAAAAAACAAGAATCTGAAATGCAATCATTAATTGTCTGTGTAATTTGAGTAGGTGGTGGGTATGTAAGTGATTTTCGACTGATTGATCACAATTAACTTTAGAACGGAATTTTAGACGTGTTCCAGTAAAATTTACAGGATTTAGGAGTCGTTTCGTTGCTGCGAATGGAGTAAGAATACTTCATGCCTGAGGACAGAAAACAGTCCAATAAATAGGCTGTTAGGGAAGAGTCTGTACCATCCCTTTAGCTGCGAAAAATATGACGTTTGTTTTTTAGAATTTGCAAGAGATAATCCTATAGTTACTATAGTTATAGACAAGGATGGATCGCCTGCAAACCAAGTTACTGGAAAAAATTCACGACTAACTCACCATATATAATTCCTTTCCTAAGACGACAATGCATCAATTTCTTTCTTGGAGATTGAAGTCGCGAAATTGATGGTATATCTGTATATATACGAGAAACAAATTGAAATAGTGGAAAAAGTATTACCCGTTACAAAAAATTTATAATAAATAATAACTTCTTTTATCCACCATCATTTCTAATCTTAAATAAAAATAGAAGTTGCTTCTGTTAAAAATTGAATTTAATTAGAAGAAAAACTAAGCTGAACTTGTCTCAACCAAATTCTTGAGTTTCGTTCAATTATGATTCAGTTCTATGTGGGTATTTGTAGTGAACGCAGTGTTTTAGACTTTTAATTTAGCTGATAATTCATTTTTTTTGAGATCTGACTTATTCGTGGCACTCTGTGAGGCATCTCAATTAATTAGAAGAAGATAACTTCATAAGAAAGTTGAGTGAGTAATTGATTTCCATATTTCTTATTGATACTTTGATAAATTATTTATTTAGAAACTATATATTTGTACTCGGCATGAATGAATTATTTAAAAGAATTTGTTGCTCAATACTATGCAAATTGGGCTTAAATGTGAAAAAAAAATATCGGTATATTGTTGAAAACTCAAAATTACAATAGATATAATAATCTTATCTGTCCTTTTGAGATAAATGATGAAATCTTAATTAAACCAGCGATTCAACAAATTTGAAACTGTAAGTGGTGACTGACGGAGAATGCAGTAATAACATACTGAAAACAGAACGATCTCCTCTTTTTCTTCATACAACTATAGTGTCCAAAACTCAAAATTACAATTTTAATAATACTATTTGTCCTCTTGGGACAAATCATTAATTCCTGACTAAGCCAGCGATTCAAAAAATTTGAAACAGTAGGTGCTAAGGGAGTACTGGAGTTTCTCCACTTTTACCTGTTTTAATCCTCGACCGTAAGGTTGGAAGGATAATCCCATAGCTGAGTTCCTCCACCTTCACTTTTAATCCTAATACCGCTTGTGTTTTGTTTGCTACCAGTAAAAATGTTCTCACAAAAAAATTCATGGAACTTATTTGGTTTTCGATCCACAGCACATAGTTATTGATTATGAAAGTACTATTCATAATGCTGTTCGCAATGTATGACCAAGTGTTAAAATCATTGGGCGCAGATCTCATTTAAGGCAAGTTAAAAAACTCTCACAAAAAAATGTATGGATCTTAATTTAGTTTTCAATTCACAGCAAACAGGTATTGATTTTGAAAGTGCAATTCATCATGCTGTTCGCAAGGTATGACCGAGAGTTAAAATTATTGGGCGCAGATTTCATTTAGGGCAAGCTTGGCTCCGGAAAATTCAAGCATTAGGTTCAAGTCAAGTGTATACAGAACATAATTCTTTGGTAGCCAATATTTAAATTAATTTTTTGATATCCAGTTTTCAAGTCCAGAGAAAGTAGATGATTTCTTTGTATCGGAAATATTTGGCAAAGTTCCTTTGTTATTATGTGCCAGAAAGCTATATTAGTGAACAAGCTTGGTTTCCTTCCGAAATATGGGCTTGTGCTGATGGTCCTTTGGACAGAACAACAAACTCGTATCTAATGTTTCCTAAGCAAAATACATTGCAAATATAATATCCCTGTACAGAATGATATTTGTATGATGCGTTATTATTTATGACCTGAATATACTCTCCAAGCTCCCAGAATTGTTTTAATCCCTGCGGTTATCGGTGGTGGAGCAACTCAGCTATGAGATTATAGCTACCTGAGGTCTGGTGGAGCAACTCCGCTATGCCCGGTGCTAACTAAGGAAAGATGTGGTAATAATTTGCTGTAGACAAAATGACGTCATTCATTTTACCACACAATTATAGTGTTCGAAACTCAAAATTACAATAGATGTATGTAATAATATATTATTTGTTCTCTATGTAATAAATTAATATTTCTTGATTGAACTAGCGATCTAAAAAATTTGAACTCTGAGGGTGGATATAGCAATAACATCCTGATGACATAACAACGTTCTTTATTTCTCCACACAATTATAATGTTTGAAACTCAAAATTATAATACATTCACCCTATTTGTCCTCTTGAGATAAATTATTAATTTTCAATTAAACCAGTGACTCAAAAAATTAGAAGCTATAAGTATGCTAATAAAGAGGGGATGTAGTTATAACTGAATACAGAACAATGTCCTCTATTTCTCTACACAATTATAGTGTTCAAAACTCAAAATTACATTAGATATAATAGTCTTATTTGTCTTTTCAAGATGAATTATTGATTCCTGATGAAACCAGCGATTCAAAAAAATATATAAATGTGGGTGTTGATTGAGGGAGGATGTAGTAATAACATACTAAGGACATCACGGCGTCCTCTATGTCTTCACACAATTATAATGTTCAAAACTTGAAATTATAATAGGTTTGTCCACTTGAGATGAATTATCGATTCTGGATTAAACCAGCGATTCAAAATATTTTAAACTGTGGAGGGTGAACACTGTAATAACATATTTGAGATATATAGACGTTCTTAATTACTCTACACAAAAGAGTGTTCAAAACTCAAAATTAAAATAGATATAATATACAATTCGTACTCTTGAGATAAATTATAGATTTCTGATTAGATCACCAATTCAAAAAATTTGGAATTGTAGGTGCTAATTGTGGAAGGATGTAGTAATAAAATACTGCAGACATAACGACGTCCTCCATTTTTCCACACAGTTATAGTATTCAAAACTCAAAATTACATTAGATACAATAATACTATTTATCCTCCAGAGATAAATTTTTCATTCCTGATCAAACCAGCGATTCAGAAAATTTGAAACTGTGAATGCTAACTGAAAGTGGATATAGTAATAATGTATTGAGGACATAACGATGTTCTCTATTTCTCTACACAATTACTCAAAATTACAATAGACTTAATATTCCTAGTTATCCCCTTTTGATAAATTATTAATTTCTTATTTCCGAAAATCTTAGACTGTGAGTGGTGACTGAGGGAGGATATAGTAACAACATATCTACTAAAAACAGAACAACTTTCTTCATTTCTCTAAACAATCATAGTATTCAAAACTCGAAAATACAATAGATATAATAATCCTTTTCATCCTCTGAAGATAAATTACTAATGCCTAATTGAACCTGCGATTCAAAAAAAATTCAAACTGTATGTGCTTACTGAGGGAGGATGTAGTAATAGCATACTGAAGGCAAAATGACGTTCTCTATTTCTTAACACAATTATAATGTTTAAAGCTCAAAAATAACAACAGATTTGTCCTCTTGAGATGAATTACTCATCCTTGATTAGACCAGGGATCTAAAATATTTAAAACTGTGACGCAATTATAGTGTTCAAAACTTAAAATTATAATAGACATAATAATTCTATTTGTCCTCTTGAGATAAATTATTGATTTCTGATTAAATCAGTGATTCAAAAATTGTAAGTGCTGACTGAGGATGGATGTTGTAATAATATACTGAGGACAGAACAACATCCTCTATTTCTCTACACAATTATAGTGTTTAAATTCAAAATTATAATAGATATATAAATTAATTTGAAACACAACATTTCGACAGCAAAGTGCTGCCTTTTTCAAGTGTACCTAAAGAAGTATGAAAATAAATAAAATTGTCAAGACAACAAAAATAAAAATACAAATAGTAACTAGATTAGTTTAAAATATTAACTAGGATCGTAGAGCTCTGCCTGTGGTTTATGATTCAATGTCCACCGGTCTTCAGGAGATAATATAATGAAAGTCTAAATAGGAAAAATTGTCAACTCCTTGTGGTTCTAGGTCAATTTGACTCTACTCTTTTTTTGTTTGGCGCATAGCTGAACCATCCACAGATCTTCAGGAGGTGGTGATGAAGTAACTTTTGCAAGTAGATTCGTAGATATGAATAACTTGAAATTTTGAACAAATGATTGGTAGCCATGATCGATTAAGTTCATAATCGGTATTCAAATTCAAATTATTCGGTGATTTTTTTATTTCAATTGCTTCTTTTATAAGCTTCTTGAACCAATTATTCTCTTTATCCAGAAGCTTCGTATTCTTGAAGTCCATGCCATGAAATTCTTGAATAGAATGCTCAGCCACTGCAGATTTTTCTGGATGGTTCAATCTTATATGACGAGAATGCTTTTTCAATCTTGTTTCTACAGCCCTCTTGGTTTGTCTAATATATACTTTGCCACATTGACAAGTACATTAAATCATAAACTTCAGGCAGAGCTCTACGATCCTAGGAGTTAATATTCTAAACTAATCTTGTTACTATTTGTATTATTTTTGTTGTTGTCTTGACAGTTTTTTAAATTTATTTTCATACTTCTTTACACTTGAAAAAGGCAGCACTTTTCTTTCGAAACTTTGTGTTTCAAATTAATTTATATAGAACATATCTTCCAATAAAACATATTTATTATTAAAAATTAGTTCTGACAAGTTTTTTTCTCAATTATAATATATATAATAATCCTACGTGTCCTCTTGAAATAAATTATTAATTTGTGAATAAATCAGCGATCACAAAAATTTTAAACTGTGAGTGCTTACAGAGGAAGAATGTTAAAATAGTATATCAAAGACAATATGGCGTTTTCTTATTTTTCAAGATGATTAGATTATTCAAATAGTTTATTATTTCTTGACTCAATCAGCGATCAAATTTTTTTTTCGATCATTGATGCTAATTATTCCCGGCTTATCCATTAAGCAATACCATTAGCTCAGGGGCCCTATTAAATTCTGTGCCCAGGGACCTCAGTGCTGGCTTCCTGTATTTACAGATTAATGGTATTTTACAAAAAATTCATATTTTATTATATAGTTATGGCAGAAATTCACGATGATAACTTTGACAGTGATTGGTAGTGGCATCGGCGTATGACCTTTAGTAACATGATACTGAGAATGGATATCAAGTAATTATTAATTAATTAGAACTTTACATCGTCTTAATCCTTCTCCAGTATCTCATGGACGTATAAACATAAAACAAAAACAATTAAAGCCACCTATAGAAGGTATCTAGAGTGAACATACCACGTATTTACTTTCTAATTAGAATAAATCCCTCAGTGCACTTTCTTGTTCGCTCGCAACATGTTCTCCTCTAGCTCTGGTCCGCGATTTGCATGATAAACGCGCGCAAGGAGATTTCTTGAGGCTTGAGCCGGTGGTTTGAGGCTCGCTTCACGTCCGCAGCGCTGAGTCTGGAAGCGCTGCTGTACGCCACATCGCGTTTTATAAAAGGATGCAGTTTAACCGCATCGGGCGTATTTCATAACGCTCGGGAAACTGGGTTATCTTTCAACTCGAAACTGATTTCGCAGTGATGGCTAGAATATGTTTTATATTCTGTTTTATGCTTGAAGAAGAGAATTTTGGGATAAAATATCGTCGATATTTATTTCACCAAATTATGATGTGGAGCTCTGTACAATTTTCATGCAATAAAGTAAATGTTAAATCTGTAAGTTAAGTGTAAACCCTATCTTTAGTAAAACTAGAAGTCAGCATATTTGCGAAGCAATCCAGGGCTTTTGCATTTGAGTGTACCTAACCTTAGCATCCGTATGTAAATGTTGATTCCTACCTTGATTACCATAAGGAAGGCTTTAAGTGTATTTGCACTTCTCAAAACCAATGTTTATGCAAAATTATGCATCACGTAGGACTCTTTAATACCCCATATCCTAACATTTAGACATCGTCAGACGATAGTGTAGACCGGAATTGCAATCAATATTGCTTTTGCGTTCACAACTGCTCCATTATGAATATTATTGAATATTTTTGGGCCGCAGATAATTATGGAATGATTTCAAAAGATTTCGAAAGTCCTGCACGTCAGCTATAATAGAATAGTTTGGGGTGCAATTATGTGGCTTGCATTACACTTTCTTGTTACAGTCAAGATTTTGATATGTATGTTAAAATTATCTTGGTGTGTGTCTCTTTAAAGATTCATTCAACAATAAAACATTGCTATTGTCTCAATAAAGTTTCAGTGTTGGTGTTATATTTGTTTGGGGTACATTTCGAGTATTTTGTCGTAAGCCTCCAGACATAATTTCTAGAACGGAATAGGAAATGATAATAATTCATTCGAAGACGATTGAGCAAGCAATCCTCGAGCATCTCTCTCTTCTTGTACTTCCTTCTGTTTCCACTAGGGTTTCCACCTTTCCGTTTTCGTCCGTGTGTCTTCGTTGCCTTTCTTCTTCTTCAGATGCTGTGGCTCCATGTCGAGGAGCGGAACATTTCAAAAGGTAGGATTATACGCTTGTCAATACACGCATGCTTGCATCTCTGACATAAGACGCCAAGACATTTCTTCTTTTTGGCCTCAGAGGCGTACCGCCATCATATTCCATCAATTTATTTCTCAGAGGCCATTACACACATCAAAAATTAATTTTCATGTGTATATGTGTCCGCTCATCAATTCTACACTGAAACTATTGCAATTATATACTGAATCAGATTAATTGGATCCTGTTGGATAAAGAACAAGTTAATATAAAAATATAAAAAACGCACTTTATGCATATGGAGTGCAAAGAACATCAACAAAATCTCGCGAAAGTAACCGATTGGCATTTAAAACTGTTTGATGAACTATCTCTCTCCATACGAGCTTCTTCGTCTGACTGTCGCTTCTAGTAGTTATTTTGTGCTAGTTCCAATACTATGATAACAAAAAAATTATCCACTCATTTGACAAACATTATTGGCGCCAAACAAAAGTACATCTACCCAAAAGAGTTTAATGTTACCAATGAGTATTTCATCAGATTTGTGCGCTTAAGAGAAAACAAATTGAAATCACGTTGCATTTTACGTAAGCACCGCTAATTGCGTCATAATTGCATAAGCACTTGCGTAAATGTTCGATTTGCTCACTCCCCTTCGTACTTCACTGTTTTTCATCTGGATCCACTAAAACTACCAAACATCGTAGCCTCAGCGCTGGAACGACGTTCGGTGTTGTAGCTGGCACATAACTCCGTGCAGTTGACAGCAAGCATCAGGAAACTGACATTTGTACAAACGGCGCTGCACGATATTAGACTGCTCTGCACACTTCAGAGTTCTCACTAAGGTGTCGCACCGTCTGATATACTCCTCGGTATAATATCTGTCAAGTATGATAAGAAGCATTCATGTATGTGATAATTAGTCTTGGCTGCGAGCAGTCGATCAATCGGTGGCTGGAAAGCAAGTTCTTGGTGATTGAAGTGAAGTCGAGCACTGTTTGTTTGGGCTACTGGGTCTGTTAACCAAGTACACAATATATTATAGGGCTATTGTTTTAGTGCGCTGCAATATATTAGTGCTCTCCGGGTCTACCGTTCAGTCCCAGCGGCGTGCTAACGGTTACCGACCAATGCCTTCCAAACAGTGGCACAAGCAGGTGAACTATTCATAACTCATGAATTGTAAAAGAGTTTTTCTAACACCACATACTGAGATTTTATAGAACTGTTTGTTTATATAACATAAGAAAAATTTAACTCGTTGACAAATACACATTGACAGATGGAAGCTGATGCAAATCCTTCCCAGCAACTGCAAATTTCAGTCGTCATCAGCTTTATCATTGTTATCGCGGTTTGAGGGCTTTATATTACACTAGGTACATAATAAAATTATTATAGTGAAACTTTGATGATTGATTGCCTGTTTGAATGCCATAGTTCATTAATTATTATTATTGTGAGTTCTACTCGACTACAACTAATTTAGGATTTAGGAGCCAAAATATAATACGAATTGTGATTTAGAAATCACAGGACCTACGTCGGCAACACCGGTTGCAGCTATGGAAGTTTCACTAAGTTTTACTTTCATTAAAAGGGAGAGTACTAGACAGCGAGCATTGATCGAAAGATCACTCGAAAGAGGAAAAATGCAAAGAAAGCATTCTAAATATTTAATGCAGAGATGGACAAGCATCTCGTTTTATAAATAGTGCCTGAACACACTATTGAAAAAATGGAAATATTTAGAACGAATAAGTAATTGTCATCAATGGAACCGGGGCAGGAATACATGGAGCAAAAAAACTGAGCCTAGGAGCAATCCTCGACCAGAGATTGACATGGAGCTCTTATCTGCAAAGGATCTTGAATAAAGAAACAATGGCAATTTCCATGTGCCGTAGACTACTAGGAAGGAACTGGTGACTACAACCAAATATGGTCTATTGGTCATACGTGGCGATCATCAGATCCATGATCACCTATGCATCAATCATATAATAGCAAGAAACCGAACAAAGTACAGTCGAGAAGCAGTTGCAAAAATTTCAACGGCACATGTCTCATTGCAGTTATAGAAGCCATGCTTGGTTTAACACGATTCTTAATCGACGACCAGAAAAGAGTTGCAGGACATTGTTGGTTACTCTAGCCGATTTTGGAATTTTGTCCCTGATTTCCAATTAAGGAGGAGCCTATGAACCAAGTTTTGAGATCGATTCTAAATCGATGACCAGAAAAGAGCTGCTATCCATTGTTGGTTACTTCTTCTGATTTCGAAATTTTGCCACTAAAATTCCAGTCAAAGAGAATCCTATGGGCTGCACAAATTTTGTGATCGATTTTAATCAATTCTGAGTCGATTGACAACCAGAAAAATACTGTAAGGCAAAGGTAGCCACCCCTTTTAATTTGGAAACACTAAGGGCTAAGCTCAAGCTCTGTGACTGATTTTAATTGATCCTTCATCGATTGACGACTGGCAAAGTTCTGTAAGGTATTGTTAGCTACTCTTATCGATTAGTTAGCCAATATTCTAGTAAATACACTTAAAGTTATTTGGGACATTTAGTACATCAACACAATAATGTTTGTCGAAAAAGGTCCCAAACCTCGCATACATATATTGATTTTTTCAACGACAACGACGAAGTCCTGCGATCGATTTTCAATAGATGTTGAGTATACTGCCAACTAGAAGAGTACCAAGTTCAATAATCGATTTTCAGTTGATGCTGAGTCTATTGCCAACACGAGTACTTGAAAAAATATTAGACACTACTTTCAATTTGAAAGGTTTATGATCGATTTCTAATCGTTGATGAATCGATTGACGATCAAAAAAGTAGTATAAGGCAATGTTGGCTACTTTATTAGTTCGAGGAGCATGCACACTTAAGCTTGTAAGATCCTCGACTGGACGCTCCTATAGATAATAATTTTTTACTTTCTCGATCTATAATATAATAGAGGAAGTATTGTAGTCGTGGTTTTTGGCAGTCAGAGATTTTGAGGAATCTTCACGTTTTAATCCCTACTGAACCCAAAAAACAAAATTTTAAGAAATGTCGGTCTGTCTAAATACACCGTAACTTGAGAACGTGTACGAATTTTCGACTGAAACTGTATATTTAAGTTTTACATTATGAATGGAACTTATTAGTTTTTTGCGTTTATTTTGTAACGGTAGTATTCACCATAAAATATGAAATGGTTGAAACTAGTCCTTGAACGATTTGGCATAGCATTCACTGAAAAAATTTTCATATATAATTAGCGGTTTATTTGTTTCTGTCATGCTGGGGCCACATTTACGTCTAATGTCATTAATTGAGGCGTTATCCAATAATGAACACATTGTCCATGACAATATGTCAATTGTCACTTAACGCCTTACTTAACGGCATTAAGACATAAGTGTGGCTCCTGCATTAAAATTTAAATTATTACAAAATTCGTTAAATTTTTCTGAACCAAAGAGATAATGAGAATCATAATGTGAAGTTAGAATTATTATCATTCATATTTTCACATCACATGCAAACGTTCGTCAATTGTTTTTTTAAAATAGGTAATTTGGCTCTAGTGTTTGGTATCAAATTGAAGCTCTTGTGGAGATAATTCTAGTATAGAAATGTCAAAGAGGATATTTAAACGATTGTCAATTGTTTCTTTCACAAATCATTTCATAACAGTCAGTTGTTGCCAAGCACAGTTTTTTAAATATTTTAAAATTTGTGACCGAAAACATGTTTGTTTTCCTCATTTTTATTACACCGACTTTTATTTAATTTATTACCACACACAGATGTTAACACGTACACACATTAATTTTATTATAAGTACACTGTTTATTTCACTTTGTCATTTTGTCCCTCATGTTCACACCTTTGTACAATGTAGCACTCCTGAAGATGGTCCAGGTGGGACCGAAACTGTAGAGTAGAATAAGAATAAAACTCTTGACTGAATTCCCACACTTCGTTTTCTTCATATTTGAATGATGTCTAGTTTGGTATCAATTTTAAGGTCTCGAGGAGATAGGCTTAGTAGATTTCAAAAATATATAATTGAGTAGTGAAATCCATCTTCAAATTTCACTTCCGGCGATCAAATGTCGATACTGTATGTGCCAATGAATTGAAGACCCCAAAAATCTAGAAAAAGGTTCTTCATTTTCCAAAATACTTATTTTATGTAACGATTGAAAATAGCCGCCATCTGTCACTCTTACAATGACAGCTGTCACTTTGACAATGATAGTTATCACTTTGACAATGACAGTTGTCACTCTGATAATGACAGCTGTCACTTTGAAAATGACAGCTTTCACTTTGAAATATGCAATTAATTGATGCGACACTTTAAATTTCTGGAACAGCGATGAAACTGGCCATGAAATTTATGGTCGGCGAAGTACTGTAGGGACCACACTGATTTTTTTCTATGAAATGATTATAAGCGAACCAAAAAATAAGCTGATGCTGTAGCTACACAGTACTTCCTCAACCATGGATTATATAACTGTACAGCTTGCCTTGTTCTTTTTCGGATGTTTTCCACAAAATTATCAAAGCGGGCCATGAACATTCTTCAAGAAATCATTGAGCATCCTAACAGCTCCATAACAAGGCATTAGACTTTACTTTGAAATTTGTTTGAGTTGTTTGGCAAACACTGGTGTCACCACAGCGGTCGTTCCTTACAGAGGCATTGTTCTTGGCCGCAGTGACGGAGAAGGCAAAAGCCGGTTGATTTGTGACATCGTGGCATAGCTCTGACGACGTCTGCACATATTGCTGTTACGACCGCTGCCACCAAAATTCTATGTGCCCTCTAGCTTAAACGCTGATGTCACGCGCCAAATTTAGTACTTGAATAAAAACAACAGTAATTCACTTTTCATCTTAAATCCAACTAATTTTCCCTAAATAATTCTAAATGCAGCAACAAAAGCAAGAACAGTTTTTAGAAGTACATTCGTTGGACCTTTTCAAAAATATTTAATTAAGGTAGGCAAAGTGACACAAGTCTGACAATGATTGATTTAACCAACTGCTTTTCAGGGTTAACGAGCAGACTCACTAAAATTTGATGGAAATAATTGTTCTTTGAAATCCAAACGTGGAGGACGAACAGAGACTTGAGAAAATTAGTCCAACTCTGGCATGGGATCAAAAAAATATTGTTGAGACATATAAAAAAATTCAAATCACACAATTGTAGTTCTTATAGATAACCAGTTCGTTATTTATATAAAAGCAGTCTGAAAATCATCCCTTTTCAACCCTACTGTCCACTCCATGTTCCA
Source organism: Dromius quadrimaculatus (assembly GCA_963989225.1). NCBI lineage: Eukaryota > Metazoa > Arthropoda > Insecta > Coleoptera > Carabidae > Dromius > Dromius quadrimaculatus. The sequence continues at coordinate 13,272,814 of OZ022327.1, read as the reverse complement.
TCAAACCCTTTCCCTTGTCACAACCAATTATCTACTCCACTTCCTTTATCTTCTTCCTTGATAGACTAACCACTGTCCAGTAGAATAAAAAATGAATCTAATGTGTAACGTCCAACCGGTCTTTCTTTGGATAACATATGTATCTGGAAGAAGTGTCATTTCCGCAAGCATCAAATTCCTATGTCAAAACCTACGACCTTTCAAACCCTCAAGAAACGGAACTCGAACAATAAAAGATATAGAATATCATTAAAGGTTGATGGATAAGTGAGAAAGGGTTGAGGTTATTTTAGGGCTGAATTAGGAAGTGAAGGGTTCTTTGAAGGGAAGAATAGGTGACTGATGTTCTGACCTTATTTCATTTCTTTACTTTTTAAAACTTTATACTAAAATAGGAACAGAAGGAACTCCTTATTGTCAATAGATGATATATATTTGTCAGTCACAATCGATTTTTCAGAAAGTACCTACTCAAGTTATTATCATTATTTGATAAATGTATTTATGTTCACATCTGTACCAAGCACACAAAAACAAATATGGCTAGTAGGTTTGAATTGCACGCGGAGGTACGAATTCAATCAATGTAAAAAAATTAATGACTGTCATAAAATCTGTGACGCTAAATATCATTTAGCTGTCGATGTCTTGGGTGCCAAACCTGAGGTATTTTTCTGGCTTTTTTAAGATTCGAAGACATGAAATACAAAACAGACAAACTAATGATAGTGAAGTAGGTACGTTATATCAGATTTAAAGTCTGATTAGAATAAAGAATGCAAAATTTCTTGCGATTAAATTAACTGACGTGCGCTTGGATTTAGAATATCTGAACAAATTTGACTTAGGGCTCCAATTGCTCCTTTGGTTCCGGATCAGGTCAGATCAAGAGAGTAATGTTCGTTCTACGATCGGATTCAACATAGTGGACAAGAAAGTCTAAAATACGGAAATATAATAAGTCAGATGATGCATTGTGAAATGTTGTTGATTATCTTGCGCACATTAATGTAAGTACTTAGTTGCGCTTCCGATGGTTTGAACATAATTCAATCAAATTGCAGTAAATTAATTTTGTGATAATTTCCTCCTTGTGCCAATTAAATCATCAGACAATTTGTAACACTTTTCATCTCTCTTCGCATTTAAATTTCAACTTTCATTTTCGCTTTTTTTGTGCTTGAATCTTTTCGTTTCCATAATAAATCAAATGTTATCGAAGCTGGAGCTGTTGCCGGTTGCCGACGTTAGGAGCGACTTTGGTATATCGACGCAGGTAAACATGGCCGCATGACGCCATGATGTTCCGACGCTACCCCCGAGGGTTGTTAGCGACCACACCGTGCCTAGCAACCCGCCCTCGCCCTAGCAACCGCTAGCCACTAGCCACGGACACGTATTGATCACACTAGTAACCCTCCGCGTTCCACCTATCTCACTCACAAACGTGCAAGATGAATGTTCTTGTCTTTGTCATGCGCGGCGAGGGAGGACGCGGTGTGGAAGGTTCTCGATACATTGCTGGGCATACTGTATGGACCTCAGCCATTTTGTATCGACTGGTTTATAACGCCAGTATCACAGAATTATAAAACGTTTTTCTTCGCTGCTGTACTAAAACCACATATTTTACCATCGTTATTGACGCTGTAATGAAATGAATAATTCCTTTCTATTACCTACAAGCATAGTAACAAATCCTTAATATCCTCTTTTTTCAAAAAAAAAATTATACTACAACTTTTTTAACAAAGGGCTGTCATATTTCCCTAATTTCCCAACAGTCTCTAACAGAAAAAAGACAGGTGTGTCGATGAACTGCAATTTATCAAATAGACAGAAGAATTACGAGTTTGAAATTTCTTCTTTAGGTCAGTATCTGTGGATATGTTTTTTTTAGTGTTCTGATGAAGGTCTTAATAAAGCCCAAAGTAAGACAAATTTTTGTTGGTCATAAAAAAATATTACCAGCCTCCAATTTTTCTATAATATGTTCACTGTACGGTAAAAAAATGCAGTCCGCAGCCCACTATGGTATAGGTATACGTGACTATATATTCGAGCCTGCACTTGTATCAAATTCTTGCATTGAAGGCGCAAAAATCATTAAACTAGAATTAAAATATCTAATATCACATAAAGTAAGTAATAAAGGTAAAAACAAATTTGAAAGTAAGCCTACTCAATATTTTTGAAAACACTCAGTACAATACATTGTAAATGATCAGTACTTATACAATACATATAATTAAGAGGACAAAATATCATGCCAGGAAATAATACGAGACCAATAAACAAAACAGTTTAGTATCTATTTTGTGTGACCTTTATGGTTATGGAGTTATTAATGATTAAACAGTATAATTTTGTTTCGTCTATAGTTTGAGCAACACATTGAGATAGTACTAAAAACTCTAAGCTCAACAATTTTGTGGAATAAATAGGTATAAACTGTAGATACCTATGGAAAGAAATATGTATATCCTGCACCATTCAGTGCATTGTTTTATTTTTGCCTCACACCGTTATACGATCATGATATGAAAATGGTATCAAACGTTCCTTCCGTTTGCTCGAACAGTCAAACCTTCTTTCCACAGCTCAAGTGCTGCGTCGAGCTGCAGATGTCCGCAGGAGAGCAGTTTGAAATGTACCTACCTAATATGAGTTGATTCGTTTATCTCCGGTTATCTTCGCAACACCCGATTATATGCTAGACTTGGGGCATCGAACAGCGTATCTATTATACTCTACAACAGTGTATTTGTTTATTCGTCCTCGTAATTTTTGTCGCGTTTTGAATTTTAAGACGTGAAGTAATGTTTATTGTTTGATTATCATCAATGCTGGAAAAGTTAATAATATGCAAAATATTTAAATTTTTTTTTCTTATTTCAACCTTCTTTCGAAACTCACGAGCCGCCACTGCCTCGAATAGAATCTGCCGTTACTTTCTGATACATTGTAATTATAAAAATGGAACACAAATAACTTAGTTTTCATTACTGTATTTTCCCAAAATTGTCACTATTTTTAACCATTACCATGTTGATGCTACCTACTAATTATTTACAAAAATCTGGTGTGTAGAAATAAGATTTTTCTTTGTTCATATATATTATTTTTTTTCTGGAAGTTGGATTCAAAATAATAATTTTAAATTTTGTCAAGCTCACCAAAGCTCTGTGGTTTCTCAAATATAATTTTTATATAATTTCATCGTATTTCAAATTTTGTGATGACGTATCAATTGCCAGTTACCTAACTGCCAAACAGAGTTGCCTACATTTGAACAGGTTATGTGCGCGATTTGCGAGCACAGTCTTTCACATATTCCTATCTATAGCTCATCCAAGCACGAATATTACATGTCTTAAATCATTTTTGTTCCATTTTAATAGGCAGAATGGAATATTTCTTTTGTACGTCCTACTTTGACGATTGAAGATTGTTCACATTCGTTTGGTGTTACTATACACAATTCAAGCACGTCACTTTGGATATCGCGAATTTAATTAAAATTATGAATGAAAAGTGTCACGCATTCAAATTTTTTCTGTATAAAGATGTTCAAAATTATAATACTACCTATCATAATATGAAATAAATAGAAGTTTTTTCTTTCGAAAGATCCAATTGAATTGTCAAAATTTTGAAGGCGTGTGTATTGGTCAAATTGGTTAAAATTTTAACATCCGTTTCCAAATCTATTTATGCTCGCATAATTTTAATATAACAGATTTAACATTAAGCTGTCCATACTATTGAATAATTACATTTCACTGATAAAGGATAAAAACTCACTCTTCTAGAAACTTTATATAGAAATTTTGAAAAGTAAGAGAAATTCCAATGTATGTACTCATTCCTCTTCGTTTTGAGCGATTGTCAATTGCATCAGACCAGGTATAAATTTCTTATCACATTAGACATCTGCGCCAACCCTTAAAATCAGGTAGAAATAAAAAGGATTGATTCCCAATAAACGCAGAACATTTACCGTAAGGGCTTTCATTTAATCTGAATTCTAATCCATAAACCAATCAAATTTTAGTAACTTCTATTTCTTTTTGGATGGGGTATTTATTATCATGTTGTATTTTCTTCATATCAATATGTTATTTAGTGTGAACCTTGATATTTTATTTTAGTACCTCATGTTCTGTCTTCATATTTTTGTACTAAAAGTAATATATTTTTAACTGTGATATGATTATTATTAAATTTAATACAGTTTTTCCTAGAACCTTTTGCATATTAGCCGCAGAAGTACCTGAATAACAGTTAAGTGCAGAGGCTTTCGTTTGGCACAAATGTCTATATTTTTAGAAGGATTAAATTTATGACCGGATTAAGAGCTTTTCACTGGCGCAGACAGTATACGACCTTCGTTTTTCATCTCCAAAGTAGTTATAAAATCAGGGGTGTTGTCAGAGCCGGCCTCAGGCAAATTTTAGGATGGAGCGAGATCCAATTATGGCGTCCTCAATGCTTATTTCTAATATTCTCTTACCATACTAGCCACATGCTCGCAATCAAAATGTCGGAAAATAAGAAAATAACATTCATTTTTAGAATTTTTTAGGCCCTCCCTAGGACTTGGCGCCTGGAGCGACCGCTCCTTTCGTTTTATTGAATAGAACAGGTCCTGGGTGTTGTTTGAGCAATGAAAAATCTTTGCTTTTAATAATTTTGTGGCTCGTTGCAGCAGTGCATCTATAACTAGAGTGATTTCCAAATTCAAATTGAGAGATAAAAAATATATTATATGTACATATAGTCGTATGACGTACTGCTACTATATATGTTTTTTGAGTACGCGTGTAACTTAAATTGGACGAAAGTTGCGGAAATTATCTTCAGGCTGCTAAATTGTATGTTGAACGGTATGCCAATGCCAACAGAAACATAGCAATTTTTTTCGAAGACTAGATCAATGGGAATCGTTCGAGGTCATCCACATAATATGTGTAACGTCTTGTAATATCAGTAAAAGTGTTAAATTAATTTGAAGGTACAACAGTTTAAAGTTTACATTCTTAATGTTGTCGGCGTATCCATGGGCTGTAAAATAATGGTGTGTAATGCAGAAGACGAAAATTGATAATAGTGTGGGCTTTTTTCGATGATTTCGCTAAAATTTTCTAGAAAGTAAAAGATAAAAATCATGAATTCTTTTTTTTAAATAAGAATTTGCTCCAAATGAGTATTTTTGAGTATATCTTTTCAACATATGTATGAAAGTATATAAAACGCAGTAGGCGTCGAGAGTGTATTGCCTGAAATGGTATGATGTGGCATGGCGTGGCGTATAGCTAGTGGCTCAACGTGTGAGCGCGTCCCGCTGCATATAAATGTAAATATTACCATGAAAACGGCGCCGCGAACGCCGAGATAAAATAAAATTATAGTTTAAAGATTTAACGTAAAGTAGATGAGTAGCTGCACATTCAATTACAAAACTTTCAAATCTTTTATTAATACACCCCTCAAACATAAAGCCTCAGGACCGTATCACTTTTTTTAGTACCATTAAACTAAAGTAGTCTTGTTCTTTCATTAACCTACTAAATAATATTCTTATGGAAAAGTTCTGTTGGTTCTTCATATTTCATTTCTTACAGTTGAGAAAAAGTTTTAAACTGTGAGGGGGTGTCGGTGTTGTCTTGCTTCTCATTTTTTAATGATCGACGCTCAACAGGTCGCTCCAACTCACAACTTCCCAAGCACTCTGATAATTTTTAATTTTCTTAGTTTGCGAGACGCCGCGACGCTTACGCTGGCTGTTACGACGTCAATGAAATTTCATTTAGATTTAATGCAATGATAATAAAATTCTGCTACTCGCTTTCTCTTCTTCTTTCCCGCATAATTTCTCTTCCTTTTTCATTTTCCCACGATGAATTGACTTGTAATTGTTATTTAAAAGCTGTACGCGGTCTTATTACAGAATTATTTATGCGACAAGAATATTTATTACCATGTTAAGATGAAGTAATGAATCAAATTAATTAATTGAATATTAAATTGATTGTCTGGAAGCATGCGTGAAAGAAAAATTAGTACGCTTCTACCTAATGACTCCTAAAATACAGACTTTCTACACAATGTGCCTTCCAATTTCCAACATCATAGGAAAATTTCTCCTATATTCATGTTACCTCATCCTGCCGTCTGTTGTCATAAAGGTAAGCCTACGACATACATCGTACATCAAGGGATCAAATGAACGACAATGTCTGTCATTTTCCTCGCTGTGTTTTAGTCACAGACATTTAATAAGTGCGACAATAGGGCCCTGGTGTACACGTTGGAAAATTTAGATAACATAATGGATAATATGTGCTGTATTAATCGCACCAACGACGGCTTTTAATTTTCTTATTGTGGATATGAGGAAACAGTGATGGCTCATCTAATAAACATTCCGCGAGAGTAAATAACTGAGAATGAATATTTTACATCAACTCCCTATATATAGGTTTTAATTTTCACATTTCACTTGGCATGCCGTCGTGTCCACAGTCAATTCGATAACCTCTTTCAAGACCTCGTTGTTGATTCACTTACGCGGTAGCGTATTAAGTTCAAGCCATTTAAATCAAGAAAAAAGGAACTGGCGACTCAGCAGCCGTGTATTATATTACACGAACCATTTGGAGCCACTTTTGACCCCTTAATAACTAAAAATCTATTTAACAAACACATGAGATATATGGCTTATTTATTAAAACTCCTTGGATCAACTAGAACCCCAAATTTTATGAATACAGCTCAAACTGTTATTGTTTAAAAATCTGCATTTCTATCACTGACTTACATAAATAGATCGAAAACCTAGCCTACTTCCAGATGACCTAGAAACTTGAAATTTGGCGTCCAGCTGGATAATTGTGTGTATACAAAGGAAAACCTCTGAAAACTGAATTTTTAAGATTTGAAATATTTCCAAACTTGACCTCAGTGCGAACACTACGGAGCGAGCGACAGTCGCGGTTAATAATGCAATCAGTTCTATAACTTACTGTTTTGCACGTCAACATAATAGCTTTGATATATTGGCAAATTGTTTTCGAGTTCTACTCACTCCAATTAATCCCAATAATAAAAAGATACAGCTCAATAGCTCATGACCTTCATTTGGATATTTCTACACAAGTTTTTAGTAACTATAAAAGGTTGATGTTACATAAATACTGATATAGACTGGTCAACAGCGAGTTGAAATACGTGCGATAGCTCGTTGAACTCGTTATGATGTCTAAAAAAATGTACAAAAATTACAAACCCTTACATAAATAATTGCAAAAATTATAAACAATAGAAGATTTTAAAGCACAGAATTCTACTTTTTCAAAAATTACTTGAAAAATATTGGTGCTAGAGGTTCTTAAAGACGAGGAAATTTCCAAGGAAAAATGTTGATTACTGGAACTTGACTTCCACTGTTAATACTTTTTATTTGATGTTGAAAATAGGGCTCCACGCGATGAGTACAGTGCCGTTACGCTGCCTTGAAACCGACAGCAAATTACAAAAAATATTTTAATTTGAAAAAATTACGGTGTTATCGACGGTATTTATTTCTTCCAAGAGTCTAAATGACAGTAATTTTCAAATTTTTAAATCTATATCAATACGTGAAGAGAAAACTTTCTATCCCCTTTTTGAGCATATTGCATGCAAGGAGGAATGTGAGATTTCGCATTCTTGAAGTTTATATGGAGAAGGAATGCAGAAAGCTCAAATTATAAACAGATGCCTCGTTTTAAATTTACGGGAAGAGAAAACTTTGTAACGCGTTCACGAAGAAATGTGAAATCTGGCGTACTTGAAAATTTATCGAAGAAGAAGTACAGCAAGTTGAAATTATGTACTGAGTGCCTTATTTTAAATTTACGTGAAGAGAAGAATTTGTAACGCACGCACAAAGGAATGTTAGATTTGGCACACTTGAAGTTTGAACGGAGGAATGCAGATAGCAAAAATTATATACAGGCTGTTCCGTTTTTATTTTACGTAAAGAAGCAACTTCTTACCGCGCGCACGAAGGAATGTGATATTTGGCATACTTGAGGTTAATATGGAGAAAGAATGCAAAAACTAAAATTATATACAGGTTATCCTATTTGAGTTTACGTGAAGAGAAAACTTAGTAACGCGCATACGAAGAAATACGAGATTTGGCATACTTGAAGTTCATATGGAGAAGAAGTGCAGAAAGCTAAGATTATATACGGGGATGTCCTTTTTTAATTTTACGTGAAGAAAAAGCTTTGTAACACGCGCACGAAGGAAAGTGATATTTGACATACTTACTAGAAGCTGTCCCAATTCAGTCTACCGCTGAAAACGTAATTATTTTTCGCTGGAATATATCGAGAGATATTCACCGAAAGAAATATGTCTGAAATAAAAGTTTAACGATCTCCTCTCCCTCCGAGAAGGGTAATCACTCTAAAATCTTGAATAGGAACCACTATTTTTTATTTTAGATTATGATAGAGCGTCGAATACTGCAAGGTAATTTTACCTGAAACCTCTGGAGATGAAGGGTTAAATTCAATAACGTTCAAACCTTACAACATAATAAATTACGGTCGAGTTTCGACCACTGGTTGACCATTATTTAATATTTAATACATGTCAAAATAGTTTTTGTAATTATCGGTCTGTTTCAAGGCAGCGCAACGGCACCGTGCTAACCACGCGGCACCCTATTTTCAACATCAAATAAAAAATATTCACAATGAAATTAAAGTTTCAGGAGTCAACATCTTTTCTTGAAAATTTCCTCTTCTTCAAGAATCCGTTTGTAAAATTTCTCTAGCATCATTAGTTTTCGAGTAATTTTCAAAAAAGTTGATCCTTTTTCTGTGGAATCTTCAATTGTTTATAGCTTTTGCAATTGTTTATGTGTGGGCTTAAAATTTTTGCAAACATTTTTCTTGAGCATCTTATTTATCCTAGGTTATTAGCTTTTTGTAAATAATTTGACTGTTTAATTCAAAAGTTATATTTTTAAATAGCAAAAATTATTCTAGCAGAAAAAAAAAACAAGAAATTGTATTCAAATTCATTTCGGAATGTTGTATGTTCCTCTAATAAATATCAGTATTATCTACAGAACTTGGCACCCATCAAGTTCCCAATTCTTTTGTCAACCACGCATATTCTTAATATTGGACTTGGCCTCTGTTTTGTATGGGATATTAATTTCAAAAGAAAACTACCTTTTTGGTGATTGCAAAAATGTTGCTAATTAAGAATGACTCACGGCAGTTATTATTAATTAATATGTTGTATTGGAAAAAAGTTCTGTTTATAAATTATTTGAAACACAACGTTGCAACAGCAAAGTGCTGCCTTTCTTAAATGTAAAAATGTTTAGTAAATTAATAAACAAAATTGTCAAGACAACAAAAACACAAATAGTAAATAGATAAGTTTAAAACATTAACTCCTAGGATCGTAGAGCTCTGTCAGTGGTCAAGCTTATAATTTAATATCTACAGGTCTTCAGGAGATAAAAATGAAGGTCTAAATAGAGAAATTGTTTACTCCTTGTGATTGTAGCTCAATCTGGCTCTACTCTTTTTGGTTTGGCGCAGAACTGAACCATCCACAGATCCACAGGAGATGGTGATGAAGTAACTCTTGCAAGTATAACTCGAAATTACGAATAAATGACTGGTAGCCATGGTCGATTATTACTAATAGAGCTCAACTTTGACTTATAAGTATATCCGAACAATTTTAACCAATTGGCATGACCAAATGTCAAATCACAACTGACTACCATCAGTTTTAGTAAGACTTTTTTTCGTAGCTCTCGATATTCAGTACAGCACATGTAATAACTCCAAATATTCTTCGTCTTTTCTCTCACGAAAAATATCATTATTAAGCTACAATCTATGTGCATTATGTGAAACAAATAACTCTTTAAATTATGAAATACATACATTGGAGGTTGATGTAGCATTAAATGTTGCATGCATAAACCTTCACCATATTAGTAAGTCTTATATGTTGATTAACATATATATTAAGTTGCCGTACTACGTACGATGTTGAATTTGTATGTAGAACTATTCATGCAGATAAATTTATGGAAAACACTGGCTTTATACACCGTACCATACAAATAGTTTCATTCTTGTCGCACTGAGGCGCTATTTCGGTTGCTTCCTAGTTGTTTCGAATTGCTCGGGGCTACAAATTTAGTAGTAAATTTGATGCCAATGCTGATAACGAACTAGATGCGCAGTATATCTCATGATGAAGATGAAGTTTAACCAAACAAAAATATTAACTTTGAACAAATGTTGTTTTCTTCTAACCTAATCTATTCTCAGTCGTATCGCGAGAGCTGTGAAATTAATACATTAGATTTGACACTTCTAGCTCATTCTCAAATTTTGCTCAAAATATGTTCAAATACACTTCAAAATTTGAAAAACAAGTCCAAGGAGTCTGCGAATTGGTCAATTAAGAGGATATCAAGAATGTTAAGGGATATTATTTAGTGCGTACCACACTGTCGAATATTCATTACGGCCAATTTACCTCCATTACTGCTTTGTGTGCCAGTGGGATTAAAACAGTGCATTTTGTTTTCAACTGGCGGTGCTTCGTACTTAACTAACGAGCGGGCTCACATTTATTGATTTATTTATTTTGAAATAATACAGCAAAGTGAATATCATGTATTTATTACGAAATTTTCTATAGAATTGTGAATTAAAAAGCTGCCTCTCATATAAGTTAGTATTAATAATCCTCTAAATATGCTCTGCAAAATAATCACAACTCAAACAAACAAACCCTCAAAGTTCCATGACCAAGCAATATTTCTTCCAGCCCTACCGAATATTTAATCCCTACCGTCCACCCCTGTCCCGTGCCGGCCAATTGACCCTGGGTCGCGCCCCCTTGGGCATTAGGCTGACCAGGGGACAAGCCTGACCTTTGCACATATAAACACGCCATCTATCATCTAGCGTCAGCGCCTCGCTTATTAGAAACGTATTTGCCTGCTTTGGGCACGAGACAGGAGGACGGGATTCGGTTAAGGACTGCTTTGACCAGTGGACATAAATCAAAGATTGTGGAGAAGGACGACGCGTAGCGGTTTGTTGGGACGAGAGTTTAATGTTTCTGTTGTTGTTTGTTAGTTGGTGGATAATCGGCTGTTGAGATGTGAAATTGTATTTTACAATAGTTGACAAAAATAAAATTTGAATAGAAATCATGTGATTACAATAATCTATATACTTCATACTAACAGTCAGTAGAATTTTCACTGAATTATAATATACCCTGTGGCATACTCCACAAAAGGTAGGAGTACGACTGATAACCGCACTCTACGGCTCAAGAAATATCAATCTACCAAGTGCACTATAAGTGTCTGCCACACCTGTTTTGGGTAAAAGGCGTGATTGATATTCATTTTTTTTTGTTTTTGTAGAGGTCGTGCTTATTGATGGTGTACAAAATAGTCTTCTAGACAGACCAGGTTTACATTTTTAGAATACTTTGGCAGAAACAATAAATATTATATTATAAAAGCTTCCAGCTCTCTTGAGTATCAAGTGAACTACAAATCATAGCAGTAAAGCTGGTATAAAATCAACGTTGGATCTGCCACGGCACATCAAGTGATTTTTGCGAAATAAACTGAAGATTCAAAACGGATTTTCTCGTAAACCAGCACATAACTTGAGATTATATTGATCTACATTTTTCCTGGTGACAGACCTGTGTGGTGGAACTACAACGACTTGACATTGACATTGACTTGTACAGACTTAGACTAGATCAGGTATCCTGTCATAAAAATAAAATCTAGATAATGATGAGAATGATTGGGAGTTCATCACAAGATGGGCATATGCCAGTGTCTACTCGATGTGATCCTAAGACTGGTACTACATCAAGTCGACATTGACATATTTCCATCTCGTCTTGAACTCCCAATCTTTGTCATCATTATTTAGATCTTATTTTTATAGAATGATAACCTGATCTAGTCCCTGTCATGTTCCTCTGATAAATACTAATCGGAAACATGTCCAACTTGCATAGTAAATTGACAATGAAAAAACTAGTCAAGTCGTTGTAGTTCCACCACGCTAACTTGACCGAATCGTAAGATCGCAAACGATCTGGAACTAAATCGAAGCGGGCTGTTTCATAAATAAAACACAACTTTTGTCTCTAAACAAGTGGAAACAGAACACATTTTGTCGTCTTTCCAGATCAAATATAAATATGATACAGCTGTTTTGAACATTTTGAATTAAGCGGATATGATTGATGATTGTAGTTATTAAAAGGAAGAAATTCAGTCACAAATTTTTATTCTACAGTTTCGGTCCTACTGGGACCATCCTCAGGAGTGCTACAGATTTACATCATAGTGATACTAATGGACAAATTGATACAAAAGTACTATTTGTGCATTGTAATTGGAAAATATATGCTCAATGGTGCATTAAAGCATGCTTATTTTTATTTCGTTAGAAAATTGCAACGACCGAACGCTATGAACAGCCAAGACTAAGTATTTGTGAAAAAAAGAGCGTGAAATCGCATACGTAAATAACGGTCAGTTGAGTTAGCCAATAAAACTGAAGTAAATCCAGATGCCAATCAAAAACAGGGCTACAGGACAGAAAAAAAATTGAATAAAATAAGTAAGAAGTCTTTGTATGAACACCGGTCATTCCGTTAATTTCAAGGAGACGCATAATGAAACAAACTTATATTATATTATCATGCGTTTACGTTTAATCATGGTATAAATTTGACCGGTCACAGGGAAGCAACAAAAAAATATATAAATGTGAAGTCTTCTCCAAGTATAAGAGAAACTGTTCAAGATTCTGTAGAATGATAATTGAACATTTAAAACAGAGAATTTTAATATGAGTATTGTAAACAACCAAAGGAATGAAATCATGCCCAAGAGGGAATCAAATTTTTTGACTTTATTCTTAAATTTATTTGTGACCGTTACAAATGGAAGTCGACCAAAGCGGATGAAAAAGTCCGTGTCAGCTTCAATACATATTATTTTAAGATAAAACTATCGTGTAAGTTCATAAGATCTCAAACGTTCAAACAATGATAAGAACGACAAACTTTAAAGGGACCTAGCAGGTGACATTTAAGTTTGAGTTTGACCCTCAATCGTTGAAATTTCATTAATTAAACTGGCATGAGAGAAATACAGGTGGCACATGTCGCATTCTCGTTGATAAGAAATTATTTGTAAAAGTATGAAATAATCCACAAGCACGACAAAAAATTTAAGAATCATCTTGATGATCAAAGCGCATTTTTGGCAGTTCATGAATGTTTGTTAGTTCAGAGATTTTGCAAACTACTATCTTCTACAATCACTGAGCTGAAAATCAAGCTGTTTGGATAAAGCTACGAAACAGCAGATTTCATTTAGTACCAGTTTCAAGTTGTGACTATATATTATACATAACTTGTGCACGTTCAAACTCAAAAGGACATTTTAGTCTTTATTGTATGGTTATTGACTGACGGGAAGTTATATGTTGTACCCTAAAATAATAATTGGATCTTTATCAAAGTTATATTAAAAAAAATCCTGAAAATTTAGTGCAATTACCTTAAGAACTACAGATTTAAGGAAATGAGTAACGGGTGGTCATGTACTGGCTTAAAATAATCATAAATACAAAAGTCTAATTCATTTTGATACTAATATCGGAAACTACATATTGTGCAACTCGCGAAATATTGAGATAGATAGTTTCTATCCCAAAATGAGTACTAATCCATATCAGTTCGAAATTTAAGATATATAATTTAATTATTGACTTGTTGCTCATTCTATGCAGCAATTTTCAGATTTTAATTATGCATAGTTCAGCAGTAATTACCTTTTGATTTTTTATTTAATTTTTTACCGAAAACTGGGTAAATGAATAAGAAATCTAGCAATTTATGCAAACCTACGGAGCAGCAGCTTTCATTTATAGTACCAGTTTCAAGTCTGTAAGTGCTGTAGTTGTTGAGAACTCAGCGTTACGCCAGCCAGCCAGAAAAGCAAAATGAATACAATAGCGTATTTTTTTTTGCAAAAATGCGCTAAAGGTCTTAAAGTTTACAAACATTCATGAACTACCAAAAATGTGCTTTAAGCATCAAGATGATTCTTCAATTTTTTTATCTAAGTCTGTTTCAATATGTGTCTTTTCAAAATTATAAAGGAATGACTTATCAACAAACATACTAGAGCATCTATTTTTGTTTTTTCTTTGCAATTGCGTTTGTATTTATCCATAATTGCTTTTAGATAATGTTTGGTTTATAATTTTTCTATTAAAAATAAGCGAATAATGTTTTTTGTATTATTTAACATATTTTGTCTATTAGTATTACTATCATGTAAATCTGTAACGTTACTGAAGAAGGTAAAGATGGGATCGAAGCTTTAGTATAAAAAGAAAAATTTAAGTTTGTGTCTGACTTTATTTAATGTACCAATCAATGTCATCAGTCATATTCATGAATAATTATGCTGATTTGAACTTTACAGCTTTGACCATATCTTGAGCAACATCAGGAGCGGCAAAAATTATCAAATTTGAATTCGAACATTCAGCGGCAGATTTTAGGGGGGCGCAAATTTGAAGATCAAATTTATTTTCTCTGATGTCTTGCAGAAGAAAGTCTATAAGACATCTTTCCGATGACTTTTTATTTTATTTCTTGTGCAATTTCAAAAAAATTGTTAGATTGTAAGAACATTTCGAGAACTGACAATTGTGGAGGTAAGGGCGGCAATAATTTAACAGCCTATACTTGGGATATGTGTAAATCCGGCGCTGCGAACATCATATGTTGCAGAGGAAGTCATTGTTTCATTCAAAATATGTGAAAAACTCCATATTGCAGTTACTGAAATAGAATACGGAATTATCTACATGATAATTTTCTGTTTGGCTTCTCATTTTAGGCGTGAAGCAAAATTAACAAATGAATACTTGTGTAATGAGACGTGCGAACATATTTTAGCGGTCATTCATTGAATCCGTGACCAGTGGCCAGTCAGTTAAAAACCGGTCCAATACGCAGCATGCGGTCAGCACGGCTGCTCATTGGTCAATTGAGCGTGTGTGGCTGCCTCGTACGCACTAAGCACGCGACTACAAAATGGCCGCTAAAACACCACGCAATTACGCAAGCATCAACTAAAAAGTTCACCACATTTTATATATTTACCGGTCATTCCTTTGAGAAGACACATAATGAAACAAATTCAGATAAAATTCTGACAAAATAATTGCTTAAAAGCGTAAAAGGATAAGAATTCTGAATGATAAGTTGGGTATCGATGAGAGAAGCTAGGACCATGTAACCATATCCGAACGCACGAGCGAAGCGAAGTGCCTGAATGCACATTATTAATATAAAGCAATGTCATTCAATAATCATGTTGTCACGAGAGCGATCATGCCAAACGTACTGCGAAACTTTTGTTAAAGGAATAAATTGATTTTTCAGTCATTTGTTATTGAGATTGGATGGAATTGTATTCGAACGTACAAGTAAAGCGAGTTATGATTACTGATACTTCAGTTCCCAATTAAAGTTGATCTCATCAGAAAGATGATTTCTAGCCCATGCAGCTCAAAAATAGTTTCAAAATGTTTTAGAATAAAAAATTAAGATACATAAAATGGTATGGTAAACACAAGGAGTCTAAACCGAGTGAAACGTATATTTTTACAGCTGATATAATTTGTAATGAATTTTAAAGAGCGAAACGATGCCGGGCAATCCCGGAAGAACGTGCCTGGAATCAGCGAGAGCCCGGAGTTGTGGGGACTTGAGCCGCCGGAGAGCACAGTCTTATCTTCGCCGCTAGAGCGTCAAATAAAATATTAAAGAGGAACACAATTTTTATGGCCGTTTCGTGTTAAGCACTTTCGGATGGCTTATCGCACTAAACGAAACACTGATTATGTTTAACTTACTGGGATTTCTACTCGCCTTTATGTGCTGCACTTTCAGTCTTATTTAATTAATTTCTTATTCATATTTTTGCTTGCACTACTTGAATTTTGATGTGGTTACCTATCGTCAAGTCACAAGTACTCTTAGCTTTTGATTTGATTATTATTTTTGTAGGAATCGTATATTTTAATAATCCAAATATAAATTTGTACTCACCGTTCTAAACCATATTATCTAACAAAATATCACAAACTAAACTGAGCACAATTCGCAGCCAGATTCAAACTAACTAACCATGTGTAGTAGCACGTTAACCATGTACCTAGAAATCCGCTAACTAACTTCCCATATGCATATATGCATTGTTGTACCCGTGGTTTGAATGCATTATTCTGTATTCAAAACTACCTCTTCCTACACCCATCTCGCTCCAACCAATCCCACCTCCTATCATATTCTCTTTGTCTACCTGTGCCATCAGGGTCGAAAGGGTTAGATTCCAACCCTCTGTGTATTTCCGGGACGAATATTTATAAGGGATGCTTTTTATTTCTTTTTCTTCCTATTGAAAATATGACCCAGAAAGGGTTCTCTTCGTAACTGTATTTTAATTTCTAGTGATTCTTCAATATCGGCAGGTACTGAAGCATTTACGACAACAGGATGTGAATGACAAAACTGGGTCGTATCTTTTGTGATTTTGATTAGATGTATGTTATAAACCGCTCGAAACGGAAGCGCTGCTTCGTAATACGGATATTGTTAATAAAAATTCTGGTTTCGACTTAGTATGCATAATCATAAATGTATTATTCTCCAGTGCACTCAAATTTATATTGAACTTTAAGGATCTCAACTGATAAAATACATTATATCATAAAGTAGTGAAGTTTAATGGTTTAGCAATGATTTAATTATAAAAATAGGACTTAGGATGGGAACTCACACTCTAAAATTTGACAGTTTACATAATATCACAAACAATGCTTCAACTAAGCGTCCATCTATCCCTGCCCTGCCAGCATATAAACGTGTTGCAGTTGTCTTATATCCTAAATTAATGAAGAATATGTATCTAATAGGTTTTCTTATTCCCATTCCATTCTTTTTAATATTTACGATAGGCAAATGCGTAAAGTATACTCAATTTTAGAATGAAAGAGAGAGAATAATAAATCAGTCCGTCAAAAACATTCCACGGGCGCGCTTTATTAATCCATTCTCAATTATCTCCTGTTTTCTCTTTTCATTTTGTTATTCCCACTGTTTTCAGATTTTCTTCTATTTTTCTTATCCATGATTATCTTGGTCTTTCTCTTTTTCTTCTTTCCTGCTGGTTTCCATTCTAGGACTGATTTGTGTCTTGTTCTCCAGCTCTCCATACAAGTCCGATACATTTCATTCTTTGTTGTTTTATTTTCTTCAATATGTCTTCTTCTAATTCCTTTTCTATTCAGTGTTTTATTCTGGGTCTATGTTCGTTTTCTGATATTTTTCTGGCCCTAGTATTATTCTCATGATTTTTCTTTCTATTATTCTCAAATTTTTGTCGTTTCTCTTATTGTCACTGTTTCTGCAGTATCGAGATTGATCTTATTGCTGTTTTATATATTCTCATTTTTTTTTTTTGGACAAAGTTTTATTATTCAATAGTTTTTTATTTGCTTAAGCTCTGTTTGTTGTTGTTATCTTCTCTTTGATTCTGCATTTCCTTTCTCTTTATTTGTTATTGTTACACGTAAATATTTGAATCTGTCTATCTTTTCAAATTTATATTTTCCAATCTTTATTTCTCTATCCTTTGTTGTTTTCATGAATCTTATTATTTTCATCTTATTAATATTTATTTCTCATCCTATGTTATTATTTCTTGTAACATCTTTTGTCTATTTTTCGTTATGATTTTTGCCTTGTACCCGCTGCAAGTATGACAGACACGTATTAGGCACTCAGTAGATTAATTAATATTTTATGAGCCGTAGAGTGTGGTTACCAGTCGTCAAGCTGCAGGTAATCTTAGTTTTTGTGAAGAGTACACCACAGAGTATATTATAATTCAGTATGAATCTTACAAACTTTTTGCTCATTGGTGGGTTGATCTCGATGATGAAAATTATAACAAAAGTGCTCATAGAAACAAGCACTAGTAAAGTCGTGACTAAATCAGTGATAAGTGAATTAGCTTATGCTGCAGTAGTAAGTTGGTGAGCTTGTGGCGTCAGGCGATTGCGCCTGCGTGAATTAATAGTACTTGAGATTGTGCATTAGGCGCTTATGCGACTGTAAAGGTGAACAAACGATGGGTCATCATTGACAAATGATAGCTCAATGATTTTTCTTGAAATATGTTGTTTGATGATGTCAATAGAGTTACTGGATGTTTATTAGGCAAAAGTTTGGACATTCTTGATAATCAACTGTAAGCTCAGGATACATTGTAGTCCATATTTTACTGATTATACAAGAGGACAAGACATCTGCTGGTCGACTGCGTCAAAACTGTCGTCAAAATTATTCAAAAATCCATTCATTTTGATACTTTTTTGTCCGTCGATAAGATTCGACCTTCGGATCACAAGGCCAGCACATTTGCACTGAGCTATGAATACTCAGTCAGTACTGCTTTTGCAAATTTAGATTTATTACTCTCTTTCATTATGAAATGAACTTTAGAATATTTTTTCAAGGTCCTATAAGATGGTCTAAAGGGGTTTTGAGGTACCCCAAAATAATTTCTAGAATGAAGTCAATCTGGAGGTAGCCACGATATCAGCTACAGCATTTGAACAATCGTCACGATTCAAATTAATTAGGTCGTTTTTGGAATTGTTCCTTAAATTCTCTACATGACATCCAGAACTTGAAATTTGATATACAAAAATATTTTAGACTGGAGTCTTGCAGTTCTTGAGACTTTTTGAGCCATTGTGATTTTAACTTACTTGCACAAACTTTGAGCACCCCTGAATCAATTTTGACTATTTTCGGCTTGATGTCGGTACGTATTTGTGTATGTGCAGTCGTAACTCGCAAATCTCAAAATTTATTTATTTGAGGCTTGATTTCGGTACGTATTTGTGTATGTGCAGTCGTAACTCGCAAATCTCAAAATCCGTCGGAAATATTAAGACTGCTATAGGATCTAGTTGTGCACCTCGCATTATGATTGCAATCATCTATACCGGAAGTGCACTTTATTTGAAACTTTTTTTGAATTTTCCGCATAAATACAAAATGATTAGCCGTAAGATACTGAAATTCAGTATTTGAGATTGCTGGTAGCATCTAAATGGCCATTTTCTATTTCTATACCAATTGGCTGAGCCGGAAATGCACTTTATATAACAGACTTTTCGAATTTTCCGCATAAATTCAAAACAATCAGTCGTGAAATATTGTAATTTTGTATTATTATATACATCAAGCTGTACACCACGCATTATGATTGTAATCGTCTGTACTGGAAGTGGTGTTTTACTTGAAACGTTTTTTGAATTTTCCGCATAAATCCAAAATGATTGAACGTAGAATATTAGAATTCAGTGTTCGAGTCGATAGTAGTGTCTAGATACTCATATCCTATTTTTATTGAAATCGACTGAGCCGGATGTGCACTTTATTTGACAGTCTTTTGGAATTGTTCGCATAAATTCGAAACGATTGTCTGCAGAATATTGAAATTTGATATTTTAGTCTGCTGTAGCATCTGAATGATTGCCTATTATTCTCATAACAATCGACTGAACCGGAAGTGCACATAAGCTGGAATTTTTTAAAGATTTTTCTCATAAATTTAGAACTGTTGGCCGTATAATCTTGGAAATCAGTTGGTATTTAAGAATGTTGTAACATAAGAATGGTTACCTACTTTTTTAATAACAACCAACTGGGCCGAAAGCGCACTTTACTTGACAGATTCTCAGAATTTTTTGGATAAAGCCAAAACGATTAGCTGTGGAATAATGAGATATTGTATTTGATTATTGTATTATTATATGCAAAAAATATATCCAATGATGTACAAGTAAATCACGTGATGTTCCCATCAGATTTTGTACTTTGCAAGTAGTAGGGTAACGAGTTTTGGGCGCAATGTCAACAAAGCCACTGGCGCCAGTTTTTGTTTAAACAAATAGATAATTTGTTAACATTGATTAGATTGCGTTTAAACAAATAGATAATTTGTTAGCATTGATTAGATTGTGTTGTTGTTGTTTATAATGATAATATTATGTGTTATTATTGTTTATAATGATTAGATTATGTATTATTATTGTTTATGATTGTTAGTTATATCTATATATAAGTTTTGACCTTCGATAGCCCTCTTATCAACTTCATAAACCGTATAAATTCAGGCAAAATAATTTTTTCTTATATTCAGCATTCTAGCACAGTACACGTTGAATCGTAACTTAGCTGTATTCAGTCGGTAAGTATATATAATTTCAACAATATTTGCGTCATATAAATTCATTTGTATATTTCCAGAAATGGACTTTAACAAACTCAACGGAATAGCTACACTGAAAAACATTAAACCACGAATGAAAATAACCGAGTTAGAACTTAATAAAATATATAAATTAGCTCATATTAAATCTGTAAAAACACGATTCGGGCGGAAGATAATTGCAGAGTGTGAAAAATTCATAATTTATCTCCCATCACGCTTCGATGGATTGACAGACGCTGAAATAACGCAATTACAAGAAGCTATCCACAACTGGAGCATCAAATACACAGGGTCTCAAGATCTCGGAGGCGGGAAGTATGCTACGTTATTAGAATTTGTAGAGAGTACTTAATATTATGTGAATAAATAATTGAATATGAAATGTGTTTGATTCATGATCCTTCTAGTTTGGTTGAAAGTTTCACAGGGTGAACATGTTCATAAAATTCAAACATCCTTTCTCGGCCATAATTGCTGGACCATCGGGCTGTGGCAAATCATATTATGTTAATAATTTCATTTCGAATATTGATAATTTGAGCGATACAATATTCGAGAGAATATCCTGGCATTACGGTACTTGGCAAAATTTATATAATTCAATCCAAGGGGTGCATTTCGTTGAAGGTCTGCCTGATGTAGAAAGTATGGATGGAAAAAAGCCACAACTTATAATAATTGACGATTTAATGAGAGAGGCTGATGAACGGGTGGTGGATATATTCACCAAATGGTCTCACCATAAAAATGTCTCTGTATTTTTTCTAACTCAAAATATATTCCACCAAGGAAAAGGGCAAAGAGATATATCACTAAACGCGAATTATATAATCTATTTCAAGAATCCCCGGGATAAAGCTCAAATTTTACATCTGTCTCGACAAGTTTGTCCGGAGAATACTAAGTTTGTACAGGAAGCTTACAGCGACGCAACATCTGAACCACATGGTTATATAGTTTTTGATCTGAAACAATGTACTCCGGATTGGATGCGATTTCGTACAACTCGCAATGGCTTGAATTATGTTTATTTACCTAAAAAAAAGTATAAATATCAAAGTAAAGACATTCCCGAAGTCATATCGTAAAAATGAGTGCGACGATCGCGAATAACCATAGTTTATTGCAAGCGTTGCATAAACTCAAACCAAAATATAGACAAGCATTATTGAAACATGCCGACTGTAGTTCAGTAAAGTGTATCTGCGAATGTGTATATAATATTTTGCATGGTAAAATTCCACTTAGTCGTAAACAACATGCGGCGCTTTTCCGACACAAGAAAACATTGAGAAATTTAGTGAAGCGTGGGGAAAATTGGCAAAAAAAGAAACGAGTCTTGGTTCAGTCAGGAGGAGCGTTCTTACCATTTCTTCTGGCTCCACTACTAAGCGGTGTTCTAGGCGCTCTATTCAAAAATTGAAAATGGAGTATACTAAGAAAATGGTATTAATATCACCTGAAAATTTAAACCGTCTACGAGATAATAATAATATTGCTGATGGAAGAAATTTAGTTAGTCAGCTTGACAATGATATGAAAAATGTAATGAATTCAAAATCGAACGAATATGAGAAATGGGCTTTGTATCAGGAAATTTTGCAAAGATATCTATATTTTCAACAGAAAACAAGAGAACCCCTTAAAATTCCTATAGAATCTCAACAAAAAGAGAATTCTAGTTCACAGTCTGAAAATCCAGAGAGTTTAGACGAGTTTGAAAATATCATAAAAATTTTCCCCAAAACACAGCGAGAGAAAGCACGAGTGCTGTTACAAAAACTTAAGACCGACGATAATATTCATTGGGATGAGAAAGGAATAGTTACCATAAATAATAAATCAATTCCGAATTCGAATATATCAGATCTAGTCGGTGACGTTATAAGACATAGAAAAAATAGTAATCCTCCGGGTTGGGAGCATTTCGTTGATATACTGAGGACGATTAATGTTCCTCTAGAACTGATTAATAATCCTAGGAGGAGAAAATATTTCGTCTCTCAAAAAAGTGTTCAAAAACAAATTACAAGAAAGAAGAGACAATTGGACTACAACAGTGACGAAAAATCCGACAGTTCTGTCAATAAAATATTGAAATCAAAGAAAATTGCTTGGAAACGATTCACTCTGTAGTTATGAACAAAAAACTAGCAACTATTTATTTTGATCCTTCAAATCCAGCTGGCTTCAGCGGAGTTAATAGTTTAGTGAAGGCCGTAGAAGGCCGATATGATAAGGAAAAAATAAGTAATTGGCTTGGTTCACAAGACGCTTATACACTGCATAAACCAATAAGAAAAAAATTTCCAAGGAATAAATATAGAGTTTCAAATATAAATGATCTTTTCCAAGCAGATTTGAATGATATGCGATCCCTAAGTCGGTATAACGACAATTATAAGTATATTTTAACAATAATCGATGTGTTTAGTCGCTTTTCATGGGCAATTCCGTTGAAAGACAAGAGACCGTCTTCAGTAATAGCCGCGTTCAAAACAGTATTTAACACCAGAAAACCAATTTATTTGCAAACAGACAAAGGATCGGAGTTTATAGCCAAGTCTGTAAGATTATACCTAAAACAAAACGATATCAAATACTATGTTACACAAAATGCCGATATAAAAGCATGTTTCGTCGAAAGATTGAATAGAACATTGAAAAGTAAAATGTATCGCTACTTCACTCATAGAAATACGTTTAGATATATCGACGTTTTACAAGATCTTGTCACCGGTTATAATAAAACAAACCATCGATCGATTAAAATGGCTCCTTGTGATGTTGACGAAAAAAATGTATTAGAAGTGTGGAGAAATCAATATGATAAAAGACAAAATGTGAGAATAAAAGAGAGCAAATATGCTGTAAACGATATAGTTCGAGTATCAAAATACAAACAAATATTTGAAAAAGGCTATACGGCGAACTGGAGTGAAGAATTATTCAGAATATACGCAATCATAAAACGGAATCCTGTAGTTTATAGACTGAAAGATTTGAATAACGAAATAATCGAAGGTACATTCTACGAGGACGAATTGCAAAGAGTGAATGTTACACCCGATACAACATTCAAAATTGATAAAATTCTGGCTGAAAAAGGAAAAGGGAACAGAAAGAAAGCACTTGTCAAGTGGAGAGGTTATAACGACAGTTTCAATTCGTGGATATCGGCTAACAGCCTCAAATTACTACAAAATGAATAATAATAAAGAGTTTTATATCACTCTACCGAGCAATAGCTCGATGGCGTATTTTGCTGATAATAAAACAACAAGGTTCACAACACAACTACCGCAGAATATAAAATTAAACGGACTTTGGGAGGTTGGCTTATCAGAAATTATTTACCCATGCTCATTCTACAATATAAACGATAGAGAAAATCGAATAAATATTGCGCTAGGAACAATAGATAACGAAAAAAAGATTGTTGCCATGATTCAGGAGAAAATAACTTCGAGAAATTATGAAAGTATAGACAGCTTATTGCATGAGATCAACGAAAATGGAGGAGTCAATAAGTATGCAGCATTTGCGCACCATAAAACAGAAAATCGTGTGCAAGTGAAATTTAAAGTTGCTGATGTGTATTCTATGAAATTATCCCCAAGACTAGCTCTACAGTTGGGTTATCCACCGTTCAGCGATTTATACAAGGAGAAATTTTCGATCAATCTACCAAATTTGATGTTGGGCATACCGCCGCAAATATATGTTTATTGCGACATAATCGAGCCGCAGTTAGTAGGCGATGTTTTCACTCAGCTTTTGAGAATAGTTCATATAAACACCGAAAACTATGTATTTGGATCCAATAAATTAATAATATATTCTCAGCCTCATTTCGTTCCTGTTTTGAGAAGAGAATTCACAAATATAGAAGTAGATATAAGATGTAACGATGGCAATCCTGCACCATTTCAGTTTGGCGTTTTGACCATCAAACTTCATTTTAAACGTGTTTCATAATTATTCTCAACGCGTGAAAAAATGCGAAACTGCCCATACCAACAATATTACAATCAACAAGCTGGTAGCGGCATTGGATCAGTATACCGGGGAAATCAGTTTCAAAGAGGTCATGGAATCGGTAGTTTTTTCAGCGGTCTATTCAGGAGTGTTTTTCCCATGATCAAAAGAGGAATAGGAGCTATCGGTAGGGAAGCTCTAAACACTGGAGCACAATTTCTAGGTGATCTAAATGAGAATCAACCGGTGAGAGAGTCATTCAGAAGACGTATGTCTGAAGCAGGAGAGAATTTGAAACGCAAAGCTGAAAATAAAATTGATACAATCATAAACGGCTCAGGGTATAAAAAGAAACGTTTGTCGAGTAAGCGCATTCATTCCAAAACCTCTGTTAGTGGTGCGCGGAAGAAAAAGAAAAACAAACGCTCGAAACAAACAGATATTTTCAATTAAAATGGCGTTTCTACATACACAATCATGTGAGTGTATCAAGACTGAGCTTGATCTATTTGCTCTACCGCCTACGCAGACAAGTATCGAAAACGGCCAATGGATCAATTATAAACCTCTATCGTCCATAACCGAAGACGGACCTATCGAATTTGTAATTCCCGGGCAGAGTGAAGACTATATTGATTTATCTCAGACTATGTTGTACATAAGCGCTAAGATTGTGAAAAACGATAATACCGAATTAGTCGATACCGACAACGTTGGACCAATTAACAATTGGCTTCATTCTATTTTCAGTCAGGTTGATGTGTATTTGAATCAAAAACTTGTTTCTCCACCGAATAATACATACGCATATAGGGCCTATATTGAAACTTTATTGAATTATGGTCAAGATGCGAAGAAATCTCACCTTACCTCGTCTCTATGGTATGCAGATGATCCATCCAAATTCAATAATACAGACGCTAGTGGGAATTCCGGGTACAATAAACGACAGACGCTCACAGGAAAAAGTAATAGTCTTGATATGATAGGCCATCTACATGTGGATATATTTAACCAAGAAAAATTCTTAATTAACGGGGTCGAGATGCGTGTGAGACTAGTTCGGTCGCGCGATAGTTTTCATTTGATGGCAACTACAAACAATTTCAAAGTTCACATAAACGAGGCCACATTATTCGTTCGACGTATGAAATTGAACCCGAGCATATTACTTGCTCATAATAAAGCGTTGGAGATTAGTACAGCCAAATACCCAATCACCCGAGCTGAAGTAAAGGCTATAACGATCCCTACGGGTATTCAAGGAAAATCAATGGATAATATATTCCTGGGACAACTTCCAAAACGATGTATAATCGGTTTTGTATCTAACAGAGCGTTTAACGGAGACTATTTATTGAATCCTTTCAATTTTGAGCATTTTCGAATAAATTATCTATGTTTATATGTAAATGGACAGCAATTACCGTCGAAGCCTCTGCAGCCATCATTCACGAGTAAAAAAACCTATGTGCAAATGTACCATTCGTTATACTCAGGAACTGGTATACACTTTGCAAATACTGGAAATGAAATCGATAGAGAAGATTACCCATATGGATATTGTTTGTCTGCTTTTGATCTTACTCCCGATTTATCGGCAAATACAATGTCGCATTGGAATCTTACACGTCACGGCTCTTTGAGAATAGAAGTTGGTTTTGAAACAGCCCTTACACAAACAGTGAACTGCGTGATCTACGCCGAATTCGATAATATAATTGAGATAGATAAGAACCGCAATTGTATCGTGGACTATGGTAGTTGATAATGATAATAATAGCTACTGTTCATATATAAATATGTCAACATAATTGCGAGATTTCATTCTGTTGTATGCAATCGTCATGGCTGGTTATATTGCTGATGTACAAGGCTTCTACGGAAATACAAACGAATTTATAGTAAAGGAGCTAGCGGTTATTTCTACCAGCGGTTTATATTTTCATCACTACCTGTTCAAAGCTCCATTCAATATCCGAGAGCTCGATGGCAAGCGTCAACACCAGGTTCATTGGCTGAAATATAATCACCACGGATTAGATTGGGATTTTGGTTATGTTGAGTATAACCAGCTATCCAACATATTAAAAAACATTTTCGAAGCTGCCGCTAAAATCTATGTAAAAGGTTCAGAGAAAAAGTCTTTGTTTGAAACAATTCTGGAGAAAAACGATTTAATAGACTTAGCCGATCTAGGATGTCCGTCCTTGAAGACCTTAGCACCGAAGAAGGATGTCACTAGCTGTCTAATTCCGCGGTCTCATGAGGGAATGGTTTGCGCTGTGAAAAACGTACATCTTCTGAAAAACTGGTTCTGTAAAAATGAATGCACTTCAGATAGAATCAATATTCCGGAAATATTTTCGAAACTCAAGCCACTTTGGAGTGTATGCCGCAAATAAGCTACCATACCATGTAAATTATCCATGTACAATGATTATTAATACAGATCCGGACTTCAAACCGGGAAAGCATTGGATAGCGATTTATATTGACCGTAACGGCCATGGTTTCTATTTTGATAGCTACGGACGACCACCCATAGTTAGAAGTCATGAAGGATTTTTAACCCGAAATACTAGAACTTGGACTTATAACTCGTTCATGTTTCAAGATTATACCACAACCGTTTGCGGTCATTATTGTTTGGTATATTTATTGTTTAGAGTTAGTAATTATACTCACAATGATTTTGTAAATTTATTCCATAAGTTTGATAGATTAAAAAATGATAGAACTATCAGATTTATGTTTCATTATTATTTCAAAGTATGATTTGTTTTATAAAATTTGTGTATTCATGATTATCGATAAATAAAAATACAATTTAGAATAATAAATGTTTTATTTCAATAACTCGGCTAACATCATATGGGTGAATAAATTAAAAATAATTACCTAACCTAACAACATAAAATTTCATTCAAATCTTAATCTCTTCATTCCATAAGGATAAGAATTCGAATTGGAATTCTCACTTAGACGTCGCTTCATGAAATTAATACTAAATTTTTTTTGTTCGTTTTTAGTTATGACATTATGGTCTATGGTACATCTAATACTATCGCTATTAATTACAGGGTTCCTATCACTATTTCCTAACACTAAATCCTTTATACACTTAAAATTAATTTTTTTTGAGTTCTTATAGTTAAGGGTGAAGCCCTTTACCTTACAGACTTCGCTTATATTACCATTCGCAGGGCAATACGTTTTAAAGGCATAGTTTTTGGGTCCTCCGCAGACGAATTCTGTTATGTATGATCCACGACCATAACAACTCAATTCGTCTGTCAGATCACCCAAAAAATTACCAGTAGCTGGTTCGTATTGTCCAGGCGAATGGCAATAAATAATCGAGTCCGTATCATAATAAAGCACTCTGCTGCCCAACCGTTGAAGATATTTATTTAGCTCTAAACGAGCTAAAGTTGTTGTATATGCCGCAACCACGACGTTCACCGTTGGAAGTTGCTCCACTGATTCTTCCTGGAATTGCCAATTCACATACATCATCTGATCGCCTGCCGGAACAATTTTATGGACTATAATTGCAGGGTTGCTCAAAAGTTCATAAAGTTCCTTTGCCGACGACACAGTTGTTGTATGCGGTCGGTTCTCAGCTTGTGCGAATTTACCTGTTGACAGAAAAGAGTTATATAAATTTTTAACATCAATATATAGTATTTTTATCTTACCCCAAAGCGAATTGAGAGAAATTTTAGCAACAGCCCGTTTTCCGGGGTTTTTCTCCATAAGATTCGCATCAAGCTGAACACCTTCCCGTTCAAGAAACTCTTGAATGAATTGGGTCTTCGAATCCTCAGTGGTGCATTCCTCAGGATACCCTGAAGCCTCTTGCTTGTTTTTTAGAAAGCTGTCTATATACTCAGCAAACAAGCCTCCCGTTTTGCTCTCTTTGCAATATTGTGTCACGGTGTATCTCCAAATCTCGTGTATTTTTGTGACTTTATACCCGTATTCCAGAGCTGTCTTTACTTCGTCGATCACCCATGTCCCAGTGAATTCTCTCTGACTGTCTGTGTGATCACAAAAATCTTGTTCCAGCGTGTCGCAACAAGTACGACATAGAACGAACATAAGTTTTCCATGACATTTTCTAGGCAATACCGGATGATGCAGATTATTAGGAGGTAAAACAGCGCATTTGATTAAACCTTCCACGTTATCTATATTATTGTTCGGACAGATTGAATCACACTCCGGACCTACAAAAATCTCCGGATGGCCCACTGGATATTTCCCATATTTGTTGACATACGGGTACAAAGAACAAACATCCACATATTTTATCATCATACCATTTTCGGCTTTCTTGTAGAGAGCCGTGTTGCCTGTTCGTCCACCATACAAAGCATGACGAGGTTGTAAAGGAAGGTTATTTAAAAGATGATGGTTTTTCAACTCTTTCTCTAAATCTTTATTACGTTTTAAATAATTTCTAAATTCGCATTCCCAAATAAAAACCAAATTATACCCTAAATTTCGAATTTTGTCTAATTTTGTCATTGTACTCTGATATCTGAGCTCTAAAGTTTCTTTTGAAGTAGAATAAATTTGCTTTTCTCGACCCGTTCTATAGCAGGATTTACACCCGTGATAAAAACACCCTAAAAATTCCAATACCAAATTTTCCGGTGCGGAATAACCGTCAACTTTTAAATTACCTCCTATTACAGCCTCGGAGCTACGCCCAGCATGTTGAATAATTATTCCGCGTTGGTTCTCTTGGTGTACCAACCACTGTATGGCTATTTTAGATTGATTGTCTTTCAATCGGTAGCCATTAAGTGGTATAATCCCGATCATATCCGGTTTTAGAAATAAACGACGGAATGCTTTATTACAAGCCGAAGCAATTGTAATGGCTTCGGAAAACGGGCAAACTTTGCAATCATTAATAAAATTTTGCCGGAACTTTGTACATGATCTACGCAGGATATCTACGTCAGACACGCAATATTCTACAAGCTCTCTTTTCATGTCAAATATTGTATTATTTCCTACCGTCTCTCTGTACCAAGATAGGAAATTTTGTCTTTCCACAGTATTCATTTTGTCCGAACCATAATATTTAACGTCTGGTAAAGGCCCTATATAATTTGCATTATCCAAAGTATTGAATAAATGAGGAAAATATCCCTTTTTTATCGATGATGATAGACCCATAGCTTTTGGCAATGCAGCCAGAGGCATAGCCATGAAATTCAAAGAATCTATGAATCTGATATTTTTACTTATTTCAATTAATAAAATTTTATTGCCGTTAAGAATCAAATTAGGTTTCAGATTACAAATTTCGACCAAGAATTTCAAAATAAACTGAGCGTCAAAAGATTTAGCATTATGCGCAATACATGTTACGGAATTAAAATGAGTTCGCGGTGTCAAAACATATGAAAGAAAATTTTGTATAGGGTCATCTGTGAATACGTGTTGGCGTATACCACACACATTGCATAGAACATTCATGTCGTCCGAATTGTAACAATTAGAGCAAGATTGTTGAATCACACATAAATTCACCTCGTGTATTTTGTGTCCGTCGACGATTTTCTCCTGTCTTGTCTCTAAGTCGTAGTAAATGAATAAAGTTTTGTCTTTCATAATTGTCTTGTCCGCCTTTATGTAACATTTGTGCTCAGGACGGTTATAACAATCACAAAATTTGCAATAAACTTCACCACAAATGTGGTTTTTGTTTTTCAAAGTGTTAACGGTTTTGAAACACGATTTACAAATCTTAAGAATCTTACAAATTTGCTTTTTGTGTTTGTTATAGCAGTCCTGACCTCTAAAATTTCGGTTACAGTCGTCGCATTCGGTCAGTCGTTGTGTACGAGCGCATGCAGGAGCCGTTTTGCAAAAAGGGCAGATATTCTCACAAGAATGGCCCAGCATGTTGTTATAAGGCACGTGACATTGCTCGCAGAAATATTTGCAAGAAAATGCAGCTGTCAAACTTTTTATAACAGAATAGTGGTTCCGGTAGTGCAGCAGATTCAATCTCGGAAGATTTTGGTCTGGTGCTCCTTCGAAAATCACTTCACCGCGCGTATTATATTCGTATACAACTATATTATACCGGATATAATACTGCTGAAACTGTTCTAATTCGTTTATACCAGCACCATTTTCACCTATTCTGACGTTTGTTGTTGTCAACAACGCCTGCACGCGTTCGTACTGCAGTCCACTATTATCTCTTCTTATTTGTCTGAAATACGGGTCTTTGTCGACAAAGGCTTGTGCCACAACCAGTGCACGGGGAAGACAGAGATCGTCAGCGTTGTTTATTTCAATTATCCCATATTTCCGGCGACATAACTCTGCATAGCTAAGCCCGTGGCCCTTGAGACCTTTGCCATTTCCTCGAGGCATAGCGACTTGAGTCAGCTCTATGGTGAACTGACCATCGGAAAATACTTGGGCATTGCTTTGCAGAATTTTGTCGACGGCATCCCACAAAACTTCAAGGGATACTTGATCGGCTCTTCGAAATGAAAGCCATGCTGGACCGTTATGTAGTCGGGGTGTGTGCAGCGTGAATCCAACATAATCATCCGGATTTATATCGGATAGTGTGTCGTTCAGAACCTGTTAAATACGAGAACATACTAGTTTAAACAGAAATAATGCTTGGGTAATTGTTTTCCATACCTGCTGCATGCTTTCATAGAACCAGCTAACAGGGTTTTCATCAGCTGGAGGATCGTTCAGCTGGAAAGTGACACGTCTTCCAGTGACACCAAAACGTTTCACATGGTGCCGTCTGTCCTCCACGACTTCGTAGCGTCGAACAACGCCACCGCCTACTTGGTTACCACTGGTGGTAGCTCGCGGTTCGTCAACAGGCTGTGGTGCTAACGCCTCCGCCAAAATTTCATCGCAAACCGCGAAAAAATCTTGATACTGCTCGTTGCCATCCTCGGCGTTGGTGTTTCCACCAAGCGCTGATTCAAGGATGTCTTCACAAATTTGGAAAAAACTGTCGAAGTTTTCTTGCGTATTCATTTTCAGACACTTTACCACCGCATACACCAGAATTTCAAACTGAATAACTGAATATCTCTACAGTCTAACTCGGCTATATATATATACCGAAATCATTCAATGTTTGTAATAGATAAAAGAACATGTCATCCATTTATCAGACTATTGGGGGATAGGGGAAATTCCATTATTAACCGAACACAAAATTTGTAAAATATTTTTATTTTTGATTATTATACTCTTAAACTAAATTTGTTAAATATTTTTTTTGGTTACTATATTTATAAACTAAATCTTATACTATTTAATACTATTACTAAATTAACTTAAATAATATATTTCTTTTCCCTTACTATAAATATTTCTACGTCTCTTACGTCTTTTAAGACCTTATTATTATAGTAAATGTAGAGATCTGAAAATATTCTTTTAAACTTAAAATCTGTATCTAATAAATACCTTAAAATACCTAAATCTAGCTCTAAGCCTAATCTTAACTTATTAATTACAATATTTTGAATAAATTTCTTATACTCTAAATAAATATTCCTAAATTTTCCAGTATACGACCTTATTATATTTGATATTTCATTTTCTAATGCTATTATGTTCTCTATATTAAAACTACTTAAAACTAAAAACTTATCATTAACCCTACAGACTAATTGTTTTTTTGCTAAAACTCTAAAACTCACTCCACTCTTGTTCAACCGCGTGTCCCTCTCGCTACCACTACACTTCTCTTTCAATTCAATCTTTTTCAACGAATTGCAAAAAGATTTAAAATCCCCGACATCGATGTATTTATTTGCCCGCGCATCACCAAACACCCGCACGACGGTTTTGAAATGTTTGTTGGGGTTCAGCCCTACCGCCACATATCTCCGCAGCGACATGTCCAGGGGGAACATTTGGCAGG
The DNA here is from genome assembly GCA_963989225.1 of Dromius quadrimaculatus. Taxonomy (NCBI): domain Eukaryota; kingdom Metazoa; phylum Arthropoda; class Insecta; order Coleoptera; family Carabidae; genus Dromius; species Dromius quadrimaculatus. The sequence continues at coordinate 13,240,442 of OZ022327.1, read as the reverse complement.
CCAACAGACGCCCGTGGTTGTCTCGGAGATCCGTATTGTCCGGAAACGCATACGCTGTGACGGGCGCCGCTCCCAGAAGCACGTCCAGATCGGCTCCGACATCTAATTCCTCCTCTTCAAAAACTCGAAGAGTTTCCGAAGAAACCTCTGGGAGGGATTGAGACTCGGAGCCGAAATCTGGACTCCACCGCTGGCCGTACTCTTCGTCTGCAGACGCCGAGTGTCTAGCCCGCCTTGGGTCCCTGCTTTCAGCGTCCTCCTCCTCCGAGCGCCTCCTTTTTTTCGATTGAGATTCAATCAACTCGGCCTCATACTCGTCGATGGAGAGACGCTGCTCGCTCGTGGACGCCGTAGCCATCGTCTCCTCTGCAGGCTGTCTCTCGAGCTCTGGTGATGCCGGTACGGGAGCAGTTGTTTCTTCATCCTCCGTGTCCGACAGCATCGACCACGATCCTTGCTGAACCCGTGGTGGATCAGCTTCGGGCTCTGAGTCTAATAGTGATATCACCACCGGCTCTACGTAGCTCGCCAGAGGTTGCAAACCTGGTGGTGTCGACATAGCCGTCTGCGGGGTTGGAGCGACCGAAAAAAACCTGCGTAGGGGTTGCGGCGCAGACGTCGAAGCTCCAGGAAAAAACGCGTCCTGCGTTTGAGCCGTCGACGTCGAAGCTCTAGGCGCTGGTTTTACAAACGCCGTCTTCTTTGTGCGCTTCTGTGCACGGCTGTGTGAAATATAGAAAAATTATGATTAAAATCAAAATATAGAAAATTTCAAATGATAATCAAAATATTTAGAAAATATTGAGAATCAAAATAAAAATTCTAAAAGTATATTTCAACTTACCGTTTTGGTGTCGAGGGAATATTATTATTATTTCCGGAATTCTCCATGTCTGCTGCTTTGGATAAGTATGAAGTGAAGATGGTTTCCACAAACACAACAATAATGCATACTACCCGTTCGATGCCGTCTTTATATCCAAATCTTTTGTTTACCTATGCTACGTCAGAGCTATGCGTTTGCCCTATTGGGAAATTCTTAAAGTTTCTATTCTACAAAGCTATAAAGTTGATTTTCTGTATGTGAAAAACACAAAAAAGATCATAAAACGAATCAGCTTCCATGGTTTTCCTTAAAACTTTTTTCTTGTCTTATAATATCTAAGAGTTTAAACAGAATTTCAATTCTATGAAAATCCTGTACTCTATGGCCTAAACTAACTAGCCTCTATTGTTATAAATAATTCTGACGTCCATTTTGGAAATTTGTTATAAATAATTTCGATGTCTATTTTGAATACAAGAATTTTTCAAATGTATAAGAACTTATATTATAGAATTCCTTGTCAAACTTTGAGATACTTTATTATTTATTATTTTAAATAATTCTAATGACCTATTCAACAATTTGAAATATCGGGAATCATAAAATTATTCAACGCATGGGAAACATTTGTTTATGATCATAAATAATCCAGAATTGTATTATTGATTCTCTTTTTTTAATTGGTCTATCCCTGCCACCAAATGTTTATAATAATTTGAAATTATTCCTGTAATATTTAGTTTTTAAACTTTTCAATACATAACAGTAAACGGATGAGTCATGCCAAGCATATCTGCGAATTGTTTTCCTGTCTGACGGTTTACCTGTATGAGTAATTGTTTTGTCGCTGGATGTTTGTTAGTATAATGTTAAAAGCTGAAAGGGGCATCAATTATTCATCCCTTAGTGATCGTGAAGGTGAATCGCGTATGTGGACAAATTTTGCAAGTGCTTTACATTGATTAAGAGTCGGGCTTTTGTATTCGTGAGCAATAATTATTTAGACTTTAGTGATTGTGAAAGTGACTCGGTTATTCACGCTAAGGAAAATGTGTATCATTGAGATTTTCAAATCATATCTTCCTGTTCTACTTGGTAAGTATATTTTATTATTATTATTATTTCAGAAGTACTAACCATAATTGCTAGCTAGTATTTTTCTTCTAGTGATAAACTATTCCCTATTATTAATAATTATTAATATTCACCATATGCTACCGTACAGCAACTTTACAGATAAATTCGATATTCTATAGAATATTATTGAAAAATAGCCAAATTACAATTAGAACAATCCTAAAAATAAATTTCCAGTAATTTTAAAAGTATCGAAAGTTCGCATCTTGAAGTTTTATTATTATTATTATTATTAATACTTTAAATATATTCGATGACAAATCATTCTATAGATAAATAAATTCGAAAACAAAAATATTCCCCTAAATTCATAATGATAAGATTATCTATCAGTTTATTTTGAATGACTCTCCAGATAAGTGCTTCAAAACAAAAATATTTTCCAAAATATGGAATAGCATAAACACGATAAGATTATCTGTTTATTCCCAAATATCGTGGAAGTTGTTTTCAATTTATATCAAAACAATAAATATATTTAGAACTTTGAACTATGACTCGTCATCTATCTACAGAGAATATTTTATCAGTTGGAGATACTTGAACATTCCACGGAAGACGTATCATTATCTATGTGAGTAGAATTCATCTAATGAACAAAGGAATTGGTATTATATTTCAAATTTTGTATGAAAATATTGTTGTAAAATTTGTTTATGAACTATTTTATTTGTGAATGTTTGAAATTATGAGCTTCATTTATTGAAAAATTCCATTCTGTGAATATTCAACAATACAAAGTCGGAGAATTTATTTATAGTGCTATTATTCATCAATAAGAATATAATATTTCATATAACATCCAATTAACTGTGGTAAATCGGAATTACTCAACAAGTGAAGTTTTTTTCTCGCAAACATATAATAAGTATTCGTTAAACAATTCAAAGCTTGAATGAAAATTATTTATGTTATAAAATTTTTCATGAGTGTATTAGATACACTTGTGAATATTCAAACAGTCTACTTCGTGAATTTATTTATTAATATTTAAAATTATTAACTTAATTCATGGAATATTTCATTCCGTAAATATTCAAAATTACCATGCCTGAAAATTTATTCATTTATATTATTATTATTATTGTTCATCTAATAGCAATGTAGTTTTTTCATACGTTGTTCAGTAAACAAAAGTAAAATCGAATTGTTTGCTTTTGTAAAATTTATTTATTCATAGGAATATTGTTGAACTACAGAAAGTTATTTAGTTCTTTTAATCGCTAGAGCTACCAGGATGAAACTTTATTTACTTGTCAAAAATATTCCTAGTCAACGTTGTGGAGAGCTTTGTTTATGAAAGTTGAATTTATTTATAGGGCATTTTACTACATTATTATAAACAATGATTATATATCTATTTTAAACCACATAATCTAATCACTATAAACAATAATAACACATAATATCATGCGTATAAACAACAACAACCCAATCTAATCAATGTTAACAAATTATCTATTTGTTTAAACAAAAACTGGCGCCAGTGGCTTTGTTGACATTGCGCCCAAAACTCGTTACCCTACTACTTTTGCATGGTAAACCAAAATTTTTTGTTTCTTTTTTAAGCTTTCCCATAGATCTCTCCCGAAGAGACATTTATGACAAATTGATGAAATAAATCGAAACATAATTTATTGGTTATTACTCTCACTCAAGTTAATTTAACTTCTGGTCATGAAATCAGGTATAAAAGATTGAAAGGTAAACAGCAAATATTATGGTTGAGTTAGCACGATTAAGAGCTCAGGTAATGGTTGCACGAGATAAATTAGGTCATTTTTTCGTGGTTAAATCATAAACAATAAATGTAGTGTAAATCTCTTCCTGATTAAAAATTCATCTTTCATCCGTGGTTGTGACGTCAGAATCCCATGCGACAAGACAAGAGCTTTGCTTGTATCTCTTGTGTGTGTGTCTCAACATAATATTTAGTTTGCCGCGTATGTGAGATTATTCGCTCCACAAACTTCACAATGTACTTAGTGAAATTATAAATTTAACACTTTATACAGAAGACAAAGCCAATTTTTCTGGAAACTAATGAGCTATACGAGAATTCATCATCAAACTCAATAAGTAATGCAGACAAAAATGTCTTTTATCACTGCTATGAATTATTATGTTTGCTTGTAATACAAGAAACAAATATTATTTTCTAGGTACTTCCTGTGTACAATGTCTGACATTAATATCGAATGAATATCATTCCATGTTTATCTGCCAACTTCGCATATCTAATTTACGATATGTTGTATTTTCATGAATATTATAATGTTCAAAGCGAATTTTATTTCCCCGATTTATTACAGCGAGTTTGAGCTTATTCAAGTCCAACTCAAACCATATACCAGAGACCAGCTTCCATTATTGATCATTTCGATATGATTCTCGTCAAAAAGGACGGAAAATTAACCAAACAGAATGAAAAAATCTTTTAAGGGTGTCTTTGGCTAAGATTTAAAAGTCGACAAATTAAACACAAAGAGAGAAGAATTGAAGGTATTTTGACAATCATTTAAAGAAGTTGCGTATAAGTTACTCCAAAATTCATCCGTGAAAATATATTCTTTAGCAAAGCTCTTCTCCAAAGCTTTCTAGATGAGGTAAATAAGTCAGAATGACTAAAATATTTCCAATCTACATCTTTAGCTAAACACACAATGTGGCGAAACAAAAGCGAAATGTTCAATTAACAACTGTATGACATATCTGCTATTGACAAAATAAAAAAAAATCTACGAAAAAACTATGAATGATCAGGAAAACAATCCATAATCAGATCCAGAAAATTCAGGTTTGCGTTTTCGTGGCAACAAACTCACACTCAACTGTAAACTGTAACAGGCTCTATTTGGCCTTTTTATTGAATAATTGTTCCCTGAACTATAATTGGCTGAGTGAAACTCAAAGAGATAATTTAGAGTATAAAATTTTGATTCAATTTCATTATGGAATCACTAGGTAAAGCCCCAAATATTATAAATCAAATTAGAGGCAGTGTGTTTGGAATCAAAGGCCTAGTACCTAAATTTGTTCGTTATAGGCAATAAATCCAAATAACAAGTATGAAATAAGGTCTCCTTGTCTCCCATTTCAATATTTCCAGGGCTAGATTTATATCTAGCGCATCGAATTGAAAACATATGCCGTTGTTGCACATGTGACCTTTCAGAACCCAACACTGCATTGCTTATAAAAGGCCAGACAAAAATATCATTTGAATAAATAATACTTCGTCACACCTTTGAGTGCTGTCGCTCAAACAAAATCATCCCCTTCGTCGTGCGCAAATCATTTCTAGAACTCTTCTGGTCCAGCTGCTGACAATACAGTACTCAACTTTCCTGTGCCTTATCGAGATCTGTCAAGTTGCCAAAGAGTGGCACTCAAAATGTGCCATGCAGTGTCATTGACAAGCTCTGGATTGCCTTTGGCCTCTAGTGTAATTTGGAAATAATGTTATCTAAATTCGAACGCGAGATTCGATCGTTGAAAGAGTTAGTGATGTCTCAATGATCACATAAGAGTATGTGGAACTAGTTTGTTAGAAAGTCAGCAGTGAGGGCTGTTGAATAAGAGATAATTATTGATTGATCAGCAAACTTTACCGTATTAAACTGTGTATAATTTTTTATCATCTTATCACATCATATTATGAATGGATTTATATTCTTCTCCAATGGTAAAATAGTGAATGACTTTACTGGGAGATAATCTAAAAATAAGAGCTTCTTGAGTCTTCTTTTTCTTCGTCCTATTCTTCCAGATATGTCTTTTTCAATTGTTAATCAATGAATGTTCTTTCCTAGATAAGGAGTTATTTGATCAGAAAATTCTTAATTTCGCTATCCTGAGATGAGCCTTTCCCAATAGTCAAACGATAAATGTGATCTCTGCGATATAAATATAAGCATTGAATGTAGTTCTTTCTTAAATCTTGAGCTTATATATCTGGAATTAGCTTATCCTGTCTGTTTCAATTGTAATGAAATAATGATGAAAATTAAACTATAAAAACATTTCCATTCATAATTTATTCGTACTTTTTAAAATAAATGAATATTTAACTTCTACCTCACCTACTTATGTACTTGAGGTTATATATGCTCGGGCGCCAGGATCTTTTTATTTAAAAAGAAGTAAAACATTGAAACTTTTAATCTTATAATGAGTCCTGGTGCTGAAAGGTGAGAATATTTTTTTTTGTAACACGTACACCCAAAGTACCCTATTACTGAGCTGACTTCTGCTTTGAAAGTTATCAATTCCAAACCATGGTAACAATTTTCATTATGTAATTCTCTGTTGACTGGGAATTAATATCCGCTGGGTAAAAATGAAATTGTAGATCATGGATTATGGATGCCGTTGGATTTTTTTATTTCATTGATATATGTCAAATTGATATTTGAAAGAAATTTGTTTTATAGAATGTGTTCGTTATAGTATGTGCATTTATTGTGAACATGATGGCACAGAAAATGTGAAAAATATCAATCAATAAAATAAATCATGTAAATTCTGTTGCAAAAATATGTTTGTCAAATCGATAATATAGTTTCGATACATCCAAATTAATTTAAATTAATGGGGGTACTTCGGTGCACTTGTTACAAAAAGTATCGTATGCAACACGGACACTGAACGACTGTCATTATTGTCACAGACAAATTTGGCTGTACGGAGCTACGCATTGGGCCTTGCCCTCGCCTTCGATCTCGTGCTTCGCCCTCGCCTCTGCCTCGGGCTTTGCCCTCGTCTTCACCGAATGCAGCAAAATTTATCCTGGACAAAAATGATAGTCGTTCGGTTCTTGTAGCATAATATACTATTAGACCAGTCAAAATAGAGATTCATCCTTGCATAAATTCCCAAGAAGCTGAAAATTGGCATGAACGTTGGGAAGATCATTATAATAAAGTTGTAAAAAGTCCCAATTGATCCCATATGTGCAAAAAATTTTATGCGAGGTCAAAGTTCATAGAAATGGGTTTTTCGAATTTTGTAACAAAATTGTCAGTTTTATGATAGAAATAGTTCAGACAAAAATTATAGAACTTTCAATTCTCTATAAAAATGGTGCTTACTCTTTTTTCCCCAAGATTCTCCATTTCTGAGAAAAAGCTATTCTAAAGCTATATTCTCCATGATATGCACACGTTCCCACGCCACCTATGAGGTAGTGTACTTAGCGCGTATTTTTCGTCGTGGTAGTCCTGCAGTCCTATTCAACGGTCTTCATACTGAAGTTTAATATAATATTAAGTATTGTTATTCAATTGCTTCTTATTTTTCTTCAGCTTCCTGAGTTGACATAAATTGTTCAAACGGCGATATATCAGTTGTTTTGTCGTTGATGTAAGGATCATCTTCTGTTGGAGATTCAGTATTTGAACACGACTGGCCTTTACAGCTGGTGCATGCTGATGAACAAAGTAAGCCTGTTTTTTTGAAGCCGTATTTCGAATTACATCCCTTTTTGCAGTTGAAAAATATAGTATTAAGGAGCTTTTCTGGTGCAGATGGAAGTAAAGTGTGGATTGTTCCCGAAACATCATCAATCAGCTTCCAACCCCATTCTTTTGAATTTAGTTGATTACCAAGCCACATTTGAACTCGATAAAAATGTTGATGAGCAGAAGCCAAGGTTGGAGGAAGACAAGCTAATTGAATAGCGTTTTTATTACGTGTATGTTTTGCAAAAGATACGTAACGTAACTTATCTTTGCAAGTAATTTAAAGTAAGTAACAGACGAACACTGCCACGTTGAGAATTGAACAGAAGACAGTTGTTGCTTAAGGCCACATAGTCACATAAAATGAGGGACTAGGTTTCTTTTTATTTCATATTCTTAGAATTATCATTCAATATTAATGTGCAAGTACTAGTCTCTTAGACCAATAGTTTTACTCATATTATAAGTCCATAATGTACATAGGCAGCGTAATCATGCATATTATTGAAAATATAACCTTAGAATGGCTTTGTCTCAGAAATGGCAAATCTTGGGAAAAAAAGTGTGAGCACCATATTAGTAGAGAATTGGAAAATCTTTAATTTTTGTCTGAGTTATTTTTATCATAAAACTGAAAATTTCGTTAAAAAATTTTAAAACCCCATTTCTTTGAGCTTTGACCTCGCATAAACTTTTTTGCACACATGGGATCGATGGGGACTTTCCACAGCTTCATCATAATGGTATCCCTATCGTTCATCCCAATTTTCAGCTTCTTGGGAATTTATGCAAGGGTACCCGTATTTTTAGGGCTAAATTGACCGGACTATATTCCCGAAATGAAACCACAGAATGAGTTCTATGAAGACAATGTAGCACTCACAAAGAGGTGCTTTCAGAATGAGTTTTATGAATTTGATTTGAATAAAGTAAAAAGGAATAAAACATACTCAAACATATTGACTATCAAGACGATTATTTAAATACAGAAATTGGTTTTTAAGAGAGATGGCGACTAAATGAACTCAATTATTTTGGAAATAATTTAGAAAAGAGCTTGAACATCTTATTCTTGGCCCTAGGTGATTCCATTGGTAAATAAGCGTTTCAAGAAAGTTGCTAATTGAAACCTAACAACATAAACAAGCAGCCCATATTTAAAAGAAGAAGGATTAATCTAAAAAATACAATCAGAATTGAAGAGTCTGGATTAAATTAGACAATGTAGCACTCTTAAAAAGGTGCTTCCACCATCTGACACTACAGATTCAGAAAAATGAAGAGTGCATACCTAAAGTTGATCTAAAAACTCAAGCATACCAATGAATCTACCGAAATTTCACGACTATAGCACTAATAAATGTTACCAGCGCCATCTCTTATTACAAAAAAAGAACTAACCATTCCCAGCGCCATCTTTGATACAAACGCTTCTGCGCAGTGGCGCCTCTATATATAAGATGTATGAAATTTGACAGAAATTAGCTTATCCTGCTGTCCTGATATATGCCTTTTCCAATGGTCAAATACGATTTCTGTGATATGTAGCTTTAAAGATGAGAAAGATTCTCGATTGTTTTTCTTTTTTCTTTTATTACACAAAATTTGCTCTCTTCGATATTTGGATAATAATTAATGATAAAAGTCTTTCTCTAGATCAGGATTTATTCCATCGGGAGCTAGTTCATCCCACTATCCTGAGTCCTGAGATGACTCTTTTCCAATAATCAAACGATAAATGTGAACTCTTAAATTAAATTAAATCAAGAACTTTTTTGGCTCTTTCTCTACTTCATCCTATTCTCCAATGTGTCTTCCTGAATTTCTGAACAATGAAAAAATTTTTTTCCTAAATCTGGAACTTATAGATTCAGAATTTGCTTATCCTGCTGTCGTGATATGTGACTTTTCCAATAGTCAAATGATGAATGCGATCTCTGTGATATAACTCCAAAGTGAAGAACTTTCTTTTTCGTATTCTCCGATATGTCTCTTCAAATTTCTGAAAACTGAATACAGTTCCTTCCTTGAATCTGGACCTTATAGATGCCGAACTTGCTTATTCTGCTGTCCTAATGTGTGTCTTTTCAATAAATGCGATTTCTGTGATAAGAACACCAAAGTGGAAAACTTACTTGAATCTTTGTCTTCACTTTCTATTCTCCGATGTGTCCTCTCAAACTTTTGAACATTAAATATAGTTTTTTTCCAAATCTGGAGCTATAGATCCAGAATTAGCTCATCCTGCTGTCCGGGGTATTTTTGTAATAGTCAAACGATGAATGCTGTCTCTGTGATGTAAAAGAGAAGAACTTTCTTGTATCTTTCTCTTCTTTTTATTCTGTGATGTCTATTCAGATTTCTAAATAATTAATGTAGTTCTACCTTAAATTTTCAGCTCATGGATCCGGAATAGTGTTATCCTGCTGCCCTGTCTTTTTTTTGCAATGGAAACGATAAATGCGATATCTGTGATATAACTCCAAAGTAAAGAACTTTCTAGGATCTCCCGGTTCTCCTACCTATTTTTTGATGTGCTTTCTCTTCTGTAATTTAAAGCTAATAGATCTAGAATTAATTTATCCTGCTGTCCTGATATGTGTCTTTTCCAATGGGCAAATGATAAATGTGATCTCTGTAATATAACTCCAAAGTGAAGAACTTTCTTGGATCTCTGTCTCCTTCTTCTTATTTTCCGATGTGTCTCTTCAAATTTCTTAGCACTGAATACAGTTCTTTCTTTAATCTGGAGCTTATAGATTTGGCATTAACTTATCCTGCTGTCCTGATATGTGTCTTTTTCAACGGAATGCAATCTCCCTGATATAACTCCAAAGAGAATTTTCTTGACCTTTCCTCTTCTTCTTCCTAATCTTCAATGTGTCTTCTCAAATTTCTGGATACTTCAATCTGGAGCTCATAGATTCGGCACTATCTTATCCTTCTGTCCTGATATGTATCTTTCCCCATAATCAAATTATGAATATGATGTAACTCCAGAAAGAAGATCATTCTTGGATCTCTTTTTTCTTCATTCTAAACCGCAATGTATCTTCTCAGATTTTTAACACTTAATGCAGTTCTTTCTTGAATCTGGAGCTTATTATCTTGCTGTCCTGATAGGTGCACTTTTTTAGACGTAACCTCAAAGATGAGAGTTTTTTTGATTATTGTTCTTCTTCCATGGATTCTTCAAAATGTGTTCTCTTCGATTGCTGAATAATGAATAGTCTTTTCCTAGATCAGAAGTTTTTTGATCGAGAACTAGCTTATTCTGAGATATATCTTTTCCAATGGTTCATTGTCCTCATTTTACGGAATGAATTTTATTGGAAGGATAATCATCATTTAATTCGAAATAGCAGACGGTGGATCAGGTGCTAGCCACTTTGCATCAAGTTTCCAAGCAAATATGCAATACGTTATTGGATACACCTTTAGTGCATTACATAACATCTTACTTTGTATCTGGCTCATGTATGTGTAGTACATAGGTGCCTTCCCTTGAGTTCTAAGCAGAGGGTGGCAAACGGGTGGCTGCGGTAACTCTAAATTCTCTTACCGTTTCGCGCATGCGCTTTCATTCTACCATACAAAGCCCTGTAGGTGCTCGCGTACTAAGCCACGCTAGTTAGGAAACTTTAATTAGTTTGACACCGGCTTGTGGATGGTGCTATTGTGAGGTCTCCAATTCTGTGCTGAGATGTGGAGAAGTTCATATTAACACTGATCTTGACGTGAAGCAGAGCAGACTATCTTAAGATCTAATTTCACGATTATCGAATATCTAACATATATGGATAGCACGATAGGAATTTGAATATGTAATCCATGCAAATTTCAGCTAATTTGTCACACGTACTCCGAAGACTATTTTAGTATGTGCCACTATTGTGCATACCACAAAAAACATCATACTGGATGTTATTCTATATATAAAATCAAAATATATCAGTCATTTAAACGTGAAAAGCATCATAATTAAAATTAGTTTGAGCAACCTTTTTTTCTTCTTAGTTGTGCATTTTCCTAGCTTCCTTGAAGTTTCGAATTCAACTTTCAATCGTCTCTAAGCAATTCTAGCTAACAACCCAAACAAGCTTTGGTGCTTCGAACGTAGCGAAGCCGCAACAACTCAACTAAACTCCACGCGCTCTTGGGTCTGTGAGGCTGCGGTTCGAATCCTGCAGGATGAGGACGGGAACCGGGAACAGAGGGAACACATTCACACACACGAATACATACACACAAGAGCAAAGCCGCAGCAGCAGCGCAGAGAGAGCAACTTTGTTCGCTTGGAAATTAATTTAGGGGGCAGACAACGCTTGAAGGGTGCGGGCGTCGGCAGCCATCTTGCTTTGAGGTTAGATGAGGGGTCCCCAAACTCAATAGATTAGGATAGTAATTAGCAAATTTCATGATTTATTGCTATATTGTCACGTTTTTATGAAAACAAGCGCATATTCTAACGTCCAATGGTATGGTATTTGCACGTGTCTCAGGGCTGTACTCTGAGACGCCCTTAAAATATTATTGAACAAGAATAAAAAGAAATAAATAAATAAACAAGAAAAATAAAACAATTAACAATGAAACAGCAAGGGAGGGACTAAATTTGATTTGAAAATGGACACCATTCGCAACAACGCAAGCCTGGCAGCGTATTTTTATATTAGAAGAGACACTTCTAAGATCGCCTGCATGATTTTTATGTCTTCTGCTGCAGCTACTATCTTAGCCACCTATTTTAATTCAGTGTTTACTGATATCTCATATACAGAGGACTACATCTGACCCCAGAAAATATTCAGGAAAGTTAGATCGGGGCTAAGCTTTTCGAAACGCTTCTGAAGATTGCACCGTTCAAGTAACCAACGGCAAAACAACAATCATTTAAATTTGAACGTACTTACAAACTAGAAAACACGTGCCTTAAGTTCGAAGTGCTCGTTTTTATTCAGCTTTTGTTTCATCGTTTAAAGGCAGCAAGCCTACTTTGTTTTGAATTATTGTTGCAGTGTGCAAAAATTTATCTTGTGATTCAATATGAATGAAACTTTTTTTGGACAAATCGAAAAAGTGTTCCAGACAAATGTTACTAGAAGATAGTTTAAGCATTTTGTGAATGTTTTATTTTAAAAAATCGATTGAGTAGTTTTCAAAATATCTAGCTTTGAACTTTTTGATCGGTTGCCATTTTGTTATTTGATGAAATAAATAATAACTGTAAATATAAATATCTTAGAGAATTGAAAGCAAATGCTGAGAGCTTTTGTATTTTTCAAGTATTTATTAAAATAAGGGGATAATGATGGTTTTTCGAAAAACCTCAATAATTATGAATTGGGCCTCCAAATCAAAAATTTTACCAAAGAAAGGTTGTTTGTTTCAATGAGTTCTAACTGCCATTCTTAAGTGTTACAACTTGGTATTAATATTTTTTTGAATGAGAAAATTGATTCGATCGCTTGACTAGGTTGCAAGTGACCTTGCAAGTGACCTTGACCTAAATTGTCTAGACTGGCGTGAAAATTGACTCTGAATATAATATATGGACTGTATATTTAAAACAGTGAGGGCGGAAAATAGGAAAAATAATACTTATTTCTTCATTTTCTCGTAACATCTAATCTATTTTAGTTAAAGGGAACATTTGCTTAAAACTTTGGGGACTTCTGCAGATTTTCGCACACCCGTGCGCTAACGGGCGAAACATGTGACGACGCCTATCCTGTACTTCGTGTTATACGTAATTAAATTACAGTTTGATTGTGCCTGGGTTTTGGACGGACTTAGCCGTTACCGGATTGGCCTGGATCCTGAATTTGGGATTAAAATGGCTTTGAATATATGTTGTAACTAGAGATTAGAACTGAATGGTTTTTCGTCATGTACTAGCGACGAAGACGAAATGTACGTGTGTGGGACGAGAACAATGTGCCTCCAGGAGCTGAATAGGTTTAGAATATATTGAAACATAATTGAATTACATACGTGAAATTTTAGTTTTCGCCGCCTAATACTTCGTGCGTTAAAATATTTTTTTATTCTACATTATTTCATATGTGATCTCCTTTATGAACATTTTGCATAAAATTCTAGTTGATGAGGTTATATTAACATAGCTTAGTTACTAATTATCTATTCACTAGAAAAAAAATTGGAGCTAGCTTCAATCCATGCTTAATTGGCCTGTGCTAACTTTTAATCGTGCGTTTAATGTCCGAAGCCGTGTGTTTCGACCTACATATGTTTAAAATGTTGTTTAATACTATGAGAACCATTTTATTATTGAAAGTTATTCGAGATAAAAGTGGAAAAAATTATCTTTTAATGCATGAGCGAAGCGGCCACTATTGAAACGTAAACAAACGATATTGTGAATTTAATTGTTCTAGAAGAGTGATTTTATATGCAGATAACCTCTGATGGACCCTCTAACTGATAATCGGGCAATAAAACTTCTACTGCACTATTTCCAAAAATGTAAATATCTGTCACTTTTTATACCATCGTAGATAAAAGATACTTGGAGTCTTTTTACACTAAATAGAACTTGTTAACACAATTCAGTGACTAATTTCACGGCACAAACTTAGCGCATACATAACTGTCAAGCATCTAAATGAAACTGAATGAACTCTCGGTAAAAATGGAATAATGAGTGCCGTCTCCCAACTTCATCGCCTCGGCGATGAATGAACAGTCTACCAACGAAAGTAAAGAAAACGGGGACTCTTAATGAGCTGCTACCAGCTCTGTTTCACTCCATTCCTCTCTCCTTTTTCTTTTCTTGTGTGTCAAGGCGAAGGATGCAATTAAAAATCGATCCGCGGAGTAAAACTACGCTGCGCTGCGCGTGCCGGAATCTTCTCAATGAGAGTTTTTAAGAAGTTGAGCAACAGATTGCTGACGTAGATGTAGCCGTAGAAAGAGATGGAGACACATCACTAAATGAAGCTGTGACAATGAAGTCTTTTTGGATTTTTAATGATAAATTTCCCGCCGGGAAAATCTTATTTAGATGTTGAAAGGAATTATCGGCAAGAGAAAATTACTTATTAACTGACGCTTAATAATTGATGCATTGGTTCAAGTTTGTTATTTTACTCAATTTAGATACTTATGGGGCTATCAATCACATATTCTTTCTTAATATTTAAAAACACAATAATTAATTTATGTCAGAAATTGATCAGAAGCTTGGATAACTCAATAGCGGGCGAGGCCACAAGATGCTGTCATTTAGCTTCAATACAGACATTGACAACTATTCTCGTTTTCTTGAGCCTCAATTTATTGAGAGACTTAAAGATGATAAAGCAGATAGGAAGTGGGGATGTCTTTGCATCAAGGTGTACTACTGTCTAATTTAATAACTGCCATTTTCTTGCAAAATAGACTTTTCTACGAGCACCCTTCACCTCTAAATAATATGAATAAACCAAAAAACAATGTCTACTCATTGAAATGTAAGCAGGGAACAGCGTTTCGCAAACTAATTCCCTAATCCGTTCAACGCGTCTTCATTTCTGTCCATTGAAAGAGCACTTTTGGCTTGATACGTGATCAGAATATTTCAAGCGCCGCCGTCGTTCGCTTTCGCCACCACCGCACCGCCGATGGCATCGTCGTCGCTACTAAAGGCCCGAACACACTAAAAAATGTCATCGGCGTCGAAGTGCATCACCGCTGTCTGTGATATTAAAGCATCTGTCTCACGCCTACAACTGAAAGAGGGGTAATGTAATTTAAATTAACCTTGGATGAAAAGTTTTAAAGTAGATGAACACATCGTAGAATTTTAAAAATTAATTCTGATGAATTCAGTCTCAAATGAGAACTTTTTTCTGGTTAACAGGTATTTAAACTCAATCATAAGTACATATTCCTTAATCAAAATATCATACTTACTCTACCCCCTGAATTTAGGCAACTGCAACACATGTACATCGTGTAGCAGAGGCCTTGATTCCCCTTATATATAATTTTTCTACCTGTTATTTAAAGAGACCCTTCCATTGTATTTTATACGAGGAAATACATAGGGATGAGAAGGGTCATGTGTTACATAATAACATATATGGAACCGAGAAAAGTGATCTAATAATAAAGCTCTAAAGTTTCAATTAGAACTATTAGTAATATGCATTAGAGACTTGGAAGGGCAATTTGTGACGTAGTTAATTTTTGCGACTATTCTAACTATTATTTTCTCCTAATCCTCAAGAAAAATATAGATTTGTGAAAAATTTGTTTAACTAACTCCCATCAGATAGTGCCTATGAGTAACATGCGACTTGGGTGGTTACAAGCTCAACAGCGAGCAAGGTCACAAGATAACTGTTAAAATTGTTCCAGTTTCTTTTCTGACCAAAATATGAATTGTAGCTTATGATTGGGAAATAAATTACAACTAGTAAACTGTGAATCAACGTTTTAGATGTATATTGTAAATAACTGACCCAGGAATTAACTTGAATTTATTCTGGAGACAAAAGTGATCTCTGGTTTGAAAAAGGATGAATTTGTATTGTATGAGAAGTTTGGGATCCGTGTTTTGGATTAGCTATAAGTTAGTTGGCATTAGGATCCAATGGTTATTTCTGTCATTGACACGGTTATAACAACCACGTGAACAGTTTGTTAAGTTTTTGATAAAAAAAAGATCATGTTATATACTTTCAAACAATTTTTTACTCCAATAATAATGTTTTACTTATAGTTGAAGATGATGACAAGTACATGTCATCGAAACGTCCAAAAATAAAAATAAAATATTACCTGTCTGCAAATGACGCAGTAGTTTTATCACATAACCGTTGGATCCTAAAGCCAACCAACTTATATTTGATGAATTTGAAGATCAATAGTAACAAAATTTTGAGAAAATGATTGAATGTGTGACTTTTGAAGCCTTGAATATAATGTATTATTGTCTTGTACCTATCACGAACGATTTTCTCAATAATTAGGACAATAATTCCAAAAGTGGCACTATAGAGTGATAGTTCAAAGCTTCAACTACAAGATAGGATCAAATATTTTATTGCAAATTGCAAAGATAAAGAAAATTTATTTAATGATCGGAGACGCTGCTGTGAACACACTGTTATGAGATTTACTGTACAAATCCCGCCGATATGGGATCTTCTGTACAAATCCCGCCGCTATGGGATTTTCTTTATACAGGGTATGCAACGAAATGCGAAACATATGAGTTTAACATAGGATTTTTAAAATGTGCGGATATTGGCTCTAGTCTTGATGACCATTTCTTGTCTTGTCTTGATTTTCAAGACAAGAAAATAAAAATTTCTTGTCTTGCCCATTTCTTGACGACGCATTTCTTGTCTTGTTTCAAGAATTCTTGATATTTCTTGATCTTGAATTTTAGGGGGAATCCCCTTTCTTCATTGTTTTATCCAGTCTGAACACTCAGTTTAGCGTTAGTGTCTACCCTTTATCCTCCCTGTTAGTTATGTTATGAATCAATTCTAGCAACTTTTTCCAAGATTGCCACCAATAGAAATAGATGAAAAGTCTGTCATTTTCATGTTTTTATCAGTATTTGCTATTATTATTGTTATATGAAGAATCAACAACTTTCTTAGAGTACTGAGGATTCTACCAATACACTTCTCTTCTACATAAACGATTTAATCACCGGAAACTGACGACTTATGCTTTCGATATGTATCAAATATTTGTTTTGTAAATCATAGTTTCCAATACTTTTTACTCCCCCGAATAGGTTTAAATCTGTAAATGAGCTTTTTCAACTAGAAAATTTAGAAAAAGACTCTTCATTTTCAAAAATACTTATATTGTAAGCCGCCATATGTCACCATAACAATAACAGCTGTCATTTAGACAATTACAGCCGTCACTTCTACGATGACAGCTGTCACTTTGAAAATGACAGCTGTCACTTTTACAATGACTTTGAACTGTCAGTTTGACGATGACAAATATCATTTTGAAAGTTGGTATGATACTCCTAAATTCATGAAACAGTAATGAAACTGGCCATGAAATTTATTGACGGGAAATAACTGTGATGACCACAGCAGATTTCAATATTTCAATAATAGAATAATAAATAAGCAGATTTGAATAATTAATTATCAAGATATCAAGATTTCTTGACAAGAAGTCTTGATTCTTGATAGTACGTTCTTGTCTTGTCTTGAAAAATAAAAAACACTTCTTGTCTTGGTCTTGTCTTGATTTCAAGACAAGATCAAGACAAGATCAAGACTATTTCTTGATTCTTGTGAAACACTAATTGGCTCTCCTGTAAATGTTAGAGCAAAAGTACGCAAGAATGGAAAGTTGCGTAAAATCAATTTTTATTCATAAAAAGTCTTCATTTAATGCAATATCTGTAATATTAGTCCGTGAGACAGCGCATAAATTTTTTGTTGATTACCGCTCACTTGAAACTTTGTGAGTGGCTTCATTGTGATGAGTCCGACAACTTTTTCATTTGGCAAAATTCTAGATTTGGGGGCGTTTACCCGCGAGGGCTAATTAATTGAAAGAATATTACCGTAATACTGATCTTTACACTAATCGAAAGATTTTTTGATAATAAAATGAAGGAAAAATATTGTCCGACATGAATATTGAGGCTACCGGTGAGTCCGACTTGTCATAAGTACCAACACACTTACCATTAGTACCAACATACTTATGACAAGTGCGGCTTGTCGGAATTAGAATTTATGCGGAAAATTCAATAAGTCTGTCATATGAAGTGCACTTCCGGTTCAACCGATTGATACTAAAAAATAGAAGATGACCATCAAGATGCTACAGTAATTTCAAATGCTAAATTCCAGTATCCCACGGCTGATTATTCTAAATTTATGTGGAAAATTAAAAAAAAGTCTCAAGTAAAGTGCACTTCCGGCTTAGCCGATTGCAATCATAATGCAAGATGTACAATAAGATGTTATAGAAGTGCTTAATACAAAATTTCAATATGCTTTGGCTAATCATTCTAGATTTATGCAAAAAAATTCAAAAAAGTAAAGTGCACTTCTGGCTTGGCCGATTCATACAAAAATAGCAGATGACTATTCTGATACAACATTAAGTTCAAATACTGAATTTCAAAATCCTACGGTTGATCATTCTGGATTTATTGGAAAAATTTGAAAAAAGTTTCAAGTAAAGTGCACTTCCGGTACAGACGATTAGAACCATAATGCGAGGTGCACAACTAGACCCTATACCAATCTCAAATACAAAATTTCAACATTATACGTTCAACCAGTTTTGAGATTTGCGAGTTACGCACGAACGCACGCACGCACGTACATACGTACCGACATCAAGCCAAAAATAGTCAAAATGGATTCAGGGATGCTCAAAACGGATATTTCCAACAAAATCTCGATAGGTGAACTTTGTCGGTTTCACAATACTTCGTTGTACTTTGTACAAGTAAGAAAAAAACTACTTTTGATTTTAAATTCTGTATATATTATTTGAAACTGACTTTTGTAGTTTCATATGGCACTTTTAATTGTTTGCGTTCATTTTATAAACTAAAATTAATCCTTGAATGATATGGCACAACATTCACTTGAAATTTTTTTCAAAATTAACGGCAGCTCATTTGTTATTATCAAAATTTACATTATTATAAAATTCGTAATATTTTTCCGAACCAAAAAATTTTGAGAATCATAATGTGGAGTTAGAATTATTATCACTCATATTCTGACATCACATGCAAACTTCCGTTTTTTTTTTTAAATAAGTAATTTGGCTCTATCGTATTTGGTATCAAATTGAAGCTCTTGTGGAGATAATACTAGTAGAAGTATCAAAGAGGATATTTGAACAATTTTCAATTGTCTCTTTCACAAATCATTTAGATGATGTCTAGTTTGGTATCAATTTTAAGCTCTCGGGAAAATATGCTTAGTATGTATCAAAAATAAATAATTAAGTAGTGGAATCTACGCTACCATCTTCAAATTACACTTCCGGCGATCAAATGTCGAAACTGTATGTGCCAATAAATTGAAGACCCCGAAAATCTAGAAAAGGAATTTTCATTTTAAAAAATACTTATTTTATGTGAGGACTAAAAAATAACCGTCATCGGTAACTTCAACAATGACAGCTGTCACTTTGACAATGACAGCTTTCACTTTGAAATATGCAATTAATTGATGCGACACTCTAAATTTCTGAAACAGCGATAACGGGGAAGTACTGTGCTGGCCACAGCGGATTTTTTATATTTGATAGATATTCCGGAATCGCATTCTTGTATTTCAGCCTCTAAATCAATCCCTTGGTCTGTTTTTCATTCTGCTATAATTACTTTTAGAATGTCTTGTACGCCTAGATTTATTATATGTGCAAAACAACGGGAATGGCAGTCTTCAAGATGAGAAATATCGATAGATTTGGCCAGTTCCTTCAGAAATTTGGCAATAGCTGACGCATTATCGGTTTTTATGACAAATATTTTGAATATTTCTCTTTCCGCACCGTATTGTGACCATCGACATCTTCCACATTGCTGTCAAACTTTTTACCTCCGAGCCATTTATGAAGTTTAGGAAATAGATGATAGTCGCTGGGGACTGCAGCTGATGAATAAGGTAGTTGAAGGAACAATTGGAGCTTTAATTCATTGATTTCAGTGATCGTAACGACTGATGAATGGATAGGGTCAATTTTTGATCAAACAAGCAGGCGCCGAGCCCATCGAACGCAGAGATTCTCCATACTTAAATGTTTATGTAAAATATTGTGTACACGTTCACTTGACAATCTTTGTCTTCTAGTTTCAGCTGTCACCCTCACTTTTAATCTGCGGTCCTCTACTACCATTTTATTATTTTTTTCAATCATTTCAGTTTTCAGCTGTTATAACTTCAACCGTCTTGAACGTGGTTCTTCATAAGTGCTTGGGCGACCTTAATCTTAATCTTAAGGTAAAACATCACTCGGAAATACTAGCTATCTCTGTCTAGTCTAATCTTGTTTTGGAGTAAGTGAGGCTTATGGAAGGTCAGTGATGACAGCGGGATACACAAGAATTCAAATTTGACATTTCAGAAGAAAAACATTTTATAGAGAAATTTACTGAAATTAATGCTCGCATATATAATCATTTTTCAAAGACATAAGTTTTAATGAAATTATTCATAATGAGAATATGAAATTATGACAAAAATGTCCCAAAATTCACGCAAGAACTAACTTTGATAGTAACATGTTTTAAATAACAAATTATGAGTTTTTCATTGAATCATAAAGAATAAGGTAAAGTGAAGGGTTATCTAATTTTGATAGAAAACTGGTTTTAAATTGAAAATTATGAATTTTTTATTGAACCGTAAAGTATACAGTACAAGGATTATGTATCGAATATTATATAGAGCAAATGATCTCCACGATTTTGTTGGCACATACAGACTCCTGATTATCATGTCGCCTTAGCGAGCACCATTAAATGTTTTTGCCTGATGATCAGTTGTTTCTTTAAAGAAGAATTGCTCGATGCTACCTTCAGCCCAAAATGTGCAACTGTAACACCTATTACATTTTCATAGTTGTGTATTGCTACTTGCTCATGACTCTTACCCCATTCCGTAGCACTAGTAGATAGATTTCGAACATATGGTATGTTTTCCAATAGGGGTCCGGCAGGCAGTTTTCGCTTACAGACTAGACCAAAATTTGAAGCTGTTAGTCTATGTTTTCTTTAAAGTATTTACCCTTGATGTATTCACTAAGAAATTAATACTTGTAATTTATTTGAAGGTGAATATCTCGGGCCTTAGAGCAATGCAGATTCGGATCAAGTATTATTATTTGTAGAATGACAGATCCCAATAATAATTGATGGACTTAAATAAAATATTTTGTCGCTTTCTTGAGAAATATGATATTGATAACTTGAAATTCTCATTTGTACACTTCCAGCTATAGTAGTATTTAGAAATCTAAAAGAGATAAGTTTTACAAAATTAGATTTGAAGATTGATTTTTAATGTATTTATCCAATGAACTTACTGTAACATAAATCAGATTAGTCAAATATCCTGGAATCCGAACCATTTTTCTTACTAGTGTGACAAAATCGGTAAAACTACACACACAGCCAGAAGCAGATATTCAAAATGGTTTTTGTTACTAAAATCAGCCATAGGCTATTTATTCTCTAATGAATAAATACATGATAAAATTAATCTTTGACACTTGTCATGTAATACAAAATTTGGATACTAGATAGCGCCACAGAACAAATCAACTAGTAAAAAGCCATATTCACACGAGTAAAAGAAGTGGAAAAGAAATTGAAAAATATTTTCCTAAATTATTATTTTGAAATATACAGCCGCTGAAACTCCGGAAAATATTGTAAAAAAATTGCTCATAATTTTGAGATATAATAAATACATTTCTTTTTGTTCATTTGACGTTTCTTCATAACAAAATCTATGATTTGAACAAAAAAAAATTGATATCTCGAAAACTAGGAATCTCACGACTCTCAAAAAAATATATTATCTCCAAGAAATAATTGGCCATGGAATATAATTACTTTTGTCTTAATTAACCTTGCAGGGAATAAAAAAGTGTAAATGGACATCAGAGAAGTACCCAAAATATCGAGAATTTTGAGCCCAAAATCCAGTGACCGATGTCAAAAAAAATCAATTATTCAAATATATATAATTTTTGAATACAAGACTTTGATTTTCCTCCAATTTTCAATACTTTTAGAAGTGCACAGAAAGGGTTATATACGGAATAATAATTAATAAAAATCGATAATTTTTGCACAGCACTCTGAAGAATAATGTCATCTATAAGTCTACCAAATTTTGTCCCAAAAAACTGGATAATCTCTGAGAAATTAATATTTTCAGCACTAATTTTTTTTTTTCTCAAAATTGTCAGGTTCAATATTCATGAAAATTTTTATATGATAACTGCAAGTATAGCGCCTAATATATATATATATATATATATATATATATATATATATATATATATATATATATATATATATATATATATATATATATATATATATATATATATATATATATATATATATATATATATATATATATATATATATATATATATTCCAGATAAGTTGTTATCAAAGTCTCTGAGATATAGGATTTGCATGCTATTTTTATACGTTAGCACTAATTTTATACGGATTTATTGCAGACATAATGAAACTTTGACAAATTATCTAATTTTTAATATACACGCCACTAAAAACTCTGTTGATTTATTATAAGAAAGTATTTATCAAACATATTGCTACAAGATTCATCAATTCAAATTTCGCGCTAAAATAGTTCTTCCGGATGATGTTTCACCTTAAATTCAGAGACAGACTGTTTTACTGTAGAATGTGATAGAGAAGAGTTTCTTAGTGTGGAATCCAGTTCTTCTTTAATTTGAAATGGTATTAGGCCTTTAGAATATAATTATTTGATGAACCCACGCTTCTCCGATTTCTCTACTTCCACGTAAAGCAATCAAGACATCTTATTCAGTAGGCTCTCAAACAGAAGCGGCCAGTGCAAGAGGGCTATAGGAGGCCACCCTCCCTGTCAAATTAAAATATATAATGACAAAACGAATATCTCGATAATCTAGCATCACGAAAATCATAGAAATCGAACGGCTAAACTTTTTACTAGCGTTGCGATTAATTTCATTCAACTTGCGATTATATGACATGAAGATACGCTGAAATAGGCTCTACATATTACACTCGAGATCGATATAGAGGTAATATACATATATGTTGATGATTGTCTGTTGCTATTACGAATTTTGACTCAATTTTAATAATTAATAAACAAAGAGACTTTGTGTCAAAAATAAGAGTAAAATGGGAGTTTTTGTTGCCAACCATCACATTTGGGATTAAATGTAATAATTATCAAGCAAACAATTGCTCCTAAGCAAATCCATTTTACCAGATCAAAATTTCTTAAAATTCTGTAAAATATAAGCTAGAAGATTCACTAACAAATCCGAACTATAGATCAATTTAAACCTTCTTGAAAATCAAACTGTAGGTGTATATTAAAATTCTCAATCAGAGCTAATTAAGAAATATCTTATCAAAGAATTATAATGAAACTACGAATTTCGCGGTTCAGAAACAACGTCAACATGAACAAAGCTCCTTAAAACAAGTGAAACGCGAACTAAACGTAAAGAGTGCCCCGTTTTTCCGACTACATTTGTAGTTCATTCGAGGTACAAATAAAACCTCGGCTTGCAGCGCTGTGTATTGTGTAAATGAACTAGCGCACATCTTTCTTCCGAGAGCGAGTCTTTGTTGCTCGCCCGACTTCGTTTGCTTCCGGAATTCTTTCCCAGAATATTTATGGCATTTTTTCCCGTTGCTCGTTTGTTCGTTGCGGTACTTCACCTATCTTAATTAGCACCAGAGTACAAAGGGACATGGAGAGAGATGGTGTATCAAAAGTTGCTTTGAAGGCTTGGGGCTTTGTTTTTATTCTTGTTTTAATATCATTTTTCAAATGTTTTCTGGCAATATTCTGTTTCACTTACGAAAGAAAAACTATTTTTGATTTGTATTTCATCAATTGAAATTTATTAATTAAGACAGGAAATCAAATTTCTCTGAATCTCATGTGTGATAAATAATTTCCATCAAATCCAGAATCCAACTTCATTTATATCCTTTATCCTCACCCAGGCAGCTGTGCCATTTCACCAACATTGCCACTTGCCATCGATGAAAGTCCCTAGCCCTCAGATTTCAACTCCCCAGATCCCTGAACCCTACCAGGAGTGTTGGCAACCCATTTCACTTGTACGTACTTCAGGTCACGCTTAGCTTATAATTGAGAAACGTAGTTCGGAGCGCGTGTTCACCGCTGCAAGCTTGGTAACACTGTGGAGCGGGAGAGAGTTGCAGTCTTACCACTATTCATGTTTACTTATGATTGATAGTCTCGTAACGTCTATAGCGATGCAGAATTAAATATTGAGAAACGGGGATAGCATACTAAGAACTTAGAGATGTCGCAAGAAATAAGATTTATATATATGTACATATATATCTATATATATATATATATATATATATATATATATATATATGTATATATATATATATATATATATATATATATATATATATATATATATATATATATATATATATATATATATATATATATATATATATATATATATATATATATATATATATATATATATATATATATATATGACCTGGTGGAGGCAGATGAACAGTTGGTCGTAAAAAGGCGTCAGAGCTGTGATTCTGTGAGGTGGCTGGCAGGGACTAGGTATCGGCACTCGCGTCGTTGTTTGCTCTGCGTGCTATACTTCACCTTAGATGTTTGGACGATTACTCTAAGATTTAAACCTATAGCTCAATAAGAAACATGTTTCAGAATCATCGATGGCAGGTCATTGTCGCGACACTGGGCGTCGTTCTCAAATTACCTGCAATTTTGTAGCCTTATAGACCGCGGTACAGAACCCCCTTCTCCAGATTATTAACACTCTCTTGAAACTTTGTGAGTGGCTTCATTTTGATGAGTCCGACAACTTTTTTTTTCTGCGAAATTTTTTGAAACTGCTGCGTTTTCGGCCGAACAGCCGAAAAAGACGTCGATTCTATGATTTATTCCTGACCACCAACATCACTTTTTTTCATAGTTTGATTGTAAGATAGTAAAAGGAGAAACACAAACAACATTTGGTCCGATAAAAATATTGCGGCGTTCGGCGTAACCCCCATCTTCAACATGTCAAAATTACAAGCTTTGTTAGATTATTAACATCCTATCGAATCTCTCGGTATTGATAGATAAACATTAATGGAGCTGGGTGTAGATATTGTCCGACAAAATTTCTGCTGCATATTTTCAGTCCGACACTCTGGAAATGTCAATTCTACGAGATTGGTTTGCTGATTAACACTCATTTATTTTGAATGTTTTTCTCTTTGGAGTGATGTAAAGAATATATTGTTATTATTGTCCGACAAAATATCTGCTGCATATCCATCAAAAATTCAAAAAAAGTATTTCGCAAATTATCACTTATGGTATGTTGAAACTGAGATCTAAAGCCAAGTATACGCTTATGAGCTTTATTGCTGTTGAAGTAGGTGAATATTATATGAGAAGCATCTGGTTCATATATCAGCTCCTAAGGCCAGTTCCAGTAAAAAAAAATACGCATTCCATCTTTTTCATATTTGAAGTATATCGGCAAGTATCATCGGGATAGTTGATCCGGACCTTGTGTGGTCTCGTGATTAGTTTGAAAATATGCTTCACTCCATTTGAGTATATATTAAAAATTGTATTATAGACTCAGATAATAATGAGGACGAAGATCACACCAGCAGGACTGACGATGAGTATGACTTCTATGCAAATAGTAAAGACTCATCAACGGATGATGATATTGAGTAATTGAATATTTGCCTTGAAAAAAATGTTCTTCCAAATCACGTATTCTTTTATATATGTAAATTGATAAATTTAAACTCAAATTTTCCCATTACTCTTGAAAATTATCAAGGAGATATCAATATTTTCGAATCGTAAAGAAATATCGCTTCTACTATAGGTAGGTATTCTAATGTTGAAACAATTTTGCCCAAGAAATATTCTTATGTTTCTTGTTTGACATCTTTCACCAATTTTTCGGTTTCCCTTGGGAGCTTTCTCTACAATAATTATATTTTCAAATTTGTATGTTGGGTTCACATCAAGATATTCTTTTTATTCCTATTTTAACATGTTGCACTACTGTGATGAAGATGAGAAGAAAAATTAGCGAATAAAAAATCACTGTGAACTTATTTATAGAAATGAAGACGTAGAAGTTTGAGTATTATATTTTGGTCTCACAAATTGATGTACAAAATTTGGTTTAAATGTAGATTCAATATGGTGCGCATACAAACACAGAAAACGCTACTTCTGATCTTTTTATTTTCGGACTGGCAATACGGCGCACTATTTTTGTCGGACAATATATTATTTTATTAGGCAATATACTTACCTATATGTATGATTTTTGTCCGACAAGTGTTAATCAGCAAACCAATCTCGTAGAATTGACATTTCCAGAGTGTCGGACTGAAAATATGCAGCAGAAATTTTGTCGGACAATATCTCCACCCAGCTCCATTAATGTTTATCTATCAATACCGGGAGATTCGATAGGATGTTAATAATCTAACAAAACTTGTAATTTTGACATGTTGAAGATGGGGGTTACGCCGAACGCCGCAATATTTTTATCGGACCAAATGTTGTTTGTGTTTCTCCTTTTACTATCTTACAATCAAACTATGAAAAAAAGTGATGTTGGTGGTCAGGAATAAATCATAGAATCGACGTCTTTTTCGGCTGTTCGGCCGAAAACACGGCAGTTTCAAAAATTTTCGCAGATAAAAAAGTTGTCGGACTCATCAAAATGAAGCCACTCACAAAGTTTCAAGAGAGTGTTAATAATCTGGAGAAAGGGGTTCTGTACCGCGGTCTATTATCACTCTGAAACGTCGCTGTAAGGCCTTGGAAGGAATTCTTTCATACCGACCGACGTGAACTTGAGCTGCAAACCTGATTCATTCAATGTTAGAATGAGCACACGAGCGAAGCAATGTGCTTGAAATCATAGGCAATAAGTAAGAGAGTGCGACGACATACCGCAGGCACAGTGGCGGTTTTACACATTTCCCAATTACAGCCTGTTGAATTTTTGCTGCCTTTACCTCTGCAATTATCAGTTCTTGGGTATTTTACTATATAATATAGAAGTTTGCGGTACCGTCGAATGTACTATTAGAAGGAAGCGGCTAAAATCATCAGAAAGATGTCTTATAGACTTTTTTATGCAAGACATTAGAAAACCGTCTTACAGATTTCCCTCTGATTTCTGTAATACACGACTAAAAAAGAAAAGAAACCGGTCCCCAAATTTGCCACCCCTAAAATCAGCCGCCTTAGGATACAGCCTACTCAGCCTGCTGGTAGATCTGCCATTGAACATGCATGTTGCACATCCCAGAGCCTTCTGCTACCGTCAATAATTTTTAAGATCATCAAAATTAATTTACCTCTTGCGCACTCTGTAAATTTCAAATTCAGTAATTCTGCTTAAGCATACAACACCGCTTACCTTTAGTCCATCAGTCATCAACTGCAATGAATCCGTTTTAATATACTTCACATGTGGTGATATGAGATTAAGTTTTGAAAACACCTGAAATTAAAAGCAACCGATATTGTATGATCTGTATTTATGTCTTGTGTCTTACCGTTAATAAAATCTGAATGTAATCAACCGTTGTTCTATAAATATGTTGTATATTGTATATTTTTGTTTGACGTTCTACGTGACCTTTGACCATACACAAATAAATCCGACACTTGACAGTTTCTACATTACCGACCGATTAAAGAATATTTAGGACAATTTTAATGTTGAGGAAATAAAATCAGGAAAGGATGTATCTGACAGGAAAGCTGTTATTGTAAAGAAATTTGTATTTGTAAAATTACTTCTTCTTTTTTATCTGTATGTCTTCTTTACATCACTATAAGCACTAATATGAATTTAATTCTAAAACATGTTAAGTAAGGTTTTATTCAAATTTAGGTATAAATAAGGCCTTCTGGCTGACTTAAATCACTTCTTTGAAAGTCCAGTCTTCTGAGCAGCCGTTTCAAAGTACGCTTCTAGTTCCGACTCCGAGCGTCATCTTCAGAGTATTTACCGTCTAAGTTTAGTTCTTGTGCTAAGTCCGTTAGCACAACTGTCTGACACGATCTGTGATTATTTTTTTTTTTATATGTCCGTGAAAGGAACTTAGAATATTTTTGCTGTTTTCAACTTAGAATATTTTTGCTGTTTTTGAACTTGGAATATTTTTTGAATAATTTACCGTAGAAGCACCGCTGACGAAGTCTTCGCGATTTCGCAGCGTTTGATTGATTCAACGTAGAAGCACCGCTGACAAAGTCTTCGTGATTTCGCAGCGTTTAATTGATTCAACGTAGAAGCACCGCTGACGAAGTCTTCGTGATTTCGCAGCATTCGATTGATTTAATGTAGAAGCACCGCTGGTGAAATAATTGCTGAATTCACAGTGTTTGAAATACTTAACGTTGAATCACTACTGGAGGGATCACCTGGTGACTTCACAGTATCGAAACGACTTAACGTAGAATCACTGCGGGGGAGCAAGTTTGGTTCCATCCGCATAGAACGAGTAGTAAAATTAATCCACCGTTTGGGAAATCGCTTCACGATTTGTTTGTTTTGAAGTTTCTCGTCAACTGCGACCGCCTGGGTCCGTACTGCGACCGCTGGTGTCGAGTGTCATGTTCAGCCTTTCCATCACCGTCAGCCAAGTATCTCCGTGCAAGTTCCTGTAAAATATATGTTCTATGTTCATCGTCATCGTTTGTGTGTAATAAATCTCATTGTGACACCTACCTCCTGATGATTATTTTGACAACCCTAACCTTTCCCTTCTGAGCTATCCAGCCGTCTGCCTTAAAAACTGCGTTACCGACCGCATTGGCGCCCGAGCAGTGAGCACACCATCAGCAGTTTTGATCGCGATGTCAAAAGGTAACAGCCACGCCATCAGCCAGATGTAACAAAAAAAAATGTCGAAACGATTTGTTACTGTATGGCATTTGAATTTTTCAAGAGTAAATAAAATAATATGCTTTGGGAAAATTTTGCCATCCTTATGGTGAAGTGCTAAAGTAATGCCATACTCGGGAACTGATTTTCAGCAACCTCATTCAGCCATAACTTGTACACGACGCATAAGTTCCCATAACAGTACAGCTTAATTATATCGAATTTTGTTTCAATTCAATTTTCCTTCTAAACTAGTCTATTCTGTGACCACACGTACTTTAATATTGATTATTTATCTCAAACTTTCATAAGAAAATTGAGCGATACTGTAACAAATTATTTGAACTCCGCATAAAATGCTACCATTTTGTAATAACGTATTTGACCCATCCTACGGGTATGGCATGATCAGATTTAAATTTCTAATCATACAAATAACTGGTAACCGAAGTTTTAGGTTGTAACAAATCGTTTTGCATTACTAAATAAATCTGCTTCTTTGTGGCGGTGTAGCAAAGCTATTTTCGTAAATGCTGTCTAAAAAAAAATTAGTTAAAAAAATTGTATGCCACAAAGATTTTAGGAGAAATTAAAAAACTATCGTGTTCTAGTTGGTGTGGCGACCTGTAACCTCCATCAGAAAAGTATGGCATTCCACTAGGTCGAGTTAATTAATTGCGGACTTCTGGAAAATACAAAAATCTTTGTGTAACAAATCGTCTAAACTCGTAATTTAATCCGACAAGTTTAATTAGCTACTCTGCGATTACGCCTCGACGACCAGCGCTGCGACCATTATTTTTCTTCCATCAATTACATAATTCGACCCCTGAAGGGTCGCCATACTAGTAATAAATGATTTGGACTTTTCAGTTACTATCTCCCGGACTACTAGTATCCCTGACGAATTATTATCATTGATCTTCGATAAGCAGTGATTAAGTAAGGAAGAAGAACAATTCCTGGATACAATGAAATTATAATGTTTGTATGTCCTTCTTATTTTTTTGTCTTAATTAAAAAGTAATTATCTGACATTATTGTTAAGCAAGAGATGATAAAAATACAATTCTCCAAGACTAATAATAAGGATGTCAAACTCTTTACTTACATTTTCTAAGTGTGCACGTGCTACCTCTTTTGCATACTTCACACCCTTGATAGCGCACGAGTAATTCCATTTCTTACCTAAGCAAAAATAGGTCAAACTAACAACAGTAACAACAGGGCGTTTAAATTTCAATTGGTATGTAAGAAGACTAAGAAGTTTCTGCGGCTCCTGTTAACTAAAACAAACAAGAAGAAATGCTGGGCTCGCAGATGTTCGTCCATATTTGACGCAGTATTTTCTACCTTGGAAGCAATATACATTATATTATATAGCCTGTGGAAGAGGCAAGACGCCACACATTAAAGGTTGACAGGCAATCGATCGAGTGCTTTCCAACATGCATCACTGAACGACTGGAGTCTCCCACAACTTCGACTCGGGGTTTGAGGTATTCTCCAGAAGCGGATTTACCTACAGGATAAGTGGATTTCGAACAAGGACTTTGTTAGTAGCAAGATACATTAATAACAAACAGAATTTGTTTATCATTAAGTATAGTATGATGGAACAAAGGCAATGTGGTCGCATTATATATCAAAGGTTCCCGGTTCAAAATCTTCTACAAAATTCTTAGTCAGTTTATTACTCCAACTGCTTCGGTCCGCTTTCAAGTTGAAATAATCAACAAGCACATAAACTACATCACCTTCGTACATTTCTTAGAAATATTATCAGAAATTTTTACGTTCAAACACTTCTCAAGACCGTTTCCTCAAATTATTGTAAAATTCTAGAGTCCATCCCTGTTATCCTTCCCTGGCTCCAGCTACCCTTGGAGCTCCACAGCAGTGAAGTAAGAGCTCGTGATCAAAGCGAAGACGTCAAACAGATGGATTTAGGAACTAGTCGAAAGCAGCTTGTGGTCGCCTTCTATACGGAGCTTTCGAACTGTCGTGCTTACTTTTTAAAGAAGCAATCAATAACTTAATTTGAAAGAAGATTAAACATTTTTTCATCAAGATGCTGGCATTATCAACCAAAACAAAGTTGTTAGTGACGTGCATCCCTTTCTTAAAAAAAAAAACATTGATATACTTAAATGAATTCCAAGAAAATCTAGATTTAGGACACTCCACCAGACCTATTCTAGTTGCTTCACCACCGACGAATAATAACGCATCATTTGATAATCTTTTTGTACAGTAATGTTTATTTCGCTCTGACCACGTTCGACGTGCCTTGCTCAATGTATATAAACAGTGATTTTTGTTTTAAACCAGCTGCGGTCTAATTAACAGGCGGGTTTCGCCCACTCCAACCTACGCTAGACATTCAATGCTCATTGACAATGTTTATAATCAGTGGTTCTTGTTTTCAACCGGCAGTGCTTCACATCCAACTAACCATCGGGCTTTTCCCGTTCTGACCAAGCTCGACGTGCCATGTTCAATGTTTATCAAACCACTAGAACAATTCTCAACTCCACCTCTTCCTCAATAGCAAATCATTTACAAGTTCTAAAAAAAAATTTTTGACCCTTACAAAATTATTAGGAGAATTAGGATTAAAGTTGAAGATAGAGAAACTCGACTATGGGATTATCGTTCCAACCTTACTGTCGAGAAAACCTAACTGAGGGTGGTAGCGCTATTATTGTGTTTATTTTCAGCATTTGGATTTCCAAATAGAGGGTGAAACAAATACTAAAATGTGTTAAGATTTATGAATCTTCTAGTCAGAAATACTCTTACCCCTCATAGCCCTGGGTGTTCCCCATCCACTACGATAACAACCGCTACTCCCGTCCACCCAATCATCTACCCTTCATCCTACCATCCACCCCCGTGTAGACCCTTTCTCTCGAGCATGATCGTGTCCATTCGGCAAGGCTCGCACACGTGTGGGCGGAGCACTGACCGTCTCACAAAGTCCTGCTTATGTGAGGAATTACCGTGGGGGATTATCACCCTTATTCGTCCTAACAGGAAAGCGCAATTTGAAAATGTATTGGAGCAGGAGGGCACCCCACGCGTTAGGCAAAGTAAGCAGAAAGGTCGACGTTGCGAAATCTCGGAGTGAGTTTGCAGAGGAAATTGTTAATCTACTTCCAACACAAATAAAAAGCTTACCTCTCTTGAGGTCTTTTAACGTACATTGAAAGGTACAGGCACCACCATAGGTAACATGCATGAAAATAATTAAGTATTTAAAATTTTTATTATTATTTCCTTCTTCCCTTTCTACAGTTTCGTATCGCTGGTTGCATTTAACCCTTGTAGGGCGCAAAACAAAGAAGCCCAGACCTTCGAGGTGCGTAGCAACGTAAACATGTTGGTAAAGCAGAGTGTTAAATTTACAGCACGTTTGCGAGTGAGATAGTTTCTTGCTATCTTTTGTGAGTCTTGCCTTGTTTGGTGCCACCCTCGCACTGGCAGCCCTAAAGATTAACTTATTCGGGGTCCAAACGGACGCCTGAGCCTCCGTTTCGTACGTGAGCAAGGGAGAATAAAATATAAGAGAGGAACTTAGGACATTTCTCTATGCTAATATTGTCAAAGTTCGATGATAATCGGTCGTGTGATTCTCAAGATCAAAGCAAGCAATCGATTACACAGCTCAACACTTCAACAGTGTGAGCTTCGTTTATTGATTACAAAAAAGGAATTATATTCACTACCAATTATTGCATGGAATTTCAATAAAATAAAAAATCTGGACAAAATCATTTTTCAAATTGTATTGTATCCAAATACGGTGTCTCTGTAATCCAAAAATCGTGGCATCAAATCCTGTTTTGGAAAAAATATCAGTATGATTTTCACTGAGTTATAAAATATCGAGTAAAAGGCGTGTTTGATATCTATTTTGATGTTTTGATGACTCGTGGTCACGATTTGAAGGTGTCTTGACCGCTGCCATTGACAGTATGGATCAGAGTTGGAAATCAAACTAATTCACGCATTTTAAACAATCATGGCATACATAATATCCAACAACTAATCAAAGTCTTCGGAAAACCACACACATTTGCTCAACCACTGAGCAAGAATCTTGCTGGTACAATTTCTTGCTGGATTTGTTGCCGTGCACGTTTCCCCTTAAGAAAAGTATGCGCAGATCAATTGTGAGATGCTGTGTTCAAAACGGTGAATTGATATTATTAAAGTAGCTTTGCATTCTAAAAATTGTGACTCTCTCTTTCGCTGGAGCTGGTGATTGTGATCTCGGGCGCCTTTTTCTGGTTGCACCTCCTGAAAAGAGTCTTAACGGCGAGGTAGCTAAAGTCGACATAAAAAAGATTCTTGCTTTGTCGATTGACAAAGTTCAGGATAACTGTTTTTGATTTTTTATGTAAGATCAAGATATCAGAACACAACAAATAAATTCGCAACAGCATACAGAAGAACGGTCGAAGATATAAGCAAAATGACTTGTCTGAATGCCTGGGTTATACAAGGAATGCTCGCTGGAGTTCTCAGCAGATAGTTGAGATAGCGCACTTGGATCGCACACTGAATTAAGCGAATTTTTAAGACAGCGTACTCGGAAGTACACACTGAACTCTATGAATTTGGCGTTGGTGTACGTGGAAAGCGTACACTGAACGAACTACGTCTCTGAACACAATGACCCGTAGTCAGGACGCGGTTTTAAACCCGGTTCTAAGTCTGGCTTATGCATAACCATGACAACATGTCAAAACAGTGCTATAACCTAATCAATTTTTAAACTTCGTCATGGTTATATATAAGATAGACTCAGGCCTGGGTTTAAAACCGCGTTCTGACTACGGGCCAATGTATTCGAAGCATACACTGAACTTATGTCTCTGATGGGAGCGTATTCGAAGCATACACTGAACTAAGTTTCTGGAGGCAGCGTACTCGAAGCATACACTGAACCAGGCTACAGTCCCCATAGTATTTATCTTGCTTTTTCTTTCCGAACTTGAGCACTAACAACCTAAAGCCAGAAGCAGATTGTAGTGTTTTATACAAATACTAACCTAAACTCTAGTGAAAATACAATTTTGCTCAAAAAATCATGCCTTCAATCTCCAAGAAAAAAGCTTTGCATTTAAAATAAGATGCTGAAGGTGATCGTCAGGAGCTGGTTGCATCGGCACTTGCATGACTGTGTGCATTACGCCAGCTCAAACATTTTGACATTCGGGGCGATTTTGAGAAAAGGAGGTAGCGGAAAAGTTTTTTAATAGCTCTCAATTTGAGGCCTGTTCGATTGAAGGACATTTTTAAAATTATTTTTATAAATAGGAGCAAAATGTAGATTTATAAGAATCTCCGAATGAAACTAAGCCCCATACGTTTTTCCATAAGAAAAGAATGCGCAGATCAGTTGTGAGATAATATGTTCAAAATGGCGAATTAATACTATTAGTAGTTTTGCATTCCTATAGAATTATTGGCTTGATCTCAAACAACAGTTCGTCAGTATTTATCTATACCTTTTACTTTCGGAATCTGTGCAATAAAACCTAATTGCGAAAGACGGTTGCAATATTTTACACAAATACTAACTAAAAGTCTAGTAAAAACGCAATTTTGCTCAAATAGCTGCGTGTCAAGGTTGAGATGCTGGAGGTGGTCGTCAGGAGCTGAATTTATCGATACTTGCGTGACTGTTTGCACATCGAGAGATCGAATATTTTGCCTTGAATATTCGGGGCGATTTTGAGAATAGAAGGTAACGAAAAAGTTTTCTAATAATTCCAATGTGGGCTGCTCGACCAACGTACTTTTACACTCTATCGGAGCAAAATGGAGATTTATAAGAGTCCCCGAAAGAAAATTAATTTCAGAATATGTAACCCAAATTATCTTATAACTTCAAACCCACTAAAACTTGGTACTCAAAGAAAATAATCGAAGATCATTGGCACGTAACGATTGGAGTAAAATTTTTTCCGGCCGTTTTTCCCTGGTATATATTTACCGGAATACATATTCCCTCTCCACTGAGACAAGTGGAGATAAAGAAAAAATCCTGCCGGAAATGTTACCTCAACCGAGCATTTTAGGTAGACTAATATTTGAATGAAAAGTTCTACAAAAATCCATGATCAGATTGCAGCGCCACAGTATCCACAGAAGCCCCAAAAATAGTACTGAACTGAAGCTCGGTAGGTTTTTTTCAAGTTTTCCTCTCCACTTGTATTTATTTTTCCCCATTATCCCCATGTTGAGTAATGAAATGAGCTAAATTTGATAAATTGCGTGAAAAGTGGACAAAAACCGGTCTGCGTGACATTTCTCAATTCTGCATATATTTTCAAGAGACTTTTATTTAATATAAATCGAGGGTACCATTACAATAAATATTCAGAGCACAGTCTAATGGTGAAAGCGAATTGCAGTGTCTTACACAAATATTAAACACCTTAAGAACGCATTATGTACTTGATCTTAAAAAAATTGCTGTGGTCCCACAGTACTTCTCCGATCATAAATGTCATGGCCAGTTTCATCGCTGTTTCATGAATTTAGAGTCGCATCAATTAAAATTAGTTCAAAGTGACAGCTGTCATTGTTAAAGTGACAACTGTCATTGTCAAAGTGACAGCTGTCATTATCAAAGTGACAGTTCTCATTGTCAAGATGACAGCTGCTATTGTCAAAGTGGCAGCTGTCATTATTAAAGTGGCAGATGGCAATTATGATGCAGATTGAAGGACCCAAATTGGATTGAGTAAAAATTTTTTTTAGGTATTGCAGTCCACAATTTTGTTCATATTGACTATTAAATTTCGTACGTTTAGGATGCGCACCCATCCATCTTCAGCTTTCTAAAATCATTTTTATGATACATGAATACAATATTAAATGGGATGATAATGTAAAAATTATGAAACATGTGCCACAATATTTACCTTACAAAAGTATTATAATCGTATAACATTGTTGTGTAAAGTATAGCTGTGAGGATTAACTTCTAATATTTATTGAAATACAATATGAAAATAGCAATTTACTCAAAAATCACAAAAAATGTGTGAATGTAACTTAAGGCGACCACCAACCAAGGTGGCTGGTGATAGAACGACAAAATTTGGTAAACCGGAAACAAAAACCACTACAGATCACGCATACCAACTAAAAAATTTTGCGCGTATTTCAAATTGTGTCTAGCGTCAGTTTGGTAATTAATGCATTTCGCGCGATTGAGGTTAATATGTAGGCTTTTATGTAATAATCTTGGAATTTTATTATTGACAACTGATAGAATTTGGGGTTCTTTAAAATTAAATTTGTGATGGCAATTATATTCTAGTCCTTACATAGAATAAGTAATTTTTGAAAATAAAGAGTCCTTTCTAGATTTTCGAAGGTCTCCAATAATTCATTGAAACATGCAGTTTCGACATTTGATCGTCGGAAGTGTAGTTCAAAGATGGTAACGTGGATCCCACTGGTTATTTACTTTTGATATCTACTAAGCTTATCTCCCCGACAGCTTTAAATTGATACCAAACTAGACATCATTTGAATAATTCATAAAAAAAATTGACAATCGTTTAAATATCCTCTTTGACACTTTCACTACCAAACACGATAGAGCTAAATTGCTTATTTCAAAAAACAACTGACGAACGTTTGCTTGCCCAAATATATGTGATGATAACTCTAATTTCACATTATTTCTTTGTTTCAGAAAAATTTAACGAATTATATAATAATTCCAATTTTAATAATAACGAATGAACCGCTGGTAATCTTGAAAAATGTTTCTAGTGAATGCTGTGCCAAATTGTTCGATGATCAATTCTAGCTACTTCATTCTATGATAAATACTATTGTTTATAAAATAACCGCAAAAAAACTAAAAAGCTCTGTCAATAAGGCTTTGATACCACTGGTTGAAAAACGCTCATCTACGAACTTGAACCTAGCTTTTTAATGAAGAATTACATATAAAATTTCAGTCAAAAATTCGTATGTGTTCTCAAGTAATCGTTCTTCCAGGCAGACCAACTTTTCTTAAAACTATGTTTTTTGGATTCAGTAGGTTCTTAAACGTGAAAATTCATCAAAATATCGAACTGAGAAAAAATGACGATTTCAATACTTTTCCTAATAATAGGTCGGGGAGCTAGAAAAGGAGCTATGCAAAAAAAAGGCTCTCAGGTGCAAATAGTTTCATTGAACTTTCATTCCAATCAGCGAGGCCGACCCTGTCTATCCCCATCCTTTTCCACTCAACTGGTAAACGGTATGTGTCCCACAAGACAGATGAGTATCGCGTTCAGTGGCCGAGCAGGCGCTGTGCCGCCCCCGGCGCCGCCACTGCTACGCCACCGGGTAGAATGGTTAATGTTTCTATTTCCAAAGCGAGCACAGCCATTTATTTGATTGTAAAGAGAAACTGCTACAATTAATCTCCTTACCTTCCGAGAGGAGATATCCTCAACGGCTCGGCGTTGCTATGGAGACGGCAGGCCTTCACTTTGTGTGTGGACGACGAGCGATTCTGGGCTTTATATTACCAAGGGTTGGTCTGATTGGATGTATAGATTTTACATGATTTGATAGAACACCTTGTGGTGTTCCTATTGTTAATAAAAAACTATATTGATATTCAATTAACAGTCGAGTATTTATTCGGCATAGTGTATCGACTGTCTTGTTCACTAGCTTGAGCCTAAGATGCAGATCGGTTGATATAATAAAAATATTGAATGAATAGCATGACGTTACGAGAATAAGAAACGTCATAATGCTCCAATACCAGCTCTGCAAAATTTAAATGACTTTATAATGATGCTACATAGTTTTGAATAAAAAAAAACACATACTGACATAGTCGAAATTTATTGAGATATATATTTGAATGATGCCGGTATAATAATGAACACTTGTTATATCATTTTCAAAATGGTAATGCAATTATTTGTTGTTTTTAGGGATGTTTTAATTGACTGTTTAATATTTTTAATTGCAGCATTATTTCATCTTGATCTAGATTCTTTTTTCAAATGATCTGCCACAATACTACTCCTTTTCAGAGCCTCCGGAGAACTTGGGGCCCGAAGCCGTTGGCCAGTCAAAATATTAAAATATTATTTTTCAGAAAATGTGTTTATTACCTTACGTTAAAAATCTCTTGGTTGTTCGCATTTGTTAATCCTGCTATAATAACGAACAAGGTTTGTTGTTTCTTACCCCTTACCTCTTAGAGGGGGTGTCTCTTTAGCTTAGTTAATCCTGCACATCTTCCTGTTCCCGCAGACACTGCGACGCTCCAAATGTTGCTGGTCTTACTCTTTGTAATCAAATTTGTAGGGAGATTAAATTCTTAAGGTTGGTACAGCAGTTAGAACGGCAGTGAAATATTGATAGCATAGTAAGTAAAATGGTTAAATTTTAGGGGAATCTATTAATAATGAAGTATGAGGAATATACTAGGATCAGGAAGATCATAGATTAACTTTTAATAGTTGTGATGATGCAGCTATCTTTATTTATCAAATATCTGCAAGACAGTCAAGTAAAGAAATATTTACATAGGATGTGTATAATAGTCAGTTCAGTTCGCTGCATATGTGTCATACTGGTTGCGGAGATCAAATATTTAATTTCGTTTTAATTTTGAGGCATATGAAATCAGGAGAGCATGAGAAATTGGCCTTTTCCCTTTCGACAATAAATTAGTTTCCTTGCTTCACTGACAACACAAGATCTCATTACAAAGTAATTTTTACTGGTTCACCGATGCACAGCTTCAACTTGACTCTTTGTAACCCAGCAAGTGGCGCTACAGTGCCCAACGCTCGAACTATAATCTCTCTCGCTCACACCAATACTTCTTTCATCTTTTACTTTTTTCATCCGAATACGCGCATTGCAAATACTTCACAAATGCTTCTCATTCTCTTTTTATTCTGCTACTTACGCGAATTACGGAAGAGGGGGAGTGTGACGAAACAGAAATTACCTACGAGTTAGAGCTTGTCGTTCTGTAAAGTATAAAAAGGGGTAATTAGACATATACGGGATAATTAGTGGTATCGTGGTTAATTAAAAATTCCTGCCTCGGTGAATTTTGAATGAAGGTATGCGATACGTATGCTGCGGGGCTGTTTGGTGTTCCGAGAGCTTTGCCCATCTGGCGGACGCACTATAAACTATTCGCGTATGAATTCACATGAGAGCGAGCATACGTATATTATAACTCTCCAATTATGAATACTTAGAGGTTCAAAACACATTTATTTTTGAAGAATGCCAATTTGCAAGAAAACGAAACAAGTCTTAACTTGATATTAATGCTCGACCGAAGGTCAATTTTTTAACCAAATTCGAAGTTGAAGTCAAAGGTGAACATGAATAATAATTGTAAGGAACAGTGCCCCTACAGAACAGACTTACATTTCAACAAGGATGTTAAACAGGTGGCGGACGCAAGTTTGATGACTTACATAAACAGCTGATATGTATTGAGGACGGATGACGTTATGTATATTTCTGGAATCGTCGAGAAATAGCGGCTGCACATATATAAACCGGAAACTGAGTTGAGTGAGACAGATAGTAAGAGAGTAGTAAATAGTAGTGAGTCTGTAAGAGACAGTAAGAGACAATAAAGAAGACGCGTTTGGAATAAATAGCGCGTAGAAGTAATATTGGTTGGTTGGTTGGTTACGAAAAGTGGTTTAAACGAACTAAACTATTGGATATAAATAAGAAGAGTGATAAATTAATAAAGAAACAATTGGAGATAAACGTGAAGCGGTTGAAATAAATAAAAAGACAGTACTCGGTGCGAATAATTGATAAGTGTAGTGTGAGTAACTAATTCAAGTATCGATATAGAAAGTAGAAATATTAAATAGTGGTTAATTTCAATCATATAAGAGTAGCCTAAGGTAAAAATAAATTAATAAGCCACGAACGAGAGTTTAAGTTTCGTTACATAATCATAAACAGCATATTATCTTAGTACGTCGTCACGCGCAGGCCCAGTTCATTACATCTCATCCCTCGACTGAATGCCATCTTCGATATTTTTCCCTGGGGCCGAATGTGCGACCGAAGATGTTCTTTTTCGATAGAAAGTAGCTGGAACCGAATCCGAAACCAAAGTTTTTTAATTCGATAAATATGTTTTATTTGGGTAAAGTTCTGTATAAAATAATTGGAAACACAACGTTTCAAATGTAAATTATACATTTATACTTGAAAAAGGCAGCACTTTGCTGTTGAAACGTTGTGTTTCCAGTTATTTCATACAGAACTTTGCAACTAAAACATATTTATTAAAAAATGAGTTCTGAAAACTTTTTCCTTTTGTAATTCGATTCTTTTGAAAAGTCTTTTTTTATCCTGACGCTCGATTTTCGCACTCATTGATGGCTGTCCATTTGGGTCCACCAAGAAAATCATATCAGAATTATCTACGGTTTAACATTGTATTAAACGCCTCCCGTAAGTCAAGCGGGGGAATAATAGGAATTTGGATTCGGATCGCGCAAGAGTGAAAATAAATAATTAAAGCAGTGGAAATAAATAGTGGACAGTGTTATTGCGTAAATAATAAATAATTATAATGTTAGTTGTGTAGTTTAGCGTCGGTTATAAGTAGAAGCATTTAGTGGTGAATATTTTTAGTTGAATTATGGTGCCCTTAGATAAAAACGAATTAAGCTTCGTTACAATATTTTTTTGTTGATTCCTTGACTCTAATAACAAGCAACAAGTTATCAATCATAGACGTCACCCAATCGTCCACCCTTATTCATTATTCGTTCAACATGTCTAAACCAATTCTTCCAACAAGGCAACAAAAATTTGTATAATCGAAAAAATTCAGATATAAAAACATATTTGATATCGTGACATCCCTTAATAAAAAAGCCACAGTCGCTCCTATTTCCATGGTGTCCTTCGATCAACTTGTCCACGTAGCACGAACAGAGCACGTAGGCTGGCACAGATGGCGCGGTGACCAGCGTCAGGACGAGGCACGCAAGTAGCCAGAGGTCACGGGCTTAGGCACTGCTTGGCACGGGCTAAATTAGGAAGGGGAAAAGTCACGCGAGTGGACTGAGTGACCGAGACAGGTACCACCGGACACCGGGGATGTTTGTTCGATAGGACACGTCATACAAGAAAATAGATTCAAACATAAATTGTCCGGTGTAATTAAGGACAAAATTTATTACTGCTGGAAAAGAGTTTCTGTATACATTTTTATCTTCAGTTGTTTTCTACTTTTCATGGAATTATTTTGTGCGATTATAAAAGAGGGTCATCGAAATTGAATGACAGCTCAAAATTAAGGGTTGG
Organism: Dromius quadrimaculatus; assembly: GCA_963989225.1. Classification (NCBI taxonomy): domain Eukaryota; kingdom Metazoa; phylum Arthropoda; class Insecta; order Coleoptera; family Carabidae; genus Dromius; species Dromius quadrimaculatus. Next base: position 13,198,982 of record OZ022327.1, on the reverse strand, counting down.
CAGATGATTCTTTGAATCTAAACGTGGACGGCGTCACCTGGAAGATGAAATCTACCTAAGACGCCTGCGTTAGTTGTTTGTGATGGAAACAATAGCCCTGTGCTGTTTTGTTAGATCTTGAAGTAGCGAGTCTACCCCTTTGAAACAAACGGCCCCACTTGATCACCAATTCAATTACGTAATTCTGCTCTTACTTAGGGTAATAATAAATAAATTGAAGCTTCTGCTATTTGTATAGATAAGAAATATATGCCAACTCATAGAAGGAATCAACAAACAATACAACACAGGTACACCAAAATCAAAATTATTTATAAGGTCTAACGTAATCAAACGGGCCTAGCTGGACCAAACTAGCTTTACAGTACAACGTATAGCAAATTAATAAAATTAATTCGTAACCAACCGCTGCTTCCAATTGTCGTTCAAGAGGCAAAATAAATTATAATGATATTAAATTCATATGAAATCGGAATATATGTTACCGGGCTCCTAACTAGTCCTCCGAGACCTTGGAGATGACACCGACTAACCTGGTAGAGACGTCGGATCAAAGAAGGCGTCAAGGTTGAAGTTATGGAGGTGGTCGTCTGGAGCTGAATGTATGGGCACTTGCGTGGCTGAGCATTCCGCGAGATCGAATATTTTTCCTTGTATGTTCAAAATGATTTTGAGAATACGAGGTAGCGGAAAAGTTTTCTAATAGTTCTCAATATGGGCTTGATCGACGTACTTTCTTCCAAAACTCTTTTACTCGATCGGAGTAAAATCCAATTGAATAAGAATACCCGAAAAAAACTAAGATTGAAGAAAAAAAACTAATGGATCGAAATATGAATTGAAAACTACATAAAAATGATTCCTGGAGATATATACATAAAACAGAAATTAATACATTGAATACCTATAGTAAAATTCATCGAAAGCAGCATTATTTTTCAATAACTTTTTTCCGAATTTTCAATTTTTTGTTTAGCTTTTTTATTCTTCATAATTTGATACCTCCAAAATCATCAAATTCAGTTGCGGTAACAATACAACAATTGAATGGTTTCCAAAAAAATTAAACCTGTGAGAATGACTACCTAGTGATTTTGCAGGCAGTTCAGGATAACGCCGCTCATAGATGGCAGCACAGATTTCGATCGTTTTCAGACTGTTTTTTTCAGCTGTTATGTATGAAACTTATGAAAGTGCAATGAACTTACGCAGATAATCTAATTTGTAAGAGATGTATTGACTATCTGAAAAAAATTCATGAAATCGCTAAATTTACTTAACGATGAGGTATAAATATGACTAATAGACCAAATAATTTATCTCAGGAACAAATTTAACCTATCTTACACAATATACAGCAATAGAGTTACCGAGGTAAGCAAAGATCTCAATGTATTGCCAATATAGTTTCAAATGAATGATTAACATGACTACGATGGTTCAAAGTTACAAAATAATTATTTCAATCGACAGCTGTCATACATCCAACAAAGTTAAACATTCAGATCGAACCATAGCCGCACAGTAAAGTTGGAAGAAAAAACTATCAAGAACTATTACGGTTTAATATTATTATAATTACTATATAATTAGTGTAAATGATGATATGTAATCGAATTAGTTCGCAATAATCGAAATTATTTTGTGAACCCATGCAAAAATTGAAACCCGATACCTAAAGAAAATGATAAAAAGTCAAAATGACACGTAACAGCTTGTTCCAGAAGTAGTGATCCAGAAGCTGTACTTCTTTTTAAGGATCATGAAACCCTATTGCAGACTGGAATAATGAAGTCTCTTCTAAAGTGCTAGAGACCGATATGCGTGGCATTTTGCAATCCTGCATACATTTGTAAAAACTACAATATCTTGACATGAATCAAGAATACACCTTTAAACCCTAGAACCTAGTGACGGTTTGTAACTTATTTACCTGCAAGGGCGCAGTCTAGCTTAATGTCCAATATAAGTAATAATTCTTATAAAAATCGCACAAAATTTACTCACTATTTGCTTTATTATCGTTGATTTGCTAGGGCGGACTGAACAGAGCCACAAGTTAACCATAGCTGTATTCTTTCGTTAAAGAATTACTGATCCAACTGAGTCAAAAGATTAGTTCAAAATGGCGTCGAGATCATATGATCTGTTGTATTCGAAAGAACGACAAACATTTTGTTGAGTGTGCATTTGTCTGGGATCATTACCTAAAATTTGTTCTAACTTCTCATGAATATTCAAAAATTTACAATAGAAAGTATTTTTTAAATGTATAAAACACAAATACATGTAATTATTTCATCTTTTTAATAATTATAATTCAATTTCAGGATAAATTATCACAACTAAAGCTATTTCAAGGCAATTTCTTTTATTTCTTATGATTCAAATATTACGAACTCCGCCGGTTTTTAAATACATATGGACCACATGAACTCCTCTAGCTTTCCGTTAGAGGAGTTGTTGGTGATCTGGAGTAGTTGAAATTTGGAGTGGGGGTGACTAATCCGTAAACGAAAGAACAAGCACATAGTGATCTAGATCAGTTAGATCAGTACTCCGTGAACGAAAGAATACAGCTCATATCAAAAGTTCTCCCATTACTTCCGGCGCGGTAGTTGTCATGAAGACGACTGTATGGATCATGGGCGGCATATGTAGAGCTCATTCATGTCTAACAGTTCGCAAGTTGAATCAAATTGATTGGAACGTAAACAGAAGAGAATACCCGTTCGTTTTCTATTATATTCTCATGAATATTACACAAAGCTAGATTACTAGGATATATGTTTTTGTAATTTTTTTTTTATTCGACGAGGAGGGTGGCGCTCCATGACCTTCCCGCACTTATTGTCACTTCTAGAACCTCTTATTCTCTTTGATAATCGCTATTCCCAGATCAGCTCTCGTATTTTAAAATACAGCTATAATTTTTGGTCCTAAAAGTCAACAGAAAATTTGAATTTCTTTTAAAGTTATTATCTATATATTAATACGTTAAGAGAAAAATTTTCATCCTCTTTTTGAGCATATTGTATGCACGAAGAAGTGTGAGGTTTGGCATACTTAAAGTTCATATGGAGAAGGAGTGCAGAAAGCTAAAATTATGTACAGGATGTCCCATTTTAATCTATATTCTATATAATTATCAATAAGTGAAGAGAAAACTTCCCATCCCATTTTTAAGCATATTGCATGCACGAAGGAATATGAGATTTGACATACTCAAAGTTTATATGAAGAGGTAGTGCAGAAAATGAAAAATATATAAAGACTATCCCATTTTAATCTATATACTAATACGTGAAGAGAAAACTCTCCCCCTCTTTAGAATCATGTTGCTTATACGAGGGAATGTGAGACTTTGCATACTTCAAGTTTATTTGGAGAAAAAGTACAGAAAGAAAAAATTATATATTTCAATTACATATATATTAAAATGTGAAGTCAAAGCTTTGTACTCATTTTTAAGCATATTGCGCGCTCAAAGAAATGTCAGATTTGGCATCCTAGAAGTTAATATGGAGGAGTGCAGATAGCTGAAATTATTTCAATTCTATGGGAAGAAAAAACTTTGTAACGCGCGCACATGGGAATTTGAAAGGCATACTTGAAGTTTATATGGAGAAAGAGTGCAGAAAGTCAATATTGTAATGTTTATTGCTTGAAGAAATCAGTTTTTAATCAAATAAAAGTCACTATTTAATAATCTAAATGAAATAAAAGCTTTATTCTCCTTATGTCACTAATAACACTATATTTATTTAGTAATCACTTAATTCTAATTTAATCAAGGTCACAGATATTTATATTTCACTATTTATATACACAATTCATTTCACTTGTCACTTTGTTATTTATTTCACACTGCTACTATTATTACTGTACTGTCCTACACGTCTTTCGCTTCGCCTTATATAGAGAAATATTGTTCTTGAGTTTTCCATTTCTCGACTCTTTCCATTTCTAGAAATCACTAGAGGCTTCCATTGAGAGGGGTGATGGGCTGCGACGCGGTGTGGCGTAAGCGGCCGAAGAAGCTCCGCCCCATACTACGTCGTCTGTACGAGCTCCCCCCGCACTCTCGCACGTCACACTGCCCTCTTCTTAAGAATGTTTCGTCCCGAAACACACCTTCATGTCTATGCCGGAATCGACACTCGCCGCCCTTGGTGCAACCAGTAGTTTGGTAGAAATAGCAGTCGACAGTTTTTGGTTCGATCGGGCCTGCTGGGTGGAAACAGCAGACCAATATTTGAATTCCGCTGTTCTGGAATGCTACCTCTATCATATTTCGAACGATCTTCCAATCTAATCCATCCAGACCGCAGCCTAATTTTGGTATTGCCAGTTTCAGGATGTCGTTCTGCATTAGATGGCCTCGCATGTCTTGCAGCGTTTCCCACATGGAACGGTAGGTTGGTTTGCGATGAAATTTATCTTTCGTTACCATGTGGTAAATATAGCGTTCCTTGGTTGTCGTATTGTCCCTCAGACAGATGGTCTTCCCTACTGTAGGCTTCTGGTGTTCTGGCCTGCCAAACTTCTTCTTGAAAACTGCTGCTATTCCTCGGGACATCTTCAAATCTCCTGATACACAATGGGCCAAGGAGTAGTCGGCCGGGACTCTGAATAGGTCCTGCTGCACTTCGGTAATTATTCCGAATCGAACCCGACGTCCACTTGAAAATGTCTTCATGAACTCCTCAAATGAATCTTCCTGCGCATGGATCTTACGAGCACGTGCGTCATTGGGATCTTCATTATTGTCTCCTGCAAATGGTGCTAGCCGATTGAAGTGCACCACTCTTGATTTGCTCTTGGGGTTGCGTCTGATTTCGTAGATTATGTCGTTAATTCTTCTGATGACTTCGTAAGGCCCTTCCCAAGATGTTTGTAATTTTGGAGACAGGCCACGTCGCCGCCCTGGGTTATAAAGCCACACAGAGTCTCCTGGTTGGAAACCCTTGTCTTGTGCCTTGACGTCATAGGTCTCTTTCATCCGGTCGCTGGCATTCTGGATGTTTATACGGACTCGGGAGTGGATATCGTCCATTTGACGCCTTGAATTAATGACATAATCTTCACCAGCCAGGTCTTCTCCAGGTTTGCAGCCGAACTTTAGGTCGCATGGTAGCCGAAGTTCCCGTCCAAAAATAATTCTTGCTGGAGTCTGTCCGGTTGATTCGTGTACGGATGAGCGGTAGGCCAAAAGAAAGAGATGGAGATATTTGTCCCAGTCTCTCTGGTGACTAGAGACAACTTTGGCCAGGTGTCTGTTGATGGTCTTATTCATCCGTTCCACCATTCCATCAGACTGCGGATGTAATGCAGTAGTTCTGGTCTTACGAATATTCAATACTTCGCATATCCCTTGGAAAAGTGTGGATTCAAAGTTTCTTCCCTGGTCAGAATGGAGTTCCAAGGGTACGCCAAAACGACAGATCCAGTTCTTCACTAGGACGTCTGCAATAGTAGCGGCCTCTTGATTAGGAAGGGCATACGCTTCCACCCATTTACTAAAATAGTCCATGACGACAACAATGTATTTATTTCCGACGTCTGATTCGGGAAATGGCCCTGCTACGTCGATGGCTATCCTCTCGAATGGACTGCCGACATTATACTGTCGCATCGGAGCTCTTGGTCGTTTCTGCGGTCCGTTGCTTGAAGCGCACGTAGTGCATTTCCTGCACTATTCCCTGACGTCTTCTTTGCAGTTTAGCCAATAAAACCGCTCACGAACTCTCTGCAGAGTCTTCGTTACCCCAAGGTGTCCTCCACTCACTCCATCATGGAGATGTCTCAAGACCTCTGGAACCCGACCTCTAGGAACGATCAGCAACTCTTGGTTTCATCCGGATCTTTCAGGACACGCTTCAAGACGCCTTCATCCAGGATTATGGAATTCCATTGCGCCCAGTATGATTTGACCGTCGGGGAGTATGGTGCCACCTCTTTCCATGTCGGTCTTGTTCCTTTCTTCTTCCATTCTTGAATAATTTGCAACTTTGAGTCGCCATTTATGTCCTTTTCTATCTCTTGTGGTTGCCAAGCATCGTCAATGACAGTTGTCCTGAGCGCCTTCGCTTCAATCTTAGAGCAATGATGACAATCTTTTGGACATGGTCGTCTTGATGAAGCATCAGCATTCTTATGTGCTGTACCGGCTCGATATTCTATGTTGAAGTCGTATTCTTGAAGTCTTTCGATCCATCGAGCGACCTGACCCTCAGGATTCTTGAACTGTAGTAGCCATCTCAGAGCAGCGTGGTCAGTTCTTAACAGGAAATTCCTACCATACAAATATTTGTAGAAATGCTCGATGGACTTCACTACTGCCAGCAGTTCCCGTCTAGTGACACAGTAGTTTCTTTCTGGCTTTGACAAAACCTTACTGAAGTACCCGATTACTCTTTCTTGACCCTCCTGCAATTGGGACACGACGCCTCCAATACCGACATCGCTGGCATCTGTGTCCAGAACAAAACGTCCTTCCGTCTTCGGGTAACTCAGGATTGGTGCTTGAACTAGGAGCAGTTTCAGTCACTCGAAAGCGACTTGACAGTCTTCATCCCAGCTGTATCTGCGATTATTTTCCGTCAGTCTGGTCAGTGGTTTGGCGATATTGGTGAATCCATTAACAAATCTTCTGTAATAGGTACAGAGCCCAGGGAAACTGCGCAGCTGATGTTTATCCGCAGGTACCGGCCATTCTTGAATTGTCTTAATCTTTTCTGCATCAACTGCTACGCCTTCTTTGGAGACCACATGTCCCAAATAGTTCACCCGTTCTTGGAATAAGTGGCATTTCTTTGGATTGAGTTTCAAACCCGCTTTCTTTAATTGTTCAAATACCTGCTCCAGGTTCTTCAAATGGTCTTCAAATGATTTTCCCATCACAATTATATCGTCCAGGTATACCAAGCAAGTTTTTCCCGATAGTCCTTTAAGTACGGTCTCCATAAGTCGCTCGAAGGTAGCAGGAGCATTACATAGACCAAATGGCATGACTGTAAATTGCCACAATCCACTGCCGATGGTAAATGCAGTTTTTTCTCGGTCTTTCTCATCCATCGCTACTTGCCAGTAGTCACTCTTGAGATCTAGGGTCGAGAAGATCTTTGACCCGACCAGGGTATCTAAGGTGTCATCAATCCTGGGCAGAGGATAACTGTCCTTCTTGGTAACGTTATTCAGCTGACGATAGTCGACACAAAATCGTGTAGATCCGTCTTTCTTCTTCACAAGTACCACCGGAGAGGCCCATGGACTGTTCGAGGGTTCAATGATTCTGTCTTGTTCCACATCTTGAATGATGACTTCAGCGTCTTCTCTCTTCGCAATCGGGAGTCGTCGTGGTGCTTGCCGAATTGGTCGTGCATCGCCTGTGTCAATTTTATGATGGACGATATTTGTTCTTCCTCCTCGCCCCTCACTGGTTTCAAACACCTCTTGGAATCGGCGTACCAGATCTTCTGCTTGTGCGCGTTGCCGATTGTTTAATTGTTGACCCTTGGATAGTAATAGGGTCGTTAATTCCTTCAAAAGTTTATCGCAGTTAGGCTCTATCTTTGTGCCTTGTTTGGTGAGTTTTATTCTTGCGAGGCGTTCTTTTTCATGTTTGGAGTAATCTTTGGGTAGCATCTTCAAAGGCTTCTTGCTTCGACTTTTTGGATGACCTAGTTCCCTGCAGTTCCAGCACCGAAGTTGTCTTGAATTCTTGAGATCTTTCACTGCTTCCTGGACCAACCGCTGAACCTGAGCTTCCAAGCTTTCCATGGTATCGGAGTCGCAGGTAACCTCTCGCACTCGAGCACTGCTTCTGGACGCCTGCTTTGCCGCTTCGTATTCCAGTGCATGAGCCAATGCTTCCACCAGCTTCTTCGGTCGCGTCAACCGCAGGGCTTGTTGCGTTTCATGGTCTCTGATGCCATCCACAAATATTCTCACAGCCCAGCCTTCCAAGAAATCATCCGGGCCAGTTGGATATGCCAGTCGAACTAGACGTGCCACATCAGCTTCGAGCTTCTGTAGACTCTCGCTGGGACGTTGGTATCAGTTCTTGAGCTGCGTGTGATACACTTCCTCCAAGTGTGCATGGCCGTATCGCAGCTCCAGTCGCTTGACCAATTTTTCATAATGGTTGTCTTCTTGCGGTGGAATAGTCTGTAAAATGTTTACCGCATCTCCTCGGAGAGCAACTGTAAGTGCTGAAACTTTCTCAGTATCATTCCAACCATTAGCCTTAGCAGCGGCTTCAAATTGCCTATGGTAATTAATCCAAGATGTTTGACCATCAAAGGTTGGAGGTTTGACACGCATTTTTGTAGTTGAGTCAAGATTTGGTGCGGATAATTCAATTATCTCAGCTTTTGAAGCTTTTTCCGGAGATGAAACACCAAATTTAAATTTTTCTTCAAAAATCTTCATTTTTTCATCCAGTCCTTCATTTAACATTCTATATTTATCTTCAAATACTTCCTCCCATACCTTTGAATTTTCTCTAAGTTTTTCCAGTTGCTGTTTAACTTTCTTTGTATTTTCCTCCATCTTCCCATGCAGTTCTTCTCTCAAGTTTCTAGAATTTTCTTCCAACTTTCCTAATTTTTCATTTACAATTTTGGAGCTCTCTAGAAATTTTTCTTCTAATTTTGATTCTAAGTTTGTACAATTTTCTTTTAATTTTGATTCCAAATTTATAGAATTTTCTTTTAATTTTGATTCTAAATCTTTTTTTAAGCTTGTAGAATTTTCTTTTAATTTTGATTCTAAATCTTCTTTTAAACTTGTAGAGTTTTCTTTTAATTTTGATTCTAAATTTATAGCCAAATCGGTCAAAGAAAGTTGAACCTCAAACAAATATGTATCAGAGGGTCCTCACCGTCTTCAGTCATAGCTCCTCGAAGTCGTTCCATTAAAACTTGTTTGCGGCCACTGGTTTCCAAATTCCGCTCTTCCAATTGATATTTCAACTCTGCGACCTTCAAATCTTTCAACAACTTCGTAGACGCCATTTTCCAATTTTACAAAACATCAATAAACAAAATACTAGATTGTTTATAACAATCCCACTCCTGACACCACTGTAATGTTTATTGCTTGACGAAATCAGTTTTCAATCAAATAAAAGTCACTATTTAATAATCTAAATGAAATAAAAGCTTTATTCTCCTTATGTCACTAATAACACTATATTTATTTAGTAATCACTTAATTCTAATTTAATCAAGGTCACAGATATTTATATTTCACTATTTATATACACAATTCATTTCACTTGTCACTTCGTTATTTATTTAACACTGCTACTATTATTACTGTACTGTCCTACACGTCTCTCGCTTCGCCTTATATAGAGAAATATTGTTCTCAAGTTTTCCATTTCTCGACTCTTTCCATTTCTAGAAATCACTAGAGGCTTCCATTGAGAGGGGTGATGGGCTGCGACGCGGTGCGGCGTAAGCGGCCGAAGAAGCTCCGCCCCATACTACGTCGTCTGTACGAGCTCCCCCCGCACTCTCGCACGTCACAATATTATATAGAAGATGTCCAATTTTGATTTAAGTGAGGAGAAAACTTTGTAACGCGCGCACGAAGGAATTTGAGATTTATTATACTTGAAATTTATATGGAGAAGGAGTGCATAATTTATCCTGAAACATCCCGGGGTGGAGAGTTAAATTCAATTATGTTCAAACTCAGCAATATAATGAGTTATGATCGAATTATTATTAGGAATAATAATTCAAGATAGCCCCTCGAAAGACTGTTAAACTGTTCCAGGCCAACACAAGTAAACAAGATACTCTTTTCCTTCTGCCTTTATAAAGGAGACGTCGTTTACTCGAAGGGTCATAGAATAAATTTAACGGTAAATAAAACTACGGGCCAGGTCTATATAAATCGAAATGATATAAATATTTCTGGAAATAAATACTGGTTGCATTATCATTTTTTAATGTAGAGTAATAAATACTCATAGTGTATTATTTAATAAACTTAAATTTTATAATAAACCTCAAGTTTATAGTAACAATGTTTTGTTATCATATCTCGAGCTTTAAGAGCATTACAATACTGTAAATATATATCATAAACCAGAACCAGATTGGTGACAAGATATTTTGGAAGTAATAAATAAAACGTCTTAGCAGGGTAGGCTCAAGTCCGCGTTAGTTCTAAAGATAGATCCCCAAATTTAAATGGGGTGTAATGCTTAAAATAGCTGCTAACCAGACGGACCTAAGGGAATGCAACTGACCTTCATATGTCCTTAGCAAACACATGTGAGCAGTTTGAATAGTCAAAATCATTCAAAAACTCAGCAAGTACAACTTTTTGTTCATTAAAAATAACCGTGAAATTATTATACTTTAATGTCTGAATCTTGTCGTCCACCTGTTCGTTGATTTCGATGAACAGGTCCACTCTAAATTTCAAAATACAGTTATTCCTAGACCCTAGGTCATCACCCTCCAACTTCAATCCTTATAGACTCTGTCAGAAAGTTAAAAATCGCTCGTTTCCCAATTTCGAAGGAATCTGACCACAGGCGGTTGAAATTAATGCCCGAGCAGACCCACATCAAACGGAAATAATGTCCTTAGTATTTTTTCGTCGCTTGCAACCTGACTTAGGGTTCGAATGGAGCGGTCAGCGTCAAATTAGGGAAATAAATGAATTTTTATATAATTTCATAGATTCCCTTCAATAAAATTCACATCGAACATCAGATTGTAATGTTTTGTGTATATATACTCCATTAGATCCATATTCAAAAAGAATTTATTTAAGAAGCTAGCTAAGTGCCGAACAGGACAAAAACATGCCAACATTTCTTTCATGTTACTTTCAAGTCGAAAATTGACATTTAAAGCGACACCAGTACCTGGACAATAAGCCATAGAAATCCAAAAAACACGTGTGAACGACTCACATAACATTAAATGCGGCCTTTATTTAGTTTCTAAACACTCATTTTCTGCAAAAAAGTGAGATATAATCGCGTACTATTAAAAATATCCACCGAGCAAAAAAATTCGGTCCAGATTCCCATTGTACTCACTCTCACAAAGAGATATAAGTGTTGCATCTGGTTGTGTGCGATTGAAACGGATGAGCAGTTCAGTGAGATGTAAATGTGGTATGTGATGAAAGGGTAGGTGGACAAAACGTTCCACAATCGCTGGAACATTTGGTCTTTTGATGTGAGGATCGGACAATGGATAGGTCAGACGTGTATGCCTCTTTCACGTCATCTTAAAACGCATGTGTACCGACTGTCTTGCTATCGAGGTTACACAAATCTTAAGATATTACAATAGTTGATTCATACATTGTTTATAAAAACAAATTAACCATTCTGATACTTTCTTTTAACATTACTAATTGTTGTAGTTTCTGACTAGTACTTTGAATGAAAGTGTTAAATTATGAGAGTTCATCAAAGGTTTTGATATTATTTTTTTCTCTACAGATTCGGTCCTATCTGAACCATCTTCAGTACAAGTAAAAAAGGAAGAATCTTGTTAACATGTGTAAGAAATCATTATGACATTTGGAAAATTGACAACAGTTTCCATCCAAGAATTAGGCACATAAATAGTTAGAACAATTATTAATGAGTTCGTTTATCGTCAGCTGCTGTTTCTAGCGGTGCTGTGCGGGGGCAGAACAAATGATCAGCGATCACAAAAGCCTTCCTGACCCGAGTACGTGCACATACGTGGCCTGCCTGGCCCCTAAGGTCCAAGACCGCTCTGCTGATCCCTGAACCTGATACGCCTCACAGAATGACAAAAGACCCTTAAAAAACTACACGTGAAACGAGAAAGACGTGGGACATGGGTCATCTTTATATAGCACATCTTAGCATCGCACAAGAAAACAAACGAGTTGAGAAATATAAAGAATAGAGGAGATTCCAAAGATTGAGACTATTATCCTTTTGGTTTATCATTGGAAAGTATAAAGATCATTGTACAGGAAAGAGGTGTTGACGACTTCACGATCATTAGAATAATCATCATTTCTAAATGATTTATGTTTAGATATGTTGCATATGAAATTTAATGCAATAAACATTAATTAAATTGAATGAGTGTAAATCTAAGCTTTCTTTCGCACCACTCCTCAGTACAACCTAAAAATACCTGTTAGTAAATTCTTCATTCATTAATTTCATATTCATAATAAGTTTATTTGCGATAAGAATGTTCAAGACTCTTATGAGACTACCATTTGAGCTTTCTAGTTGATCGAAATGTGAACCAAATATATTTACAGATCTGAGCCCAAAATTAAATCACTTTTGGTACATATTTTGGAAATGTGGTTTCCATTTTGCACAGAGCATTCTCATATACACGCTAAACTCTTTTTAACGTTATTCTTCATAACGATAAACTCTCTATAACGTGAGCATAGTTTAGTTGATTCACCTTAAAACTCACATATTGATAAACTCTTCATAGCGCAACAGTCATTCTCTATAACGTAAAAATTTGTTCATATTCAGACACAGTAAATATCTATTACCGTTATTATCGTTATTATTGTATAGTGTCAGAAATGTGAAATATTTTAAGTAATTATTATTTATTTGAATTCGCTATGTAGCCAATAATTTATTGTAACTGTAATTCTAGTTAGTATTGACCAAGTCGATGATCAATTGTCGGACGTGATTGACAGCCCATGGTTATTAGATGTTCAGTGGTTGCCAGGCATCAACTGTTGAACAATTGAATGTTGGCCCATTGTTGGATTATGTACATAAGAGCGTGAGCTAGGAGAAAAAGTCAGTCAGTACAAGTAACTGTGAGCGATATAGTGATTATACGAGTTTGTAAAATAGATATTCACACTGTAACCTGTGTTAAAAAATTATTTACAATAAAATTTGTGACAATATGTTATCTCATCAGGTTACAAAAGACGCCTCGAAACATCTGAGGTCGTAAACAGTCTAGTTTTTCCTATTGTAAATTGCCTTGGTTTGCTCGGAAATGATAGTCTTGAACTAAAGTCACTAGACACTAGGTACCTATCGTATTATCAGTCATAAGTCGTAAGAAATAATTTAATTATCTATTTTATCAAATACATTATTGTAAATTTGGTTGTTCTTCTTTCTTCACTCCATATAATGATAACTCTCTGTAACGGTAAAAAATGCTCGGTCCCTTGAGATTCGTTATAGAGAGTTTATACTGTACTTCAATTGTAGATCTTCTAGTACAATATGGTACACCATCTCGATGTTTGTATCGTCTGTAGTAGAGAATTTTGGTTGTCCTTCACATGGATCGTCTTCAAGAAATGCACGACCATGTTTAAATTCTGCTACCCATTTTTTCTTCCCCGACTTATATATATAATTTATTGGCGATTTTGACGAATCTTCTCGATTTAGACACTACTAAACCCAAAAAACATAATTTAAAAAAAGTCGGTCTATCTGTCTGGAAATACGATTACTCGAGACCGCGTAGAAATTTTGGACTGGAATTTCAAATTTAAGTTTTTTATTAAAAAGTCAAGTTTCAGTTAGTTGATGAGATTTCCCAACCAGTTGTACCAACATTATATTGATGAAACTTTTCAGTTTTCTTGTTTTTATTTTATAAACGATAGTATTTATCATGAAATATAAAATAATTGGAATTGATCCTTGAATAATTTGAAGCAGCATTTACCTGGAACATTTTTCAAAATTATTAGCAATTCATTTGTTATTATCAAAATTCAAATGATTTTGAAATTCGTTATATCTCTCTGAAACATGCGGAGAAATGAAATGATGAAAATTATAATGTGAAATTAGAATTATTATTACTCATATTTGGACATCACATGCAAAGATTCGTAATTTTTTTTTTCAAATGAGTAATTTGATTCCAATGTCTTTGATATCAAATTGAAGCTGCTGCCAGGCCCGTGAATGCACTGTACGCAGGCGGCAAAAATTAGGGGCGGCAATTTGTCACAAACAACCACTTCCTTCTTAGTTACGCGCAACCCGTCATTTGTGTACTCATTTAGATACAATATTTAATATTTTTGTAGAATTTGATTGTTTTTATTTTCATTGAAACACATAATGTCTCTTGTTTTTATAGTCTACCTTAATAAAAACAAATTATTGAATACATACATTTGGAAAAAAAAAAAACAAACCACCTAAAAAGGCATCAAAAATAACGATTTTTCAAACCACCATAACTCGGTTGATTTTGACCGAAAATGGATGAATTTTTGAGTTCTGGAATGTATGAGGTTTTTTCTTTCAAGGAATCAAGTTAATCCGACATCAAATTTATTGCACTCCCTACCATACCGCTACAAAAAAATTCTTGATGTCAAAAAACGCCAAAATTTGACAACTTGTACCGAGTGCAAAAAAAATGGTGGTCTCAACTTACGACCCAGGAAATCAAGTTCACTCACTTTTCTTTAAATCGCGCAAAAAATAAGCTCATCAATTTCCGTGCAAACTTAGCTAAGGTATGACCAAAAAAGCGCAAAATGTATATTTTTTTGCTTTAATTCATAGCTTTGAGCCAAATCGTCGTAGACTCTCGATTTTTTATGCAATTAGAAGAAAAATTGATGAACTTGATTTCCTGGGTCGTGAGATGAGTCCACAATTTTTCTTGCACTTTGTTGTGAAAATGTGACATTATATGACATCAAGAACATCTTTTCTTCTCAGGGGTGTGGTAGGAAGTGCAACGAATTTGGCGTCGGATTGACTCACATGCCCTGAAAGAGAAAGCCTCAAATTTCTCAAAACTCGAAGATTCATCTATTTCCGAAAAAAATCAATCAAGTTATGGCGGCTCCCATCAAGTGGTGCGTGTTTTTTTTTGTCGAGTGTATATATTTCTTTTTATATATTGTAAAATTACGCAAAGAGCGCAAAAAAAAATTTGCACGCAGGCGCTTTACTACCCAGGAACGGGCCTGGCTGCTGCATGAATAATTCTTGTGAAAGTGTCAAAAAGTATATATAAACGATCGTCAATTGATTTTTCACAAGTTATTTGAATGACGTCTAGTTTGGTATTCATTTAAATCTCTTGGGGAGATAAGCTTAGCCGGAATGTGAAATAAATATTTTTTTTGGATTGTTAATTATTTTTTGACAACATTAAAAGACTATGCCAAGTTTAGGATCAACTAAAGTAACTGGACACATAACGCATTGCCATCTATACTAACATTATGAAACGAAGAGTTGTATTTTTGTTTGTAATGAATAAACTCGAAAATATTGGACCGAGTATGAAAATTCATCCACCAGTATAATCTTATATTATCACTGATTAGCATTGCCTACATAAAATAACTTTATAGTGCCCGTCAAGATATAAGAAATTCGCCTGACTTACTAATCGGTAGGAATAATTTGTCCTAGGGATAGTATCAAGGAAAATTTTCAACCTATTTATTTTCAATATTTCATATTTTTATTTGTATAAAAATGCAAGATGATTCTTCAAATGTACTTGTAAATTCATTTTTTATTATACTCATGCGGGGTAAATAGTATCTTGTCGCACATCTTTGCGGTTGCTAAAATACTAAATAAAATATTTCTGAGTAGGGCCCTGTTTTATTTTACCTGTGTACCTCAATAAATTTAGGGATAATCCTTTTGCTAAATACCCGCTGGTAGGCTCGTTTTCTTATATCTTGACGCGGACTATACAAGAAGTGGCACCGTTCACATGACAGGATTTGAACTTTCTATAGTTGCTGGTGAAACTTTTGTGAAGGCTTTATTATAGTACCAACAACATACATTAGATGGTGCACGAGCCGTATTTGTTTATTCGCGTATCGTTCATCCAATTGAGTTAAAACTCACTATAGTTATTGTTGACCCTTCTGTGAAGGTTCTTATTATTGTATTATCAATATATATTAAGTGACGCACGAGCCGTATTTGTTCGTTCGCACATTGTTTATCTGATTGAGTTGAAACTTACTTAAGTTGTTGCTGGTTCTTTTGTAAAGACTCCTATTATTGTACCATCAACATACATTAAGTTGCACAGAAGCCGAATTTGTTTATTCACGTATCGTTCATCCAATTTAAACTATATAGGGTTGTTGTTTACACTTGCATGAAGGTTTTAACATAGTACTACTAACGTGAAATAGATGACGCACAAGCGGTATTTGTCCGTTTGAGCGTGAAAGTTCCTGACGGTATCATCTATCTATATTTATACTAATATTATACAGAGAAAAGGTTTATATTTTTGTTTGTAATGAATAAACTCAGAAACTAGTGGACCGATTTCAAAAATTCTCTCATCAGTAAAATCCTATACTATCTCTAAGTAACATGGGCTATGCTTTAGCTTATTTTAAAAAAGAGATTTCAACGATATCTCCAATAATGTAATACAAAATATAAAAAATGACCAATACAATTCCGTACATTGCGTACGCTGCAATATTTTTTTTTAATCCCTCGTAATTTATTTCATTGAATATTGATGACGCTATTTATACTTGGATCTACGCACTAAATAACAAATTTTAACAGTTGAAGCTATGTTTTAATTCTTATTGAGTTACTCAAGAATATTAAACTATGCTCTAAAAATTCGAGCTGAAATATTAAATACTGGTAGTCCGTGCTTGCTTCGAACGGACGGATATTTATTAATATTCAACATTTTTGTATTTCTTTTTATTCTTTTTAAATCTTGAAGAAATTTTTTTTCTTTTATATTTCTTTACACTTGAAAAAGGCAGCACTTTGCTGTTGAAACGTTATGTTTCAAATTAATTAATACAGAATTGATTATCCAATAAAACATATTTATTAATAAAATGAGTTCTGAAAAGTTTTTCCTGCATTTTTGTTTTAATTTTTAGAGCATAGTTTAATAATATAATATAATTATTAGGAATAATACCATTTGATACTACATAAAACTAACCTTAACTGTCAAAATTTGTTGATTAGAGCCTAGATTTGTGTTTATAGATAGCGATATCAGTGTTTAATGAAATAAATTACCGGAGATGAAAGATTATATTGCAGCGCACGCAATGTAAGGATTTTTTTGGTCATTTTTTTTACATCTTGAATTACATTATTAGAGTTTTTGTAGGGATCCCTTTTCTCAGTGAATTATAATGCATATTACTAAGTGATATTTGATAATATGAGATTACTGGTTGAAGAATTTTTGAAATCGGTCCAGTAGTTTTTAAGTTCATTAATTACAAACAAAAATACAAATGAAGGAAAGAACTTTTCAGAACTCATTTTAAAAATAAATATGTTTTATTTATTTAAAAATACAAATATTTCCTCTTTATATTATTGGTATGATAGATGATACTTTCAGGAATTTTCACGCAAGCCAGCAACAAGCATAGAAAGTTCCAACTCAATCGAACGAACGATGTCCGAACAGATAAATACGGCTCGTGCGCTACTCAACATATGTTGATGGTACAATAATAAAAACCTTCAAGGAAGAATCAGCAACAACTATGGAAAGTTTCAACTGAATCAGATGAACGATGTCCGAACGAACAAATCCGCCTCATGCATCACTATATGTAATGTTAATGATACTATAATAAGAACCTTCACGAATGTGCCAACAACAACTATAGTAAGTTTCAACTCAATCGGATAAACAATGCGCGAACTAACAAATTCGGTTCGCGTCACATAGTTTATGTTAATGGTACTACAATAAAAATCTACTCAAAAGTACCACTAGCAGCTATAAAAAGTTTCAATCCGCTTAAATAAAGGGTGCTCGAACGAACAAATACGACTCGTGCGTCACTTCTTGTAAAGTTGTCTATCATAGCCCATGCTAATCAGTGAAGATATACAATGATATTGATGGAAGAATTTTAAAAATCGGTTAAGCAGTTTTTGAGTTTGCTTACTACAAACAAAAATACAAATATTTTCTATATATAATTAGTATTGATTAATGAATGTCCATGTCCAACCGTGCGAAGCCGGCACGGGCTGCTAGTTGTAAAATAAAATAGTGATTTTATATAAAATAAACTGGTCATAGAATTCATGGTCGACAGCAGATTTTTTTTGTTGTGAATAGAGGAATATGTTCCTTATAAGCCTGCGCCTACCTAAGATGTATTCTCATTGACAATATTCTTTTCTGATTCCAGGTTTGAAGAAGAGCAGCCCTTCTGCATTGTCTAATGTAAGTGTTTCACATTATTTGATAACTTTTAAAAGTGTAAACTATCATTTCCTTTTACGATATTAATGATAGTTCCATAAGGCGTTAGAAACCAATACCAACAACAGTTTTAGAAGAAACACGTAAAGCTTATTGTGCTATTTGTGGTTTTCACCATCAACCATCAGTCACGTGGGTGGTTGCGTGATAATGCGCCATTTTCCGGAGATTAGTGATCGGCTCTGATTGCCGCTACGCGTTTTTCTGTCAGGGTGGTCCCCATGAAGTTACAAAAATGTCTTAAGCTTTTAGAATATTTATATAACGTTTTTCTGAATCGTTAAATAGGAAGCAATATTGATCTAACAATCTGCAAATTATATACACGAACTTAAAATTTGAGAATATTGAGGAGACTTATCATTCAGAGTTATCAATTGTTAATATTTATGGATATGGCTAGTGGTGAAAGTGAGATTGATGCTTACAAAAGGTTGTTCATTTAGCTTAGCTGGACTGTACTGATGAGTCCCAATAAGGGCAAATCAAGGATTTACAGTTACTCAATTAAGGATGATGCTTCAAACATCCGATTCTTGAAGTTGAATTCAATTATATTTTTTTTTATTCCTGTAGCACTTGATATTATATTAGATATCTGGGATATTATTTTTTCGCTGTTCTATAACTTCTATTGTAATATCAATCCCAAAAGCATGAATATAATACAAAGCACTTGTAATAAGCGTAAACATATTCTTAAATTCTTTTCATAGGATTTAATAGACCACCACAAATTCTCCACCAATTCTAGTCCTTATTTCCAAGATATTTAAGGATGTAGTAACCCAGGTCAGTGTATGCCCAGCTGTGGTTGAGATATGACCACAGAATCAAGCTAAGGATTAACTTCCTCTCCGAGATAACAAAAGAAAATTTGTCTTGTGCAAAAAAGATGGATTGCAAAAAAGCGATAGTTATTTTAAGAAGCCTGTAAAAATATGTATTTTATTGTTAAAATCATGTTTTTGATAAATCTAACAAAATTAAAGATCAACAGATAATATAATGCTCATTTTTGCACGATGTTGATATATGACAATCATTTTTTGTAATGGCACTCTTACGCTGTGTATTATTTTTTTTTACTGAAAATACAACTAAAACACTTGAGGCTATAGCATTTAGTTACCTACATCCGGACTATGTTTGCTTATTCAATGGTCCGTATAAGCGATGCTGCTTTGAATGGACAGCTGGCGGAGAAAAACTGACCCCAAGGGGTCAAAAAACTGACCCTCGCACGTGCAAGCACGATTAAACAGAGAAGTTGGACATTATGCATCGTTTTGTGCATCACGATCAATAAAACTATATCGAAGTACTGAGTACGGTTCCCATGGATTGTTTAGTAGTTGTTTAGCTACCAGGGATTGCCAAAATCTCAATATTTACGACCGTTTGCATATTGCATTATCAATAGTATATAATTCAATTATAGGTATGTTGAAATTTTGATTCGAAGGAAGTATGTATAATACAAAAGCGATCTTTCATAACTAGGAAATTATCCATCAATTGAATTGCGTTTTAAATGCGTAATAAGTAATAACAGTATAATATTTTACTGCATCAATGTAGTTTAATTATAAGTTACTACTGTTTAGCGTGGCTGTTACTTAATTGGTCGATTTCTTGTAAAATTATTGAAATAAGTACTTCCACAGTACCTATAAAATAAGTTTAATCAGCAGAAAACGTTGTACAGGTGTGTAAGAAATTTTGCGACTGGAAAATGTCATAAGAGAGCTCTTCTTCGAAACACCATAACCACTAGATTTATAGCTTACTTATATTTATGATTTAACTTAGCCAACTACGTTTATATAGCTAGAATCATTCGCTTTACTTTTGGTTGACAAAAAAATGATAGTAAAGAATGTCTCAAGGAAAAGAAATTGAGATTGTGTTGTGAATGGCGATGGTTGCAGCGAAGTTAACATTGATGGCTGTCATCATTATTTGTCGCTTTGGATGTACTTTTGCAGTCCCAGCAGTTGTTAATATTAATACCACACGCTTCCGTATTTCACTACGCACGTTTGTAGTTAGACTCTGCTTCAAAATTTCTCCTGTAATCGTAATAAAACAAACACCGATCGATAGCCTCTTTCAGGACTTTTTAAATGATACGTCACTCATTGTAGTATCACTTTTAGTTTTTGAGATGTCAATTTCGAAAATAAACTCCCCTACCATAAGTCGGTTTTCTGCAATGATTGCGTGATTTATTTTTCAAGGTTCAAATTTTTATTCCGTACATGTATACAAGGGAAGTTCGAAAAGTTCTCGGCCGGAACCATAGTGACGTCTGGAACATTCGAAATGAAATCTAGCAATCTCTCGTAATGCGATAGAACACTTCTAGGCCACTGCAGGTAGTAAACAAAGGAGAACCCATTCTTATGTATAGGACTACATCGCCTGGTAGCGAGGGATAGTCGATTGAACGTTTGGACAGTAAACAAGTCAGAGATCAAAATGAATATCATTTGGAATAAATCTTTATAGGAGCAGCAAATATTTGCCCGTATTCTGTAACACAATCATTAACTTATTATCGATCGACAAGTTTTTTGACAAATGGAAACAATTGTGAAAAACAAATTTTCAGAATTTCTGTCAGTGTGACCTATGTTCATTGGCTGAAATAGATAATGATCGATAAAAACTTAACGACTGAGTTACAGAATAGCCCCAATTATCTGAATAAGTTTGGTAGATATTTGAATCCTAAATCGATACTTTTTCTATTCATTTATGCAACATTTGCTACTGTTTTGGACATTGTTGCGATAGACAATAAAAGATATGAACCAAAAACTAACAGTTTATAGAATAAATATTCATAATGAGTAAAATATATTTTGAAAATTAATTTTGTCTAGGGCAAATGATCAATATTGAGTCCTGCTCCTGCATTTTCTACCTTTGTCTAGTTTTAACATTCTCCATAGCTCCGTCTCTCTTACTCTTCATCTACAGAATCGATCTGCATTTTTTTCAGTTGTTTCAAGCGTTCGACCAGATGGCCGTTTTTTTGTAGCAAGCACCTTAAGTAAAATGGACAGTTAGGAGCTTATCAAACCGGTCAAAGCAAACTAATATTTTCTGAGTAAACCAGGGGCTTCTAACATTTCGAATTTTGTACACATACTAAGGATGAATGTGAGTATATGTAGAATAAATATCAGCTGCCAGTTGGTATTAGTATACTCGAGCTACACACTTGAAAATTGGATATTTCAATAGCGTTTGTTTGCGTTAATTTGCTCATACGAGGATAGCTCAAAAAGCTCTCGGCTGGCAGCATAACCAAAATTTGAAAAACGCCTTCAGATGGCGTTGTGCAAACCTTCTGACATGTTCAGAGGATTTGTTGTAGCAGTAACGATAAGTAAATAATTTGTGTCTGTCTTATTAAATGGATGAAAATGAAGTTTTAGTCCAGACAAAGTAGACATTCCAGTTTGCATTAATTCCCCAAAAACCGACTTTTTGTATAAGTCTTAAATACGTCATTACAAATGCTATGTCAAAAGTTCTCATTTATCCCGTTTGAGCGTTGTTTTTTATCCTATGTCAAAGGTCACAAATCTATATTTTTTGCTTATATCTCTGAAACGGTAAGAGATACTGGAAAAATAAATATGAAAATGTTTGTAGACCGTAAAATTCTCTACAAAAAAGGTTTCAATATTTTTTTCTATGAAGCACTGTTCTCGAGTTTTCGCGATTTCAGACCGTAGGTACACATTTCCGCACTACCTGTGGAGTAGTGTACTCGGCACTTTTTTTATCGTAGTTTTCCCAGTAGGAATACTCCACGATATATTTCGATCCATGAAGTTTAATGGGACAATAATTTATTAATGTCCGACTAGTTTATTATTGTTGTCATAATAACACTGATTTTAGGGTAATTACGTAACAAATAATACCCGAGGGCATTATACAGCAAGTAACTAGAGTAATTTCTCTGACAGAAATCACAATGACAGGACATACATTGCTGAAAATTTTGATTGAAATAGAACAAAAGTCGCACATTGAACATTGAAGGCACCACGGGAGTTGAACAAACAAAAATGCCTACGGTCAATGTACACACCTCGGGCCAGAGCTCCTTGGAAAGTACACTGTTGACCTGAGCCATTATTGTCCTTTCAACACCCTTGATACCTTAATTACTATAATATAAATAATGAAAATTGAAGCAGCAAGAAAATTACATTATTCAGCATCAAATTCTACATGATCACTCGATTCTCCCTCTTCGCTCTCTCTTCCTCTTCTTGCTCAATTTGAGTTGACTGCTCTAAGAAAAGAGATATATCAGTGAGATCCTCATCGATTTCGGAAGAATCTTCATCTGTTGCATTTGATTCAGCATTAGTGGAAGAGTAGCCTTGATAATCGGCACAGATTGGTGAACAAAACAACCCAATTTTTCTGCTCAACACAATTGTTCGTGCAGCCTTCATTGCAATTACAAAAAATTGTATTCAGCCGTTTCTCTGGAGCAGGTGGAAGTAAAGTCTGGATTGACTTCAAACTATTATTCATCAATTTACAATCTCAGTCTTCAGAATTCAGTTCATTGTTCAACCATACTTGCACTTGGTAGAACACACGAAACAAATGTTGATAAGCAGAAGCAGATGGTAAAGAGAGACAAAATAACTACACTCTTTTATTTCATCTTCAGTTAAAGACTCACTGCAAATGAAGCAAACATTTTACATTTCTATAAAATTTTGTAACGGCACAGCTAAAAATGAAAATACCATTTACTAAGAAATATAGTTTAAAGGTGCGGCCTCATGCGAACGCTCGACGCTCGTTTCCAGCGACTTTGGTCACGTGGTACTATTTTAAATTTCCCGGCATTTCAAAATATTCAGCGACAAGTTGCTGCGTCAAACAGCAGCGACAAACATGGCTTCTTTGCTTGCAGGGATTAAAAATATTAATATCAAAATTTGACATATAGAACTATAAATCGATTCATCGACGCGGATTTATATTATCAACGTATTCCAGCGCAACAAATATGGAGTGTTGTAGATGGAGGATTATAAACGTGAGCTGATTCTAGGTGCAAAACATAAGGATGGCTCTGTTAAACGCAAATAGCCCGTTTAGTGAAAAACATCCGGTAATTACAGTTTAAATGATCGAATTACCAATTGAAAAAATAATTTATCAGATTCAAAATGATCAATGAAAAAAGAGAAATAGATTTTAACTGTACAGAATGAAAAATATTGTATAGCAATTTATGCAACATTTTACTTGAACCAATCAGTGCCACGTCGTTTATTCAGCTGAAGCTATCAATATAATATAAATAATATAAAATCATATGACGAAAATAAAATTATGATACTAATAATATGTCTAACCTAAAAAAATTACAAAACTAATTGATTGACGTTGTATTATCAACACTTTTCAAGAATATATTTACTTTTTTTTTTTAATTGTTTAATATTGGTCACATTTCTCATATCATTTGGTAAATTATTATACTCTTTTAATTTGATAATTTGAACCTGTTGTTCATTAGAGATAACCCTCCTTCTATACACTCCATCCATAGCAACCTGATAGCGACAATGCTCAACTTGTTCAGCTTTGTCGCTGCATATTTTGAAGGACCGGGTAATTTAAAATTGTACCACGTGACCGAATTTGTCGCTGGAAACGAGCGTCGAGCGTTCGCATGAGACCGCACCTTAAAACTGACTGGATTGTTAATGTTACTCAAGGTCAACCGACTAATGGAATTAAGGACGGTCATTGTCTCACTCAGTCGTATATTTTCTGAGTATAGTATTCACAAAAACCAATATTCCAATATTTTTTCTTCAAATGATGCATACTGGCCACATATGAGTGCATATTCAAATTTTCTAGGTATGAAATCACGATAACTCGAGAACGGTGCTTCGTGGGGAAAAAAGTATCTGAACCTTTTTTGTAATGAATTTTACGTTCTATAAATTGTTCCTCAACCATTTTTTCTATAGCTTCCACCATTTCAGAGATATACGCAAAAATTGAAAGTTTGTGAGCTTTGATCTCGGATAAAAACAACGCACCAGCGGGATCGATGGGGACTTTTGATATAGCATTTGAAATGACGTATTCAAGACCTGTTCAAAAATTCAGCTTTTTGGGAATCAATGCAAACTCAGCACTTTTTTTAGTCTATTTTGTCTGGGCTATTCGTGTTGTGATTGAATACTTCGTTTTGGAGGGTCTAAGAATGACAGAGATGAGAAATCAATAAGATTTTTCAATCAAAAGATCTGGTTCTTCAGTTTTGACGGTTAAAATGTGGGCGACTGAATTTAAACGTGACCGTACGTCAATTCAGAATAATGAACGCACGGGATGTCTAAAAATAGTCGTAACCGACGAAGATGTCATGAAAATCCACAATTGCTTACTAAACGATAGTCTTACTAAACGATAGTCTACTGAAGGTTCGAGGAATTGCTTGGGCTGTAAACATCTCACTAGATTTTACGTAACGATTTGGGTATCGTTCCTATAAACAGTCGATCAGAAACAAATTCGTTCAAACACAAGAGTGTCTAGACTTATTTAAACGCAATCGCACTAAGTTTCTTCAATGTTTTATCACTGTAGATGACTCTAGGATTCATCACTACACTCCAGAGACAAAGCAGTAGTCCAAACAATGGATTTGAGTCAAAACCAACAACATGATGATGCCCCTGTGCACAAAACTCTAGCCGTGTATTCGCCAGATTTGGCTCCCAGCGATTTTTTCTTTTCGCCAACTTAAAAAAATGATTAGGAGGCGAAGATTTACTTCAAGTAAAGAAGTCGAGACTGAGACGAATGCTTATTTTGCAGATTTGGACGCTTCTTATTATAGACTATTTAGAAAAATGCAGAACTATCACTGAGGCCTACTACTTTTCATTA
This sequence comes from Dromius quadrimaculatus, assembly GCA_963989225.1. Classification (NCBI taxonomy): domain Eukaryota; kingdom Metazoa; phylum Arthropoda; class Insecta; order Coleoptera; family Carabidae; genus Dromius; species Dromius quadrimaculatus. The sequence goes on along the minus strand of OZ022327.1, from coordinate 13,173,765 downwards.
CTGAACAAATTGAATAATGCAATTAGAATTAAACGTCTTCAAAAGAGGTGTTATTACAACATAATGATGCCTCTGCGCACAAGTCTCGTGTTATTACAACAAAACTTGAGGAGCGATGCTTCCAGGCCCCATATTCTCCAGATTTTGCTCTTTACTTGATGGTATTAAAAAGTAAGAGCAATCGTTGGACTAAATTTATTGAAATGCAAGAATATTATGCAGAGAAATATATGAAAAAAATGGCCCGGAAATCTTACGTTTTCTTTATTGAGTCGACAATTTTGCGAATTATCCTCGTAAAGTAGGATATATTACATAAAAATTAAGTTCAAAACGCGAGTCAAAGACGACTGTTTTAATCACCGGTTGTAATACAATCACCCAACCATTCGAAAGCGAGCTTCGTGGATGTATGAGTTCCAAATCGTTCGACAGCTTCATGTAAACGTAGTCATATAAGTTATATAGGTAATTTCTTCAGTGAGCAGGAACAAAACGATCTTTAAGGCCCAATAAGGAAACTATGTTGAACGCATCTTGACGCACGAGCCACAAAGGACTCGAAAACGTAATTAAACAATAAGAGAAAGTAAAGATAAAAGAAAACTAGAGAATTAACTTTAATGTGAGGACATTAAAATTTTACGATTCCTGCTTAGAAGGAATTCTGACAAATAGATTCTAGTTTCATTCAATCGTGGATATTTTATATTGTCAACACAAAATAAATTATATTTTGTGCAATATAAATTATTGAATTTTAAAAAATTCTTTATTTCTTGGTTTTATTCTACTTACTGGAAAAAATGTACTAGGGTGCAGTCCAAGAGGTCATATTTGAAATCAATAAAATAATGAAACATGAATTCCTAATGTTATATCCATCTAGTTGGTAGCATTTGGTGTCTAGTTAAAATGAACATAAGCATTGAATATAATTTATATCGAGGATGCTCAAAGTTCCGCGAAGACGAATCACAGGATTCCTTTTCAGTTGTCAATCACATTCATACATTGCTACTTGCTGTCACAATAGAAATCAGTTTTGATATATATTCCTTCGCGAATCTTGCACCCGAAAGGTTAAACATGTATCAAATATTCATTCCTTGTGAATATATTTTGTATGTAACGCGCAACGAGCTGCAGATTCATACAATTTCACATACGTGAATATGAAATCCAAGTAACTATTCAGGTTCTTGTTTCTTCTATTCAATGTAACAGGAGAGATGGATGCTAACATTGAATACCATAAGAGAACATATTTTTGTATTTTCTGGTAGAGCTTGAATCAGAGCATATCACTGTCAATACTATTGGATTATATCGGAGACTAAATAAACAGAAGAAACAATAATGTATCATGATATGAGGTTGTCAAGTGTAATATATGAGAATTAAAAGTACTGACAAAATTCTTCAGTCATCCACTAGGTGGTACGTGTGTCGATAGTCTCAAAAATGACGTCAAGAAGCTGTCTCCACGAATTAGAACTGAATCCCTCATATTTACTCCCTTGGACTAGAAATGGTAAAAAATACTGTTAGGAATATATTCGGCAGTATTCAACCAATATTAGAGCATTAAAGTATGTTTAGGTTTTTAGTAATCGTGTCCGATTTCAAGTAACGGTCCTGAGCATAAGGTTAGATATCTTGAGGCAGGTCGAGGCAGCTGACGATCAACATCATTTCTTCTTACTTTTTCTCTCCGTCATTGGTGCATCTGCCACCTGAGGAATCTAACTGTAAAATATTATCGCTTATATGAGCTTTGTTCTATTATCTCTCTATTCAGAAATAAGGTGTTTATGATATCTCACGGAGTTAATGTTGAGACACAACATTTAACAAGCAATTCATTCTGCACATGTTTCTGTTTTCCTTCTTTCATTAAATAGGAATAAAACTGTTATTGCATGTGATAAAGATCTAGATTTTTTACCACAAAATTAGTTGATCTAGGAGTAGAACGAGTCCCAAATAGACTTTGTAATTAAAAACAACTGAACTTGGTATGATGAAGCTAAAATGTATATTTGTTAATAATAAACGATTCATAATAGCTACAAATATGGTAACAGTAACAGTAAAAGGAATCCCTTCAAGGTAAAATTCACGCTTTCCTCTCACTATCCGTATCACATTACTAAGCTTACTTACATCCAGGGTCACTTTAGTGGACCTCGGACTGCAGCCGGAAGGAAGATGACCTTTAACCTTGCACTGTGTCCCACAGCAGGGCAGCCCCCTGCAGCTATAGTTGTCCAGGAAACTAACAACCCCAAACATGGAGCAAAATAGTTTAATACATGAATGGGTCACTGTGAAATAATGTTCCGAGCGCAGCATTTGTGTCCAAACTGCCTATTTTCCCTACTTTTTGCCGCAATTGAACGATAAGCTAAATGCTCTTTTCTAATATTCATATAGTGCTGGCAGTGAGGTCGTGTTGTGAAGGGGCAAGAAAACACATTATGAGTATTTTTTATGTATATGTATATATATATATATATATATATATATATATATATATATATATATATATATATATATATATATATATATATATATATATATATATATATATATATATATATATATATATATATATATATATTTATATATATATATGTATGTGAAGGTTAAAATAATGACTGGACATCTTTCTCTTCACTTTAATTAATTGCCAAAACAATTTTCCTAATCAGCGACCAGTTTCGGCAATTTAATTAAGTTTTCAGACAGGTATAAATCAACAAATACATAAAATTCTAGTTATATTTTTCTTCATACAGCCTCCAAGACTATGTGTTATTTTGTCTCGATTGTTCAACTATGGGTATTTCACTACCATTGTTAACTCTTGATTTCTAATATACTCGTATATTAATTAACTAGATTGATTAATTTTTTCACCAAGCTCATGAGTTTCCTTCAAAGATCTGATTTCTACTTCTCAAGGGTCCTATTTCACCCTTATTGATAATAATAATAATTGTATTTATTACACACAAGTATACTGATTGACGGGGCGGTGTCGAATAGTTCCATAGTAACAAGAGGACATAGACAGGTTGACCTTATATCACCAATTTTGTTTAATTTAGTTCTGAAATGGGTTATGATGAGAAAAAGCGGACTTTATAGGCTATATGCAAGGGGGCAGAGTTTGAACAAATATCAATGCGAGCGTTCATGGTGAGCACCATTGTAAGCTTTGAGCTTCATGTCTCAGAATACGTCATTGAGCATTGTAGTTTAAAAGGGGAAATAATTGCATATAGAACATAAAAAACGCTTGTTGTTTTTCAGGCTGTTGTATTAAGGATGATTCAAGTAAAATATAGTTTTATAAATTTCCTGTACGGAGTTAGAGCATCAAAAAACAAGTGAAGTGTATCAAAGCGGTAAATGGAGTATTATCTATCTTTCATTATTAATCTTTATAACAAAATTTTTGTAATTCAATTGTGAAATTAGAAAAGTTCATCATCAATTTGGCATTCATGAATTTACCTATGTCTCTTACTTGTAAGGTGTTCCAGTAATAGAAGTTTGTAGGATGCACTTCGCAATAATTTTGTTGTTAATATTATCTGCCACATATTCTTCAACATGTTTAGTATGGCAAGAAGCTAATTTCACGCACGCTTTTCTTCAATGCTATCTCGGTAAAAGGAATAGTGTTTACTTACATTCAAACCCGGTTCGTAAGATCATCGGTGCCATAGTTTGAGGTTATCCTGTCAATTTGAACAAATTAAGAGTTTTTCTTCAATAGGTACGCCATAATTGAAGAAAAAAATACCCAAAATAAATAATTTCAACGTACCTTTTATGCTATGCAAATTAAAATATCTGCACACAGCTGAATTGAATAATATTAGTACATTTAAAAAATTATATGGGAGTTCAATCGTTCTCCATAGTTCACTAGAGGTGCTAAATAGATTTCATGCACATAGCCTATAGAATTGGAACTATGTATCACCACATACACCAAATGCTGGCGTATGCTGACGATATTGTCATTATCAGAGTTGAAAGAGAAATGAAGAAAGTTTTCAAAAAGATATAGGAAGCAGCGAAAATAGTGGGATTAGCAGTAAACGAAGAGAAAACTAGAAATTTGATATTGTGAGGTGCTAATACTTGGCCGTATTCTGTAACACAATCATTAACTTATTATCGATCGATAAGATTTTTGACAAATGGAAACAATTGTAACAAGCAAATATCCAGAATTTTTGTCAGTGCTACCTACGCCCATTGGCTGAAATAAATAATGATCGATAAAAATTTATCGATTGAGTTACAGAATAGCCCCAAATATCAGAGAACAGGATAAAAGGTGTAATTGCGATAAAGTAAAGAGCTTCAATTATTTGAATATAACGGTATCAAATATTAATAACCAAGAGGAAAAAATAGACGCTAAAAAGTTAGTAAAAGGATCAAGATGCGTTATATATTTGCAAACAAAAAAATCACCTGAGGTGCCAAATCAAACTGTATATGTAACAATTGAGAGACCTACAGTAACAAATGGTTCCCTTTCATTCAAAAGATCCCTGAAAGTTGAGTGAAATTATCTCCAAAACTATGGATTTAAGAAAATGAGTAACGGGTGGTCATGAACTGGCCCAAATTGATCATAAAACAAAAGTTCAATTCATTCTGATAATAACACCGAAAACTGCAAGTCAATATCTTGTGTAACTCGCGAGATATTGAGATAAATATTTTCTACCCTAAAATGGGTACTGTTTCATGTCCGATCGAAATTTAGGGTATAAAATTTAACTACTGACATGTCGCTTATTATGTGCAGCAGTTTTCAGATCTTAATTATGCACAGTTTAGCAGTAATTACCTTTTGAATATTTATTTAATATTTTACCTAAAACTGGCTGTATGAATAAAAAAATCAAGCAGTTTGTGCAAACTTACAAGCAGTTTTCATTCAGTAACAATTTCTAGTCTGTAAGTGCTGTAGTTGCTGAGAACTCAGCGTCACGCCAGCCAGCCAGACAGCCTAAGGCCTCTGTCACACGAGGCGACTACTCGCTGCGACTGACAATGTATTCGCTGCGAGTATTCAAAGTCGTAGCTACAAATAGTCGCGGTGAACATGTTCAATTCTACTCGCTAGGAACGCGCTACTATGCTAGTCACGTGACCCAGTCGCAACCCAAAACTGTAGAAGTCGCATTGTGTGTGACATCTCAACCGATATTCGCTAGTACGCTACTAGTTACGAGGATGGTTATTGCAATAATTATTGTTTTTCAGTATCAATTATATTATCAGTTATTTCATTGATACATTTAATGAGATGATTTTTATTCATTTGTCAATTTGTCATCGACCAATTTTGTCTGTTTATCATGAATAGCAAGCAAGAGCAGGCCCTGAAATGGTTATCAGCTGATATAATTAGATTTTTATTTGTATACCGAAAATACAATGCAATAATTATTTACCACTCGCTATTTGCTACCTCATACAATTCCATGTGACAAGCTAGTCGCGGCGATTCGATTGGGAGAGAAGTCGCAGCAAGAAGTCGCGGCAAATAAAATCGCCTCGTGTAGCATAAAGTAAATATAATAGAGCTTTTTTTTTGCAAAAATGCGCTAAAGAGCCGTTTGCTACTTTGAATTGTAATGCTAAATATTATTATATTACTATAAATGGATGCCGTAGAAAAACAAATGAATATATAAATTGAATTCCTCAAAAATTTAAATATAGCTAGAATTATCGATATTTCCTATTGAACAACAAATGCATTTCAAAATTCACAGTTGTGCAAATTAACAATTCAAAAGTTAAATTTGTATTCTAGAGATGCATTCTATCGATACGATACTGATTCCGATATTTATAAAAAAGTATTGCCGATATCGATACCAATACCGATACGATCAGTCAAGGTTTCAAAATGTGTATGAAACTGTGGATTTGGATTAAAAACAGACGCTTATGATTACGTAGCTACTATACATATATAGTTAGTTGAAGAAATGTCACAATCATAAGTCATTACCACAAAAAAAATAATTATTTATTTCAGCACGCGCCGAAAACAATAACTAAGAACAAGCAACTGGCTCAATGAAATTAATTTATAAAACGCAGGATTTCCTGAGCTTAGATAAAATATGTCATGTTTATATATACGAACTTAGCATGAGAGTGGCGCATTTATACATTGATAATCTATGTACCGATTTTTCGGTGTATCGGCAAATCAATATCGCCGATTCCGATATATCGGAAAACTCACGGTATTGCCAATATATCGGTATCGATATCGGATGCATCCCTAATTTATACATACCGCAAAGAAATCATGTAGATACATTTTTGTTTTGGAAAGTATGAGGTTAAAATACAATTAAGTACATGAAGAAATAATTATTTAGAGGTTAAATAATGAACGTCTTTCTCTTTACTATAAGTATTTTGCCTAAGCAGCCTAATAATGTGCGACCGGTTTCGGCAATTGAATTATATCATCAGGCCAATTAGGATATAATTATAGGAGACTAGTATGTTAAAAAATTGTTGGTGTAACACCCATATTGTAAGATTGAAGCAATTACAACAATTTTAAGGCTGAAAGGTGGTGTTCTCTCTACGAATATAGTCAATCAAATTGCCGAAGCTGGTCGCATATTGATAAACTGCTTCGGCAAGATACTTAGAATGAAGAAAAAGACGTTCATTATTTAACCTTTAAATCAATAGAAGTAGTGGATATGCTGACTGTTAGATGATATGAAGAAAATGAAATTTGGGAGTTCAGTCAAGAGTTTTATTTTAATCTACTCTACAGTTTCAGTCCCACCTGGACCATCTTCAGGAGTGAATAAAATTAAAGTGTATATGTGATGACATCTATGTGTAATAATAAGTTAGTTAAAAAGTCGAAGTAATAAAAATTAGGAAAACAAACATGTTTTCGGTCAAAATTTTAAAATAAAATAATTTAAAATATTTAAAAAACTGTGCTTGGCAACAACTGACCGTTATGAAAGACCAAGACTAAGTTGTTGCCAAGCACAGTTTTTTAAATATTTTAAATTATTTTATTTTAAAATTTTGACCGAAAACATGTTTGTTTTCCTAATTTTTATTACTTCGACTTTTTAACTAACTTATTATTACACATAGATGTCATCACATATACACTTTAATTTTATTCACTCCTGAAGATGGTCCAGGTGGGACTGAAACTGTAGAGTAGATTAAAATAAAACTCTTGACTGAACTCCCAAATTTCATTTTCTTTAAATCAATCTTCTACGTAAGGGATTATCAATTTCTAAAATTATTATTATTATTTCTGTTTCAATAATAATTATTTCCTCAGGCTTCAATAAACATTCTTTGATCAAAAATCTATCTAATGATATTCTAATTAATGCATACTCCGCAATAATAATAACTCAAATAAAATTGAACAATACTAAGCATAAGAATATTTTTGTCAAAATAATATCTTATATGTACAAAAATATTGTAAATGATAAAATCGTGAATGGAGATCTGCTACTCACCCACTGATTATGTCGGCGATAATTTAGAAAGCACATGTCTTGAAATAATTCTAAAGATGTTCAAAAACTATTTATGTTAAGATGTGAAAATTGGTTGGAAAATACTTTCTATAATTGTTATAGAAAAATTATTTTCATATTGTGGAACATTATTCAATAATGCCAATCAATTTTTATGAGATGTTCTTCCACCGATCAGAAATGAATTGAATAATAATACATAATAATAGTATTTGGGAAATTGTTCAATAAATGGTAAAAAAAATATATGTTTGCATATTTTGAAAAAAAAAAAAACAGTTCATTATGTTTATATATATGAACTTTCAAATGGCATGGATTGATGTAATGATTGCTCATCAAGATTATCTCAGCTGTCAATAAGAAAGTTTATATACATAGTAGTTTTGCTCCTTTGCCAATAAAAAACGAATCAATATCACAAGACAAAACAAAAACGGAACGGGTAGGATGATCAATGGCTTGCATTCAGTAGGAGCTATTGTGTAGCTATACAACAAATGTGTTTGTTATCAGTCAGAGTCAATCAGATGGCTTCAGCTTGGTTTGCACTAATGATTCGCAAACTTACGTCATTCTTTTCTGACCATATGACGATAGTATTCGCGCGCGTCATCATTAATTGTTAGGTGTCAAGCCAAATCGAGGAGTATTTTTTATTAAACATTAGAAAGCAAAATAGAAGTAACTTTTGTTGAAAAAATATTTTCGAACAAATCTTGCATTTAGGAGGACTACTTTTAAGACATACTTGTTCTTGTAGTATTTTTTCGATCAATCATATATACTTATCGGAATTTGAGCCACGCCTAAAACTCAGTAAATCATAGGAATCTTTGTTTTTTTATCTAGGTACATCTCTCATTTCCTCAGCCCTCATGAGCATATTGCCTTTGTGTGTTAACGTGCGTATTATTGAAACAAATTATGCTAGAATTTATGAAAAACCGGTTCACAAACCAGCAACGTGATTTACCGAAAAAAGTGTTTAGAAATTGTTTATGTATTGTACTTTTTTTTACTTGCATGTGGCGTCTGAGTGTAACCTATCGCGGTATCTGAAAATCGTTAAATCGGAGCAAAAAAGGTTTGATACAAACAGTTTTTATACACTTCATTATCCTTTTTTTAGGTTTTATATTTTAATACTAACGGGTACTAGGATTTTTTTATGTAGGGAGGCAGTTTTTATGCAAACTACTAACGTACATTTTACGCACTTTGTTATCAACTGTTGTTGTGATATGCATCAGGAAGATAAATAATTTCATTCCCTAATAATACAAAAATTTATTATTATTGAATTTTCAATAATATTCTATGCAAAAATAATTCATATTAACTAATATTCACTAATAAATGTAAGCCACATATGTCCATATTCCCAAATTTGCATTTCTATAACAAACATCAAAATCTTTTTGTAGAATATGGTCATCGGTCTCCCTAGATCTCACAGATGTCACATTCAGTAGTGGACAGTCCTGCTCATTGCATTAGGTCAATTCAATCATCCCCCAGAAAAAATGTATTCGGCGACCCCCTTTTTGTAGGTTTTATTGTTGGCGGCACACGTCTAACACCCCCTTACCGCCTCCCCCGCTTCCTATACATTGATTGATCATAATATTCTCACATAAGGGGCAATGCATACAGATATGGTATTAAATCACATTAGGACATACGGACTGAGCAGAGATTACGTATTCTTTACGGGGGGTTTATGCATGAGATACGAATTAGTAATTTTTGGACAACAGTTGAATATTTTTGTGTTGGTCTCTTACAGCACTGAATAAAATGTTGATCATGTTGGTCACAAAACGAATATTCCACAAGGAAAGAAAATTAACAAAACAAAAAATTAAACGCTCGTATATTTGTTCGATGTGAATTCATAAACAACTTAGCTACAGAATATAAAGTTGACATCCAGTTTTACTGATCATGAGCAGCAATATTCAGTTACACTGCAATGCAAGTCGTACAACAACTGCTCAGTGTTTTAACTCAGTCAGATGAACAATGCGCGAAATAATAACTATCCGATTCGATTTGCACGCCACTTATTGTATGTTAATATTACTGTCAAAAACTTTTACACAAGTACCAACAAAAACTGTGCAAAGTTTCAGCTCAATTGGATGAACGATACGCGGACGAACAAAAGGACTACTTATTGTACGTTGAGTTATACGAGGGCTGCTTTGAAAAAAGTGAATAGCGACTCATGAAAGCGAAGAACGATAAAAACAAAAACAGACGCCAAATGTCCATTCGTACGACAGTTTTTATCAGCATTTTCAAAAAAATTGGATCAAAGTTAACCAGGTGATAAAGTTTTTAATTTTCAAATCTGGTGTTAACAGAAGTGTCACGAATTGCTTTTCGTGCAATAAACGAATAAAAGTTCGGGCTAAATCATTGAAATTTGGTGGCAGTTGATTCCGCAAATTCAAATGTGTACTATGTTGTCTGGAAGATTAACAGAGACTTGCATTTGTGAATATTCGTGCTGCAGCAAAATTGCTGAATAAAAATCAGAATGAGACACGTTTATTTATTTCTCGATTATTTCCTGTTAGAACATTTTATGAGGAACAAAGGCCCGAGTGTAACCATATTTACTTTTTCGGTAGATAGGCGAACAAGCTGTGAAGTCAGGCCATTATGAAATGACCATAAGTTAATAATGTTTGCTGAATGTACACCGGACTAGCATATCTTATCAATTCTAAATGCTTATCATGAAGACTAAACAATCTTTGTCGGTGTCGTGTCCTTCAAACGTACCTGCAAGATCAGAACAATATTTTGAAAGAAAATATGTACTGTCGAGTTCATAGAATAAATATCATCAATTGGTTCAATTCTTCCATTATGGCATGCAAAGATAAATATCGAAATTTGGTGGCAGCTCTTGAGGTTAATCAAAGTTTACGGTTTGCAAGTTGTTTCGCTCATTTGAACATGCACAGTGTCACTTGTAAACTAAACAGAGGTTTAAGAAGTCTGTCTTAGTTGTTAGTAATGAAAACATTCGTGCTGCGGAAAAATTGCTGAGGAAAATCAAAATGTAAAACATGGTTTAGGTATAGAATGAAATTTTGAGTCGGTAGTTACAAGTGGGAAGCTACTACAGAATTTGTGGTTTGTGGTGGTACCACATCAAATCGACATTGATATGATCCCATCTTGCCTTGAGCATTCAATCCTTATCATCTTGATTCCAATTTTATTTCATAGAAAAAGTAACCTGATTTGGTTCATATCAGGCTCCTATGATTAATTCTGATGGTAAGTTGGCTATAATTTTCAAGTCAATGTCAATGTCAATTCGTTGTGGCTCTTCCATTGTTTTAAGTAGTGGTACAAAAAAATGAATAGGTGTGTACAGATCAGCGGAAATTACTCTGGGAAGTAGGTTTAACTTTTTTTAGTTCTTACAATTTTCAGAACAGCCCTCTCATTATTTAATCCAAACATTTCATCCCCCATCATTATCTAGATCTGTTAAATTAATTGTCAACCCCAATGAAGAATTGTAAAATCGAATAAGGGAAGTCCTGGAGTTACTATCGTTAATTTGAATTTCAAATAGATAACAATTAAAATTATCCAATTCATAACTTTCTTGAAACTCCATTAAATAAAGCGTGAAGCAGTAAGTCAGTTAAATCTCAAAAACTACAATGAAGAATTATAAATATACGTTATTTACGTAGTTAAGTGGTAAGTTCATAAACTGGATTATGGCTCACAAATTAATGTACACTTTGCATAAATTAAATGTGCATCGCGGGGTGCACTTGCGCGCCAGTATCCTGTCGGCAGACTAGCAGCCACGAAGTCTGCATGCGCAGATTTCAAACAGTAATTGTCAAACAAATAATAATTATTTAGGGCAACAAAAATCTAAGATGCAACGGATATTCACTTTCCAGCTAAACAAAAATAAGAAAAGCATAATCCGTGCTCACCTATCACATGTTTAAGTATAGGTATAACTTATTAGCATTTCGGTCCTCTGCGAGATGGGTGGACCGCTTTTTTGACAGGAATCTTTTTTAGATCAAATTCGATTACAAATTGAACTCACGTAATCTTGCTTTTGTTTATTAACTATATCACTTATAACACAAGAACAAGACATTGCATAGTGGAAAAATCTCGCCAACGGCAGCTTTTATCGAAAAAATAGTTATGATCAAATTTGTAGCTTAAAAAATTACCTACAAAAAACATATTTTTACTTTATTTCGAAAGACTAACGGCTTTTAAGAAAATTTGATTCAAAAAGTTGTAACGTACAGTATGCACTCCTTAACGATATCTGAATCTTCATTGATAATCACAGATATTTAACGTTTGCGAAATTAACACAGCTTAAAAAACCTGTAGAACTATCTTCTCTTCGGCCAACATCTAGTGTTGCTCGGCAGCATTTATATCGTGTTTACTACCAAGTGAACGTATGAATTGGTAACGAGCTTGACCCTCTAGACTGGGGATGGACATTGCAACATCAAGTTTTAGAGCCACTTAAAACTCTTCTTTTGCCCGCTTCTGATAGGCTACTCAACTCAATTTTTTGTAATTGCATCAATGGATGTACCATGAAGTGTGGCTGCAGAAAAGTTGGGTTATACTGTTCACCAGTTTACGGTAATTGTCACGGTCAGGATTGTTCAAATGTATCATCCGATGCGTTTAATGACGCTAATAATGGCGAGCCTACTGAAGATGTAGATCCATCGTGTTTCTTGACTGAAACTATGCAAATACAGGAGACGGAAGAAGAAGATGAAAGATGATGAATAGTTTAACATTGTAATTGAAATGGAGTCAATAACGAATTAATCATTTACCTGATCAATTGTAACAATAAAAGAAATGCACGTCTTATAAGAAAAATAAATGTCGGAGCTATTTGAATCGGATTTTAGACCATTTCCTAAGCTACAAATTTGATAACCACTATTTTTTCGATAAAAGTTACCGTTAGCGAGATTTTTGCGAATAACCGTTTATCTTGACCTTTAATCTCGCGTAACATTCTTAGCGGCGCATGCGTCGGCGGAAATATTTGAGATATTATTTAAAACCACAAAAGGAAGCTTCATACAAAAATCCAGCTTCCCAGGAATCTTTCCGAAAGTAAATATGAAAATATTGCTCATAAAGAATGATTCAGTGCAATTATTATTATTATTCTAAATAAGTAAAGAACGCCCAAGTGTAGAAAATATGGATTTCGAAAAAAGACTTGTCTGCTCTTTTTTTCATATTATTTTATAAAAATGCTGACCGGTTTCAATTATTTGAATAATCATCATCGGAGCCAGCTAAGAGCTATGCTACTACAGCATTTTTATAAATTAAAACGCGAGAACAGTGTAGACAAGAACTTTTTAAAAATTTGCGTAAAGACCTAGATTATTAATAAAGTTTAACTTTGACTCTAACATAATTTGGTATGGTTCGGTATTCAATATATCACTAGTTATCATAAATATGTTTTAGTAGGATTTCATGTTAGAAATTTGGACCGGAACAAATCCGGTTCGGAGAAATGGCCCTAAATATTTGTTTTCCGCGTTTTTCACAATCAGATGCTCTCCAGTTGTTTGTGATCAACTTACTCTAAAAATAATCATATCAATTTTCTTTATAATTCTTGTCCTTCTGTTCGAAATTTTGAGAGCTACATCGTAGCAGCGCTGTTCAAATTAATTACCAATGTACGCGAACTTTATATCTGCTCTTCGTTTGTTCTACAGTTTTCCGGCACCTGTTGCTGCGCATTTTTTTCCCTTTATCCACGAAAAAAATGTCTATTCATCCCCTAGACCTATCAGCAATATGCTCTCGCCACCCTGTTTGTAACTAACCTCATTATTAAAAGGGAGGATATAATTTTCACACAAAATCGCGCAATTTTTTATGCGGCTTTATTTATGGAGTATCTTCCATAAATATGAGTTCTGAATTGACAGAAACGAATCGATTATCATGTTCATGATATAATTCATCATAGAATTTATTTAGTTTGGTAATGCAAATAAATTTAGATGTTGGTGGTTTATTGAAGTAGTTTTCTAAAAAATAGTCAAAATCTAGATCTCAGATAACGGTTTTTGAGCACCCTTCTACCACTTCTCCTCAAATTTAATACCAATTAACAAATCGTTACATTTTTTGCAGCTCAATTATAAAAACCAGTATTCACAACCAAAAAAACAACCGTGACATTCAGAAAAATTACTTACAATTTATTGTTTTTTACAGCTCCATTTACATATGAAATGCTGTCTAGATTATAAATAACATTTTTAATCACACTGCTCATAAAAACTTGGGGGGTGAGTTTTTTCCCACCAGTATATGTGACGTGCTTGCGAGGTACCTATCTTTCGTAAGGGTAGGACTTCTTTTTGATTTAAATTTGCCAGGTTAAAAAACGGACTTTTTTATGCATATCACTGCAGACAAGTTTTTTGAAGAGAGGTGCTACCCCAATTTTTTTTTAGATTCCCACGCTGCGAGATGCGAAATAAAATAAATTATTTTAGGGAATTTCTGTTATTTACGATGTTTTTTTTTTTGCAGTGATAATCAATAAGAGTGCATAAATTATCGAAATGCATTTATTAATAATGTTAAATATATCAATAACTTCATATAATGCTCCTAATTGGGTGATGGAGACATTTACAGTTTGTTTCTTTCGCTCGAAAGTTATTTCCTATAACAACAAATGGTGTAGATGCACTGGTGTTGAAATTTTTGCATGAAATATTTATTTTGCTCTAATATATTGTTCAATATCTGAAAAATCCTCAATCCTATTCTAGAAGGATAGCTGTCATTAATTCGTATTTTAACGTTCAAATCAGGTAGCTGACAAGATTTATATCATAAATAATAACCCAATGCTTCATAATATCTATAATTTATAACCTAACAACATTTTTATAATAGATAATACCATATTATCATATTAAATCTCCTGTTACTGCAAATACACAAAGATCCCATTATGAATGTCATTGATCAAGCAACGTTGATCTACCAAAAGAAAAAAATAAATCACATGACCCTACGGCATGAAAAAGGGTAGTTTTTCAATAATACACCTGGTAGACCAATGATGCCGGCCGTGTCATAAAGGGTGAGATCTAAAAAACCCTTAGGGGTACTTTTTATGTAAATACTTTTTACGTTATTTATACAACCGGTATTGTACAAATGAACATTTCATTAATATAATGAAAAGCTGGAATCAAAGTCGACTCTGAAAATGGGATGATGTATTTTGTTGTGATGATTAAAAGTTGTTCCACTTTGATGATAAAAAAAAAAATATCATTTTAATTAAAGAATTAATTGTGAATACATTTTTGTTGATAATGGTATTGAAAGATGGATGTATTCACCATGGTACTCCCGAAAGTATGTTCCATTAAAATAATAGGTGAAATGTGCTATAAGTATTGATTATTTATGATAAATAAATATGATTTCCAATTGAATATCCATAAATACATGCTAAATAGGATGCATTAGCATAGTCTTTCCAAATACTCATATTTTGATTATCAAAATATGTTTTATTGAAAATAGTAGGTCTAATGAGCTATTTGTATTCATGATTTATAAAAATAAAAATAATTTTTAATTGAATAATTGATTCGCATGTATCAATTAATATATTTTTGATAATGATTTTAAAGAAAATTAAACATTCTCCATAGTATTTTTAAATTCCTATACTTTGATTATCAGTTTTATTAAAAATACTAGGTGAAGTATGTTATTAGTGAGGATGATTTGTTTAACAATCAATTATTTTTTATATACACAAAAACACTCTGTTTTTTATTCGTTCTACTTTTGTAACTTCCGTTAAACTCCGAAAATAATCATCACATCCGGAATTATTGCCCAACCTCTTCCGATGTGTGTATACCCTCGAACCGACCATAAAAAACGTTCACCCCTCAAGAAAAAACCCAAGAGAGAGGTCCAGCATCGTGCTCTTGAAATCTGTTTTTTCTGCGATGATTGAATAGGCCCATTCAGCCATTGTACACTTTTTTATCAGAGTGGCCTGTGCAGCCGATGCCGGATGCCGATGTTAGTAAAGGTCAGGGTTTAAAAAAGAAAGAATTTTCTCAGGAGGTAAGATGTAACGGTTTGTGGTCACTCATACGTGAGAAGAATTAAGTAATGTACAAGAAAAAATGAGTGATTAGTAAGCAACTATTAAGAATCTATGATGATTATTGAAATAATTATTTCGCTTTGTTCTGTTTGATGAAGAAGATATGGAATCTTCTAATGTTACTAACTTGCAAATTATTTATTTTGACCTTTGCAAATTCGGTAATAACCCTTTGGAGATTGATTTCATGAATGATAACTGGTTTGTATGTGATATTCATGTGTGTCCGGTCGCTGCGTCCGATATATTTAAAATGAATAATTAGTGATGCGGGAATGGGTCACACCACGAACAGAGAGGTAATAAAAAGTGTCGGTTTCAGAGGAAGTTCTGCCGGTGGACACAGGAGACGATTATAGGCTGGGACACTGACATTCCAATTCAGTCATTCCTAATATAACTGCAGTGAAAGTACTTTCCTTTGAATAATTTTATAATCAGAAAATAATTGGGTACTGTATGAGCCCCCTCTCAATGAAGTTGAATATAAAAATTGTCTTTTACATCCAATTTACTGCTTTTTCAACCATATAACAAGCATTATTATTTTTTTGGAAGGTATATTTGATATCATCCAAATATTCTTGTTGAATTTGATATGGGCCCCCATCAGCACAATATTCTGTTTAGGGCAATTATCTTATAATTTTCTTCATTCCCTATCAGAAGTTCATGTTGATGATAGTCAAAGTCAATAAATCTTGAAGTTTTTATAGTTTTTTCTAGTATAGGTTGAGTTACAGCGTCTTCCAAATCTGTGGTGATATCACATCTAATCGAGGGCATTATTCTGGAAAATAACGAATAAGAATATCACGTTCCCTAGTTACTACAGCAATAAGTAACTAGAGTAATTTCTCTGACAGAAATCACAACGACAGAACATACATTACTGAAAATTTTGATTGAAATATTACATTAGTCGTAAATTAAACATTGAAGGCACTAAGGAAGACCACGGGAGTTGAACGGACGATAAGGCCCTCGAAAAGTACACTGTTGACATTATTATTAAAATGATATTCCACTTTTGAAATGGACGTTTAGTAGTCTGGATTGCCACATTGTATGAGCCTGCATAAGAAGTTGCATGGTCGTCTCCAAAGAATTGGGAGCAATTTTACTCCAGGTGAATGTTGAAGATCCCCAAACTATGTCGAAATGTATTATAGCAGTATTAAGTTCAAGAGGCAATCAAGAAATCTACCATCTCATATATTTATCAGTTTCGGTGAATAATGAACTATGACCAGCATCTTGTTCATTTGTAAATCATTTTAACATTTCTTCCCCCTGTATTTTTGCTGTATGTCCTAACTATCTAATTCTCTAACCTTTTATAAATCTCACGATATCCGCTCCATTTATGAATTGTTCTGTTTTATGGTCCGTGTGTTTTCTTCAGTACCATTGTCAAAAAATTGCTGCGGGCTCAAGATTTTTATGTACCAAGATTCAGAGGGCTAGTGATGGGCAAAGCAAGACCAAGACTAAGATCTTCGCAGTCTTAGTATCGGTCTTGATCTTGCTTATTCGGTCTTGGTATTATCTTGCAAAATATCTTTGAATCTTAGTCTTGGTCTCGTATTCTCAGTTCTAATCTTGATTTTGGTATTGATCATCTAAATCTCAATACTCATCTATTTATTTTTTACTTCCCCGACTTGAAATATAATAGAGGAAGTATTGTAATCGTGATTTTTTGACAATTCGAGATTTTGATGAATCTTCACGTTTTAGACCCTACTGAATCCGAAAAACATAATTTAAAAAAGTCGGTCTGTCGGTCTGTCGGTCTGTGAACGCGTACGAATTTTATATTCAACTTTTTCATCAAAAAGCTAGGTTCAAGTTCTTCAATGAGCTTTTTTCAACCAATGGTACCAAAACTTTATTGATTGAACTTTTTAGTTCTCTACGTTTATATTATAAACGGTAGTATTTATCATAGAATATGAGATAACTTAAATAATCCTTCGATGATTTGGCACAGCATTTACAAGACATACCTATTTTTCAAAATGGTTCATTTGTTATTTTAAAAATTTAAATTATTATAAAATTCGTTATATTTTTCTGAACCCAAAAAATAATGACAATCATAATGTTGGGTTAGAATCATTATCATTCATATTTTGATGTCACATGCAAACGTTCGCCAATTGTTTTTTTAAAATAAGTAATTTGGCTCTATCATATTTGGTATCAAATTGAAGCTCTTATGGAGATGAGAGTATTCAAGCGATTGTCAATAATTGTTTCTTGTACAAATTATTTAAATGATGTCTAGTTTAGGATTAATTTTAAGCTCTCGGGCAAATAAGCTTAGTAGATATCAAAAATAAATAATTAAGCAATGATATACACGCTACCATCATTAAATTAACCTTCGGGCAATCAAATGTCGAATGTGTGTTCCAATGAATTAAAGACCCCGGAAGTCTAGAAAAGGACTCTTCATTTTCAAAAATACTTATTTTATGTAAGGACTAAAAAATAACTGTCATCTGTCCCTTTAACAATGACAGCTGTCACTTTGACAATGACAGTTGTCACTTTGAGGATGACAGTTGTCACTTTCACAATGACAGCTGTCACTTTGACAATGACAGCTCTCACTTTGAAATATGCAATTAATTGAAGCGATACTAAATTTCTGGATCAGCGATGAAACTGGCCATGAAATTTATGGTCGGGGACGTACTATAATGATTACAGCGAATTTTTCATATAAACAAAATAATTGAAAGAGCTGGAGCTAAAAGAATTATAAGTGACGAGAAAAATTTATTTTTCTGCTGTAGCTGGCTTCGGCTCTTGTTCTTTGATAAAACTTATATTTTCTATTAACTCACCTATCAATAAAATTTTTGATTAGATGGAAGTTTTAAGCTACATAAAAGCAGTATCTAATTAATCACTATATGTTCGAATTTATTTTTAGAAGATCCGATCGAATTCCTATTATAGTTCCAATTTATTAATTCAGTTACAGTAATATATTTTTTCTACAGACGTCAAAAAATTATGACATTTTGAATGATTTGTGTCTCGGCTACCGCTTCGTCAAAAAACTTTCATCTCAAGCACCAAAGTATAATTTCGCGCACTAGATACATAAATAACTATTATTCTAGTACAAATTCACACATACATATAATATCCATCGCAAACTATTTGTTAGATTTCTGAGTTTGCATGCTGGTAAAGACTTTATTTCTCAATCGATTATAATTTTATCGAAGACATGTTTTCATGTAAACACGAGCGAAGCGAAATGTGTGAGCTCCAAAACAATGATTCAGAAAAGGAAAATTGTTCAGCAAGCATGTATTCACGATCGTACGAGTAAAACGAAGTGCTTCAGTCTTGAAGCAATGACTTAGGGAAGATTCTGTGTATGAGAAGTAGTTCTGTTACAAAGGCAGTCTTGTCATCTCGCTGCGAAGCTTGAGGTATATTCACAACCACTTTGGACTTTGCTTAATTTGCACTTCAAATTACGCAGGGTTAAAGTTCGTAGCATTCACAACCAATTTTAACATTTCTTGGAATTTAGTATTGCTATCTATAAAAAGAGGCACAAAATAATATAAATATTGAATACTATTTTCTTCTTCTCGTCTAAAAAAATATATGTCAAATTCAACGGCCAATTAAATGCGACTAATGAAGGGTAGTTGTTAGTTAGGCTTCTATTCGATTTTAAATGTCAAAAACGAATGTTGAATAAATACGTCAGCGCCAGCATCCCTAGCGTGAAATGTACGTGAGTTGTAATGCGCATGCCAATTCACTAGAACCGAAGTGAAAACTTGCACTTAACAAGCATTGCAATTCGAACGTAAAGTGAGCGGACAGCAAATTTCGGCTGTGAATGGTTACTACTGAGCTTATAAGCTCAACTTTAAATTTTAAGCTGGTATGAAACTGTGCTATGTTCAAATTTGGTTGTGAATGTACCTTTTAGTGTTTAGATCCGTGTAGCCGGCCGAAACGCAAGTCCTATATACTAAAAGGCAGGTATCCCGATTAATTAGACTTTAAGCTACGACTACCGCCTAAACGGAAGCTCCGATTAACATTTATGTTTTTGAAAATCAGGTAATTTAACGAGCAATGCATTTTGGAGGTTTCAATTTTTTCCATAGTATAAGGCTAGCACAAAAAATTTAAAACTGTCACAAGTTGTATAAATGTAAATTGTGTACAATAATAAATTGTTGATCATTGATGATATTTGTTGGATTTGACATCTGTGTTTCAATATAAGTCTTGGTCTTGCATATTTGATTTTGGTATTAGTCTTTTCAATCCAATATTGGACTCGATCTTGCAGTTTTGCAAGACTTAAACCAAGACTGATTTTACTTATCACTAACAAGAAGCTATCAAATAAAAAGTTGAAGACATACGACAGTAGTCAAGTAGCTGGCCGCACTTCATGATCCCTGATCGGACTTACGGCCAAATCATACATGAATCATTCAGAAAGATAGTGATCAATAGGGTACCAGATTTTATAAATCTAGAATTCTGTCCTAAGTGCCGAAAAAAGTCTATTTCCAATCAATTTATTCGGAGTCAATTGCCCTGATGGAGCTCACGATTAAAACTAGTACTAATCGATAGAAAAAAAAACATGTACTTTAAGAAGAAGCTTGACTTATCCGGAAGGGCACAGCTATCTCTAAGTGTAACCCATTTTTGTATTCAACTTCCCTGACTAAATTTTCGATTGTTGTATTTTTACTGATCTTTGCTATCGATTGTTCTATCAAGGAGGTTAATTCTAAAAATATTGACTGTAATTGGCCTTTTTGACATCACTTAGGAATTTATATAGTCTGGCACTCTATTGACCTCTATATTTCCGATCGATTCAAATACAATTTGGCTTTAAATTCGAGTTCCGAGTAGGGAAGATAAGGTGCGATCGGCTTCTGAACTACAAGGTTAATGTTTCATATAGCTCTATCTTTCTAAAGATAATTCATGTTGAATCACTAGATCTATAGAAATCCATTATCATTGATACTTTCTTCAGTTTATTTTTTTCATCTTATTTGATAACAGAGAATAATAAATTAAGGTTTTATTGACCGGCAACTTGTAACAACTTTAACGATAGGTCAATAATAATATATGTTTCAATCTGTCAGCACAATATAATTTTCACATAGAGTGGCAAGCATTACTGCGAAATCAAAATATTTATAATCGCTGGAATCGCTACTGAGATTCATGGAGCTATCAAATATAGAATTAAAGACATAAGACAATAACTAATGCATCTAACGACAGTAAAACCTAGACGCTCATCAAAATAAATCAAATGGTGGAAAGTTGCTTCGAAATAAATTTTTAATGTATATATGGAGTCACAACCCCTATGAATCAAGCTGGACATGGTTGCAGTGACTAGAAAAAGCAGATTAAGGTGATTGAAATATCTAAATGAAGAAGAATCCTAAATAAAATTGCATATAAAACCTGGTTGCACACTCTTTGGTTTATCCTGAGTGTAGCTCAATTACCTTAGATACAATTTTTTCAACAATCATAACCTCGGTAATTGAACTACTTTTAACCGGGCCTAAGAGAAAGGCTTATTTCAAGATGACTGACTCCATGATACTTCAAATAACTTTGAGGGAATGAAGATAGGATATTGAAGAGATAAATTGAAAGATCAGAAAGGACGACACGTACTCCCGAAGAGCCGTTCAGTCAAGATGTTATTTAATACATACCCTTCTTTGAGATTCATAAACAGTTACCGAACGAATGATCAAGTTGAGGTGTTTATCAATGTCAATATGAAAATCATCTGATTCAGTTTATGCATCTTACCTGAGAAGATTATTATTGACTAACGTCGTGGCTTCATCATCACGGCAGACCTTCGCGGGATATCCATGACTGTATTTTTACCCAAAATACACAGAAGAGTCAATGCTCCAATATAGTTAAAATCACATGTTCCATATTTCTGTAACCTCTTTGTTTATATAAGTATTATTATTTTGGTTTAAGTCATGACGAAGTGTGAAGGTTGAGTTAGCTTCAGCACTTTCTAATGTTCCAATAATAAAGTGTGAAATAACCTTTATACCAAAATATAAAACATTATACATATTCTTTGGCAGATGATTACTGCCATGATGCAACTAGGTAAACATAAATTCAGCGTTCATCTTTATTAAGCTTAACACAGAAATAGTTCTTTTGTTGTGGCTTGCATTTGATTGATCTATTGATCATTTCATTAATGTTCTCCTTAGTAACCGTTGATGACGTGACTGATGGTAGTGATCAAAACTCTTCTTTTTGTCAGGATCTCTAATAAATAATAACGACACATTCATATAGTGGTAGCACTGGAATGTTTATGTCGGAGCAGCTATGGTTTATCAGTAGTAAGATTTTTTGGAAGTGTTCTGCAACAATATATTGAATAAGATGTGACCTATATATCAGAGCTTCGCATTGCGGGGGCGCTAGTAAAAAGACTAGGAAGTCGCTTCTTCTCTGAGCTACATGCACACGTTCATGTCGTGTTTGTTTGTGCATGCATCGTCAGATCGCCGCGATAGCCGCAGCGACAACGAGATTAACCAGATTTGCCAACATTACAAACATAATAAAATATGTTACAACATCGGCATGTTCGCTCACTTCTTGCTACGTGCACGAGATATTATGTTATTAATAATGAAAAAACTCCAGCAATTTATTATTGGTAAAAAGCGGAGAGAAACGATGTACATAAATTCTAAAATTCATACAGAAATTTGCTCATATCATTATCGATTCAGCGTATATGATGTATATTTGTATTGTACTTTTACCTCATATTTAATATTGTTCTTGCTTGACTTAGCAGAAAATCTACCATGCTACTCATAAATAAGAATGCTATAAATTTTATTGTTTTATGTAGAAACATGATATTTTGGCTACAATCTGATATTTCTACCTCCATTCATAGAGCCAAAAGTAATAGGGTTAAAACTTATGGAGTATCTCATCTTTTAGATAAATCATTCTTAGAAGAGAACAAATTCTGTATCCAAAGTGCTTTAACACAACTGTCAAAAAAACTAAGCAATAATTCTTCTGTGGTCATCTTGATCAACCATCCTCCTTTCTACTACAAAACGGTACCAGCCTCCGGCCCCAAATCGTGATCGTACAACTGGAATCGAGATTAACCGATCAACCAGTCAGCGCGGTTATATATCACCAGAGATGGACACGGGATCTTAGAGAAGATTTCGAATATAACAAATGGGGAGAGAATCTATCATATTTGTTTTGAACAGAGAAAGTTATTTATGAAATTGGGGTAGAGGGTAGCTCCAATTCAAGGGATTGTATTGCTTAATGCGCATGACTGGAGAAAGGCTGATCGAAGTGGTCGGTGGTCAGTGTAGGTGGACCTGAATATTCCCTTATCTCGATGCTACTGGTCATTCTGGAGAGAAGCATGCGCCTTTGTACGAGATATAGAGAAGAAATTTTGAATGTGAATTTGATATATTCACGAAAATTTCTCATCAGTTCTTTAAATCTCAAATCAAATTTAATTTTGAAATTAATTAACGCAGCCTTTTATGATTCTGTCATTCACTGCATTGGATTACGTAACAACCTCCTCTCGTTATACTTCAAACCCTCCATTTTAACATCATCCACATAGCGTAAAATAAATTTTGTAGTACTATAGGTATAAAGAGTAATTAGTTAATGAACATTTCATGAATAAATGAGAAATTGATTATTTACATGTTTGTGTTCCAGATTTAAGAGTAGTTCTAATGGATTGGTTTTAGATTGATTTTAATTCTCATATTGTTTATTTGTGAACTGATACGTTGTTGATAATTCCGTGAATATTACATGAACTTATGAACAAGGATAGCAAATATCAATCAAACTCCTCTATTTGTGACTCTTACGCCAGAATACATCTGAAAAATTAAAATTCCTCACAAGAATCCTTATTCTGATGATCGACAGAAATGCTATGAAACATTATATGATAGTGTAAACTTTTTGAGGCAGATATTGAAAATACGTTGCATATCTGATTATGGAATTGTTCCATCTTTTCAAGTTTAACATTCGTATTATCTAAAAATCGAAGCAATTCATGGAATTCGTCCTTGTATAAGGTCAACCGCATACCAAAATCTCAAGCCTGGACGATTCCCAAGGGTTTTTGTCAGCGGTCATCGCCAGCCAACTTCGAATTGCTAACAATTATTCACTAAATTGCTCCAGTCTATGTAATTCTTTTGGTCAGAAACGCAACTAATCTTGTCGGAGCTGCAAACATCAAAGAAGACCGATAAATGACCGCAGGCATTTGTTACTGACCGTCAATTGATGAGAATTAAATAGCGATGATGTCTTTTCGAGGGTTGCAAAGGATGCGCATTTCGCTAGCGCAAAAACAAACATTCCTATAACATTTCTTTGGAATCGTTGATAATTAAATCAAATTAGCACAGTGACAAATGTGAAGCTATTTCTCATACAAAATATCTTTTAGGATCATCAGAAAATAATCGTTTGTGCAATATTTGAATATGAAAGAATATTTTTTCTATCCTCTTGCCAAATAACTGCCAAACATTTCTGAATTGTTATTCATCAGAATATCTTAAAATCAGTGAATGCTCTTTCAAGGACAAACAAAAATTCCTTGTAATATTTTATTTTCAATATCTTTTTATAATTTTTGGATAACGTATACATCTTCAAGCATTGGTATTATAAATTTCATGTCGTTAATATGCATTTCCTGGACAGAGCAGAGGTGGTGCCACCATTGGCGTATGTAGAGAGGGGCCGTGCCCACCCCAGGATGTTGGATTATCAAGGGCTCTCAATAACTTCTTTTCGTCATACAGAGAAAAAATACTTTGAAGAAAACCTCATGCCCGAAACTTTTTATATATTTTTGCCGAAAAAAAAAACAAAATCAAGTTGGCTCAATTTGTATAATAGAATCGCAAATAGACGTTTTATCTGCTTGTGCAGGCCTATCTCGACAATGGCTGAACTATTTTAAATGTAGTTCTCACTGCTAAGATTGGGCTAATATTTTATATTTGTTTCATTCATTTGGATGTACGTCTTTATATTAAACAATTTTTTTAACAATTGTTTATGTGTGTTGTGCATGCTAATCTCAACAATGTCTAAGTTAATTGAATGTGATTTTCATTGATGTATTGCGACAAGCTTGGGCTAATATTTATTTTTTTTCATTTGAATCGGTTGACAGATATGCAAATTTTAGAATATGTTAGAGCGTAACTCTGGGTGACAAGGATACAATATAATCACAGGTGTGAGGTGGGGAGAGATAAATACTTTCAGCACGGCCCCACACCATTTGCGCAAGCGACCTGATGATGCACAGTACTGCTTTATGAATATGCCTTCTGAAAAATTTAGAAACGCCAAAAAATATGAGGCAAGTATGGTTACATGAAGCAGACGAAGCACGTGAAGTTAGGTTAGCGCCAATCGTGAGCGTCATGCAAAGTTCCGCATGCCTAAAGACTCAGCCGAATCTCAGAAAGTAGTATTCCTAATAAAAGTCTTCAGTGGACCAATAAAATACCAAAGTGTATTTTCTTATACTTCTAGAATTATTTATGCTGATTTGCTGATATTATTTGAATGATTCATGTCTGTACTCATTGTCAAGTCCTGAAATGGACAAGGGAGCCGAAAGGATCCTACTGCGATATAATTATTGGACTTTGCATAATCTGAACTCTTCGCGAACATAGTTGGGGGTATAGCTAGTAAATTATTCAAAATAGTCATGTGTAACGAAATTTTTTGATATAATTCCATTTAAGTAACAAATCATCCCGAAAATTGATGACCAAAATAAAGCTTGACACTTCAAATTGAAATTTCTCTTATTGCATACATTGGGCTTTGGTTTTATCAGTTGTCGCTTTTTTGGGGTCATTTTTGCTCTGGAGAATAACTCTGATATTACCAGTTACCAGAAACCAAAGAACTCTCAGTAGACTAGATGTGTTGATTATCCAGAAAGATCGAAATTGCTGGAAGCATAGGTATCGCTGGTATGACCATAATGCTATTTTATTGATCAAGTAAAACCTCCAAAAAGTCTTATGCAAAGTTTCAGACTTGTGTGTTCAGTAGATTTGTTATAGCAGTGACGATAAGTGAACGATTTTTAACTGTCTTATGAAATGTATGAAATTAAAGTTCATGCTGTGATTAAGTAATCCATTTTTAAAGTCTTAAGACCGACAGGAATAAATATTAATTAAAATCATCTTTATTCATTTTCGACGGTTATAAAGTGGGTAGCTGGGTTTTAACGTAACCGTACGTCAGTCCTAAATGATGAGCGCACGTGACGCCCAAAAACCGTCGAGACCGACGGAATTGTCGCGGAAATCCACAGTTCCATACTAGACGATCGCATTTTACCTACGTGATGTTTTGGTTATGCGGAAGATGACTGCTCGCTGGGTGCTGCTTTTATTAACAGTCGATCAAAAACGCATTTATTTGAACATTTCTGAAAAGGGTCTAGTCTAGGCTTATTTAAAAGCAATCATATTAATGTTCTTCGACATTTTATCTCTGTAGATTAGAGATGAACCGGATCGTTAAAAATGTATATCGCGGATACGGATACAGATTCGGATTACTAGTGTCTAAATCCGCGAATGCGAATACGGATACGGACCTCAACTTCCGTTCTCAGTCGACGCCTGTAGGTGTGATCTTGGACCAAACAGTTTTTTAGTATAGCAGGAATTATCTATTATTCACATCGTATAAGATTTTTGGGGGACAAAGTTGTCAAGTTATTCTTCTTGAAGTACAATTTATAATTACTTTATTTCAATTATGACATTGAATTGCTTTTACATTTTCTAAAAAAGCAATCATTTCATGTTGTAAGCTCATTTGATAGTTCTATAAGCGTATCAAGAAGATTGATTTGATCTCATCATAAAGATAACTAACCTCTCAACTCACTTTAATAAATATTTAAATAATTGATTTTTTCAATATTAGTGTGCCAAATATATGTCTTCAGGCTATATGAAGTAACTTGAATTGAAACTAATAGTATTTCTGTGGCGGAATTTCAAGTACTTAATTGAATTCATTACTGGAAAAGATCCGTCATGGAGACTGATACAGATATTTTTTTCTGTTCGGATATCCGCGGATACGGATACGGATATCCGGCACATCAATACAGTGTAGATGTATATAGAATTCATCATTATACTCCAGAAACAAATCAGCAGTTCAAACATATAAATGGAGCAGAAGCAAGAGCTCCTAAAAGAGCCAAAACTGTTTCATCTACCGGAAAAGTCATGGCAACGGTCATCTGGAATTCTCATGGTGTAGTGCTTATGAATTACTTTAAAAAAGACAGAAGTATCACTGGGGCCTACTAATCTCCTTTACTGGACAAAGTGAAGCGCCCTCATCTGACAGGGAAGTGCTATTTTTGCATGATTATGCACCTGCGTACAAGTCTGGCGTTGTTGCGGCAAAACTCGAGGAACTTTGATTCCAAGTGCTTCCACATGCCCCATATTCACCAGATTTGGCTCCCATCGATTTTTTTCCTCCAACTTGAAGAAATACTTGAAGCTGAGAGGAATGCTTATTTTACAGACTTGGTCGCATCTTATTATTCTGATCATATTAAAAAGTTTGAACATCGTTGGACTAAATTTACTGAATTGCAAGGAGATTACGTGGAAAAGTTCAAAAAAATTCCCGAAAATCCTGCGTTGTGGTGAATCATTCAATGTATTAGAATTTTTCGTCGTGATGTCAATCATAACACTATCTATTCTGTCTTGATATTCAGATACATAGCTGTGCCCGATTGTTCCAGCCCAGCTTTTTTTTCTTTTGAAGATGATTATCTATTGATTAAAATCCGTTAATCGTTCTACAAGACATGCTGCTATGCTGAATGTCGGAACCTGCTATACGACTGTGATTCTAAACATAAATTTGATTCGCGAACCATGACCTCTGCGGCTGCACAGTGTCTGTGACAACTGAGAGGTGCGCAGATATCTAAAAACATAAGATTTTCCATTCTAATAGAGCTGAAACTATTATACAGGAGTTATACGAGGGCTGTCATTTTAGTTTCACATTCTAGTTAAGATAAATTCAAAGTTCGATACTTATAATATTTTAGCTGTAGCACAAGTAATGAGAAACCATTTTAGTCGACAGTTTATCGGTGGTATGGAGAATTCAAATTTAGACAAATAGGTCTTAATAACGACCCAAGGACAAGTCCTCCAAAAATGGCAGTTACTCAAGAAACGTCAATGCTGTACGCAAGCTCAATAAAGATCGACGTGTGACATATCGCGAGATTTGACACATTGTTGGGGGATTTCAAAGACCTCAATTCAAAAAATGTTGCATGAAGAATTGAGTGTAGAATAATCAATTTCTCGTTGGATTACCTCATCTGTTGACCAGAGAACAGGAAGAAGCTAGGGTCAATTGGTGTCAAAAAACTATTTAATGCAGGCAACTCTAAAAACGTGCACAGTATCATCAGAGGTAATGAATCGTGGATTTACTCATATGAACCCAAAAATAAACGCCAGTCGTCTGTTTGGGTACTCCAAGTTAAAGGAAATACGACAAAAGTCATCCGTTCTTGAAGTGTGTCCGAAAAGACAGTTGCAATATTTGTCTTAGAATTAGGTCATATTTCTAAGAACTGTTATTTGCCGAATGTACATGCTAAGCTTTGAAAATCCAACTCTGATCGACAAATCTGCATCAAGACAATGCAAGACGACTGAATTTTTAGAGCAGCAAAATGTCGTGTTGATAGATCATCCTCCTTAAAGTCCCAACCAAATCTCAAAAATTGTTTCACTTTTCTAAAAATCAAGAAAGGACTGCGTGGTCAAAAGTTTCAGTTAAGAAGTAGTTGACGCCTTCATAAATGCAATTTTATCATTATCAGGAGACAAGTGAACCACACTTCTCGTGTTCAAGAGTAGGAAAATAGAGGTACATTTTTCAATTGTATTCATTACTTTAGAACAATTGAGAAAGTCCGGCATGGGTATCAGATTTATAAGTTTAAATATAACTGGAAGATATTCTTGTGAGAATTGTTTTGCTCGCTAGCGTGTCTCCTTCTCCGGACATCCTGCCGCATCCTCTGTGCCGTCGCCGCGTCCGGGTCAGCAGGTCGGTGGTCACTACCCGACCCGCCGTAGTCGTGGGAGTGGTCGCACGGCCTGCGCGAGCGGCTATTGTTAGCCTGGACGAGAATACGTTCGCGCTGTCCTCCCGTGAGAATCTCTGTCTAATTAGAACCGTCTTCAACACGCGGCTACCGTAGACAACGGCTAATGTTTGCTTCTATAACCATGGGTATTGCTTATTAGGTTTTTGCAATGTGTTTAATTGTTTGTTACGAATTTATAACGATGTAACGAGCTCTCAGGCTATCTCTTGCAACATTTTCCGTTTAGAAACTTGCTTGTTACGTTTCTTTGAATTAGGAGTGTTAGTTGGACTATAATAGCAATTATCCTTACTCAGAAGGATGTGGAGTCATCATTGATTTTCCTGCAGGTACGGTGATGAGTGATGAGAGTTCTTTGGGATCCAATGCATCAATTTTGGGCTA
Source organism: Dromius quadrimaculatus (assembly GCA_963989225.1). Lineage (NCBI taxonomy): Eukaryota > Metazoa > Arthropoda > Insecta > Coleoptera > Carabidae > Dromius > Dromius quadrimaculatus. The sequence goes on along the minus strand of OZ022327.1, from coordinate 13,144,235 downwards.
ACAAGATCTTCACAGAAGTCTGATACCTCAACCCACAACAATTCGAATGTAAGTTATATCGATGAGGAATTTTAAGGGCTAATAAAAAACTTCAGCTTGATGAGAACTTTTTTCTGAAATCCATTCAATAGTTACGAACTATTTTTTTTTCATTTACTCTTCAGTTTCAAATCTTATGTACTTAACTGTAAGTATATTGTATCTAAAACGTTACATAATCGTAGTCCCTTTTTCTGGTTTTATTCTAATGTAAAATGTGTTTACAGCTAAAGTAGTATCGTAAAATTTTTCCAATGAAATTAAATGAGTACCAACAGTCGTATCCTTAAACAATAATTAATAGTTTATACCGTAATGGCATTAATGACTTTTGTATACCTAAATAGGTATGTATGTACATTCGAATTTGTCCACTAAGTACTTAATGAAAATAAAATTTGCAGTTAACGGCCTTTCTTAATTTACGAACTATCAAACGACATTTACTGAATGTACCTAATGTCACGTGTAAATTTACTAGCTACAAGAATTGTCGATAAATGATTTATTCATGGATATTAAGGCTTTTAATTTATATCTTGCATAAAATGTAAGAACTTTTGCAAGTACATCACAAGACATTTACGTTATTAACGCATTTCTATTAGAAAAATCATATAAATATTATTTCAAAATTTACAAGGCAGGCAAATGAAGCTACAAGATTGTTAACTACTGTCTCAAAAATAGCAGTTCGAAAAATCATCTTGTTTAACAATTTCTGCGAATCCGGAAATCTCAAACAAAATAAGAGATCGTGTTCGTGTTCGAGTACCTTTATTTCTCCTCGACAATGCTGGTCTAGGTTCCCGCGCTAGGAAGATACGTTCCGCACGGTAGTGGTCAGCGGCTCGTCTCAGCTGACCCTGCAGACCTGACTTGACCCTAGATTTCTCCGACCAAGATTCGCCTCCGCGAACTTACTGATACATGTGAATATTTTTGTGTTGGTAGAAGTTCATCGTGATGTTTCAAAATACATTGTACTTCATGTATTGGGGAACTGAAATGTGCTGGAAAAAACATACTTTCAGGCACTGTTATGTCCTTTTTTTGATAAAAGATCTATATGAGAAGATAAGAATAAGATATTTCAGGTACAGGACCGTAGTGAATGTTGTATGTGCCAATTTTACTACTCTTTACAACTATTAAATAAACATGACTCCTGGATCTGTAGATGACTGTATTAGAACGACTGGAAGTCCGAATGCCAGACACTACACGTCCAGGTGTCTGTATAGTCATGGTGCAATTTTGACCGCTTACAGAAAAGCAACAAAAGAAGATAGAAATGTGAAATCTGCACCAAATACAAGAAAAACTCTTCAAGTTTTCGTAGAATGATCATTAATTATTTAAAACAGAGAATCACAGACGTTATTGACTCTGTAACACCAGAAGTCCTTGTTATCGTTCGGATGTGTGCAAGTACAAGGAAGTATTATGAAGCCGATAAAATTCACCTATTGAGATTTTGATGGAAATATCCGTTTTGAACATCCCCGAGTCCATTTTGACTATTTTTGGCTTGATGTCGGTACTTATGTTCGTGCGTTCGTGCGTACGTGCGTGCAGGCGTAACTCGCAAATCTCAAAACTGGTTGAACGTATAATGTTGAAATTTTGTATTTAAGACTGGTGTTCGGCCTAGTTGTGCACCTCGCATTATGGTTTCAAACGTCTGTACCGGAAGTGCACTTTACTTGAAACTTTTCTCGAATTTTTTGCATAAATCTAGAATGACCAGCCATAGCATGTTGAAATTTCGTATAAAGAACTTCTATAACATCTTATTGTACATCTTGCATTATGATTGCGATCGGCTAAAACGGAAGTGCACTTTACTCAAAACTTTTTTTTAATTTTCTGCATAAATTCAGAATGATCAGCTATGGGATACTGGAATTTAGCATTTAGAATTGCTGTAGCATCTAAATGATCATCTTCTATTTTTGTAACAATCAGCTGAGCCGGAAGTGCACTTTATATGACAGACTTTTTAAATTTTCCGCATCAATTCTAAACAATCAGGCGTAGAATATTCAAATTTTGTATTAGGCACTAATATATTATCTAGTTGTACACCCTGTATTATGATTGCTATCGACTAAACCAGAAGAACACTTTATTCGAAATATTTTTTGAATTTTCCGCATAAATCCAAAACAATTGAACGTATATTGTTAGAATTCAGTATTTAGGACGATTATACCGTCTAGATGCTCATATCCTATTTTTATTGAGATCCACCGAGCCGGAAGTGCACTTTATTTGACAGTCTTTTGGAATTTTTCGCATAAATTCGAAACGATCAGGTGTAGAATATTGAAATTTGGTATTTCAGTCTGCTGTAGCATCTGAATGATTGCTTACTATTTTTATAACAATAGACTGAGCCGGAAGTGATCTTCAGTAAGAATTTATTTTTTTTATTTTACGCATAAATTCAGATCTGTTGTTAGTCGTAGAATTTTGGAAATCAGTATTTAGGAATGTTGTAGTATAAGAATATTAGCTTACTGTTTCCATAGCAACCGACTTGGCTGAAAGTGCATTTTACTTGACAGATTCTTAGAATCTCTTGGGTAAATCCAAAACGAGTAACTGTGGAACGATGAGATTTTGTGTTTGATTATATATATCCAATGACACATATGATCAAACACTAAATCACATCGTATTATATATATATATATATATATTACTTGTAAAACCGACAAAATTCACCTATCGAGATTATGATGGAAATATCCGTTTTGAGCATCCGTGAATCAATTTTGACTATTTTCGGCTTGATGTCGGTACGTTCGTACGTGTGTGCATAACTCGCAAATCTCAAAACTGGCTCAACGTATAATGTTGTATTTGAGACTGGTATAGGGTCTAGTTATGCACCTCGCATTATGGTTCCAATCGTTTGTACCGGAAGTGCACTTTAATTGAAATTTTTTTCGATTTTTTTTTTTTAAATCTAGAATGATTACCCATAGCATATTGAAATTCAGTGTTTGAACTTGTTGTAGCATCAAAATAGTTATTTACTATTTTTGTATCAATCGGCTGAACCGGAAGTGCAGTTTATATGTATAACAGACATTCAAAATGTGCGGTATGAAACAATCAGTTTAATTGAAATGATAAGATAGGCAATGATAATCTGTTGTCAATTTTTTGATTTTGTTTGACATTGTACATGTCTAAATATTATTGAAATTATATCAATTATAATCTGAAGTGACAGAAAATTTTATTGAATAAATTTGTGTACATATCAAATGATGTACAAGTAAGTCACGTGATGTTCGCGTCAGGTTTTTTTCATTGGGTGAAGATTTCATATGGTAGAGTGCCCTAAGGCTTAAACCTCGGAACCCGGATCCTCTAACGGATTTTTATAAAACCTTTTGGAATGTGCTTTCAACAATTAATTTTTCCAGATCTCAATTTTTGAATTATTAAAAGGGATAATTATTAATTTTCTGGAGTTTTCCTTCATTTTCCTTTAAAAACTAAATTATTTTTGCGTTTAAATTTGGATTTTATGTAGTACCTACAAACTAGTAAAAACATGTTCTTGGGGTCTCAAGGGACTTCAAGTAGAAATGTTTTATTGTTGATGTATTGACTGAAATCTGAAAATGATGAAATCGAATTCCATTTGGAATCTGGAAATATTAGTTGAAATTATCGCACTGCACTCTTCGAAACAAAAAAATATTTTATTACAAAACCAGTAGTCCTATAATTATGAAACTTTGTGTGAATATCAAGTCAGAACAGAAGTAAGTAAAATAATATTCAGTTGTCTATAAATTTTTATAGAAATAGAATCTTAAAATACCAATATATTCATCAGTCGCATTGGCTTCTTCGAAACAAATAATCAGTTCCTCACGAAACTAGTGGTCCTAGATCGATCAAAATTTGATTCAATATTAAAGAAGCATATAAATTATTGCGTAATAAAATTAATTCGACAGTTTGTTTTTGTTCAAAAGTTATTGGCATGGAATCAATAACTGCCAATAGTTTGATAAGTTGCATGCCTTTAAAGTAATCAGTCAATTTGGTTTCTCAACCATTGGTTCCAAGTCAATAAAACTTTGTATAAACATCAAGAAAGCATTGAAATTATTTTCAAATCAAATTAGTCTGACATACTGTTTTTTTTCAAGAGTTATTGATATAGAGTCTGTAGATAACTGCCGATAGTTTGATAAGTACCTTTAACGCAATCAGTCAATTTTTTTCTCAACTAGTTGTCCTAAATCAATAAAACGTTGTATGATTTTCAAGGAAGAATGGCAGAGCTTATAAATAACTCCTCAATAACTTTTTTCCAGTTGTAATGACTGAAATCTGAAAATAATGAAATAAATTGGACCTCATCAATTACTTCAAAACAAATATTGAATTCATTATTGAACTAGTGGCCCTACAGAAACGAGACTTTGCATTATTATAACGGAAAGATAAGGGTGACCACAAAATGAAAATGGAGTATCAATACATTTATGTTCATTAGTTATCAATTTGGAATCTGAAAATTCCAACTGGAAATATAAGTTGCACTGTCTCCTTCGAAACAAAAAAAAAACTTTTATTATAAAACCAGAGGTCCTATAATTATGAAACTTTGTATAAATATTAAGAAAGAATAGCAGTAAGTATAAAATAGTAATCAGTTGCGAATAAATTTTTGTTCATGAATTATAGACACAAAATCTGGAAATATCAGTAGAGCTATGGGACGCAGTGGCTCCTTCGGAACAAATAGTCAGTTCTTTTTTCAACCAGTGGTCCCAAAACTATTAAACTTTGTAGGAATATCAAGAAAGCATAGAAGTTCTTGTTAAATTAAATTCATCTGACATATTAATTTTGTTCAAGAGTTATTGACATGGTATCAGTAACTCTTAATAGGTAATAAATTGAACAACTTGCCTTACTAACCATTTTTTTGAATTGTAAATTTATTTATTTCAGTTTAAAAATTATAAATGAATGTTAAAGTTACTATATAAAAATATCATTAATTGAATATAAAATTGGAATCTTCATTGGGAATTTTTTTTCTTCATATTTTTCAATTAATTGTTGTTATAAATTGTTGTAATCAAGATCGGAAAATTTTGATGGGTCAACTTTCTTATTCAAGATTTTGGCAATGCAATCGAAAAGGTTCCGAGGTTTTTACATTTTTACTTACTTGTAAAACACAAGTAAGTATTGTGAAACCGTCAAAATTCACCTGTCGAGATTTTGATGGAAATATCCGTTTTGAGCATCCATGAATCCATTTTGACTATTTTTGGCTTGATGTCGGTACGTATGTTCGTGCGTGCGTGCGTTCATGCGTTCGTGCGTACGTAACTTACAAAGCTCAAAACTGGTTAAACGTATATTGTTGAAATTTTGTATTTGAGACTGGTATAGGGTCTAGTTATGCACCTCGCATTATGGTTTCAATCGTCTGTACTGGAAGTGCACTTTACATGAAATTTTTTCGAATTTTTCTAATAAATTCAGATTGATCAATCGTAGGACGTTTAAATTCAGTATTTGAACTTCATGTTGTATTAGAATGGTTATCTGCTATTTTTGTAAGAATCGGCCAGGCCAGAAGTGCACTTTACTTGAAACTTTTTTTGAATTTTTTGCATAAATATAGAATGATCTGCCATAGCATATTAAAATTTTGTATAGAGAAGTTCTATAACATCTTATTGTACATCTTGCATTATGATTGCGATCTGCCAAACCGGAAGTGCACTTTACTTGAAACTTTTTTAATTTTCGGCATAAATTCAGAATGATCAGCCATAGGATACTGGAATTTAGCATTTGGAATTGCTGTAGCATCTAAATGGTCACCTTCTATTTCTGTAACAATCGGCTGAGCCGGAAGTGCACTTTATATGACAGACTTTTTGAATTTTCCGCATAAATTCTAAACAATAAGTCGTAGAATATTCAAATTTTGTAGTAGGCACTTTTATAATATCTGGTTGTACACCTTGCATTATGATTGCTATCGACTAAGCCGGAACATATTTTGAGTTTTCCGCATAAATCTAAAACGATCGAACGAAGATTGTAAGAATTCAGTATTTAGGACGATTATGTCGTCTATATGCTTATATCCTATTTTTATATATACCTTAGCCGAAAGTGCACTTTACTTGACAGTCTTTTGGAATTTTTCGCATAAATTCGAAACGATCAGGTGTAGAATATTGAAATTTGGTATTTTAGTCTGCTGTAGCATCTGAATGATTGCCTACTATTTTCATAACAATAGACCGAACCGAAAGTGCACTTCAGTAGGAATCTATTTCTTAAATTTGCGCATAAAATCAGATCTGTTGGTAGTCGTGGAGTTTCGGAAATCAGTATTTAGGAATGTTGTAGTATAAAAATAATGGCCTACTGTTCCCATAGCAACCGACTTGGCTGAAAGCGTATTTTACTTGACAGATTCTTAGAATCTCTTAGATAAATCCAAAACGATTAACTGTGGAACGATGAGATTTTGTGTTTGATTATACATATCCAATGATATATACGATCAAACACAAAATCAAGTAAGTCACGTGATGTTCATGTCAGATTTTTATGTCTTACAGTGCTCCACTAATATTTTTCTGTAACACGTGCATCGAAATTATCCTGTTACTGAGTTGACTTTTGCATCGAAAGTTCTCAATTCCAAACCATGGTCACAATTTTCATTAATTCACAGTTAACAAGGAGTGAATGGATATTAATGTCTGCTGGGTAAAAATTAAATTGTAGATCATGGATGCCGTTGGATTTTATTATTTCATTGATATATGTCAAATTGATATTTGGAAGAAATTTGTATTATAGAATGTGTTTGTTATAGTGTGTGCATCTATTGTGAACAGGATAGCACAGAAAATGTGAAAAATATCAATCAATAAAATAAATCATGTAAGTTATGTTTAATTGTATTAGTTTACTGTAATGTGATTGCATTTGCAAAAATCTGTTTGTCAAATCGATACAATACAAAAAGTATCGTATGCAAATGCAACACGGACACTGAACGACTGTCATTATTGTAACGGACAAATTTGGCTGCACGAAGCTACGCCTTGGGCTTTGCTCTCGTCTTTACCGAATGCAACCAAATTTATCCTGGACAAAAATAACAGTCGCTCGGTTCTTGTAGCAAAATATACTATTATCTTGTTTCGTTCATTTTCTGTGACCGGTAAAATGTGCACTATACTTTAGTAAACAAGGTCTGGTGTAGCTCTCAACAGTCTAAAAAAACCGGTCAAATTTAGCCCTAGTTGAAAGTTACCTCCTTTGTGAATCTTCAGATAATACTCAAAACACTTCCTAGACAAATCAGGAGCTCGGTCGAAAAATTAGCATAGATAAATCTCAGACTACAATAAACGATTTTGCAAATTCAATTATAATCTAATATCTGATTTCATTATTGTGCATAGAATTTCTTTCATAAATGTCAGTTCGTGTGGTAGAGTGGCTTTAAATAGGCACAAATCAGTAAGTGGACACGACGAGTATATACAGAAATCTGAAATATATAAGAAGACTACAATAGATTAGTTATGCAATATGAAAAACGTCATTTTCTCATTTGAGGTATCAAAATAGATGTCTTAATAAAATATTGGGAAGCTTCAAGTTTTCCATTTCAATAATTCCTTCTTATAGAATTGCCTCTTTATCGGAGCAGCCCGCACCGTCGAATACCTAAGTCGATGAATGTTTGCTGCGAGGAAAGTTTACACTGTCAAATACCTACTGCGGCGAGTTTACCCCCACTATTGCTTTGTGTGAGTGTCCGTTGAGAATAAATGACTGTATTAGCGGTTTGATGAACATTGAGCATGACACGTCGACTTGGTCAGAGCGGGCGAAGCCTATGCATTAGTTAGGTGCGCCCGTTGAACACAAATACCACTATTTTACTGCCACTAATACACAAATAAGTTCGTCGTAGTGGGTATCCGACAGTATGGACAGTTCTAGGACTCATCTCCTTTCTTTTCCGGATGATATTTTTCATGAGCATGGTTTTAATTGACTGTATTTGGGATTCCTGCTAAGATATTTATGTATGACACCTCTCACTAGGGTTATTTTCCATATTAGGTATTCTTTCTGCAACATCCTGTATAATAGTACCTCCTAAGTTATTTCCTTATAAACTCTGACTGTTTCTAAGGCATATAACACAGCGTTCGGCATGTCAAACCGCAAAGAACGGAAACAGGCCACGAGGCGAAATTTACTCGCTGCATCGGCCGCGAACCGATGTAAACTATAAAGGCCATCTCGAAGTCATGGGAAGCAAAAACTACATTTCTGTACTACTGGAGCACAAGCACTGCATGCATGTGGAAGACGTGCAGGCCTTTCAGATGCTACAAGAGAAGATTTCAACCTCAAACTAATAAATAATTAGATGAAATATATACCTATATGAACATCTAAATCTGAACCGTTGTGCTGAGATGGTCTGAGCAGAAGAATACTGGATGAAAAATACAGGACTTGGCAATAAGTCTGTGGGACAGACTTCACAGAGACTCAAATTAAGGAGAAACTCAAATTAAGGAGCTGTTAGTCATACTATCATCCTGAATTGGGCAGGGAATGAGGTCTCCACCGTCAATTAAGGTATATTCTGGAATGACATACGGCCACGTCTAAATTCTAACATAGAGTCTCACAATTTTTTTTATCTACATATAAATAGTGTCATTAAATTTCTAGTCTTCATAATTCTTCCTAATACGTCATTATCCCCATACGAATAGAATATTTGATCCCACACCAAATGATTTCCTTCATTGTATACTAGGTAAATGACCGTATCTAACAATATCCAACTCCTCTTCTTCAGTGGGTGTCCACTAATGTCCAATGTCGATTGCAGCACGACTATAGAAAGAATGAGCTGGATCCGCGCATTGCGAGATGTTGCAGAATACGTCACACACTGGAGCGTGAAGATAAATAAGGCGGTCGCAATAAAGTTGTCGGTGTTGGCACAGCTCGCTAATGATGTCGGTGACGGGCAGACGATCCGACACACAAGAAATGAATTACCTAATTAGCATACCACGAGATATTTCGACGTTATTATATTTTCCTTACATTCTTATTGATATAAGAATTCTTCAAAAAAATGCTTCAAAGAGAATATGATGTATGTTTCAGTTTTCATCCATTCAAATTCGAGATATATAAAAGAACAGTTACTCGTTAGATGCACAGTAGCATAATAAGGCATTCATGGAATGTCATAAATATGACGCATAAACTTATGCGAAACCAATCAACTTTACATGGCAGTAAATAATCATTTTCTAGAGCTATCTAGAAATTGATATTCTTCGTTAGTTTAACTTATTCAATGTGCATTTCTAAACAAATATCTTCACTCGTAAACTAAGCACCAAAAAGGAAGAAGTTGCATTCACGTTTTGCAAACGGTTTCGTCATGTTCTCAGGGTTTGAGTACTACCCACAGTTGAAAGGCTAAACGTTTAGATGTTCTTCGTTCTTGCACGTGGCTTTTATCATCTGTGGTCATCTTCCTCTCAGCAGCTAGAGTGCGATTTAAATTCAGCGCGCGAAAGCTTGCGATATGTACGCCATTACGACAAGTGGCAATATATATATATATATATATATATATATATATATATATATATATATATATATATATATATATATATATATATATATATATATACCCCCGGTTTCACCCGCACATAGACATACTTTTTTTGAAATCGATGAAAATAATATATAATAATTAAGTGCAGCACCAAATCAAAAAATGAATTTTGAATATTTAAAATTTTTTCAAATTCAAAGTTAATCAATCTAGTTGACTTCTTCTTGAAAATACAATAATTGACGACAGCATCTAGGTAAACCAAATCAATAGGAAAAAAATTGACTACAGTACCCAGGCAAACCGTGGCACGATAACTCCTTGGAATCAAAAGAATAAAATTATTCATTAACTGCAGCACCAGAGCAAACTACAGGCTTCGCCTATGGTAGCTCTTTGCTAAAGAAATTGTTTGTTGCTCTTTTCTAAGATAAGCCGATCCAATTGAGATTCATACAAATATGATAATACTCGCGGAAAATATGATTTTCCACATAAACTCATTTGATTGCTCCACTTGGTGATGAAATTCAAGAAGACTCTTAATTAGTGGTTATCCATGTCATTATAGAAATACAGTATCAAAATTTCAGTCTTTCAGGTACAGCGGATCAGTATGTGTTTTGTCTGTCATGATAAGTATTAAGTTGAATAAATTTAGAACTGCATAAAGACGTGAAAAAATTCACTATGAATTTTCTAAGCCATATATTAAAATATTAATTAAAAGAAATATTTACACTGCAGCGCGGAGTGTACTTTGATGGTACTATATCGTGAACTTCCACGCAAATGCCAACCACTTTCACTTAAAGTTTCTACTCATTCGTATGAACGATGCGCGAACGAACAGTTTTCGGTACGACTTGCGCGTCACCTGCTATATTAATATTGCTATATTAAGAGCCAATTAGCACTGCTCAAAATTTCAATTAAATTGGATGAATGATATGTAAACGAACATGCGTCACTTATAATATGATTTCACGCAAGTGCCAACAACAACTGTCGAAAGTTTCAACTTAGTCTATAGAAGTGTTTTGGAGATTGGACTGGACAAACAAAGTGATAGACTGACGGACACACAAAAATTAAGAAAGCGCAATTTTGGCTTCTGGTATCCTGAAAATAAACATATGAGGTTGAAAAAAAGTCTTTATTGCAAATTCAAAGACTGATAAAGAAATTTCATTTATCCGTATGGATTATTAATAGAAATATTTAGAATGCAGCGCGAATGATACTTAGATGGTTCTACAGACAAAGTTATTCGCTACGACTCGCGCATCACCTATTGCACGGTAATATTACAATATAAGAAACTTTCATACGAGTGCCAGCTACATGTGTATGAAGCTCCAACATAATCGGATAAGTGATACATGAACTACCAATACGACTCGTGCGCCACTTATTGTGCATAATACTATACCAGATATATATATATATATATATATATATATATATATATATATATATATATATATATATATATATATATATATATATATATATATATATATATATATATATATATATATGTATAACATTCAAAGCTTCAACCCATTCGGATGAACGATGTGCGAACGAACAATTACTACTCCTGGGCTACTTGCTTCCCGTTGATATCATTACGTCAGAAATATGTTTGCAAACTCCAACAACAATTATAGAAAGTTTAACAAATGGACAGACAGAAATAAAAAAATACGTGTTTGAGTTTTGATAACTTGCAAATTATTATATAAGATTGAGAAAAAGTCCTTATTGCCAAATACTAGACGGACACTTGAATTTTATTTATTTGTGAAGATTACGGTTTTCACATTGTTGAGTTAAATACCAAATCTCATGATTCTAACAGCAAAAACATAGAACTTTCTCATGGACTTAAAACTGTGTTTGGACTACTTGATTCGTCTCTATCGTAAAATATTTTCTATTGCTCCCCATAAACTGCTCACCTTCGAAGTATTAATTTGGCGGGCATAGACCGTTTGAGCGCGGCGGTCAAATTTTTAATCCGTATAGCAGGGTCTGCCGTAATCCCTGTGTACCACTTGAGCACGGCAGAAGTTTAACAGATTATTGGATTAACCATAAACAAAGATAGTAAGTAAAATGTAAAATCTTCAATGTACAATGCAGATAGCCAAAATGAACCAATCACGTAAGAATAATGAGAAAAAAACACTCCAATTGGACAATTTTTTGAATGAATAATGTAGGGGTAAGTGTATAAATTGACACCAAAATATAACATTCACATTAATATTCATTAATCAAAATGTAAATATGTATATATGACGAGTTTTCAATAAAATGAATTATGTTGGTTGTAAAAAAGTGTAAATATTTGTAAATATGTCATATTTTTTCTACCTATATAGTTTTTGTCAGTCTTTATTTGTTTATGATAAAATAAAATGAATTGTTATCCAAGTTCGTTTATTATATTAACTCACAATTTTTGGCATTTATAGAAGGTACATTTATTTGGGATCAAAAGATTAAAGTAATAAACTTGGCTCAAACGGTATATAGGGATTAAGAGAAAAATGCTCAAATGGTCTATGGGATTAGGACAAAACTGACCACCGCGCGCAAACGGTATATCCCCTTATTTGGCAACCTCAATCTATGCTTGTTGAAGAAAATTAATTTATTTCAAAAATTCAAAACAAAACAAAAGGATCCCCACAAATAATTTTATCCCTCTTTGGCTCACCTTAATTCATCCCTATCAAAAAAATAATAATAAGTACAGCAAATATTTTCTACATATTGTCCACCTGAATATTAAATTACACTCTAACAGCAAATGCATAAATCTCTCATATGAACTTTTAATCGCCTTTTATACTCCTTTAATTCGGCCCTGTCACAAAATCCTTCCTCAAATGACCTTTGCTCCCCACAAGGCTACAAAGTACTTACCTACAAAATTTCAGCGAAACTCGTATTTTTCAATATTCCGTTAACAACCTTTATCCATCCCTGTCTTACAAATCATATCGTAGTATTTATCGTAACATTGACATTAAAAACGTCAAGCTTAATTAATATAATTCAAGTCCCGGACATCCAGACAGTAGAATTCCCAAGGATAATTTCACCCTTCCCTAGGCCACTTTAATTTCCTGCCAAATTTCAGCTCAATCGGTTTTAGCCATCGGTATTAGAGGAGCAGATTCTTTCAATGAGAAATTTGTTAATGCTAGAAAAAATCTACTGGAGTTCGAAATTAATGTATGTGCATGTGCGTTCGTAGCTTGCAAATATCAAATCCCATCGAACGTATAATGTAGAAGTTTTGTATTTGAAACAGATCTAGGGTCTAGTTGTGCACTTCGCAATATGGTTGCAATCGTCTGTACCGGAAATACACTTTACTTGCAACTTTTTTTTTAATTTGCCGCATAAATCCAGAATAATTAGCCGTAAGATATTGAAACTCAGTATTTGAGAATGCTGTAGCATCTAAATGGTCATCTTTTATTTTTGTAGTAATCGGCTGAGCTGGAAGTCAACTTTATATAACAGATTTTTCGAATTTATTGCATAAATTCAAAGCAATCAGTCGTGGAATATTGAAATTTCTTATTAAGCACTTCTATAACATATAATTGTACACCTCATATTATGATGGCGATCGTCTGTACTAGAAGTGCACTTTATTCGAAACATTTTTTGAATTTGCCGCATAAATCCAAAATAATTCAAGGTAGAATGTTAGAAATCAGTATTCAAGACGATATTATTGTTTAGATGCTCATATCCTATTTTCATTGAGATCGACTGAGCCGGAAGTGCATTTTACCTGGTGGTCTTTTGGAATCTTTCGCATAAATTCAAAACGATCGGCTGAAGAATATTGAAATTTAGTATTTTGATCTGCTGTAGCATCTGATGATTGCCTACTATTCTCATAACAATCGACTGAACCAGAAGTGCACTTCAGTTAATTTTTTTTTTAATTTTGCGCATAAATTCCGAACTGCTAGCCGCAGAATCTTGGAAATCAGTATTTAAGAATGTTGTGGCATATAAATGATGACCTACTGTTTCTATAGCAACCAACTGGGTCGAAAGCTCACTTAACTTGACAGATTTTTAGAATTTATTAGATAAATCCAAAACGATTCGCCGTGGAACGATTGAATTTTGTGTTTCATTATTATTTTATTTCATGCAAAAAATATATTTAATGATGTACAAGTAAGTCACGTGATGTCTACGTCAGATTTTTTTAATTGAAAAATAAGTTTCTAATCAATCAGCAGTGATTCAAAAATCCTACTGTTTTTGTTATTTACTTCAATTTCACCATTTGTCCTATAAAGCAAATCAGTTCGTATCATCGTGTAGCACGTAACGTGCAGGCTTCATTGTCGTGGCAATCAATAAACAGATGAATCCAGTGACAATCACGAATGGCGTGCATCTTACTTTCCCTACATTAACATAAATAAAACCCCCTGTGCCCTGCTGAACCGCATACCACCTACTCTTCGTTTGCAATTGTGCCTCTGAAACTAAGATTTCACTTGTCTTCTATCTATTTATGAGGTGCTTTATGGATGGATAAATGATGCAAGGATGGTTTATGATGATTAGCAGGAAATGTTGATAAAATTGAGGATTAATAATCGTAAATATCTATTGATAATTCATAGGTAGCTTAACAGTTATACAAATAATGACAGTTCTATTCATGTTTTATTGGGCAATAAAGTCATAGTTCTTTGAGGTGAAGTAATAACAATGGACAATAGGAGTTATTTGCGCGATTATTTCTCCAAAAGCAGAATTATTGCTGCATTCTGCTCGTAGCTCAGTTTACACATTGTATTTTTCGAAACAGTTATATTGGAAACAAGTCTATGTGGAAATCGTGCCGATTTCTAAATGATATGTTTTATAAAACATCAAAAACAAACCTTTAAATATTCATTTTACCCACATCTTTCAGATTACCATAACTGGCACTACGATACTCGTATACGATGATTCATTGTTCTCTCACAATGTCCAAGTTACACATTGTTTGGAACTGCCCAGTCTAGGATGAGAATATAATTGATTCATTCATATTCCAATGCGATTAGCATTAAGGCTCGGTGACCGGCGAGCGCACACGCGAGTCGTAGTGTTCAAACCCTAGCCCTGAGATGGAGGCGGGCGATCTCCACACCTTCAAGCAGAGCATAATTCGATGAGGAAATGTGCAAGTCAGGAGGAACTGCCCATTGCATTCTTTAAGATAGAAACACATTTCAAGAATTGTCTTCAGTCCAACTGATTACTCGAAGAAATATCAAACATCTTTTTGTTCCATAAACCATATACCACCAAATCATATCATCAATAATAATCCAACAAATAAAAACAAGCTCCTAAATATGGCTTTCGAACGGTTAATAAATAAAATTCACGGACCACCTGATGTTAGCACATCAGAGAAGCTTCTGTTAAAATCATGTAATGAATTTCCCTACAATTGCGTTGTATATTGTAAGATTGATCTGGACAGAGTTATTAGTGCCAGATGGATTAGTTTTTGACACACCCGGAAGAAGGTGCGTAATTGCGTCTGACGTACGTTGATTATTAAGTCGGTCAGATGCGCAAAGTCAGATTGAACGATTGTTTGCGATCCGAACAATGCAGACGTATCAGTTTGTACCGTTTTGGATTAATAAAAATTGAAATTGATTACTGATTTTTCAGACATTCCAATAAAGATACTCAAATGACTGCTTCGTATCAATCTTATCAATCAGTAATTGTTATTTTATTCAAAACTCATGTACAGTGCAGTTATTTGAATCAAAAACAAATCTTTAAAATTTAATGAATCCGCTGTAGAACATTTTTGGATTGTTCCCTAATGAACTTGATCCTAGTGATTAAGGGAAACACTCATTCCGCGATGCTATGCTTAGCTTATCAACTGCACTGTACAGTGTTGTGCATACGTTGCTAAACCAAGAGTACCATCACGGGCTAAGTATTTTTCTGAGTAACTACGGCCGAGCTCATCGGGGTACAACCTAATAGTCTCTGCCTGTATTTTAATAGATTTCAAGTAATAGGGTACATTCATGAATTTATTTTATATTTTTAATTCACTGATTACATCGTTATAACATAGTAAAAAATATAAATTATGTTTAACAGTGCTGTAATCAAGTTTAAAAAAATATTTAAGATTGAGAATAATTTTGAGCTGTTTAGACGCCGCCATTTTCGCGCTCTCTATTGATGACATCAGATAATATGTCCAGTGTACGAAGGAAAATAATAGAGGAGCGGACAGTTAGTTGGAAAACATGAAGCCTAAAATGTAATGCGGCAGACGTGAGAGAGATAGCGAGAGCGGGCCCATCTTTGCATGCTTCATATACAGAAATGAGATGATATTTGATTTTTTTTCAATAAAAAACAATTGCCAGATAAATTCAATATTTTCATTACGTTAAATACTTTATTACTTATTGAATGAAAGGCAAGAGTAAGAGAAAATTAACATTTCTATTTATTAAAATCTGCAATGAAAAAGTGCATCATTATGAAACATGTTTTATAAACGTTTCTTTGGATAAGACTTCTCTAATTATGAATAACAGATACATAAACAATTTTATGAATATTTTATATTACAATGGGCGTAATAAAATTGAGAAAATATACACAAACAATTTCTTATATACCAGAAGAAAATATTAACAAAAAACTTAGCACAAATCTCCTAACTTGCGTACATCCGTGATATTTATGGGAAAATTCCCTCCATTTTTATATTCCTTTCTGAAAACAAAGTATTTTGTCTTCAACATCTCATTTATGAAAATTAGTTTTTCTTCGATGCATATAATTTATTTTCAAATCGAAAAAATTCTTACAAGTCTTCTGAATCCAAGTTTTGCTTTGGATTCAAATTTATTTCTAGCATTTATGTGTCTTCTACTAAAAATTAAAAATTATTTCAATCGAATAAATGGAAGATGAATTCTATCTACATTTTAATATCTTTCTCTTTTTTGCACAGCTTGGGATTTTTCAAAGATCCATCCTGTTTTATAAGAGATTTCCTTGTTTTTTTAGAGACGCTTAAATATTTTGGACAATTTGGAAAAGTACTCGGGCATGCATTTTGTTTTAGTCGGAAATATTTGAACGGTATCTGTAATAATATATTTGTCAATTGTCACATAAATGAACAATTCCATACTATACTGTACGGTGAATTTGTAAACAATTATTATATCTCTATTGATTTCAAAACATAAATAGAAATATTTATATTCTTTATTGATAAGAAGTTTTCTTGAAGTTGAATTTTTCACTAAAAGTTTAGATTAGATACGTTCAATAATTTGAAACATTGATATATCTTCTAATTTTAATATAATTTTAAAAATAATTTCTTCTCACCTTAACATCTCTAGACAAGCATTTTTTTATGATAACCTCGCCACTTATTTAATAAAATATCTTCTTTAGGTGCAGAAGAAAAAAATTCGCTTCACATGTTCTGTACCCAGTATCACAATTTGTCACAAAACATTTTCTTCCCATCTTACAATATATTTTCATTTGAAAATACTAAATAAACCGAACCTAGCCATTTAACTCCATACAAACATGGGCCCGCCTCAACCTATCTCTCAGTTACTTTCTCTCTCTAACAATATTACATTTTTGGCTTCACTTTTGCAACACAGTTGACATAATGTGTTATTATTGAATAATTACTTTGCAGTGTTCACTCTTTCTACTTCAGCGGACCTAAAATTTGGATTTGAAAGAAAATAAGACTACATCATGAATGGATCTATTCTTGGCAGATTATCCGATTATGCTTTCACAAAACCACTTTGTCTTAAATGATTTATAATCTCACTAGGATGCTAAAATTACACTTAAACAAGATATGAATTTACAACACACACGTTATAACTATGTTTTCTAATCAAAAGCCTGCAATGCCATACAAATGTAAGCAGTAAGCAAGGTTTATAAACCTTGAGCAGCGCGCACTTGTTGGCATAGTATTTGACGTCACATTTGGTTCAGCCAATGGTGTTGCGTTTCAGAACTTTGAATTTCCCGCGCTTAATTTGCATTTTTATTTATTAATTTTAAGCAATTAAAAAGATATTAAATACCAAAATGATGGTTTAGTACAAAAGTCCAGCCTATATAAATTCGGGAAAAAAATATTTGAGCCAAATTCAAATTTCATGCATATCCCCTATCTTCATCTTTCCTTCATATTTTCTGTAATCTGCTTGAAAACAAGAATTCCAAACAGTAGCATTAATTTGTTGGCATGAAATGACATTTTTTCAATCGAACAATAAGATATACAATACACAAAATTCCTTGGGTTAAAGTGATCCAGCATTCTCCGCCCTTTCGACTGTTTCTTCATTACTGGATTATGATAAAAAACCCAAGTTACGTGCACAGTTACCATTTGATTCAAAGAACTAGATGAAGTGTCTCCAATCAAAATAACTACAACTTAATGTTGTCATTTATTAAAGTACATAATCGATTGGGATAGCAATAAGCTCTTCCCCCCAGTAACAAATTATTGTTGTTTATGATAAATTACAATTTTCAATTGATAACTTAGTCATTTGATTTTTGTTTGACAGTGAATACCGTTCGCATTCTCACAAAAGTGAATCGAATCCATTTTTGTGCAGTAATCAGATACTTATTTCAGGGGAAAAAAGCGAGCCAAATTGAACGTTTAATTTTGGCTAGCTGATTTAACAAGCGGTCGCAAGAGCTTCTCTGATGACGAATGTCTAGGTCGTCAAAAATACGAACACCATATTAGAAATAATCAACAGATCCATAAAATAATAATCACAGATCAACGAGTGACTGAGCGCGTGATAACTGAGAACGTAGAAATCCAAGCTAAATGAGAGCCCAACATTTTCCATAAATATTTGGTGATAAAAAGGCTGTACCAATAGGGTGCCGCATTTGCTGCCCGTCGACAATAAACGTCATCGTCCAACCATTTCGAAGAACCATTTGATGATGTTCAATCGCGTTAAGAAGTACGTGGATCCATCCCAACACACAAGGGACCAAGGGACGTTCAAATTAGTGGATTGCTCCTGAAGGATAGAAAGTGGAGAATACCAGGGTTATGTTATCGATCATGTCCACCCTTTTTTGGCCAGTGCACAGTATCATCCTCATTGTCCGAAATAAAGAAAAACTGGCCAAATTTGTCAACAAAAATTTGCTCTTCCACCAGGACAAAGCACCGGTCCACATGTGCGCTACGAACCAGCTCCCTATTCACCATATTCTCCAGATTTGGTTCCCTTGTACTAACTAATAGTTTTTAGCGCATTTTTTGGAAAAAAGCGCTATTATATTCACTTTGGCTGTCTGGCTGGCTGGCTGGTTTGATGCTGAGTTCTCAGCAACTATACTATTTACAGACTTGAAACTGGTACTAGATAGAAGCTGCTGTTTCGTAGATTTGCACAAATTGCTTTAATTCAAGCTCAGTGATTGTGGAAGATTGAATTATTCAATTACTTGTTTCAAGTGAAACAATGCTAATAGACCGTCAGATAGTCGAAGATTTGAGTGCCCCATTTTGTTTCCTCTGCCTTCAAGAGTTTTGATAAGTATGTATATTTAGAGTATAATAATGCCAAAATTAAAACTGGACCGTGTGGCCAACATAATAATAGTTAATTTTAAATTTTCATGAAAAATCCTGTTTTGATCCAATTTTCTCGTTTCTGCCATGCTTACGAAATGAAATTTAAGGAAAAAACTGTCAGCGAAAAACGATAGGCAGAAGTGATCCACTTGGCCAAGGGTTTGGAATGAGGGCTCGATTATGCAAAAAAATATATCAATTTTTCACGTTTTTCTCGTTTCTGCCGTTTGGCCATATGAAAGTATCTCGTAAAAACGAATGGCATAAGTTTTTCGAATGGCCAAGTCAAGATATGCACGAAAGTATCTTGCGAAAGTCTGAATGTTTTCGTGCATATCTTGACTTGGCCATTCGAAAAACTCATGCCATTCGTTCTTACGAGATACTTATGATATCAACTTTCATATGGCCAAACGGCAGAAACGAGAAAAACGTGAAAAAAAGTGGATCACTTCTGCCTATCGTTTTTCGCTGACTCTTTTTTCCTTAAATTTCATTTCGTAAGCATGGCAGAAACGAGAAAATTGGATCAAAATAGGATTTTTTTATAAAAATTTAAAATTAATTATTATTATGTTGGCCACACGGTCCAGCTTCAATTTTGGCATTATTATACTCTAAATATACAAACTTATCAAAGCTCTTGAAGGCAGAGAAAACAAAATGGGGCACTCAAATCTACGACTATCTGACGGTCTATAATAGATATATATATATATGACATTAGGAATATGGCAACTAAAGTTTATTCAAGTAGATAAAAATTTAGTTACAGCTTTAGCCGTGGGTGTCACTATTATTATGTACAGTTGTCAAATCTGTCCGGGATTCATTCAATGACTTGTTTGACGCGAATTTGAAGCTTATTAGAATGAATTATCATTATTGGATGAAAATTTGTTTACTTCTGGTGTATTTTTTTTATAGCTTTGATAAAGATCAAATTATTATTTCAAGGTACAGCATTTGACTTCCCGTCAGTCAATAACTAAACAATGAAGATTAAAAGGTATTTTTGAGTTTGTACATGCATAAATTATGTACCTATCAAATAGTCAACTTGAAACTAGTACTAAATGGAAGCTGCTGATTTGTAAGTTTGCTCAAACTGCTTGATTTCAAGCTCAGTAATTGTGGGAGATGGTAATTTGCGAAATCTCTGAAGTAACAAGCATTCATGAGCTGTCAAAAATGCGCTTTCATCATCTAGATGATTCTTCAATTTTTTAAATATACAAGCGCAGTTAACTCAAATGAAGACTAAATATGATAGGATAGAAATATTGGAGTATAAAAAACCTCAGGAGTAGTCCTTTACCTCACGTTTTATCAGACGTAAAGTCGACCGGTCGACTTAATGTCTAATAAAATTAGAAGAAAAGGACTACCGCTGGAATTTTGTATAACCCAATATTTATATATTATCATAATAATTATTTCCAAACTTGTAGGAATGGTCCAATGCTGAGATATGTAGGTCGAATTTTGAGGTAATTGCTAAAACGGAAGCAAATTTTAAGACAATTGACAAAAAATGCCATAGTTTTATTGAGGAGTGCTTATGGATACGATCAACCGCTATTAGAAAATTTTTCTAAACCATAACGTAACCATGGACAAAACAAGGATCCATCACAGCACACCAGAGATCAAGAAACAGTGTATTGCTTTTGGTATCATCCTAATTGACTGGAGAAAGGCAAAGCAAGTTAGAATAAAACGAAATCAGCTTCATTTGCTCCAGTAAAATTGCTCTTCCACAAAGACAAAGCACCGGCACACAAATGCGCAAAATTCCACGAATTGTGCTGCAAATTAGTTCCTCATTCATATATTCTCCAGATTTGGCTCTCTTTTTTAAAGAAATGATTCAATGGTAAGATATTTAGGTCAAATTTTGAGGTTATCATCAAAACAAAGGCCAATATAGAGGACAGTTAGCAACAAATGTCATCGTCTTGCCAAAGAGTGTTTGCCGATGTTCAACTGCTATAAAAATGATTTTTTAAGCCACTACGTAACCATGGATAAAGCATGGATCCATCACAACACACCAGAGACCAGGATACAGTCGGAACAGTGGACTACTTCCGGCTCCCGGCGAATTTAAGGCGAAGAAGTCTAAGATAGATCTGCCAGTCAATAAGGTCATGTCTTTAATATTATGTAGAATATTCATGGAATTATCCTCATTGACCACTTGCAAAAATGGCAAAACAAGCTAAATGATGCTAAATTGTCCACTAGGACAAAGCAAGGCGCACAAGTGCGCAAAAGTTCGCGAAATGTCCTGCGAATTAGCTCCTCATTTACTATATTCTTCGGATTTGGACCACTTCGACTATAATATATTTCAAACATGACGAATTGCTCTTATGTGAGTTGAATTTTGAGTTCATCGCTAGAACGGAGACAAATTTTGAGAATGGTCGATAACATTTCTAATAACAATCATACCAAGGAGATTTTGATGATATTCAACTGACATAAGAAGTACTTTTTGAACCATGTATAAGACCCGATTCATCGTAACATTCCAAAGATCGAGGAACAATCGAAAGAGGGAACTGCTTTTGGAGAATCAAAGGCGAAGAAATCTAAGATGGATCTGTCGGTCAATAAGGTCATGCCTTTAATTTTGTTTGACCACTTGTAAGAAAGCAATACATGCTGAAATGAAGCGAAATCTGCTACATTTGGCAAACAAACATTGCTCACCCACTAGGAGAAAGCACCGGCACACAAATGCGCAAAATTACACGAATTGTGCTACGAGATAGCTCCTCATTCACAATATTACCCAAACCTGGTTTCCTTACTGGTTTCATGGTAAGATATTTTGTTAGAGTTTTGAGATAATCGGTAAGACAGAGGCCACTTTTAAGGACAAGTTACCAAGGAGTGTTTAGCGATGTTTGACTACTATAATAAGGATTTTTTGAGCCACAAGACATGGATTCATCGTAACATTCCAGAGATCAAGGAATAGTCGAAACAGTGGACCGGTTTTTGGCCAATTGAAGGCGAAGAATTCTAAGATGGATCTGTCGGTCAATAAGGTCATGCCTTTAATTTTGTGGATTCTTGAAATTATCCTCATTGTAAAAAAGCAATATAAGGTGAAATAAAGCGAAATTGGACACAATTGACAAGCAAACATTGCTCATCCACTAGGAGAAAGCACAAATTCGCCAAAGTACACAAATTGTGCTACGAAGTAGCTCCTTATTCACAATATTTCCCAGATTTGACTTCCCTACTTGAAGAAATGTCCTAAAGGTATGATATATGGATCAAATTATGATTAATTGTTAGAAGGGCAGTCAACAATAAATGACATAGTCTTATTAAGGAGTGTTTGGCAATGCTCAACAACTATAAGAAGGACTTTTTGAACTAT
Source organism: Dromius quadrimaculatus (assembly GCA_963989225.1). Classification (NCBI taxonomy): domain Eukaryota; kingdom Metazoa; phylum Arthropoda; class Insecta; order Coleoptera; family Carabidae; genus Dromius; species Dromius quadrimaculatus. The sequence continues at coordinate 13,121,402 of OZ022327.1, read as the reverse complement.
TACGTAACCACGGACAAAACATATATCCATCAAAACGCTCCAGAAATCAAGGAACAGTCGAAACAGTGGATTGCTTCCTGTAAATCGAATTAGGTAAAGTAGTCTAAGATGGATCTATAGATAATAAGGTTATGTCAACATTTTTATAGAAAGCGTACAGTATCATTTTCATTAACCATTTGGAAAACTGCGAAACTACCACATTTGGCAAAGAAACAAGACAAATCAACACAGGGGCCTGATTCTTGAAATTTTTTATATGCGAAAGTATGTGAGATGCGCATACGAACTGCACAATGGTATTCTTGAAAATAAAAGTAGGTGTCGTGTACGCAAATTTCGTGCGCAACTACATCGCACGGTAAACACCCTTCGAAAGTTGATATTCGTATGCAAAACTTTTTAGTTAGCTTTTAAATACGTCAAATTTAGACAGAGTTCGACTTAATTAACATATTAGACGAAGTTGAAAATTATGACAGTATTAAAATAAGAGTTTTTGAAGAACTAGATGCATTTTCCGTGAATGAAAATCAATTTAGGAAGTTATTTCGACTTCCAAAAAAAATGTTGTTTTACATTTGCCCTACCAAGCAGAACTTCAGCAGTAGATGTTAGAACTGAAGTAAATAGTTTGTTTGAATATTGCAAACTTCAATATCATTATTTAAAATATAATAGTAGATTATATTATTAGGAGTAAAAATTAGGGTTTTGTGCTAAGGTTTGCAGTAACCGAAGTACATTAAGCCATTTTTGCTCCGAATAATATATACTATTCTTCTTTTTAAACGAGTACCTAAATTTGTAACACAAGAAGTTGATAAGTGCAGTGGGGTAAGTGCGTAAACGGGGCAAGTGCATAAATGGGCTATTTTTATTATAATATGAGTGAAATCTCTTCAACCAGTGTTTGGTGATGTACTTTAAGTTAATATGAGGTATTCGACATAGATTTCGTGCAAGAATGAATTTGTCTTCTTCACTTATATCAGTCAATGCTGAACAATCACGTGTGAAGTACATGTGTAACATTGATGTCACTATAAACATGCAATAGTTCTTAAGTAAATCTATATCCTATGATTCTACTTTAGGTGGGTATGGATTATATAGATGTGAATTTACATTGATAAAATAGTTTCTTCAGTTTTTTGTCACAATTTATTGAGAAAAATACTAGTCTGACATTGCCCCGTGAATTTCATTAGATGGGGCAAGTGCAGACCATCACAAAAAAGATTCTTGAGAACAAATGTCTCTGATCTTCCTGTCAATTTAATATACGATGGTCAATTTTTCAATAATTAAATGTTATGTTTATATTTCAAACATTGTTCTATTTTTCTCTACCCTCTCCTATTACTCAGCAAATAGATTATTTAGTTTGAAAATGGATAACAATAGAGCTAAACAATATATTCTAATGCGGTAAAAAGTATATTATAGCAGATTTTTCAATTATTCTGCTCTTGCCTCATTGCACATGGAACAAGGTTTCAAAGCATTTTTAACTATCGGTTACGCTCTTGCCCCCTTTTCGGGGAAAGTGCAGAGTAGATGACACTTCAAACAATTTTCTATCAAAATGGAAATTCTTAAGCAAAATTGGGGTCTTAGTTATAATTAATCAAATAGAAATAGCTGTGCAAAGCGTTCGATATCGACAGCGTTAAGAATTCACATAGAAAACTTAAAATACACTGGTTTGAATTCTAACTTTACAAAAACCAGTCTGCACTTACCCCACTGCACTATTGATTTTTAGTGCGATGCAATTAGCTCTAAGATCAAGTCAAATCATAATACCGAATACAATTTGGTCATGGTTACGTTATAAACAAACATAAAATTAAATTGAAAACGAAATTTTAAGTGTCATCATTAGCTAATAATAATAATCTCCCAGCTGAAGTGAGTGCAAATGGTTTATTTCAAAACCTAATTTTTTAATAACTGTACATTCACAATAAATATTACTAGAGTATTTTGTTGAACAATTAGATTTTTTACTTCATATGATTAGGCACATAAAGTAAACAAAAGTTAGTATTTTATCTGACTAATCAGATATAGTGACACTTTTACCTTGGTAACAGAGATACATAACATGTCACTTTTGTGACGTTTGAAAAAAATTGATTAATAGGTTTTAACAGCACAACATTTGCGAATCTTTGTATGTATGTTTTTCCTCAGAAATTCAATGAAAAATTTTTTTTATTCAATAATAACATTACCAGCTAGTTTTGCCATTATACATTTGAAACTAAAAGTGATAGTTAAATTAAGCAACAAACGTAGATGTTCAAAGCCAAAACAAAATTCATATTAATAACGCATTGGTTATTTTTGTAATTCGCAAACGAAACTTCGAAGAAAGTTTCTATCATCAGTCAAGAATACCACTCATGCGCAGGCGACTGGTCGTATACGGAAGTCACCGCTCGAATATTTGCGTACACGAAAACTTTCGCATGGTTTCAGGAATCGAGTCCCAGCGCACAAGTGCGCAAAAGTTGTGCATCAAATTAGCTCCTTATTCACCATATTCACCAGATTTGGCTTCCTTACTTGAGGAAATGATTTAATGGTAATCATTAAAGCAAAGGCCAATTTTAAGGAAAGTCAACAACACGTGGTGTTTGGCGATGTTTAAATAGACCATTACGTAACCATGAACAAAATATGGATGTATCAGATCACATCAGAGGCCAAAGGAAACTTGAAACAATGGGCTTGTTTTAGCGAATCAAAGCCAAGTTTAAGAAGAGTTTACAGCGATAAAAGCACATTTTAAGTCATTTTATAACCATAGTCGAGACCTAATTCCATCACAGCACACCAGAGATAATGGAGCATTTGAAATAGTGGGCTACTTGTAGCGAATCGAAGCCGAAGAAGGTCAAAATGGTTCGGTCTGTTGCCGTTTATTGCAGAATCACATCCTTCAAAATAACATTCACTTATTTTTCGAGATAGTTAAGCTTATCTTATTTCTGAAACAATAGCATTTAAAGTACAAAAAATAAGTACCTTGAGCTTCCTTTAAGTTGAAAGTACTGCGAACAATTTTTTTTTTTAGAATTATATTATGTTATTCTTTGCATAAACCTTAGGAGCATTTGATGTATGATCACAATTTGCACTCAATCGTTTCTTTTATTCATCTGATTTTGGTGACAATAATAATAAAATTTTATCGATGACAGGTAAAAACGCTCTCAAATCTCGATATCTCCATTATTATTAATAAATATTGACGAAACAATCGTGCGTATAGAGTAGGTAAATAATGATTTATTTATGATTGTACATCATTTATTAGAGAAATCTCTTTGCGTGTTTAACTCATACAGTACATGAGCTAATCTTTACGATGTAGAAGTGGCGAAGATAACGAATGACCAAAACACTGAGTGAAAGTGTCCTATTCCCGCGGCCCTTGGGCTGTTGAAGATGGCACCTGACACCTGGGTGACCCCACCGGCGGTAGGTGCGGCTCCGTGCATGTGCTACTTCTACCTATGGGCATCGGTCAACGAAACGTTACTAGACGTTAAACGTGAAGTGTTATATGGAAATCTCTAACGAGATTCTTTCACAGATAGAAAAATGATTCATGATTTGTTTTTGTTGGTTTGTCTGTGTAAATGTGTTGAGGTTTTTTCTGCATGACGTATTGAATTTCGCAGTGTTTTATTCACATAATCAATATTGACTTATGAACATTTGAATATACATACCACATCAAATATACGAACGATTACTTGTTTTTATTAAGCACTTTAGATTCACTGTTTTTTCTTTCTAGTTTGTCTATACTAATATTTAGTTATCATCATATATTTTTCAGATTCCATTACACCGATGGGATGTGTGCATCTATCCATCTGACACAGTCATTTCCAACCAGAACTGGAAGATTTATCGATTCAGAATGTAAGTATTCCAAAAATATTCGCCCTCATACTAATAATGAAAGTATTACTATTTCCTGTAAAATTCAAGTTTAATTTGGGATGTAAAATCTCCTATTACTAAAAAAAGCTTTAATTCATTTAGTGCTATGTTAAAAATCTCCACTCGTCTTCTATTGAGGTCTATAGGATACTTGAATATAAATAAGAACTAATCTCACCTATTCGGGAGATAAAAAATACTGGTCATTTCTTCACCTTTGATGAAATTGTACTAGGTAAATAAATAATGTGCCATTAAGCTACTTTAGGAACATGTTTATTTGAAATAAAAGACTTACAAACATCAAAAAATAAACACTAGAGATTTATCTCAATGGCACTTGACGAATAATTTGGCTTTTGGTGAGTGCAGGAATACTTTCCACTAATATTTGACACTTACGTCAACTATCAGTGAAAACTGCTACAGGTGAATTTGAACAGACAATTTCCAAATATGAATTTGAGTATTATTGAGAAATATTCAATATTTATCGAGCCATCATGCACAAGGATCAAAAGGGCGATCAAAAAGCAAAGAAATGTATTACTAGTCTTAGTATTATGTGAAGCTGATTGTCATGTTAGGTTAGGATGATTTAATGTTTTGCACAGTAGATTTTTTCAGTAACAGATTGAAAACCATCAGAATATAGAGCCTGACACATATATAAATATCCATAATGTAATGCGTGAACTCTCTCCATACTCAACAACTCATTAATTAATGAAAGTCTGATGTAACATTGTTTTTTGGGTGTTTATTTCTTAGTGAGAATATCCGAGTTTAATACCATGTATGTATGACAAGTTCTTCGCGTAAATTTTCAGTTGTTCTCTGCTCTGGATGCAATGTATGCTGTGACTGCGTTTGTATGTATATATGTAGTAATTACTGCTCGTCCATTGTGTGTACCTCCTGGAACGTCTGAAAACAATAGAATTGACAGCGACACTCGGATGTTTGGCTCGTGCCGCACCGCGCCTCGTTTCTTAGCAACAAAGGCGGCGTAAACTTTCGCCCAAATGAAAAATTAATAGTAGGATGACATTACACTTAACACGTTCGGGTATTAATAATAACGGTTCGTAATTTTCACCTGCACACTATCGCTATTTTAGGTTCATGGGTGGGAGGAGATAAATAGATGCTGTGTTTGTTTTCACAGAAAAGAATATGTTCACAAGACTTCATTTAATGTATATACAAAATATCTGATCACAAAGTTGTACTCGATAATGGTCATCCATTTTTTACAAGCCAAGATCAAGTTTCAGTTACTAGAGATCCAAATGCTTAACCAAATTTCAAATGAAGTATAAAAATCCTGATAATATGTTCAAGATCATTTGAAATTAGAGAAAAAATTAATAACAGGTTAAAGAGGGTATCGTGATTGGTAAAAGTGTGATGTACCAGCGAATGCACGTGTCAAGGTTCCTACAATATTTTTTTATATTCTTGCAGTTATGTCTATGAGTAGGTATATGTATGATAATTTTCGAATTTACAAGAACTGATATGAATCTTGCTACGTACATTTCAAAACTAAAAGTGGTACTACAGTTGATGGATTTATCTGTTAGATATATGAAATCATCACTTGTAATAGCCAAAATTATGGCTTACTGTTATTCAAGCAAAAAAAGTTTTATTCATTCCAGCTACAATTTTGTGTTTTTGACTTATCTTTGTTAATTAATCAAGGTTTGCTACGACCGTATTGATGGATCAGCTTGGCGCGACTAGTTCAGTAAAGACGGAATGGTTCGGAAATGTTTTAGTCCGGTCAAAATAAACATTTTCCCTTGCATAAATTGTCAAGAAGCTGAAAATTTTCATGAACGTTAGGGATACCATTAAAATAAAAGACCTCATCGATCCCGTGTGTGCAAAACATTTTATCAAGTTGGCAAAAATGGATTCTTTGAATTTTTCAGCGAAGCAGTTAGTTTCATGATAAAAATAGTTTTGACGAAAATTGTAGATCTTCCAATTTTCTACAAAAATGGTCCTTGCATTTTTTCCCCAAGAGTCACCATTTCTGAAAAATGTCATTTTAAAGTTATGTTCTTCATGATATACACAAGTTTCCATGCCACCAATGGGGTACTGTACTTGGCACGTATTTTTCGACGTGGTTTTTCTGTTAGGCTTACTCCACGATATTTTTATCAAAGTTTAATATAATATTAGATCTTCTTCTTCTCTTTCTCTAACTTCTTGTTCTTCTTCATTGTCATCTCCCTGAGTTGACGTAAATTGTTCAAACAGCGATACATCAGTTGTTTCGACGTTGACGTAAGGATCATTTTCTGTTGGAGATTTAGTAATTGGACACGACTGGCCTTGACGGCTGGTGCATACTGGTCAACAAAATAAGCCTACTTTTTTGCAGCCGCATTTCGAGTCTCACCCCTTTTTGCAGTTGCAAAAAATAATATCAAGGAACTTCTCTGTTGCAGGTGGAAATAGAGTGTAAATCAGTTCCAATACTTTATTAATAAGCCTCAAACCCCATTCTTCTGGTTCCAGTTGAATATCAAGCCATACTTGAACCTGGTAATATACTCGATAAAAATGTTGAAGAGCAGAAGTCGAACCAATCTAGACTCTACTTCTACCAGCAGCACCAGAAAAGCTCCTTGATACTATTTTTTGCAACTTCTTAAAGGGGTGAAACTCAAAGTGAGGCTGCAGAAAAATAGGCTTATTTTATTCCCAAGCATGCACCAGCTGTCAAGGACAGTCGTATTCAAACACTGAATCTCCAACAGATGATGATCCTTGTATCAACGACGAAACACTTGATGTATCGCTGTTTGAGCAATTTACGTCAACTCAGGAAGATGAAGATGAAGAAGAAGTTGATGATGAAGAAGATCTGATATTATATTATATTAAGTTTCAATAAAAAGACCGTGGAGTAGGCCTACCGGAGAAACCACGTTAAAAATACGCGCCAAGTACAGTACCTCAAGGATAGCTTGGGAACTATTTTCATCATAAAACTAATCGTTTCGCTAAAAAATCCAAAGAATCGTTTTTTTTGCGAACTCTAGCCTCGTATAAAATTTTTTGCACACACGGGATCGATAGGGACCTCTAACAACTTCATTAAAATGGTAACTTAACGTTAATATCAATTTTAAGGTTTTTGGGAATTTGTGCAAGGGAACCTCTACTTTTAGGGCCAACTTGATCGGACTATTTGTTGCTAGAGACGGTTATTGGTGCGATTTTTGAGTGCCAAGGACGGATATTAAGGAATCTTCGTTCACACCAATTAAAATCCTACGAACTGCTTTACTGTAAAATATATTACGTATGAAGCAATGGACTATTACAGTGTTACCCAAAAGGATTGACTCCTGCGAGGTTAACACTGATCAAAGTGTCGTTTACTCTATTCGCAGATCCGCTTGCATGAGGGATGAATCCAATTATAACGACGAGGGCTACTAAAAATAAAAAACGTACAGTGAGTAATTTCAGTATCGACGACGTACTGGAGAAACCGTTGATTTATCATGTATTCGCCGTGGTATGTAAACGTACAACTTAACAGAAATACCTCAGAGTTTACGTTTTATAACATACAAAACGATGAGCTCACATAAGTTTAACATTGACTTCTGGATTCAGTTTCAATTAATTCAGTGGAAAATTCTTGGCTTTTGACTTTATTGTTAAATTATATAACCTCATTGCAATACTGAAATCAGTCTTTCTCAAGACTATACTCTTCAAAATATAAAATCTAAACAATGAGGTGGTGATAAAAATTGTTATGTTTATGGATGTCGTTCAAAATTTAGTGGAAATGTGAATTTGAGTTTCCATAAATCTCCTAAAAGAGGGGGAAGAGAAGTGTCTGTAGTTAATAAGTTGGGGAACAGCATACGAACAAGTTGATAAACGAGCTGTGTGGATTAGAAACGCTTTCTTTTCGAATTCCACATAAAATTACGAAGCCACTATTCACAATTTCTTCACCTTCTAAAAAGTTTTTGGATGCATGAGAAGCTTTCAAGTACCTGAAAGATGTTGTCCAGCACTCATTGTCGAATCTACAAAGCTACTTTTGATCCACCATTCTGTAAGCATAGTGCTGCCGCCAACGGTAATTTTAGTTGCCAATTGGTGTGCTCATCTCTTCCAGAAACTCAGTCCGAATTTTATCTCCTCACATCCATCGCATGATTTTTGAGAGCGCCATCAATTTAGCTGTGTTTTCTTATGAATTACAAAAACAGAACAATGGAATTTAGAGCAACGTTATGCCATCAAGTTTTGTGTTAATCTTGAGGAGTCCGCGAAAATTGAAACAGGTCTATGGGAAACATTGCTTATTAAGAGCACAAATTCATCACGAAATTTTGACCTCGAGAGGCATTCCTGTTGTTCCCCATCCCCCTAATTCACCTAATCTGAGTCTCCTACTATATATAGGTTGGATAAGTAAACAATAAATATAGGATGACCTTGAAACAACTCAATAAGACAACTATACTACTCATCAAACATTGCACTCTATCTTTATCCTACCAAGTATACTAGTCATAGTTGGGGAGCCGGTCGCACCTTATGTTTCCTGATCGAACTTACGGCCTAATTGTATATGTATGTATCGATTGGGTATTTAATGGTCAATAGGATGCTAGACTTCATATATGAGTTACAAAAAGAGGCCAAATCTGGTCAAGTTAGATAGAACCAGTGGCGCACCCAAATTTTTTTTCGGAAGGGGCTCTTTATTTTTTGGAGGGGGCTTTGAAACTAAAGGTAGAACAACCAGCTTGCTGGAATAACATATTTTTCCAACAACCCTAATTATGAGAATAAAATCACAGTTTCAAAGATAAATCTTGAATATAATTCAGATTCCAGCGAAACCGAGCTGAACCGAGATCTGACGAGTTGAATTTCGAGGGAAGTTTGAGCCTCCAAAATCCTCCCCCTGGATTCGTCACTGAATAGAACTTACAATTGAAACTAGTACCAATCGATAACGAAGGTCCGGTATTTAAAAAAAAAACCAGGGTGCCACCCCTTGTCTTGTCCATGAGGGCAGCAGCCACCTCTAAATGTAACCCATTTTTGTATTAAGCTTCCCTGATCGAGCTTATGATAGTTATTTTTCTCAAATTGAAACTCGAACCTTCCTGACCACGAACAAACCAAGGTATCGTTTCTACCTGTCTGGGAAGGCGGTATCCACACTCAAAATTATTCGATTTTCAGGTTTCGATTTCGAACGTAGCTATACTTCTCTCATCGAATGTTCGACTAATTTTTCTAAACATAGCTTGAGCCTTCCTGAACACGAGAATACCGAAGTGCTGCCTTCTACCGTGTCCGGGAGGGCAACAGCCACTCTTAAAGTCTATTCGATTTTTAGATCCCAAATTTGAACACAGTTTTTCTTCTTTCATCGAATTTACTCCGTTTTTTCGTGCTCAAGAAGATTTAAGCTCTAAATTAGGAGAAAAAAATTGTAAGTTCGATGAGGAAGTCGAGTACGACGAAGTGCCTGCCATCTTCCCAAACAGGGCGAGAGGCAGCACTTCTATTGTTTCGTATTCAGGAAGACCCGAGATACAATTTATAGAAAATAATCGATCATTCGATAAGAGAAGTACAACTGCGTTCGAATTTGGACCCTCCCGGACAGGATGAGAGGAAGCATTTCAAATTCTAATGTTCAGGAAGGTTCAAGTTACAATTAGAAAAAATTATCGTACATTCGATTAGAGAAGGACAACTGCGTTCGAAATTGGGACCTGGAAATCGAATAATTCTAAGTGTGGATGCCGCCCTCCCGAACAGCTAGAGAGGCAGTTCATTGGTTTTACAGAAAAGTTCAAGCTTTAATTTGGAAAAAATAATTATCATATGCTCGATCAGGGAAGTTTAATACGAAAATGGGTTACACTTAGGGATGGTTGCCGCCCTCCTGGACAGGACAGGGGTGACACCCTTTTTTTTTATTAAAGTACTTGACCTTCGCTATCGACTGGTACCAGTTGCAATCATAAGTTCTATCAGGGAAGTAGCGTTGAAAAAAATTAACTAGAATTGGCCTTTTCTACGACACTTAGGACAAAACCCTTCATTTATCCTATTGTCCACTTAATACCCGATCGAGTCATATAAAATTTGGCCGTAAGTCCGATCAGGGAACATAAGGTGCGGTTGGCTTCTGGGCTATCTTTTTTCAATAGATTATAAATAATTCAGGATTGAACTATGTTTTTTTATGAATTATAAGACAGAAGTCGCTACTGTCCAATACAAGGAGATTGAAAGCTTGTTTTGTCCTTGTAATGTTTTGAAAATATTGCCGCGGAAGTGAAGACGTGATTTCGAGGAAAATAATGAAAATCTCAAAAATATCCTACCTTCACTATTTAAAAAATATCCTATCCTATTTCACTGTTACTCATCAAGCCGCTTAGATATGTTCACACAATTCGTAAATAATTTTGTTTCCTTAGAATGTACGCATATCACAATAATTGGACGTACAGATAAAACACTTCACCAAGTAATGCCTATAAGATTTCTCGCGAATACTAAAAGGTTAAATAAAACAATATTAGAAACACGTTTAATATTTAAATGCAGGAAACATCTCCTAGCGTATAATCATCACGTTGAGCAGAAGATTGTATTTATAGTCACTAATTTCTTATTCAGACAGTATATAATTATTAAATATACTAATTGATTTATCGGCTTGCAGGAGATCCCTGGATAGGATCTTTTGAAATTAAATCTGAGTTTGGGCGAGGTCATTGACAAGGGCCGTAAGATATGTAGGATAACGTTTTGATTTGCCAGCGAGTGACCATTGTGTCGCCCACTTACATTCTTCATGTGAATTATAATGTATAGGTGTGATCTGTTGTGGAATATATTCCGTGTACTTATAATGACCGAGCCAGTCTTCAAACTAATTTTTTATTATGTTTTTTTTTTATTGTCTATGAATATTAAATTGAATTGCAAACACAAACAACGGTTCATATATCTTAGTCATGAAATTACGGTAAAAGTACGTACAGGTTGACTTGAAAAGCAAAGCTGCAAGAGAAGAGCTTGAAAAATACTCGAATAACAGTGAAATTCGGGTGATACTCGGAGTTCCAGTTACATAATATAATAAACAGTGATTTAACGATTGAGTATGCCAACAAATAAGTTGCCCAACAGAGTTTTTCAGTTACAAAGTATCTCTTCAAATCCACAATAAGATAAATCAAAATTTATTACAGTTTCTTCATTACCTTATATGAATATTGTAAACAAAATTGAAAGACAAAAGAATTATTAATGTGACATTCCCGAGAAAATCTTCAAGTTTCTAAAACATAAAATAACTAAATAATTACTCATTACTTTGTCCACATATTGAATTTTCACTTGTTTTAATCACTTTACCATATTGTCAATGAACTACCGATAGTGTCATAAACAAGCAATTGTTTCAAATAACGGTGAAGCATCATCAAAAGTAAAATGAGTAAAAAAATCTTTATTTGCATGGCGCAAAAAATCGCCACTTATCTCGAATCACCGGAGCGGTTCGATTCGGCCAGTGGGCGGACATTGTCACAGATCCTTAGTTGGTGTCACAATTTTAGAGATTTAGAAGATAAGAATATGATGGTAGAATATTATTTTCTGAACCGCTCCAGTGAAAAAACATTTCTGCAGGAGACTTCCGCGCGACCACTTATCCTGAGCAGTAATCTAGAAGACGGAACAAGGAAATGAAGATAAAATGCTCTGAATGATAAAATAGTCACTGAGCTTCTGATTCTATTGGGACGACGAATATTCAAACTCATTTCGCTGTCATCGTCCATTGCGTAAACAATTGCATTCATGAAGGCGTCGACTCCTTTTTCCGGCGACTGAAGCCTTTGACCATGCAAAAATAAAAACATTGTTAGGGTTTGGGTCAAGACTGTAAGGAGGATAGTTTAACAATTTGACGTTTTACTGCTCTAAAAATTCAATAGTCAAGCGAGCTGTGTACGAACTCGCATTGTCTTGGTGGATGATAATTCGTCGTTTAGGATTGGTTTTTCGAAGCTCAACAATCACTTCCAGCAAACAAATGATTGTATACCAATCGGCAATAACTGTCCTTCGATCTTGCAGAAGAATTGTTGCTATATGACCTGTTTTTAAGACAAATGTCGTGATCTTCTTTTTGGACACACTTCGAGAACGGATGACTTTTGTCGGATTTTCTCTACCTTGGAACACCCAAACAGATAAGTCCTTATGTATATTCCGTTAGTTCCTGGAATAAAAATAGTCCGATAATGCTGTCAATTGCGATTTATGAGCAAGAGAACTTTTTTGTATTCTTTCAATATTTGTATTGGAGATTATTAAAACTGTAACTAGTCTTCCTAAGAAAGGAAAGTAAGAACTTTTGAGATGTAATGATCATGTTTATGAGTTGGGAGCGGGTGGTCACAGTAATGACATCAGCGACACGACAGCAACACGACTTACGTCACGCTAGTTGCCGCGAAACGCGCGACCGGCCGTCAGAGTACCACTTCCGGTTACCGATCAGCAAACACCAACGTCTTCCTCTCTTGCACAGCCGCTGCTACTGTCGTTTGCGATCGCAGGATAACTGTAACATAGATCCAAATGCTGTTGACACTTACACAAGATGATGACGCACCAGCAGGACCGAACCAACGCTTTATTCAAATCTAAATCACATTTTGGAGTTCACTTTTACAGTAGGAGCATTCTGATACTTGAAAAAGTTACATGATCAAGAATTTTGTAGAATTGCAAACAATAATATCATAACTTGTGAATTTTCTGTAAAATACATTGCAGAATTTATTGTGACTTAATACACACGTCATTATTTCTATTTTATTTTGATGCTGTGCCATCGAGAAACTTATCATTTCTATTGAGATTCTTTCGGCTGATGAGGCACTCCTAGCTTCGCGTTCTCAAATTTTCAATCTTTGTGTATACTAAAATTAATTCATTACGGCTCTGTGAATCTGAATCCTGTGTAGTCACTGCTCTAAGAGAATCCAGAAAGCGTATCTTGCAATTTTCACAAGAAGATTTGTCCGAAACACGGTTACATTTGACGGCGTGCACCGTACTCTACACTCGCGGTTTCGCTCGTAAGATCATCACGAAATTTAAGAGAGCATGAAAATAAATTATCGTGCTCAGTGTGTGTACTTACAAGTACCGCACGTACTTTTACGTATGTATCATTTGAAAGAGATATGGACAGATGTTGCGGAGTTTTCATGATGCGATGATTACAGATTTTTTTACTAAAGTTGTGAAAATATTTTAATGGATCAAATCTACATCCTCCTTGAGTAGGTACACACTGTTAGAAATTTGAAATTCTTGGAAGCTCTAGTTCCAAAAAAATAATAGAAAAAATAACTAGTTCAACTTGTCCAATGTATAGTATTCAATATCTGAGTTTGTAGTTCAGACAGCATTAACGATTGGTAGTTGGTATTATGTCTGCATAAACCTACATCTTTCTTTAATACAAATCCAAAATTGGAGATTTTTGGAAGCTCTGATTTATGCAGAAATAAATAATTTTTCTTGGGCGGTAAAATGTAGAAAAATCCAAGTGGCTATTGAAATATTCAATATTTGGGTTTAAAGCTCGTGCATCAATTACGATAACATCTCTTTTAGCGATTCTCATAAAACTGAGACATACTACTTTTGTACGTAGATTGTTCATCATACTAACGTTCTGCAAGTATTAAAATTTCTTTTTTGTCAAAACGGAGCAATATTGATGGTCCAGTCAATTTAGGTTTTATTTTCCGAATAATTGGTACTGTTTTATGAGTGTGTAAAAATCATACTGACAAAACATGGTGCTTCAGGAAATGTCGAAGGCCAAAGATCAAAAATCCAGTTTTTCGTAAATATTTCATTTTTTAACGGTTGCTGAGCATTTGAGATCATTAGTAAAAATGAAGTTCACACTTTTCTCTACAAAAAAATCATATGACTTATTTGCGTATCTATAACCGTATAAGTAAATGAGATACCGCGCGTACAACGTGCACCGACGCGCAATCATGCATTCTTTTCTGAACCGCAACTGGAGTAGAATGCAAGGCTAAAAATATATAAAGTCATCATTTGAATGCTACAATTCCATAAAATATCTAATTTCAAAATTCTACAGTTGATTGTTCTGTATTTATACATTATATAAAATTCGGAAAACTGTCTCGTAAACTGCATTTCCGGTTAAACCGATCGCAATAATAATGCGAAGTTTACAACTCTATGTTATAGCTGTGCTTAATACAAAGTTTCAATATTATACGGCCAATTGTTTTGAATCTATGCGAAAAATTCAAAAAGACTGTTATATAAAGTGCACTTCTGATTCAGCCGATTGACACAAAAATACAAAATAATCATAAAGATGCTGCAGCATTTGCAATTACTGAATTTCAACATCCTACGTCTAACCATTTTGGGTTTATTCAAAAAATTCAAAAAATGTTTCAAATTGAGTGCATCTCCAGCCGTTCGCAACCATAATGCGAGGGGCACAAATAGACCTTAAACCAGTCTTAAATACAAAATATCAACGTTATATGTACTCACGTACCGTCACCAAACCGAAAAATTGTCAAAATTGAATCAGGGGTGCTCAAAAGGGATATTCTTATCAAAATAAATATATAAATATATCACAACTTTGCAACCAAGTAAAATATTCAAATAGTTATTTACATAATTAGTTATGAAAAGTGCCATATTGTTTGACGAAACGTAATATTTGCCAAAACGAGCGAAGCGAGTTTTGCAAATTACGTGAGTCAAACAATATGGCTTTTCATAACGTATTCTGTACAAAATTTTATCTAATTCCGTCAGAATAATTTTAAGTATATTTTTCAATGAGAACATCTCTCACGTCACATCACCAAATTCAGATGACTGTGATTCATGACCATCTATTGTTACTACAGAAACAAGAGTGCACTGAAATAAACAAATATCGAATTTTCACAAAACGTCAAAATAATTTTTTTAAATGTGCTCAAGCAGTAATATCCTGCGTGATATAGTACTCTTTGATATCAAAGACTCTGCCAATGCTGCATACTGTGAATAATAAATCTTTCTTTTAATTGTACACAGATAAGTATAATTGATTAGCTCTGAAACATGGCCAACTACTTTATGCTACTTTACGCAACTGTTGCATTGCAGTTATGAAAAATGGGACGTTGCATAACGTCAGAAATTGATGTAAAGTTTGACTTTTCATAACGGAATTAGATAAATATTATTTCATAACGTTAATATATTAGCTATACTTTCCATTAAAAACGTTAGGTCGCACATTTTACGCGTGATATCTTGTTAATGGTTATAGATACGCAAATGAATCCTACAATCTTTATTGTAGAAAAAAGTATGTACTTATTTTGACTAACTACCTCGAATGTTGTACGACCGTTAGAAAATGAGATATTTGCTAAAAACTGGTCAAAAACCGGGTTTTCGCTCTTTGACCTTCAATATCTCCTGAAGCACTATAATTTGACAGTATGACATTTACACACACATTGTACATGCCAAAACGAAGATATTCCCGCAAAAAGAAAAACCATTACGATCCTTTCGGTAGATTGGGTCATTTTTGTCTAAATTGATCATTTCATGACCCACACTCTTCAATCAACATTTTGGATTGTCCAACTTTTTCAAAAATATAAGAATATATTCCGACAGGCATCTCGTGAATAACACCAGTCAACTTGTTCTGATTTATATCAATAAGTATCCCTCTTTACGGTCAGCCAATTCAGCTTTATCTACTGCACATCATTCTCCAAATACATTTTATTTGCGCGGCTCAAGAATTACACTCTAATATATTTACTGATTTAAAATCAGATTTTTGCTCTATTTATTTACGCAATACATTTCTATCCAATAGGCGATTCCCAGTATTGTAGGATAGACGAGCTTAAATAGTGTAAAAACTCCTCTCATTTTGAAACTTTTGGAAAAATTGCATTTTTTCTTTGCCAATTCATATTAACACACGAAATTCATGTGAAACATTATTTTCGTTTTCCTATTTGATGTTCATGATGGTTTTGCTGGAAACTTGGAGAAATGAATAATTGATTTTCCTTTGATATTCTGCCGAAAGCACATCGTGATAAAATTGATAAGAAATTCAAATTGCGCATATAATGAGAACTAATAATTATGAGTTATTATTAAAGTGAAGGTAAATATAGACGTTGGACTCATCTTCATATTGTAAAGTGCTGAAACGAAAAGCCTTTACCACTGACCCTTACACCTTTCGTGACCCAGCCACGTTAATTGTGCACGCTTATTTGCCTCATAATAACCATCATCTTGGACCATATCACCATAGATACAATCAAGAATCAGGAGTTCTTATTTTCATAGCAAGAAAATTGTATGAATCTGGGCAAAAACAAAACATAACTTGGATGTTGAACACAGCACAACGGCATGACAAGAATAAAATGCTGAAATATAGGCTGGGAACCTCCTGAAAACTCGCTACCGCCACTTAGGAGTTCATTGGGAGCGGTAAGCTACAAAAAGTTGCGAAATCAAACTCATCCAAATGCGCACGATTGATCCAAATCGTCGTGTCCGCTAGCCTGTATCAATCGTCAGTGTTCGTGCGTATTTATTGCTCCGAAGTGTGAACCAATCCCATTTTCTTGTGATTTTTCTTGCAAATTAGTGCGAATCTCACAGTACAAAACCAGAAAAGCAGATAAAGTGATTTTCCTGCATGATATACATCAAAGTATCAAAAGTAGCACTATATCGTCTGTACGAATACCGGCCTAATACTGCAGCAATGGACGATAGGCATCGGCATCATTTCGTACGAATGGCATTCGTCCGAATTCGTTATTTCGCAGTTTGCAATTTTCTGCTCCCAATGGACGCAGAGAGGTAACAATGAAAACAAATAAATCGTGCGCAGCGAAATTTGGAAGCACGTGGCAACGTCATTAGCTGGAACTGTTGGTAAATAATTATAAAATTGAGTGTGCTAATGCCCAACAAGCTCTGCGATACCAACAACCATCAATGTTGACTCTGCAGTAATCAACGCCGTTGTTCATAACGTTGTGGATCATATTTTATTTCTTAATTCCCGAGACAAAATTTACATAAAGCTATATATTCGGCTAATATTCATAAGAAAGGCAGGTTATTAATTACTCTCACAATGTCACAATGACAGAGAACGAATTGATTTCCCATAAAAAAAGCCAATTAAAGCATGTTGATATGGCTTCATGAGATCAATAAATCTAGGTAGAGTATATGGTTGAATGCAACAATTGCACACACTAATTTAGTTATAAATATAGCTTTAACAAATCGCAGCCTATACTTACTATTTCATATGCCTTTATTAAAGCAAATAATCAGTTCTATAAACCAAAGTGTGATGTACTTTTGAATTCACTAAATTATGAAATCTCACTCGTTTACAGGCAATTCTAGATGTGAAACACTTACGAAAAGTCAGAAGAAATTATTCAAGTGCTCATTTTATATATTTGACAGTTATACTCTGGAAGTGAGTTTCTTTTTCTAAAACAATGGCAAATTAGAAAAACATTAAGTTTAAGATTTTTTGAATGCATACAAAAAATGTTATAAGTAAGAGGACTATACCTTTCTATACTGTATGAAACTCTGCGGAGTATGATAACTATCTAGAAATCAGTATTATCATGAGAAATTACCGAACTGCACTAGTTTTTCATATAAAAAGTAACGGGTGTGTCGGTAAACGCACACACTATAAAAACCAAGTTTCTTATGCTATTCTTCAAAGATACAAAATAGTACAGTCTCTCTTCTCTCTTGTTCTTTTCCCTCAATCTCCATCCCCTTGATTAAAAATATTTGAATTTATTATATTCGAATTAGTTTTGGACGTATTTTAGTTATAATCAACATGACAACATTCAGATTTAGATATAATTAACACAGTAATAAACCATTAAATAAAATTGAACATTACGTTAGTGCAATCTGGCATAACTTTTCGACGATAGAGAAAGATTTATTGGCTATAGTCTGGGTCACGCAATATTTTAGACCATATCTATTGGGCAGAAAATTTCATATAACACATTTATACACGCAGCCCACGAGAGCATGGATGCGCTTCCATTTTTGTATCTATGCTGACTCTTCATCTTAAAACTGCATCAAGAAACTCCATTTGAAAAAAAAACTTGAGGAATTACAATTTTTGTATGATAATTTTCCAAACCAGAATATTCCAATGCAAGGAAATTCTCCAAGAAAGAAAGTATTTCTTCTGTACCCACTTGCAGAACAATCACTTCAGCAAGTAATAGAACTCGTCAAATATAAAAATCTGTCTTGATAACTTTTCACTATAAGTCCTCTGGATTTTCAGTTGAAATTCATTAAAATTTTGTCGATTCACTGTCCACCCATAATTGAATCAAAATATTTGACAATTGTTGCAATAATAACGGCCGACGATTCAAATAAGTATTTTGTAACTCTGAACAATCGTCATCATGTCACTAATTCATTTAAAACTGAAAAAATATTTGTATTACTGCAATACACTGAGATATTAGCTCACCTCCGTATTTCTTGTAAAATAGGTCAGATTTCCTGAACGACGTCTGTGAGATCAGCCATGTGATCTATCAGTCATATTCATATCTGATTGTCAAGTACATTGAATTTATTATGAGAATTTCACGTTGTTCTATGTGCCCCATAATAATTAGGTTAATTACCCATACAATAATATTTAGGAATTATTGTTGATCAGAGAAATCAATAAGTGATTTTTAGTTGATCATAATGAGCCAAGTGCAGCTGGGTAACGGCAAGTAACGCAAGTGGAATGGGAAATCCGGAGAGGAATAAAATCATATTCGAATTGGCTGCTCTAGAATTATTCATTTCATATACTTTTCATAATCTTATTGAGTATATTAAATTCATATTTAGATATCATCATAACCGGTATTCTCGATATTGAGTCGATCCCTACTATTGGATGAAACACAACAACGTAAATATATTTTTACTTACTTGTACAAAGTAACAAGTAAGTATTGTGAAATCGACCAAATTCACCTATCGAGATTTTGATGGAAATATTCGATCTGGGCATCCCTGAATCCATTTTGACTATTTTTGGCTTGATGTCGATACGTATGTTCGTGCGTGCGTGCGTTAGTGCGTGCGTACGTACGTTCGTAACTCGCAAATCTCAAAACTGGTTAAACGTATAATATTGAAATTTTGTATTTAGGACTGGCATAGGGTCTAGTTGTGCACCTCGCATTGTGGTACCAATCGTCTGTACCGGAAGTGCACTTCACTTGAAACTTTTTTCAAATTTCTCTAATAAATCCAGAATGATTGATGTTGAAATTCAGTATTTGAACTTACTGTTATATCAGAATGGTCATCTGCTATTTTTGTGTGAATCGGCCAAACCAGAAGTGCACTTTACTTGAAACTTTTTTGAATTTTCTGCATAAATCTAGAATGATTAGCCGTAGCATATTTAAATTTCATATTTAGCACTTCTATAACATTTTATTGTACATCTTGCATTATGATTGCGATCGGCTGAGCCGGAAGTGCACTGTACTTGAAACTTTTCTTTAATTTTCCGCATAAATCTAGAATGATCAGCCGTAGGATACTGGAGTTTAGCATTTGAAATTGCTGTAGCATCTCAATGGTCATCTTCTATTTTTGTAACAATCGGCTGAGCCAGAAGTGCACTTTATATCACAGACTTCCTGAATTTTCCGCATAAATTCTAAACAATCAGTCGGAGAATATTTAAATTTTGTATTAGGCATTTTTATAATATCTAGTTGTACACCTTGCATTCTGATTGCTATCGACTAAGCCGGAAGAGCACTTTATTCGAAACATTTTTTGAATTTTTCACATAAATCCAAAACGATTGAACGTAGATTGTTAGAATTCAGTATTTAGGACGATTATACCGTCTAGATGCTCATATCCTATTTTTATTGAGATCTACCCAGCCGGAAGTGCACATTACTTGACAGTCTTTTGAAATTGTTCGCATAAATATGAAACGATCAGGTGAAGAATATTGAAATTTGGTATTTCAGCCTGCTGTAGCATCTGAATGATTGCCTACTATTTTTATAACAATGGACTGAACCGGAAGTGAACTTCAGTAGGAATTTATTTTTTAATTTTGCGCATAAAATCAGAACTGTTGGTAGACGTAGAATTTTGGAAATCAGTTTTTAGGAATGTTGTAGTATAAGAATAATGGCCTACTATTTCCATAGCAACCGACTTGGCTGAAAGCGCATTTTACTTGACAGATTTTTAGAATCTCTTGAGTAAATCCAAAACGATTAACTGTTATATATATATATATTATATATATGCAATTATATACACGATCAAACACAAAATCACATTGTATGATATATATATATATATATAAATATATATATATATATATATATTTATATATATATATATATATATATATATATATATATATATATATATATATATATATATATATATATATATATATATATATGTATATATATCCAATGATGTACAAGTAAGTCACGTGATATTCATGTTAGATTTTTTAAAAACTGTCATTAAAAGTGAACATTTACAAGCCAACTAGAAACATGCGAAATGATTGATTTGTTTACAGGACGCGAAATGTTTCGCATCCTGCAATAAAATAAACTGTATTGGTATCGTAGCAACATTAAAAGTCACATCAATTGATTTGAAATGTCAAAATTTTCTTTTCACATTTTTATCAATTTTGAGACATGCATGGTTTTCAGAAAAACGTTGTTTGATACTCGATTGCGAAATTCTTTTGCATTCTCGCTCACAAAAAAATCTTTTATACTCGAATGCAAAAGTGACATTCTGCTGTCTAGAACAAAAAATAGTTATTTATTACGGATGTCAAAAAATGATGACATTTGTACATCAATATTAATATGCGAAATGTCGCATTGGAGTTGTTTATCATACCAACGTGCACGAAGTATTTCGCACACTAATTTTTGTATTTTAATATGATTTCAATATTTTTTAGGACCTTGCATGGCTTGGTGATAGACTGACAAGAAAACAATAATAAACAAAATCAAACATAAGAACAGGAGTCAAAAAAAATAGTTGTCAAGAATTTACAATAGATGTAATGTGCACTTCGTGGAACATTATTGTCTAATTAAATATATTTCTACGTTTAGACCATTATTCAAAGATTCATTTGCAGAAAACGGAGGAATATCAAATAGAATTCATTTCTAAAATGATGAGTATAGTGAATTTGATTCAAATTATCGGAGGTAATACCACGAGTGCTTAAAAATTACTGATAATCTTCATGAAAGCTTGTTGTCTATAATTTGACGAGTTCGAAGAACGAGTGAAATTTGTTGAACAAGCTTGAATGATAATTATCTGGTTAATTTTATTGATAAGAAGTTGATTTTTATTTATGTGACACATTGTAACAAAAAAATTATTACTGTAGCTGAAGATGAGCACGTGCTGCTCGAAACGTTCAATAAATTGGAAAATATATCACAATTATCAACTGGATCCCTGATGGCCCAATTTTACTCATAAAATCAAGAAGTTGGATCCTCAAATAAATATTAAATATCCGTAGATTGGCAAATAGAATCAAATTATTAAATTTCTTACAAGTTCTTTGCGCTTCTTCAAATGAGCTGTGGAAAAGAGTGAAAATCTGTGCTGCCACCTTAATCTCAAACTGTTACTCTCGAATGTTAAAAAAATCTATTTAAAGATTTATTTGCAGAAAACGGAGGAATATCAAATAGAATTCTTCTATAAAATGATGAGTATATGGTGAATTTGATTCAAATTATTGGGGGTAATACCAAGAGTACTTAAAAATTACTGATAATTCTCATGAAAGTTTGTTGTCTTTAATATAATTTGTAGAACAAGCTTGAATGATAATTATTTTTCGCCAACTGTCAAAAAAACATGATATTTTTGTATTGTTATGGATACGCAAAGTTCGTGATTTTTTCACTAGTAAAAAAATAAAACATATTCTTGCACACCTAATCTAATATAATTCAGTTTAGTAATGCTACAAGGATAGAAACAAACAGGTATTTAACAAAAAAGAAATATGAATTATTTTTGAATATAAAAATTAATTCTTGACAGTTCTTTATTCATCAAACAACAATTGCGCATACTTCTGGTAACAATATCCAGGAGACTGCAAGTTAATTATAGTTTGTACTTTTTTCCTACATTTTCTGAATAAAACAATAATTATTGTTGATCTATTATTATTTTTTGATATTTGGCGAAAAAATATTGTTTGTATTTCGTGTGCGAAGTGATTGTATTTTGTTGCGCTTTCGAATGAATTTGTTACCTCGACCTTACGGTTTCGGTTAAAATTGACATTCTCACGCGCAACAAAAAAACAATTACTTCACACACTTAATACAAAAATAACTATTTCAAGTGCACGAATGGTATTTTGGGAGATTATTTCTCGAATGTCATAAAATATAAGATCCAAATTTATTGAAATGACATAAACTGCCTCCAAATACTGTTTTAGGATTTTACTGGATTCATTGGTTCAGTTCTCATTATATTTTTGTCGATTTCTTCTTTAATTGCGTCAAGCTGATTCATTTGAAGATTTTTGACTGATACTTAAAAAAATTTTGCTACTAATTTTGACATTTCTAATTTACAATAGAAACAAAATGTATTTTTTTTGCTTGTGTTGTCAAAATAGTTTGCTTGTGAAAATATAATTCGTTGTCTAGAAGAAATGAAATTTCCGCTGTAATTTCTAAAAAATTTCACTTGTCTTATGGAAGAATTTGTACATGAGCGGAATATTCGCCATAATTTTGAATGTGAGACGAGTGAATTTATATTTCACATTCACCTTAACGGTGCTGCATTCGTAAATTGATTCATTTGACTTTACCTCAAATTCTTGATTTTTCAGGCTATCAATCTGATGTTTTGCGTTTCAGTAGAACGATAAGATTTAAATACTTACAGTTTTTTCATCATTATGTATGAGCAGATTTTAGCATGGAATACATACAATTATTTTATTTATCAATGGCTGCTTGATGCCTGTAGAGTCGCTATTAGCAAAGGCAGGCATTATTAAAAGTCTTAACTTTTGTGATAATTATTAAACGATTTTTCTTATCAGAATTTATTTAACAGAATTGATTCAATATTCATGCATCTGAAGGGTTCGCTAACTTATGGGGTGGTGAAAAAAAAATTTTTTTAAAAATATATATCTATACGTAATGCTGGAGCCATACTTATGTATAATGTCATTAATTCAGGCGTTATTCAATAATGAAAACATTGTCAATGATAATATGTTAATTGTTACATAACACCTTACTTAACGACATTAGACATTAGTGTGGCCCCTGCATAAATCTATTTTAGTTTAAAGTTTGTGTCAAGGTCATAAAAATGGATTTTGATCAATAAACATCCTTTCATTAGTTTTTCCTGCAACAAAAACTTTCTTCGGTTATTTAATGAATCCGTGGATATGGATGGAGATTACTGCCGGGATTCTCAAGTCTTTGCAAAGTGAAAAGAGATATCAAATGTCGCTAAGGCGTGATTAAGTGAATAAAACAGATTCTTAACTATGCAAGCAATCAACAATCAGTTTACTTTTGCTCTTTATTCAAATAGTCTGGTCAAACAAAGCTAATTATTGATTATTTCTCCTTATTTATAGTATAATTCCACCGAAATGTATAAATATATGTTTTTTTTTCTGAAAACTGTATAAATTGTTAAAACAGGATACTGTAATTATAGGATAGGAAAATAGATAAAGTCATAAAGACCTATTATAATGTTGTAAATCACTTTTCTTAAATAACTAGCTTAATTACTTTCAGGTAATATGCAATTAGTTGAGATTATAATTACTTCCCACTCAAAGCTCAAATAAGCAAGAGGTCAAGATTGCTTATACGCTAGAATAATAAATTACTAATTTTGCAATAGAAACATACTTTTATAAATAATTCCAACTGTTTTCGGTTCATCTGCAACAAGTTGAATAATATTTCTGGCAGGATCGACTGAAAATGTTAATTCACTCACTCTGAAACATCGCTGATTATTTATTTGATGTTTCTCTTCTTCTTCTACAGTTAAAATCTAAAACCATAGAACCATGGTAACCATCAATTACTGATAGTTTATCTAGGGAACTTGGGTAAAGTAATCAGCTCCAAGGTTCGTGATCTAATAAAGAAGTGAACAGACAGCCGTAGTGGCATCTGAGGTGATTTCCGTGCACCACTGCACTCAATGTTTATAAGTACGTTTGTGTGTGCGTGTTTGCAATCTTTGGTCACCTTATTACTATACAGCAATGAGGCAACGAGGAGAACGTACAACGTGAAATACAATGAATTTCAATATGTTAGCCTAAATTCATCAATTTATTTATCAATATAATCTCTCTTTGGCTTTATACAACGATTCAACAAAAATCTCTTGCCATCTAGACTTTTTTGCAAGTTTGGAATTAAATTTCAGCCGAAGAGAGCTAATCTAGAGAATGAAGATGAGGAGCTAATTCGTAGCGCATATGTGCGCTAGTTCCTTGTCCTGGTGGCCAAGTACGGCCTCATTCGCTTCAAATTGGCCCAACAATTCTGCGCAATATACGCTCCGTGATTGTTTTGTCTTTTTCCAGGTGGTTGATGGAATGACACCCCAAAAAACTTTGATTCTAATCTTGTTGACCGATAGGCATCCCCTGACCTTTTTCGACTCTGATTCATCATAAGCAGTCCATTGTTTTGACTATCTCTTGGTTTCCGATGTTGTGATGGATACATGTTTCATATCCACGATTACAAAACAGTGTGAAAAATTCTTATATCGTGTTGAGCATCGCTAAGCACTACTTTGAAATGGTTTGAGAGCAAATGTGGCACACGTCTGGAAGAGAGCTTCCCTGTTCTCAAATATTTATGCAAAATATTGATTGAGATCCTTACAGTCTAAGTTATCTCGTGCTTAATCACTCCTTAATCGTAGATTATTATTCCATGGATTAATCGACCATTTCTCCAAATAATAGTTACCTTAAACAGTAATAGTTATTAATTATTCATCATGTTCTGGATGCTAAGTTTAAATTCTTTGACTGCGGTGGATGTGCTCATTCAATTTTTTTTCCAGCCCACCTCTAAGAAAATAATCTACACATAGTCATCCAAACCGAAACTGATGTACCACATATGTTCCTTCCACATATGTGTAGTCACAAATCTTACTACCCGACATGCTACGTTCACATGTCTCACTAATGGTATAGTTTAGCGTTAAAGATGCATTTATACCGCACATGAGTAACCAGCGAACGAAGTGTTAGTGAAACGCGGACACATGTGCGGATAGGACTCGGGTCAACGTGGTTCGTGGGACCAGACAGACCCTTACGATGCTCAAATGTCAGTTTGTCTGTTTTAAACATGGTTGGTGATAATATATCATAAACATGTCAACGAGGACATTACTGTAAAAAGAAAAATATTTTAAAATTTTGTTTAGATTTTCAATAGGCACAATCTTACAATCGCACTTTTTTTCAATTAATTGCACCATTGGTTGTGTGAAAAATTTCATGAGAATTAAATTTTCAGTCCTGTTGGCATAATGAAATGCTTAGGAAACATACAAAGTGTGCCCGATGGATAATACGGCACTGATTATATTCTGAAGTTCAATCGGTTGACAAATTGCTCACATACATTTGAATCCTAGAGCCAAATGAACATATCTTCTTGAATAAATTTCAATCCCAGCTATCAATCAGTGAATAATTTACCGTTACAAAATTAAATCCTTCAATAATTCGAACGTGAAAGTTAAATAGTCGCGTATTGTGCGGTGTAATGTCGCGTCTCGCGGTATTCTTCTGAGATCATCATGTCTCGTTTGACGTGTATTCAAATTGGCGTTCGAGGTATTCCCATCAAGGCTGCGCCTCCGTGTACGCATTCCGTGCAAGTCGCCTAAGAATGAAGATGAGAAGTTGGTGAAATCTTCCTTTGTCCATAATGTTCTTGGAATTACTTATTTCATAAATATCAATTGATTGAAGGCAGTTATATATTGCGAAGAGTTGCAAGGAAGAGCTTCTTGAAATAATTTAAGGGGCAAATTATAACAGAGATTGATATGATCCAATAACACTGACATTAGTTGTATATCCGTACAAATATGAAAACTGCTCAATTTTACAGGATAGACCCTCATAATTTTCCAATGTAGTCTCATTTTGAGCCATAATTACATCCTCGATAGTCATTTCTTCATTATGTGGAACAGTAAATTACTCCAGAAGTCAAACTTGAAGAATATTAGGTTGTAGCCAATCCTGAACATTTTTTCTGGGGCACAGTTTTCACAAAAGATACAATAACAATTAATAATTTACATCTATAATAGTTTCACCCTCTTCTATTATTTCTTGCTAATTGAAAAAGTCAGTTGAAGAAACTTGGCCTGCTATCTTTTGGTCAAAATTCCTGCTGTAATTCCGTTAAAAGTTTTATTTCTGTGTCAGGTTTGTGCTTATATGAATGCATATTCCTTTTACAATGTCAAGGCGACGCGACGTCTAAACTCCTGCGTATTCGAGATTCTTGATATGAACGAAAAGCAAACAAATAAATAGGTCAAATTAGCTGAACCTTGGTATATATTCTTCCAAAAACTACTGTCGACATAAACTTGCATACCTATGAAAAAAATGGAAGTTTTAACCATAAGACCCTCGTGAATAATTTGGCATGCATCACTCGTAAGCACAAGGATTGGAAATTATATAATAACGAGCCTTTTGGTCTGTTGCGAATTGCATGCCTTCAAATACTAGGCTTCAAGTAACTGCCTAGTATTCCATGTTACAGGTATGCAAAATGTTGTCACGAAAAAATCAATTTTTTTCAAAAATATAATTTGAGTTTGCACGATGACCGGAAAATATACACCGGTCAATAACTTTTTTATATTCCTTATCGAGCGGCTAATTTTCAAGTCACCAAAAGTCATGCGGTATATTATCGAAGAACTCAAATTGTCATCACCTTCTGGTCCATTAATGCATTTTTGCATTCTCTCGAAACAAGCAGTTTATTCATTCATTTGCTGATACTGACAAAATTGCATTTATCGAGGCGTAAATTGCTTCTTCCGACGCGACGTCTGAAACTATATGCTTTCCGGAAAAATTGAAGAATCGCTGGGACTTGGGTCGAGATTGTAATTCGAAATTTTGCTGCTCTAAAAATTCAATAATTTTTGCATTGTCTTGGTGGAGAATGGTTCGTCATTCAGGGTTGGTTTTTTTGAAACTCAGTAATTATTCCGGCAAAGAAATGGTTTTATACCAATCTGCAATAACAGTTCTTGGATCTTGCAGAGCAATTGTTGTTGAATGACCTGTTTTAGAGACAAAAATCGCAACTTTTTTTTTTCTGGCATACTTCAAGAACAGATGACTTTTGTCGGATTTTCTTCATCTTGGGACATTAATACGTGAAAAGGAAACTTCCCATCTCCTTTTTGTGCATATTGCATGCACGAAGAGATATAAGATTTCACATACTTCAGGTTTATATGGAGAGGGAGTGCAGAAAGCTAAGATTATATACAGGTGTTCCATTTTAGCTTCACTTGAACAAAAAACTTTTAATGCGCACACAAAGTAACGTGAGATTTGCATTCTTGAAGTTTATATGGAAAAGAAGTGCAGAAAGCTAGAATTAAATGTAGGGTATTCTATTTTGATTTTACATGAAAAGAAAACTTTGTACCGCGCGCACGAAAGAATGTTGGATTTGGCATACTTGAAGTTGATATAGAGAAGCGCAGAGAGCTAAAATTTAATAAAGATGTCCCATTTAATTTTACGTGAAGAATAAATTTTGTACCGCGCGCACGAAGGAATGTGAGATTTGGCATATTTGAAGTTCATATGGAGAAGGTGTACAGAGAGCTAAAAGTATATACAGGTGTCCCATTTTAATTTACCGCTCAAAACAATATTATTTTTTGCTGGAATATATCGAGAAATATGCACCGAATGAAAAAATGTCTCAAGTAGAAGTTCAACGATTCTCTCTTCTCCGAGGGGCAGGAAGAATATCACTCTGAAAATTTGTATAGGAATAACTATTTTCACTTACTTGTACAAAGTAACAAGTAAGTATTGTGAAACCGACAAAATTCACCTATCGAGACTTTGATGGAAATATCCATTTTGAGCATACCTGAATCCATTTTGACTATTTTTGGTTTGATGTCGGTACGTATGTTCGTACATGCGTAACTTGCAAATCTCAAAACTGGTTGAACGTATAATATTGAAATTTTGTATTTAAGACTGGTATAGGGTCTAGTTGTGCACCTCGCATTATGGTTCCAATCGTCTGTACCGGAAGTGCACTTTACTTGAAACTTTTTTCAAATTTTTCTAATAAATTCAGAATGATCAACCGCAGGTTGCTCAAATTCAGTATTTAAACTTGATCTTATATCAGAATGTTCATCTGCTATTTTTGTATAAATCGGCCAAGCCAGAAGTGCACTTTACTTGAAACTTTTTTTGAATTTTTTGCATAAATATAGAATTATTCGCCATAGCACATTGAAATTGTGTATAAAGAACTTCTATAACATCTTATTGTACATCTTGCATTAAGATTGCGATCGGCTTAGCCGGAAGTGCACTTTACTTGAAACTTGTTTTCAATTTTCCGCATAAATTTAGAATGATCAGCTATAGGATACTGGAATTCAGCATTTAAAATTGCTGTAGCATCTTAATGGTCATCTTCTATTTTTGTAACAATCGGCTGAGCCGGAAGTGCACTTTATATAACAGACTTTTTGAATTTTCCGCATAAATTCTGAACAATCAGTCGTGGAATATTCAAATTCTGTATCAGGCACTTTTATAATAACAAGTTGTACACCTTGTATTATGATTGCTATTGACTAAGCCGGAAGATCACTTTATTCGAAATATTTCTTGAATTTTCCGCATAAATCCAAAACGATTGAACGTAGATTGTTAGAATTCAGTATTTAGGATGATTATACCATCTAGATGCTCATATCTTATTTTTATCGAGATCCACCAAGCCGGAAGTGCACTTTACTTGACAGTCTTATAGAATTTTTCGCATAAATTCGAAACGATCAGGTATAGAATATTGAAATTTGGTATTTCAGTCTGCTGTAGCATCTAAATGATTGCCTACTATTTTCATAACAATAGACTGAACCGAAAGTGCCCTTCAGTAAGAATTTATTTTTCAATTTTGCGCATAAATTCAGATCTGTTGGTAGTCGTAGTATTTTGGAAATCAGTATTTAGGAATGTTGTAGTATAAGAATAATGGCTTACTGTTTCCATAGCAACCGACTTGGCTGAAAGCGCACTTCACTTAACAGATTCTTAGAATCTTTAGGGTAAATCTAAAACGATTAATTGTAGAACGATGAGAATTTGTGATTGATTACATATATCCAATGATATATATGATCAAACACAAAATCACATCGTATTATACATATATATACATATATATATATATATATATATATATATATATATATATATATATATATATATATATATATATATATATATATATATATATATATATATATCCAATGATGTACAAGTAAGTCACGTGATGTTCACGTCAGATTTTTTATTTTAGATTTGGTTTTCGTCTAATATCAAATTAATTTCATCTGAAACCTACAGAAATGGGGAGTTGAATTCATTAACGTCCAAACTTTGCAATACAATTAATTACGGTCGAATTTCGACCACTGGACGACCACGAGTATGAGTAAATCCACGATCCATCAGCACTGACGATTTTGTACATGTTTTGAAGATGCCTGCGTTGAAACGGCCTAGAGATTTTTGACACCAATTGATCCTAGCTTCTGTCAGTTCTTTGATCAACAGATGAGATATTAAACGTGAAGCCAACTATTTCAGTCACATTTCTTCCAGAAAAATTATTTTAATTGAGATCTTTGAAATCCTCAATTATGCCTCAATCTCGCGATGTGTCACATTTTGATCTTCGTTGACGAGCTTGCCTTAGTGAATGCCGTTTTTGTGGGACCTGTCCTTGGCTTGTCGCTAATACTTATTCGTACACGTTTGAATTCTCCACACCACCAAGAAACTGTCAACTGATGTGGTATTTCATTACCGAAAACAGAAACCAGCTCGGCGAGAAATTCTCGTTGAGATAATTCCCTTCGAAAGTTGAAAAAATTATTGCGCGAAATTTTCTTGAGTTAACTCAAGAAAATTTCGCGCAATAATTAATTCTATATTCCTCGGCGATTCCCAACTCGGCACATTTACAGGTAGTCTCTGCTAATGACTCCCCAACTCGGCACATACGAGTGTTTCAGGTACCTACAGCGATACCCAACTCGGCACACTTGTAGATAGTTTTTGATGATAATGAAATTACTCAGGTACCTAAGCATTCTAATGTTTTTAAATTCAATAAAATTAATTTTATAATTCCTATGTTAGCGTGATCGTGGATTAACCTTTTTGTCGTTAATACTCGATCACTTTCGATCAACACACCAACCACTTCACTTCACCAGATAAAATTTTCGATTAAATTTACTGAATTTATGTTGCTCTACAGCCGGTAATATTTCACCACGTTGGCTAGTTATCTCGTGAATTGATATCTTTGATATTGCTGATTGAACTTTTAGATTGATAATAAACAAAACATTTCAATTTATATTTTTCTTAGGTAGGACAATAGTGGTGGGTTTCTCCGCTAACACCTGTTTAAGATGTGCCGAGTTGGTCATAAGCAATCAACCCTTGATTGATGTCCCATTGGGAGATTAAATGGGCCGAGTTGGGCTGTGCCCATATTCCTGATAACTCATGAACTTTGAAAACTCGTTACAGTTGGAATATTATACTTATAGTACTGAAACTTTGGTTTTAGCTCAACTTATTGAAATTTGTTTGACATTCGATTTGTGTGATACCGAATTGATAAAATATGTTGTCATGTCTGCCAAATCATTACTAAGCATAATATTCCCATTCATTTATAAAGTCAGTCATGATTCAACACCAGTAAATACGGCGAAAGCAGGGTATGTCCATTCAAATCATATTTGTCCTGTAAGATACAATCTACTGTTATGGTCAAAAAGATTTTGTGTTGAGATTTTATCTCCAATTTAGGCTACTATAATCATAACATCATTTACTATATATGACTTTTGGGCTCCAAATCACGGGTAAAAGAACAACAAAATAGTGATTATGGTGAAGAAATGAATCTGATTTGGTTTTTAGAGCATCGGTGTGAAGAATACCTGATGAGCACCCGCAGAAACAGTAGACTTCGTCGACGCCCTCATAAACTCATTCAGGCATTTCACACCGCAATTGCCCCTTGAATAAACTACCCGTATGTGGCTCGTTGAGCGCGTGCTCGTTTTACTAATATCGTGCATCAAGCACACAGCTTACTTACAAATATATCCAATAAAATCCAATTGATTGGAAAGATATCCATCGATTTGATGGAATGAAGTGTTTGGATTCTGGCGATGACTGATTGATTTAGTGAAAAATGTACTGTATAGTAAACTGTCTCCGCAATTATTCGTTACAAACTTATTGTCTTATGTATGATATGAGCAAAGCTTTCATCAAGATTAAAATCAAAATTGAAAATTATCTTCCATTTGAACGTATTGTTCATTTTTTAATTGTGTTTAAAAGGTAAGCATTAAGATAACAAAGAATCAAACAAAAGACTCCTCTAAATCTCATTTCATTTAATGAACTTTTTATCAAGACCGAATTGTGTAGAACAATTGATAAAACAAACAGACATGACAACGATAACAACATACACCCTCTAGTTGGAACGAAGGAGTCGGCGTCCAGCAACTGACCTACCCTGCCCGCATGGAACGCTTGTTGATATCTGATTGCACGCCACTGGACAACATGAAAGGTCTCATTTTTATGCAAGGCTTTCATGGGGAGTACAGAGATGGCGGTCACTCGAATTGAAGGGCAATAGAAATTCAAAGGGGTTCAATCGAAAAGCAATCGCAATTATGCAGGGAACTCGATTGTGGTCTTCAAATCAATTGTTCGGTATTCATATCCACGGAATGGGCTGATAATGACTTGTTGAGATAATTGGGAGACTGATGTAGTAGTAACAAATTCTTATGCTGGTATTTTCAAGTCTGTTCCATAAATATTGCGTGTTTTTATCAATCGCTATTCGATGACCACAATACCTCTATTTGTCAATCGACTCAACCAATATTCGAATATTATCATCTGTACCAACTAAACACAATTACTCAGTACTCTATTCTTCAGAAATGGAGTGAACAAAAATTCCCTCCAACAGATATGTTCTCGCAGAAATAGCAGTTTTTTGCTAAGTATCAACGACAACATAGTGCGGCAAGATTATCGCATTAGTTGCCCTATAACAGACTTTTGCTGGGGATATTCTTTATCAGTGGTAAGTGCATTCGCCACGGCGTCACTCTAGTCCTAAATACAAAACAGATCGCAGTGACCGAAGTCCGTGAATGACAGGCGCTTGTTTACTCGGTTTCCAACACGACCCGTCAGATTTGCGACATTTTCCATACTCTGATGCAATCGAACAAAAGCCACGGTGAACCATAATAAATGGTCCATCCATCACGCTAACGCTGACCAAAACCTACTCTATCATTACAGAGTCGCATTAAGAAATATTAATATGTTATCGAATAGTCAGTATCTTTGTTGGAAGAATGTAATTTTATTATAGACGGGTTTTAGGTAGTTTTCGACTCTTGTGATCTTTCAAATGAAATATCACACGTAGCATCACTTACAGTACACTACTGGTCGCCCAGTGGTCAAAATTCAACGGTGATTGAGTATATTGCTAAGTTTGAACGTTATTGAATTTAGCCTTCCATTCTCGGAAGTTTCAGGTAAAATTAATTTGGTATTCGGCGCTCTATCCGAAGTTGAAATTAAAAATAATGATTCTCATTCAAGATTTTAAAGTGATTTACTACCCTTCGTCTCACCTCTCGTGGGGGGGGGGAAAGAAATCATTAAATTCTATTTCAGACATTTTTCCATTCGTTGCAAATTTTTCGATATATTCAGTGTGAAATGATATCATATTCAACGGTAAATCGAGATGGGAAGCTTCAAGTATGTCTAAATTCACATTCTTTCGTGCGCGCAGTACAAAGTTTTCCCTTCACGTAATATCAAAATAGGACACCTTTACTATAATTCCAGCTATCTGCACTCCTCTTCCATATAGATTTTGAGTATATCAAATTGCACATTCCTTCGTGCGCGGGGAGCAAAGTTTTCTCTTCACGTGAAATTAAAATGGGACACCTGTATATGATCTTAGCTCCCTGCACTCCTTCGTCATATAAACTTCAAGTATGCCTAATCTCACATTTCTTCGTGCTGCTTAAAAAGGGGTACAAAATTTTCTCTTCACGTATAAGTATATAGATCAAAATGAGACAGCCTATATATAATTTCCACTTTCTGCACTTTTTCTTCATAAAAACTTTAAGTGTGCCAAATCTTACATTCCTTCGTGCATGTAATATACTTAAAAAAGGGTGGTAAATTTTTTCTACATGTATAAATATATACCTAGATTAAAATGAGACAGCCTGTACATAATTTTCGCTTTCTGCACTTTCTTTATATGAACATCAAGTATGCCAAATCTGAAATTCCTTCGTGCATGCAATATTATTGAAAATGGGACGAAAAGTTTTCTCTTTACGTATTAATATATAGATTCTGGCAGAAATACTTTCCAGTACAATCCTGGATTTGCGAAAACGATATGTCGATGATTGTGCACTTCTTTTCACAATTGTATTTATTTCGTTGCGATTCATTGCATTTTCGGACATTCCGGACGCTGCGTCGATGTGTCATTTGGCAAATATTATAAATGGTTCCAAATCCTAACGTGACAATTGACGAGCGCGTTAACAATGATGTATTATAACATAAGGCCACTACGTCATACATATTGACGAAAACAACGTTGCTCCGTTGCACCAATATCCAAAATTACACTTTTCCTAATACAAACATTTGATTTAGCTTCAGCGACAGTTAGTCGATAGTACCACTATATAATGAATGAGGAACGCGATTATTTTTATGCGACAGATTTGTAGAAGCTCTATTTTGGTTTAATTCGCATCAAAACAATCATGATAATAAATTGGAAGGAAGATAAACACGAATAATCAATATCATATTGGCTAGCACTTGTCTAATTTGACCTGACGAATTCAAGTCTTTTTTTGTGAAGAAGTCGCCTAAGTCTTGCTTAATGCAAATAGCATCAAGATTCATTTAATCCATCACTAATTTCATGCAATAAATCTGAGACATTTACTAGTAGACCACGTAAAAAATAGAGCTAAATACTCATCAGATGATGTAAATACTCTCAGCTCATATTCTGATGGCATTATGGGGTTGATAATGATAATTGCTTTATATCTGAAACTACTTGAAGAAATTGAAGCAATTATTATTTTCTGCGAGACATTTAGCTATGTAAATAAAGTATAACTTTGCTGACAGAGTCAAGTGCTGGCAACTGACCGCTAAAAAGGTAACATGTAATAAAATTTAATATAATCAGTAACCGGTTTCGATCACTGGGTGATCATCTTCAGACTACCGATGAAAACAATAAAATTAAAGGAACTTCACAAAAGAGGACTGCGAGGACATTTCCGCTATTGGCATTTAGAATTTTGTATCTCAATCTGTTCAACAAAAAATCCAAATTGCACTGTTGAACAGGTTGAGATTAGAGTTGCCACTTTTTTTCTGGGCAAATAGAGTACATTGGTTATTAAGGGTAGAAAAAAAAGTACGATTTATTTTACTCTATCATTTTGCATCCAAACATATGATATTTTTCATTACTTTAGTAACTTTGAACAAATAATTATCACTCTTGAACAGCTGCATAGCTCATTTACAGTCCATATTTAAGTTACAGTAAATAAGTGATTCATTGTTTTCATGCATTTTAAAATGAACATAAAAATTTTGTGATCACCAGAGAATATATTGTATATTAGTCAATTATCAAACCTTTTCGGTAACAGTCGATAACGTCATCGACTCCAGTAACTCTGCCGTTTTGTTCTACGCAAAAATTCTTACAATCAATCTTTTCTTGTATATTTTATATGAAATGAATAGGATTGCCATCCCTATTATGAAGTATTGTACCTTATTTTGGGTAATTGCGTACTCTATACTTTATGAGAACAATAAAATACGCGGAAATACTTTATTTCGCATGATTTGATTTCTCTGGGATTCATTTCATATAAAATATACAAGAAAAGGTTGATTGTAAAATTTTTTGCGTAGAACAAAACGACAGAGTTACTGGAGTCGATGACGTTATCGACTGTTAGCGAAAAGGTTTGATAATTGACAAATATACAATATATTCTCTGGTGATCACCAAATTTTTATGTTCATTTTAAAATGCATGAAAAAAATGAATCACTCATTTACTGTAACTTAAATATGGACTGTAAATGAGCTATGCAGCTGTTTAACAGTGATAATTATTTGTTAAAAGTTGCTAAAAGTAATGAAAAAAAAGTTTTGAAGCAAAATGTACTTTTTTTTTTCTACCTTCAATAACCAATGTACTCTATTTTCCCAGAAAAAAAGTGGCAACCCTAGAAATGAATCTCAGAGAAATCAAATCATGCGAAATAAAGTATCTTCGCGTACTTTAGTGTTCTCATAAAGTATAGAGTACAATTACCCAAAATAACGTACAATACTTCATAATAGAGAACGGGTGGCAACTCTAGTTGAGATATACAAATTTTATATTACTTTTTACTACTTTACCTGTTTATTTTGTTGCAATGACATTAGCTACTTGACGCCGTTTTCTTTTGTGAAGACCCTTAATTTTATTGTTCTTACCGGTAGTCTGACGATGATCACCTAGTGATCGAAGCCAGTAATTAGTAAATTTTTAAAACAGTTTGATTAAGAATCCTATTATTGATCGTTTCCTAAATTTAATCGGATTGAAAAAGTTATTAAATTATTGGATGATTTGACGCTGACTGAAATAGTGAATGTGAGTAGATGAAATATGAGAGTTCAATCAAAATTAATTTGTTTTTCTTTCCCAGTTTGACAATTTCGGCTACACTTAAGCCATCTTCAAGAGCGAAATGAAGTTTTGAAAATTGATATGAAACATTTAAAAAATTTAAAAAGTCTGATGTATAAAATTGAAAAAGAGCAATTTTCATTTTGTTTTATGCCACAACCGACTATTATGAACGCTGCTGACTAATTCAATCAGCAGCGTTCATAATACTTATAATACCATAACTTGAAGATGACTGAAGTCCCATATTCTATCTACTCACATAATTAATAGTTATTTATACAACAACTGAATTAAACCACTGTTTATTTGCGAGAAGAAAGTTTAAAATCACGAGCGCGTTTAGCGCGAGTGCTTTAATTCTTTGAGCAAATTATGAGGTTGGATTCACGTGTGTATACATAATTTTATTAAATTTTGCGTGAATTTCTGGAACGTGAAACTGAGGAGCAAAATTAAAAAAAAAGAATTGGAGTTGCAAGAGAGCTTCGTTGATATCGCGACGAGTGTTTGTTTTTCAAACATTCGGAAGTGTGACTGTCAGTAAACTGTCAGTTTTGTGAATTTTGAACTGAAGCGTTATAATTGTGGAAAGTTGAAAATTGAATAAATTAATTTATTCAATTTTGACGTTTTAAAACTACATTATTAAATCCATAGCAATAGTCATAAGTGAATCTTTATTCACTAGTGATTTAAAATGAATTATTAGTGATTTAAAAAATTTTAAATGACTGTTGAAATTTATTTTTATAAAAAAAATCGATTTCTGAGGAATAATTTTCCCAACTGCTGCGGCTGCTTCGTTCAAAATGATATCGGGGACGAGAACATTGTTTTAATTACTTTCTTCCATCATTTTAGACAATACTTTTTACAATTATAACGCTTCAATTCAAAATTCACAAAACTGACAGTTTACTGACAGTCAAACTCCCGAATGTTTGAAAAACAAACACTCGTCGCGATATCAACGAAGCTCGCTTGCCACTCCAATTCAATTTTTTAAAATTTTGTTTCTCACTTTCATGTTCCTGGAATTTACGCAAAATTGAATAAAATTAGGTATACACACACGTGAATTAAACCTCTTTATTTGCTCGAAGAATTAAACCACTCGCGCTGGACGCGCTCGTGATTTTAAACTTTCTTCTAGCAAATAAACAGTGGTTTAATTCACTTGTTGTATAAATAACTATTAAAATAATTGAAACTTTTCTTATACAATTCTTCTTAAAAAGTATTTCAAAGGAAAAATGTCAATGATTTTAGAGTTATAAGAGGGAACGAAAATTAGGAGGGACTATTACCTAGTAATAGCGAGAATTGAAGGGAAAGAATAATTTAGAATAAAGCAGAACTAGGTGACTAAAAAGTTTAATAAAATAGAAAATTAAGAATAGAGAGATTAGAAGACACGGAAATAAGAGAAATGTTGCAGAAAAATGTTAGAGATCTAGAAAATATTACACCAAAACCAGACATAAACGATATAGAAGATGTATGGAGAGCTCTCAAACATGTAATAACGGAGGCAACGGAGCAATCCTGCTGAGTGTACAGAAACACAAGAAATAACAAACAAATCCATTAATGAAACAAAGAAGTTAAAGCAGAAATTGAGAAGATGGAGCAAAAATTAAAAAAATATCCAAACACGAAGAAAGAAGACAATTCCAAAGAATATAGAACACACAGAAAAAAAAAAAGAAATGATTAAAAAATCAAAAGCAAGAATTTGTAAGAAGTTCGGAAACATACTGAAAGATTACAAAGAAAATAAGAATTTATTTTATTGCACGACTGAAAACTTTAAAGGGCAACTAAATATTATTGAATCAACTTTAAGATAAACATTGGAGAAATAGGAAGAAAATAAAGAATTTTTGGAGAGATCAAGGGAATACTTCACAAGTTTATTTGAAGAAAGGTAGACTATGAATGAGAATGGAAAAGTAGAAAACCAACAAGGAAGAAACGATAGAGTGGAAAAAGAGACAGAAGACAGTGGAGGAGAAGAAAATAGTACTTAAAGAACTGAAAAACCGAAAGGCACCGGATCATGATATGATACGGCCAGAACAACTTGAATATATGTAGGTATATATAATAGAACACAAGTTAAGACAGGAGGTGGATCCAACAATAGAATGAGCACAAAGCGGGCTCAGGAGATTTCACTTTATGCAAAATCACATATACGCAAACAGAAAGCTCAAAGAAGCAATAATCAAGAAATCAACAAACGAATGATGGTAATTGAAATAAGGGAATTCAGTCAAAACAAATTATTTCTTTTCCTCTCTTCAGTTTCGACCCCATCTGGGTCATCATCAGGAGTACTTTATATCAACATTATTTTGAAACATACTGAAAACTATTAACAATAAAGAAAAAAACTATAATTGTACAAAAGAATTTAGTTTGTAAATATTGTACACATGTAATTTTGAGGACCGAAATCCTCTTGGTATAAATAGTGGATAATAATGAAAAGAACAGAAAACGTAAAACTATTTTTTGGTCATGAAAAAGCATAAAAAACTTTTAAATTACAGCAGCCGACAGTCATGGACACCCAAGACCAAGTGATATGAACAAGAATGCGCGTACACACATAACATCAATGTGCAAAACAACAACAAGTCAGTGGAAGAAGTCAACCAAGAAGGAACTATCACATCAAGATGTGAAGGCAAAGGATAAAGATGCCCACTGCGGTGAGAAATTAATAGAGCAACATTACAAATCACCTCACAATGTTATTATATATTGTACTTTGTACTAAATGCCACAGTATCAGTTTTTTTATTGACATTACTTGTATCCTGTTTTATATATAGCATTTCTAGCGTAAGTTTTTTGTTAAGAAAAGTTTTATTGTGAAGGATACAAGCATTTTCAAAATCAAAGAGATCAAAAGGAAACTAGCATCCAATAGAAATTAACATGCAATCAACAAAACAATATTAAATAACAAACAAGTGTCGAAAATAGAAAAACGACAGTTCATAAAATAATATATAGAATTATAGACCATTTTAATGTATATAGAAGTTGGACGTGGACAATAAATCAAAGGAACCAAAGTGAAATCCAAGCAGAAGAAATGATATATTCAAAAAGAAGGAATGATAAGGATATATAGAATAAGAAATGATCAAATAGAAAAAAACCTACAAATAGAAAGCATACATAACAATATGGACAAAAAGAAAGTGGCATGGTACGGGGTACGGCTAAATAATGCCAGAAGAGTAATAAACAAAATAAGAGAAGACAATGTAGAAGAAATATTAAGGAGAAACAGTATCAGCTGTCAAGATGCAAAAAGAACAGAACAAAATGAAGAGAACTGATAAAGAATTCGAACTAAACTTGACTTAATCGCGATGTCTGCAAGGGTATAAAGCAGATTTCGAAAAATTAATAGTAATAATAATAAAAAGTATTCAGAATTGAACAAAATAGTAAATTTTGGAGCCACAGTTAAAAGTCAGTCATAATTGTAAACGTAAATTAGAGGATCTTCTGTACTGGCATCTACGAGTGAATACTATATTCAATATTTACATTCGTTTCATCATTACTTTACAGTGGAGTTTTGACAATATAGAGCACAAAACTTCCATAAGTATGACATTCCCTATTCCCTATCTCAGTAGATAGAGTTTGAAATCGACTATAGTAATAATCACTTTCTGACTTGTCTGTCATGAACTTCACCCTTCACTTCTTGCTAAGCTAGCTTGTAATCAGATTACAGAAACTGTTTTGCAAGAACCAATTGGCGTCCGAGCACGTATCTGATGCAGATACGATGTCGATGCCAAATACGTCACAAATTGACGCCCAGGCAGGGACCAAGTACGTCACAATACACTCGGAAGATAATGTAATTTTTTATTTTGATCTTTGAAACTCTTAGACTTCGGCCCAAGTTTGCCACATTGGGTCTTTTCCTCCAAATTTTCCGGATAAATAAACAATATTTTAAAAACCAAACATATTTGAGTATGTGAAAAACTCATTAAATAAATGTGTTTGAATGAAGCTGCCACAAAGGACATTTTTAAAAAAGAATTCTCGTATTGCTCACACGAACAAATTTCTGTTTCATTTTGATGGTTGAGAAATTTTCAAATTTCTTACCAACACGTGCATATCCACATACAGGGTCAATATTCTCTGAATGCACTGACCAGATCTTAATAAACAAGCAGGGCTATTTTTACCCTGAAAAGTTTTCTAGACCAGAAATACGTCATATCCTGTGATGTCAATGACCATTGCTTTCTCGGGTATGTCACAGTCTAAGGTCCCCACGGTAAGATGTCCCTGTTTCGCGAGTAATTAGAATATGATTTATGTCGCGGTACCTAACGATATAAATATCTTTATGGCGTCGGTCAGTCATACCTGTCTTCTGCAAGTGCGTATGAGACGCATTGTGGATATTAGACCATCAAAGCGTTTCCGTATACTTGCGTTAATTAAATTGTTGTTAACTTGTGATGTATTGCTATGATTTTTTGCTGTATTTAATTGGGTTATCCAACGCAAAAGCAATTTTGCACACTTTATTGCTTCTGTAGTATTGTAAATTTAGACTTTCAGTTGTTTGTGCTCATGTACAGAAAGTCTCAAAATGTTATATAATATGTCACATAATCCACAATTAATTAAATACAAATCAAGAGAGACAATTTCTAAAGTTGCAATGATTCAACAATTGCATTATTCAATTAATGATAAAGTGATGATACAATTATGTATGCCCCTCAGTTTTCACACGTAATCGCAGTAATTTTTCATCCCTTAAGCTTACAGATCTTTGTTCATTTTCCGAGTGACACCGTCCATATTTAAGCTACCCCTGAAAACTACCACCCAATTTCGATGACTTCTCGTATGCTAAATCACTGTTATAATCGTACTATTCGCATTTTACATAATTCATACTTCGATACTAGAAAAACTATTATTTAAGAGAATAACTAAGCTAGGGTAATTCAATAACACTCTTTATGTTTTCCAAGGCAGTGGTTAAATCGAGTTAAAACTTCTAATGTCATCTCAAGTTTACAAAGCACATCGTTAAGTTACTTAAAAACTTAGACACTTCTCGATATAGTGTAATTAAATAAGTTGTGAACACCCTGGACTTTACAAGAACTAAAGGGCATTATGTATAACTTTTTATGACCTTATCATTATTGAATTAGTTCCAAAAAAAGTTGAGTACTTTGTTTCAAGTGCTCATAAAAAATACATACCAAAATTGACCCTCTGACCTTTTACCTATACAAGATAGAAGACTTTCTCCTTTTAATAAAGTAGGTATTGATTTCATGGCAAGTTGATCAGATAGAAAAGATGCCAAAAGAAAACAAATTTTTATTAATTGCAGAACACCTTTTGAACTTGCGAATCAGAATAGTGAGTATGTGAACACCAAGTATTTGGTGATGAGGTTTAATAATAAGTATACAGTAAGGAATACAGAGCACAAATCGATAATCATTCATGGATCGGTAATAGATGCTACTTATAGTGCCACCAACATATATACACGAAGAGACAAGGTTCAAGATACACAACTTGAATACCACTGCGTGTATTTTTAGTGGTAGCCCTGGGATGCATAAATAAAATAAAATGCGAAAATATGATTATTTCATGATTTGTTTATACACATGTTGTATACGACTCTCAACTTCAATATTT
Organism: Dromius quadrimaculatus; assembly: GCA_963989225.1. Lineage (NCBI taxonomy): Eukaryota > Metazoa > Arthropoda > Insecta > Coleoptera > Carabidae > Dromius > Dromius quadrimaculatus. The sequence goes on along the minus strand of OZ022327.1, from coordinate 13,079,247 downwards.
TGATAATTATTTAACATACAGAAAAGGGCACAAAGCACTAGCTGACATATAGGTTTTACAAAGTAGGTAGGACGCACAGTGCTACCAAACAAAATTCACAAAAAAAACTATGTTGGTAGAATCGGTATGCATGATATTATTGTACAGTTTCGAGCCTCAAGTTAACTATTGAATTCTTAGTAATTGTCTGGAATATGAATTATCTGTTACATATCTGTCAAAAGCATAATAAAAACAGCAGAAATAAATACTCTATTTATATTTTGTATTTTTAAATAATTGGATTGTCTCTTGAAATGTCATATTTGTCGTAACAGACTTATAATTATAATCACTGAAACAGAAATACTTGATTATGTTCTTAATTTAATTTTCAGCCTAGATATTTTTATTCACTTGATGTTCGAGATTATGCATTTATAATTTTGTTATTGATTCCATCAAATTAAAAAAAAAATGCAATGCCTTTCTGCACAAATTCATTTGAAATTCATATGGAAGGCTAAAAATCAGAAGTACCAAATACAATTATATGAAATTATGTACTTGAATCACAAATATATCAAACCTAAAGTCTTAACTAAAGTAGCTATCAGACCTCGAACTGCTGTTACTGAAGTTACCGAAAACAATGTATTGATAAGTACAAATTTTCTGTCCACAACTTGAAACATGTATACAGAGTATGGCATGCCGTTTTGCTATTTAATAGCAAAAATTTATTGCATTTAAATTTAAACTATACATTTTTTTAATCTTGCAAGATAATTTAATTCATTGAATTTTTATGATTGAATTAAAATTATGTACATAATGGAAATTCAGAGTTATCATCATCTTGCAAGATAATTTTAATGTGTTGTTTCTTTATTATTGAATTAAAAATATGTACATAATGAAGATTCAGAATTATTATTATCTAGCAGATTAATTTCAATTCATTGAATTTTTATGATTGAATTTAAATTATGTACATACTGAAAATTCAGAGCTATTAATTTCATGCAAGATAATTTTAATGCATTGAATTTTTATGATTGAATTAAAATTATATACATAATGGAAATTAGGAATTCTTATTATCTTGCAGGATAATTTAAATTTTTTTGATCGAATTAAAATTATGTACATAATGGAAATTCAGAATTATTATTATCTTGCAAAATAATTTTAATATATTGAACTTTTATGATTGAATTAAAATTAAGTACATAATGATGTATACCTAAAAAAAATTCAGAATTATCATTATCTTGCAGGACAATTTCAATGCATTGAATTTTTATGATTGAATTAAGATTATGTACATAATAATTATCCTGCAGGGTAATTTCAATTCATTGAATTTTTATGATTGAATTAAAATTATGTACATAATAAAAATTCAGAATTATTATTATCTTGCAAGATAATTTTAATACATTGAATTTTCATGATTGAATAAAAATTATGTATATAATGAGAAATCGGAATTCTTATTATATTGCAGGATAATTTCAATTCATTGAATTTTTTTGATTGAATTGAAATTATGTACATAATGGGAATTCAGAATTATCATCATCTTGCAAGATAATTTTGATCCATCGAATTTTTATGATTCAATAGAAACTGAGCTGAAATTATGAACATAATTCTAATTCAATCATAGAAATTCAATTGATTAAAATTATACTGCAAGATAATGAGAATTCCGAATTGCCATTATGTACATAATTTTAGTTCAATCATAAAAAGTCGATGTATTAAAATTATCCTGCAAGAAAATATTTATTCTGAATTTCCATCATGTACATAATTTTAATTCAACATAAAAATTCAATGAAATAAAATTATCATGCAAGATAATAAGAATACTGAATTTCTATTAAGTACATAGTTTCAATTTAATCATAAAAATTCAATGCATTAAAATTATCTTGCAAGATAATAATAATTCTGAATTTTCATTATGTACATAATTTTAATTCAATTATAAAAATTCTACGGTTCCGTATAATTTTGCTAGATAGTCTCTATGTTGGATTATCATTATGTACATGATTTTAATTCAATCATTAAAATTCAATGTATTAAAATTATCTTGCAAGATAATAATAATTCTGAATTGCCATTATGTACATAATAGTAATTCAATCAAAAAAATTCAATGAATTAAATTTATCCTGCAAGATAATAAGAATTCCTTATCTCCATTATGTACATAATTTTAATTCAAACATAAAAATTCAATGCATTAAAATTATCTTGCAAGATAATAATAATTCTGAATTTTCATTATGTACATAATTTTGAATCAATCATAAAAATTCAATGAATTAAAATTATCTTGCAAGATATGAAAATGTATAGTTTGAATTTAACTGGAATAAATTGTTGCTATTAAATATAGTAATACGGAGTGCAATATACAGAGTGTAACAGCGAAACGAGCTACTTCGAATAACTTCTATGTTATTGAAGATATAATAAAATACTGTGAAACAATCTTATGCAGGACACCCAATTATGGAAGGAAATATCTTTTTGAATCAGTGGCTCTCAAGCTACAACATAAAATTATATTTTTTCAAATGAGTTGCTATATATTTTTTAAGCCCATCCAGGAGAGTTTTCCTTCTGAATTCAACTATATATTCATTTTATATTTTTACATAATAAAAATATTGAGAAAAATGCGTTTGAAATTAAAATGAACTTTTCATAGTTATTTTTTAATGGGCTATGGAAAACAAGATCTGCTATCTGTCATTTTGTATTATCACTTACTTGTACAAAGCAACAAGTAAGTATTATGAGACCGACAAAATTCACCTATCGAGATTTTTATGGAAATATCCGTTTTGAGTATCCCTGAATCCATTTTGTCTATTTTTGGCTTGATGTCGGTACGTATGTTCGTGCGTGCGTGTGTACGTGCGTGCGTGCGTGCGTTCGTACGTGCGTGCGTGCGTGCGTTCGTACGTGAGTGCGTTCGTGCATGCGTGCGTAACTCGCAAATCTCAAAACTGGTTGAACGTATAATGTTGAAATTTCATATTTAAGACTGGTATAGGGTGTTGATTTGCACCTCGCATTATGGTTGCAATCGCCTGTACCGGCAATGCACTTCACATGAAACTTTTTTTGAATTTTTCGCATAAATCCAGAATGATCAGCCGTTTGATACTGAAATTCAGTATTTGAACTTGATCTAATATTAGAATAGTTATCTGCTATTTTTGTATGAATCGGCCAATCCGGATGTGCACTTTACTTGAAACTTTTTTTGAATTTTTTGCATAAATCTAGAAGGATCAGCCATAGCATATTGAAACTTGGTGTCTGAACTTGTTGTAGCATCAAAATGGTTATCTACTATTTTTGTATCAATTGGCCAAGCCGGAAGTGCAGTTTATGAGTATAACAGATATTTAGAATTTGCGGTATAAAACAATCAGTTTTATAGAAATGACTAGGTATGCAATGAAAATCTGTTGTCAATTTTTTCAATTTTGCTTGACATTTTACATGTCAAAATATTTTTTCCCAAATATAATTTCGTAAGCATGACAAAAGCGACAAAATTGGATCAAAACATGCTTTTTCATACAAATTTAAAATTAATTTTCATTATGTTGGTCACACGATACAGCTTTAATTTCAGCATTATTGAACTCCAAATAAACATACTGATCAAACCTCTTGAAGGCATAAAAACAAAATGAAGCACTTAAATCTGCGACTATCTGACGGTCTAAAAGTACAAGGAAATATTGTGAGACCGACAAAATTCACATATCGAGATTTTGATGGATATATCCGTTTTGAGCATCCCTGAGTCCATTTTGACTATTTTTGGCTTGATGTCGGTACGTATGTTCGTGCGTGCGTGCGTTCGTACGTGCGTGCGTTCGTGCGCGCGTGCGTAACTCGCAAATCTCAAAACTGGTTGAACGTATAATGTTGAAATTTTGTATTTAAGACTGGTTAGGGTCTAGTTGTGCACCTCGCATTATAGTTCCAATCGTCTGTACCGGAAGTGCACTTTAATTAGAACTTTTTTCGAATTTCTCTAATAAATCCAGAATGATCAACCGTAGGATGTTGAAATTTAGTATTTGAACTTGATGTTGTATCAGAATAGTTATCTGCTATTTTTGTAAGAATCGGTCAGGCCAGAAGTGCACTTTACCCGAAACTTCTTTTGAATTTTTTGCATAAATATAGAATAATTCGCCATAGCATATTGAAATTTCGTATAAAGAACTTCTATAACATCTTATTGTACATCTTGCATTATGATTGCGATCGGCCAAAGTGTACTTTACTTGATACTTTTTTTTCTATTTTCCGCATAAATCCAGAATGATCAGCTGTAGGATACTGGAATTTATCATTTAAAATTGTTGTAGCATCTCAATGGCCATCTTCTAGTTTTGTAACAATCGGCTGAGCCGGAAGTGCACTTTATATGACACACTTTTTGAATTTTCCGCATAAATTCTAAACAATCAGTCGTAGAGTATTTAAATTTTGTGTTAGGCACTTTTATGATATCTAGTTGTACACCCTGCATTATGATTGCTATCGATCGACTAAACCGGAAGAGTACTTTTTTCAAAACATTTTTTGAATTTCTAGTTTTGTAACAATCGGCTGAGCCGGAAGTGCACTTTATATGACACACTTTTTGAATTTTCCGCATAAATTCTAAACAATCAGTCGTAGAGTATTTAAATTTTGTGTTAGGCACTTTTATGATATCTAGTTGTACACCCTGCATTATGATTGCTATCGATCGACCAAACCGGAAGAGTACTTTTTTCGAAACATTTTTTGAATCCAGAACGATCGAACGAAGATTGTTAGAACTCAGTATTTTGAACGATTATACCGTCTAGATGCTCATATCCTATTTTTATTGAGATCCATCGAGCTGGAAGTGCACTTTACTTGACAGTCTTTTGGAATTGTTCGCATAAATTCGAAACGATCAGGTGTAGAATATTGAAATTTGGTATTTCAGTCTGCTATAGCATCTGAATGATTGCCTACTATTTTCATAACAATAGATTGAACCGGAAGTGCCCTTTAGTAAATTTTAATAATAACAAACGAACTGCTGATATTTTTGAAAAATGTTTCAGGTGAATGTTGTATATGCCAAATTATTTGAAGACCAATCTCAGTTATTTCATATTCTATGATAAATACTATCGTTTATAAAATAAACGCAAAAAACTAAAAAGTTTCATCAATAAAGTCTTGGTATCACTGGTTGAAAATAAAATTTCAATCGAAAATTCGTATACACGTTTTCAAGTTATCGTCCGACTTTTAAATTATATTTTTTGGATTCAGTAGGTGTTTGGTCCACTTTAGGACTTGTCAGTGTATTTTGCATGTGCAACGCTAGAGGGGCTGTTTCCCCCACTTAAAGATAACTTTCACCCCCGAGCTCTGGCTGAGGGTGGGCGATCAGTATACTTGTATCCACCGAAGAGTGATAAATAAAAACACAATCTACAGTCCACTTAATAGTTTTACGTTGGATTTTAAGTTCTTCTAAACTAGCCATTTAAAAAATAAATAAATCTGCAGTATGAATTGTAAATCGGGCTTGCTCGAAAGGATTGGAATGAAAAGATATAAGGATCTGAATCTGACCTTTTGCTGAAGCGCTCATCTGGCTGTTGCGTTTTGGTGAATATGCTTTACGTGAACGCCTGGGTTGGGTCGTTCTGGACGCCTGGATCGGGTCGCTGTGGACGCCTGGATCGGGTCGCTGTGGACGCCTGGATCGGGTCGCTGTGGACGCCTGGATCGAGTCGTTGTGGACGCCTGGATCGGGTCGTTGTGGACGCCTGGATCGGGTCGCTGTAGACGCCTGGATCGGGTCGCTGTAGACGCCTGGATCGGGTCGCTGTAGACGCCTGGATCGGGTCGCTGTAGACGCCTGGATCGGGTCGCTGTAGACGCCCGGATCGGGTCGCTGTAGACGCCTGGATCGGGTCGCCTTAACACTTATAACACTGATTTCACACACTATGTGGGAATTGTGTAGTTAATTCTCCAATCGCTGTACTCATTGAATACTGGGTACAAATCCGGCTCGAAGGACCATAATGTTGGAATGAAAGGATATGGTTTATAGGACCATTGAAATAATATATGTTGTTATTAAGTGGACTGTAGATTGTGTTTTTATTTATCACTCTTCGGTGGATACAAGTATACTGATCGCCCACCCTCAGCCAGAGCTCGGGGGTGAAAGTTATCTTTAAGTGGGGGAAACAGCCCCTCTAGCGTTGCACATGCAAAATACAGTAGGGGATCCATCAAAATCTTGAACTGTCAAAAAATCACGATTATAATACTTCCCCTATTATTTATTTTTCAATCTACTATAAAAGTAAAGATAATGAAATAACAACTATGACAGGTGCAAATTTTCATAAAATAAATAAGAAAATCAACTAGATTATTAAAATTGTTCAATGCTTCCTCCATAGGCTTGTATGTACAACGACCTGATCTAGAATATGAAATATGTCCCATTAATCAGAGTGTTCTTATTTATTGGAAAGAAGTTCAATATATATTGTTTTTTAATTCTTGTAAATTATGGTGAATATTACTGTAAACTTTATCTTTCAAATATTTCCATTGGTATAAATTTGATGAGCTTCAAATCAACAGATCTTATAGTCTATAAAATTGGCTCATTAATATCTATCCATTTATCACCAAACATTCCGTTAAGATATTCCGATCTCCTGGCGGCAATTATGTGCAGGCAGAGGTGGCCCTAGGATGGTGCGAGCGGTGCCACCGCACTGGGCGCCGTTATAGGAGGACGCTGAATATGTTTGTTGAAAATTTGTTATCTTCAGTTTCTAAGGACAACTTGATCACGAATAAGTGATTACATATTTTGGGATGTCATAACGGAGTCTCGCATCACCTGAAAAACTTGCAATGACCATTTCTGTGTGCAGGTGCATCATCTTGATGATAATGAATATCTCTTACAAGGTTTAATAGTAAACTTTTTGTAATATTTCCAAGAACATGTCTCTCCTGTTATAGTAATCAAGGTATCAAAGGTATTAAAAGGACAATAAGTGTACTTTCCGAGAGCCTCTGGCCGGAGGTGTATACGTTGATCGTAGGAATTATCGTCCGTCCAACTCCCGTGGTGCTTTCAATGTTTAATCTCCGACTAATGTACTATTTCAATCAAAATTTTTAGCAATTTCCTGTCATTGCGATTTTTGTCAGAGAAATTACTCTAGTTACTTGCTGTAACTAGGGAACGTTTCTTATTTTGGAAAATAATACATAATTTAAAATCAAAAGTCATTTTTATCCAATAAAATTCTGAAAAATGTATATAGATTATTAATTTATGTTTAATTTTGTATATTCATCTAAAAAATCGTTCAACGTTTAAACATGTTATATCGTTGAAATTAGAAAAAGATTGTTTCCTATGTATTCAGTCTGTCGTCTACCGTTTGACATATTTATTTAATGAATGCCTGGCTCCAATGCGTTTTGTCTAGGATACACTAAACTCTGAGTAACGAGTTGGTGCGTTTTTCGACACTCCGTCATCAGATTCTCAGTATCTGTGACATCAGTCCAAGATTCTCCAGCTACTAATGTTATAGACTGCAGTGACTCATGCGGTGCTTCGGGGCTCGTGTCTTCGTGATGCGATGCTGTTAAACTACAAATAATGTAAGAGTGTCTGATTTATTCATGTTACAGGTGTTATCAAATATTTTACCAAGTAGACAAATAACCATGCTACTGTAAACTCAGCACGCGTACGCATACATCATAATCCGATTCATTCATCTTTTTCGCTCTGGTAGACCAAATGTATATTTCTTGCATTTCTTCTCCATAAATACTTCATTCCTCATCTGTCTGACTCCTCAAGATTACAGAACCAGTTCGGCGCGAGTGTTGTCTTCGAGCAGAGCTACTTGAATTAATTTTCGAAGTTCTGAACCCAAGCGTCCAATTCAACAAAAGACGAAGTAAGCTGTTAAGTGGAAGATTGTACAAATGATTGACTGTACGCTGTTCTTATGACCTGCTCCTTGCTCCTTTGTAAAAGCTTATCTCTTACTTTGAGTTTCGGGGATATTTGCGGTTAATTGTAATGTTGAGGGTGGCTCATTGTTTACTGATTATTATACGCCTTGAAAATCCTCCTGACTCTTTTATGTATTCCGTATTATTTGTGAAGAGAAGTTTCACGCGACAGAACAAATTAATTTATCTCTTTTCCGTATCGTAAAACGTCTCGGGCTGCGACTTGGAGTTATAATTTCAGTGGTGAATTATTTACTTTCAACTTGAAAGCATGACTCGAGAGATGGTTTGTGGTTACAGACGCGCGTCAGCGGAAGGACCACAGTTTTGATCAGCTGCATTTTTGATACATGTGGTTTATGAATCGATTCCAGCACGTGCTGTCCTCACATGGCGAACACACTTTACTATTTCAAATCCAGCATTTGAAATGATTCACTCAATTCTCAGTATGAATAAACATATAATTTTATATACAGAATGTAACAAAAATGAACCCATCAAATTCAATCATTAATAGAACTCGTCAAGAGCAACAATTCCCTCATAATTCAACGAGTCGTTCAAGTGCTTCAATAATTATGGAACAATTGATTTTCACAAATGTGAGTTTTCAACTTCGTCAAATAAATTCTGATACCAGAAAGAAATATTGGTAATTATTCTATCACATATTCCAGTAGCAATCACTAGCATCAAATTACACAAACACACGCATCTACAAAACGGAACCGGACATACAAGTATGCGGGTGTATTTCATTCTTCCTTTGCCCATATACTCTTCTACACAAGTGCTATAATCGCTTGACCATATCATGTTACCTCGACAATTGTCCGATGTTTGTATACACACAGAACGATCTTGTTACGTGCAAAGAAGAATGCTTAGCCATCGGACAGCACTGTTCAGTGTTCAAGAAGTTTTGAATGCTTTCTGTAAGCCGGATGGATGGTCATTCATATCACTTTTCACTTTCGGTAAGAAGTCTTTGTAGTGGGACGTAAAACAGGTATTTGATGGAAATAATGTCCCATTTGTTGAAAATAAGGAATATTTTTATATCTCCTAATAAAAATTGCTTCACGATATGAGAGCGAGCAAGTTCCACACAACCAGATTTACGTTTAAATAATTATATAAACGTTCCTTAAGTTTAGGACTCCCTAAAAAGTATCAAACTGATTGTGGTCAAGAGTTATGTGAAATTTTAAGCCTGGTTTCTTGCCGGATGTAAAGTGGAAGTGATTTTTGAGCTTCAAATAAATAAACGGTCCTCAGGATCTCCTTGAGCCAAGGTGTCCTTAAAAATAATCAAAGTGGTTGTGGTAAAGAGTTTTGTGAAATTTCGATCCTAGTTTCTTGTCGGATATAAAGTGGAAGTGACTTTTTAGCTTCCATTTTAAGAAAGCTCTGAAAGTTACATTTTTCTTATACATTTTCCAGACTAAAAAAAAAGACTTAGTAGTCATACAAAACATTAGATACAAGAAATGTTGTTCAATAGGTAGCGGGCCCTAATGAGTCCGCATTAATTGTTCTATCATGTATTGTAAAGACTATCTAATGTAGCAATGATAACATATTCAATGGTATTCAAAATAATTTATTTATCTAGTTTTCTAGCGTGAATATTACTATAATAATTTATTTTCTAATTATAAACGAATGTATACTATCTATTATATTTGTTTAAGTTCTTCAATAAAATATATAATTTATTGGAAACGCTTTAGGCTTTGTATGTAATAGACTATGTCATGTAAATAGTTACAAAAGTTTAAATTACTATTTGAACAGCAATGGGGAATACTTTACGACTGAACAAACATTTGATTCAAATCATAGATCTCTGTGATAATAAATACTTCTATTACTGTAATAAATTATTTGCCAGTACAACCGGAAAACCGCGAGATATTAATGAAAGTCTCTACTAAAGTGTTAAACGTTTAATCTCCTATCCTATCAATTAAAAATTTGTCTAATATGTTCCTTGATTTTTTCAATTATAAGACAAAACTCTATCACTTATTCTTGCACAATCCTAACATGTAAGAACAAAAATATGTATATTATTGCTTAATTTGTTAAACCGAATTTCGCTGTTTACGCCCGTAGAGACACTTCCCTAGGAGTTTGTTCATTCCCTGTTATTTCCTATTTGCTTGACGTTTTTTGTCGGGTGCTGTAGTTGATTATTATATTTTCAAGAGGAAATCAACTGGATTGATTATCTAACTATAGAAAATATCGAAAGCACATAGCTATCGTAGGCACTTTCCGCAATTTTCTGGTTGCTGCAGTGATTTATTTATATTTTTTCATTGATTTCAGAATCTGCGGGTGATGCAGCGGATGACAACTAGTCAAATAAATCTATTGAACCCAATGAAATCAAATTTTATATCCAACTGGGATAAAAGGTACTGCACTAAATATTGAGATTGACGGTTTTTAGGGTTTTCGACTAATTTCTCATTTGATTTTTGGTATGCCTTAGTATCCAGATTCGTTCGAATACTTCTTTAAAACCTCTCACGTAATCTTGATTAGAAGCAAACGTTGATATAGTACCTATTTTTCAAGACTTTTTGGATGTTGTATCACGTATTGTAGTATCAATGATATTTTATAAGATATTAATTTAAAAACAAACTTAAGAAGACGCACTACAATTTTAATTATTAAAAAGCTCAGCTTCAACTTCAACACAATAAAGTCTGAACAACTTTAGAACTGCATACTATTGATCAATAAATGTTTTATCGGAACGTATTTTTGACTTTCTGTGAATCTCATTATTTATGAAAATTGATTTCATTGCGGCTCCATCCGCAAATTTTCGAATCAATGAAAAAATATAATTGAATCACTGCAGCAACTAGGCTAACCGCGGACAGCACATGCGATAGCCCTTAAGTTAATCAACCTAGTTGACTTTCTCTCAAAAATATAATAATTGACTATAGCACCCGAAAAAACGAGGCCTCACCCGCGGTAACTTTTTGAATTCAATGAAAAAAAGTAATAAAATTGACTGCAATACTGGGGTAGTTCTGTGGTAAAGATATTTTTTGCTGTTTTGTTCTGGGGTTAATCGATCCACACTTGTAATCATCTATTAGTGGTTCTCTATGCCATAGGAATGCAGTGCCAAAATCTTTCAACTTCAGGTCCAGTGGTTTGGTCTGTGCTTACTCTTCCAAATAAATCAGTATTTAAATAAATGAATGTAGAACTACGTAGGAAAAAAATTAGGGAATCATCATGATGATCAAAGCGCATTTTTAGCTGTTCATGAATATTTTTTAGTTCAGATATCTCGTCAATTATTATCTGCCACAATTACTGATCTTAAAATCAAGCAGTTTAGGCAAACCAACAAAACAGCAGCTTTCATTTAGAACCAGTTTCATGTAGTGGCGTAACTAGGATTTAAATGTAGGCTCCGATAAAATTTTGAAAACTCAATGACAAGAAAAAAAAAATGCAAAATTTCTCGAAGATAAAAAAAACAAGACTAAATAATTATTTACGTACTGGATATAAAATTATAATAATGATTTGATTTCTATCAAAGTTTGTTCGCGCATCGTTCAAACGATTGGATCAAAACTATATACATTTATCAGTGACACTTGCATACAGATTTAATATCAATAACGTACAATAAGTGATGCACGAATCATATTTATTCGTTCGCGTATCGTTCATCCAATTGAGTTAAAATTTTGAACAATTGTCTTGGTACAATTACCTCCAAAACTACAGATTAACAGATGGTCATATGATGTTCAATTCATGCTATTACTAACGGCGAAAACCATATGTCAATATCTTGTGTAACCCACGAGATATTGAAATATATAGTTTCTACTCTAAAATGAGTACTAATCCATATCAGCTCGAAATTTGAGATATTAAATTTAATTACTGACATGCTGCTCATTCTGTGCAGCAATTTTCAGACTTCAATTATGCATATAGTTCAGCAGTAATCACCTTTTGAACATTTATTTGATTTTTAATCAAAAATTAGATTATAAATAAAAAACTCAAGCAGTTTCGGTAGACTTACGAAACAGCAGCTTTCATTTAGTACCAGTTTTAAGTCTGTAAGTGCTTTAGTTGCTGAGAGCTCAGCGTCACACCAGTCAGTCAGACAGCCAATATGAATATAATAGCGTATTCTTTTTCCAAGAATGTGCTAAAAATAAACTATGAATTTTCTATACCACTTATTGAGATAATAATTTAAAAAAATATTTACACTGTAGCGTGAGTCGTATTTTGATAGTAGTATGTCAGAAACTTTCACACAAGCGCCTACAATCACTGTTCAAAGTTTCAACTCAGTCAGAAGAATGATACGCGAACAAACAGCTATCCGATACAACTCGCACGTCACTTATTCTATAGGGAAGAACTCGAATAACTGTGACAGAGGAGAGTTGTGACGGAGGAGGTTGTGGCATAGTCTTTTGGTGTGATGTTGCATGCCGCTTTGATATTTCTTTGCCTCAGAATGCCAAATAAATCTAAATGAAAGACTTCTAGGGACATGGCTAGAGTCGAAACGTATGAACTAGCCCGTGAAGAAGTCACTATTTCATGCCTAGTCAAGTCATTGATCGTATTTTGCCCTATCCAGAAATTGAGGAAAATGCAGAAGAAAGAACCCTCATTCCAAATTCAACTATCGGTATTGTTTAAAACGATGATATTGTTGTCAGAGAATTTAATATAGAAGCAAAGAGCCCCACTCAAAGTATGCTTACAGATCAGAACATGACATCTTCCAGCAATCCATTTACTCTGAGCTATTACGCCCAAGAGCCCGTTGTCCCCACGTCTACAGTCCGTAGTCCTCTTGCCACTACTTCTAATGTGATCTCACCAAAATCATTTGGGCCGTTTTCAAATGCACCGCCAAAAAAAAAAACCTGAATAAATGCATGATCGCTTACTGGCACACCTACCATCAAGGATGAAATTTCTGCCGTAGAAGCCAGTAAAAAGATGAAGAGTGTGAAAAAGCGTGTCTTGAGTAAGGAAAAAAATGAGCCTGAAAAAATGAAGGAGAAGGCTAATAAGAAAAATTAAGTTGATAATAAAGAGGATGAGGACTAAGAAGATGCAGAAAATAGTTGTTTTTGCTTGTGTTGCATTGAGCCCTTTGCCAATAGCAAATCAAAAGATAAGTGGGTAAATTGCCTTGAATGCCATCAATATTATGATATTTTTTATTCACCAAATAGTCTAAGTACATAGATGACACAGCGTACCTTAATATCTGTCACAGTTCACCATTAGGAGAGCTATGAAACGTGGAGTAATTTCTGTTTCTGCAGATTCTCTCAGACATCTTAATTCTATCATTAACTTTGATGATTGTTTCCTAAATAGTATGGGTTGAAGTACATTGACTCATACAGTTCATAGATGTAGAATGTTTCCTAACTGAGATATGTTGGTTGAAGTAAAAATTGTCACAACCCTTCTCGGTCTCCCTTACGTTATTATTATTATGTCCAAAACTTTTATACAAGTACCAAAAACAACTGTTTAAAATTTCAACTCAATTGGATGAACGATACGCGAGCGAACAAATACGATTCGTGCGCCACTTATTGTACATTATCGATACTAAATCTTTATGCAAATGCCATTAACAAATGTATATAGCTTTGATTCAATTGAATGAACAATACGCGAACAATCGTATACAACTTATTAGACAAACAAACAAACAGACAGATGGACAGAAAGAAATTTCAAAGACGTTTTTCTATTTCTAAATCTCAAACTGACATTTCAATTTTATTTATGTATATAGATAATCTAATAATAATGAAAAAAGTTGTCATATTTGCACATTTATAACATAAAAATTTATGTAATCCCTCCACGATTTTTAGTTGCAGAATCACTTTGAGTTATTTTTCAGGTTAGCCAGTGGGCACTGATTTACTTCGCGACAATAGAGCACACCGCTGTGCCTTTCTCTGCAACATCTTGATAGCCCATTGTGATTGACTGTTGAATCGATTTGGACCTTACAATAAATTGTTTGTACCTACCCCTTACAGTTTTGAAGTCATAACGCAATCGCTAGTGATTACAATGTAACCTATATTATTTTTTAATCTTGATTTTTGTAAAGTCCGTAAAGAATAATTAAATATATTAATTGCATGCCTGAGGATTGCAGGTCTCGTAAGTCTTTCAAAATTGAATAACTCAGACTAAAACACTTAGGAGATAAATACATTAAAATCCTTCAAAAGAATTTAAAACTCAAATTGAACAGATACAAATATCGTTTAATAAGATAATGCCTCATATCATACAGCTGGTATTGTGGAAGATTGTGTGTTGGAAATCAATATTGTACTTTTAAATGGACGTCTAATTATTCGAAATCTTGCAGCATATCATAAAGAAAAAATGTTCAAAAGTTAAATTAGGAGCACGTTTCAGAATCCTCGAATCCTCCGAAATTCTTACCTGTTATCCCTATTCTCCCATCATCCCCGGTGTCAGATGACCCCGAAGGCCAAATTCGCGTCATAACTGTAAACTCTGCTGGTCCATCGCACAGCTACTTCCAGATAAAATCATCGAACGTAAAAAACCAGGGGTAAAAAAGCTGTAGGACAATAGTGACCAGCCCTTCTTTGATTGCACAGGTATTTTTTACCGTGGGATTCTTGCGCTGTGTGGTCAGGTAGAAGCGAATTTAATATCGGACTATGCAGAGACGTTTTGTTGCTGCACAATAGCCACAATAGGGAAGTGTTTGCTCTAAATACAACGAACGAAATGCAACTTTGATGCTGGATTTTCAATAATAAGATTTTGTTGAAGATCAGTCAAATAATCAGATTTTTTGAAGGTCATTTTTCTAAAATTTTGATTTTATTGATTTGCGTCATACCAAAGATCGTTAATGAATGTCTGTAGTGACATTATTTTTTGAATCACTATTAGATGTTGCCTTCGGAAGAGAAATGTGCACATCTTAGACGTCTGCAACTTCTCCCTATCGTTTTTCATAGATCAAACTAATCATTCTATCACTTGCAGATTGTAACATATTTTTTTTCCTCAAATATGATTGAATTGAACTTATTTTATGCATGAATGCTGACCCATTCCATTTGCAGCTGGTAAATGATCAGTTAAATCTTTTCTCATCATGCACTGGCTTAAAAGATAAGTAGTTCAACAAAAAAATATTCTTGAAGCCTCACCTGTTTGATTGTTTCGGATTTGCCTCGGCTAAAAGACAATCTTAAATATATCAGATTAATAATAAGAATTGTGCTGAAGTTCAGCATCTTCAATTTGAAAATAATCAGTTCTTCCATAAAGGAAAACTCACATAAATATGCAAAACTATTTTTCTTATTTAAAAACAAAAGCTTCATTCTTTTAAGTATTCGAAATATTTTCTTTTAGATATAGATACATTAGAATAAAATAAGTTGAAACTTTAGCAAACTTTCTATGAATAAATTTTCATGTTTTTTTTTTTTGATACAGATGAAGAACTTTGCCGGAGAGTGCAACAGGTATGTGTATTTTTTCTTCTTTCTGTTCTTGTTTTTATTTAAGATAAGTAATTTCTTGAGAACAAAGTTCTATGTTGGCAATTTAACTCTACATAAAAGAGTTGTCCGGTATTAAAATGATAATTTTTTTTGTTTGAGTTTATTGTAATATGACTTGATAATAGGAACTGGTTATTAAGAAAATTCTTATTCTCACTGTTCTAGGAATCTATTTAGCAACTAGTTACGATCACTGGATGATTATCTTCAGACTACCAGTGAGATTACAAAAAAAAGAGGACAAATCAAAAATACGTACAAGAAGATGTAAAAAAATTGACAATATCAAAAATAATAAAAAATGACAAAAAAATCGGCGTAATCTGAAGATGATCACCCAGTGATCGAAGCAGGTAGCTCAATAGATTTTTCAAGCAGTTCTTTCGTCAAAAAACTCTTATCAATTCCTATTGTTGTCGCATTTGGGTTATTGCACTTGCCCAAAATTATATGATAATTGATAATATATTTTGAATTCTTTATGAGAAGAACAAATATAAAATTTGTTCAGAAAACTTCAAGACAGGAATTACAGCTAAGTGTGCTGTTGAAACAAAGCTTCGTAACGCAGGCTTCAGATAAGAAGTCAACATAACAAAACCGACCGTCACAAAACGAAAATGACATCATACGAGCGTTGATGCGGCCACGTATTCCTATACTCTCGTGGGCTGCGTGTACAGGCGCATGCGTTTTGTTAAAGACTATACTGCACTCCTATAGGTACTGTACAGTATAATATGGCATTTATAGCAAGATGTTAAACCTTAAGATTTTGGTCGATTTTCTATCTAGTAACTATAATATAATCAAAATTGTGCCAAAAGTTTGTGAAAGTGTTTTCATGGTTAATCGACTGGTGTAATTGGCAATTGGGTAACTCTGATATTTTCTGAGACAATGGGGGAGAAATGCGATATCATAGTTTTTTTTAACCGATTTTTCTCGGTAATCTAGCGAAATGTGAATTGATCCGAATATTTGTACTCAGTAATATTGAAAGATTACAGAATAATATTTGTCTCAATTGAGTTTTTATTTTTTTAATTTCAACATTTTCAAATTATTGATATTTCGGTAAATATTATTTAGACACAATTTTTGATTCGATTTCAATGATTTACAACTTTGAAACGATGAAGCCTCATGCACTACCTAGAATATTTGGAAAAAAGAAATCTGAAGGTACCCATCTCTTGCTATTTTTTACAGATTTCAGCTTTATTCAGTTTTTCTCCAATGAAATTCGTAATTGTTAAACAATCGTTTCGAAATTCAGCACTTTCGTGGCAAATTTTATTTCCAATTATTGATTGCTATAATTATAAATCAGATATTTATAATATTTTCTGAAATAATAAGGGAGGAATGGAAAATAAAAGGTATTTCCCAACGATTATTTCTCGAAAATCTGGAAGGATACCAAAAATAGTTTTGAATATTTGGAGTCAGTAATATTGGAAGATAAAATAATATCTATCTCAATTTAGGATTTTTTGAATAAAATTAAACACTTTAAAATTGTTGATTTTTCGGGAAATACATTTCAGACACTGATTTTGATTTGATTCGCATGATATCTTGTTATAAGCTAAAATCTTACACAGGATATTTGGGATAGTGGATAGAGATTTTTAAAAATCTGACATGGACATCACGTGAATTACTTGTACATCATTGGATATAATTTTTATAATACGATGATCAAATACAAAATGCCATCGTTCCATGACTAATAGTTTGGATTTATCCAAAAAATACTAAAAATATGTGAAGTAAAGTGCGCTTTCGGCTCAGTCGGCTGCTATGGAAACAGAAAATCACCATTCTTATGCTACAACCTTCCTAAATACTGATTTCCAAGTCTCTACGGTTGACAGTTTCTGAATTTATGCGCAAAATTAGAAAACAATTTTAACTGAAGTGCACTTCCGGCTCGGTCGATTGTTATGAGAATAGTGAGCAATTATTCAGATGCTGCAGCAGACTGAAATACCAAATTTCAATA
This sequence comes from Dromius quadrimaculatus, assembly GCA_963989225.1. Taxonomy (NCBI): domain Eukaryota; kingdom Metazoa; phylum Arthropoda; class Insecta; order Coleoptera; family Carabidae; genus Dromius; species Dromius quadrimaculatus. The sequence continues at coordinate 13,061,535 of OZ022327.1, read as the reverse complement.
CTCTACGGCCTAACTATTCGAGTTTATGGGAAAAAATCCAGAAGGTTGTCAAGTAAAGTGCACTTTCAGCTTAGTCGATCCTGGTAAAAATATGATATAAACATTAAGATGGTACAGTTGTCTTAAATACTGAATTTTAACATTCTACGTTCAACCATTTTGGATTTATGCAAAAAATTCAAAAAATGTTTCGAAAAAAGTGCACTTCCACTTTCCCCAATAAATTTCGTAATTGTTGTACAATTGTTTTGAAATATGGTATGTTCATGGTAAATTTCACTAACCGATTGATTGATGTAATTATAAACCAGGTATTTTTGATATTTTCTGAAATATTAAGGGAGAAATGAAAAATCATGTTTTTCTGAAAGATTCTTTCTCGGAGGTATGAAGTTATGGGAGAATATTAGAAGTCTGTCTCAACATATGGAGTCAGTGATATCGAACAATGATAAAATATAGTTAATTTCAATTTTGAATCTTTGGAAAAACTTCGACAGTGAAAAATTGTTGATATCTTAGAAAATGCAGTTCCGACTCCATTTTTTATTCAATTTTCATGGTTTACGGCTATAAAAGTATAATACCATAAAACTTCATATGTAAATCTCCAAATATTTGGGACAGAAAATTTCAAACAAAAAAATTCAAGAAGTACTTCTTGCTGTTTCTTTCACATTCCAGCTATTTTCAGTTTTTCTTCCATAAATCTCGTATTTGTTAGTCAATTTATTTGAAATTAAATTCACTGATGATAAATTTTACGATTAATCGATTGGTGTATTTGGCATTCAGATATCTTTAATATGTTCTGAGATAATAGGGAAGAAATAGAAAATCATAGATTTTTCTAATGCATTTCTCTCGAGAACTCGGGAAGATATTAAAAATTGGTTTGTATATTTGGAGTCAATATTATTGAAAGATAATAAGTGATAATTTATTTCTATTCCACTTTATAAAATTGTTGTTATCTTGAAAAATACATTTCACACACCATTTTTCATTCGATTCTCGTGATCTATGGCTATGAAATTAAATAACTATAAATATTCAGGATCCTCAAAAACAATTAAACTGGGAGCACTCCTTGATGTTTTTATCAGATATTTGTTGTCCAATTGTTTTGAAATTTGGAACATTCATAGTAAATTTTACTGTCGATCGATTGATGTAGGTAATTGGCAATTAAGTATCCCCAAAATTTTCTGAGATAATAGGGAATATGCATGAAATTTAAATTTGGTTCAAATATTTTTTTTCCGAATTTATCATTTTGGTATTCAATATCTTTTTAATTGTTTAAAATTAATGAATAAAACTGCAAATTGAGCGCGGGAAATCCAAAGTTCTAAAACAGAACACCATTGGTTAAAACGAAATGTGACGTCAAATACTATGCTAACAAGTGCGCACTGCTTACATTTGTATGGCATTGCAGGCTTTTGATTAGAAAACATAGTAATAACATGTGTGTTGTAAATTCATTTATTGTTTAAGTATAATTTTAGCATCCTAGTGAGATTAAAAATCATTTAAGACAAAGTGGTTTTGTAAAAGCACAATCGGATAATCTGCCAAGAATAGATCCATTCATGATATCGTCTTATATTCTTTCAAATTCAAATTTTACGTCTACTGGAGTAAAAAGAGTGAACACTGTAAGGTAATTATTAAATAATAACACATTATGTACGCTATTTTAATAAATATAGTAGGTATAGAACCGGCAAATGTTAAACGAAGCCGCATACATACACTGTATTTTATTGCTAAAACTAATCACATATAATGTTATTCATTATCTGCCAAATTTATTATAATACTTTATCTCTTCTGATAACCTTACATCATTTCTTACGTATTTTAAAACTTGTCTGGGTTGGAAAAAAGACTTTGTCAGGTACATTTCCGATAGTATTCTGCATTCAGGCACAATGCAATAAAATAAATTGGCTTTTGACCTTTTTTAATACTGAAATAAGCTGAGAACGGAAACATCTGTAGTAAACAATAGACTGTAATGTCACTGGACATATTATTTGACGCCATCAATAGAGCGCGCGAAAATGGCGGCGTTTAAACAGCTCAAAACTATTCTCAATTTTAAATATTTTTTAAACTTGATTGCAGCACTTTTAAACATAATTTATATTTTTCACTATGCTATAACGATGTAATCAGTGAATTAAAAATATATAAAAATCTGACGTGAACATCACGTGACTTACTTGTACATCATTGGATATATATAATACTATGTGATTTTGTGTTAGATCATGTATATCATTGGATATATATAATCAAACACAAAATCTCATCGTTCCACAGTTAATCATTTTGGATTTACCCAAGAGATTACAAGAATCTGTCAAGTAAAATGCACTTTCAGCCAAGTCGGTTGCTGAAGCAGTAGGCCATTATTCTTATACTACAACATACCTAAATACTGATTTCCAAAATTCTACGACTACCAACAGATCTAAAGTTATGCGCAAAATTAAAAAATAAATTTCTAAAGTGCACTTTCGGTTCAGTATATTGTTATGAAAATAGTAGGCAATCATTCAGATGCTACAACAGACTCAAATACCAAATTTCAATATTCTATAACCTGATCGTTTCGAATTTATGCGAAAAATTCCAAAAGACTGTCAAGTAAAGTTCACTTCCGGCTCAGTGGATCTCAATAAAAATAGGATATGATCATCTAGACGGTATAATAGTCCTAAATACTGAATTCTAACAATCTACGTTCAATCATTTTTGATTTATGCGGAAAATTCAAAAAATGTTTCGAATAGAGTGCTCTTCTGCATTAGTCGATAGCAATTATGATGCAAGGTGTACAACTAGATATTATAAAAGTGCCTAATACAAAATTTAAATATTCTACGACTGATTGTTTAGAATTTATACGGAAAATTCAAAAAGTCTGTCATATAAAGTGCATTTCCGGCTTAGCCGATTGTTAAAAAAATAAAAGATGACCATTTAGATGCTACAGAAATTTCAAATGCTAAATTCCAATATCCTATGGCTGATCATTCTAAATTTATGTGGAAAATTAGAAAAAAGTCTTAAGTAAAGTGCACTTCCGGCTTAGCCGATCGCAATCATAATGCAAGATGTACAACAAAATGTTATAGAAGTTCTTTATACAAAATTTCAATATGCTATGGCGGATCATTCTATATTTATGCAAGAAATTCAAAAAAAGTTTCAAGTAAAGTGTACTTCTGGCCTGGCCGATTCTCACAAAAATAACAGATAATCATTCTGATAAAACATCAAGTTCAAATACTGAATTTCAATATCCTATGGTTGATCAATCTGGATTTATTAGAAAAAAAAGTTTCAAGTAAAGTGCACTTTCGGTACAAACGATTGGAACTATACTGCGAGATGCACAACTAGACCCTATACCAGTCTTAAATACAAAATTTCAACATTATACGTTCAACCAGTTTTGAGATTTGCGAGTTACGCATGCACGAACGCACCTACGTACAAGCCAAAAATAGTCAAAATGGATCCAGGGATGCTCAAAACGGATATATCCATCAAAATCTCGATATGTGAATTTTGTCGGTTTCACAATACTTCCTTGTACTTTGTACAAGTAAGTAATAAATTCATGAATACACCCTATTGGGAAGAAATGGGAAATCATAGATTTTTTAAAACAACTTGGTCTCAGAAATTCGAGAAGTTATCAAATTTGCTTTTGAATATTTGGAGTCAGTAATATTGAAAATTAATAAAATATTATTCATCTGAATTTTTATCTTTTTCAAAAATCTCAACGATATAAAACTGTTGATATCTAGGATTGCACACTTCAGACTCCATTTTTTTAAAATTTTCATAATCTAATTAAAATGTATATACTTTGTATTCAAATGGAGATATTGAAGCTTCGCTAACAGGTTGGATACTTAAAGCCTGCGATTGCAGTAGTGCCTTTTATGGAACGAGAGTAATAGATATAAGTGAATCATAATTTTTAAATTACAACTTATATCGATATTGTAATATTACGAAATATACAAATTTCTCTTCTGTGAAATAACTGAGTACATTCATATAATTTGAAAAAATAATCATAATAATTTGTCATTATTTTGCTGCTGCATCAAGTCCTCCGTGGGTATCCGTCAGTAAGATCTCATCTCAGCCTTCTGCGGGCCATCTGGCTGTACTTTCCCTGCCCCTCAGAGAGAACCCCTTGCACGCCTTGATGTTACCCCAGACGATTTTTTTAAGCCATGGTTTTTATGCGCAGGGTTTTTTTACCTAGCGGAAAAGGGGCAGATTTTTTAAGCAACCGTACACTAAGTTCCGTTTGGCAGGGATTAATTTAAAACATAAAAAGATTTTTTTCTTGGTATAGGTGCGCAAACTTTGCACAAAAGGGAGAAAGACAACATTATTTTAAAGAATGCTGGGGAGAGAGAGATGTGTAAAATGTTAAAAAACTCTGTGGCACATGTGTGAGATCCTCCACTGTGGGAAAGTCTCGTAAAAAACGACACTGGACCTTTGGATGTCCCATGCCGTATGTCAGTTTACAATTGGAACATGTGTGCTTGTATGGTTTTAGTTCTCGTATCTCGCAGTTTACAGTAAGGTCAATATTTGTCGCGCAAAATTGATCCAAAGATAGAAAATTATGCGGTTACTTTTTGCTCGATCTTTTCCCACGGTTTTTTGCAAACCGTTTTTGTGAACTTTATGAGAATATATCTGCTGACCCTTTAGTGTTTATTTTTATTCATTTAATATCATAACTTCCTCAAACATATTACGTAAACTTCAGCTTCTTATCGAAGCTTTTTCTTGTCAACAAAAATGAGAAGAATAATAATTAAAGACGTTATTAATCAATTCGGTACTTATCCTGGAAATAACAGCTAATTGCAGTTAAATGTACATCTGGGGCTCCGTACTTTATCTAGAGAATTGAAAATTAATAATAATTCTCAATTTAGTGCGTTTATAAGTGCGATTTGACAGTGCGCTGTTAAATACGTGAAAATATAAGAGAAGATATTTCTTTCAGTAGCCACCCTTATGTTTTGTTATTCCAAATTGTTTAATTGCATTTTGCATCGATTATTGATTATTTGAATCCTATATTACATTGTGTTCGATATATCAGCTTTAACTGTCATGTAATTGGATATTCCTATAAATGAGCGATTGAAAACATTGAGGCTAGGCTCTGAATCCGTTATTATGTTTCACATTCTTTTCCAGCCAAGAAGCCGTGATAAAATTAAAATTCCTCTTGAAGAAACATTCTGGACACAAGTGGCTTACTTCTGCAGGTCACCAGACACTTTAGACGCCCGCACACCCCCGCCAGTCTCACACATATGGCTCAGACGCCTTGCGTGTGTTTATGTGTGTGTGTCCGTCTGCATCACATAAGCGCCGGATGGTTCCAATCTGTCAATAGCTGTCGCCCGTGGCCGTCGCGAACAGGCCCTCTATGCATAGCCGAAATCTTTTTAAGACTAAAAATTCCACTCAATAAGATCCGAAAGTAGACTTTTACTTCTGCATAATCCCTCATTTAATGATTTCAAGTTGGAGTACGATGACATTCATTTAAAAATATATATATTTATATATGTGAGGTTTTGCTGTCTTTGAGCTACTGCTGTCAATAAATTATGAAAATTCAGCTTCATATCCCTTTACTTTTTAAAATTAGCAAAATATTTTTTGAACCTGTTTTCCATTAACTCCCCTTCGTTTCACCCTCATCTTTAGTTGGAGGAAATAGACCAGACGAGGGTAGCGGTCAAGGCTTTTACTGCTTCCTTCTCCCTTAATTCTTAGCACATTTCTTTCGTTGTCGCCCCCACTGTTGACACCCGCTGGTAACTGTCAAAACAGTGGTCACTTTATGGACCTGTACAAAGCCAGATAATGTACGGTTATTAACAACATTGAATGGTATTACTTACCTCGTTACCAAAAGAAAAGAACTTATTTTTGAATAATTGCTCTTGAAATAGTAAAGTGAAATTTATCAAGTTTCAACAGATATCAGGAAGAACTGAAAAAACAACCAAATTTATTGTATTTACTGTAATGTGCTTGAAATGGACCATATCAAATTATCCCTCTATAAAAATAAAGGCTGGTTCAGGAATATTGATTGAGGATCTTATGAGGAAGTAATGCAGAGAGATCATAAGATCCTTATCAGAATTATCATAGGTGGCCCTGATTCGGTTTACCAGATTTCAGATCAGAGTTTTTTTAGTATTTGATGGACAAATCAGTTTCTGAAAACAACTTGTATCCTTAATAGACTAAGAGTCACCTAAATGGGAGCTATAATATAATTAGCAAATTAAAAACAAAAATCTGGTAAGATAATCTCGAGAGGCATCTAAATTGATCCTGAAAACGACAATCAGATGCAAGACAAATAACTAATCAATTAGATTAGCTGTCTTTTCAGAGATGATCAAATAAAGAACAAAAAAAAAATTCTGAGATTATCCGGAGAATAATCGCAGTTGGTATCAATACGCGAAGAGAAAGTTTTGATCCCCTTTTAAGTATATTGCGCGCACGAAAGAATGTCAGATTTTGCATCCTTGAAGTTTATATGGAGAAGGAGTGCATACAGCTAAAATTCTAATTAAAAGATAAAAATGATATTTTTTTGGCTGGAATATCTCGAAAAATATACACCGACTGGAAAAATGTTTGACATCTAATTCTTACTTCCCGTGGGAAAGTAGTGAGGGAAGAATTTGATAACGTTCAATGAATTATGGTCGAATTTTGATCACTAGGCGACCATTAGTATAAAATTAATACTCAAGATTGAATAAAATTAGATCAAATCAAGAAAAGTTTGTTTGACCGTACAATGGAGTAGTCAATCAAATTTTTTTTGCTTGTTGAAAAACATAATATATCGAACACTACTCAAATAAACCGAACAAATTTTTTGTATACTAAAAAGATTAAACGGCTCTGAAAAAAGAAAAAAAAAAAACAAAATATTTATACAGTCTATTAGAGTAATGTTTGATAATTTATGTTTTTCAACAGATCAAAATTTTCTCATTGATTGATCTATTGTTTCATGAACAAAACTTTCTTGATTTGATCTAATTTTGTTCAATCTTGAAAACTAATTTAATTTACAACAAAGTAATAGCTTTGTAAAAGTAGCATTTTTATAAATAAATGTTATGATTTTTTATTGATGAAGACTTTCGGATAGAGAGTCGAAACGTCAAAAAATAAGGCTAAATATACAGAATTCAATCCAAAAAGTCTATTTATTAAATAAATGTATTTTCAAGTTCAGCATTTTTTCGAAAATTCTCTGGAAGAATTACTCAATTATCTTAAACTGAAAACAAATTCAACGAATAATACTACATACATTCTTCGATTTTCACCTAAACTCGTTCCATCTTTGACTATTTACTGTATTCATCACTCAAAAATGATATTCATTAAGATTGTATTTTGAAAATGTGACCAAATCTTTACTCTGAGCAGAGCAGCACATTGAAAATTTCAAAAATATTATTTTGGGAGGTGATTTTCATTTCGAATCGAAAATTGATAGTTTAGTATAGAGAAATGTCTACAGTTCTTGGATAATAGGCTTTATTTTACTTAAAACATATTAAATTTGACGACGTTTCGAGTTTGATTAAAGTCTTCAAGTCTAAAAATGTACAGTTACTACGAATATTTATAACAATCATTGTTATTAAGCTTTTTTATTTAACTTTAATCTAAGTCGAAACACCGTCAAATTTAATAAGTTTCAACTAAAATGAAGCCAGTTATCCAAGAACTGTAAATATTTTTCTACTTTTACCAAAAAATATAAATTATTTAAAATATTTGTCCAAGAATTTAAATCCATTACAAATCATTTTCTCATCTGTAATTACATAAAATTTTTGTTAAAATATAAATATCCGTTTTGAGCATCCCTGAATCCATTTTGACTATTTTTGGCTTGATGTTGGTACGTATGTTCGTGCGTTCGTGCGTGCATGCGTAACTCGCAAATCTCAAAACTGATTGAACGTATAATGTTGAAATTTTGTATTTAAGACTGGTATAAGATCTAGTTGTGCACGTCACATTATGGTTCTAATCGTCTGTACCGGAAGTGCACTTTACTTGAAACTTTTTTTGAATTTTCCGCATAAATCTAGAATGATCAGCCGTAAGATACTGAAATTCAGTATTTCAACTTGATCTAATATCAGAATAGTTACCTACTATTTTTATATGAATCGGCTGAGCCGAAAGTGCACTTTACTTGAAACTTTTTTTGAATCTTTTGCATAAATTTAGAATGATCAGCCATAGCATATTGAAATCTAGTGGTTGAACTTGTTGAAGCATCAGAATAGTTACCTACTATTTTTGTATCAATCGGCCAAGCCGGAAGTGCAGTTTGTGAGTATAAGAGACATTCAGAATTTGCGGTATAAAACAATCAGTTTAATTGAAATGATTAGGTATGCAATGAAAATCTGTTGTAAAATTGTTAATTTTGTTTGACATTTTACATGTCAAAATATTTTTCCCCGAGTTTCATTTCGTAAGCATGACAAAAGCGACAAAATTGGATCAGAACATGCTTTTTCATACAAACTTAAAATTAATTTTCATTATGTTGGTCACACGGTCCAGCTTTAATTTAAGCATTATTGAACTCAAAATATTCATACTTATCAAACCTCTTGAAGGCATGAAAAACAAAATGAGGTACTGAAATCTACACAACACAATATGAAAATATCTCCCAACCAAGTTACATTTGAGTCATAGTTATTGCGATTGTTGTACCCAAATAATAATATATTTAGTTTATTACTGCTGCCAATTATACCTGATCTTAAAAAATATTCGACTATCTATTGCCAATTGTCGTTGCCGATGCTTCATATATGCTAACTCTAATTTCTTGATAAAATCCGAATCTGAAAGTATTTGCAAAAAATGGGAAATAATACCCGAGTTTAAAGGTACAAGAAAAACAAAAAGAAAACGTTAATTTGATGAGCGATGTGACGACTACGATTTTGTTAATGCCGAACAATAATTTAAGTTTAATGTTTTTTATAGAACAGTTGACATAGTCAATTCACAAATTGAAAATAGATTTGGAGCAATGTTAAAAATCGCAAAGATTTTTTGAATTTTTAAGGCCAAATACATTGCCATCATCATTAGAAAAAATACTCCAAATGTCGGCATTAGAATTATAAAAACATTATAGCGATGATTTATCAGAAAATTTTCCGATGCAATGCGGTATATTTTCTAAAAAATGACATTAATGCCAATACAACTATTCATGAAATGATAGATATTATTTTAATCAAATATTCATTTATCGAAAGTGATTTATGTGAGGTTAGCACTGCTTTATTATTATTTTTGAGCATTCCTGTCACTGAGGCTGCAGCAGAATAGTATATTCCGATACAAGTGCGAAATGGAGATCATTCCATGCGAATGTGAATAATTCAGCCACGAGACGAAGTCGAGTCGCAGAATTCACATGAGCATGGTATGATCGATTCGCACGAGTGACGGATATTATTTTTCTACAGTCAAAAGTGTTCACGTGAATATCTGTAACCAAAATATATCGTTTTCTGAGAAAGAATTTGCTTCATTGATCTTATCCCAATTCATCAAATGTTGATAAAATCACTTATATTGACTTCATTTTGAAGAGGAATGATAAGAAAAGCAAAAGGAATTAAAATTATGACAGTAATGAAATAGTTTTTTTGCGACGCCACGCGGCTTTCTTAGGAACCTCTGAGCGTGCGGAATGATCCCTATTCCCCGCACGCTACAGCGTATGGAATGGGTATCATTCAAAAGTGTCTGTAGAAAAAGATCTTTCAGCAAATTAAAAATAATTAAATCCTATCCTAGAAACAGCATGAATCAAGATAGAATTATTAATCTCGCTCTTTTGGCAATAAAACATCATGCAGTAAAAAATTTGTATTTAAAAATTCTTATAATAGATTTTGCAAATAAAAAATCTCGAGGAACCGATATTCAATTTAATTTTATATAAAATATGTGAATTATCATTTTTTTGTAATTATTTTTTTACCTTTAAGAATTATAAAAAATATTGCTTTTATGACTGTTTTCTTGCACCTAATCACTGAATTTTGAAAAGATCATTGAAGCCTACATTTTGTTTTGCGGGAGGGCCACCAAATCCTAGTTACACTACTGTGTTTGTTACAGCAAAAATTCACAATTTGTCTGCGATGGACACGATACAGACAAAGATTACGAATATAGAGTAGAAGAAACCATCTGAGCAAAGTACAAATTGGTAATAAAATAAATATGAATAAACCTAAGCAATGGATTGATCGAACAAATTTTTATGCTCCGTCCGTTTGGTTTAGCATTTTTTGACAGAACGGGTATGGCAAAATTCGAAATATTCATTAATGAGAATTATTATGGAATTCATTCTAATTTTATGTTGATAAGTGTCCTATATATGATTTTGAAGTACGAAACTTTTAGTATTCTGCTGCTCAGTGCCAGATTCAGACACATTAAGGTTTTTAGACACAGAGTTTCATGAGGGAATTATATGTAATGCTTAGGAAACCCTCAAAATCGGAAGTTCCTGAAACCAAAAGCCTCCAATGCACGTATCTAATATGTAGCATCTACAATTTGAAATGTCTTGACCGCTGATTTACTCAAAAATCGATGAACCATTCGAAAAAACAGATAGGTTCATTGTATTTAAAGTGAGTTTGAAATTCGAAGACTGCAAGTGTGATGAGGAACACGAAGGCATTATTCTGTATTCAGGATATTATTTCTACATCATTCTTCAGTCAGCACTCATAGTTTAAATATTTTTGTGTCACTGAATTATCCAGGTAATGATGATATACCTCAAAATAGGACTATTATATCTACTATGATTTTGAGTTTTGAACACTATAATTTTTTGGAGAAGGAGAGGACGTCATTTTGTCTCCAGTATATTATTTTTACATCCTTCTTGAGTCAGAACTCACAGTTTAAATTTTTTCGGATCGCTGAATCAGTCGGGAATTGATGATTCATTTTGAGAGAACCGATAGAATCTAATAGTAAGTATTTTCTGTGATTTTGAGTTTGAATATAATAATTGTTTGAAGGGAAACGAGAATGTCATTTTGTCTTCAATATATTATTTCTTTGCGCAAAATGTTTATGTTACGCTTCATTCTTGGATATAAAATGCAGCCTAGGCTCAAAATTCTACAGGAGTCTCCACCAAGGGCTCCAAATTTGAGTCAACGCAATCTTTTTCAATGAAACCAGTACAACTCTTGGTTCCCAATCAACTAGCATTTCTCAACTAGCAAACTTCAATCTTCACAATCGCAAAACCCAAAAAAGTACTTAAATACCAAATACGTTATTTTAAATATTTAAAATTGACAGTTTTATGTTCAACTGGAAAGGAGTTGTTAATTATTTCTAAGATGAGCATGTATTAAAAGTATTTCTCAATCATCCCCTTATATTTTAATAGCATGTTGGTACTGTGAGAAATTTAGTGTGCTAATGAACACGCCGTGAATATTAAAAATTTCTGAAAGCATTTACAATTTGAATGCTCTTCTATCCAGACCACCAAACTCGAGTGCATGTTTTGTAAAAATCGTCGCTGGCCGAACTGTTAACTCTTGTAACGACGTAAATATATAACACACATGTGTTCTCCATCTATGACTCGTACGCTAGTTTCGCCCTTATGTTGAGGGCTGTAGATCCCACAACATTTCACCGGACACAGGGTGCTTCTCAGACTCCAGACTAAACTATCTGCATAGGGGATGAAGTTATTTTTACGACAAGCGCTTGTCGAAGACGAAAACAAGATAAGAAAGATGAAAATAAGTACTGCAGAAGAACAGACACTATTGAGAATTGCTGCTTAATGTTTCTCATAAAAATTCACATGATTTTGGAAAGCAAATAATGCTACAAATATAAAACAGAGCAAGGACTGGAATCTGTGTAATTCAATATAATATTCCACTATTACAATAAAATGACTATCCTGTTGAAAATCAATGATAAATATCTTCATTTTATACCAACCCAATCCATAAAATAAATAACTAACAATCACTAGAGTAACATTCGAGAGTACAGGTTCTTGTAACAAGTGACATTCGACATTCCATCTCATGACCTGGCGAACTATTTCACTTCTTAGCGAACGGAAGAGCGAAGAAGTTGAGCGCATCGGACACAAGTTGTGGGTTCCTTCGCTAATATATTCACATCGAAAGGCTAAGCCAGATCAAAGATAGGAAAATATCAGGCCGACGCTGTGCCCATCTGCCTTTGTGTGCCTTTCACCAGCAGAGTAAGTCACAAAGTCGAGTGCGGCGCCCAAAATCTCACCGACGATGAAGATGAGGATGGCCAGGCGTGGCCATGATGACGTCATGGAAACCACTCACATGTGCAAGAACAACCATTCTATGGTAATTGTAAAAGAGTATGTTGGGTATTTTGTTCGACCGCGCCTTGCACCAAATTATTTCACCAGGTCAAGGGTCCTACTTTTATTTTCTTATTGACAGAGACAAAGGATGTGTAGTTGTGACGAAATATATATACGATTTCTAGCTTGCTCATAAACTTATTTCAAAAGTGATGAGAACTGTCTTAAAGTCAAATTATTGTACGCTGGTCTGTACATATGAGGACACGCTACATATTGCAAATCTTGACCAATTCCAATAATTTCTCTTTACATCGATTGTTTAACTATTGCAACAAAATTCTATTGATTTTAATGATCGTTGGATCAGTAGTTGAATGTTTTGTAAGCCATTACTTTTTGGATGATTATTTGTTGTAATTAACTAATGTAAACTCATCACATCATATCGAGGTATGCACTTTTGGTTCTAATTTAACCTCTTTTATAAGAAACAATACCTAAAACTTTGGTCGGACACTAAAAAAAGAGCTTTGAAAATATTCGAATAAACAGTTCAAGGGAATCAGGGCACCGTTGATAGAATTCTGTTTTCAAGTAATTGTATATTCAGGCTATTTTTGAAGCTTGAGTTCTAGATTGGAATTATATTATTTTATTTCAATGAATTTCTTTTGAATGTCAACAATAATATTGATTGATTATCGATAGACTTGACTACAATAAAATTTGTTTGTCAGCGAAACGCAACTTTGGATGTGTAGTCAAATACAATTTAGTAACGCAGTAATATCCCATGTAATGCAGTGTAGCTAGAGTAAATTGATTGTTCTATTTGTTGAGTTGCAAAAGAGCTTCAAAAATATTCGAATATCTATTTAAATATCTCCGAGTGTGGATGCGAAAGATTGGGGCATAACTTTGAACTTGCACAGACGATAGTTGAATGCTCCTGATTAAAGAAACAAAGGAGTAAGTTACTGATAAATCAAGAGTCCAAAAAGCTTCCTTAATTAACATCTGGAATATTCCAGATAACTTTAGCAGCCTCTCGAAAAGGGATAGAACACATTGTAGGCCACCGCAGGTAGACAAAAGTCTATATAAAGGACCGCGTTATCTAATTGAGAAGTCACAGAGTAGAACGTTCGGAGAGTAAACACGTCAGGTCAAAATAAACAATAAACATAAGTTTGCAATTATTATTAAGGGTGGAATTTTCAAAGTTCAAGTTGTGTATATGAAGACTTTAAATAAATCAGTAAGCTGCATTTTCATTTTCAGATCCAAAATTTTACTGCTGTTTGGTTCCGAGCGCATGATTGTAGATCCAACATTCGTCACCCAGTTTTTGTACATATTATGCACCTTTCTGGGATATTAAATTTGCGGAGCGTAAATTTGCAACTGTATATTATTGCGTTTATTTGCTCTGCAATTAGCGAATATGGACAGCTTCTGCACATATTACTTACCATAGCGAATCCAGTGCCAAGACTTTGCTGAATTTATTTTTGCTTACATTCCAGGTTACCTTGAGCAATTATTCCGAACCAAAGTTTTTTATCATTAACAATTATGTAAACCTCCCAGATTTCACTTCATCTTCCAGGTAGCACCATCTACGTTTAAGCTCACGGAACCACCCACCAACTATAGATTTTGAAGGACAATTATGTCCAAAAGCTGCCACTACATTTTGGTGACTGCTTGAATGGCGCGTCCGAACTCCACCATTATTATCTTTTTTAATCCTCGACCGTAAGGTTGGAATGATAATCCCATAGTCAAGTTCCTCCACCTTCACCTTTGCGGCTATTAGCAGGGTTGGCAGTAGCTCTCAAACAAGCAAGTATAAGGAACAAATTAAGGACTTTCTTAGACCCAACAGAAGATGTATAGTGCATGCTAGATTCCACACATCGAGCTCGGTCAGGGCGGGCGAAGCTCGTCAATTCGTTTTGGTGCGAAGCATCGTCAGTTAAAAACAAAACCACTGTTTCAAGTTACGCGAAATTCCACACGTCGAGCTCAGTCAGAGCGGGCCAAGCCCGCTCGTTTATTTTGGTGCGAAGCACCGCCAGTTGAAAACAGAACCACTGTTTTAATGCCACTGATAAAGCTTCATTTTACTAGTAAACTTGGAGTATAGCTAAATGAGACTTCGTATGCGTCTTTAATCCCATGAAAGAGATGTTGTGGAGGAACTCTGATATAGGATTATAGTTACCGGAGGTTTCGTGGAGGAACTCGGATGCGTCCTGCTTAAACGTCAACTTTCTTTATAATTGTATAATTGCACGAAAAGCATTGCGCGAAAGTTTAATGATGTAAAATTAATGCAGGTATAAACTGTATAACAAATAATTCTTGCTTCTTTGTTTTTTGCTTTCAAGGCTCGCTATTCACTATTTTCAACACTCGCATGTGTCAACCGTCAAATTTTCGGGTTATTCGACTTTTAGGGTCGGTGTATTTTTCTTTGCATTTTAATACTACATTTTGATGCTAAGAGAAATGTACCATATCGTATATAAAATCAGAGATCAATGCACAAAATTTCGCGTATGGAAGCGGTACATCTTTCTTTGCAAAACAAAATGCAGCATTTAATGCATTGTGATGAGTCCGACAACTTTTTCATTTGGAAAAATCCTAGAATTGGGGGCGTTTTTCAACGATGGCTAATTAATTGATAAATATTACCGTCTTATTGATCTTTACACTTATCGAAAGATATTTTGATTTTAAAATAAAAAAAAAATATTGTCCGACATAAATATTGGGATTAGCGGTGAGTCCGACAAGCCGCACTTGTCATAAGTATGTTGGTACTTATGATAGTATATTGGTACTTATGACAAGTGCGGCTTGTCGGACTCACCGCTATTCCCAATATTCATGTCGGACAATATTTTTTTTTCATTTTATAATCAAAAAATCTTTCGATTAGTGTAAAGATCAATAAGACGGTAATATTTTTTGAATTAATTTGCCCTCGCTGAAAAACACCTGCAAATCCAGGATTTTTCCAAATGAAAAAGTTGTCGGACTCATCACAATGAGACCACTCACAAAGTTTCAAGTGAGCGGTAATCAACGAAAAAATGTTGCCCTGTCTCACGGACTATTAGAGCAATATAAAGATGAAAATTATAAATTCTTATATATTGTTTCTTTATTCATTAAACTGAATTTCAAGAGTATTGCACGTCTGGCTTCTGAGTAATTAATTATTGAATATCTAATTTTTAATACATAGATTAAATGAGAGTATTCACCAAGAATACACATTTTATCAAAATTTAACTATAACTGCCACAGATATAGATACAAAAAAACTGTACTTAATATGAAACAATTCTTGTAAAATACGTAAAAACATTAAAAAAGGATTCTGTTGTACAGTTTTGTAGATATTTCAATTTGAAAGATCGAAAATACACGACAATATCTATCAGCCATACTTGGAAACAAATGATATATTCTATAGGTTCTAGCTAGAGCATCCCGAAGAAACAATTTTCAATAATATGGATCACATATTCATCTGTCCTTAAAACAATTCTCAAGTCTTTCTCATTCCCACTAGAACGTGTTTTTACTTAAAAGTCGATTCTTTAAACGGTATATTCAGATATATTTGAAAGCTCAAGTTGTGTATATCAAGACTTTGACATTGACAAATTCTATTTGGCGACGTTAAATGTACTCAAATCTGGAACGTATCTAAGTTTTTTGTGCGCAAAATAGAAAAAAAATATTCAGATGCTACAGCAGACTGAAATAATAAATTTTAATACTCTACAGCCGATCGTTTCGAATTAATGCGCAAAATTCTAGAAGACTGTCAATTAAATTGCACTTCCCGCTCAGTCGATTTCAATGAAAATAGGATATGAGCGCCTAGACAGTACTGAATTCTAACAATCTACGGTCAGTCGTTTGAGATTTATGCAAAAAATTCAAAAAAAATTCCGAGTAAAGTGCATTTCCGGTACAGACGATTGCAACTATAATGCGAGGTGCATAACTAGATCCTATATCAGTGTTAGAATCAAAATTTCAGCGTTATACGTTTGATGAGTTTTGAGATTTGCGCACACACGTCATCAAGCCGAAAATAGTCAAAATGGATTCAGGGATACTCAAAACCGATATTTCCATCAAAATCTCGAAATGTGAATTTTGTCGGTTTCACAATACTTCCTTGTACTTTGTACATGTAAAAATCTATAAACAAACAGAGTAGAATAAAATAAATATACCGTCACAGACTCGAATTCAGAATAGTAGATTCAAAAATAAAAATAGAAGGTATTGTAGAATCATCCTGCGTCGAGTAGACCCTGAATTCTAGCAGACAGCTGTTAGATGAGCTGTTGCCATTTCACACCAAAATTAATAAAGGCAAATGACACTCACTTATTATTGTTAGTAAATAGGTCATGAAGTAAAGCCGAATTAAAGTGATTATAAGTAACATCCAAATTCAATTTATTGATTTAAAATAAAATAAAAATTTTGTCATGATTTTTGGGGTAGTGTACGAATAACCTTAAATGCTTATAAAGATTAGTTATCGAATTATTGTTTCATAATACTGAGGAAGATCCAAGTTTACTGGAACAGATATGATTATAAATTATTCAGCTTTCTTAACTCATCTGCTAAAACTCAAAGAACATTGACTAGTTCCTTTGTACTTACCGATTTGATTTACCAGCAGAATTTAAGCGTTGAAGCATAAATCAATTTCTCTATAATTAAAACAATGGACGGAAGAGGCTTATAGAACATATTTCAAAAGACAGCCTGACAGTATTTCTGTTTATATGCATACAAAATTTGGATGGATTCAAACATGTGATTATCTAACAAAATCTAATACAAATGAATGGCTGTAGGTAGTTGTATTATTTGTTTTCATTTATTTTGTTATATTATTGGAGATTTTATCTTTATGAAGTAATACTTAAAATATTTCTGTGGGCATACATTATGTGAAGATTCTCAAAAACTCTTCCGCATAATCACTTATTTTATTTGGGTTGAGGTAATGACTAATGCACACCTGTACGGTGGTGCAACCATAGTTGAGCAACAGGTAATGGATAAAACATAAATAATTTTAGGGGGTGTATCTGGAAGTGAACTATTTTTCCTGTACTTGAATTACTTTTCGAGCCATTCGTGTTTTGAGTTTGTTGGGTTATCATGTTTAATACTTTATTAAGTCTTTCTAACAAACGGATTCATCTTAGATGTTTATTATTACCAAAGAAAAGATGTGTGTATGTTATGAGTATGAACTGCTGAGGCTGGATGATGAAAATTGGGCGTGTAATTGAAGATAGTTCAATAAAGAAGTGTTCTAATATATTTAAATATACCTCTATTTCCTACTTTTTTGAATCTAGTATACATCTAATAACTGTATAAACCGTATTCCACGATTCATTTAATTTGTTTTCTATGATATTTGTATAGTAAAGTATCCAAAATCCATTCGTCATTCCCATTCGCGAGGAAAACTCTTTCCTGTTGTATTTTTCGCGAGTTTTGTATGGGTCTGTAAATCAATCACCGTTGTCAGAATGCAGAAGAAGACAATAGCTTGAAAAAGACTGCGGCGTGGTACAGATGATGCGTTGTGCCGTTCCATTCGCCGAAGAAAATCATCAACGTTTGATTTCTCATGCGCCATCAAGTCGTTCGTCGTGGCCGGCATATTGTTGTGGCCACAATGAGTACGCGTTATCCGTTATTGCAACAAATGATTGTGAGATGTTAAGTGTTAAAGTCTCCTAGAATGAGTAGATGGTTTGTTTATTGTTACTAGGAATTTTCATTTTTAGACAGATGCGAAAGATTATTAAATGAAACATGACCTGAAGATGACCTCTATCAATTATTAACATCACATTTTACATAGTTTTGTTTTGTTTTATTTTATAATTATAAATTTAACGTCTTTTATTATTATGTCAAATTGAATCAAAACCGGATTCAAATGTTTAACGTGCAGTATAAATAGTAATGGTCAAGTAGGCATTGAATAACAGTAATTTACCTAAATATTCTTCATTTTACGTTCATCTATAGGCAGTTGGTTTTGGCAATCGACAAAGCAAACTACAAATCTAGTTCTGCTACTTCAAAGCGAAACACTATGAAATTACGCAGTTTAATAGCCGGATTAATTGAACCTTCTAGAGCAAAATTCGGGTGGTTCGTTGCACTCTATATTACCGGAATAAATAAAGAAATAACTAGACTTTCAATATCATTTCCAAAGCAACCCTACATAAAATATATTGCTAAACTTTCTCATTAAATGAATTAATACAGAATCATGTTCTCCATGCAAAACTTACAAGTCATGCATCTGGCATAACATCGAATACAACATTGATCAATCGCCAATTAATTAATTGTTACAAGACTCTATAACTAATCACTCAAGATGTATTTTTAACATGATCATACATATGCTGTACATGAACATGTCACTTAATTTGATATATAATTACAAGTGCTTGCGCATGGCTAGTAGACCAACCATATATTCACAATCATTTGAAATTTAATCTAAAAGTATTGTTCCATAGAGATTTGTGCCATGGAATAATAAACGGTTGTTTTGTATTGTTAAGAAAGTGTTTATTATAAAATTAAATGACCTTTGACACGATAAAGATTTCACTCGACACCTGTATGAGGATAAAAATGAACTTGCCCTTTAAAAGAATAAAAATTTTATGCTGTTAATATTCCACAATTGTTTATTTATTTGTGGCGTGAAATTTAAACATTCAGTTCCATGAAGTTGAATATAATCAATTTTTTCAGTGGTCTGGCAATTTTGCCACTGATATTATCACCAGAACTTGATCATTTAATATCGATAAGGAAATGAACGGTTCACTCGAGCAATACAATTCATGTTTTTGCATACGATGCCTTGTCTGATGCCTTTGCATTACGAAAGCATTGGTTGACTTTTCAAATAAAACATTTCAGTTGTAAACGAAGTGGTGTCTATCCTTATTTTCAGCAATAATTAAATGAAACTCGAACTGTAACCTGTGCAAAGTTTATCGGAACGAATTAGACATTCACATACAAATACTTGAACTTCGCTATCGATTGGTACTAGTTTGAATTGTAAGTTCTATCAGGGAAGTTGCATCGAAAAACTTGGCCAGAATTGGCCTTTTTTTCAACACTTAGAACAGGACTCTGCATTTATAAAGTTTGGCATCTTATTGACCACTAAAAACTCGATCGATTCATGTACAATTTGGTCGTAAGTCCGATCAGAGAACATAAGGTGCGACCGGCTTCCCGACTAAGGCATGGATACATCACTACATGCTAGAGACCAAAGAACTGTCCAAGCTATAGATTTTCAGAGGAGAACCTACTCTAAATGAGGCGGAGACCGTTTCTTTAGTCAGAAAGTTTATGGCAACTGTTTTTCTGGATTCACAGCAAATAACTCTTTTCAATCTCCTGGAAAGGGTAGAACTATTGCAGGTGCATATTATGGATCATTATTGCACCTAATAAACACTATGGTTAACTTGAATTTCCGTTTGGAATGAATTTTAAGTGGTTAAAAATAACTGGATTGGTCCCATGACTACCAGTGATGTTGGACATTCTGGACGCCCAATTGAGGCAACTATTTCAACAATCATTGACCACTACACATTAAAGAACAGTCCAAACAATAGATTACGGCATAGTGTGTATACTCTAAAGAACGAAATGGAGACCGTTTTTTTATTAAAAAAGTTTATGAATCGTTTTTGGACTTAATAAGCACTTAAAATGAATTTCAAATAGTTAATAAAATTACGGATCGATCACATAAGTACAAGTGACGCTGGATGCTCTGGACGCCCTGTTGAGGCATCTATATAAAAAATTATTGATTGCTACACGCTTGCGATCAAAGAGCAGTCCAAACAATAGAATCTACAGAAGAAGGCGGAGACCGTTTCTTCCTTCAGTCAAGAAGTTTATGGCAATTGTTTTCCGGGTTTCACAAGAAATAATCCTTCCCAATTTTCGGGAAAGAGTGGAACTATTGCATATTATTGATCATTATTGCACCTAATAGACAATATTGTGAGTCTGTATCTCCGATAAAAATGAATTTTAAGTGGTTAAAATATTTCGAATTTGTCATATAAATGTAAGTGACGATGAAAGTTCTGGATGGCCTGTTAAAGTAACTATATCAGAGATCAACGAACAGTTCAAACAATAGATTGCGGCGGAGAGCCTCTGAAAAGGAAACGTAGACTGTCTGTTTAGTCAAGAAGTTTATAGCGACTGTTTTTCGGGGTTCACTGGGCATTTAATCCTTTCCACTTTTCGGGAAAGGGTGGAGCTATTTCAAGTGTATAATATTCACGATAGGTCCATATAATCCAGATTTAGTTTCTCGAATGTTGCCCAATATCAAAAAATCTGACGTGGACATCAAGATTCACGTGATTTACTTGTACATCATTGGATTTAATTTTTGCGTATAATAATAATACGATTATCAAACACATCATCGTTCCACGGTTAATCGTTTTGGATTTATTTAGAAAATTCTAGAAATCTGTCAAGTAAAAATAAAGTGCGCTTTCGGCCCCGTCGGTTGCTTTGGAAACAGTAGATCATCATTATTATGCTACAATATTCCTAAATACTGATCCCCAAAATTCTAGCAGTTCTGAATGCGCAAAATTAAAAAAAAAAACAACTGGACTGCACTTCCGGTTCAGTCGATTTGGAGGACAGTAGGCAATCATTCAGATGCTACGGCAGATTGACATACTAAATTTCAATACTTACAGCTGATCGTTTCAAATTTATGCGAAAATTTCTAAAAGACTGTGAAGTAAAGTGCACTTCCTGCTCAATCGATCTCAATAAAAATAGAATATGAGTATCTAGATTCTAGATAGTACAATCGTCTCAAATACTGGACTAACGTTCTACGTTCAATCGTTTGAAATGGACGCAGAAAATTAAAAAATATTTTCGAGTAAAGTGTACTTTTAGTACAGACGATTGTATCCATAATGCGAGATGTATAACTAGATGTTATACAAGTGCTAGATACGAGGTATCAATATTCTACGACTGATTGTTTTGAATTTATGCGAAAAATTCAAAAAATTAATTTTATAAAGTACACTTCCAGCTCAGCCGATTGGTACAAAAATAAAAGGTGACCATTAAAATGCTACAACATTCTCAAATACTGAATTTCAGTATCCTACACTGCAAAGTTTTCAAGTATTTGTATCGACCTTTTGGGGTTGTACACGGGGGCGACCTCAAGGTAGAATCAGTCTACCTTTTTTAAAGGTCGATACACCGACCACTGTCTGGGGAGCAAGTATCCACCCTAGTCAGAGGTAGAAACATATCTACCTCATGATGAGTGGGTCACAGATCCTAAAAGTGATCCTCACAAATACCTCAAAGCGAAAAACATATACTTCCAAGTATGGTCTATGCGAATACTTCGGTGGTATTCAGATTTACTTTAAGCTATACATATACTTACCTTATGATAAGTGGGATACTTATACTTACACAGATATGTATAAATACCTCAAAGTGAGGTACGTTTTCTTCTAAAGATGGTCGATATAAATATTACGAAGGTATTTAGATGTATATACACAAACCTCTAATTAAGGTCGCCAAATAGATTATGTATATAGGTTTGGGAAGTATAAATAAGGTAATTAGTTGATCAATCAATTCATTATAAAGAATTATTTTATTTTAAATGACAAAAATGAGCTAAAAAAAAATACATCACATAAATAATAAATTAACAAAAAAAAATCATAATAAAACTATATACATAATTATATATCTGGAATTTGATTAATTACTGATTAAATTGAATATCCTCTGTATACAAATATTTTTCTTTGAGACACTTAATTTGCCTACAAATTCACTTAGATATGAAGAAAACGATGTATGGGCATTCAGTCACAAGTTTATTATTTCTATCCTACTCTACAGTTTCGGTCCCACCTGGGAAACTGTAGAGTAGGATAGAAATAATAAACTTGTGACTGAAAGCCCATACATCGTTTTCTTTATTTCACGTAACAGTCAGCATTATTCAATGCTTCACTTAGATATATTAGGGTTTTATTGATTCCTGGCGGATATTTCAATTGAAATAAATATATCACAGCTATAAGATCTATAAATGCTTCTATTAGTGAGTTGCATTGCGTTATTTTCATTTTATCCACACAAATAAAAAAAATATTATTTAAAAAAATGTCATTTTTGTGTGAAACAGCTGCTACAATTGCTGGTCCTGGAAGAACGTCTTCTGAAACTATCATCAATTTCTCTGCATCTTCCCGTAGTAAATTTGGCAAGAGAAATGCTGCAGTATCCACAGATATGACTATGAACAAAAAAATAAATAGGATTAGTTGTTTGTTCTGTAACTGAAAATCTGAAGAAAAGTGCATATTTTTATATTTTGTAATAGCTGGCACAGTAAGATAAAATGCTAACAAATAATTGTAAATTTTCCAAATGTAAGTACTACAATTTAAGTTTATTTATCTACTAGAACATCATTTGTCACCAATTGAGAAACCAAGAACTATTTAATGAAGGAAAAAACTTTTCAGAACACATTTTATTAATAAATATATTTTATTGGGTAATCAGTTCTGTATAAATTAATTTGGAACACAACGTTTCGACAGCAATGTGCTGCTTTTTTCAAGTGTAAAGAAATATTTCTTAACACTTATTCTATACACATCAAATTTGGCTTTCTCAAACTGCCACCTGTTTGCCAATATTAGAATAGGCTGACAGTGGAGACATTACTCGAAGGAGGGCTTCAAAAATTAATAACTATGTTTTGGAATTGTAATGTTCTCGGCTCGCAATAAAGCAACCAACACTATTATTTAAAATGACTGGAAATGTTAATTAATTGAATACACAGAATGCTAACTATAGTTATTTTTCGAGAATAATTTATGTCAAGTCAAATTAATTTTGATCTCCGATTTGTTTACACTCCGACCACTGCACAACGGTAGTCATTTATATAAACTCTTTGTTCATCTGCCATGTCTTGAGAATGTTTCACCACATTTCGACAGGTTACTAGAGTTGATCTTGAATGTTTCAGATGTTATTTAAGGATATTCGTTACATATTAATAAAGTAGAGCAGCTTAAATCATACATGGTTCATCCCTTATTTTCGTATCTGGAATTTTTGATGCCAAAAAGTATATTTTGCGATGTGAATCGACTTTTACGTGATGTCGCATTCTCGTGAACATAGCCCCCGACGTCAGACGCCGCGACGCTTGCAAGTGGCGCCGCACTGTGCCCGAAAGCCGTAACACATTTCCACCACCCTAAGCGCAGTGTTCGCTGCTGAAATGTGTACTTAAAAAGTCTTGAAAAACCTAATTAATTATCTAAACGGTTCTGAATGCACTTTGAAACTTTTCAGAGTTTTCACTTAAATGTTTCGTTATTTCACCGCGGAATTATTTTGTCTTTTTGTGTCGCGTTTTCTCTTTCTTCTACACAAACATTGCTTTTGGTTCTTGTTTTTATGAGTTGTTTCGATTGATTTTTGAAACTTGTTTTGATCAATGTGATATTAGCGCATTTCTACCTGTTGAATCAATTATCATCAATCAAGTGTCTGTTTTTATTGGAATCAGATACAGGATAATCAAAATTAAAGAATAGCTCGGTTTTTGTTTGATGTTTTAAGGAAATCAGAATTTAATCTTTGTTTATTGCATCTTCGCATTTATAAAAGTCACGAGATCTATACCGTTGTATGAAACCTTTATAGTTTATTTTCTTTTAAATCTAGTGGTACTACTACTAGGGCCATGTATTGTATTATGAATTGGATGCTAGAACTTTGAACGAATGAAATTGAAAGTTTCAAGAGATGAATAGTAAGAAAAAATGGTTAATGGCATTGATATCTCCGGCGATGTCCACCTTGGTGATATACTGACAATTGTGCTTATGTTCACGCGTCCCCACCTGCCACATCTCCGGCATCCTGAGCATCCCGACGCCGTAAGCTTCCACCGTATGCACATGTATAACTCTCGCGTTCATCCCGATTGTCGTGTGTGTTTTGTCGCCGCGAGACGCGCGCACCTATCCCCACTCCTGCACAGCATCCCTTGGGCCGGCGGTGGCTAGTGGCGAGTGCGGCCGAGCGTGGCCGAGCAAGCCCGACCGGCCGCCGCGGTGCGCGAGGCGCCCGGCACTGGCCAACACACGCGCCCCGACCACTGGCTACTTTGCATCAGAAGGAAGAGTCTCTCGCGGCGCAACTTCGCACACGTCAACAACGAGATCTTACCTACATGATTCACTTCTAGATGATATTCTCTAGTGTGTAGTGCTTATGTGCGGACTTATAAAATGGTGCTTAAGACTAACACAGTGACATGACTTCCTAGTGCTTCAAGCAGATTTCTTCGGTGACAGCTACGACGACTACCACCACCAAGATGCGGATCAAGATGCCTGCAGTTCGGATAGCCCAAGGTATTTTACCACTTGTTACTTAGGATTCAAAATTTAAATTGTCTATTAACTAAATAATAAAATGTTTGAAGTTGTCAGAAAGTTTGTTATTGGCGCGCGAAAACGCGTTAAAAATACGCGGCGTGTTGATGCACGTGATCAATGTTTTTAATTAATGCACCGCGACGGCGCGGGGGTGTCAGGAGCATTTGAGGGGGATAGACGCCGCTTTGCTAATAAGAAAAAGTTATGATAATGATTTTTGCGCTGTGCGCAACTTTTTCCTCCGACACCCCGGATTTTTACTTCAGTCATATTCAGTGAATCGTCGCGAGAACATCACTTCGTACTATTAATTACTATCAGTTTTCAGTTTCATGTTAATCAGTGCCTTAATAGTGCCGATTCTATTAGCTGCTTATATCGACAACACAACAAATTGAGCAAATGTGCAATCTTCAAAACATTGTTTGTACTGCAAAATTATTGAATTCGATAATATTCCTCAAGAACATATCAAGGAAAATATTAGGAAAAGTGTTTTTGTGAGTACAAAAAATAATAAATCATGTATTATGCGCCAATTCGTTACATTGTAACAATACGTCGAATTGCAGATGAAGAAAACATTTCTCTGGCTGAAAACCTGTATTTTCAGTGATTGTTCTCTTGAAAAAACCTTTTGTTGAATGACAAATCGTTGAATTAAATTTTACTTCAACAACTTAATTTTGTAATCAAACAGCAATTTGAATTGGAAACTGTCTGAAAATCATATTAACATAGATTTTTCCGTGAAATAGTTGGGCTACTATAATTATGAAAAAAAGAAATTTAGCCGATTGAATAAACATCAGAATGTATTGGAAATTATCAAATTGCTTTTTGTTCTGCTGTAAAGATCTCAATTTTGTATATAAATATTACTTATTCAGCAACTTCCATCAATGTTTTGATTCCTACAAATATTTTGGATTGATTTGTTTAAAACTTATATTTTAATGAAGCTGGAAATCTGAAATTAATCGAGTTGTTTCTTCTATGAAATGTTATCTGCATTGCACATAATTGCAATTATAGCAATAACTATTCCTGTTTATATTGTTAAAGACTAATTTGCCTAGACAATCTAAGGGTTTTTGTTTCAAGCAGATCTCCTCAGCTTGTTACATCAAAAGTATTAATTTATTATCTTGCAATTCTGACAGCAACTGTCAACACATGAACGTCCAAATAAAATCATATTATTGAGTACAAGTCTGCAAATATCAACAATAGTGTTGAAATTACTGTTGGTAATAGTACTCGTTAAAATATTAGCAGTTGAGGGCAATTAAATAGATGAACCGCTTTGTGAAAAGATTTCAAGAAAAGCAGGAAATCCAGTAAAATACAAAAATCTGTAAATATTATATCAATTAATGCCCTTTGCGATATATTTTGCAGTAAAAATGATAATTTTGAACAGTCTGTGAAAATTGAGCTTTCCGTTCAAGCATATTTCTCCTTCTGCAATTCCCATAAATGTTTTAATTTCCACAAATACGTTGGAATGATTAGTTAAAAACTCTTATTTTGATGTTCTTGAAAATCTTTGGAAATTAATCGAGTTGACTTTTCAATAAAATGTCATGCATTGCACATAATTGCAATCATAGCGATGGCTACCTTCAGAAATATCCTGCAGTTTGGGAATAATTTTCTCAAACAATTTTCAGGGTTGGCTTTTGAAAAGACCTCCTTAGCTTATTACATCTGAACTTTTTTTGACAGTAATTCTTCAAAAATCAACAATAGAGTTAGGAAATACTGCACGTTAAAATATTATTAGTTAAAGGCAATGAGACAAGATTACTCCTTGCATGAATTAATTTCTATTACAAATTACTACTCACGTAATCCTTCTGCTATATATGATTGATATATAACCTGTATTATTGAGAATGCCCAATATTATCTTCGCAAAATCTGAGATCGTATTTTTCACGGATGGCAAAGACCGCCAATTTTGCACCACCGCTTTTTCAGTAAAATCACATATCCTAAACCTCCCCTAAGTCATTATTCCAGTATTAGGCACTTCGCTGCGCTCGTGCCTTAATTTTCTCAATCATTGTTTCAAGACTCACGCACTTTGCTCCATTCGTGGGCTCTAAACATGTATAATATTGCATGATGAAAGCTTGATGAACAAGTTTTGTACATTTTCAACAGAATCCAACTCAATTTGGTGAGCCTGAGGTACACTTGATAAATCCCAACAATTTATGCAACAGATTGCTAATATTTCTCAAATTGCAGAGCAATATTTTTCTTGTGATATTCAAAAAAATATTATCAATAGGATAGTAATATTGAGGAATATAGCTCCATGAGTAGTCCTTTTCTTCACGTTTTATTTAACATTAAAAAGTTGACCGGTTTCGGCTCTGTAGAGAGCCATCTTCAGGACTGGAGAGAAAGCAAAATATATAGAAATAACTAAAACACAGTTTCTACTTTAAAAAACAGTTATCCAAATTCGAATCATTTATTGACTTCCGGTTTAACAAGATAATAACTGAAATACGTTATAAATTTTTTGTAAGGAAGACAATGAAAAAATTTTCGTCGTAACTGGGAAAATACGTTGCCGGAGAGTGTTTCATCCTTCTGGGCGCTTATTCTCAACAATCGCCGCCGATTTCTTCCGCCGGTCAACTCAAAAATACAATAATCATCAATTAACTTTAGGTAAATCCTTCAAACATATGCTAATATATCTTAACCCTTTTATCTGTCACTTATTTTGTCAAAACTTGACCACTGTCCTTATCTCAAAAGGTATACAACCCTTCTCAAGATTGCTTGAATCTAAAGAGGCGGTTTGGAGGTACTAATTCAGGGTAGGTTTGTCCAGCAAAAAACGGTGACTTACCCCTGAATAGATGCAGTCCACGCGCGGGTTATTAAATGAAGATTCTCCCTGTTATCTGTCGCGTGGCGGGTGACCCTCGAACTTTTGTTTAGGCACGGGGCAATCCACGTGTTTTAATAATTGTTAAGTTGTGAGCTTATAAAGAAGGAAATGAGCACGTGGTTCACTTAAGCAAGATAGTGTTTTGAATATGAACAATTAAATAAGGGTTTTCCGACAAGAATTTCAATTACAAATTAAAGTTCAATGACATTCACGAAATCTCTTTACTATATATTAATAATATATTGATTCGTACTTCTTACCCTTACAATTCCTAATAGTATTTCGAATATTTATCTTAGGAAAAATCATTGAATTAATTAATAATAAAAAACGGATGGCAAGACCGTCTATCTTGCACAATTGTCTGTCTAAGTCATTGCTTGAGAGTCAAGTACTTCACTTCGCTTGTGCATCCGTTTTTCTTCACCTCAGTCATGGTTCTAACCTGATGAGATCCTCATGGCACCTTAGACAAGAACCGTCCAAGCAAAACCACTCTTCCCACATCTGTCCCAAGTCATTGCTTGAATCAAAAGCACTTCGCTTCGCTGGTGCGTCTGTTTTTCCTTCATGTTCATATTATTTTTTTTGAATCCTCAAATGTTTGCAATAATTTGTGAACAGCCTGCAGTAAAGGTGCACTGACCAACAATAAATACAGAAAAAACATATGAAGGGGTCAGTTAAACGGTTTCGTTTAGCGCACTAGATGATATGTATGGTTGAGTGCACCCCCCTCTCACACAGACGGATATTATAGCGGTCTGCGCGACTCCCTGTCGATTAACTGGACACCCCTGTCTTATTATTGCCTTCCGGGTCACCCTATTCCAATGACCTGACTAATTTAGAAGAACTTTGATCACCAAAAATAAAGCCAAGTGAATATATATTTTAAATAGAGAATTAAATATGTTCTGAAAAGTTTTATCCTTTATTGTATTATTTTTAGCAACATATGTTTACACAAAGGTTGCCGTGGAAAAATAGATGATTTTATTTTGAACTCGTGAAAAGTATTAATTTCCATAGTAGCTCATTTCCATTACTGATATTATTTACCCAATATAATATGCTAATAATTTATGATAATTCTCTCCGCGAATTTCAATGATGATTAAATTACATGTAGTCGCACTACAGTGAATTGAACCCAACGAACGACATACACCATGTAACTCGCTAAATAACAACGACAATATTGCAGTCCGTTTGCTAGTTCTCCCAGCAACCGCTAGATGTCCGCCGCACTACTGCACGAGAGCTTTCAAAGCTCGGATTGAAGCTAATCACTATGTGTGGGGCACATAAGGTTCAATACTCCACAGAGATGTAACTATTGCTCAATATTGGTTCAACATTTTTTTGGTTGTAATTGTTTACTTTTTTATGACGGATCATTCTAATCTTAAGATTAATTTATTGCGCTATAGTAAATAATACTATTTGTTCAAAATCTTTAGCAGGAACGAAGAAAAAATTTCTAATTCCATTGTCTTATGTTTACTATTGTACTTCTTTCTAATTCTACTCTGGGGTGAGATTCTTTATCTTTTCTATTATATAACATATTCCTATAAAATTACTGATTCAAGCGAATCCAATAGCAAAATTTATAAATCAATTATAAATAATTGATTTTCAGGTTTAAATTCTGTATATTAATTTATTTTTGATGTTTCGATCATTTCATTATGAGTCATAATCAGAATACATATACATAATACAAAAATATACGTAAGACCAGATGTGAAAATGTGTGTTCCATCGCTCGAGGATACTTTTCTCCGGCCTTTATTCCGTGGGTCCTTATTTACCCGCCTTTTATTTCCCCCCATGTCGCAATTTGCTTATTGCATTATTTGGAATTTAACTCATTTTATCAACCAACATGAGGATGATGGAAAAATTTATTAAAAGTGGAGAGGGAATGTTAAAAAAAATCCAGCGAAAACGTAATCTAAACCGAGCTCCAATTCAGTACTATTTTTGGGACTTCTGCGGTTACTGTGGCCCCGCAATTTATGATGAATTTTGTGGAACTTTTCCTTCAAACATTAGTCTACCTAAGAAGCTCGGATTAGGTTAGATTTCTGGCAGGCTTTCTTGTTCATCCTCACTTATTGGTTTCATGGAAGTGTATTAAATAATTGATTTTTTTTTTGCAAAAAAATATATTCGGGGGAAAATGTATTAAGGGCAATAAGCATTTGGGTAAGTATATGCCTGGAAAAATTCAACTGGGTAAAACTGTACCCCAATCGTGTTTAACACGTAGTACGAAAAATCCTCTGACATTCACCCAAGGTTTAAGGAAGAACCACGTGAAAGAACCTCCAACAGAGGAATCAAAAATATCAGTATTAACAATTATCAAATTGAAGAAAATGAAAAAAGAGTAAAATTAATCTATACATGCTTTCAGAATTATATTATAATATATAGACTTTCTTGGTTTTAATTCTGTATATTTATTTTTTGACATTTCGACTCTCTAACCGAAAGTCTTCTTCAGAAAAAATGATACAAAAATAAACAAGGCGAGAAGGTATCTAGATAATTAAAAATTAAAAATTGAAAATATACAGATTACTAGATGTGAAAACGTGGGTTCCGCATTCAGTGCAAAAAGAACAAAATTCCTCTGGCATTCACCCAAAGTCTGAGAAAAAACCACGTAAAAACCTCAACAGAGAAATCAACGATATGAGTCTTGACAATTATTATAGAGATTTCTTAATTAATATAACACGTCCTTGTATGTTATATTAATTCATTAATTTTTGACTATTATAATTGTCAAGACTCATATTATTTTATTTCTTTGTAATAATTATACCTGATTTGTAAAATATTTGTCTTGACACTTGCTTTTGTTATACTCATGTAGATGTAGATTATTGAAATTCAGTTTTTCTGTTAAGAAAATTTTTATGACATGTTTGGACTTTGGAACTGTTTGCGTTGCAGAAACGGGACATCGTCCTCATGTGTTATATCAATAAACTTTTTTTCTCTATAATAATTTTCAAGACTCATATCGTTAATTCCTCTGTTGAGGTTTTTACGTGGTTTTTCCTCATACTTTGGGTGAATGCCAGAGGAATTTTGTTCTTTTCGCACTAAACGTGGAATCCATTTTTCCACATCTAGTAATCTGTATATTTTCAATTTTTAATTCCTAATTATTTAGATACCTTCTTGCCTTGTTTATTTTTTAATCATTTTTTTTTTTCTGAAGAAGACTTTTGGTTAGAGAGTTGAAACATCAAAAATAAAAATAAATATACAGAATTAAAACCAAAAAAGTCTATTTATTAAAACTAATTGATATAACACACTAAGGTTTGAGAAAAAAATCACGTGAAATAACCTCAAGCAGGGCAACAATATGAGTCTTGCCAATCATCATTGTGGAGGAAAACAGTAAAGAAAATAGAATTTATCAATATAACACATAATAATCCTTTGAATATCATCCAACGTTAAAAGAAATGACACGTGAAAGAACCTCAAACAGAGGAATTAATAATATAATAATTGTGGGAAAAATGGGGGAAAATAAGAATCGTCAATATGTCACACAATAATCCTCTGGTATTTACTCAAAATTTAGAGGAAAACCACGTGAAGGAACCTCAAACAGAGCAATCAGTTTTATGAGTCTTGGAAATTATTATCCGTTATTATCATTGTGGAAAAAAATTTGAAGAAAATAGGATTAATCCAAAATAACACACAAGGACGATCTGCAGTTTTTCACTAAATGTTAAGGCCTACGGCGTGTGGTACACCCATAAAAATAAAATATCGTCTTGGAGTGTTATATCAATTAATTCTATTACCTTTTAATTTTTTTATTTCTTCAACTTATATATACTTAAAAGGGAACGTGATATTTTGACAGTTCGTATTCAAGCTTTTTTAAGTTTTTAAATGACCTTCTTCCAATCAGTGGTACCAAAACTTTATTGATGGGGCTTTTCAGTTTCTTGTGTTTATTTTATAAACTGTAGTATTAATTGATTGATCCTTGGATAAAAATTTAAAGCAACATTTACCGGAAACATGTTTCAAAATTTGTTATATCTTTATGACACATACAGAAAAATTAGATAATAAAAAATAATGTGAAATTAGAATTATTATTACTAATATTTGGACATTACATGCAATCGTTCGTCTTGATATCAAATTGAAGATCCTGCTGAAATAATTCTAGTATAGGTATCAAAAATGATATCTAAACGATTGTTATTTGAATGATGTCTAGTTTGGTATCAACTTCAAGCTCTCCGAGAAATAAGCTTAGTAAAAATCTGACATAAATAATTTTGTCAATTATATTTTTATTACTCAACCAGATTATGCCAAGTTTGGGATCAACCAAAACAACTCAACATAAAACTTACGGCCATTGTAAAATAAAATAATATTTTCATATATCTGCCATCTGGTAAATTGTTAAAAAATCAAGACTTGATAAGTTTCACAAAAATGCAAATTCAGGAGTCGGTTTTCACATCATCGTCCTGAATAGGGCAGCAACTGTAGACACGTGTATCATTCTTGTTAAGACTCTTCAGTACAGTATAGCAAGCCGCATCTGTTACTTTGAAATATGTAATTAAATGATACGTCACCGAGTACGACAATGTAAATTTATAAAACATCAATAAAACTGGCCATAAAATTTATGGTCGGAAAAGTATTGTGAAGGTCACAGTAGATTTTCCACAATGATAAATATCAAGACGCATATTATTAATTTTTTGGTTTGAGGTTCTTTTATGTGGCTTTTTCTTGAATTTTGGATGACTGCCCTGCTGCGGCAAATTTGCTTGAAAATATTGGAATGTTACTTAGGGAAATTCAATAATTATTGACGTGTGAAGAAACTGACAACATTGATTGATCTTAAAATAAAAACATGTACATGCAAAGTTGGCTGAAGGTCATCTTAGGAGGTGTACGATATTATTACAGGTGATGAATGACTCCTAAATCAAAAAAATAAATATAATTAATTTGGGTGATTGAAAATAAAAAAAGATTTACAAGGGTAGTATTACTTTTGTTTCACTATTTGGGCAGCACATGATGAGACCAAGATGTTGACCGTTGAGGAACCTAATGTTGGCGTTAACAAGATTACACCTTGCACTAAACATTGTTAGGAGCATGGACATACGAATCGTGTCCTAATGAATTGATCGTGTTTTAATTACAGCCGCTAGGAGCTCTACAATCTATCACGAGTTCGTGCGAAACTCAGCGCTTCTAGCGCCACGTCTCTGCTACTTCACCAACTACAAAACTAGACTAGTTATAATATAGTTTGACAACTCTATGAATTCATATCGAAGGAGAGTAAATATGTATGTTGCAATTATTTCCATTGAGTCTCAAGAAAAATGTAATCGAATATAAAATCGAAGCCTGATTTCTGATCATGTGAAAAAAGAACTCTTACCAATAAATATTACATGAACATCGTGCTGGACGATGAATTTATCGCATTTCTTATCATTATTTAAACATAATTCTGTTGGCAATGTGACCGAATCTATTTACATGTGAAATTACAAAAAAAAATCTGATTTACAACATTGCTTCATGTTGCGTTCTTGGAATGAGATTCAGAAAAAAAAACAAAAGAAATTTTAAAAATGCCGTCGCTAAACAAGTGATAAATATGATGGTTTTACGCCGAGAATGTGGATACTCTCTGCTGGAACATTTTTAAATAGCTACTTTTATTTGAAAGTCATCAAAATTTGAGACTGGCGCACTTGTCGATGATTGATTACACACCACGTAGAGAATATGCAATGTAATAACTATAAATTAAAATACTTTTTACTAAGCATGGAAGTCGGATGGAAGACCTCCAAAAACGGTCTCCATAAAATAAATAAAACAACACTATCTTGAGTGCTACTTTGGAGTGAGTTAATAACTCTGAAATATTCCTAAAGTAATAAAAGTTTGGCATAAGAGTGAATTGAAAGTTTCTGGAAGCCGTTAGGTATAGATCATTTCTCAATGCAAAGGGCAGAGTATCTTTTCTCAGTTGGAAGGAAAAGATATCTCGAATTGCCGGACATTCAGATGGCTTCCGGTCATATACAGCGCCGCGTTGCGGTCGTCGGGATGCCAGACGTCGCTTTTGGCGATCGCCCATTTCCTTACAGTTGATCGCTTCTACTCTCAACTTCAGAACCACATAAATCAAGAAGATTGTACGTTTGGTCCACTGCATCGGATATTCTTATTCACAAGTCAAATAAAAACCGTAGAAATGTAGTCGCCATAAATTATTTTGCAGAATTGGAAAGTAATTTTGATTAAATTTTATAGTGAATTATAGCACAAAGTTTACAGAAGACAAATAATTAACATTACTTCTCCTATATCAGCAGTAGTGAGGAAATAGCAGCTTTATTTATAATGACTTTCCTTGCTGACCACAATGGTCTTTAGATACGGCCAGCAAGTACTAACTTACAATTACTGACCATAAGTTCTCTGGCATCGTTTACGGACGTATTGTTGCAGAAATGCAGCGATGTTCAAGATACGGAGAAAGGGCCATTAAATAGTTTATAATCCAACGTAAATATTACTTATTCATTTTAAACAATAAACATTTTGCTTTGAGAAATACTACAATTGCCTCAAATTATGTATGCTGTAATATAAATTTTTTGTCTTGAGTTACTGTTAACTGAATATGGTATATATTGCATTTGTAGTATTTCATCTCTCCTCCTTAGCATATGCAGACTATTTAAATATGAAATAGCCGACCGCACCTTATCTCCCCTGATCGGACTTGCGGCCAAATTGTATATGAATCGATTAGAAATATGGTGGTCACTAGTATGCCAGACTTTATAAATCCTGGATCATGTCTTATGTCGAAAAAAAGGCAATTTCTAGTTAATTTTTTCGGGATCAACTTGAAACTAGTATCAATCGATAGCACAGATCAATAACTTCAAAATAAAACCAGGATGCCACAAAACAACAACCTTAAGTTCGATAAGAGAGGTTGAATACGAAAATGGGTTACACTTTGAAGATGACTGCCGCCTTTTCGGGCAGGACGAAGGGTGATACCCTGGTATTTTTTAGAGTACTTGACCTTCTTTATCGATTGGTACTAGTTCCAATCGTAAGTTCTATCAGGAAAGTTGACCTCGAAAAAATTGACTGAAAGTAGCTATTTTTCGACAATTAGGACAGGATCCTAGATTTATGGCGCCCCATTGACCAGTTTATATTCTGTAGGTCCGACTAGGGAATATGAGCTGCGCCCGGCTCCTCGACTATTATAATATCAAAAAAGTTTCGTCGTCGTATTAGGAACTGTCATTCCTGACAGTTCAATTTCGTGAACATTTTTGTTGATTATATTGAACGTGTTATATCTACGTGAATTTTAAAAATACCTCAGTGAATGATATTCATGTACAATTAATTTTTAATGCGTTTAATTTGGTGAATAGCGATATTGATTTATCGATGTTTTTGTCACTTGGCTCGGTGTGCAGATTGTTTTTGTGAATTCTGTCAAATGTACTATATCAACATGATTTTTTTTAAAGTCTGATCAACAGATGAGTATCGAGTCCTCAATTCCAAACCATGGAGACAATAATCATTAATTCCTTGTTGACAGGAAATTAATGAATATTAATTTCCTTTGCAGAGGGTGAAAATGGAAATTGTGGATCATGGATGCCGTAGATATTCTTTAATTTCATTGCTATATGTCAAATTGACATTAGATAAAAAATTGTATAATGAGATGTGTTTCTTATGGTATTTGCATTTGCTATTAAAGTCATGTTTCATCGAATAATTTTACTGTAATGTGATCGCAATTGCAAAAATTTGTTTGTTAAATCAATAAGATAGTTTCAATATGTCTAAACTCATTTAAAAATTACGTCTTCACCGAGTACAGCCAAATTCATCCTGGACAAAAATGACAGTCGTTTGGTCCTTGTAACATAATATACTATTAATTTTTGAAAAAGTATTTAAAATAATTTATATTTTTCACACTATCATATATGCTGCTGTGTGCGGAGTAATGTTTCGACTGCATTCTGAGAAAACTTTTAAAATAAATGTCATTTGCATCTGATAAACTCAGTAAATACACTCTAAAAACAGAAGAGTAAAAATTGTTGTCTTCTACGGAGTAAAAACTGTTTCAATCAAGTTTGAGTATATTCTGATCTAATTGAGTTTAATCAAGATGACGGAAATTCAACTACTCGAATAAAGATGAAAATATATTCATCATTAAGTGCAAATTTTTAGCACCTTATGAGTTGAAAAGCCTGTAATTAAACTTCGAGTGAAATTTTTTCTTTGAATTATCATATTTTACTCTCCACTTGACTATATTTCACCCATTAAGTATCAAAATTTACCCAATGAAATGTACTATCAACCATTTGAATCTTATAAAAATTAAAATTCACTCCAAAAGAGTAAAATTCACTTTTTATGATAAAAATATATTCTTTTGTGGGTACTTTGTTGGTTTGCACATGCGCCATGCGACATTTATTGCGAACGCGTACTTCAGGGATTCACAATCTCTCAGTGATTGAATGTTGTATCATGTCATGTCCATTATTTTTTGTATAAGACAGAAAAATGAATTCGCAAGTACTTAAAATTTCATAATAGAAAACAGAGTGGATGAGGAGACGGTGTGTGAAATTGTGAGTAAGTTTTTTTCATTAAATAAATTTTTCATTTGATTACTATTGATAAGGCTAACAAATTCATGAAACTTATGAATATTATGTACATGACAAATTTCAACTAAAAATATATGCGAAATTTCTCTACTGAAAGTATAAAAATATTTCAGATGATGCAAACAAGTTATCGTTGATATGTTTTGAGGTAAAAATTGAGGGAATTAAGTACACGCAGCCCTATTTAGCTCTTCAAAATGATGGTTATTCCATTTTAGCTGAACAGAAGATCATTTCATTGAACAGCAAGAATATTTTTCATATTTTGTATATAAACTGTACCATCTACTAAATATCAAATATGATGTAGTCAAGGATGTAGCACTTTGAAAACTTTCCAACTTTTTGATTCATTCTTTAACAACAGTGATCAAAATGTGATTCCAACGGTGGGATCACTATTGGTATCATTGATGCAAATAGAAAATTGAGAAAACAGATTGGGGTGGTATTCAATGACTTTTTCTGTTAAGATTGATCATATATTTTTTAACATTTTGTAACATACTTGAATCTCAACAGAAAAATTTTTGGAGAACCACCTTCGCACTTTTCACGATGTTTCAATTATTATTTGATAAATAATGTACTTTTTTTTACATAAACATCTTATAGTCCGTGAGACAGCGCCTAAATTTTTTGTTGATTACCGCTCATTTGAAACTTTGTGAGTGGCTTCATTGTGATGAGTCCGACAACTTTTTCATTTAGCAAAATTCTAGATTTGGGGGCGTTTTCCAGCGAGGGCCAATTAATTGAAAGAATATTGCTGTAATACTGATCTGTACACTAATCGAAAGATTTTTTGATAATAAAATGAAGGAAAAATATTGTCCGACATGAATATTGAGGCTACCGATGAATCCGACAAGCCGCACTTGTCATAAGTATGTTGGTACTAATGGTAAGTATGTTGGTACTTATGACAAGTCGGACTCACCGGTAGCCTCAATATTCATGTCGGACAATATTTTTCCTTCATTTTATTATCAAAAAATCTTTCGATTAGTGTACAGATCAGTATTACAGCAATATTCTTTCAATTAATTAGCCCTCGCGGGTAAACGCCCCCAAATCTAGAATTTTGCCAAATGAAAAAGTTGTCGGACTCATCACAATGAAGCCACTCACAAAGTTTCAAGTGAGCGGTAATCAACAAAAAATGTATGTGCTGTCTCACGGACTATTAACATATCATGTTAAAAAAATTCAAAAAATGTTTCAATTAAAGTGCAATTAGACCTTGGACCGGTATTAAATACAAAATTACAACATTATATATGTTCGACGGGCTTCAAGATTTGCGAGTTACAAACATACATACATATACCGACATCAAATTGTCAAAATGGATTGAGGGATGCTAAAAACAGATATTCTTATCAAAATAGGTATATAAATGTATTACAACTTTGCAACCAAGTAAAATATTCGAAATATTATTTTACATCGTCGATATATTAGCTATACTTACTTTTAATTAAGAACGTTGAGTCGCACATTTTACGCGGGATATCTCGTTAACGGTTATAGATACGCAAATAAATTATACAATCTTTTTTGTAGAGAAAAGTGTGCACTTAATTTTTACTCATGAGCTCAAATGCTCCACGACCGTTAGAAAATGAGATATTTGCGAAAAACTATTCAAAAACAGGGTTTCTGATCTTTGGCTTTCGATATCTCCTGAAGCATTATGATTTGACAATATGATTTTTGCCCACTCATTGTACATGCCAAAACGAAGATACTCCCGCAGAAAAAAAAACATTATCATTTATCCGGTAGATTGGGTCATTTTTTGTCTAAATTGACTTGACTATCGGTTGAATTAAACAAAACTAGCCCGAATCAATAAACTTCTGGTCGATAAACATTACTCAAATGAATAGACTGAAAAAATTGAAGGGTTTTGGAAGAATAAGTGAAATCCGTGAAAAAATACTTTATAACAAGAGATCTTCATATTACTTGAAGAGAAGAGAAAATTTTTCTGATTTATTGTCGTTACTTATTTGATTTCATGTTCAATTTTGTTGGAAAAGAAAATGAATTTAACTGTTTTATCACCATATTTACAATATTAACTCGTAGTCACGTAAAACATTTATGAATACGGTTGTATTGAAAAGTCCTCAATTCTCAGTCATTTTGCGGACAACAATAAAAAAAAAGAAATAGGTGTTAGTGGCTCCAGTAATCAAAATCATAAATTAATTATACAATAAAGATATAAAGTGATAATCAAAATAACAGTTCTTACCTACAAAAGCCACAATCACAATAATCAATATATCACTGAAGAAGATGTATGGATCTTGTCTCAGCGACACTCAAATATGTCATCAATCTCTAGAAACGTATGTTGGATTAATTATAATCGTACGTGAAGCACGCATAAAGTTGGGGTCATCCTCAACTTAACGCCACGTGATCTTATCGAGAAAGAAACAAAACTTTTAACTCGACATCACGCACAACGAACGGAACCTGTCTTTGCATACTTGTCACCTACAACGGACAAAAGGTGAAAAATGACCATAGAAGATGGGAATATTGTGACAACTTCGCTTATTATAAAGGTTTTGTTATGCAAATATCCACGAGATGAAGCAATATTTGAGACATCTTATTTTATCAACAATTGTAGTTCATTTCAGTTAAGAATTGATCAAATGAATAAAATGAGGCACTAAGCTCCAACGAGATTATTTTTTGACATATTTATAAGCAACAGATTTCTAAAAGAAGACCCAGATTTCTATATTTATCGTGATCTACCGATTGTGAATCTACCGGCTGTGTATCTACTGACATTCCATTATTATTATAAATTGAAGAACAGCAGACGAGAATATATCTTGTACGTGTGTTTCTCCATGAGCGGTAGTAGGCGAATAATGCGTAAATTGAGCATTATTGTCTGGCGTATCGACTTGGTCGTTGATGCCTGACCACGTGACCTCTAAGTGGACTCATTACCGAAGCCCGTGCCTTAGGATGACCCCCGATTTCCA
This sequence comes from Dromius quadrimaculatus, assembly GCA_963989225.1. Taxonomy (NCBI): domain Eukaryota; kingdom Metazoa; phylum Arthropoda; class Insecta; order Coleoptera; family Carabidae; genus Dromius; species Dromius quadrimaculatus. Next base: position 13,021,684 of record OZ022327.1, on the reverse strand, counting down.
CTTGGTTTCACTCGATAGCGTCATTGCTCATCCGCTGAATCTCCATCAAGTCTTTTCAAATTTTACGCAATGTCCACTGAACAAAACAAAAAAAAAGAATTCATAATGAAATAGTTGAAATCTATCAAGGTGCAGAAGTCTAAGATTCTTATATTTATATTTTATAGCCCCTGGTAGGATTTTCCAAAAATTAAAATAATTACCCTATGATATCAATAATTTAGCACCTCGTTTAGCACCAAAGTATTTTTGTTAATTTTGGATCGTTCTATTACCTGTATCCATTAAGACGAGTCTGCAGATCACAAATCTGTTACTGTTATGATGATACAGCAACAAATATTTAAGAAAATTTAATTCAAAAATTTTGAAGCTGCACCTCTAAACTTAGCTTTTATTTTATACCATTTTGACTTTAAACCGCAATATCTTGGAAATATATTGACAGATTTCAAATTTTCTTACATAGGAACTTATAATCTACAGGGTTGAATCAAGAGGAATATATTTATTTAAATCGCTTAGATAATGAATTTGAGTCCGTTTCAAGGGATTGATAATACTAAAATTTGCCAAATTATACCCACAACGGATTGAGATATTCGAATTCTCTTTGCATATTTGGTTTCTACGCCTGAATTTGAAGGGTTGCAAGTGCATTTTAAAGTAAGGGATGATTTAGGATCAAAATTAGAGCACTTTGATTTTTTTATCAAATTCCAATTCCAAAATGTGATAGCTCGCTCATTTGAAGGAATTTCGCAAAATTAAAGAAATCTAATATCCCTTCAAATGCAATTTATGTTGCGTCCGATGGTAAAAGTTTCACTGCCATAGAACGTCATCTAAAAATTAAAAAATTTACATTGTCTTATGCATCTTTGGAATACAGATTTTTTATTCAATCTTTAAATGTTTTATGGTCTGTATTCATTAAATTGAGCCTGTAAATCACAAAACTGTGTCTTTTATGTTGATACAGCAACAAATATTCGAAAAAATCAAATTCAAACATTTGGCAGTCGCGTTTTCAGACTTAGTTCCCATTTCATACCATTTTGACTACAAACCGTGTTTTCCTGGATATATTTTCAATAATTTAATATTTTTTCTAGATATTTTCAGTCTGAAGAAATAAATTGAGAGGGATTTTACGTATTTTAATTCATCACATCATAAATTTGAGTCCGTTTCAGGGGATTGAAAATACAAAAATGTGCCAAACTTTGATTTTAAACGCTCAAAAACGTCCTAATCGATCATTTCGAAAACTTGTAGGGATATTGGATTTCTGTTTACAGATTTGGTTTCCACTCTGAATTTGAATGTATGCAGGTTCATTTTGAATTTATAAGGGATGACTTAGGGTCAAAAATAAAGCACTGTCATTTTTCCAAAAAACTACAAAAATTCTAATTCCATAAAAAGCTCGCTTATTTGAAGAAATTCTGTAGAAATAGAAGAAAATCAATATCCTTACATATTAACTCTGTAAAAGCAATTTACATCTGTCTTATGCATTCTTGGAATGTAGCAAAAAATTACAACATTTTTTTACTTCATTTTTCATCGTTCTGTAGCTAATATCCATAAAATAGAGCCTGTAGACCACAAATCTGCAATTTTTATGTTGATGCATCAAAGAATATTTGAGAAAATATGTTGAGGTTGCACCTTGAAATGTAGCTTCCATTTCAAACCATTTGAGCTTCAAACCACGATATCTCCCAAATGTGGAAATAGATTTCAAATTTTCTTACATATTTATAGTTTACAGAGTTGAATCAATAGGATTATATAAATTTCAATCCCACAATCAAGGATTTGGGTTCGTTTTGATTATTTCAAAAACGTATATCCGAATTCTGTTTGCAAATTTATATTCTAAGTCTTAATTTGTAGAGAAATAGGTGTGTTTCAAATTTGTACGGCATGAGTTAGGATCAAAAATAGCGCCTTGTCCCTTTTTTCAGAAATTCCAAATATTCAAACTTCAAAACGCGATGTCTCTCTTATTTAAAAAAAAATTATAAAATCCAATAAGGTATTGGATTTTACCACTAATCTCATGATACCAATATATGCGTAGCATATAATAATATAGGTTCCATGGCCATAAAACGTCATTTGAAAATGCGACTTTTGGAATACGAATACAAAATAGCTCTAGTTTTTTCCCTTTTTATTTTCAATCTTTAATATGTCAAACCTGTAGATTACAAGTATGTAACTTTTATGTTTATACAGGAGCAATTATTTGAGAAAATCTAATTTAAAAATTTGGCGGTTGCACCTAAGACTTAGCTCTCATTTCACACATTCCAAAATGTGTCAAGATATTTAAATTCTCTTTGTAAATTTAGATTTTATGCATGAATTTTGAGGAATGTTGCTGTATTTCAAATTTGTAAGAAATTATTTAGAATCAAAAATTAGATATAGTCACTTTTAAAAAAAACACTAGGACTCAAATTTCAAACCGAGATATCATACTTATTTGGAAGATTTTTGTCAATTTTCTATTGTTTTATTGCCTGTATCCATTAAATTAACTTTGTAGATCACAAATCTGTAACTTTAATGTTAACACAGCAACAAATATTCGAAAATATCAAATGAAAAAATTTTCGACTTGCACCTTGAGATTTAGCTTCCATTTCATACTATTTTGAATTCGAACTACATTATCTTGATAAGATGTGTACAGATTTCAAATTTCCTTACATATTTATAATTTACAGGGTTAAATTGAGTGAATTGTATACATTTTAATTCTTCAGATCATGAATTTGAGTCTGTTTCAGGAAATGGAAAATACATAAATCTGTCAAGCTTTGATTTTTAATATCCAAAACAATTTTTATCGAATATTCTGGAAACGTGTTGAGATATTCGAATTCTGTTTGCAGACATTGATTCTAAGTAAATTTGAAGAGATGTAGGTGCATTTTGAATTTGTAAGGGATTATTTGGGATAAAAAATAGAGCATTGTTTCGCTTTTCAAAAATGCCCAAGATCAAAAATACAAACCGCGATATCTAGCTTATTTGAAAAAAATTCTCGGATATAAGAGGACCCAATGCCTCTTCATTTTTATTTTACGATAAAAATATATACAGCATCTGGTACTATAAGTTTTATGGCCATAGAACGTCAACCAAAAATTTACATTTTGTCTTATATATCCTTGGGATCAAAAATTTTTTTTGTCAATATTTCATTATTTTTTCAGCACCTTTATACAAATTAAGTGAGTCCGTAGATCAGTTATATGTAACTTTCATGTTGATACATCCAAAATTATTTGAGAAAATCAAATTAAAAAATGTTGAGGTTACATCCTGAGATTTAGCTCCGAATTCATACCTTTTTGACTTCAAACCGCGATAACTCGGGATTTTGTTGATGCATTTAGAATTTTCTTATATATTTATACTCTATAAGATTGAGTTGAGTGAATTATATATATTTTAATCTCTCAGATTATAAATTTGATCCCTTTAAACGGGATTGAAAATACAGAAATTTGCCATACTTTGATTCGAAAATTTGTGGAGATATTTGAATTTTGTTCATCGATTTGGACTCTATGTTTAAATTTGAAGGGATTTTGTTGTATTTTAATCTGTACGGAATGATTTAGGATCAAAATTTGAAAGATCCAAATTTTTTAGTCATAGAACGTTTCTAATTAATAGTTGGAATATTTCGAGATAATTCTAGCAGCCTCTTGAGAGCCGGTAGAACTGTTCCAGACCAACGAAGGTACAAGAGACTTCTCCTTATGTCTATATAAAGGACCAGGTCATTTTCTTGAGAGATCACAGAATAAATCGTGTAAAGTAGTAAATAGTTAGTTATATTATTTTTTTGTCTCGAATCTTTCAAACATTACATATTTTTATAAAATACGAAAAGCTTCAAACTTTTCTTTTTGTTGCAATTTTTGATCTCTTAATTGCCTACATTTAATAAGTCGAGTTTGTGAATTACAAATCTGTAATTTCAATGTTGATACAGCGATAAAATATTCCTCCGGAAAATAAAAGAGTTGTACAAGTGCATGAAAGTGATGGTTTCTCTATTATTCTTTGGAAATAATAATCAATTATCAATTTCCAATAAGCTAGCAGTAATAAAAACCAATTTTACGCGTCGAATTATAGTCAGGTAATAATAATGTCATAGAAAGCAATGATAACTATAATCAAATCAGTTCTGATTGAATACCTAGTCTAGAATTCCAAGATGAATATCGGTAGCTAATGAAGTCACAAAGGCATTCAACAATAACAAATGAAGCAGTACAGTTATGTACAGTAGCTATCTGACCTTAAGAATGTCAGGTATTTAATAAACTAATAATAATAATTCTCTATCAGCGAATCACTTAACATTTTAAGAATATTTAGCACGTACTAAAGCAATATTTGAATACAGTACATGAATAGTATACAGCTATCTTTATTAGCGGTATTTAAAGATGAATCTCTTAGTACAGAACGCAAGTCATCGGATTACAGAAGTGACTCAGTCAAACATACACACAAATCCTTTGACATATGGATAGGCTTTATCTGACCGATTTAAGGCTGCATGAATTATCCCACTGCTTTTTGTTCGTATTTAAGTTAAAAGTCAGATTACATCGTTCATCAGGTAACTTTTCAGATATGGGCAACATAACTGTACAAATTTGAAATAGCGAATTGTTGTTTCACGCTATTCGGTCCTAACATCTTCAGCTACGGTCTGCAATATGTCACAACTTCGATAAATCCTGCACCATGCACTCTGCACTTGCAGAGAGTTGACCTCGAAGCCCAAAGAATGTTCATCTTTACTTTTCTCCCATCTTCGTGTACCGTACCGCGTTTGAATAAACGTGCGTTTCTTGGCCTTATTTCAGCAAAGGTCGTGGGTCACGCTTGTTAAGGGACACTAAATTATATGGATGCGCTGTACAGTTAAATGAGTACTGCGATACTAAAACCATACGTTTAGCTTTTTTGCAATTTCTGTTTGTTATGAGGATGATGGCATTCCGAGATATTAATTTTTATCTGATCTAATGTCTGTTCTTACCTAGAAAGTCCCTTTCCTGTTTGTTGAATCTGTTTGAATCCGTAATACCGAGAAAAAGAAGCTTCAGTTAAAGCACTACAACGGAAAGTGAGCGGCTAAGACAAATATCAATGTTATTTATCATAATTTATTTTATCAAATAAATACTGGACAGTTGAATTCAAAGCGGTCCCAAGAGCATATCTGATGGTCCAGGTCGTCCAGACTATCGATAAAATCCATTGAACGATAATCGACAATCGACAAGACGACAAGTGATAACTGAGGTTGTCTTCCAAATGGGTGCTCAATATTTCGTATAAATATTTGGATTCCAGGAAGTTCTCTGCCTTGAGTTCCACATTTGCTTTCAATCAAACCATTTCGAAGGAGTGTTTGCTATATTAAGGACTTTTTGAGCCGTTTCTCAACCGTGGACGAAACTTGGATCCATCACAACACAATTGAGACCAAGGAGCAGTCAAAGCAGTGGCCTGCTTCTGGTTAATCTGAAATGAAAAAAGTCAAGATGGATTTATCAGCCAACAAACTTATGTTCACCGTATTTTAGGATACACACGGTATCATTCATATCGACGACCGCATTTAGTACCAGGACAGTCAACTGGCGCATAAGTGCGCTACGAATTGGCTCCTCATCCATTGTACTCCAGATTTGGCCCCCTCTGATTACTACTTATTCACAAATTTGAACGAAATGTTGAGAAATAAATTTAGTTGTGTTGAAAAAATTGTGTTTTCTTGTCGAAATTTTTGTTCAGACTTGTGCTTTGTGGTTTTTGATTGTTCCCTAATAATGAGAAACTTCTTTTTGTTTATTTTGTCAAAGGTCAGTGACCTCTATTCATTTAAATGATTGAATTATCAAAATTCTATTACTCAAAATCATTTATCATTCTATGAAATTAAAATGTCAACTTCAGATAGTCAAGTCTAATATAAGATGCGATATCAAATAAAATTTGTGTTGCTTCAAGTCACGGCCATGAGTCTCTTTTTTATAATCGTGTTTGCAATCTGAGATCCCAATCCTAGGCAGCCACGGTAAAGTATCACGGTAATCCGTGACTGAACGAGATCCGTTCTTAATCTGTGGTTCCTCCTAGGCAAAAACACCGCAGAAGCACGCGCGTCAACGACAATGTCGTTATTCTTATGCTTTTTATATGCTTCCTTGTTTATTGTCACTGCGTTTTGTCATTATGACGTAGAACGGTAGTTCGTCATGGGTCTGATGGGACAGATTTCATGATGCTCTCAATTACCTTAAGTGTGCATATCGTTAAATATATCTTGAGTTTTTGCGGAGAAGCGGTTTATCTAGAAAGTGTGCCATTTTGAAAATCATAAACTTGGTATTAAACATTATTCCGTAAAACTTGAAACTTAAACAACTGATATTAATTCTAAACAACAATTATTCAATTCACGATGTGAAATCGTTAATTTCGAGCTGGCCTTGCAAATACCGATAAGAAATCGTTGCAACTGGTCAAACAGAAAAGTGTTATACAATAATTTTTCCATGCGGAAATCTTAAATTCATTATAACAATGGCCGTAACTAATAAGTCCTTGTCATTGGTGGACACGTAGGACTCTAGCTGGGAATTACTTTTATAATTACAATACCAGATGTAGAAAAATGGCGTTACCTCATCGGAAAGTACATCAGAAGGGGCACAATTGGTTCTTACAGAATCACAATAACTCTGTTTGATACTTTTTCGGCCAACCAAAGGTGTGAAGGACCTAGAATCTGTAAAGCCCAATGCATGATATTCTGGGGAATAATTCACAATGGACAAAATCGAAGTCACGTTTATGGAATTCTGTATAATCAACTGATAGCTTCATATATTATTACATTTATGCAGGCTGGATGAACAATAAATTCTTATTACCTCATTCTATGGAAATAATGCCAAAAATAGTGATGGTCTGCTGACTCTTTATTTGCTATTTCCTGATTCAATCATGTTGACCAAATCGAAGCACTAAACATGAAAAGTTATAAAAATTGATGAAATAAGAGATGGGTGCAGTTTATGGGGAACCTTTAGTCCATTATTATTGATAATCTCTTTGTAAAGCTCACAGAAGTTGACTATATTGTTCAAAATGTCCTGGCATCATTGATAATCGAAAAAAAAAAAACACTTTTTAATATCTGGTATCACACAATGGGCCTTAAACCCTGTTTACCATTGAGCTAAAGAACATGGTCTTAGGGTTAATCTTAATAAAACTAGTCTTCGTCTATCGATCTTCATGACTGTCATAGCTCCAAATTGTTTAATTACGTATTTTTTTGACTTTAAATTTTGAATTTTGTAATGCTTTATGGAATTTAACTCAAAAAAAAAATCGATAATGCTGTAATTCTCATCTATTTTCTACTTAAGTTTATTCCAAGTTTGAAATTGAAATTTTGATTTCTTGCCACGTTATCCTTATCGTCAAATTCTAAACAATTGAATCACGAACAAATAAAGAGAAAACTATTCTGATTCCATTTATACGGAAAAGTAAGCTGTCACTAATAGCTTCCATACTAAATAAAATTCCTTTTCTTCTTCTTCTTCATTCGGCTTCACAGAACTTCCAGTATTTCTTGGCCTGATCAAGAATCTTTTTTCACTTCTTCCTGTTATCCATGAAGCTGATTTTCATTCTTCTTATATCCTTTATAACATTGTCCTTCCATTTCGTTTTTGGTCTTCGTCTAGATCTTAGTGTGTGTGGTTTCCGATTATAGAGGTTAACCTGCCTGTTATCACCTATTCTTCGTATGTGTTCGTGCCATTTGAGACGCTGAAGTTTGATGAAGGATGATGTTGGCACGTCATCATATAGCTTATAGAGTTCAAAATTCTATTTTATGCGCCATGCTCCCTCTTCATACGTGGGTCCGTATATTTTCGTGAGTATTTTTCTCTTGAAGATATCCAGTTTCTTGCAGCTATTTTTGTTCAAGACCATGCCTCTCCCTCGTATGTCACTACCGGACTTATTAATGTCTTATATATACGGATTATGCTGGTTCTTGATATCAGCTTATTACTCAAGGCGTGGTAGGATTTCAGACCAGCTGAGAATCTATACGTAATTTCCCTGGTTTCGCCATTCAGGCTATTAATTAGTGTACCTAGACAGGTGAAAGACTGGACGATTCCAAGTTCCTTATTATTTACCTTAATGGATCCCTCTATTGTTCAATCCTTGGAAATTACCATTATTTTTGTTTTTGTTAAGTTGACTTCCAGGCCAACTTCTGCCGCCCTTCTCTCTAGAGCTATAAAAGCTGATTCCAGGTCTTCCTTTGTTCTTCCTACGATGTCAATGTCATCTGCATATCATAGTACTTCTACTGATTTGTTGGTGAATATAGTTCTTAAGTTAAGGTCAATTTGAGAGTTGTTCATAACTTTTTGAAGGACAGTGTTGAATTGAAGAGGAGCTAAGGCATCACCTTGACGAAATCCGTGTTTAATTTGAAACTCATTAGATAATATGTTGTTTGCATTGATTTTGCCTGATGTGGACCTATTACTAAATGAAATTACTTGGGTCTGAAGCCAAGAATAATACACTGCTGCAAAATTAATGTGACTGATTTTTATCTTTTTGAACAACCATATTGTCTCCTTCAAAGTAGTTCTCTTTGGCAGCTATACAACGGTAAAGTCCTTGTTCCCAGTTTCAGTAGCAGCTCTGAAAGACCTCAACTGGTAGAACCTTCAACATGTCGGCCACTTTTTTTGGATGTTCTTCAGATTCTCAAAATAGCATACTTTCAAAACAGATCTCAAAATGACAACAATTTAAGCTAGTCTGAAATTGCAAAGAAACCCTCTAGTTTCACATTGTGATGGGTGCCAAAGCACGTGACAATTGAAAGAGCAGATGAGCTTGCCAGGAAGGTAACGTGCATCCGAACTTTCAGGGGACTTAGAAAGTCACATAGAAATGATAATAAAAGTATGGAAGAACTCAGTTGGTGCCTGGATAACCAAAAAGGAAATATGCGAAACTTTCGCCTGTTAGCATCAAAAAGAGATACTAGCTGTCAGGGAAGGTGATTTTAGAATTCCGACGGGTTTCTTAATCAGCCACTATCCTTTAAAATACCTTTTGTATGAAATTGCTTAGTCTCGTACTAGATAACCACAGAAGGAAATTAAAAGGCCTTTTAACATCAATGAGCCACTAACTCTCAGCAAAAAGAATCCAGACGAGTTTCCTAATCATTCATTTGCCTTCAAAATACCATTTGCCTAAAATTGGTCAGGCTGCAGACAGTAACTTTTATCCATATTAAGAAATTGAGTAAATAGGACTTCATTTTGGAAAGGCCTACATTATAGTTAACGAAGTGAAAAACTCTCGGAGCAGTATTGGGATTATGCCAGAAATAAACAAACAGAATGCAACACAAAAGATGTAATAGGTCGTTGTGATTATGAAGAGCCTGCTTCTTCATAAAATTGGTCAAATAAATACTAGCGTTGAAAAGAGAGCATCGAAAATGACTTCCATCCAAATCGGTCTGTCGATCGACCCCACAAGACAATGTGGGAGCATTTTTGACTATCTAAACATGTCAAGCAGGGCACGAAGAAAGCGTTTTTTGCACTCCAACTCCATCTTTGTATAAACAACATTTGTAACTCGAATTTAGTTTTTTCAAATTCTGCTGTTAATTTTCAAATAACACAGAAACTCAAACTCCTTGAGGTGTGAATAATTTCGCAGGGCAAATGGTCATTACCGCAACCAAATGAAGTATTAATTCAAAAACCATTTCAACATGTCCTTGCACTTTAGTGTTAACTTTACGATTAACTATTTCACTATTTTACCAACAACAGTTGCAAAAACTAAACTAGTTACAAAGTTTAACATTTGAAATGCTTTTCTACCAAATGAAACTTTGATGGGAAGCTCTGCCGTCCATTTATGCCTTCGGAGGGATATTTGCTTTGAAACCAGTGGAAACAGTGATCATTTATTTAGATGTTCACCATAGAGATATCTGATGAATTAATTATACTTTTTTTCGGGGAATTTTAATTTAGCTGCCCTGATTCACGCAAAAGTATTGTTTCTAATAGAATGCCCACATGTCAGATGAAGATTTAATTAAAACGTAATTAACCTTCTTTATAAATTAAAAATTGTATACAAAAAATGCGGGACGTTAACTTCATAATAATATGAAAATGAACAAGATTAGGCTCAAATTTGTTTGAAACATTGATGAATAAGGAATATACGTATAACAGTTCTATTGAACAGGTTTTACAGTACATACATTATGGACAAATACAAATTACAATCATTTACAAAAGAAATAATAAAAAAATGAAAGAATGAACTATTGGGTGTTTGTACGATGAATATGCAAATTATGTTCATTAGCATAATGTTGAAAATTTCTACTTAATTTTTTTCTTATTTATATTCCACAAATATATTAAATAACCATATAAATAACAAATTTATCTCTTGATACCCGTATAAGTTAAATAGAAAGCTTTAACAAATCACTTATGACAATAAATGACCATACCTTCATTAATTTATCCTTTTAAATTTTTGTTGAATCCAAGTTTCTTTTCCATGAGATGCTACAAGATTTAGATTACTGGATGTTCATTTAAGAAATGGGTTTCCCAACCTCTAATTTGCCTTGATTCCATCGGTAGGATAAATTTGATTTTATCCAATTTGAGGCTGGATGGATCCTTAAATCATCACAGAGGCCGGAAACAATATTCTTCTGAATGATAAATTTCTGTTCAAGTCCTTATGACTTACTCCCAACTACCATCAACGTAAACTTCAAATTGAGTCCCGTCACTTCATAGTTTGGAATGCTGGAAACGCATAGTGCGAAGTGACGCAATTAGAATTGTGTCGTAAGAAATCTATCACACTTTGCTTTCGACTTCCGCGATGATTTAGGAAGTCATGTCAACTATTACACTTTGTGGACGACATCATGAACATCCTTCAAAATAATTTTAAATCACAAATTGAATATCTGATGTATCTTCTAAAAAATATTCAGTCTTGTTTTATTCTGATCCTAATACGATTACCTACATCATAAGTTCTGGGAAAAGAATGACGATTGTTTGACTTTTAATTCGCCGGATGTCTGAAATATGAACAAAACTGCTTTCACATAGAGTTCTGTATGTTTATTAGTATACAGGTAAGTGTGTTTATTTTGTGATAAGCAAACGAGCAAACACGTTCTGTTGTCCGTTTATAAGCCATGCATAGGAACACTGATAAGATAAGAATTGATAGCGGCCCGTGTCCACAACAGTGGAGGCCATTAGTGTGCATTTGTGGAAGGACAAATATAATTTCACAAAGAGAACATTCATTTTTCAAATCCAGACAGTCCCTCAACCAGTTTTCTTTTTGTAAAATTTACTCTAGAAAGTGTAATAGCCATAGTCTTACCATTTGTATGCTTTAAATATAATTCTGGTTATGCAATAAGTCTTTCTGATGCTGTTCGGTCGTAGGTGATCTGAAATCGTTTCTCGAGTCCTAGGGTTTGAAATGAATAAAGCAAAGCACTAACAATATACTCAACAATATTATTTAAACCAAATATTTATTTCCACAGTTATTTATATCATCAAAATTTATATTGACCTGTTCTGTACTTTTGTTTACTCTACAACCATTTGATTTATTCTGTAATCCCTCGACTAAACGATGCTTCCCTTATATAGGCTGAGAAAGGAACCTCCTTTGATTATCTGCGGTGACCTAGAACAGTTCTACAATTATGCGAGAGGCTGCTAGAGTTATATCGAATATTCCAGAATTCTAATCAAGGAAATTCCGTTATAGTATGTACTTGAGGCCCGGACTCTACTAGGATTGTCGTGCCGCAAAAGAATTACTCACAAATCACAAGTCAAATATTAGGTTTCCAAACTTTGAGACCTAATTACTTGTATGTCTCGTTGATCACTGTATCAAATCTCTAAAACTTTGAGGCCTCTCATGAGGTGAATTGGATTTAAAAGCGTTACTACATTTTTTCTTGTATTGAGCTTCAATTTTCTCGATTTAATTGGAAAGCTTCATCGTCATCCAATCAGTTTTTCTAGGATATGTTAATAAAGGAGTCCTATCAGGACTGCAATCCAGTCAAGTTAGTTCATTTTCTTCAGGACTCAACAAGAACCCGTGAAAAATAACCGTCTCAAAGCATAAGAAAAAAATACTCTTCCGAGAATAACTCAAAAATAGTTCGACATACTGAAAAATATTTCAAATAAAAAATTAAGAATACTGAATTTTGTACACAAAGTATCTTTTTACATTTTTTCGTAAGTGCAACCCTTTCCGCGATAATGCTCGGCGGAATAACACATATTGAGTGACATTGTGTTGTACTCCAGAATTGGAAGCTCCCAGGTCCTTTCTAGGATATGATAATAGAGGGACCATATCTGGGCTGTTGTCTAGTCAAATTAGCATGTTTATTTCAAGAATCAATAAAAACTCCTGAAAAATCACCGTTTAAAGTCGTGAGAGAAGAAGATTTTTCGAGAATAAGTCAAGAACAGTTCGACATTCAAAAAAATATCTTATATGAAAAATTAGGAGGGCTGAATTTCCTACAAAAAACTATCTACTGAATTTTTTTGTAAGTGCAACCGTTTTTGGGATAAAGCTCGACGGAATAACGCATCTCAAGTGAAATTGTGCTGTACCCAAGAATTGGAAGCTCCCAAGTCTTTTCTAGGATATGATAACAGAAGGACCATATCTGGACTGCAGTCTAGTCAAATTAGCTCGTTTTTTTCAGGAATCAACAAAAACTCCTGAAATCACTGTTCAAAGTCGTAACAAAAATTTGTTTTTCGAGAATAAGTCAAGAATGGCTCAATATACAAAAAAATATCTCATATAAAAAATTAAGAGGGCCAAATTTCCTACAAAAAATTGTTCACTCAATTTTTCTGGAAGTGCAACCGTTTTTGGAATAATTCTCGACAGAATAACAAGCTCATTTTCTTCAGGAATCAATAATAAAAATCTCTAAGACATCACCTCCAAAGTAAAGACAAAAAAATGGTTTATCGAGAATAAATCAAGAACAATTTGACATACAAAAAAACTTTTCAAATAAAAATTAAGAGGACTAAATTTCCTACAAAAAAGTCTTGTTATATTTTTTTGTAAGTGCAACCGTTTTTGTGATAATGCTTAGTGGAATAACACATCTCGTGTACTCCACAATTGAAAGCTTCCAGGTTGTATGCTCTTTTTTCATTTTTATTTTTCAATTTGCAATTATTCATTGAAGCACAATATTGAAGATCCATAGAATATGACTTATGATATAATTTTGATAGATCGTTATGATTCCCATCGCCTTCGCCACGATACTCGACCGCGACTCCAATCGTCGATCTTGATCTCGATCCGTGATCCACCGCACGCTAGATCGATATCAGATCTCTTGGACAGTGTTTGCGTTTAGTTTACAATCGTTGAGATATTTACTACTTCGAGTTCTAAACGACGTAGGGTTTCTTAGTTTCTTGCGTTGTTGTTCGTTAGCTCTTTGAAACGTGCCGTTCAAGTTTCACGACGCTAGTTAACGGATTCTTTCTCTTTTGTTTTATTTATTTTGACAGCTAATTGTTTTGTTTGTTATTGTTATTTCTTTGCGATTCTAGAACTGCCCTATAAATTTAATTGCTTCTTTATATCAGGAAGACATGGAAATATGTCATATTTTGTCCATGAGTTATTTCATTTGATTGCAGGATGGATAATATTTTTTTTTTATCATCAAACCGGACTAGGTAGCAATTTAAATTTTATGATACAGGAATCTTTTTATCGCTAAATAAAATGATGATGAGATGATCTTAATAATAAATCCATATGAAATAGTTGAGGACAATACAAAACTCTTGAGTAACCAAAACTTCAAACCATTTGCGGCGTATATTTTTAAATTCAGTTAAAAATATCTCCCTCCGTGGACCTACCTAACAATTTTTTCTTGTGCCGTTTGCTACAAAAAACCCACTTGAATATTCATCACATGTTCTTCCTGTACGAAATTGATTATTTGTTTGGTCTAGTGTGGAAATGACTGAGGGTGGAGCATTTTTAGCTACTGCACCGCGAGTTGAGTTAAATGGTGTACACATTGCCGTTGTCTTGTTCTTGTTAACAGCAGATGCAGGCGAAGGCCTCTGATGGACAGTTTTAAATATAAACGACGTTGAGATACTGCGGGAAGGACCTCCCAGTTGAGGACCGAAATTGAAAAGATCGTTTGTCTTTGCTTTTACATAACTTCCAATTAAAATGTTTGGGAATTCGAAGAACAATTTTCAGTGACATATAATTATTTTCTACCTTTTCGAAAAATTTGATCCAAATTAATATAAGAATGAATGCACAATAAATGTTTTGTAAATAATCTCATGAGCAAAAAGTTGATGTTCAAGATTGCTTAGAAGTGAAGTAAAAATGACGGTTGTGTAGGAGCTCGGACAATATACGTGGGAACGGGTCATCTGATAGCATCTGTTTGTAGTGCACCTTACATTGTATTCCAAAGAATGGTCCAGTTATTGTCAAAAACACTCTTTGACTGTGAGAAAACCATTTACCACTTTGACGGACGTGCAGGCTTCACAAGTCGACGAACTGATGATCATATTTTGATAAATTCACACGAAATATTTAATAGACTCATTGCCCAACAAAGAATAAATAGTCCTCTTGTTTATTTATTTACTGCTTTCGATGCGAAATGAATCTTGGTTGATTGCAAGAAGAACGTCCGTCAGAAGTGAATAATATTTATGTTCGATGATTTCAATATAAATGTAAAGTCGTGTTTTCATCGTGAGTGCAATCCTATCGTTTTGTCTTCTCCATTACGCAAGTAGAATCTATCTTTGTCTCTCAATTTGCATACGCAACATTTAAAGTCCCTTTTCTTTGACTCTACAATACAAACGATGTCCACTTGACATTCACTTTTTCTTAATTAAATTTACAGTAACCATTCGCTGAACAATGATGCGAACGCATGTTTTAGCATTCCGAGATTCATTTCACATGAGAATGTTCGCAGGACGGTAAGGAGAAGAGGGGCTTCAGATTCTGTATGTAAGTCAGTAATTACATTTTTAATATATAGTGCAACTATGGAACATTTTTTCCATTGAAGACTCAGCCATGAATAAAAATAAGTACAGTATGGAATAGTTGAGCGATGATTTACAAATGTAAATGTGAAACTATTCTGCAACACAATCAATAAAAGACTAAAGATTGACTGCCCAAACTTCCCCAGAAGGCGCGAGACGTTAAACGGTACTTTGAATAAGAACCTTGAAAAGAGGAAGTACATTTTATCAAAAAGCACTTTCATGTGGCGTCCCAGACAGTAAAAAAGATGGTATTACAATCTTGCAATCATGGAAAATATATCATGCGGTGGCGCCGCCAACAGTGCGCCCCAAACATTAATAATATTTATTATGTTAACGCTAATATTATTTAAAATTATTATGGAATTGGTAAAACGGAAAAAAATGAAATACATCAAATCATTCTCTTTTGGTCTTGGATTTTTACTATCTGCGAATATGTTCATTATTCCACTTTTTTTGTGTTTACTTTTAAAGTTTTTATTCATGTGTCAGATCTCCCAAATTTGATTGAGATAGCGAGAATAATACCTGTGTATTGGAGTAAACATTTTGTCAAAGGGTTTGGTAAATTCCCACACTATCCACCTACATCTGCCCTAGGTCAGTTTTAAGATGTAGATCGACAAATACAACACAAAACGGTATTCATTTCAAAAGGGGTTCAGTCAATGACAAGTGACAAAATTCTTTTGCTGACCGATGTCCCCTTTCGACAAGTGTAGCATGCTTTGAATGACCTAGCACCTTGTGTATATATTTGTGAATGTGGGGGCTCGCTGACCCTCAGCTCAGCTACCTCAGCGCCTCATCTAGAGCGTGGGAGAATCTTAAAAGATCGCATTCTGATTGTTGTCAATCCTTTCCCACACGTTAGATGGTCTTGGTCATTCTTTGTGTGCTAACCGGAAAAATGAACCATAATTATTTTGCAATTAATATTTCACACTTGCCTGCTTTGAACTCTCCCCACATCATAATTAATTAGAATATTTTCTCTTTATTGAACTCCAATTAATAACATTCATGAAAAGATATTTCAATGAATTAAATTTATTGTTAGAATAAATAATTTCTAATTGCAATTATTCTTGTTACTGAAATAAGTATTGAGAACAAATTCATTCATTTTTATTCTGAATTTTGAAATATGGTCGTTAAAACCAAAAATGCACACTCTGTCTGTATAAATTTATATTTTTTATAATTATGATGAATGATCATGCATAATTATTTGTTCGAGTCATAAAAAACATCTATGTCATAATTGTGAAGAAGCATTCTTCTTTCCCTACTGTTTTAATATACAATCCACAAATTTAAAGTCAAGAATTCTGCCAGCTGTCCAAATTAGGTCAAAGTCATGTTAAATCAGTTTCTTCGTGCATGTTGTCAAAAAGAAGAGCTTCACTAATTTTTGAATTTATATATGATTTTTGTATTTTTCTAATAATTTTTTGAGGTCTGTAGAGAAAATGTTGTATGCAACTCGTGTACGAAATTTCTTTGGGGCTTTCGAATAATTTGTGTTTCGGCTACCGTCACGACGAAAATCTTTCATTCTCAAGCATCAAAGTATAATTTCGCGCACTAGATACGTAATTAACTATTTTACACACTTGAGATTCAACAATTCCAAGTAATCAGTAATTAAATATCGGGTATAAATACAATATGATTAACTTGAGTGCAGGAAGAAGAAGCTTTGTAATTGTTTATTCTTAACAGATACATAGATTCCGATAATAACAGTTTATTCTGTAGAAAATCGTCTATAAAAATTGAACTTTCAGATAAATCATGATGAAAATCAATAGGATTTTTTTCTGATAGTCAGTCGGATAATAAAATAAAGAATTATCAAAATCAAATTGGAATTGCGATCTGTATCGTGTCCTATACATACAGACTAAAGGACGGAGATGCATGTCATTTTTCAAAAGCAAAATTGAATCATAATAAATATTTTGAAAATCAAAAATGATACCATTGTTCAGAGAAAGATCTGCTCTTCTCATATATCGACTATATTAATATCTCAAAGCTGTAAATCAATGTCAATTATATTGTAACAAGACTGAAACTCTCGTTCGTGGGTTAGTAAATAATTTTCACACTAGGCAACATTAATTTAACCAAAATATTCACTGTTTGATATTTCTACTATTAATTGACGCGAAAATAGTCATTAGCACTACACTTATTTTATTATTTAAACAACAACACTGTCTCCACTCTCACTCTACCTTACTTCACTTACTCATTAACTGTCCAACTTCACACAGTTTTCCAGTTTATATTCCTGCGGCTATTGCTTCTCGAAACTTTTGAGAAATGTCTGTTTGATCTGACGTCGTCATGTCCTTGACACATATCAGTCAATTGCGCCTGCTGAACAACAACTCTATTGCGTATAACACTCATCTAACCGACGAGTTGCGAGGAAAGCCTACTTTGTAGGGGAACTGTTTGTTCGTTACAGTATTTTGTTCATCATTATTGCTTTCCAAACATTGTGGAAATAAGAAAAAGCTTTGTGATCATTCATGATAGCAATCTTAACAATAAATTTTAATAGTCACAGTCCATTACGGAAGGAGTTTTTGTTGAAAATTGTCCATAAAAATTCAATTCCCAGCAAATCATGATAAAAATCAAGGTCGTATGCCATCTGTGCCATTGAAAAACTCTCAATCCGGTCATAAATTTAATCCTACCCAAAAATATGGACATTAACGCCAAACGAAAGCCACTGCACTTGGCCCTCATTGTGGTACTACTAAGGGTTCTAGAAAAGGCTATATCGAGTTTCAATAATATTTAGATTTCATTTTCATTTTATTTAATAAAAGAATATATTATAGCACAGAACAAGAGGTACTTCATTCGTGGAATATAAGAGTGAATATAGCCCAACAGAAAACAAAACTAAAATAAAATATTGAGTTTTACGTTTACACAAACTCATTGCATAAAAACTTACCAATAATTCAAAATAAGTCTTGATTGGTTTGTGGATTCGAACTAAGATATTATGCGTTGACTGGGAATTAATCCTTTGGGGCAGTTGGTCATTTTTATTTTTACCTGGTTTTAAGCGTTGGCGCAGATGTCCAATGTGATAAGAAATTTGTACCTGGATTGGCGCGATTGACAATCGCTCAAAATCAATAAGAATTTATTCTGATAGTTAATCAGCTGATAAAATAAAAAATCATTAAAATCAGTTTGAAATTGTGATTTGTAGCGTGCCCCATACAAACAGACTAAAGGATGGAGATATTTGTAATTTTTCAAAAGCAGCTTGAGACCATAATAAATATTTGAAAAAATTGAATACAGTGACATTATTTAGGTAAAGATCTGCTATTTCCAAAAGTGTTTACTTATGTTTGCATATCTATTATCGAGATGTCACAAAGTTGTCAATGATATCAGGGAACTTTGAGCAATACAGTCGAAAAAAAAATTAAGTATTTTATTTAATATTATTAAATGCCCATCATTATTACTATTCAAACATTGTGGTGATAAAAAGAAAATCTGTGATCGCTCATCATATCAGTTTAAACAAATAATCACAGTGCCTGACAGAAGGGAGTTTTTTCGGAAAATTGTCGATAACAATTGAACTATTCAACAAAAAAAGGTGAAAATCAATAGGGTTTAATTCTAATAGATAGTTGATAAAATGAAGAATCATTAATATTAGTTCTGAATTACGATCTGTAGCGTGTCCTTACATACATACCAAAGGTCGGAAATACATGTTATTTTTCAAAGATAAATTATATAAATATTTAAAAAATTGTGTCGGGAAAGATCTTCTGTTTTTGAATTTCTTTACTTATCCACTATACTAATGTGACAAAACTGTAAATGAATTGCGGGAATTCTGTGCAATATAGTCGAAAAAAAAAATCGGTATAAATGGTATTTTGCTTATTATTATCGAATGTTTGCTATCCAAACATTGTGGTAATAAACGTCATAAACCTTTGTCTTGTTCATCCAATAAAACTTCTAGGCTATTGTCGACGCTTGTTATAAGGGCTGTAAGTCATAGTGGTGGGTCACCCCCCACCCTAACCATATATGAGATGAATCTTACCTGCATCTGCTAGAATCAAGGGTGCTATGATCAGTTAGAATCGACCAGCGTTATGAGTAACTCGATTTTTTTTCATCATATCTAGTGATAGTGGGATGAGGATGTCTACTCGGAATCTTTATTTGGGTGAGTCGATCCTAGGTCGTTTCTCAGGGCGTAAATATCCCTGTTGGTGAGCGTCGAAGAAAACCCTAAACAGCGTCGTATATCGCGGTGGCGGGTAGTTTGTGTCATGACCCGGTCTTCATTTGTCAGCGCCGAGAGCCAATAAAATAATTTCAAGTGCGGCAGATTCGGACCAAGGACTCGTGTATCGGTCGTATTGGGGTGGTAATGTAGAGTGAGACACTGGCTATTGCCAATTCTTCTTCGCTCGGTGTTTTATCTTAATTATCTTCGGGGCAATTAACGTGATTGTTTGCTACAGGGCCTTGTGCTTTAGTTGGACAAGGATGGAGAATTGCGATTTGCTCAATGGGCTTCTCTACAATCTGTTCATTTTCGGAATTACTGCTTCTATTGAAAGTTGAATTTAATTTACGTTATTAATTCCCATATTATTAATAAATGCATCTGAAGAACTTTTATTATGTTGAGAAACAGTATATAAAAAAATAAGCGATTTGATGACGCATAACAAGTGATAAAACATACTTATTAATAAAAAACGTTGTCTTCTGCACTTGGATAATGTTATTCCTAGCGAACTTCGCCAAGCTTACGTTAATTAATCTGTTAGTCCGTGCAAGTTAGAAGCGCGAAGCACTTGCACTTCGTCGTCGACGTCGTAGCCACCCATTCTCACCCCCGCAGTCATCCCACTCAGCCTTTGTCGTCTCTTGCTGCTGATTGTGTTAGCCTGTTACGGGCCCTGACGTTAATGTGATCAAGGCCGTTGTTTTTTGGCGCCCGGAGCGATCTTTGGTCAATAATCGCATTGGCGGCGACTCGCACGTCGCTTGACACATCGGTAAAACAGATAACTCAATGACCGACTTGCACACTGTGTGTGACACGCGACAACCGTAATTCGGTAATTGGATTATAGGATTCACCGCCACCGACTCGAATGTTTGTTGCTCTTGTAGTTTGACATCCGCACTACGTGAGCATCAAATACATTTTTTTAGTTTTGAAATATGTCTCACGTTATATCCAACATAAAACATTTCTATCAAAGATACATCTTATATCAAATCCGAAAAATGAAGGACCATAAACAAGTACTTCAGGTTCAGGATAACTTATCAAAGTATCAACTACTAGCCTAGGTTCGAAAATAATTAGTAATTCTTTCTCGATGCGAATGCTACTGGATTTTCTCTTATTGCCTAGAAAAAGACTGTACCTAACAAATAATTGTTTGTGTCTGTCTTTATTATCAAGGTAGAATTGGATCATTTATTGGTAAATGTTTGCAAGTGTTAAAAATGTCGATAAATTCTTTATCACGTTTTTTTTCAAACATTTTATTATTGTTTAGTAATTCATGTAAAATGTCTGTAGTATCCAAGAAGTAGAAGCGCTGAAGAGATTTTGATCCATTTTTGAGTTTTAAGAGTGAAAAAGCTTTTTATGACATAAATCTTGTCGGTATTTGGTTTAATTTCGTTTTAAATATTGAATAGATTTGATTTTTCCAATTGTATATTTAAGTTACTTTGTCGTAGTCTTTCAAATACTGATTTAAGTCTTTATATATGCTCTTAGATTGAAATACTGAAGATTATTATGTCATATTAGTTAACGAGGAATGTATTATTTTGTAACCTTCGAAGGACATTACCCACAACACATTGGAATATGAAGATTTATAAAAATTTGTATACAAATTCTCAAAAAGATGTTTCACCATTCTATGAAAGAAGAAAATAAATCTGGGGCCCGTTGCATAATAAAATACAAGTTAATATTATAAGTAAAAATACATGTAAAAATACCGATAATATTATCTTGTATTTCATTATGCAACGGGACCCTGGTCGCTGCGAATCGAGCAAAAAATTATTGAAACTAAGTGAAAATGTACAGGCTTTCATTTCAGTTTCAACAAATTTTGAGAGAATCCTTACTAAATAACTGAAAGATTCCTCAAAATGTTTGTGTCCTGAAGTGTTAATTAAATTTTTTATGGAATATTTGATAATGTAAACGTTTTATTTGATAGATATTCCATAGTTTTATAAATAATATTTCTGAAGCTCAAGAAATATGATCCATATCCTTTAAAATGCCTACTAGTCTAAACGATGTCCAATGATTCTTTCTCGATGGTTGAGTATCGTGTTTCTGTTTCATTTGAATAAATCTGCTGTGGCCATGGACAGTTTAATTGTTGTTGCACAAATTTGGAATGTATCAATTAATTGCATATTTCAAAGTGACAGATGGATGTTATGAGATAACTATTCTATTTTACAATGGTTATAAGTTGTTTTAGTTGATCCCAAACTTAGCATAATCGAGCTAAGTTTTAAAAAGTAATTGACAATCGAAAAATTATTCATTCTAGTAAACTGATTTCATTTTAGATCTCTACTAAGCTTATCTTCCCGAGAGCTTGAAATTGATACCAAACTAGACACCATTTTAATAACTTGTGAAAAAGACTATGGAAAATCATTTGAATAACATTTTTGACACTGTTACTAGAATTATTCTTGCAGGATTATATATAAAAAGGGCCCAAAACTTCAGAATGAAAAATAAGAAGCTAAAAATTTATATAAACCTCTATTTTGACATTCTAAATATCACCTCAAAAGTCGTAATGAATATCATGTGCCACCTTAAGATATTCAAGGTCAAAGATCAAATCAGTTTTTCGTAAATATCTCGCTTCTTATGATTCAAATTGTGTCTGTATTTATTATAAAAATTGTAGAGCGTTGAATTCTCTACAAATTTTATATAAGACAATTTTTTATATGTTCAATTGTTTTTTGCCTGCTTTAGAAAAATGTAACGAATTTTATTATAACTCAAATTTTAATGATAAATGAACTGCTAATAATTTAAATTTTTTTTTTTCAGGTAAATGCTGTTCTGAATTATTCAAAGATCAATTTAAGTTATTTCATATCTCATGATAAATACTATTTTTCATAAAATGAATGTTAGAAATTAAAAAGTTTCATCAATAAAGTTTTGGTACCACCGGTTTAAAAAAGCTCATTCATAGACTTAGAACTTTTTCAAAAAAAAGTTCAAATATAAAATTCGTACGCGTTTTTTGGTGTTAGTAGGGTCTAAATCGTGAAGATTCATCAAAATCTTGAAGTGTCAAAAAATTGCAATCACAGTTCCTCTATTATATATAGGCCGAAGAAAAGAAGTAATAACCAATATCATTTAAAATGTCCAATAGCCCAAGCAATTGTTAGTAATTCTTTCTCAATGGTTGATTATCGTGTTCTTGTTTCATTCGATAAAAAATATGCCGAGTATTAATTATTCATATCGTGACGTGTAAGATGACTGGAAAGAGATCATACATTTCATCGGCTGACTTGATTCCACAAACGCGTTAACGGAGAAGTCAAAAACCTTGTCAAAAATGTACACAACATGTGCGTTTCTCGCTGACAAAAGGCAAGGGCGTGAACAGGGGCGGCCGCGAGGGACGCTGACCCTTCGACCCTTCACTCTCCATACTTTGGGAACAACAAACACGCATGTTGTTTGCGACCAAGGCTATTATTGCCCGTGAAAGAGTTCGAACAGACAGAACAGAAGTGCAAATGTCGTACGAAATAGAAAACAAAACTTCAGAACTTTGCGGTTGTTATGGTAACTGGCAACTCGCCATTGATCTCAAAAATAGATTGGATCATTCAGTGTTTTCCTACTTTGTTTCTTGTTTTGCTTGTTCTTTGTTTTGTCTTGTTGACAGTTCAAATCATGAATGAGATCGATACCACAAACTTAAAATGATTAAACACTTCGAAATAGTATTGAAACTTTTTGCTTCATTATCTTTATGTTCATCCCTTTAATCAACATCACAGATGCTGTAGACTGAGTGAATATTGTGAACTTGGGGGTTTATAATGCTTAGTAGCCCAAATGATGGTCAGTAATTCTTTCTCGATGATTGAGTATTGGGTTTCTGGTTTATCACTTTGAGAAAGCACTTGTTTGCTCCAATGAGTGCAAACTGTATATATATTTTAATGTAACATAATTGTCATTTTCATGAACTAATTTTTTGTATCAATAAAAATGTCTGATGATTCCCTTGAACAAAAACTCATCAAGATCCTCCAAATGTTCATAAAGGTCAAAACCGATTTGTTTCTAACGAAGCGGACATTACAGATCTCATAAAAATTCATGAAACTCCAATCGGAATTCTGGAACGTATTACCGGAATACGAAATAGATATGTGGTATTTTTATCAAGACCAATATCTCTGTTGTTTGCGACCAGATAGAGAAGAAATTGGCTATTTTGAGGGTTGAAATATCTGGAAATAAATTTCCTATTTGTGCTTCATACATATTTAGGGGTTCATATCTCTGTATTAAATATGTATTTATTTACTTCCTGTATATGATATAGTGACCAATGGTCGAGCAGAGTAGAAGGGTGTAGCCCTACATATATGAGTTATACGCATGACCACTGGTCAGTAAGGGAGTGGTCAGTTTAAGGGTTGGACGCAACGAGTGTATACACAAGAAGGGTGAATTCATTTTAAATATTTTCACACGCTTATGTACTTCTTGGAGTCCGGTCTTATGTACAAGTGTTGATATTTTATGGAAATGTCTTTTCAAGGCCACCATCCATAACTCAGGGGCGGAAATACATAAGTTTCAGTTTGAAATGCTGAAACTACGTGCTATACGCATTAAAATTTACTGGGCGACGCCGCAATTTTCTTTTATTTTGCCGGCTCATTAGAATGCCGCACTCAGTACCCAGCTATGGGTAAGTGGTGTGATGGTATAGGTATCTATTTCAATTTTTTGTCGAACTTTAAAAATATAGTAAAAGTAATAAAAATAGAAATTAGGTGAAAATATTGATTCGGCAAACAGCTGCGAATTAGTTTAGGTTGGGGGACAAATCCGTCATGCGGAGTACCGTAATGATACTCATACTCTCGGCCGTTTGATAGTAGGGTGACCCCTAGTAACTCAACTTGCGGGGGCAAGGGATAAAATACTGCATCCAGTCAGTGTATGGAGCTGTTATGATTCGAATTTTAATTGTCGTCCAGGCAGAGACGAGGGTGAACATAGTGTGCACAACTGAATTTGTTTACCAGACCGAACTCAATTGTTGTCCACGAGTAAAAACAGTGTCAAGCTGCGAGATATCGCAATCCTTTTGGGCTCGCGCCCAGTTTGCACCGGAAGTGAGTTGGGAAGGAGATGCTTGATTCAATGAGAACCGGTACAGGCGTGACGTAAGCTCTTAACGGTCCATATGTCGCGTGGTTGGAGGCAGAGACTGGCCGATGTGCGATCACTGCCAACTCGACCGTGAAAATTATGAAATTGCTTGCTTAACCCTTTACTCGCTACACGAATTGGATTTTCGGTCAATTGATTCGCTCATATTGTAATCGCAAGTGGGTCGACCCTAAATGAGCTAAAGACTTCATTACACTCTAATTTTAGTATACTCAACTCAAAATTCAATTGCCACTTCCATTCTTAGTGCTTTTTCATTAAGTTATTCATATTAGAGCGATAAATCTCTAGATCGCCATTCCCGTTCTACAAGTTTATAATTATGATGACCTGATATACCTACTAATCATTATGGAGATCTGAGAATCTTATAATGTTTGATCATTATGATAAACTCAACATTCTAGTCATATGGTGATTTATACACTATATTCTCAGCGATTCAAAAAGTAAACACTTAGTTGTCTCCAGCCTCCTTTATTAGCCACATTTGATCGCTCAATATGCGTCCTTGTATAAATTCTCGCTAATAATAACTCAATCATAATGAATGTCATTTCCTGTACTCAGCTTAGCGAAGCGGTGCGCAGCGGTAATACGTCATGGACCATTTTTATGATGTAGTTTTCCAGAATCCATACATAATAGACTTTCGTCGAGTTTTATCAGTTTCATCTGCCTTGCTCGTTCGTTCATAAACTCTGAATCATTCAGTAAAATTATTGTAGACTACGAAATTTCATAAATTGCTCCCAGAGGTTCGTAGCAAGGTGGCTCAACATTTTTTTTGGAGTTTTGCTGCTCCTGAACGGTTCTTTCTTGATTCATTTTTTGGAGTAGATCACTCTTCATTTCTGGATTTAGATGTTTTTTTCTTGTTTTCTCTTCCCATTTTGTTTTTCCACTTCTTTTATCAATGATAATATTTAGCTTCTTCTTTTTGTTCTTTCTACTGGGTTGCATTCTAGGATTGTCTTTATTGTGCCTTGTTCGCCAGCTCTTCATGTGTGTCCAAGTCATCACATTATTATTATTTTCTGATACTTTTTCTGGCCCTAGTATTGTTTTCATGATTTTTCGTTTCATTTTTCTTAAATCTTCTTCGTCTTTATTTGTCATTGTCATTGTTTCGGCAGCATAGAGTGCTATTGGTCTTATTATTGTTCTTGACAGAGTTTTACTTTCCAATTATTTTTTATTTGCGTAGAAAGCTCTTTGTTGTTGCTATTTTATCATTGATTTTTGCTTCTCTTTTCTCTTTATTTGTTATTATGTCATCTAGATATTCGAATCTATCTATCTTTTCAAAAGTATATTCTTCAATCTTCATCTCATTATCCTAAGTTGTTTTCCTGAATTTCATTATTTTTGTCTGATTGATATTCATTTCTATTCTTATGTTACTATTTCTTGTAACATCATTTCTTTCATCTAACTTTCGTTATGATTGCTATATCGTCAGTGTATGCTATTATTTATCCTGCGTTTGTTCTTAATGTTTCGTAGCACATATTCTAATGCTAAATTGAGTCAAATTGCTGATAGTCTTACTCTTTTGTTTATCACAAAATTTTTTGCTCCTCCTTTCTGTGTTATAATATTAATTTTTGTTTTTCTCATCGTCATTGCTATTAGTCTTGTCAGTTTTCTTGGTATTTCTAGTTCTTTTGAAGCTGTCATGAGTTGTCCTCTTTTGATCGAGTCAAATGCTTGTTTGAAATCTTTGTATTCATGTTATGTTCTTTGTTTTTTTCAATAACTTCGTTTATTATATGTGTGGCAGTGTGGCGTCCTTTCTTCATTTTTTTTTTATGAAACCGCATTTTTACTGTCCGATGATTGTTCTAGATAAATTTGCTAACTTTCTTTGTATTATTGTAGACAGGATTTTATACCTAGTATTCAGCAGTATAATTCCTCTGTTATTCTGACATACTTTTTGATCTCTTTTCTTATGAATTGTGACAATCTGCCCTATTTTCCACTTTTCTGGTATTTTTTCCTCCTACATATTCTAAGTATGTAGCTGTAGGGTTTCACCCCCATACTTTATGAATTCTATGTAAATTTTGTCTTTTTCAGAGATTTTTTCGTTGCGACTATTTCTTAATACATCTTCCATTTCTTTTAAAGTATGTTCAGCTATTGTTTTTGTCTAAATGTCTTCTTGTATTCAGTTCTCCAAGCTTTGCTCTGTAGCAATTCTTCAAAGTGCTTGCTCCATACTTGTTTATATTGTTGTTAACTTTCTGCTATGTTTCCAGATTTATCCTTACCGTGTCATACATTTTGAGTTTATAGGACTCAGTTTGTTGATAAGTTTTTCTGTGGTCTTGTATCTTTTTTCTCCTTCTACAGTTGTTATTTTATTCTCTATTCATTTTCTCTTGGTTTTCCTAAGATTTTTGCTACATTTTGTATTCGTTTTTATCTCTATTTTCTTTTGTTGATATTCATTTTTACTTTGTGCTCGCTTTTTTTGCAGCGTTTCTTCCTTTTCTGGATTAAACTAGCTTTTCTTATTTCTAGTGCTATTGTGTTCTTTCCATATCCATTTTTGTGCTGCTTTGTCTATTCAATTTTTCATCAACTCCTATTTCTTATCTATTTCATTTACATCAGACCCTTGCCTTTCAAGATTACTTTATAAATCTTTTTTGTTCTTTGCCCGTTTATTTTTGTCATTCATATTTTCTATATTCCATTTAACTCTTGTATTTTTATTTTTTGTGCTATTTTTTGTTCTGTTTCTTAGTGTCGCGATTACCACATGGGCCTCTGTATGTTCTTATGTTTGTTATGGATGATTGTTTTCTCTTTGTGACTAATATGTGAGGTATTTATGTTTGTCTTTCATTATCTGGGAAATCCATGTCACTTTGTGATGCTTTGGTGTTTATATTTCGCACTACATATTACTGAGTTCAACCTTATTGCTAAATTGCACAGTCTTTGGCCATTGTTGTTCGTTTTTACTTGTACCAAGTACAAGGAAGTATTGTGAAACCGGCAAAATTCACTTATCGAGATTTTGATGAAAATATTTGTTTTGAGCATCCCTGAATCCATTTTGACTATTTTCGGCTTGAGGCCGGTACGTATGTGCGTGCGTTCGTTCGTTCGTGCGTTCGTAACTCGCAAATCTCAAAACTGGTTGAACGTATAATGTTGAAATTTTGTATTTAAGACTGGTATAGAGTCTAGTTGTGCATCTCGCATTATGGTTCCAATCGTCTGTAAGTGCACTTTACATGAAACTTTTTTCGATTTTTTCTAATAAATCCAGAATGATCAACCCTAGGATGTTGAAATTCAGTATTTGAACTTGATGTATCAGAATGGTTATCTGCTATTTTTGTATAAATCGGTCAAGCCAGCAGTGCACTTTACTTGAAACTTTTTTTGAAATTTTTCACATAAATCTAGAATGATTAGCCGTAGCATATTGAAATTTAGTATTTGAACTTGTTGTAGCATCAAAATAGTTAGGTATCTACTATTTTTGTATCAATCGGCTGAGCCGGAAGTGCAGTTTATATGTATAACAGTCCATCAGAATTTGCCGCATAAAATAATCAGTTTAATTGAAATGATAAGGTAGGCAATAATAATCTGTTGTCAATTTTTTGATTTTGTTTGACATTTGTCATGTCAAAATATCATTAAAATTATATTAATTATAATCTGAAGGGACAGAAAACTTCATTGAATAAATTTGTGTACATATCAAATGATGTACAAGTAAGTCACGTGATGTTCACGTCAGATTTTTTCATGTAGTGTATGCTTTAACGCGACTTGCTGTATATTCCTTTCGCCTTTTAATACTGACAGCTTGAAAAGGGTTGTTTTTAAAGTTATGTAGGCTAATTTTTTAATCCTGTATTGTCTGTGCTTCTGTTCTCCTGATGATGTATACCAATAATATCTTTCTTTCTAGCGGATTCAGACGGCGGTGACATCGACCCCGCACACCAGGACCTCCTAACCTGCGGCTCGTGTCAGAAACCGTTCGCTCTGGCCGATATTGTCCGATTCATCCAACATAAGATCGTCTCCTGTAATAAAGAAAACTTCCATTGCTACACGGACCGTGAACGAGGTGGTGACCGGGACTGCGACGACAATTCTCTCCCTTTGGGGGTTGTCAACGCAAGACGGCCTAGTATCTCGGCGCCAATTTCCACCAAAAGGTAAGTTAACATAAATTTTGAAATAGAACATCTTCATATGTAGATGCTGCGAGAAAAGTCGGGACACGCGCTCTGAAGTGCTATGATTGCGCGTCATATTAACTTTCCATACATGAGGCTTATTAAGAAGAGATCACGTTATTCTGTTAAAATTGATGAGGCATTGAGTCTTGATTTGAAGAAAGGGAGTAGAGGGAATTAGATGCAAACAACAAATGGATTCTTATTGAACAAATTTTCTTGCAGATCTGCTGGTGGTGCACCCCGTGTGCATACTCCTCCAGCATCACCAAGACTTCCAGCACCTGCAGATTTGTGCGGAGACGGCGCGGCGTCCTCCACTCCTAAGAGGAGGGCGTCCGCGTCGCCTCTTACTAGCTCCAGTCTCGACGATGCTGACGACGTTAAACCAAACATCAAGCAAGAAAGAATGGATACCAGTTCTTCACCTGAAGAAAGCAGTCAGAAGAAATTGAGGACGGGAGTGGCCGATGCGGAGTCCAATACAACGCATAGTGGTAAATATTATTCCAATGACACTGTTGAAACAAAGGCATATGAGTTCTCTTCTTTTTCGCGTCGCATATTTGTACTGTGAGTCGCACGTGCAATGTCATATTGTCAACTGAAACACTGGCGTTTAAATTAACCCCTGTCATTCAAAAACCAGTCATTTTACCCTTCTCCAGAGGGTAGAACGGCGCACATTTCTGTCACCACGAAAGTAATAACCCTTCTTAAGATTTCATACGTACAACATTGACAGCTCAGGGTTGAGAATTCCGCTTCCAGCCACGTCAAATGTTATCGATATTTTGCAAATCAATCAGTTGTTTTGCTATTATCGATTCCGGTTTTTAATAAACGCAAGAGGGGTGACAGCCTTGTTTGCCCCGAGCCATTGAAACGAGGGAGGTTTTGACACAATCTGAATTTAATTTAAATTTATATCACATGATATATGTATCTTGAAACCACATTTTTACTGAAATAGGGACTTTCGATAATCAATTTTGTAAAACAAGTGCGGATAAGTGTTTTTTAATTCTAAATTATTTTGGTCCTCTCAGTTATTGTAACTGAAACCCTTTAACAATGGTTGTCAATCAAGAAAGCACATCCTGACGCAAAATTCATTCATGATCATTCATGTCGTATTGAATGTCACCCACTAGGTCTTTCATTTTCCACACATGTCGTTCTATGACATCACTGACCAATTCTTTCAATAGAATTTTAAACAATTTTTTAATCAATGAATCGTACGCACCAGTGCATCGAGGGTGTAACATGTGCGTCCAGTAAGGGTTGTACGATTGTCCAGACGCTGGACACTGCTATTGTGAAATCCCTAGTGAGCTAAGAACACTGTATTGTCATTAGAGGATGAATCACGTAGTTAGTGTTCATAGCGTATGCAGATCCCTGCTGACACCCTTTTACTCGATTTTTTAAGCCTGGTTTTGTTGCGAAGATTATGTTTGCACCCCTTTGATGTACTTGTATTTTTTGATGGACTAATCAACGTTGCTTGGATGAGGTGACAAAACAAATATTTTCAAGGAGCATACTTAACACAAGGATTATTTGCTTTTGAGAACCAACTATGTTTTTCTTCATCTGATCAACCAATATTGTGAATTTAAAAATGATTGATTTCATACTGAGTGGTACTAGGAATACAGGTATTGAAAAACGGGAGTTTAGTCGGGTCCCACATGGACCATCCTCAGGAGTGAAATCAATTTGTGTATTTAAAATTGAACATATACTGTACATTACTTTGAATCCTCATGTCCCTTAGTCTCTGTTATTGCAACCCATTCTTTTTTTGTTCCAACTTACCAACTCTGCATATCGTCGTTTGAAAACTTCGTCCTTGTAGCCACATCTCTTCTTAACAACCTAGGACTAATAAAACATGAACCTATAAAACACGACTTATAAAAACCTAAAGGAAATCCGTACTCGACGCGTGTATCGCCTCCAGTGTTCGCGTTGATTAATGGGGGACCGTGGGTACCTGGGCACGCGCCCAACGAATTATCTATTCACTTCTCCACGCCAGAGATGATCGAAGCGTGCCCAAAGCAAAAAACAAAACATGTATGCCGCCACGCGCATCTCTGTTGTCTGCTGCGAGATCAGACTATTGATATAATACGAAGAGAAGAACTGGTAATACTTGTTGGGATTTTGGGAAGGGGATAATTATTTTGTCACTTTATTTATATCTAATCTTTAATAACTCGAGGACGTATTAGACAAAACTAATACTAACACAATTAAATGTCAAATGTATAGCGAGAAAAAATATGAAAGTCATATTACTTCATTGGTATAAAATTATTATTTCATTCATTGTATTTATGACCGAATTTCATTATAATAACATGTGTTGGCCACACAACTTAAGATAAAATCTTACTTCACGGACTATTTTGAACTCTTCATATTATTCTTCCAACGGACGATTTCACAAATTAGTTATTTATATTTCATTATGAATGTAGGTATCATTATCTAAGTTGATACCGGATGAAACTCAATGAAAAAAAAAAAAAACTGGGAAGTCAGGTCGTGATACTTACGTATTAACATATCTGCGTAAAGTCTCCCGTCCATTGGGAGCGAAAAGTTGCGAAATCGAAGGCGAGTCCACACAAATAATCTAAAAGTGTGGTTTTGAAGGAAGTAGCGTCCACTGGGCCAGTATCGTTCGTCAATCTTCGTGCGAACTGATCACATTTTGTTGGAATTTCCCTTGCAAAACCAAGAAAAAATTGTGTTTGTCAGCTCCGACGCACGACTGGAATTTACTCCTTAAAAACGATTGTCTTGGAATATATGTAATAGGCAAAAGAGATAAACTAACGCATCTCTTATATAATACTGGAAGCATGCATATAATTTTATTCATATTGATTTGATGATAGTATATTCTACAACAAGTATTGAAATGTTGCTTATTCCGAATGAGTAGAAAGTTTGAGAAGATTTTATAAACTTCAAAAATTCAAATGTACTTTTAAAATTTCTGAACATCAAACGTTAAAACCAGAAATAAATACCTGAGTTGTTTAGATGTAACAGTTGATTTATGTACGGCGAGATATATATGAAAATCGTTTTTTAAGCAGTAAACTTCACAAATTATTCGGTATGACTCGCGTGCCACCTATCGTACCTTCAAGATGCTATGTCAGCAACTTTCACGCAAGTGTCAGTAACAACTATGGAAAGTTTCAACTCAATCAAATGAACGATGCGAGAACGAATACGACTCATGCGCCACTTCTTGTGCGTTGATGATACTGTGCCAGTAACAAGTATAAAAAGTTTCAACTCAATCAGATAAACGATGCTTGAACAAACAAATACAGTTCGTGCGCCACCTAATGTACGTTGACGATATTATGTCAGAAACTTTTATGAAAGTACCATTAACAACGATAGAAAGTTTCAACTCAATCGAATGAACGATGCGCGAACGAACAAATGCGAATTTTGTGCCGCTTTTTGTGTGTTGATGATACTATGTCAAAAACCTTTATGTAAGTAAGAAGTATAGAATGTTTCAACTCAGTCGGATGAACGATGCTTGAACGAACAAATACAGTTCGTGCGCCACCTAATGTACGTTGACGATATTATGTCAGAAACTTTTATGAAAGTACCATTAACAACGATAGAAAGTTTCAACTCGATCGAATGAACGATGCGCGAACGAACAAATGCAAATTTTGCGCCGCTTTTTGTGCGTTGATGATACTATGTCAAAAACCTTTATGTAGGTAAGAAGTATAGAAAGTTTCAACTCAGTCGGATGAACGATGCTCGAACGAACAAATACAGTTCGTACGATACTCAATGTACGCTGATGATATTATGTCAGAAATTTTTATGAAGGTACCAATAACAACAATAGGAAGTTTCAACTCATTCGGATAAACGATGCATGAACGAACAAGTATACGATTCATACATAACCTGACCATGCGTCTCGCCTTGGGCGGGACAGTCCCGCTTACAGGCTGTCTGTCCCGCTGTCCCCAGCGAAGGCATAAATGTCCTGCTTTTGCGAACAGACCAAACAATAATTTAATTTCCAATTTATTATTTTGTATACTCGCAGAATCAAGATTTTAAAACTGATTTTTTCAGCCAAAAAATACAGAAGTACGGCCTAGAAATCACGTCAACTTATGAAACGCACTTATTACACGGGTAAACACAGAAAAATTTTCAAGACTTATGTTATTCGTTTTTGCTTAAATTGAGGGTACTGAAAACGAAAATAGCATTAGTCTTTTTCTAGCAGCGCTTATTTTCAAATTACACACAGGCTATAAATTCTTAGAAAAATATATATTCCTATACACACTTAAGTTGATTTAAACCCATACCAAATTATCTCTCATAGGACTTTCTGGAATAAGGAGCCTGCTCAAGACTCCGATAAAGATTCCAGCAATAATCTGCCATCATATGAGTGTCCCATCTTCCTTGGTATCGTTTTTCCATAACTCGTATCTTGGTGAAATCTTTCACCCTGCTCCTCATTAAAATTTCCAAGATTTTCAGGAGATGGTCCAAATGAGAATGTAAATAATGACCTTTAATGTTTATGTTACATCCAAGATCTCTCAAATTTGAAAACATATTGATTGTAAATAGTTTTCTGACTTATAATTGCCAGGGAAATTTCGGTTTATCACAACGAATTATTTCTATGTTCCTTTTTCGTATGTGTTCAACAATATTTTGATTTTTGATTAACCGTCTAATCTGTGGGCCATCAAAAATGCCTAATTTCAACTTTTCTCTGCACTTAACTTAGGAGATTTGATAGGTAAGCAGAACATTAATCATCTTTGTTAAGGACCGTAATAAATTGTTTCATAATGCCGAGTTTAATATGAAGCGATGGCAACATAGTTCGATCTCAATTCACTAAATGTGGATTTATCACATTTTGCTTATCAACAACTAGTGACTCTCTCGGTAGCCGCATTTTTGGAGTCCAATGGTTCGTTTTATTTGTAATAGATTCACGATACTGTGTTGAGGTATATTCACAACAAATAGAACAAAAACTGTCTGGATCATTCGTACACCGTCTCCTCTTTGTAGCCATTGTATTATTCACTAGTAAATTAACAGATGTGCCAAGTAAAACTGGAAAAAATAATCTACTCCTTAAATGTTGATGAATGTGAAGAATTCAAATATCTCAAAAACTAGAGCTGCCAGAAAACATTTAGTATAATATATGGAATTTATCCCAATACATTAAAATTGACATCAATATTTTAGGAAAATTTTATGAAGTTGTAAATTGTTGACCAGTGTTCATTAACAAAAAAACTTGTTAAACACCAAGAACTTTAATTATGCAGGAGACGTCCCGCTTTGACAAAAAAAAATAAAAATGGTGACGTTACTCATGCATCACTTACTGTACGGCGATAGTGGTATATTAGGAACAAAAACGTTAAGAAGTTTCAATTCAATCGGATAAACAATGCACGAACAAACAAATGCGTCACTTAGTGTCAGTTAATGATACTATGTCAAAAACCTTCATGCAAGTGCTAATAATAATAATAGAATATTTTAGCTCAATCAGATGAACGATGCGTAAACGGACAAATACGGCTCGTGCTCCACTTGATGTACATTGATGGTACTAAACTAAAAATCTTCACGAAAATGTCAGCACCCACTGTAAAAAGCTCTCATCTCTATTGGTCGAACGATATCGGAGTCTTGAGATTTTTAAGAAACGAAACGACTTCATACTTTTTGTCAACATAACGCTTTACTTTTTTGTCACTTGATTTTGCTCCCCATCTTATATATAAAAATCGAATCTCAAAGAGTCAACTCCAAAAAATAGATGAAGTGATTTTTCAATCATATTTACCAATTATTTAGTAAAATTGTCGTATATAATATCACAAGGGACTGTAATTTTATCAATAAATTTTTCTTGAAAACATCGTTTACCCAGCAACATCGTGAGAGTTACCTGTCCGATTAAATCAAGAGGACGTAGCTCGATGGTCTAATCTGAGATGACTCGAAGGATATTGCTTGAAGGTAAAAAATGTTTGAAAAAAAAATTTATGAAAAAATTAAATTCGCGAGTGGTATTTGTGGAGAATATTTTTCGAATGAAATTGCTATTATAAGTATCAATTAAATTATGTTGGCTGCCACTAATAACTTTTTTTATTGCAAAATGCACTAAATTACCTTCATATACTCTTTTGAAATTTTTTTTTTTTGTATTTTCAGACTTCTTGTTTTCAATTTCATTACAAATTTCTTGCGAAAAATGCATTTTCAAACTGATTGTTTATATTAAAACTCTTTATTGTTTCTCCATGACAAAGGCAGTTTACCACGATAAAATAGTCATTTATTATACCATAAATAGTTAAAATATTATCGATTATTTTTGTGGTGCTATCACAAATGTTTATTGTGCTTGCGTTTAAATATTCACAAGCACAATATACATGAGTGATCGCACCACAGAAATAGTCTATAATACTTTAACTACAAATGGTATATGGAGGACTATACCTGGAGTCAAACCATTTTTTCAAATTAGTTTCCTATGAATCAAGTAACAAGCCACGTAATTTTCATAGGAACGAGTAAGCAAACTTCTGTCAAATTGAAAAATTAGAATTTCTTGCATTTTCTTTGACGAACAATAGAGAAAACTAGTTCAAAAAGTTTTGGTGATAAATCAGAAGATGAAATTGATGAAAATATTCAGAAAAATATTCCATTTAATACTAAGAAAGCACGAGATTACAAATTGGCGGCATCCACATCTTTGAGTAAAATACTCACTTTGACCACTAGTGTAATACCCGATGGTATTTCTACACGTTTTAGCATTGTTAACCTTGTTATAAATACTACGAATGGAATAGTCTTGTGAATTTACAGCGGTAAATTCCCGTTGGCAATCGTTTTGTTACTATAATTGTCACTGTAACTAGGCAAAATTCATCTTCAAAATTGACATGAGTGAAATAATCTCTAATAACTTCCAAGTTATTCAAGCTTAACCAAAATTTTCGCAAGGAGAATGTGTCTTTTCTCTGTGTGATATATGTCCAAGATTACCGAGTATCAGTGCCATATCAACTGTACGGATATTGAACAAATACTGCAGTAATGGACGATGGATATTCGTACGATTTCGTATGAATGGCGTTCGCTCGGGTTTATTATTTCGTAGTTTGCAGCTTTCTGCTCTCAATAGTCAGGAAGCCTCATTCATTTTTCTTGCAATCTGATTCTGGATGAATCGCCAGCTTCCTTTTTTATAGCGAAGTTTTTTAACGCAGCTTCCAGTATGGGGAGCATAGAAAAACCGACCTATACCCTCGTAGATTACGTTTATGGAAGTGTTGATACTGTTACGAAAATTTGACTCGTTCGTGGGTTTAATAATTTATTTCTACTTAAGGCTACAAAATACCCACTAATTAATGAATCTATTAATGATAATCGACGCTAAAACTAGTCACTAATACTCCACTTATTGATTATTTGCCCGTAACATTGTCCGCTATTCATTTCCACTACTTTTTTATTTATTACCATCGTTTCTCTATTTATTTCCACCAATTCTCATTCATTTTCACTGGTTCACTCCGTCTAGTTCACTTTTGCGCGCTTCGGAACTTTTCACCAACTATTATTACTCTCCATTTACTACTGTCTAATTTTTACTCAATTCTCGATGTATATAGCTACGGCTTCTCGAATCTTCCAGAAATTCCTATTAGGTTAAACTTCTCCACGTCAGTCAGTTGCGTTGGCCACTTGTTTAACCGGCATGTGACATGGAAGTCTATTCTGTAGGGACTTCCTTCGTTAAAATTCGTTTTCTCCCAAATAAGTGAAAAATATTGCGCGGCCCACGCTATTACCCATAATTATTTCTCTTTAGTAGAATATTTTTGCTAGGGTTCATTTATTTGCAGTTTATTATATCTAAAATATATATTTAAAATATATTGTCATATATTATGAATTCATATAGAAAAATTTAGGAAGTTTCGCTTTTGTCGTGCGCCTGCTCTCAGATACAACCTTCTTATCTATTTCCCTATTATTACTTTTATAATTAAAAAAATAGTCAATTTTCCAAAAAAAATAAAATTAAAATTCAACTCGCAATTCTGGGAGCGCTTCTACATAATATTATAATTCAACAATTTAATGATATTTGAGATCAGATTTGAAGTATCTAGTGACCGCTTGAATCTTGACAATCGCCCCTTTCAACGCTTTTTAGACTCTTTCACGTCTCCTCTTCCCTTCTGCCCTACCGGCTGGCCCTTGTCTTTTTCACCCGCTCTTCCGTTCTCTTTGTGGCCATGAATCAAAAGAGTGGTCCGCAGCCGTAGATTATTTCTCTAATGCCACGATAAGGCCACAATGACCGCGATATTCAAATTTTTAAGCTCCCTGCTTTCTTTGTGCGGCCGCTCAAAGCCAGATCATGCATTCCGTATGGTCCGACGTCCGACTCAGAACCGCATTAAGGGTGGGTGAACCCTGCCACTATTTCTTAGAAACCACAGATAATTTTTCTTTAACCTTTTTGGGGAAAAATTATTATTCATAGCATACCCAAATGTTCGTTAGTTCGTTGATAAAACTGACCACAGGACAAATACCATTGAGAAAATTTTGTTACCAATCAGACAAAAAAATACACGGGCGAAATGGATATTGTAATGTTTCAGGGTTCGCAATAAAAAACAAATAGAAATTGAAGCTTTTACTCATAACTATAACTACTTCACACATAATAATAATTACGAACTATAGAATTTATGTTGCACCAAATTTATTTTCACCTGACTTGCTTACCTTTCGACGTCTCATTTGTTTACTGCCTGCGGTGGTCTGAAAGTCTTCGCATTTCAAGAAACTACTAACATTGAATGAAAAAATCCGTTACAATATCAAAAATAAGTTCTACTAATACAAAAGATGGTTTGTAGATCTGAAAGAGAGCAAAGGAGCATTCCGAAAATCATAAAAGGACAAAATATACTTAGAATGATACAAATAATCCTTGGAAAAATATTTGTATGTTTGGTAAATACCCTGTATATCACAACTCCCAAAATTAAATTTATAATGTTTTCGTAAATCTCCGCGACATATTTATTTTATATAAAAATGAAAATTGCAATATCCGTGTTATCCTCTGCTCCGTAATAAAATATTTACAAAATGTAAATTTTGTGTTGGTGTGCCGCCCTAAGCTGATGGTGGTTCGACTGCCGACAATCTTCGCAAGATGTTTCCTTGGACCCACCATTCCACTACCCCCGCCACTATAAATAATCGCACGTTCGTGAGCCCTTTTGTGTGACGCCTGCCCACATTTTAAATATATGCAAATAACACCCTCAGA
The DNA here is from genome assembly GCA_963989225.1 of Dromius quadrimaculatus. NCBI lineage: Eukaryota > Metazoa > Arthropoda > Insecta > Coleoptera > Carabidae > Dromius > Dromius quadrimaculatus. Next base: position 12,983,194 of record OZ022327.1, on the reverse strand, counting down.
ATTTTCGCCAAGAAAAAATGGAATTATTTCAACTTCAGCAGAAATATGATTCAGTTTGAAAATACTTAATCGATAAGAGTACTTTATTTTGTGTAACTCCTATAATTATTTGACTGTAAAACGAATCAAAACGCTAATTATATATACTTAAACTTTTTATTTTGTAAATCTACTGTCTACAAGAGTATTTCAATCACTGCGATTTTTTCAATAAAATATGTAGCTTTCTCTCCAGAATATTTTTCAAATTACTTGGAACTCTTTAATTTCTTGTATTATTTTCTTAGAATGTATATTCCGAAATTAACTAATTGAGATAATAGATTATGAAATTTTAAAAGATATATCAATCACGCCTTTCACCCGATATGGATGTAGCAGATATTTATAGTAGTGCACTTGGTTGATTGATTGATATTTCCTCAGCTGTAGGGTGCGGTTGCTGGTCGTCAAACTTACTCTTTGTTTTTATGGATAGTACGCGATAGAGTATATTATAATTCAGTGAAAATCCGTCGATGAGATTCGACTTCACGATCTGGGGATTACAAAGTCAGCATATTCGGACTAAGCTATGAATAGCCATTAATAGATTATGAAATTTAGAAATAAAAAAATTGTTTTGGACGGTGTTACTTTGCAAAAATAGTCCGCTAAGCACGACAGTAAGGTCAGTCTGGGTTGTGTTGTATTTGTACCTATTTGTCCATAATTTCCCGGTGATAACACAGCGATAACAGCTAAGTAAACACGTAGACGTATGACTGTTTAAAATAAATAGGTCTCTTTGTCAGTTGGAACGATAAGCAACCTACACAGTTCCGTCCATATTCTATTTACTTCTTATTATTGATTCTCTGTCACTTTTTTATTAGGAGGATTCTTTTTAGTCATTGTTGATAGATGCTCGACTATTCATATGTAGATCGTCTTCTGTTCGCGACCTAATTTCGCCGTTAAATGCACGTGGCCACAGCACAATGTGCGTGAAATGTGCGACATTTTTGAGCCAAGACGACGGAAGTCGCCGCAATTTCCGTCGCGAACCGTTTAAATGAATCGATCCTACGAAATTACCGGTGAACGAGATGAACGAGAACAATGCCTTCCAGACCAATCATCCGCGCTATTATGCGCTGCCCATGACAAAGTCGCCATTCATTTTTTCCATCTTTAAGACGACATCACACATTGAAATTCACTATTTTTACTTGACAACATAAAAATTAAACTCTTATCGTAGCCACTCCGCAGGAAATATGGGTTAAAGTCCGCACCGTCGAATACTCATTACGGCAAATTTACCATCATTATTGCTTTGTGTGTCAGTGGCACTGAAATAGTGGTTTTTGTCTTCAACCGATGGTGCTCCGCATTCAAATATAGGGTGGGCTTTACCCGCTCTGACCAAGCTCGACGTACCATGCTCAATGTTTATCGAACCGCTAGTACAGTCATTTTATCTCAACGGACGCTCACAAAAAGCAGTAGTAGGGTTGAATTGGCGCAGTGGATACTCGACGGTATGGGCTGCTCCGAGTAGATAATCGAAACACAAATGAAAAAATAATATGGCCATTTCACTGAAATTATTGATGACGTCAAAAATACCATCAAGCAAAATGTATCTCATGTTATATCATTTCGCTACTATTGTAGGTACTAACTTTAGAAAAATCTCAAGAAAAGCTGAAACTTGTGTAAACATTTGTCAAGAACAACCCCAGTCTTTTTATTTGTTTCTGGTGAAAAATAATCGCGGAATGATCTGTTGCGAATCGGTATGTGACGTTGTGCAGTCCGTTGAAGTCGGTATTTCTCTTTTCGTATGTTAAAAGTCGCCTCACGTCCGACACACCCTCGCTCACTCGCGCAAGCAGTCGTTTCCGCGAAATACGTCCCGTAATGTCCGAACAATTTTTCACTCCGCGATTTTCACTTTATTATTATATTGTCGCGGGTGCTCGGGACGGCGCCGGCGGTAGTAATGGCCTACCAACATGTGGCCGCATGCAGATCGCCACACACTCACACTGCCCTTATTGCTTTTCCCCTACAAAATTTTATATCGACGCTCGTGGACTGCGAATGACCGAGTTTTGTTTTGTTTCAGAACCCAGCAACTATGTATGTTCAACGTGCAAGGCGCGCCTACATTCGGCGTGGCGTCTTGTCCAACATGTGCAACACTCGCACGGGGTCAAAATTTACGTGGAAAGCTCACCGAATGCAGGCAGCAGTGCGGGAAACACCAGCGGCAAAGCCAGCAATAACAACAGCTCGAGCAGTTCTTGCAGTACATCATCTGGATGTTCTTCTGGAGGCGCAGCACCTCCTCCACCAAATCTAAGACATCATCTCCTCCCTCCACCAGATCTACATCACACATTTGGAGTTGGAGGATTATTGAGGTTACCTTTGCCAACATCTTTGCCACCTTTAGGACATGGACCAGTACCACCAGCGCCTCTGTTTGCGCGACCTGACCATTTCCGAATGGAACAATTGGTTTCGGAACAATTTCGACACCATGGGTTGAATTTAGCTGCTGCTGCGGCGGCTGTAGCCGCAGGAAATGTACCTCCACCACATTCTCCTTTTCCATCACCGGCTGATCGTGTGCCCCCTTCGGGAGTGCCAGTCTCGGCAGCTTTACCTGGCCGAGAGCGATCAAATGCAAATCAATCTTTATCATTGGAACCGCAACTGGATTTTTACTCGCAGCGGTTGAGGCAACTCGCTGGCACAACCAGCCCCGGGGCGGCAACGGCAAGCTCTCCCTCCCCGAGGAAGCACTCACCGCCTTTCGCGAGTCCATCACCCTCGCAGCAGCTGCCGACCACATCCGTCACCACCTCCACCGCCAACAACAATAATAATAATAACAGCACCAGCAGTAGTAACATCAATACGAGCGGCAGTGGGTCAGGTAGCCGACCTCAGAGCTTGTCCCCGCCCGTAAAAATCGAGTCTGCAGAACCTGTGACAGCACCAGCTATCACAACTACACCACGTTCAGCGTCCACACCACCTTCTAAACCAGCGTCTCCTAGAAATACCTCAACTGAAGCTATTCATGCTTGTGAATATTGCGGAAAGAAATTCCGTTTCCAAAGTAACTTGGCGATACACAGACGAGCGCACACCGGCGAACGTCCCTACAAATGTACAGTTTGCGATTATGCGTGTTCACAAAGCAGCAAACTAAAACGGCATATGCGAATTCATCGAACGCCTGAAGATCGTACCAGTAACGCCGGTTCTGTTGAAACACTTGACGGAGAAGATAGCGAAGAAGAAGAAGACGAATTGGAAGAAGAAGAGGAAGAGGAGGAAGAAGAGCTTGATAATGAAGAAGATGAGGAAGAGGCAGAAGATTTAAGTGTTCCTCCTAATCAAAATACACCAACTAGCGTCAATAGTAATACTAACGGCAACAATAAAATCACAAACCAATCCGCATCGTTAGTTGGTGAACTTATGGACAAATTTGGTTTGAGCAATATTGCTCAATACAGTGAGGCATACAAACAAGCTTTACAAGAATCAAATTCAGCTCTCAGTATGCAGAAAGATCGTGATAACAATAATAGTAGCAAGACTTTACCTGGCGGTGGTATTGGCGGCGTAGGACCTCCTATAAGGATAAGAGATGAATTTGCAAAAGGTCTATTACCAAACGTCCCGCCACCACAACCACTGCCTATTTTTGCGCCTTTCGGCGATCCTTTCGAAACTAGTAAACGGCTGAAATTAGATTTGGAACGTGGCGATTGGTGGTTACCTAAATTGGAAAGTAAAATGGTGACGGGTATAAGCGGCGGATCAGCAGGACCTAGTGCACTGTTGGGTGGCACTGGACCACTTTTGAAAAAAGAGTCACGTCGAAACGATACTTGCGAATTCTGCGGTAAAGTGTTTAAGAACTGTAGTAATTTGACAGTGCACAGGCGTTCTCACACAGGCGAGAAGCCATATAAATGCGAATTGTGCTCTTACGCATGTGCACAGAGTAGCAAGTTGACGCGTCACATGAAGACGCACGGACGCTTGGGGAAGGACGTGTACCGTTGTCGGTTTTGCGAAATGCCGTTTTCTGTACCGTCCACATTGGAAAAACATATGCGCAAGTGCGTAGTGAACCAAGGCAAGGGTCATTTGTTGCCGCCACTGCCCGTGCTGTGTGGAGCCGGTGATTCCGAGGACTCGTCCACCAGCGCGCCGTCCAAGGATGCGACCACATGACTCTTTCCCTGGGGCGGCTTTCGCCTGCCTCCGCCGCCGCCCAGCCTCACTTACTAGTCGCCGCAAACACTACTGAGACACTACTTAAAATTGTTCGATGTAACTTATACCAAAGCAATGTTTACATATTTCTTAAACTTTATTATTATTATTATTATTGATTTTTATTGATTATCTATGAGGATGTATATTACTGTAATTAGATTGTTAGGTTCGTTGGCGTGTTGTTTGAGACTGAGGAGTCCGTGGGGCGGCTCGCGCCGAGCACTACATCCTCTCCTTTAAGAGGCGATGTAGCGCACGCCGCCGCCACTTCCCGCGGATTCCGCTGAGCACATTCCCTCGTCATATCAACTGGGCCAGTCTGTAATATAATAGTGACCGTGTCTGCAACCCATACCCTAAACCTTGCCCCTTGTCCCTTGTACATAATACTTAATATATAATATATACATACATATATAATATATGATGTCAGATGATCCGAGAGTACCTCCAAGTATATAAAAATAATCGTTGTACAAAGTTCCCAAGCGGCGAAGCCGGCCCTGTGCCGATGTTACAAATAGTTGTCTGAATCGCCGTTTGACGCTCGATCAACACTGAAAGCACAATCGATCAAAGACACTCGTATTCCTATAAATGTTTTATGTTTCTAACGTACGTGTCTTCTCGGAAACACTTAAAAAAAAATAAAAAAATATATCGTTCAATGAATGTGTAACTTAAATCGACGTGTTCTTCATGGACTCCAGTTGATTGCGATACAATTCCTAATTAGATGAGATTTCGTAACGCAATATCTAGTATTAAACAGCGGACCAGGGTTCAGATGCGTGTGGCGTTTAGAATGCTCAGTAAGCAGCGGCGAAGCACCCGTGTTTTGCCTCCGCTTTCCCAGCGTTCAATTCCACGCGCCTCTTTCTGTGTATTTGTAAACTATGAATGTTGATCAACACACACAACATATGTTTTTGTCGTTATATTTTTGTTTAAATCTATTCGAAATTGAATGATATGACTGTAGATGGCGTAACGAAAACGCCGAAATTGTTTGATGTGTATATTTAAAGACATAAGATCGATTGGTGAGAAGTCAGTGAAAAATGTTTTCATTTTAGAGTCCTAAATACGTATATTCGTTTATTTATATGTATCGAGTAGATTGTTTTGTTTGCAAAATAAATCAGTTTTATTTAAAATGTTACAATTCCTAAAGTCAACACCTTATATCTCTACGAGCTTTGTACTACAGAACTAATTGAACAAGTTCGAACGTAACTTAATTAATTTTGTATGCTGTTCCTATTCCTGATTAGTTAAAGTGCAGATTCTGGTGCGTGTAGATTCTTTAGCATGTGTGGTGTATTTTGGACAATTTTTAGTGGTTCCAGTGTTTTTTCTTCCTCGGAGGCCCTATTTGAATGCTTGTACTGCGAAAGGTAAGAATTCACAAAATATTTCTTGAGAATTGATATTGAAACTTTAAAAAATATTTTAAATAATAATGATTACTCTAAACTAAAGTACCTATTATTAAAAATTGTAATAATGTATGTATGTATAAAATAGACGAAAAAATACGTATCAAACTTCGAATTTAAATACGTAAATATTATTTATCATGTGAATTCAGAATGTACAGGATAAACATGCCGTCAGTGTATTACGTGTTGCTGGAAACAAATTAAAATTTTCCCAAACAAAATAAAAGTACAACACTTTCTCATAAATATTTATTTCAAACTTATTTACAGCGGTATTACAGATACATGACAATCATAACATACAGGAAGATGTAATATTCATTGTGTAAAATAATTTATTAATCAATTTACTGAGTATAATTCAGAAGTTATGTCAAACAGTACCTTCATTGATATTTATTGGGGTTCATAGGTAGTAGGCACATCATTCAATGGAACTTCTGAGTTCGTGAAATAAAATGCTCGAAAAATTAACTGAAACGAGAAGCCTGTCAGACTGGTATGTGAATCTGAGTTTTGGTCAGTCTAATTGTATTGAGGATGATAAATACAACATGATCTTCAGTATATGATCTATATATACATACCCAGCCAACACATACAATTTCAAATTTTTTGAATCGCTGGTTCAATCAGGGATTGATAATTTATCTCTAAAGGACAGTAGAATTATAATATCTTTTATGATTTTGAGCTCTGAACATTATAACCGTGTGATGAAAAATGCGGTTGTATTTTTGTGTCCAGTATAAAGTATGCATAAATCAATGATGTAAGAGTGAGGAGAAGCTACGAGATAGGAAGTGATCATTATTTACTGGAAATGAAAATGAAGATCAACAGAAAAAATAAGGAATGTAATGAACATGAGAAGACTAGAAAAGGAGAAGAAACCATAAAAATATATAAATTGAAAGAAGAAAATTTCAGGGATATATACCAGCATAAGGTTGAAGAGAAAATATCGAGTTTGGAAAATTACAAAGACCTTGAAGTAGAGGAACTGTGAAGCAACTTCAAGAAAATAATTAACGAAGCAGCTGAGGAAGCGTGTGGAAAGAAGAATACAAGAAATACTGCTAGAAAAACCACACATTGGTGGAATGAGAACATAAAAGAGGAGATTAAAATAAAGAAACAACGGTAGAAAGAGTATCTGAACAAAGTAAACCAACAGAACTATGATAAATATAAAGAACAGAGGAAAAAAGTCAAGGAAATAATACAAAACGCAAAGAAACAGGAATGGGAAGAATTTGGTGAACAAATAAAAAACAACTACAAAGAAAATAAAAAAATATTTTATAAAGTAACTAAAAATTTAAGAAAACAAAAAGAAATACCGCTGAAACAAATTAAAGACAAAAATGGAATAATACTGACAAAAGACGAAGACATCATGGAGAGATGGAAGGAACATTTTGTAGAATTATTAGAAGTTCAGAAGGATACAGTAAATATAATACACACAGATGACGAAAAATATACGGATGAAGAAGAACTAACATTACAAGATATATCAGAAGCCATTAAGAAGATTAAAATTGGTAAAGCGGCAGGTTTTGATAACATAAAACCAGAACAAATTAAATTTATAGGACCTTCAGGCGCAGAAATGCTTCACATTCTACTCAGAAAAATATGGGATGGCGAACCAATACCGAAAGATTGGGGAAAAACAATAATATTGCCACTATATAAAAAAGGCGATAACAGAAAATGTGAAAATAACAGAGGTATTTCCTTGCTTTGTACTACGGCAAAGGTGTACGAGGCTATACTGGAAAGCAAATTAAGAATCAAGCTGGAGAAAAATATTATTGGAACGCAAAGTGTATTCAGGAAAGGTTACTGCACACAAGATCACATTTTCAGCATTAGGCAGTTAATTGAGAGAGCCCTTGAATTTAATAAAGAGCTTAATATATGTTTCATAGACCTGGAGAAGGTGTTCGATAAAGTGAACAGAGACTTGCTTTCGAATATGTTGGAAAGAAGAAATGCAGGAAATAAGTTACTACAAGCAATCAAGAACATTTATAACACCAGCAGAAATTATATAAGAACAGGAAACTGCATATCAGAAGAAATCATAACAACACAAGGCTTGAAACAAGGAGGTAATCTGAGCCCTCTGCTTTTCATAATATATATGGATGAAATTGCTAAGCAAGCAAACATAAGAACAAAAAAGACTAATGTGGGAAACCTGAATCTCAAGAATGTCACCGTAACAGAATGTTTATTCGCAGATGACTTGGTAATTTTTGGCAGCAAAGAAGTATATCTACAAGAAAATTTGAGAATCTGGAATGAAGAATTAGCTAAAGCAAATATGAAAATAAATATAAACAAGACGAAGGTAATGGCAATATCAAAGGACGAAAAAGAACTAGAAATTAAAGTGGGTGAAACAAAAATAGCATAATAGAAAGCAATGGAGGATATACGGAAGAAATTAATAGTATAGTTCTAGCTACATCGAAAGTCTACCATATGCTTAGAGCAGCAGTGTTTAAACATAAAAACATAAGTAAAAGAACAAAAATAACCACATATAAGACAATAATTCTGCCAACATTAATTTATGGATGCGAGTCTTGGGTCCTGAATCAGAGACAAAGCAACAAGATACAAATGATGGAAATGAAATGCCTGAGAAGTATAGAAGGTGTAACGAAACCAGACAGAAAGAAAAATGAAGATATAAGAAGAAATCTCGATATTAGATCAACACAACAACACGTGATAAGTAAACAATTACAATGGCTGGGGCATATTATAAGACTACCAGAGAATTGACAGGCCAAAAAAATATGGAAATCAAACACTTTGAGAAAAAGAAGCAGAGGAAGACCGCGAAAGACATGGGTCGATACGATTCATAAAATATTAAAAGAGAAAAATACATCTACGAGAACAGCTCATGAAGCAGCAAGAGACAAGAAGAAATATATAAATAAACACTATAATTGTATGGAGAAGAATGAAGTCGTAGCTATGTCTACAGTATATTATTTCTACATCCTCCCTCAATCAACACACACAGTAACAATATTTTTGAATCGCTGGTTTAGTCAGAATTTAATATTTTATCGCGAAAGGACACATAAAATTATTATGTCTAACAGTAATTTTGAGTTTAGAATACTATAACTTTGTGAAGGAAAATAAGAATTATGAGTCTTTCTTCAGTATATCATTTCTACATCATCTCTTGAAATTCATAGTTACAATTTTTTTTTTTTATCGCTGGTTCACTCAGGGATCAGTAATGTATTTCAAGAGGACAGATAGGATTATTATGTTTATAGTGATTTTAAGTTTTGAACTCTATAATTAATATGTGGAAGAAAACGAGGTCGTAATTTTGTCTTCAATGTGTTGGTTTTACACCCTTTCTTAGTCAATACTCATAACTATAGATTTTTTGAATCGCTGTTTTTGTTAGACATTAATAATTTATTCAGTGGGATTATTACATCAATTGTGATTTTGAGTTTTGAACACTATAATTGCGTACAAAAAAACCAGGTTCTCATTCTGTCTTCAGTATATTATCTTTATATCCTCGCTCAGTCAACGCTTGCAGATTCAATTTTTTTTAGCGCTAGTTTAGTCAGAAATTAATAATGTATCTCCAGATGGCAGGCAAGATTATTATAATCATAGCGATTTTTAGTTTAAAACACTATATCTGTGAATCTGTGTGATGAGGACGAGGTGTTTCTTAGTATTTCATCAAGACACGATTTCTTGTCTTGTCTTGATTTTCAAGATAAGAAAATAAAAAGCGCATTTTTTGACGACGCATTTCTTGTCTTGTTTCAAGAATTCTTGATATTTCTTGATCTTGACATATAGGGGTTTCTCTATTGCTTTATCCAATCCAAACACTCAGTTTAGCGTTAGTGTCTGCCCTTTATCCTTTCTGTCAGTTATGTTATGAATCGATTCTAGCAACGTTTTCCCTAATTGCCACCAATAGAAATAAATGAAAAGTCTGTCATTTTCATGTTTTAATCAGTATTTGCAATTATTATTTGTTATATGATATAGCAATGTTGCTAAGAGTTAACAACTTTCTTAGAGTATACGTTTCTCCTCTACATGAACGATTTAATCACCGGAAACTGACGACTTATGCTTTCGATATGTATCAAATATTTGTTTTGAAAATCATAGTCACAGATATTTTTCACTTCCGTGACTTATATATATTAGGAAAAGTATTGAAATTGTGATTTTTTGATAGTTCGAGGCTCTGATGAGTTTTCACATTTTAGACCCCACTGAACCCAAAAAACATAAAATTAAATGAAATCTGTCGGTCTGTCTGTATTAAAGTATGATAATTAGAGAACCCGTACAAATTTTTGAGTAAAGCTTGATAATACTTGAGTTTTCTATAAAATTAGGTTTAAATTTGTTAATAAGCTTTTTCAACCAGAAAATCTAGAAAAAGATTCGCTATTTTTAAAAATACTTATATTGTGAAGACTAAAATATAGCCGCCATCTGTCACCATAATATAACCATAACAATGACACAGCTGTCATTTTGATAATGACAGTTGTCACTTTGAAAATGACGCTGTCACTTTGACAAAGACGTTGTCTCTTTGAACTGTCACTTTGAAAGTTGGTATGACATTTCTAATTCATTAAACAGTAATGAATCTGGCCATGTAATTTATTGTCGGGAAAAAACTATAATGGCCACAGCAGATTTTAATATTTTGATAATAGATTAATAAATATGCAGATTTGAAAAATTAATTGTCAAGATATCTAGATTTTTTGACAAGAAGTTTTGATTCTTGATAGTACTTTCTTGTCTTGTCTTGGGAAATGAAAAATACTTCTTGTCTTGGTATTGTCTTGATTTCAAGACAAGGTCAAGATTATTTCTTGATTCTTGTAAAATACTGTTTCTACATCGAACACTATGATTGTGTGATGAGAACGAGTATGTGATCTTGTCTTCAGTATATCATTTTTACAGCCTCCCTCAGTCAACACTTTCACAACAGTTTCAAATTTTTTTAATCGCCGGTTTAGTCGAAAATAATTAATTTATCTCAAGAGAACAGATAGGATTATATCTATTATGATTTTGAGTTTTGAACACTATAATTGTGTGTGGGAAAACGAGGTCGTAATTTTATCCTCAGTTTATTGTTCCTACATCATCCTTTAGTCAACACTCACAGTTACAATTTATTTTATATTAGCTGATTTAGTCAGGGATTAATACTTTATCTCAAGAGGACAAACAGGATTATTATATTTATAGCTATTGAGAGTTCTGAACTCTATAATTCTGTAATAAAGATGAGAACATAATTTCATCTCAAATATATTATTTTTATGTTGTCTTTTAATCAACACACGCTATCCCTTTTTTTTTAGTTTCTAATTCAGTCAATAACTTATCTCAAATGTATTTATAGTGGTTTTGAGTTTTCCACTATTTTATAGTTACAGTTATTAACTGTGTTACGAGAATGAGTACGAGATTTTGTAGTCTGTATATTATTTTCACATTCTCTCTCAGTCAATAGTCGCAGTTCCATTTTTTTTCCTGCTGGTTTAGTCAGGAAATAATAATTTTATGAGGGCAGAGATGATTATTAATTTTCAGTGACTCTAAGTTTTGCACATTATAATTGTGAAGAAGAAAACGATGTCGTCGTTATTATCCTCCCATAATCAATACTCACATTTATAAAAAATTTTTGAATTGCTGGCTTAGTCAAAAATTGATAATTTATCTTGAGAGAGCAGATAGGATTATTACGTCCGTTTCCAATATAGTATTTCTACATCCTCCGTTAGTCAATCCTCACAGTTTCAATTTTTTTTTAATTGCTAGTTTTATCAGAGTTTATTAATTTATCTCAAGAGGACAATTAGGATTATATTTGAGATTTGAGCACTAAAATTTTGTTAAGAAAGACAGAGATGTCATTATGTCCTCAGTATATTAGATGTACATGTACTTCCTTAGTTAGCATTCATAGTTCAAATAGGAATTTATTAGTGGAAAACTTATAAAGTCGCAGGAGTCCCTCAAGCCGGAGGTCCCTGAAACCGGAGGCCCCTAGACACATGCCTAATTTGCCAAAGGGCGGCACTGATTTCAAATTTTTATGTAATGGTTAAACACTCAATTTTGATAACTATGCCTGATTTATAGATAGCATAGTACAAAAATGAGACGCTTACAGAGACTTTCATGTGAATTAGTACCTTTAAAAATAATTGATATTAGGTGCGATAGCTTCCAAATTTGTTTATTAGGGAAGATTCTTAGTTGACTCCAATAATTCACAATACATTGACGTCATCACTTACTCTGTCCATTATGCGCGTATCAGACTATTAGATTTTTTACAGGTATGTATATCATAATGAAAGAGAAAATTTATTTCGAAAAAATTAAATATCAAACATGGGTTCAACAATTTTTTTTTTTTAATTATGATAATTATAAATTGTAAAAGTTGAATTTCCAACAAAACCCTAATTACTCTGCATTGTTGACTATACACATTCATCACTATATTAAAACAATGCAATCTCGCGCCGCACACATATGTGATACGTCATACACAGCGTTCATTTGTTTTGGCGGTAACCCGAATGACGTGCGAGCGAAGCGTGTCAGCGCACTGAGTCGCGGCAGGCGCACACCAAACAATAACGTACGACAATCTGAAGATGACAGTATTGTTAATTAATCAAGTATTAATTATTATAATTATTGTTTGAGTGTATGAACACCTGCGCCGAGATTCCAAGAGAATTCACTGGAATTAGGGCAAAAGTTGATGTTTCAAATACAGTTTGACATATTGAGAGATTTCTCGCGAACAACAAATTATTCCTTTTCTTATTCGAAGGTTAGGGTTAAAATTGAATGTTGAAAATAAAATGATACAAAAATGTAAGATTCTAGTTCATTTCTTATTTTTTATTGAAATTTTAATTAAATTAATTATACCTACCTATTTGTACTTCACCTGTGTTATACTGATTGCATACCTTACTTTTCTGATTTAGGGGTGACAAGTAAATAGAAATAATACAGAAACTCATAAAATTTTAAAGTTTCTTTTATTATTTTTTAAACTACATCCCATCACTAAATAAGAAAATTGAATCAACATGTGTGATTATTAGTACAATGAGATCTACCACTTTTTTTATTCTTTTTTATTTTAAAGTTTGTTAAGTGTCCCAGAGCTTCATAATATTTCGTATATTTTCCAAAACCTCATTATAATTGAGTGCAATTGATATGACTGCTGCGGTGAATAGAATGAAATATGCACAACTGTCATTCTAAATACATGTACGTATGGAAGTTTTTGTATTGGTGACGTCAGATTGAATACTGCTTATTATTAACAGCCCTAGAAGTTTATTAATGATACATTAGATCCTTGAAGAAATATAGAAGAAGGTATTTTGATCTTGCAATGCATCATCAGTATGTCTTGAGTTTGACTTAATTATGCTGTTATTTAACATAAATATTTACACGCTTGCCAAATTTTTGTCTCAGTGAGTGATAAAAATCATACATCATTTAGTACCCGAAACACACTATTGCCAGCGCTACCGTTTGACACATTTCTCATTGTAGGATCGGCAACACTTGTTTCATGGCTGTAAAAGGGGTTGCATCGTCAGGAACATGAATAAAAAAAAAAAATGAACTTAAATAAATGACGAGTCATCGCGTAGCATTTCTGATGCCTATTTAATAATTCCACGGAATAATTTTATATCATTATGATGAATTAAACAATTTTAATCTCTCAAAATTTGTTTAATCCGAATCAATGCACCTCGGTTTAACGTCACCCTTCTGCCATTGCTTCTTGATGGATTAATCTTCAGCCCTAATGAGTAGAAGAGGTGATAAGCTCCTTCTCCCTCTTCTGGCAAACTCTCTTCGCTAATCAGATGAATGACTAAGAACAATACGGTCGCATTCAGTGAAGGAAAGAGGCCGAACCAGGGATCTGCACATGATTACAATACGTTAACAATATGTTATGTGGTATTAGGCAGCATAGTTGAAGTGAGGATAGGTGGATGTTTTGTTGGCAGATAATGCGATATTGTTTGAGAACAGTCGAACAGAAATAATTTGTTTACTTAGAATGAGAGACTATATTACTTCTTACTGTAATTCCATGCAACCATTTATTTTTCAAATTTCCATTCGAAAATCAAACACTCTTCAGTCCACCCTTAAACGTGAAATCTTTTGTTCTATCGAGGCAAAGAGGGTAGTGATTCCACCCTCTCTTGGGGGTTGCAGGACCAATCGTCCGGGATGTTGTCCGCTTGTGAGGGTGTGACCTGTTTGACCAGCGTGAATCGCGCCTCCTATTGGTCGATTGGCGACTTGGCCGTCGGTCATTGCAGTCAACTGTCATAGAAGGAAAGGGTAGCCTCCCTCGCAAGTTTTCTTGATTCAAAAAGCACTTGAATTTGTCGCTCAAAATGAGAATAATACCTCAATGTTTTTTCTAATTTAAATTTTAATGAATATACGAGAAATTCAAATCTTTAATTTATTTCTGTATAACACTTGCACATATTTTATTTACCCTCATAGGGATTTCACGCATTTATTCAGGTTGCATTCTTTTGACTATCTGACGAGGATCATTGCACTCTTACCGCTGTGCAGTCAAAATCTGTGCTGCCATCTGTAAACGTTAAACTAACTAATAAGAGAAAAATAATTATAAATTTTGCTGTCAAATATTGTAACTCCTATCATTTCTGATAATTTTTGGACAGTAAGCTGTGGAAGCACAATTTAGTACATTTCCCATGAAAAATCGGTACTACCAACTCAATTTTTGTACAAAAAAATTCTGAATTGAAATTAAACATGTGAGTCGATTTTTATTAAAAATATGTTGAAAACAGTAAGAGATATAGAAAAAAAATGTATTAACAAAATTTGTAGGCTATTCAATTGGCTTCAATTTTGTATGAAAGCATATTTTTATTTCGATCAATTGTTCAAGAGATATATGCAAAAAACTGCGTTCACATCATTTTTATTGAATTATTTTGATTGGAGGACTTCGTCGCGTGCCTAGTATGCCTAATGGATAATCCGATGTTGCAATCTTAAGAAAAAGGCAATAATTCATCATTTCCAAAAAAAAAACGGCACTACCAACTCAATTTCTGTATAAAAAAATCCCCGGACTGAGATTAAACATGTGAGTCGATTTTTGATTATAAATATCTCTTATACAATTGGATATACAAAAAAACGTATAATAAATATTTTAGCTGCTGTAATTTTTGATAATTTCACAACAGTAAGCTCCGGATGCACTACTTATTGAAGTATTCCTAATTCAAAGCTAAGAAATAACGAGTGAATTTTACAACAAATTTATGTTGGATAAAAAAAATATATCAGGTGCTTTATTTATAAATTGATTTATTTGACACTCGTTTGACATTCATCTGAGTTTCTTGCGATTCTTCAGGTTCTTACCATGCTGATTTTTTTTTATGGCCTTATCTCAAGAATACAGTGTAGGTACTCGTATTACTGTACACCAGTTTTGCTTTAAAGCAAGAAATCATTGACGAAGCTACTTTTGAAACAATTCTTAATCATGTGGAATTATGTTTAGAAAATGATGGAAATCTTATGAAACAAATTATAACGTGCAATAAATAATTATTTATTCCAAAACATTAATTTATATGGTCTTTAGTCTTTATTTTTTCATCCATAACCTACTATACACTAATGTTATTGATATAGCATCTCAATGTTTTTACTATGGTAGGATTCAAAATGTGTATATGTTTAAATTCAAAAAGAATACTTATACCATCGAATCGTATACGTTTCAATAAGGCGTTCTATTTGAAAAAATATCTTCTATTAAAATCAATTTGGTTTTGTACAGCTTTGTTATTCAATATTTTGTTGTATCTTCATTAAATAACAAAAATAATGGCGCTGACTCGCGCTGGTACACTACATCCTGTATACGTATATGTAGCCGTTCCTTTTTTTGGATCGATTAGTTCCTCTTCGAAAAAGAGCAATTGCATATTAAAATGATACAATGTAATCCTTATACTTCTTTCTATTTATTTACGCGAATATTTTTACGGGATGATATTTGCTGATAACATTACCCATTAAGCTAAAGAATTTCATCACACGGTAAGCAAACTTGCTACAGGGCTACTCTCACCATGTATCATCAGCGTCTGTCATCAAGATAAATATCACAATAGTGCAAAAATAAGTACAGATTTTGGGTAAATAATATTGTGTATTCCGCACCCAATACACTGTTACATTTGCCTCACAAAACCTTCTATCACATTCACCAGGAAACTTATTATCACCATTGGTAATTCGAGATTCACAGTATTCAATTTCTTGAAGCAACGCGAGTAAAACGCAACGTCTGCCTGCACTTGCAAATACTAAATTAAAACTGAGCTTCTTTCACTGAAAATTTTCTTAAAACTCTGCTTTTTCCTCTGCGTCTCTCACCTCGGGGCTATTAGCATATCGCCTCGTGCCCCACCCCACCGCCAGGAGTAATGGAAACAAAACAGCGGCGTAGGAAGAACAAAAATTGAATTTTTGGGAAATATTAAAAAAATATTCCTGTTTACCAATAATATCAACTCATATCATCCGAAAACTCATCATGAAAGTAACATATTTTATATACGTATATTTAGACGTTTATTTCTCATGACAGGAAGTTCAGACGCATGCAGTATTATATAACCTTAGAAGATCCTCAGTTGATCCTAAGCAGAATGACCATAAAAATCGAATAATTTCCTATGAGGTTATCTTAGCAAGAATTTTGATCGGTTCCCAACAAAACGACTTTTTATAAGGTCATCTTAAGAGCAGCCTCATCCTGAGAAGAAACTAAGTCGGGTTTGATCTTATTGCATTGAGGTCGTCATATTTAGGAAAGTCATCCTAAAGATATCCTTAGATGGTCCTGAATAGAATGACCACATCAAAATCAAATGACTCTTTCATGAGGTTATCTTAGAAAGAATCTCAATCGGTCTGAACAGGACAATTTTTCATGAGGTCATCCTAATATGGTTTGCGTAAGATGCAATTTTAGTTGACTGTACCATTATTATTTTCCTTTTAACTCAAATCCAAAATACAAATGGGGCGAGTCCCGTTTCGATATTTTACAAGAATGCAAGAATTTCCACACAACCAATGTTTTCCAAGTAATTACCAGCTTACCAAAATTTTGCCAAACTAATAACGACGAGATAACACAGAGGTAGAGTGCTAGCCTATGGACGCAGAGGTCGTGAATTGGAATCTCAGTTAGATAATGAAATTCTTCACGGCTTTTCTGGATTAGTATTCACTCTCGTTACCTTTCCAAGTTGGGAATCAAATTAACTTGGCAACAATGAAGCTATCTGGCACCGGGTAATTATTGTAACATGGACCTGCACCAGTTGACTGGCAACACACATGGCAGCAAAGTAAAAACGTGGCAAGTAATGTGAAAAATAGCTGTGTGTGTGTGTGAAAAGTTAACCTAGGGACATAACCAAAAAGTTCAAATCCCGAAATCCTATGAAAAATGTTGCTAAACTGATACCAAGTCTCTCATGAATTGTACTAAGCTCAAAAGTCTTCGATTTATTTCAGCTAAAAGCTAGTCTCTTTCACATGTGAAAAGATACATTTCGACTAAACAGCACTTTAAAAGTAAGAGCTGTCTACTAGTGTTCCGAATGTAAATTCAATTGTATCCAATTCCTTGTCACCAAGTAACCTCGGTTAGCAAACCAAAATCGTTGTTTATTTTTGTTTTCCTTGGTGAAGCTGATCAAAATAATCTATCCCCCAACATCCTTCGATGATTGAGCCTGATCGCAAATTAAAGTTTCTTGCATAAGATTATCCTGATTCTATTTTGAAATGGAGCTCGTAGGCTCATTATATTAGGGAAAATAATCCCTAAAAAGATACCCAGTTGGTCCTAAGAATAATAACCTCTTTCAAATCAAACAACAAGAATCTAAATCGGTTCCGAATAGAATTCAGCTTTTATCAGGACATCCTGATTAGAATTCTGGTTTATTATCCTGAGGAGAAGCTTAATTGGGTCTGATCGCAGATAGTTTTTTTTGCATAAGTTTATTATGTTCTAATTTGGAATGGAGTCCATTAGGATCATCATATTATGTAAGATCATCCCTAAGAAGTTTCTCAGTTGGTCCTGATCAGAATAACCACATTAAAATAAAAATTCATAAGGTCATTTTAGAAATAACCTCAATTGGCTCTGAGCAGTTCGGTTGATTATCCTGAGAAGAAACTTAGATGGGCCGAATCACAAAAAACTATCAATTGCATAAGGTTATCTTGATGAATGAAGCTCACTAGGTTCGTCATATAATGTAAAGTCATGTTTAAGGAGATCCTCACTTGGTCCTAAACAGGATAACTACACTATAATCAAATAATTTTTCCATGAAGATATATTGGCAAGAACCATAATCGTTTCTGAACAAGACGACTCTTTATTAGGTCATCCTGAAAAGAACCTTTTATTGATTATCCTGAGAAGTGACTTAGTTGAGCCGATTCGCCCCTAATTTTACCAATCAATTTTACCCTCGTCCTTTTTTACTACTAATTCTTCTTACCACCGTCTTTTTCTACCACCAACATATTTACCAACGTATTTTTTTACCACCCCCATTACTAATTTGTGTGTCAATGTGTGTTCAACCGGCGATGCTTCGCAGTCAAACGAACGACCGGGCTTCGCTCGCTCTGACTAAGCTCGACGTGGCATGCTCAATAATTAATTATCAATCCGCTAGTATAGTCATAAACAGTGGTTTTGGTTTTCAACCAGCGATGCTTCGCGCCTAACTAACAGGCAGGCTTCGCTTGCTCTGACCGAGCCCAACGCATCATGTCGATTTCAAACCTAACCTCAATTTATTTTCAAGACCAGAAAAACAAGGGGGAAATTTTTGAGAACTAAAGAGGACATAACATCCAATTTTGAGGGTAACTTCATTGTATTGTATTTGTAACAATAGTGGTAAAATATATTAGCGGTAAAAAAGTATGATAGTAAGAAGTATGGCGGTAAAAATGGATGGCAGTAAAAAAGTATGGTGGTGAAAATGGAGTGGTAAAAGTGGACCCCTATAAGTTGAGCCTATACTCACAAATAGCTTTTTTGTAGCACGTGCACCAAAAGTAATCTTTAACTGAAGTGAATTATATCTAGTTCTCAATTCCTAACCACGGAAATAAAATCATTAATTCCCTATTGACAGGGCATTAATGAATATTAGTTTTCTACGGCATGGCAAAAAATGATAATTGTTGATCATGGATGTCGTTGGTATTTTTAATTCCATTGTTATGAGTCAGATTGACATTTGGAAAGAATTTTTATTATATAATAGTGTTTGCATCTACTGTAAACGTGATAGCACAGAAAATGTGAATAGTATAAATCAATCAAATAAGTCATGTAAATTATGTTTCGCAGTATTAGTTTACTGTAAATGTGATAGAATTGTAATTTTCTTTTTTGTAAAATCGATTAGGTAATTTCAGTATATCTAAATTCATTTAAAAAGTTCAGTAATGGAGTACTTTGGTGCACTTGTTACAAAAAGTATCGTATGCAACACGAACACTGAACGACCGTCATTATAGTCACGGATGAAATTAGCTGCACGAAGCTACGCTCTTGTTTCCGTCTCGCGCTCTGCCCTTGCCCTAATTGAGTGCAGCCAGCTTCGTCCTGGACAATATTAACGATTGTTCGATCGTTGTAGTATAATATACTATTTATTGCATAATGTTATCCTGATTCTATCTCCAAATGGAGCTCATCAGACTCATCTTATTAAGGAAAGTCTCATTTCATTCAAAGATATTCTCACGGCACTTCAAGCAAATCAGGAAAAAAGTCTGAGATAATCTAATAATATTTTCGTGTAAATTCGGCTTGTATATTCGTTGGTATATTAGTAGACGAAGCGACAATAAACAAAGTGCCTTTCTCATTATTGTATGTGGTGTTGATGTAAGGAGAATGAACCAAGTTAAATTTTTTGGGTTTTCCTCGATAACTGATGGATAAATTCTCACATAGTTACAATTACTGGATGAGAAGTGGAATATCAAATGGAAGTGTTTGAAAGGATGATTACCGAATGAAAGATTTTTGAGAAAAAAATTAAGTTGGATTGTGTGGACGTCCTATGTATAAGTTGATGAACGTGATTATTGGATTGTTGCGTGATAGAAAGTTTCCGAATGGGCAATATTAACGATTTTGAATGAGTAGGATTATTAATATATGGACGAAGTAGTAGGAGATGTGTTCGGATATAGGAGATTGCTAGTTGAATGTTAACCTCTGAATGAAAAATATTAACGATTTTGAATGGGTAGGATTATTAATATGGATGAAGTAGTAGGAGATGTGTTTGGATAGGAGAATGTTGAATGAATGTCTTGCCAATCTGAGCAACTTTATTCTAAGGGAATGGTCCGAATGAAAAAGGGCATTCAATTTCTAACATTGTGAATAAATGAGCAATCAAAGATTACTAAATAATGTGCCTTTGATTATATGAATTTTTGGACCATTTATACAGTAGACACTTCGGATATAGAGTGGTATGCAAAATAAAAGCAACATATGCGCTACGCGCATATTCAACCTACAATAAATATATTACATTTTACAGATTACAAGCTTTCTATATGATTTAATACAGTTTTCTGTAAATAAAACACTGTATATTAAAAAATTTCTCTCATTTCCCTGTTATATCCGCCGCCTATGGACCGCGACGTCCGCCGTTTTGGCTTGACGCCAGTGCGCTGTCGTGCCTCTTCTGCGAGAAGACAGGGGCATCGCGCTCATCAACGAAGTACTAGTACCGAGATTTAATGATTTCATAACGCCATTGTTGATGCAGGAAAGAATCAATGGTTTCATTTTCAACGGAGATGAATTTCTGCATATTTCCAAATGGTTGGTACTGCGTTGGCATAGTACAATACGAGTATGATATGATCTGAAACAGATAAATACTATCTTAGTTATATATTTTTGCCATTGAAGTAAAAAACTCTCGTCTATTAATTAGATTTGCTAAAATGGAGCAATGATTATTTACAACGGTTTTATTTTCTGTCGTTCTTCGAAGTCGAAAAAAATAATAAACGAATTTTCGCTTCACTTGACTTGATCAATTTCGACATGACCTAGTCTCTTTCTTACATTACACCAAAAGTTCGTCAAATTACAGTCGCAACAACAATCATACATGGATAAAACAAATTCTCACCTCCAAGTTCAAATTCAATTCAATTTTATTCTCTCCCTTAGTATCATATCTCCAGGGAATAAAATACGAAACCAGAACAGTTTCACATTTCTTCAAATCAAATCTTGGAGTACATTAATCTCTTCTTTAACATTGTTTCATAGTTCTGATCACCATCTTCGACTCTGTAAAACAAAACAAGACATTAGAAATGTTGCAGCCAAGTCTGGTAGCTATCTAATGATGGTGCACATGAGTACATAGCGACAAACATTTTATTTGCGAATAACAGGGATGTTGTTCAGTCAATCGAAGCATTTTGATATGTGAAGACATTCATGCTTCACCTCACATATTTAGATGACATCGCGAGGAAAAAGAGACGGAGAATAAAAGAAAGAGAAGAGGATTTCTGACGTCTGTCGTGATTTACAGTTTTTACGCTACGTGGCATAAGTATTTATAAAATGTTGAATTCTGTATTGAAACTTTGTTACAAAAACGTAGATCCAAATTATTAGAAAAGCGGATGATGTTAAAGAGGTGGAACTACCAATGCTAGAGTATAGCAGCACAGCACAACTATATCAACCATTAAAAAATAAGTATTTCGTTTCACAAATAATCAGCTTTTATCTGCTTTTAATTACATGAATAGTTCTATAAAATAGAGTTTTGTTATTTAATTCTCCCCTCTTACAATGAAAAAATTAATTATAATCTGGAGAAATATACTTACGCAATTTTCTCAATACTTATAATAGCGCAAAAATCGTGGCAGCAGTGCAAGTAGCTCAGTTAATATAAACACTACTAACACTAGTGAGTACAGTTTTTACTTCCCCGAATTATATATAGGGGGAGTATTGTAAACATGATTTTTTGATAGTTCTAGATTTTGATGAATCTTCACGTAACATTCACCTAAAGCATTTTTCAAAATTATCAGCGGTTCATTTGTTATTATTAAAATTTGAATTATCATGAAATTCGTTAAATTTTTCTGAAACAAAGAAAGAATCATAATGTGATGTAAGAGTTATTATTACTCATACTTGAACATCACATGCAAACGTTCGTCAATTGTTTTTTGAAATAAGTATTTTGGCTCTGTCGTGTTTGGTATCAAATTAAAGTTCTTGTGGAGATAATTCTAGTGAAAGTGTCAAACAGGATATTCAAACGATTGTCAATTATTTCCTCTTAAAATTTTCTAAATGATATCTAATTTGGTATTAATTTAGGCTCTCGGGAAGATAAACTTAGCAGATATCAGGAATAAATAATTAGTGGAGTCCACACGTTACCATCTTCAAATCAAATGTCGAAACCTTATGTTCTAATAAATTGACGACCCTGAAAATCTATAATAGGAGTCTTTATCTTCAAAAGTACTTATTTTATGTAAGGACTAAAATATAACCGCCATCTGTCACTTAAACAATGACAACTGTCACTTTGACAATGACAGCTATCACTTTGACAATGACAGCTGTCACTTTGAAATCTGCAATTCATCGATGCGACACTCCAAATTTCTGAAACAGCGATGAAAATGGCCATGAGATTTATGGTTGGGAAAGTACATAGGTACTGTTATGGACACAGCATATTTTTTGTATTTGGAATGAAAATCAACTATTTTTGGTGTTCCAATCAATTTTCAAGAATTTTTTCACGAACCGCTGTTTATTAAAAATCTATTCCAGTATCAATTTTCTTAGAAACGAGTTGGTCAAAAACTCTGAAATTTATATATTTGATGTATGTAACTTGACTTGACAACTCTACAAAATTTCATTCTATTCCTGCTTTATTTACTCTATTATTAAACGTTATCAACAAAACTCGTTTCAATTAAATTCTTCCATGTTTACTTAAATTTAAAAATTAGCTTTAGAATAGTATTTTCATGATAGTGCTAGATGAGTGGCATTTATGAATATGACTATAAACAGAATCGTTAAATTTTTGGGACAACACCGCTGCGTTAAGATTCGAGCGTGGCGTCGAAAGTTTCTACACTGACAGCACCAGTGTGTTATACATTTCTGTTGAATTGATATAAACATAATCAAAATAATTGTTTGATATAACTTTTGGTTGCCGCAACTAATAATGCGAAAACGTTGACATCTAAACCTGAAACTCTGCCTTAAAAATATGCTGTTGAAGTTACATTACAACCATGTGCTGTTAAATACTCTAACCAGCTTTAAATAAATGTTTGGAAGTCTTCATAATTATGTCAAAAGAATTTTATTTGCTTCATTTGAGAGAAAAAGTGTATTTCTCCATTTTTCAAGTTCAGTTCAACAATGTTGCTTCCACGTCGTCGACATCAGCAGCGAGTGGAGCATCGGCTAGTTACCTAGGTGACGTGACAAAGGGTGCGTTGCCTGGAGACCATCCTATGAGCTGCTTCGGCTGGGTATCAATGCAGTCGACCACCTCTGCAACACTCCCAGCTAGAAAGAAATTCAACCTGATCATCTCAAATTATTTAGTTGGGCCAACGCGATTTAAAGTATGTTCTTGTATTGTACGATACAATATTAAAATATGTAGGAAATATACCGGAATACCTGGATGTTATTAAATTATTGGCATTTTTCTCCAAACAAGAAACTCGCTTTTATTAAATTTAAGAAACATGGTTGATACGAATCTTACGTGTTTCATATTTGATGCCAGTGTTGGACTTAACGATTTTCCCAAAATAGATAAATGTATATATATATATCAAACCTTTTTTTTTTTTCATTCTCTTCATGTCTAGATCATTTTAAACGTTACATAATGTATCAAATTGTAATGTATATTACATAACGAATCAGTTTGTAATTAAATAAAAGTCACTATTTAATAATCTAAATTGAAATAAAAGTTTCATTCTCCTTATGTCACTAATAACACTATATTTATTTATTTGTCACTTAATTCTAATTTAATCAAGGTCACAGATATTTATATTTCACTATTTATATACACTGTTCACTTTACTGTCACTGTTCTAGTTCCATTTCACCAGTACTACTTTTATTACTGTACTGTTCTACACGTCTTTTGCTTGGCCTTATATAGAGAAATATTGTTTTCTCGAATTTTCTATTTCTCGACTCTTTCCATTTCTAGAAACCACTAGAGGCTTCTATTGGGAGGGGTGATGTGCTGCGACGCGGTGCAGCGTAAGCGCGGACGGAAGGCCCCTCTCAATACTCTCGTCTTTACGAGCTTCCCCCCACTCTCGCACGTCACAAAATGATAGAAATCGTAATCCTATAAAATCAGTAATTCGGTTAAACCCAATAGGAGAAAATGTTTGAGACCTCATAAATCAATAAGAAAATTGATTTAAATAATGGATTTTTTGCCATTCAGAATGTTCCAAAATTTAGTTGAGGAAATAAAGACACTGAATTGATAATTTCTATGTTTAATCGCTTACGCTGCGGATAGTGAAAGGAATAGCGAGAAATGGATGAGATCTTCTGGTAGAGCAAGAAATTATGTAGGTATATAAACATATAATTGATTATTTGGGTGTGAGAGAACCTGAGGTTGTTTTTTCTAAGTTGCAAACTTCTGATGCAGTTTTGGTTTTCGTTACGCCGCGCCGCAAAGGACCCCGCATGAAATCCCCAAATATTGGAAATCAATAGATATTGATGTACTGACCAAAATTCCCCATGGAACCTGGGAAAGCTATAGTTCTTGATTTAGAGCTATTTCAATTTTATTAATTGAGTTAAATTACAAAATTTGATCTGAAAAGAATAATATTAAAAATAAACAAAGCGTTTTATTAGTGCTATGTGCCATGTACACATTGCTGAGCACTTTAAAAGAAGCTCCGAACATATTTCTCTTTGATATAATTTGTAGCACTTAAGTATCAAACCTAACAAATCAAATAATGCACAATCGGAAAAATCGATTAAAAATCACGGTACCTATATTCTGTGTAACAATTGAAAATGCTGTGAATATATTCCACATCTGCGGAAAGAAATGCGCAATCGTTCCGTACCTGCGGAAAATATTCGGCAGTCGTCCCTCATCTGCGGAAAACATTCTGTGATCTCTTCACTATTTTACCGAGGTCCAATATCATAGGGTTTTTTTGTGGGTTCCTTTCGCTCAATAAAAGCAAAATTACAAATAAATTTTTAATAATCAAAAAGAAAGCACAACATATTAAACTAAACATTTATGATCATATTTCTCTGTTTTATTCACATTGTGAAGTAGAACACTTAAAATTTTACGTTTATTGTCAACATCATTGACTCTCCAATTATGTGTTTCCTAGACACTAACCAATGGTAGTCCATATTAGTTTTTGAATTTGAAAATTTTTCCTACATTTATATTAACTATAATCAAATTAAATTGAAGTCGTAGCAACTGTAAACTAGGGTATCCGTTATTCACAAACTTGATTTCTTTTTTGCAACTTTTCCTAAATTTTTAGTTTATGACGTAAAAAAAAATTAATATTTATATTAAACTGCTCCACAGAAACTACACATTTACCATTAGAATAACATGGGATTTCGGCACGTTTTACTTTTAATTTTTTTTCTCCCGCAAAAGTTGATATACAGCAATAAGATATACATTTGTGGGAAATTGAACGCTCTACAAAAAAGCTCTCTTATGATTTTTCGATAAATTTAATGGTTTCAAAGTTATTCAAGGTTAAATTATTGTTAATGAACAAAACAACAGCCACAACGTTTTACAACACAGATTTTTGCATGATAAAACCAAAAACATCCGACACGCTGACTTGATAAGACAAAGTACTAAATTATACTTTAGTGCGCATGCATAGCTACGAATTTTATTTTTTCTTTAAAATAATTGTTAAAAGAGTTTTTACTTCATTGAATGTACTGAAAAAAAATTTTTCATTGGATGAATTTTATAAAATTGCATAAATTTTTGTAGTTTTACAGAAATAAATAGATTATGAAAAAAAAAGTTATCGTAGTAGAAACCAATACTAGATTCGTGCAATATAATACAAAATTTTAAATTTGTCGGAATCTCATGTCAATATCTTTTGTTATCTCTTTTCAATAATTCTTACTTTTTCAATAGTACAATGAGAATCACATATTTTCTTAAAAAAACAATTTACTTTTACATAAATAATGATAATTTTGCTGTCAAAGTAGAAACAAGGCCATATGTTCAAGTTTAACCTTGGATAACTTTTAAACCAGTTTTATCGAAAAATCATAAGAAAACTTTTTTGTAGAGTGTTCAACTCTCTACAGAAATATGTATCTTTTATTGCTGTATATCAACTTTTTGAGAAGAAATAAAATTAAATGTAAATGGGAAATATATTGTCTTTGTGGCACGGTTTAATATGAATATTAAGGGCTTACCGGGGTCTGATATCTTTTTTACGTCATGAACTAAAAATTATGAAGATGTTGCAAGAAAAAAACAAGTTGTTAAATAACGGACACCCTACTATAGATGCACCAAGGATTATTAATATGTGTTAACTTCCGGAGACTCTCATGTCTAAATTATTGCTTGTAAATAGGTATTCTCTTCAAATGACATTTATATACATAATTATATGCTTAACAAGAAAATTTCGTAATTTTAAAAAACTTACCATTTCCTTGAACAAAATCACAAGATTCTATTTTATTACCAAAATTCTGAAGCAGCCTGAATACAAAAATTAAATTCCCTGCATTCTGAAACATTAATTAATTTATAAAATCTGTGATTTGTGCAAATTTTATGGGAATATTTTTTATTTAATCTGTTAAAGGTACAACTGTACTGCTTTTAGGGCTCAAAATTATCTAAAAATGAATAAATATCTAAATTTTTTCAAATAAAGCGAAGCACTGAAAAAATACTATAACTATTCATTACTCTACACCACGAAACTCTACACCTAATAATAATAATGCAACTAATATTTATTCCCAGATATTTATATCACTGAAATTCATATTAACCTGTTCCGTAGTTTTATTGACTCTATGATCGTTTTATTTGTACTATAACCCCTCAAGTAAACGACGCGGCCCCTTATATAGGCAGAGTGAGAAGCCCTACTTGTTCATCTGCATTAACCTGGAACAGTTTCATCGCCCTTCGATGAGAGACTGATATAATTATATTGAAATATTTCAGATGTTAATTATTACGGGAAAGTCACAACAGATATAGTGTTTCACAAGTCTTGCATTTTTCTTGCTCTTGTCTTGTCTTGCGCAAGAAATGCAAGACAAGAACAAGAATTGGATTTTGCAAGAAGATGCAAGACTTGGCAAGAATTGCAACATTTTCTTGCCTCTCTTGCATTCTTGCCAGAACTGCGTATCAATGAGTCCGATTTTAGAGTTTTGAGAGAAAACTGAGTATCGCATTATTAGTGATGAATGGGTGGATCAACCAGAACAAGTCGAGAAGTAATATTTCTTTAAAGAAGTGTACTTATTGAAAACTGCAAATGGAATATTTATTTCTTTAGAAGTACTTGAGTAGGAATGTAAGATATAAAATATGAATTTTCGGTACAAAAACATTTTCTTGAATAAAAAAAACTTTTATAGATTGATAGAATGAAAAAATGAAAACGTGTATTATTTTCTGTAAAACTTCGACCAGGAGTTCAGGATCAGAAGACTTCTAATAGATCAAGATTCAAACGGCTTCTGTGCTTCCTGCTCACTAAGGTGTCCTTGGAGAAAAGCCGTTCTGATGGCATAAATGTAGCGATAATATCCCAAAAAATCTCTAGCCATTTTATACAGATTATGGAATATAGAAGTATGAGCTGGCCACCAAGCCAAAATATCAGTGTCTTTGCTTATTGTTCTAAAAAAAAATATTGATTTAGTTCTACTCTTCATTTTTTTTTTTGTCTATGCCTTGCAACGACGTCGAAGTAGATGTTTCGAGCTCATTTTGGATGAAAATCTAAGTGAAGTCAATATCATAGTCGTCAAAAGAAGTTACTGCAAGTTATTCCTCATCCTCATCACTTTGACTAGTATTAAAATCGAAAAAATATCGATTTTAAAAAGTCTTCGAATTTCTTGATTGAAGTTTCCTCCAAATTTTTACCCGATTGGGTGAACTGGCTCTAAAATAGGGAGACGCAATAGATCCAATTCGTTTTGTTATAATGTTTTATTATCTTGTCAATTGATGTTCTGTTTTGAGTATCTAGTTCAAATGCCCATTTCTCTAATTTATCCAAAGAATATCACTACCCAATACAACCATGGACCTACGAGTTAACTTGGTAAATCCCCGCAAAAGCAAGAGCTGTGCAAGAATCTTGCACAAAAACAAGAAATCTAGTAACGCCATCTATTCAAAATATAATATACTAAGTAAAATATGCAAGACAAAAAATGTGCAAGAGGCTTGCAAGGTAAGACAAGAAATCGTCTTACAAGAATTGTGCAAGACAAGATCGCTATTATAATACAAGAATTCTTGTCTTGTGAAACACTAAACAGATATGTCACCCCAGATTTAATTCGAGCTAGGAGCCTGGACACAAGTCTTGTAGGGTTGTTTATATATATGTCTAAGTGCTTCCAAGGAGCATTTGTTTTCGCAGAATAAAAAAATTTTTAATGGTGCTTGAGGATCCGAAAATATTTTATTTGGGAATTGGCGAGTAAAAGGCATTACGTGATCCATCCATCTTCCGTTTGGTTTGTTCCATTTGTCGCAATCATATTATTCCCACAGCCTTGCACCAAATGATTTGATTCACTTCAAAGTAATCGCCGTTTTCCTCTATCAGTTCGTTCAGTTTAGTTTGTTTATGTTTTTAAGACAGAGAATTTAATGGTGCTGTTCTCAAAAATAATTGTTCCATTCAGAAAACTGTTGTGAACAAAGTTATCTGATTCTTCTTGAACTGATATAAATGGACTTTTTACTGGCAAATGGAATACAACTATGATACAAAATTTAATTGAGGTGTAACCCGGAGAAGAAATTGTTAAATGCAATAAACGTTACAACTATTTGAATCGGATTTTCTCAAAGACCGTTAGTCTTACGAAAAAAGTAATGATATGTTTTTTTGCGGGGAATTTTCTAAGCATCTAAGCTACTTTGATAACTACTATTTTTTTCGATGAAAGTTACCGTTAGCGAGATTTATGCGAAAAACCGTTTATCTTGACCTTCAGCGTCGCGTAACATTTATAGCCGCACATGCATCGGCGGGGATATTTGGGATATTGTTTAGAACCACCAAAGGAAGCTTTATGAAGAAATCCAGCTGTCCGGGATTTTTTCTGAAGTTTGACTTTTTTTTTTGTTTTTATTTCCTGAACTATTAGGGTCAACCAGTCCAATTATCTTTTTATTAAAATTATAGTACTTGATTACAGTACCCGGGCAGACCGCGGGCTCGCTATTATAAAATTCAAAAGTTTAGGACTGCATCTGGATAAAAATTCATTTAATATTAAAAAAACATTATTATTAGATGTTAAATACCTGCAAAATGAACTCTGGGGGCCATCTATATAATTGGATTATGAATGGTAATCATCACAATCAACCGGATAACTAGCATAATAATCTTATTTAAGCATCACATGAAACAAGTTTTTTATCTCACCACAAACTGGTCCAGAGTCTTGTTTGATGCTGTGTCAAAGGTCAATTTACTCGCGTGGCGGTCATCATAAACGCCTATCTCCGGTGTTTACGTGACTATTTGAGGATTGGATGCTGCAGGACCAGTTTTCATTCAACAGAGCATGTCAAAGTTCATAGGTCGCAAATGAATTTAACTGTGTATTGTAGTATATGAGAAGGGTGTGTGATTGATGATCATTGTCTAAATTGAAATATTTTGATGGAAAAATATGTGATTGCACTTTGAATACATTGATTTTAAGTTTATACTCATGACTTTCTTCAACTTTAACACCTCAAGTTTAAAATTATCGTCAGCAAAATTTATAAATAAATTAATGAAAACTCACTCACACTATATGCACATTTATTACTGCACCACTACATCCTATTACACTGCAATAGCAACACAAAATAAATATACTTACATATATTCAACATGAAACCGGTATATTTAGTCCAACCAGCAAATAGACTGCATTTGGGGTTGGGGAAAATGATTAGCTCTGTTGGCAAATTGTAACCCCGGCGTCATTTTCTAACCGGTTCTTCAGGGTGGTCACCTGGACGAAAGGTCAAAGAGTTCACGTTCAGCACACCACAAGCCCCAAATAACGCGTGTAGCTGTCAACACATGGAAAGATATTAATCATAATTTAGTCACACTCTAAAAACATATTTTTAGACTTTTTCTCGCGAATTTACTGTTTAAAATTAATATTTTGAGTAAATGTGTGGTGGTAAAGTAAGGGTGGTTAAGGAACAATACAAATATTGTTTCATCCCTCAAAGGTCCAATTCTGGCAGGGTTTCTACCTGGAAAGGGACAGAACGAATTGATTATATGGTCCTGGATCAAAATTATATTAACGGTCATCCGTTGTTCCTCATGTCCGATGGGCAGCTTGCAATAAGTTTTCATGCATAATTTATACCTGCGACAACCATTTTGGACGTTGTAGTTTTAACAAAATTTCAATGCCATACAGTTGTGCGTGGAATAAATGATTCATCGGGTACGGTTTAACTGTTTTTCCGAAATACTGTACTCGGGAATTCATACTTCCAAAAATACTTTGGTCACTCTCTTGAGGGCAACACTACGTGGTACCTTCAGGTACATATTTGTTATCTCATCCAATTATTTAGAATGCCGAGAAATGATCGGTTAGACAATGAATGTAATCTGAAACGTCTTACGAGCTACAAGTAAAGGAAGTGACTACCACCATGAAACATGATTTCACTAGAATTTTTGTGATGTAACCATAATACATCCGCATCATCCCTGACGTTTAAGATCGAGTTACATCGGCCTCACAAGTCTCTAGAGGTCAAAGCTTGCAGCAATTATTAACAGCGCGAAACAAAGAGCGGCCGGTTGGGAAGGGGTTAGAAGGAGTGCGGTTGCTGCCTCTTGTTGGGGAGAATTCTCTCCATGCGTTGAACAAAGACGACAGCATCCTCAAACCGTTAATCAAGGCCGCCCTAGGCCGGTGTCCGCGACGCCGGACTACAGCAATGGCCGCCGATGCCCTTCCACTACCCCCGCTCTCACAACTTGATTTATTATTCAGAGAGCAAACTTATCCGTAATGGAATTCTGTTATATCGGGTATGTAATAAGCGTGGACGTTGTTGGTACAGTGTTTCGTCGTCCGAGGAGTGGGAGGGAATCGGAACTCCTCTGGCGGAGAGCCAGGATCTACCGGATACTCGGCCTGTTCCGGTTAATCGCATCCGGGAATGAAATTTATTTTTGCGTCCACTGCAGCTCATTTTTCACTTTTATTAATGCGATGCTGAGGAAATTCAATTTCCATTTTTCAATTCACCTCTCCCAAATTAAAATGCGAATGTATGAATCATTTTCATGCCGATTGGATGTTACAAAAAAGGTTCTTCAAAATTACTTGTTATTTCAATGACGACAATACATTTTGACGAGGCCAAAACTACATTACTTGTATTGAAGAACTCGAATTTATCGCTGCTTATTGCTTTGAGCATGCACCCGTAGTCCCAACAGTCGACGATGCCGCACGCTTCCAAATTGTATGTTTTCCTGCGATTTTTTCATTGCTCGACGTTTTTAATGCCTCTCTGCGCCTGTAAATGATAGTGGACGATTTATATTTCTTTTCAGACAGCATAGGTTACCGCGGGCTTCGTCCGTGGTCTTCCTACGTATTGCTATCAATTACTATATTTTTATGAGAAAGTCAATTGGGTCAGTTTCCCTTAAAATAAAACTACAAACTGATAATTTGAAAGTGAAATATTTTTTAGTCGTTGTTAAGCAAGATATGATTAAGTACAATTTCTTGTTCTTAAAGTAGTAATTGATAAATAAAATTGTTTGTGTAATGTTGTCAATGATTTAATTTGCCGCTTTGGCGTCAGTGTGATAATAACTAAGTACGTGGGGTGACCGCTTTGGTCCTCTCCCATCGTCATCTTCAGGGTCTAGTCTTCGTCCTCTCGCTTGGCCGCGCTAAAGTAAAGTCATTACCGGCGGTGGCGTTGAAGGCGGCGTAGGAGGCTATAGTCCCCCTTGATTGCGCTGACCACATGTAAGTAACAGCACCACTAGCGACAAGGGTCAAAGAGCAGAAACTTTGCTCTTTCTCCAAATTGCTAATGTAATGGGCAGGAGCATCAACTAACAGAATGGATGTTTAAATTAATTTGTCGCGGGTAACTGCTAGTTTCGTATATATTTATCGAAGCTTAGAATCATTGCCTCAAAAATAATAAAATGGCCTGTAATTATGAGTACAACTGGGAGAAGTTCCTCATCAAATCATATAGACTACTAAAACTAGAAGCTTTGAGACGAAAAAGTTGGAAATTTCAATGTGTCTTAAGTAGACACTAGGCTAGTTAACACATATATCACAACCGAATAATTAATGTGCAGGATCGACTGATTTATCTCGGGGTCATAGCGTAGTATAAAGGCATTAATTACGCCCGAGCAGCGTGTGAGATACCATATTCTATTTTTCAGTTTCTTATTAACATTGATGTAAAAAGTAGCTAAAATACCAAGTAATATTTAATCTTTACAAATTTATAATGTGTCACATAAAGTTTGAATTCAAATCAAAGTGTTATTGAACGAAGTTATTCCAAAATGGCGTCGATATTAGAAGTGTTTTAATGACATGTATAAACATGCAAAATGAATTCAACCTGAACCCAAATTATAGCAAACGGAAGGGCTACAAGCTACAAGGGACTCTTGGGTAAACTGGTGTTCCGGGGTGTGAATTTGCAGCATCACTGTACAGTACGCAGATGAGTTCAACAGTCCATACCCTGAAGGCCTCCCGCTGGAATCCAACAGAGTTTACTTGAAAGTGCTAATTTTAAATCTTCATGAATATATCGAATTCAACTAGTGCTAGAACTCGACTAGAGCAACAATATTTCGTATATATAATATGTACTTGACTTTTTTTCCGAATTCTCATATTTTTTTTTGCATTTTCGCCCTCCACATCCTTATGAGAATGAGCCGATCAGGTGTTTTAATTAATATTTGATCCAGTAGCAGTAGCAATGGAACAATTGATTTTGACATATGTGAGTTGTCGACTCGATTAAAAATTATCACAGAAGTAGGAAATGACTGCCTTTGCTAATGGCGATTTTACAGTCATTCAAACATATGATGAATTCTATAGAAAAACGCTCTAATTATATGAGCCCAGGGAAACTATTTGGATACTCACCACGTATTGAAGAAAATTCGTTGGAGCTACTGATTTTGTAGGTTTGATTTTGAAGATAAGCTGTACACCAGCTTAAAGAATTTTCAGAAAAGTCATAATAACGCAGCTTAGCTATTAATAAAGTAAGATTAACCATGTCAAGAGCTTCTGTGAAATCGATGTGAATCAGAAATGAAATTTTTGAATTATCATTTATTATACCATGAGTAGTAAAAGTATTATCGATTATTTTTGTGGTCCTATTACGAATGTTTATTGTGCTTACGACAAGCACAATATACATGAGTGATTGCTCCACAAAAATAGTCTTTAATACTTTAATTACAAATGGTATATGGAGGACTATTCCAGGAGTCAAATCATTTTTTCAAACTCGTTTCCTATGAATCAGTAACAAGTCACGTAATTTTCATAAGAACGAGTAAACAAACTAGTCAAATTAAAAAGTTATAATTGCCAACATTTTCTTTGACGTATAATAGAGAAATAAATTGCGTCCTGATATGGAAACCAGTTCAAAATGTTTGGTGATAAATCAGAAGATGAAATTGATGAAGATATTCAGAAAAATATTCCACTAAATACGAAGAAAGCACGTGATTACAAATTGGAGACATCCACATCTTTGAGTAAAATACTTACTTTGACCACTACTGTAATGCCTGTATTACACGATACAATTTATTGGTCAATAATTTTCAAAAGTTGACCTTCAATTTATTGTTGTGTGTAATATGTCAAAAATTTCCACAATTTTTTCTTGACCAATAATTGACCAAGTTATTTTTTAAATAGAACTGGCTCTATTTTTCACCAATATTCTGGAGTATTCTAGGAAGATTTTGTCGTTGCCAACATTATTCATATTAGTTATTTCGCGTCAAATGATAATCTTAGTGTTGACAAAGTATTAATATAACTTTATAAACAGTTGCCTTCAGTATATTAATTTTTTGTCCCCTCTACTATCACACTTTCTCTCTAACCACACTTTTTGAAGTTACGTCAAAAGTTATAAGTTGGTAGTTCTGATTTTTCTTGACGAAAACTTGTATCGTGTAATATGGTACAAAAAATTTTTGAGCTCGACAATAAATTGTTGAAAACTTGACAGAAAACTAGGTCAGTTTATTGGTCAATAAATTGTATCGTGTAATACAGGCATAATACCCGATGGTATTTTTACGCGTCCAAATACCCACTGATATGCACCGTTTCTATGGCGATTAAGCATTGTTAGTCTTGTTATAAATATTACGAATGGGATAGTCAAAATTATTTATTAAACTATCAATTTTATTTAGAAGGCATGCATTCGTACTGTGGCCCAAAACCTGACAGTGTTGTTGGTATAATGCTGTTTTTTGAAACGAAAGTAAACATTTGCTACATATTAATTTTTCCGAAAATTTTTCATAAAACTGGTAATCTGTTAATATCGTAGATCTAAGGTCATCAAAGAAAAAAGGATTTACATTTTTATGTAGATAGTCTTTCTAGTTGATATGTGTAATATAATTATGTATAACGAGAAATTGGTAAAGATCATCCTTCTAGAGATCTCATCAACATCTATAGAATTCGACTATAGTTTTCCAAAATATTTTCAATCTCATTGATATGTGGGAATACAATTACTGAGGCAAGCTAAGATCTCAATGTATTGCCAGAATCGACCGAATATCCAAATCGAACCATAGACGAACAGTAAAATTTTTGATAAAACTTTATTATTTGTATTTTGGCAATACATTAAACTTCGCTTACCTCTGTGATTCTATTTTTACATGTTGTAAGGCAGACTTGATTCATCTCTGAAATCAATAATGTGGTCAATTTGACATATTTTTTCATACCTATCTCATTGTCAAGTGAAATGATTTCTGTTTAGTGATTTCACGTATTTTTTCAGATAGTACATTTCTTAAAGATTCTCATTGCACTTTTCCTGGCCCTTTCACTTAGATCAGCTGATTTGAATTTTGAACAGTCTGAATACAGTTAAAGCATTTGCTGCCATGTATAAGTGGCTTAAAAAATTGTACTGCAACATTAAGAGAAAATCCTTCAACGATTTATTCAAAGAGAACGATTAAGTATTAATTGGAACTCAATTTCAAAATAATTAGTTAAGTAAATAATTCAATTGGATATATTGGTACAAATCTGAAAGCTTCTATTCTTAAAAAACAGAAAACATATCCTATAAACAAAATTTGGTAAGTGATTTTAAATGTTTTCTG
Source organism: Dromius quadrimaculatus (assembly GCA_963989225.1). Taxonomy (NCBI): domain Eukaryota; kingdom Metazoa; phylum Arthropoda; class Insecta; order Coleoptera; family Carabidae; genus Dromius; species Dromius quadrimaculatus. The sequence continues at coordinate 12,947,444 of OZ022327.1, read as the reverse complement.
AAATATTAAATGCAATAGGAATTACGTACGTTTTATTTGTTCAGCATGATCTGCTGGAATTCACGGGGCACACATTATTGAAACGACCAGTTTGAGGAAAAATCTAAATTTATTTATAAATCAAATTATTTAATTCAACATATCTCCTGGTATTTTCATCATTATTTATAAGTTGGTAAGATTTTGACATGGAATACATTAACATAGCTACAACAATTTAATGTTTAGTGAAAAATGACAGTTCGGAAATTATTCCAAATAAATTCGCTGGACAAATCTTAAACTGCTTGCGAAATCATAAACAGAAAAGCTAGACATTTTCACAGGCTCAATTAATTTAATCGAATTTGCCAGAATTTATTTGAAGAAGTTGACAACTCGCATTGAGTCAAAATCAATTGTTCCATTGTTTCTGCAACTGGATCCAATAATTATGTACCTGAACAGCTTCGGATAAAGTCATCAAGAAAAATTGTTATACTTGATGAGTTTTGTTACTGGTTAAATTAATGTATACTTATTTCTGATACACCCGTATATAGGGGACAGAAGTATTTGTAGGCTTGGCAGTCTTTTTGTATTTAATGGCCAAAAATAACGAATTTCTTTTCTTGGTTGAGGAAAAATATTTGAAGAATTCAGGGGTCTTATTTATTCTAATTCATAGAAACAGCTTTTTAATATGATTTTAGAGACTCGACACATGTACTAATCGTATCCAGCGGACAATTGTAGAAATGTTTTAATTTCGTCATCATTGAAGACAGTCTTCCAAAATTGAGAGACAGGGCTAAGTGAATTTTGTCAGTTTGGTGCCAATCTCTTAGATATTTATAGGCTATGTGCAAGGGGGCGGAGTTTGAACAAATATTGATGCGAGCGCTCATGGTGAGCACAATTGTAAACATCGAACTCCATTTCTCAGAATACGTCATTGAGCTGTCATTGAGCATTGTAGTTTGAAAGTGAAAATAATTGCATATAAAACAAGGGAAAACGTTTGTTTTGTTTCAGGCTGTTGTGATAAGGATGATTCAAGTGGAATATAGTTTCATAGATTTCATGTACCTACTTACCCAGTTATAACATAAAAAAACGAGTGAAGTGAATCAAAGCGGTAAATAGAGTATTGTCTGTCTTTCATCATTAATCTATATAACAAATATGTTTATAATTCAATTGTGAAATTAGAAATATTCATCATCGATTTGGGATTTATGAATTTGCCTCTATCACTAATTTGTAAGATGTTTCAGTGATAGGAGTTTGTCAGATGCACTTCGCAATAATTTTGTTGGTAATATTGTCAGCAACATATTCTTCAACATGCTTAATATGGCAAAACTAATTTCACGCTTTTCTTCAATGCTTCCTCGGTAAAAGGGATACAGTGTTTGATAAATATAAATCCGATCTGCAATATCTTCGGCGTCATAATTTGAGGTTATCCTGTCAATTTGGACGAATTGAGATGTTTTCTCTATGATAGGTACGTTATAATTGAAGAAAAAAATACTCAAAATAAATAATTTCAACGTACCTTTTATGCTATGCAAGTTATATTATACGCACACAGCTGAATTAAATAATATTAGTGCATTTAAAAAATTATAGGTATGAAACAATGATAAAATGGAGTTCAATCGTTCTCCATTGCCCGCTAGAGGCGCTAGTAGACTTCATGCACGTAGCCTATATGCCACTCAAATAATAATAACAGTAACTAATAAAAAAATTATGCAATGATTGATAATAAGTCAGAGAAATCAATTATAAATTATATTTGATTTCAAGCATCGTATTCACTTTATAGCTGATATCATTTGCACTATACACTAGAATTTAATATTCAAGTCCCTATATACGTAACTACGTCATGACATCATCGATAAAGAGACTATAATTTTTCTCTATGAACTAGAATAGGTACTCAAGTTTGTAGAGTCGTCTCTAATAATGAGCCTCATCATAAATAACAAATATTTTGAATTTTATTATCAAAAAAGTTCAAGTTGTTATGTGTTAGACTTTTGAATTTTCCGGAAGTGTCACCATCAAATTTAGTATAATCTCAGAGTTAGATATTTCTGCAGATGACGTATGACTTGAACATTGGTCAGGGAAGGGGCGGGGGTGACTGGGGATGATCCTCAGCCCTAGTGGCTGCGTCGCGAGCTCCGGGCTAACTCTTGATCTCCGATTGCAATTAATTCGGGCCGGCAAGCCGGGCAGGGCACTAATTTACATCTGTGGACAGCCGGGATCATAATTCTGCGCACAGTTTCTGTCGAGCGGTGAAATGCAGAATACAGTACTATTTTTTAAGTATAGTTTTTTAAGACAATTTTCTAGTAATGCAGAATGTAGTATTCATAAAACATTGAAATTGAAAAAATCGACCGTTGATTCAAAATGTTGAATTCCAATATCTTTCAAATACATTTTGAATATATGATAAATAGTTTTAGATGAAGTAATTTTAGTTGAATAAATCTACTTTGTGACACATTTATTAATATTTTTGAAGTAACTCTCTTCATTCTCACGTATTCATGATAACCATTCTTGTGCCTCGTACATATCACCTGAAGCACCTGTCGCTTTTTTATTTCATTCCTGGAACACAACATAAAGCCACATCTCACAAAATCTGAGCTTGGCAACTTGAAACTCCTCTCCTCTGGCGTCCCAACCTCCCAAACCATTTCATCTTGTCCCTTCCTCTGTCCAAGTGTCATTACATCGCAGCCATTACAGGGTCCACACTCCTCTGAAACAAAAGCCTGGAATAATCCATAGCCCACTAGGCAACCAAGGGTGAGCTGACCAATGGCTGCGCTTGCTTCTCTTTACAATGGACCCTTCTCCTCTCCGAGGAGCTTTCTCTCAGAGAATGAAATTCTCTGGGAGTCCGGTTAAACAATAGCCTTTGCTGACGGTCCAGTATATTCATTTGGCTAATTGTTTATGTGAATAGTTTAGAACGGTTAAGTGCGCTGGAGGATGTTCTGAGGATAGAACATGGGGAAATACAATAGTGAAGGGATTTCACGAGAATGGATATTATCCAGGAAATTGTAAGGAATGAGCTATTCCATAAACAGATATTAATTCACCCGAGCAAAGTGAATAATTCCATTTTTTTTTCCAATTAGCAGATAATGACCACAATCTGTACATAATTTTCAAGAGACTTCACTTTTCTATTAATCAGTAATAATATAATAATAATATAGTTTATTTGTTCAAAGAGATGAACTCTATACAAATAGAATGGTAACAATAACAAAAAATAGCATTCATATAGTTTTGTAACAAAGAACAACATATCAAACATTCAATATAAAAGCTCTTAGCTTTGAAGCGCGGTTTTAATGTAATTGGCAATATCCATCATTTTCTCAGCAGTTGGAGTGGCTAGTAGGTTGTTGATAGCATTTTCTGGAGGAGCTAAAATGTAATTTTTAAAGTATTTAGATCGTATGGGATCGAAAATCGGGCATTTGAAAAGGAAATTATTTAAATTGTCTTCCTCCTGCAGGTTGCATATACTACAGGTCTCATCTATTAATCAGTATTTATATTAGATGTCACATAGATATAGAATATCAATCAGTTCAATGAATGATTTGATTCAGATGTATGTTAAACGTAGGTCTCATACTTCATCTTACAATTTATGTGACTTTCTGTCAAATTTGAGTCATCAAGAGAAATTTCTGCCTTTTTGCTGCATGATAGCCCTAGTGCAAGCCTAAAGTACATCTTGGTAAATTCGAAATATCAATCTGTGCGACAATATCATTTTTTGTACGACTCGACTGAGCGGCATCAGGAAGACTTCTTATGATGCCAGGATCACTTTGGTAAATCACACATACCGACTGAGTCTCCGAATTTTTCTTTGACCTCTCATGCGGTTGATATGCTCATTTTATTTTACTTCAATCCGTTTACCTACTCCCACAAACGACTTAAGTAAAGCAAGCAAATGTTTCGCTGGGGCGCGTTATAGTTGGGCCAAATTAATCCTCAGGTACTAATCCCACCTTGTAGTTGGGCCAACATCATGCAGCCGAGGGATTAAGGCAATTCTCGGTAGTGGTGGCTGGTACTATTGAGATGTATAGGATATATCTTCTATAAATTTTGAATCTCGAATAAATTTATCTAGTTTTTACCCGTATTTCAAACATGGGAGGTGTGAGTATCGTATGTTGAGTGAAAAAGGCAATCAGTTGTTAATTGTGAATAATTTCAAGTTTTGTGTGGCAAATTCTTTGCAAAATGGAACTGTGCACTGGAGATGTGTTAATGAAAAATTGAAATGTCCTGCAAAACTTTACACGACGGCTGAAAATTTTGCAGAACTTCAACAATTTAAGTTAAACCATCACGGAGAAGACACATCCCTACCCAGACAAATCTTGAGAAACAGTTTCAAAAGGAGAGCTTTGAAAAACCTATAGGAAAAACCGGCCAAATTATTGCACACGACATTCAGAGTGAATCCAGCTATTTCAAAGGGCATAAAAAGTGTGGCACACAAGCATGCTTCAAGTTTATAAACAAATGTATATGTATATGCTTGACTGTATCTATATAAATGTATATGTGGCTGTACCTATATAAAAGTATATATGACTGCACCTATATAAATGTATATACTAATGTATATGTTATATGTATGTGTTTGATTGTACTTATATGAACCAAATGTACAAAACAATTATGAAATAAAAATATCTACTTCAGTCATATGGTATTTTATTTTATAACCTTGCTTAATGATCAGCTGCTGGCATTTGGCCCAACTATACTGTGAGATTAGTTGACCCTTGAGATTAAAAAATTTCTAGCAGGTAGGCTGGCCCAACTATACGACTCCGGTTTCGCTGATTCTAGTCTGCAATCGATGAATCTATTTTTCGTGATACTCCTATTATGCCTCCAGATATACCATGTATAGAGCTAACTGGAAGGATGGTGAGACGGGCATCACAGCGGGCAGTTACCGAGCAAATACCACAAAATTTGCTGGTAGGTATAGAATGGAAAAAAACTACAGTTGTACTAAAAAATTATTATTTTTTTAGCTTTCCTTCCACAGAATTGGAGATAAAGTTAATGATATAGCAATAATTATCATAAAACAGATAAAGTCATATACATACAACATATTTGATATTATAAACTATTTATATATACATATCACTAAGATTTGTGAATTTGTACTTATTGTAATGGTATATACATATGTATATTTAGACTAATTGCAAAATTTTCCTAAGTACATCTCTTACTAGCAGGTACAGACACTTCCTGCTGTGGCGGTGCGGCCTTCCAATCAGTCAGTCATCCTTCCAGTTATCTCTATACATGCAATACCATATATCTTTCAGTCACTATTTCGTCTTCAATGGCGAGAATAGCACTCCATCAGCCCATAAAATAGCTCGAAGAAATTTTTCAGAGGCTTTCGCGACTCCTTCCGTTTGTTCCGTGCTCGTTAGTCATTTACTCTTCTTTCTCCTTAAATCTTTGGAAGATTTTTTTTTTTTTTATAGGGGTTTTAGTATAAATTTGATATCTTTTCGGTTACACGTGCGTGGTTTTGGCTACTTGACGTGCTCCATTGTCTTTGATTAAAATTAATAAAAGTACAACGTTTTGTCAATACAAGATCAATTGGAGTCATAACAAATGAAAATTTACAATACGTATCTATTCCAAAATTATTCATATTCCAATGCTCCGATGATTATTTTCGTATAGCTGATTCTTCAGTTTGTTTCCAGATGGGAGGGATACTGTACGCAGCTTTGTGAAGGATGAACATTATTTTCCCAAACTTCTTTTTGAACCAGTTTATTTTCTCACATTTTCCCTGATTTATTGATTCTCAGTTTCACCCATCTATAAAGATCTTCATCTGAATGTAAGCTTGCACAGTTCTTTGTTTCCATTAAATATGGCAATCTTACTTTTGATCGTGTCCGCCACTTTGAAGGCAGTGAAAAGGCCAAATTTCTTACCTAGTTGCTTCAGGTATGCAATCTGATACTTCTGAAATATACGAAAGGATCAATAGGAGCCGTAGCTAGATCCGGGTAGTAGGAGCACAAACTCCCAATGGTCGCAATAAGCCAAAAAATTAAATGATAATGAGCATTTCAATAAATAAATTCAACCTTGAAACGGCGCAATATGAGAAGCTCGCCTTGGGCGCTTATGACTGATAGACAAAATCCTCTTTGTTCTTCTTATTTGCTTGATAAAAGTCTTCTTGGTAGAATTATTACTTGATCCATGACCTTCTTTAGATATCCATTGCTCTCTAAATCTTGTTTTATTGGTTCTGAGCTAAAAATGTTTTTCCCTGTTTATCAAGTTCCGGACTATTCTGCGTTTTATCGTTGTCGAATAGTTTGGGTTAATGTTGAGGTGCTGTACTATTTTCAGCTGTGTTCCTTTTCTAATTATTTTAGCACTCGAGAAGGGTACAATGTAGTTACTTCTTCTTGCATGATTAAATCTATCTTTTGATGAATGTATATTCCAAATACTTTATAAAAGTGTCATCCATATTAAGTTTCTTCTGGCATTGTCGATTGATTGTTTTTCAAATGACTTCATGAAAATGTTTCCTACTTCCCATAGTCCAAGAACCCGCTCAGAAATGCTGCCTTGAATCGTTAGATGGTTCTTACATTAACTAAACAATTCGTCGTAAGAACATTATCCTTAAAAGTCAACAGTGTCATTCTTAATTCTGTCAGAAGTAATTTATATTAATTATTCATCATGAGAATTGAACGCAAAAACAACCTTTTTATCTTAGACACTTGGAAATTACACTGGAACATGTATTTTCACAGGTAAAACAAGAAAAACTCACGGTGCCGAGTCTCACATTGCCACAACCCTCGCCACCATGGCTACAAAAAAGCTGAAAATATCAATAAGGTACCTTTTTCTGAAAAGTCCTATACAAACAAAAATTTGAGCCAGAGACCTGACAAATTCAAAGAACCAATAATACCACTCTCATGTTGCCAGAAGTACTCGGCACCGTGGATCAAATCTGCACTCGCACAGGTCTATTTTCAGTCTAATTTAAATTTGCACATCTTTATGAATGGCCGTGGCACATGAAACCATATATCTATAAATATATATACTGCTGACCTCCTATCCTTACAAGGAAGCGTCTCCGTACGGTATCTTTTATCTCTTTTCTTCTGCAAGTCTAAACTGCTCATGGTCACAGTCTTGAATTTCATTGGCTGATGCTTAAAAGATTGTGTTCGGGATGATTCGGAGTCAAATTCATTTCCTAAATTAAGACTTATTCCAAAGTGTGACCATGCGCAGCTAAGACTTGCAGAAGAAAAGAGATAAAAGACCCCTACGCTATTAGGTCCAAGTCGTTGGTATATATATATTTATAGGTATATGCATGAAACACGGCATTATATACAAATTCGGATGGATGCAATGCAATTTCTTTACCTCCGAAGCTTAGAAAGAATTTGACACTAACTTTTTAACAGAAGAAGAACGTCAACGTAACGTCAAGGCACGGAAACGTCACGTCAAAATATTTTCCAATTCAAATGACTACATTCACACTAATAGCAACGTACCGGGACGTCAACGGTTCTTTCACGTCCAGCAGTCTCCCAAAGAATGTTTTGACCAAGAAGTCTAGAATACAGGAGACTCAACGCCCTATGCTGCATCGTGTATAGAGTTGAGACAAAATATGGTTGCACGTAGCGCTTCCTACCATTCGCAATTATCATTGTTTCTCACTCGCACACGTTAGATCAGAACGCCAAATAGATACACAAGCGCTAGAGAAACGCTGCTAGGCTGCGTGGCGCAGCCACCAGATTAAACGATTTGCTGCATCTCTTTTTTGCCTCATCCCCACCACTATCGTTGAGCCTCCTGTATTCTAGACTTCTTGGTCTTGACGTTCTGGTCCGCGACGCTGACGGTCCGATTCTGCAAATCTGAACGTATAACTGGACCGGCAACGGCAACTATTTATATTTAAATTGATATTCAACATTCTACAATATTTTTTAAAACTTATATCGTCATCTTCTAATTCTCTAAATAGTATGTGGTATTCTTCGACACTTTTTCTTATTTTCAACATTTGTCGTTTCCAAATTTTTCGCCTATTCTTACTTCTTACTACTTCTTCCTCATCCAGAAGAAGTGCAATCATAGCAACATCTTTTGGAAGAAACATTGGCATTTAGAAAAAAATGTATATTGGACAATTTGCACAGTTTTTTTCTCCGTCATATGCCACATTGGACGGTAACTTGACGGTCTTATGTGAATATCTGGCCAATTTGACGTGACGTTACATTGACGTTTCGTATAATATGAGTCGATCTTTACATATTTGCCACAGCGGAGTTTTCTCGGAAATTGGTATCTATCGTCAACTCAAGTAACTTCTATATGCCATTGATAGGTCCGTGCGAGCGCCAATTTGATCCACGGTGCCTGAGGACTTCTGGCAACATGGCCAACATGAGAGTCGGCACCGTTGGTTCTTTGATTTCGTCAGGTCTCTGGCTATAATTTTTATCTAATAGAAAAAGATACATTACCGATATTTCCAACCCTTTTGAAGCCACGTTGCCGGGGGCTGTGTCATACTGGGACTCGGCACCGTGAGTTTTTCTTGCTTTATCCATAAAAATACACGTTCCAGTGTAATTTCCAAATGTCTAAGATAAAAAGATTGTTTGTGGGCTCAATTCCCATAATGAGTAATTGATATAAATAACTTCCGGCGGAATTAAAAATGGCACTATTGACTTTTAAGGGTAATTTTTTCACGGCGAATCGAAGGTAGCATTTCTGAGCGGGCTCTTAGACTACCATTGGAGGTCCGTCATTCTGTTATTCTGTCTATTAAAATTTTAGACTTCCGCGTTTTACTGTTGTCGATGGATTGAAGTTGAGGCACTGTTCCGTATTTGTTGGCTTCCCATATATGGTTGTGACCCTGTGTTAGTATTCTAATTTTATTATTTTATCATCTGCGTGGTCGAAATCTATCTTTTGATGAGTGTTCAATGTGTGATAAGAATCTACCTAAATCTTCTTCTCCATAGTTCCAAATAATGTAGGTTTCATCCACATTGGACTCCTTTTTGGCACTATCAACTGCTTGTTCTTCAAATGACTCCATGAAAATTTTTGTTACTCCATAAGGGGGAGGGGGTCCATAATTTTGTTACCCTGACTATCAAATTCCGGATAACTCCGTGTTTTACCATAGTCGAATAGTTTGGGTTGAAGCTGAGGTATGGTCCCGTAAATGTTAATTTCTTGTATATGGTGACTTCCAGCTGTGTTCCTTTTATAATCAATTTAGCTACCAAAAAGGGCAGAATGCTGTTTAATTTCACTTGCATGATGAAATCTATATTTTCTTGAGTATTCAATGTATGATTAGAGTCTAATTAAATATTATCCTCCATAGTTCAAATAATGAAGATGTTATCCACATTAGCTTTCTTGTTGCTGTTCTTAGTGTTCTTTGGATAACTCCATGAAATGTTTTGATCAAACTCCGTACAATTTTGCGTTTTACTGTTTCGAATAGTTTGGGTGAAAGTTGAAGCATTGATGACTTCCTGTATCCTGTTGCCAGCTGTGTTTCTCTTCTAATTATTTCAACATCCAAGAAGGATACAATGATGTTCTTTTATCATTCCATGATAAAATCCGTCTCTTGATGAATTTAATTCATGTTTATTAAAAATGTACCTAACTTTCCTTTTTCATAATTCCAAGGAATGTATGTGTCTTCCACATATCGTAACCATAGCTTAGATCCTCGTGTTACCGTCAAATGACTCCATAAAAATGTTTTCTGCCTCACATGGGCGTTCCTTCATTTTGTTTGTAGAATTTGGTGCTTCCATGTAAAAATATGTTGTTTGGATATAGCAAAATTAGAGATCCATAAAGGCATAGTTATGGATGGTTTTTTGCGCTTGATCTCGCCAATTTTTTTGTCTGTTCTGATTACTTCTTGACGATTAAATTTTAAATAAGTTTCTTTGTTATTTGAAATAATCGAAATAATAGCAACATCATCCGAATGTTCTCACGTGAATCTTACGATAGTAAAATTTATTTTACCATTTCAAATTTGTTCTATAAAAGCAGTAAAAACATTGTGAAAGAGCTCTTTTAAAACTTGGCATTCTTGTCCAACAACAGTACGTCAATAACTCTCCAGGCAGAGCTCCTCGATCCACGTCCAAATCGAAACTCTGAAAACGTAGTTTGTAAAGTCAGTGATTGGATATTCGTCCATCTCGGCTGTTCTTAGCGACCCTCGTCCTGCCGTTCTTCTCAAACTTTACGACATTGGAGTTGGTTATACGCAGTTGGAAGTTAAAAGACTATAGCTATTTCGTTACGGACGCGGATAACAGATGGCTCGGCTTGCGGCCAAACCAGTCTTTCTAATTTCAGAGGGAAGTTCTAAGCTCTTCCTTTGGGGAGCAAGAAGTTATGTTGGCCGAAGGAGAGAAACATTTTTTGCGACTGATTTGGCAAAGCGAATAATTTATGAAATCACAATTCATGAAATTATTTACATTTTAAGCGCATGTAGCTTTTTTTAGTAACCCGAAACTTCTAGCTCGTAGCTAAATAATTATAATTTCAATTTAGTCATATTGTTAAGGGTTCAGATTCGCCACAGAGCCGTCATTTTCTTTCATAATCACTCTATTAACAATCTGTATCAAATTTATCTGCAAAGGGTTGCGTTTCGCGCAGGCATTAGGGACCCCTTTCGGTCATTTTGACACCCTCTTCGGTGCGTTATCTTACTTTGTGTGTCCCGTTCCCCTTTCCTAAGTACAGCACGTACTATAGAAGCCATTTTCTGTGTCCATTGCGCTAATGGGTCTCAACCCTATCGAAGGATCGAGGAGAGAAATCCTGGAATTGATGCATTCCCAAAGTTTGACGTAGAATCGCAGATAAATGATTTATTAAATTTAAATTTGGGCGGGCTTTGATATCCGAATGTGGGATGTAATTCAGTGACATAATTTTCGGAAGTAAAATGATGATTGTGGTTTTGTTGATTTCCATGTGGGTTCATTGAATTTGAAGAATTAGTTTAAAATTTTGTACACGGTAATTCAATCAAAGACTTGATTTATTTTTCAAAGACAGTTTTTTTGACTGCTGAGGATGCCCCATAAGAGATCGGAACTGTATAGTGAAAAATAATCAAACTTATAGTAGGTATAGTAGCAATTTTGTAGAGTAAAACTGCATAATCAAGAAAATACCTTGAAGACGAGTTAAACGCGAGGCCAAGGTGCATTCCTTCCAAAACATCCAGCAATTTGTTTCAAGTGTGCTCGTTACGCTTTCCAGGAGCATTCAGAACAAAATAAATACGGCACCGGGCACCGTTGGACAAACTCACACAACCAAGTTGTTGACACAACACTATACCTTAAGATGTTAAGAGTTTTACATGGACGATTCGGTCTCTGAGCGCTCTTGTAAATTGTGCTCATCTTCCTTCCGGCCCGCGGCCGGGACACGGTTTGTTTCTTTACAATTAAATTTACGCCATTGTTTAATTAAAGGAGCAAGAGAGATTTTGGCGGACTTAATATCGCGGACGTCGCATGCTCTTCTTAACATTCTTGCGCAACGGAGCACCCTGGCATTGTGCGAATTCCTCTCAAATGTCCTTTCGTCCTTAATGCGCGTTTTAATATTAATTAAAATTTCAGCAGCCGCATGAAATGTCGCACACATGACTCTGTGCACTCTTGTGTATATGTACGAGTTGGTGCTTCCAACCCAAAAGTCATTCCAGAGATTTATATTTGTTTGCTGCACTAACCACTTGCTTTTATGGATTTTCATGTGCTTGGTAATTAGACTATATTCCGTTTGAATGAGTGAGCAAATATGTGATAACTACAAAAACGGAAGCACCAACGTTGGCGTTGGAAGGAAATCTGGACTAAGATGCAATTTGCATAGCCTCTTATTTCTCGGTGCATATACAGAATACATCACTCTTCTCCATAAATATTGATAATCTGACATCTTTAAGAAAAGTTAAGTATTTTAATCGTCAATTTATTCAATAATTATCATTTAGATGAGTTCCGACTTCCATACTGAATGTTCTGAATATAATTTCTACTCGCGCATTATCACGTTTTTAATCGTATCATACTTTTAAGAACCAAAACTTGAAGATCTATCCAATTATTGTGCTGTTTTTTTGGTTATTAAATATGTAACACAAAATAAAATTGTGAGTAGTGGGACTCAAGTAAAGATCAAAGCTATTCTGGCTTATAATAATTAAATATGAATAGTAATATGCAACTCAATTTTTGGGATTACTCTCACCTACTGCATGCCCACTTTTAATTTTCATACTCAACTCATTTACTCATTTATTTTCCTTCATGAGTGAATTTTAGTTGGGGTATTGTCTTTGCTTTCCGTGAGGTAGTAGTGCAGTAAGCCAGTTTTCTTAAAGTCGTTCCGGTTATTCCCCGCAGGACTCAGAAGTTCTGGACCGCTGCAACGAGCAGGACAAACCAACTTGCACTAACTTAGTCACCCTGCGGCCCTTGTTTTATTCTTATTCCATCCCTCTTGCTCTTAGCAAGGACTACATACGCAGATAGTTGAAAATGAGCAAAGCAAGCCTAAGAATCTAGTTTTGAGTAGATGTTGTAATGTTGTTGCTGTATCTCTTATTTTTTATTCTTTGGTTCTCCCAGGATTCCATGTCTACTGGAGGCACTCTCCAATTTCAAACAATATTTAATTATGCGAGCTATTGTTAGCAAAAGTATTCAAAATTTACATTCACGAATTGTCTTCACTAATGAAAAATCAGTGGGTCATGGCACACTCCTCTGCAAACGCCGAAAAAACACACGTTCCAAACATTTCCGCCAACTCCGGCATATAGTCATAAGGGTTTCGTCTGCTCCGTCATTTAGGAGGCAGGGTGTCCTCAGAGCTATATCGTCTTGTACCGAAATAAAATCCAACGTTGGTCTAAATTACGACACAAAGACATCAAAAATTACAAAAAAGAAAAACTAAGATAATGTTTAATAACCAACAAAAAAGCAAAACGGTTATTCAAAACGGATTATAATAAGCTCGAGAGTCTAAGCACCAAAAAACTATTATGCGCGAATATGTGTGACATGTATTATGATAAGCGAATACATGGAACAAATTTTACTGAAAAATCTTATTCGAAACCATTTTCATGACTGAAAAATCTGCTGTGGCCACATAATACTTCTTTGACCATAAATTTTAAGGCCAGTTTCATCACTATTTCAGAAATTTTGAGTTAATGAATTAATTACAAATTTCAAAGTGACAACTATCATTGTCAAAGTGACAGCTATCATTGTTAAAGTGACTGTTCTAGATTTCCGGGGTCTTTAATTCATTGAAACCTACAGTTTCGACATTTGATCGCTGGAAGTGTAATTTAGAGATGGTAACGTGGATTTCACTAATTATTAATTTTTGATATCCATTAAGCTTATCTCCCTAAGAGCTTAAAATTAAAATTATTTGAAAAATTTGTGAAAGAAACAATTGACATTCGGCTGAATATCCTCTTTGACATTTCTACTAGAATTATTATCCCTACAAAAACTTCAATTTGATACCAAACACGATAGAACCGAATTACATATTTCAAAAAATAGTGTGACAAGCTTTTGCATGTGATGTCCAAATATGAGTGATAATAATTCTAATTTCACATTATGATTCTCATAATTCCTTTGCTTCAGAAAAATATTACAAATTCTATGATAATTCAAGTTTTAATAATAACAAATGAACCGCTGATAATTTAGGAAAATGTTTCAGGTGGATGTTTTTCCAAATTATTCGAGGATCAATTTTACTTATTTCATATTTTATATGAAAAATACTACTGTTTATAAGATGAACGCAAAAAATTAAAAAGTTTCATCAATAAAGTCTTGGTAGCACTGGTTCAAAAAACTTATCCACAAACATGAACTTAGTTTTTTGATGAAAAACTTGAATATAGAATTTCAGTCGAAAATTCGTACGTAAAATTATGTTTCTTATGTTTAGTAGCGTCTAAAACTTGAAGATCTATCAAAATCTCAAACTGTCAAAAAATCATGGTTACAATACTGCCCCTAGTGCCCCTATGAATTTTATGGCCAGTTTCATAAATTTAGAGCGTCGTATCAATTAATTGCATATTTTAAAGTGTCAGCTGTCATTGTCAAAGTGACAGATTGCGATTATATGAAATTATTATTATTTTTTTACTATGGCCATAAGTTCTAAGTCCAGTTGCTTAAGTTGATCCCAAAGTAGATGAAGTCTAGACAAGGTGTAAAAACCAATAAATAAAATCGAAAAAACTATTTATCTTAGATTTCATCTAAGCTTATCTTATCGATAGCTTCAAAATGGTAATAAACTAGACATCATTCAAATAACTTGTGAAAAAAAAATTGTTCATTATTTAAATACTTATCATATTTTACAGTTTTACTAGAATTATTTCCACAGGAGCTTTTATTTGATACCAAACACGATAGAAACAAATTACTTATTTTCAAAAAACTATTGATGAACGTTTGCATGTGTTGTCTGAATATAAATAATAATAACTCTAGTTCCACATTATGATTTTCATTATCTCTTTTCTTCGCATGAAAATATACCTAATGAATTTTATGATAATTCAAACTTTAATATTTTAACAAATGAGCAGAGCCGGAACTAGGGCGTGGCGAAGGTGGCCCCTGCGACGGGCGCAGACTCCTAGGGGGCGCAAAATTCTATGAACTGCATTAAACGAATCATTTAAATTCAAATTTAAGAAATGTTTTATGACGGGTTTTGGGTGAGAAAGCTTATACCGTTATATTATCTGCTACCCATTTCATCTTAAGGTCAACTATAAAATTTCACTTTGGTTTATTGGTTATTGGAGATGTACACTGCTCTATCAGCAAATAGTCTAGCTTTTGCATTTAGTGCATTGTGTTAGGAATGCCGAGCCACCCGCGACACTTGATTTGTTAAAGAAGAATATATTTTTATCTTTCAACTTTTCATCTATTGTTCAAAATTAATTAATTCTGGTTTTAGACCCAACTGAATCCAAAAGACATGGTTTGAAAAAAGTCGGTCTGTCTGTCGGTTCATCTGTGTGGAACCACGATAACTTGAGAATGCGTACGAATTTTCGAACGAAATTTCATATTCAAGTTTCTCATCAAAAAGCTAAGTTCAAGTTCGTAGATGAGCTCTTTTCAACCAGTGGTACCAAAATTTTATTGATGGAACTTTTTAACTTTTTGCGTTTATTTTAGAAACGGTAGTATTTATCATAGAATATAAAATCACTAGAATTGATCCTTGAATAATTTGGCACAACATTTACTCAGAACATTTTTCGAAACTGTCAGCGATCCATTTATCATTATTAAAATTTAAATTTTTATGAAATTCGTTGTTTCTCTGAAGCAAAGAAATAATGAGAATCATAATGTGAAATTAGAATTATTATCACTCATATTCGGACATCACACGCAAACATTGGTCAATTGTTCTTTTAAATTAGGTAATTTAGCTCTATTGTGTTTGGTATCAAATAAAAGCTCTTGCGGAGATATGTAATTGTAGTGCAAGTGTCAAAGAGGATATTTAAACGACCATCAATTGTTACTTCTACAAATTATTCAAATTATATCTAGTTTGGTATTAATTTAAAGCTCTCAAAAAGATAAAATTAGTAGATATCAAGAATGAATATTAATTAGTGGAATTCACGTTACCGCCATTAAATTACATTTCCGGCGATCAAATGTCAAAACTGTATGTTCCAATGAACTGAAGATTCCGAAAATCTAGAAAAAGACTAATTATTTTCAAGAATACTTATTTTATGTAGGACTAAAATATAACTGCCATCTGTCACTTTAACATTGATAGTTATCCCTTTGACAATGACAGCTGTCACTTTGACAATGACAGATGTCACTTTGACAATGACAGTTGCCACTTTGAAATATACAATTAATTGACGCGACATTCTCAATTTCCGTGATGAAACTAGCCAGAAACTTTATTGTCGGGGAAGTACTGTGTGGCCACAACAGTTTTTTTTTGTATTATGACATCGATTTTTGACTCATTTTTTTTGTATTATATCTTTTTTACCTCATATTCATAATAATTCTCTACACAAAAATAGGAGCGCATTTTTATGATTCGCCACGGGCTATATACTCGCCAATACCCTAGTTCCGGCTCTGCAAATGAGTAAAAGTTTTGAAAACTGTTCCATACTCTTATCAGACCACTTCCCCATTCAAATCAAATTTTCTCGATCAATTAAAGTGACCACGCAAACACACACACAAACAGAACAACAATAACAAAATTAAAACGAAAAATATAAGCAAAAAATTAAGAAATTTTTATACGAAAACGAAAAAAATATTCTACGATTCCCTGACGAATACTGTTTGGAACACAGCACAAACACGAAATATGACAAATTCAATATATAATGTGAGTATTATAGAAATGAGGGAATTCAGTTAATTATTTAATTTTCTTCTTCTAACTCTATAGTTTCGGTTATATCTTAGCAATCATATAAAACAAGGTAAAAATCATTACAAGCAAAAATTATGAACCAATATTCATGATATTAAAGATCCCACAAATTTCCGGAAAATTGTTAAACAATTAAATAAAAGAGAAAACAAATGATATCGAGATAAAAATTTCTGACCTAACAAAGCACTACACAAAAATGTTCATCCATGCAAGAATAAATTCAATACAATTTCATGGCACCTTCAACGACTATCAAGATCAAAAAATTATAAAGCTAGAAATACAAAAAGCATAAAAGACATTCAAAAATGATCAAAACCCAGGATCAGATAGAATAATAAAGTAATTTCTAAAAAATCTTCTATAGAAAGGTATGAACTATGTAACACACTTGGTTCAACGTTGAGAAAATGTCTCAATCTCTTGCCAATGCAAAAACTGGAATACGTCACAAGAAAGAAGACAAATCTTGAAAACTGTCATGGCATCATGCTTTTGAACATGATCATAAAAATCTTCGCAAACATCATGTCGAATAGAATTTCAAACTGAGTAAAACATAAACGACCAGTGTCCATACAGAGTAAGAGTAGATTTCCGTCACAACAAGAATGTTGAATGGGTGGCGTACGCAAGTTGTATAATGACTAACACAAACAACTGATATGTGTGTCGAGGACGAGTGACGTGATGGAAATTTCTGGTAGCCCACTAGAAATTTCGAGGACGAGTGTCGTCATGGAAATTTCTGGTAGCCCACTAGAAATTTTTGAAATCGTCAAAAAATAGCTGTCGCAGGTAGATAAACCGGAGATAAAGTCGAGTCGGCAGTAGTAAGAGAGTAATAAGAGAGTAGTAAGAGAGCAGTAGTAGTATAGTAGTGAGTCGTTAAAACAAACAGCAAGTAAGACAGACACGGTCGAAATAAATAGCGCGATAAGTACCTAGTATAGGTTGGTTAGTCGGTTTACGGAAGAGCGCAAAAGTAATTAAGTGAAGTGAACTAGTGGAAATAAATGAAAAGAGTGATTAATAAATAGAGAAACAGTTGGAAATACAGAAAAAGCGGTTGAAATAAAATAGGAAGACAGTGCTCGGTGCATATCTATACTCTATACTAATATTATAAATAGTAAAGATTTGTATTTTTGTTTGTAACAGATAAATTCAAAAACTAAGCCGATTTCAAAAATTCTTGTTCCAATATAATCTTATATTATCTCTGAATAGCATAGTCTATAATAGACAACTTTACAAGAAGTGGTGTACGAGCTATAATTGTTCATTCTAGAACCGTTTATCCGATTGGGTTGAAACTCTCTATAGTTATGGTTTGCATTTTTGTTAAGAATTTTATTATAATTCCATCAACACACATCCAATGGCCGTATTTGGTCGTTCGCGCTTTGTTCATCCGATTGTTGTTGTTGGTACTTTTATGAAGATTTCTATTATGGTATAATTATCACAGGATAATAAACAGTGGCGTGCGGTGACTTTCTGTGATAGGTGTGCACAGTCGGTGGTGAGGAAGGGGATATATACATGGCCACCAATACAGCTTATTTTTCTTGCAACAACCAGCAATCCATTTAAATTTTTCATATATTTTAATTTGGAAATGTCGCACGGACTGCTGGACTTTAATTTTGATATTTTGAGTGAGCTTTATGTCTGGCATTGGTCTTGTTTTCATAATTTTATTTTTCGTTTCGATATCACGACGTGAAAAAGGATTTTCCAGTAGATCACAAATGATAGATTTATTTTCAGCTGTCATTCTACAAATGATAATTTTAGGAAAATAAATAATTTAAGAAACGTATTAAATAAGTGTTTATCTAATATTGTTGTCTTAAATAATAAATAACAATATTTCAACTATTTTAACAAACTTATAAAAGACGTTTAAAAAAAACACAGCTAAACATTGAATATTCAGCTCCCGGTGCAGAAAGTCTGCCTGCACGCAGCGAGAGAGAACGAATGATAGGATATCTGCTAATTTCGGTATGTTCTTTCTCTATCAGACTCTATTCCTTCACTTTCCTAATACTGACTATGCCAAACAGACCTCGCTCGCCGAACAGCGAGAAATCTGCACGTGAAGCGTCGAAATTTGTTTCAAATATATAGCAGAGTGGCCCGCGGGGCGCGCCCGTATTTTTGGTTGCATAAATAGATAAAATACGCTCTTTCTCCGATTTTATAATGAAAATTTGTGAAGCAAAATGAAGTATTCAATAAACCATTATATTAATTTTATTTACGTAATTTTCTCTTTGATAAAGCGCAGCAACGTCATTATTAACTTTGTCAAACAACTTTTTTGTGAGATAAAATAAGCTGCTGGTCTTTATACTGCTTTCCTTTGACTATCTCATTTTCAACTGTTGAACCCTTTCTATTATTGTCCAGTTTTACTCCAGGAAGTCGGTTTAGGAAAGCGGTTAAATACCTGCATGTTAACAAAAATATAGATCTAAATTGCAGTGCACACCCTGCACATATGGACTGCACGCCACTGATAATAAACATACATTAAATGGCGCATGAGTCGTATTTATTTGATTGCGCATCGTTCATCTGATTGAGTTGAAGCTTTCTGTACTAGTTGGCACATTTATTAAGGTTTTCAATGATACAATCAACATACATCAAATGGCGCATGTGCCATATTTGTTCGTTCGTGCATCGTTCATTCGATTGAGTTGTAACTCACTATACTTCTTGTTGGCACTTTTTTAAAGGTTTTGATTTTAGTATTATCAACATACATCGAATGACGCACGAGCCGTATTTGTTCACTCGCGCATCGTTCATCCAATTGAGTTAGAACTTCCTATAGTGATTACTTGCGCTTAATGTCGATAATACACAATATATTACATTCAACTGTATGGAAAAATTATGTATGCACACCAAAAATATCTTCTCTAATTGGACTTACGGCCAAATTGTATATAAATCGATCGGGAATATAATGGTCAATAGGATGCTGCACTTCATAAATCTATGATCCTGACCTAAGTGTCCTTAATAACAATCTTAAGTTTGATCAGAGAAGTTGAATACGAAAATGGGTTATACTTAGGATTGGCTGCCATCCTCTCGGACAGGTCAGCACTCTGGTTTTTTCTTGAAGCTCTTGGTCATCGTTACCGATTGGTACTAGTTTTTTCAAAATTATGAGCTGTCAAAGAATCTGGATGACAATACTTCCCTTAAGCCAAGGAAGTAAAAATGTACCCTGAAATAAAAGCCTAGATCTTCTCAGTGTAAATAAATCGAAGAGCAGCATGCTAAGGAACTTTCAATTTAATTTAACCAGCGATGAAAAAAGATCGAAACTTTGTTGAAACTATATTTCGTGGCTATTATTGTAAGAAACTAGATCAAAGTTTGACTTGCTATTCATATATTAATCAAAACTTATCTCCGTTCACGAATCGGTATAACTCGTCCGGAAGACGGACAAACGGAACGGGCTAACAAAATAACCGTTACCGAAATTCAAATTGTCTCTGCGGCGAATAATACCTCTCAACATTAGGGCCACCAAACCCTTGGGCCTAATTTTACCTTGCTGTGCGCGTGTTTACATTGCGATCAGACCATACGCACGAGCCTTGCTCAAACTACAATGTAACTGTTAATTTGATCTGGAAGGTTTTAACTCCAAATATTGTTATAGTTAAAAGAGAAATATTATAATATCACCCAAAAAATAATTTGGCATAATGTATTTTTTTATCATAATGTTCCCAAATATTTTTGTTAAAATGCAGATATTTAAACGCTTTCCTAAACCGACTTCCTGAAGTAAAATAAGATAATGATAAAAAGGGTTCAACAGTTGAAAATGAGACAGTCAAAGGAAGGCAATATAAAGACCAGCAGCTTATTCTGTCTCACAAAAAAGTTGTTTGACGAAGTTAATAATGACGCTGCTGCGCTCTATAAAAGAGAAATAAAAGATCCATCAAATTGCTTGAAAACTAGAATTGCAGCAGAATTTTATTGTAAAAATAGCTGTCGATAAGAGAAGTGTGAATTTATTCTCCACAGTTCCATTAGACATAATGCCATTTTTACAGTCGAAGGATTACAACACAAATGTAATGATGACATCAGAAGATGGAACGTAGAACGTGCTTCACCGTGGTGCAAAATACAAAATGCAAATTCATAGTTTGCGGTTGAATCCACAATCAGCAGCTATTGAGGGTTGAGCCGAAGGTTCACAGTGGTCAGATAATATATTCCTCCGATGGCCGTCGGCGTTTCGCACAGGCGCAGCTCGAAGGACCACAACTTTGTATGCGACAGCCCTCTCAATTTCCTTCAGACTGTGCTGATTTGCTCTAATGTTCCACATGACTAACTCACAGTCTAAGTGTCGACGGCAACAAAGGGTATAAAGAAGAGACGCCAAATTGCAAAGTTCGTTTGCGCGCCTCGACGCTGACACCGCAGAGACGCTGGGTTGAAACGCTTCACCGACGCCTGTGGAGTGAGCAAGTGGAACTTCTCGTTTGGTTGTGGTCATGTGTCCAAAGACGATTCTCGAGATGTTACTGTTCTCAGTGTGGTCCGAAGTTCCGTCTTCATCGCCTGTACTCTTCGACACACTAAGTAGAAGTTTGTTAGCTACCATGAGTTCCTTTTTTGTTTTGTAAGCTCCTGGAAACTTCTGGGTAACAATAATGAAACACATCTACTTAATTCCGATAGTACTTCGTCTAACGGTCGCCCTAAATAAAATCGCTAATTGGACCTCTGCAAATATTATTAACATGTCATTGTAGACAGTTATTCTCCGATAAAATAATATTAGTGGAGCACGTGAAGTCTTAAGTACGCAGGGGACAATTTAGAACTTCTAAGAAAGTTTCACCCTTTCTTGTGAGTCATTGGTTCGGAACCTTGTCTTGCTCGCCTCACAACAAACAGCCTGTATGTCCTTTCATACCCTTCATAGCCCTTATACTACTAGTCCACGGCGCCAGAGAAGGACTCAAGAAATGTATGTACTTGAGTCGACGGAATAATAACATTTAATTCTGCGAGGGCTGTCATTGTTGACCACTATATTTAATTAAGCAAAATCCAAAGTTTCAGTAGGATACGTATATTTTATTTGTAGTGAATTCATCTGAAAATTGTTTTGTAACATTAAATCCATTTCCAAATCTAGTATTGATAATTTGGTCCGCTCCTGCCTTCGTCTAGATTTTCTTCTTCTGGCATATTTGTGTGTCCGTATCCCCTAGAAGCCTTGCAAGGCGTAATGTTACTTAAACGTTTTGATTTACAAAGCCGGAGCGTCCACCGAAAAGGTACAACAAGAGATAGGAATTTTAGCAATTTGTCATTAGTAAGGGCCGCCGGGGAATCTGTTTCATTATTTATATTGCGTTTTGTTAGTGTTGGGCTTAGGATTAAATACCGAATACCTACTAATTTGTTCTCGGATAAGTGGATTAAATTAAATATGGACAAAGTCGAAGATAAACGAGCTAACATCCTTTACTATTATTATTGCTCATTCGTTTAAAACATTTTTTGTAAACTGTGGAATAATCATAAAATATGAAATAGCTAATATTGATCCGCGAGTTATTTGGCACAGCATTCACCTGAAACATTTTTCGATATTATCAGCGGTTCATTTGTCATTAAGATTTGAATCATTATAAAATTCGTTATATTTTTCTGAAGCAAAGAAGTAATGAGAATCATAATGTGAAATTAGAATTATTATTACTCATATTTGGACATCACATGCAAATGTTCGTCAATTGTTTTTTTAAATAAATAATTCGGCTCTATCGTGTTTGATATCAAATTGAAGCTCTTGCGAAGATAATTCTAATAAAAGTATCAAAGAGGATATTTAAGCAATTGTCAATTGTTTCTTTTACAAATTATTCAAATAATATCTAGTTTAGCATCAATTTAAAGTTCTCGAAAAAATAAAATTAGTAGATATCAAGAATTAATAATTAGTGGAATACGTGTTACCATCTTTATATCACAATTCCGGCGATCAAATGTACGAACTGTATGCTCCATTGAATTGTTGATTCCGAAAATCCAAGAAAGAACTCTTTTCAAAAATACTTATTTTATGTAAGGACTTAAATATAGCCGCCATCTGTCCCTTTGACATTGACAGTTGTCACTTTGACATTGACAGTTGTCACTTTGACATTGACAGTTGTCACTTTGACATTGACAGTTGTCACTTAGACATTGACAGTTGTCACTTTGACAATAACAGTTGTCCCTTTGACATTGACAGTTGTCACTTTGACAATGACAGTTGTCACTTTAACCATGACAGTTGTCACTGACAATAATAGTTGTCACATTGACAATAATCTAGGTCCTCTCCTGTTCTTACTTTTTGTGAATGATCTAACTGAAGTGATTGCATTTGCGAATTGTCTCTTATTTGCGGATGATTTCAAATTGTTTCATGAAGTAACAACGGCTAACGAATGTCTGAAAATACAAACGGACCTAGATAACGTCAGTGATTGGTCCTTAAAAAATGGATTACTGTTTAACGTAAATAAATGTGAAATAATGAGTTTCTCCAGGAAGCGAGCAACTGTGCAGTTCAATTATATCTTATATGGCGCATCTCTCAAAAGAGTGATAAACAAAAAAGTTCTAGGGGTAACTTTTGAAATCGGTCTGAACTTCAGTTCTCATTTCACTGAGATTACTTCATCCGCTTCTATGAATCTGGGATTCATCTTGCGAATGACTTATGATTTTCAAAATGCAAATTGTTTGAAATACCTTTTCACGACGTTAGTTGGAACTAGACTTGAACATTGCAGTGTAGTTTGGTGTCCCTTTTATTTAAACCATATTTCAGTTTTAGAAAATATACAAAAGCGTTTTTGTAAACATTTCTTTTACAGGCTATACAAAACCTGGCCCGATATACAATACAAAAGTCTTATAAACAAACTAAAATTGGATTCCCTAGATGTTCGTCGAGCAAAACAACAAATAATATTTTTATTCAAATTGATAAATAATAAAATTGACTCACCTGATTTATTATTTAAATTGAATTTCTATATTCGGCCATGTAACTTAAGAACCAAATATACTTTTGAATGTACGTTTTCAAAAACCATTTCTCACTTCAATTCACCTATAAACTCGATGTGTAGGAGGTACAATGATGTTACCAACAGATTAGATTTTGCAGACAGTTTTTCGGCATTTAAAACCAAATTAAATGCTATTTATTCTAAGATTAATAATGTTGGCATACCTTTTTAGGCAAGTTGTATTTTTGTCTCAGATTAGTGTTTTCTTTTTTGATGTAAATTGATGTTTATACTCTTTTAAGTTTTTAGTATTGGCATTCTGTAAATGGGTTTTCTGTAGAATTTCTTATAATAAATAAATAAATAAATAAATAAATAATAGTTGTCACTTTAGACAGTCATCACTTTGACAATGACAGTTGTCTCTTTGACAATGACAGCTATCACTTTGAAATATGCAATTAATTGATGCGACGCTCTAAATTTCTGAATCAGCGATTGAACCAGTATTATATCAGTGATACCAGTAAAATTAGAACCATTATTGTTTACCCAGAAAAATTCTTTTGTTTTTATAATCTGAGCTCTTTTAATTATTGTTCCGTAACATATCTGATTGGATTGTATGAGTTTGTAATTTAATGTCTAGGAGGAGAGTTCAAAAATCGACTTGTTGTCAAAACTACTCTTAAATATGTTATTATTATCACTTCCGATAGCAAGACGAAGACCCAGACTGAATAAACAAGATTATGATCAAAACCAAATGTGCAAGACCAAGACTTATATTGGAATCCAAACGTCAAATCTGACAAATGTCAGAGACATTTAAGTTATTTGTAAATGACTACTGAAAATATTTTTTATTCATTTGATTTTTGACAATTTCAATTTTTTAAACCTTAGAACTATACTATGGAAAAAATTGAGACAACCAAAAAACACTGCTTCTTAAGAGTACCAAATTTCTGAAAAAAATTATTCTAATTGGAGCTGCCACTTAGGCTGTAGCCGAGCCTAAATGTATTTTAGTATATATAGAACCAGTGTTCCGGCCGCTACGCAGCGAAATGGCAAGACCGTCTCTATAACAAGACTATATACCTTTTCACCTCTTCTTACTTAAACAATCTTCCCTATATCAATACTTTGAACTTCAAGCACTTCGCTTCGCTCGTATGCTCGTAGGCACATGCCAGCTGAATAAATATTTCCACTCTTTATCATTAATTTGAGATTCATGCACTTCGCTTCGTTCGCTCTTTCGTACAAACATGCCTTGAAAAAAAAAATTGAGATATGAAATCTCTACTATTCAGCGCAAACTTCAAAATCCAACAAATGGTTAACTATGGTCATTATGCATTAGACGGTTTTACGTAGACAAATAATATATGGTAACGAAATTTAAAACTAGTTCCTGACTAATAATTCATTTTTACCTTAGGCTACACTCATATAACTAAAATTATCCACTATTTAATGTTTCTACTAATATTGACACTTAAAAAGTCATTTACACTAAACACTACACATATTGATTATTTACATCGAACATTGTCTTAAATTTATTTCTAACTAGTTTACTTTTGCGCGCTCCGTAATCAACCAACCAACCATTATTACTTCTATGCGCTCTGACTATTCTAACTATAAACTCTCCTTATTCACTCGCTGTCCGAGTGTCCGCTCACTGTCCTCCATTCGACTCAATTTCCCGATTTTCTCGAATCTTCCCAAAAAATTTCATTCGTCATCATCTGTCCTTGACACTGTTGCGTATATCATTCGTTTAATCGGAGCATTACGATGGAAATCTACTCTTTAGGGGCACTGTTCGTTACAACATAATATTAAAACTGAATTGATAAATTGAAATATTAATCAAAACTTCGATCTGAAATTTTATTTCGATCACTTTTTTTTAATAAATTTAAATAGTGATTAGTTAGATACTGCTTCTATATGAATTGAAGCTTTCATCCAATCAAAGATTTTTTTAACGTATTTACATTGAAAAAATAAAATTATTTTCCCTTCCAGTCCTTGCTCTTTTAATCATGCCTTTTAGTATATATAGGTTTCGGCCTGCTACGCAAGACCAAGACTAAGTACACAAGACCAAGACTTAGTACACAAGATCAAGACCTAAGAATTTCTGCAAGACTAATACTAAGACCAGTGGTGCACCCAAGAAGGGAGATCTCGGTTTAGCTCGGTTTCGCTGGAGTCTGAATTATAATCAAGATGTATCTTTAAAACTGTGATTTTATTCTCATAGTTAGGGTTGTTAGAAAAGATATGTTATTTAAACAAACTGGTTTTTCTACTTTTACTTTCAAAATCTCCTTCAAAAAATTCAGAACTTCCCCTGAAAAAAAATTCTGGGAGCGCCCCTGACTAAGATAAATATGCAAGACCGATACCGACACTAAGACAGTCAAGGTCTTGGTCTTGTTCTCGATTTGCAAATCACTAGTTGCTAACTAAGCAAACTGCAGTAGGTACATTAAACCTTCCGCGTTTTTATTTTCACCATGAAATTTAGAAGCACTACATGGACATCACGTAACTCACTTTCAGTCGGTTAATATGGGAACAATAGGTCAACATTCTTATGCTACAG
Organism: Dromius quadrimaculatus; assembly: GCA_963989225.1. Lineage (NCBI taxonomy): Eukaryota > Metazoa > Arthropoda > Insecta > Coleoptera > Carabidae > Dromius > Dromius quadrimaculatus. Next base: position 12,921,053 of record OZ022327.1, on the reverse strand, counting down.
CACTCTCAAATACTAATTTCCAAGATTCTATATACGTCTAAAAGTTCTGAGTTTAAGCACAAAATTAAAGAAAAAAACTTCAAATTGAAATGCACTTTCGGCTCAGTCGATTGCTATAAGAATAGTATAGGCAATCATTTAGATGCTACAGCAGACTGAAATACTAAATTGCAATACTCTACAACCGATCGTTTCTAATTCATGCGAAAAATACAAAAAGACTGGCAAGTAAAGTGCACATCCGGCTCAGTCGATCCCAATGAAAATTGGATATAAGCATCTAGATGGTACAGTCGTTGTTAATACTTAATTTTAACATTTCTCGTTTAATCGTTGTAATTTTTGCGAAAAAATCAAAAAATGTTTCGAGTTGAGTGCACATTCGGTACAGACGATTGCAATCTTAATACGAGGTGCATAACTAGATGTTGTAGAAGTGCTTAATACGGAATTTCAATAATCTACGACTGATCGTTTAAAATTCGAAAAGTTTGTTGTATAAAGTACATTTCCGGCCTAGCCGATTTGAACAAAATTAGACGGTAAACATTTAGATGCTACAGCAATTCCAAATACTGAATTTCAGTATCCTACGACTTACCATTTTAGATTTATGCAGAAAATTCAAAAAATGTTTCAAGTAAAGTGCACTTCCGGTACAGACGATTGCAACCATAATGCAAGGTACACAACTAGACCAGTCTTAAATACAAAATTTCAACATTATACATTCGACGAGCTTTGAGATTTGCGAGTTACGAACGCACATACACACATACATGCGTACCGACGTCAAGCCAAAAATAGTCAAAATGGACTAAGAAATGCTCAAAACGATTATCTCCATCAAAATCTCGAAATTTGTATTTGGTCGGTTTTACAATACTTTTACTTTGTACAAGTAAGTAAAAATCAAATGAACATTTGTGAAATATTTGTTGCTTCGTATATAAATTGATTAGACAATGTGTTTCGGATATTCAAATTTTGAATGATATGAAACAATGCAAAAGTATTGAACAAAAATTAAAATCAAATTTTAGTCACAGGCAAAAAAAAATCAGTTATGACACACGGGTCTAGCAAGTTGGAAAGGGGTAGACAGAACTGAAACTCAGCCAAGATTCAACCCCTAAATTTAGTTTCCTCACCCTCGAGCAGACAACTCTACAGTCCAGGATAAATTCTAGTAGTACTACCACTCGGTAGAGGGCAGTATTGTAGATGGTTGCAGTCTGAGCTAAACTTTCTAATAAGAATATCAGAATGAATACGTATTCTAGTATCAAGACAATAATTGATTGAACTAGAAGATTCAATGACGAAAAAAGTAAAAAAAGATCACTGAAGAGACGAGAAAAACAAAAAATTGAATTCACTTTCGAGTATAATTTTGTGATGAAGGATAGTTTTTCTATATCTATTTAATCTTAAGGCTCACTTGGATCTTCAGTTTACTCCCACAACAGGAAATAATAGAAAAATATTATTTGAGTACTATTTTTGATGTATTTATTAACACCATTTATATTTGTTACAAGTATCACACATACAATCTGAAAATTTTTTGATTTTTACATTTATTGGGCTTCTGCAGAAAATAAATCTTCTTCCTGCACACTAATGCTCCATTTGCTGCGGTATATCAGTTAAAACTCAGTTTCGTATTAGATTGAGTTCACGTCATCAATTGATTGATCTTCCAGAATTTAAGAACATTAGAATTTTAATGTCAAAATATGGAGTTTCTTCAATAATCATCGTCAAACTTTCGTACTACGATTATAACGGTTCGCACAATCGTCACTGGCGCTGCCTCACTCTCCACTTACTTTGGGGGTAGTTGCGGAATATCTGGCGGTGACAGTGTTATATTTGTTCACTTGCCACTTCATTCCGGGCAACACCTACCCATTTCCTATTTTCTGACGAGGGGCTGGAGATTTTCTGTCGTCAAATAAACATGCAACGCCTGCTGAAGAATTTCAGAAACGCCTCAAGTAAATTATTGCAAATTGTTGGGCTGGACGCGAAGGAAATGGCAAAGCACACTAAAGGGGATATTTTTCAGGCATAAATTACTATTCATTCATTACCAGTTACTTTATGATGAACAGTTAGTATTGAAGAGTCTTTTTCTCCAGAATAGTTTTCAAGTTATCTCCCTTCTATAGCAAAGAGAGTATGCTTCGAAATTAAAGATCATCAAAGTACCCATCAAATGAGTTTCAAATATTTTTGCTCTAACCCGTACACTGCAAAGTAAAATCATTCTAGCTTTTGAAAGAGCAGATGAAACGACCCCTATGTAATATTTGATGCCAATAAGTGTCATATACAAAATAATTTGGTTGCGCCATGTAAAACAACCCTAAATTCACAAGCAGTAGATTTACCAATAATTTAATACGGCATTTTAATGCTGCAATTGTTAAAAATAAATATACATATGCAACTCTTCTAATCCATCGAATTCTGTTAACCCTGTATACTATTAATTATTTTTATTTGAGGCTTCTTAGAAAAATGTGTTTCAAGTTTAAATTAAAAGTATGACTCCGTCCATTTTGTGCTCTTATAACCAGGTGACCAACCCCACTCCAATACTAGTTGGGGTAACGCGTGTCCATCTGGCACACACGCACCCCTGCGGCCCGTGCGTAAGTTTGGGGTGAGGTGAGCCAATGGCATGCGTCTGACCCTTCCTCCCTTTACTTCCCACCCCCTCGCACCATGTGTGTGGAGAAATAACCGTATAGTAACATGTGTCCCTTGGTCGCGCGCCATGCAATATTCATATGCGCTGACGTTTTATGTCTTTCGCTGTCTGCAGGGACTGCAAAGGAAAAAGATCGAGGTGGATGAGAACGGTGGCCACATAATATTTTACAGATGGAAATTTGTTGAATTTATTTTTGTATATTGAATTATCCACGGACAACTTATGAACTATTTTATATATTTTCATAAAAAGCCACGACATGTCTGTATATTGGTATATTGTTTGAACTGTGTGATTCACTCTAATTCGTAAGTAAAATCCCAACAGTTCAGTTCGCACTTCGCAAAATACGCACAAATAATGACGAACGATACGAGCCCAGTGAATGCGTCTTCCCTTCAAACCACATATTTGGATCATTCGTGCGAATTCGGACGAATCCGAGTTTGCGACTCTCGGTAGCTTCACGCTTCCAATGGAGGGGAAACCAAAGGTTACGCGAATAATATATTCAAATAATGACAATCGCAGTGAACTATCCTAGATCAGCAACATATTTGCGATGTTTATTTTTGTAGTTAATATCTTAAAAATTATAAGTGATACATCAATGAGTAATATACCATTTGAAAGGTCTTGAAATGGGCTATCGAACGGTATTGATTCAAGATCGCATACTTTCAAAGCAACGTTCATATCGATATTGAAAACAACGACAGGTCAAAAATAAAATGCGCGAATAAAAATTGGATGCAAAGAGGCAGTAGAGACGTTGAGCAAAGAAGAAATTACAGAAAACTGGAAAACATCCAGGAGAGTCCGAAAATAAGCATGGCAAAGAAATTCGGAAGTGTGCGGCATCGCCGACTGCTGGAGCTACAAAGAATTCCATATAATCAGATGCGTTTATAATTAATTCCAAAAATAGATCAGCCTGCAATGCATTAACATTTCTTGTTCTATTATGAATAATGATTTCGTGGAGAATGCAATTTTTTATAACGATAGATCTAACTTTATTTTAAAAATGACGTAGCCATCGATGACAATAATTAATTGTGGTATGCTTCATGCCACGAACATCGATACAAGAAGCAAGTACCCAATATCCAAACTAAATTCTGTGATAAACGTGACAATTTCTTACCACGTTTAAATGATCGGACCCTGGGCTGTCGCCTTCGCAGCTAATCTCTAACAGGCCGCTAATGAACAAAAACGATTGGGTCCCGGCCGATAAGCGGACGCCTGATAATCACAGGCGTGCAGATACAAATACCGTAAGGGTGCGGGATCCTTAAACAAACATAAGTATTTTACATAGATTTGGGAAATACAAACAATGGTTACAAACCTTGATTTAATCAATATTTTATGAAGGGTATAATACGCAAGTTACAGAGAGCAACAGGTCACAAGGTACAACTTGATAAATATAGCTACACGTATGTGGAACATTATTTTAGTAATAAAAATTTATTTTTATAGTGAAGATCGCAATGTTTTTGGTTTATTAATAGTCCCTCTCAGAATTTCTAGTTGGCGCTTATGATGATAACATTCCCTCCGGTGGACAATGGCCGCCTTATAAAAACCCCAGGGTGCGGCAGCGTCGCTGAAGCGGACAAAAACTAATCTCCTCTGTAAGATTAGGTTAGAGTTTGCCCGGAACATAAATCATGGTGGCGCGGCTGCCCGGAAACAGCGGGAGTATGCTCACCGCTGGACCCGACCCTCATTCTATCTCATTCTAGAGCTTTTTCCTCCTTTCGCTCACTATCTCTCTCTAGAGCATTAAAATCAGATGCATTTTCTTTGTCTTCTCTGTGTTTTCCTCGTTCGGACAGACGGACGCGGATGGTCGGAAGGATCGAAAACAGAGAGGGATTAGAAGGAAGTTTGAAGGCAACGTTCTTCATTGAATAGATATTGCAGAATCGTAATGAAATTTGGAAAAATGTTTTCAAGACTAATATATCAATTTGACATTTGTTCAGAAATTTGATTTTAATTTGTTTACGTTGTTTGTCTGCTTTCACCCTCGTAACTCATATTTGAGGAGGAATAAAAATATCTTTTTTCATTCTTCGACACTTGGGATTATTAATCCACGACAAAACAACCACTAGTAAAGCTCCTTCTCTTTTCTTCATTTATTTTCCAACTGTTTAATAAATGTACGCTTGCTTCAATGACAAGTCGGGGTATATGAGTTCATTATTGAAAGTGCCGCTAAAGGCGCTACGAATGTTGTATCGGTAGTGTATTTTCACGAGCAATTTTGGTGTTTATTTAATTTGATTTATGAATCATAAACCAGTAAAAAATTGTCGCAAAATTTAAATGGGGTTCAAAAATAATTCGAGCATAACATAGTCGCTTTTGGCTTGTGTTCTTAAGTTATATCTTTGTGAAATGCACATTGAAACTCAATTATAGTTATTTTTACTAGTGTGGACTGTAATATATTAGTCACAGACAAAAAAGATCAACCACAACTCCTAAAGGGCGAGTGACTAATTATATTCCACATGAGTCCAATCAAGTACAACTGAAACAAATGAGAGACATGCAAGGGAACATTATAATTAAGAGAAGCGAAATAATGAACAAATGCAGAGCATATTTTGAGGAACTATTAGAGGACAAGAAAATAATAGAAGATGAGGAAGTTGGTGGAGAAGAAAACGATCAATCAAGAATCAAAACGATAGAAAGGACAAAAGAGAACATATCAATCGATGAATTGAAGGTAGCTCTCAAAAAACTAAAAAATAGAAAAGCACCAGGACATGACATGATAAACACGGAACAGATAAAATATATGGATGAAGAGAGAGAAAAAATATTGTTAATCTTACTTAATAGTACATGAAAAGCTGATAAAATACCTCAAGACTGGGAAAAAGCAGTAATATTTCCTATATCCAAGAAAGGGGATAGTAGCAACTACAACAATTATGGGAGAATATCACTGCTGTGTTCAGCGGCGAAGGTTTATGAAGCCATATTACATAATAAAGTCGGACAATTAACAGAAGTAATATTAGAGAAAGCATAGAGCGGATTCAGAAGCAGATACTCCGTGCAAATATATACGCTTAGACGAATGACAGAAATAACGATGAGACATGATAACAAACTATATGTAACATTCATAGATATTGAAAAGGCATTTGATAGAGTACAGAGGGAAAAAATGTGAAGAATCTAAAAAGAGAGAAATATGAGCGAATAACTTCTACAAGCAATTAAAAATATTTATACAGAAAAACAACAAACTACATAAGAACAGGAAACGAAGTTACAAACGAATTCATAACCACACAAGGATTAAGACAAGGAGAAGGCTTGTTTATCATATACCTAGATAATATCCTGAAGAATACAAAAAACAAAACAAAGCCAACTGAAATAGGACATTATAAATTAGAAAGAACTACAATGACAGAAAGCGCATTTGAGATGACCTGACAATTTTCGTCAAAAGTGAAGAAGATATGCAGTACAACTTAAATGTATGGAACGAAGAACTGCACAAATATAACATGAATATCAACATAGATAAAAAAAAAAGACCATCGTAACAACCAGCCTAACATTGAATGGAAAAGAAATATAGCACGTTCACATAACTAGGACCGACAATAAATAATAAAGGAAGTATGGAACCTGTAATGAATAAAAGAATCCAGGCGGCGAACAGAAACTATCATGCTATGAATACAGTAATTTTAAATAACAAAGAAGTATCCAAAACCACAAAAATAGCTGTATAAAACCATATACAGATCAATCTAAATATACGAAAGTGAGAATTGAGCTCTAGATCAAAGAAGTATAGTAGTAAAATACAGGCGACTGAGATGAGATTTCTGAGAAGAATAGATGGAGTACAAGAAATAGACAAGATAAGAAACAAAGAAATAAGAAGGAACCTACAGACTGAAAATATACAAATTACAATAAACAGAAGACAACTAGCATGGTACGGACATTTAATAAGAATGCCAGAAAATAGACAAACCAAACAGGTATAGAATGCAAAAGGTGCAAAAGAAAAAGAAAGAGGCAGATCAAGGAAAAATTGGGCAATTTATATAGAAGATATAGCATCAACACTAACGAAGCAAAGAAAAAAGTATTGAACAGAAAACAATGGAAAAAACTAATTCAAAGTATAAATTGAAGAACAATCTCGACACCCGAAAGGATACCAGAGATTTAAATAAATGATAATAATAATAATAATAATGATAATAATAATAATGAGTCAGATGCAATTTCTTATCAGTAAAACCTCTTTATCAGTAAAACTCAGAAATTACAAGTTTCTTATAATTTCTCTATTATTCTCACACTAAATTTCTTCTTTACTATGATAATTATTATTTTACTAAACTCTTTTCAGAACAAAATTTGTGGTTAGTCCGTCTCTGTATATCTGGCGATTCTCCCGTTACCCGTGGGCCACTTAGCGGCCATGCTAGTCCTAGCGGGTGACCGGAGTCCGGACTCCGAACTGTATCAGAAAAGGGACCAAACGCAAAATCAATATTTAAAACTCTTTTCCTTTGCCTGAACTCAGATATGTATAATACATTTTAAGATCAACTCACCATAGTTTTTACATTATCCTCTGAACCATTTCAGACTTTGACTGTGTTCTTATATACATTCTAAAAAGATATATTTACTGTATCTGGAAGAATCAAAAGAACTAGAAATTAAGTATGAATCATTCAACAGTTAACACCAGTGTTCTAATTTTCCAATAGACAGTGCTATTTGTTTTTCCTGTAACCCAAAAAAAAATTGGGGAAATTTTTGAATGAATAGCATGATGTCACAAGTATGAGAAACGTCATAATGCACCAACACTAACCTGCAATTTTATATAACTTTGTAATGAAGCTACCTTGTTGTTTTTAGGAATATTACAATTGATAACACCAATCACTTTCTATTCCACACTTCGTTTACCGTTCAATTATCACTTTCAGATCAAACACTTGACACCTTTAGATTTGGTATATTATTAATTATATTTGACTTCTGTGATATTCTTCTACCGTTAATTAATCTGTTTATTTTCTGATTTAGGAGCTATTAAATTTTTAATTGCAGCATCATTTTAGTGTTCGACGGTTTGTATATATATTAAGTTTGTCTCATTCCCAATTATTGTATCTGATTCCTGTGATACTCTTCTGTAGCTAATTATTATTATTAAAAATCTTTTAGTGTCAATAGTTTTTCGCACATAAATAACTCAAATAGATATTTCCTGGATACATTTATTTCTTGCGATATATATTATTTATTATTTAAACCTCTTTTAATTTTACGTTATTCAGTCAACGTCTTTAAAATAAAATCAAAATAGTATTTCTGCTTGTCTAGAATATTTATCAATTATCTTCACATATGCAATCAGCATAGCATATAATCTAACAGCGCATTAGAACTATTATGTAAACGTGGAGGACGCGACATCATCACTTAAACTAAAAAAAAATCTAATATAAAGAATCATTCATTAAAGTTTTTTTTTTCAGGAATTCACTGGATCTTGGATCACTAGTCTTCTCAAGACAAGCGACATTCAAATAAAACAACAAGATCGTCGGTGCTCAAAGTAAGTGTGAAAATTAGATGATTCTAATAATTAATTGAAATTAAGAATACAATCAAAGCATGAATATACAGGTTTAATATTTTCAACTGGTAATAGAACTCGTCAAGTATAATAATTTTTCTAAATAACTTTTTTCTGTAGACTCTCTGAATATCCAGGTAGAATTTAGAAAAGTTTTGTCAAAAATTTCACTGGGCGCCCAAGGTTCAATCAGAATGTCAGATAATTTTTTGTTGGAAGCATAACAGCTGTTGATTCAAATGAGTATTTTTTACTTTGAACGATTGTAGTCATGTCAATATTTCATTTAAGACTGAAAAATTACTTGTATGTGAGCAATACTCACTTCTGTGATTCTATCTCCCAATATTTTCTAAGATAGGGTAAATTTGTCTCTGAGATTAACCAGGCATATCAATATTTCACTGTCAAATAATTGATATCAATTTTTGAATAGCACATTTCTTACAGAATAAAAATGGCTACAAGTTCATTGCACTTTCACAGATAACACTGAGAAAGCAGTCAAAATCTGTGCTGCTATCTATGAGCGATGAATAAACTAACTGTTATTCTCAAACATTAAGAGAAAACTGTTTAACTATTTATATTTACAGGAAACACTAGAATATCGAATGAAATTCAATTCTAAAATAATGAATTCAGGGAATTTAATTTAAAATATTTTATTTTCACATATGTTGTAAGGTAGACTTAATTTAACTCTGAGATCAACAATTTTGTCTATTAGCCATATTTATATCTCACTGTCAAGTGAATTGATTTATATTTCGGAATTTTACGTATTTTATCCGATAGTACATTTCTTAAATATTAGATTGTCTACACAAGTTCATTGCACTATCCCCAGCACCTGCTCAAAGATCAGCTGATTTGAGCTTTGAAAAACTGAGTCACGAAGGAGAATAATAGAGGAGCGGACACTCAGTTGGAAAACATGGAGCCTAAAATGTAATGCAGCAGACGTGAGAGAGATAGCGATAGCAGGCCCAGCTTTGCATGCTTCATATACAGAAATGAGATTATATTTGAACTTTTTTCAATGAAAAACAATTTCCAGATTAATTCAATAATTTCATTACGTCAAATACTTTATTATTTATTAAATGAAAGGCAAAAGTGAAAGAAAATTAACATTTCTATTTATTGAAATCTGCAATGAAAAACTGCATTATTATGAAACATGTTACATAAACGTTTCTCTTGATAAGAGTTTTCTAATTATGAATAACAGATACATAAACAATTTTATGAATATTTTATATTACAATGGACGTAATAAAATTAAGAAAATATATACAAATAATTTCTTATATACCAGAAGAAAATATTAACAAAAAACTTAGCAAAAATCTCCTAAATTGCGTACATCCGTGATATTTATGGGAAAATCCCATTCACTTTTATATTCCTTTCTAAAAACAAAGTATTTTGTCTCCAACATCTCATTGATGAAAATTTGTTTTTCCTCGATGGATATAATTTTCAAATCGAAAAAATTCTTACAAGTCCTCTGAATCTAAGTTTCGCTTTGGATTTGAATTTATTTCTAGCGTTTATGTGTCTTCTACTAAAAATTAAAAAATTATTTTAATCAATTAAATGGAAGATGAATTCTATCTACATTTCGATATCCTGTTTTATGAGAGATTTCCTTGTTTTTTTAAAGACGCTTAAATATCTCGGGCAATTTGGAAAAATACTCGGACATACATTTTCTTTTTGTCGGAAATATTTTAACAGTATCTATAATAATATATTTGTCCCATAATTGAACAATTCCATACTACACTGTACGGTGAATTCGTAAACAATTATCACATCTCTATTGATTTCAAAACATAAATAGAAATATTTATATTCTTTATTGATAAGAAGCTTTCTTGAAGTTGAATTTTCCACTAAAAGCTTAGGTCAGATACGTTCAATAATTTGAAACATTGATATAACCTTTTATTTTGATATAATTGTAAAATAATTTCTTCTCACTTTTACATCTCCAGACGAGCATTCTTTTATGATATCCTCGCCACTTATTAAATTAAGCATCATCTTTGGGTGCAGAAAAAAAAAATTCTCTTCACATGTTCTGTACTCAATATCACAATTTGTCACAAAACATTTTCTCCCCATTTTACAATATATTTTCACACAAAAATACTAAATAAACCAAAGCTAGCCTTTTAACTCCATACAAACATGGGCCCGCCTCAACCTATCTCTCAGTTACTTTCTCTCTCTAACAATATTACATTTTTGGCTTCACTTTTGCAACACAGTTAAGATAGGGAATTGCATAAGCGTAATACAAAGTCTGTGCTAGGAGATCTTTGCTGCCATCTATGAGCGGTTTAAAAAGTAGTTGTTGTGGTAGTTGTTATTCTCAAACATAACGAGAAAAATCATTTCACAATTTATTCAAAGAAAACAGTGGAAAAATTAATGGAAAATGGAATTCAATTCTAAAATTCTGGAAGTTTCTATTCTCAGAAAACATAACCTCAAAATGTAATCAAACTAAATTAGTAAGAGCGTTGTGTCAAGATGTGTTTTAACGCAATTAAAATTTTTCCAAATACTTTACAAAATAATCATCACATACAAATTACGGAAAGCACATATGTCTACAAAATGTATTTGAATATTTTCCTTTAAAATAGCTTTAAATATTTATATTGCCTTAAAACTCTTCTTAAAATAATACTGCTAGTATAGCCAAATACAGAGCTTGTGGTACCAGCCATAATTGTTCTCTGAAATATTACATGCAATATTACGAACGTTTTATTTGCTTAGCAGATCAATTCACGAGGCATACATTATTGAAATCTTTTAAGTGTGAAGTTTGTAATAATATAAGAAATAATACACATATCCACTTTCTTATCAGATGCATAATAATTTATAAATCTATTTATTTCAGTTATTTCATCTGCTGATTTGCGTTTAAGAAAAACAATAATCCCTAAATACCTCATGTTATCTTCATTATTATGAGTATACAAGATTTTGATACGTAATACGTTAACCTAATGACAAATTTTTCATTTATAGTGAGAAATGACAATTTGGAAAGCGTTCCAAACAAATTCGCTAAACTGATTAGAATGTTTTCCTAAACTGCCTGTGAAATTTTTTTACAAGTTTCAACTTTCGTGATAATTATTAGTCTAGTTGACAATCTACTTATATCAAAATAATTTGATTCATTGTTACTGCTACTGGATAAAATAATTATGAAAGCATATACATCATGGAAGGGGGCAACAATGCTAGAAATAATTGAGTTGGAAAAAGTTTTCAAGAAATATTGCTGTTCCCGACGAATTATACCACTGATTAAATTCAATGTATTAATTTCTGTTATATTCTGAATTAGACGGTACCATCAACATATAGTGCCTCAATCTATCAAATAAGTGTTTACAGACGTCCTTTACGTCATCAGATTCTCTGACAGTTAGTGTCCGGAATCTTCAGACTTCTGATTAAAATTTCAACCCCTAACAAAAGCTAAGCTACTTATAAGCAAAAGATATAAAAATGAAAAGAACCACCTCTCCCAATAACATAGGTTTTTTTTTTTATTTAATCCGGTACAAGTTTCACTTGATGTAATTCCTCAACTCACTTAATTTGGACCCTTTAACAGCGTTCTATTACTTTACCCTAAATCATGCGTTTGGTAACACGTTTACAATTTTCAGTAACCACGTGTTCAACTCGTGTCTTACCACATGGTAAGATTCAGAGCCACTGATGCAACCAATTCACCGCCTTGTTACGCGTGCGGTTTTAGTAAGCCGACCGGTCCAACTGACCACAACTAGAAGGAATAATGAGATAATAATTGTGTTAGACGATACTGAGTTGAAAACGAAGAACAGGATTTGAAATAATTGATTTAATTGTTCTTCAAAATTTAGCTTTGTAAAAGTTTGAGGCTAGGCGAAACAAGTCAACCAAATCCATTTTAACCTTAAAGATATTCCGTGTTGTAGAAAGAGAGGTCCTTTAGCCTCCATCACCTCCACCGACGCCGTCTCGCGTCACGAGCGTCTTGGGACATCCCTCGGACACTTTCCAAAATTTCAATGCCTCCTTGGGGATTCTTTTAAATTTTTGACACATAGTAAAGCACAGAGTATGGTCATCCCTAGAAATGTGATACCCTCGCAGTCCCAATACACACCGGGACGAAGCGCACATAAACTCTGTTTATAATAACGCATTTTAGGTAAACGAGGACATTATACGACAGGATATTGGCTCCTGAGATGTTTTCTCATCGTTCTGTATAGCTTTGTCTTTTGGCTCTCAATGTTCTGCTTTAAAGCAGGTATAGGGGTGACTTCGAAGGGTTGCACAATAAACGCAATTTTAAAGTAATCATTTTAAATTCGATACGGTCTCAATGCTGGCGGTAATTCTTTTTCAATCATCTGACTAAGATCAATGGAATTTAACTATAATAAATTTTTATTTTGTAATAGACAATAAATTCAAATATGGACTTGACTGGGAACTTTGACACTCCTAGATTATTACATATTACAATAGTAAATCAATGATATTTGGAATGTATTTAAAATTAACCGATTGGTATGACAATATAAGATAACCATTAAGGTGAAACGGTACTAGTTGTTTTTATCTAGTCCAATTATGTTTTGAGGTAAATCAGGCGTACGGAAGATCAGTGATTATGGCGAGATAGACAAGAATTACAATTTGACATTTCAGGAGGAAAACATTCAAACACTAAAATTAATGCTCACATACAAAATAAGTGTCAAAGATATAAATTTTAATGAAATTGTTAGATGACAATATGAAATTATGGTATAAAAATGACCTAAACCTTATGCAAGAACTAATTTTGATGAAAAACATGTTTTAAATTAAAAATTAGGAGGTTTTTATTGATTCATAAAATATATGTATGGGACATTATACAGAGCAAATAGCCTCTACGGCTTTGTTGGCACATGCGGACTCTTGTAGAAGTTTTCATGACCGTTTTACATACTGGATGTGACAGAATTACGATGATACAGTACTCACTTTCCAAAACTATATGTCGTTCACATTCATACCTCACAATGTAGGCACAAAATATTTGATTATAATGTCGCGATAACAATCACCACTAAATGTTTCTGCCTGATCAGCTATTTCTTAGAAGAAGAATGGTCCGATGATGCCTGCAGCCCAAAATTTGCACAAACAGTGACACGTTGTGGATGCATTTGTTTCTCAACAATCACTCGTTGATCTTCCGAATCCCAAATGCGACAATTCTTACGAATAACGAAACCATCAAGATTATAATAAGCGTCATCTCTGAAAATTGAGAGCAATACAGATTCGAATCGAGTATTATTACTTGTAAAATGACAGATCTCAAAAATAATTGATAGAAATAAATAAAATACTTTGTCGCTTCAAACAACTTCGGAACTATGATATTGATAATTTCAAATTCTCATCTGTACACTTCCAGCTATGAAATCTAAAAAGATAAGGCTAACGAAATTAAATTTAAATTAAATTTTTAATGTATTTATTCAATGACAATGAGTAAGTTTATATCGAAGATCTTAATCGGATTTATTCTAAATCGGACTTGATTAAATTTTAAATGTCGACTGTTTACATCGACAAATTTATAAACCGATTTAGTTCTATTAGATAAAGTTGGATTAATTTATTCATTACTGGTACCATAGAAATATAACCATTACATCAAAATTCTTCTATTTTGGGTTCATTCATTGAATATTTGATTCTGTCGTGTCATTTTTCCATCTAGAAAACTAATAATTTTTCTTTCTTAAATTCATTTCAGAAAGTATTCAGTTACTTTCATAGTCCAAGAAATACCTAGACTTATTTTTACAACCTCAAATTACTATTTAAATGACTGAAATGAACAAACCAACGTCTGTCAGGGGAAACAAATAATTTGTATTATTTTGTTTCAGTACCTACTATTAAGTTTTTCATTTAATCGCTGTTTATATCGATAAGGTAAATCGGATTCATGAACAAATCTTGTTCATAAAGTCGATTAGGAATCCGATTTTAAATCTAATTCAGACCGTTTACATCCTTTCTATGAATCAGATTTATAATCCTAAATCCAGTAAAATCCGATTTAGATCCTCGATATAAACTTACTCATTGTAAGCCAGTTTTGTCAAATTTCTTGAAATCCGAACCATTCCTCTTATCAGTATGATATGATCGGTAGAACCACAATTGGAACCAAATTTTTCGGTTCTTGAAAGATTGATATTTAAATATGTGAAGCTAAATACAGTTCCAAAATATCATATACATAGATAACATTTTATTAAACACAGCCAGAAGCAGATAATCAAAATGATTTTTGTTACTAGAATCAGCCATAGGCTATTATCATATAATAAATAATTAATTATATAATTAATTTAGTTCGGCTAATAAGCCATTGACAGCTGTCATTTAATATAAAATGCTGATACTAGATAACGCCACAGAACAAATCTATACTAGTAAGAAACTCATATTCACACCACTAGAAGAAATTGAAAAATATATTCCAAAATTATTATTTTTAAATATACTGCCGCTTAAACTTCGGAAACTATTATAAAACTTTGCTCATGATTTTTAAATTTCGTAAATACACTGTTGTTGTCCATTTAATGTTTCCTTGAAGCAAAATCTATAATTTAAATTTTAAAAAAATTATTTCTCGAAAGCTACAATTTTCACTACTCTCAAAAATAGTTATTTATGTGCACGAAATTATATTTGGTGCACGCGTTGCATACAACATTTTTTCTACAGATGTCAAAAAATTATTTAAAAAAAATATTAAAATCATATTTTTGCACGATTGGGCGTTTTCATGTGTTTACCGGCCTTCTATTTATGGTGGTGTGTTAATTTTACTGGCAAACTGTGGTTACTATGGTTATGCTGACTTACCGCTCATGGGCAAAGGCGGTAAGTGAGAAATTGTGAATTTTCACAAAAAAAATCGTTCATTTATTTTTATTTATGATTGAATATTCACATTAAAATGTCAAACTTGACAGCCGACAGCGAATAAACAATCATCAGTAGTAATTCAATTTGAAAACGAAAATTGAGATCCATATTTTGGATAGATCTTCCAATCGTGCAAGAAATTTTGTAAGCATCACGATGAATAAGTATAGTACCGATTTCGTATAATATTTGGAAACCTACTTACTGACCTTAATACTTAAATAACTATAGAATACAAAAATTAGTGGAATTCTTTTTCTTGACAACGTGCACAAAGTTAAGATAAAATCAGTGTACGAAATACTTTGTGCCCGTTGTCATAATAAACAACTCCAATCTCCAATGCAATATTTCGCATACTAATATTGATGTACAAATGTCATGATTTTTTGACGTTTGTAGAAAAATAGTTATTTTTGTATCAAGTGTGCGAAGTGATTGTTTTTTTTGTTGCGCGTGAGAATGTCAATTTTAACCGAGACCGTAAGGTCGATGTAACAAATTTATTCGAAAGCGCAACAAAATACAATCCCTTCGCACACGTAATACAAACAATATTTTTTCGCCAAATGTCAAAAAAGAATAGATCAACAATAATTATTGTTTTATTCAGTAAAATGTAGGAAAAAAGTACAAAATAAAATTAATTTGCAGTCACCTGGGTATTGTAACCAAAAGAATGCGCAATTGTTATTTGATAAATAAATAACTGTCAAGAAATTCATTATTTCTCCCAGTAATAATTATTTTCCTTGTGAATAATTAAGAAATAATAACAATGAATAACGATACCAGCGATAGTGATACTCCCCTTGAGGTAACGAATACTGCAAACGCTGCAATTTCAAATTTATTACCTGTCAAGTCAAAACGGCAGTATGAGAATGCCTACGCTGAATTTCGTAAATGGTGCGCCACAAAAAAAGTGGTAAAAATCACAGAGAATGTAGTTCTAGCGTATCTAGAAGAAAAATCGACCAAATTAAAACCACCGACTCTATGGACTTTATTTTCTATGCTCAAAGTAACTTTGAATGTAAAGGAAAACATTGATCTTCGAAAATTTCCAAAATTGGTTCCTTATCTCAAAAACAAAGCAGTTGGATATAAAAGAAAGAAATCAGAAATCTTTACAAGAGAAGATATTTCTAAATTTATTGAAGAGGCAGATGATAAAACATATTTATTGATGAAGGTATTGACATTAAACTTTACCCATATCTATGTACCTAGCTATCTCAAAATATTTTATTACAGAGTTTATTAATTTTGGGCATAAGTGGCGCCTGTCGTCGTGAAGAACTTGTTAATATGACAGTTGATGATATTGAAGATGTGGGTACCATAATGATTGTAAAAATGCCAGATTCCAAAACACATACTGAACGAACTTTCACTGTTTCAAAAAAAGAATATATTGAGATATACCGCAAGTACCGTGCTCTACGACCGACTCACGTTTCAAGTCGTCGATTATTTATAAAATATAATAAGGGCAAGTGTTACAATCAACATGTAGGGATCAATAAAATAGGAGAAATTCCCAGCTTAATAGCAAAGTGGCTTGAGAAGGACATGTTTGAAAGGTACACAGGCCACTGTTTTAGAAGAAGCTCTGTCACTCTTTTGGCTAATGCAGGAGGTAATATGACTGCTATTAAACGTCATGGTGGATGGAAATCAACCACAGTAGCAGAGGGCTATATTCAAGATAGTTTAAATAATAAAATTGAAATCTCAAATAAAATTTTAAACTGCCCTCCATCAACTTCTAAAGAGATCAATGAGACCGAAAAATTAAACAATCAGCCCTGCCCTTCTGACAGTATTACAAAAGAAGCATGCGAGATGACTTTTAAAAGCCAACAATCTTCTGGTATTAACGTCGGAAATAATTGCTCCAATTGCACAATTAATTTTTATATCCAAAAATAACTAGTATTATGTATAATTTCATATTTCTTTTTGTTGAATACATGATTGTTCCTATCCTTGTAGCATTATTGAACTGAATTATATTGGATTAGGTATGCAAAAATAGAATTCATTTTTTCACTCAGTAAAAAAATGAAACATATTTTTACACACCTAATCTAATAATTCAGTTTAGTAAGGATAGAAACAGACAGGTATTTAACAAAAAAGAAATATGAATTTGTACACAAAACTACTTATTTTTGAATATAAAAATTAATTGTTGACAGTTCTCCATTTATCAAACAACAATTGCGCATACTTTTTTTGGTGACAATACACAGGTGACTGCAAATTAATTGTAGTTTGTACTTTTTCCCTACATTTTACTGAATAAAACAATATTGTTGATTTATTATTTTTTGACATTTGGCAAAAAAATATTGTTTGTATTTCGTGTGCGAAGTGATTGTATTTTGTTGCGCTTTCGAATGAATTTGTTACTTCGACCTTACGGTCTCGGTTAAAATTGACATTCTCACGCGCAACAAAAAAAAAAACAATCGGAAATAACTAATCTCCATAAAATATTTGGCCACGGAATATAATTACTTTTGTCAAAATTGAACTTGTAGATTTCGATATAGAGTAAAAAAAGTGTAGAAGGACATCAGAGAAGTATCCAAAATATCGAGAGCCCAAAATTCAGTGGCCGATGTCAAAAAAAAATATTATTTAAATATATATACTTTTTGAATATAAATATTATACTTTTAGAAGGGCGCAAAAGTGTTATAAACGAAATATTAATCATTAAAAAACAATAATTTTCTCATCGCACTCTGAGGAATAATGTCATCTATAAGTCTACTAAATTTTGTCCCAAAAAACTGGATAGTCTTGGAGAAACGGAAATTTTTAGCACAAATTTTTTTTTTCTTGAAATTGTCATGTTCAATTTTTATGAAAATTTTTATACGATAACTAAAAGTATAATGCCCAGTATATATATTTTTTCTAGATAAGTAGTGATAAAAGTCTCTTAGATATAAGATTTGCACGCTAATTTTATCCGTTAGCTCTAATTTTATACGGATTTATTGCAGACATAATGAAACTTTGACAAATTATGTAACACACTACAAAAGACTTTGTTAATTCATTATAATAAAGTATTCATTAAACATATTGCTACAAGATTCATCATTCCAAATTTCGCGATAAAATAGTTGCTCCGGGTTATGTTCCACCTTAAGATGCTACAGCAATTTCAAATACTGAATTTCAATATTCTACTGCTAATTATTCTGGATTAATGCAAAAATTCAAAAAAGTTTCAAGTGAAGTACACTTTCAGTACAGACGATTGCAACCATAATGCGAGGTACACATACGTACCGATATCAATACGAAAATAGTCAAAATGGATTCAAGGATGCTTATAGTAAAGCAGATATTACCATCCAAAACTCGAAATGTGAATTTTATCGGTTTCACAATACTTACTTTAACTTTGTACAAGTAAATGAACATCGCTCTTGTTTCATTCAGGTAATGAAAATAAGTTTGTCGTAGCTAGATCCATTCGTCCACCCCGTTGGCGTAGCATAACGTTGCTTGCTCCCGTCAGACGCATGGCCATGTTATAAATAAGGATTAGGCTGGTAATTTCGACCCCTACGGCCCATAGATTCCTTTTAGAGTTATTTATTTTAAAATATTGGCAGCGGCTAAAAGCCTCTGACCGGCGACGAACGTCGTCGGAGGGAGAACGCGAAACCCGATCCGGTCCACTTATTTTAATTTTCCCCAAAAATTTTATATCCGTCGCAAGGGAAAACCAAGGAGATGTGATGGCCCGACACTAAAATAGGGTTTTAAATTTATGTTCACTATTTTACGGGATCCAAGGACGTTAATGTTACACGGCTGTAAAACGGCTTTATACTGTAACACAAATAGAATTTACTACAAATTATAGTCTACTAATATCAGCAGCAAATAACCTAACTAATAAATGTTAAACTTAAAATTTTTTTAACATACAGGTGGCTGGCAGCCTGAGCATCTTCCAGAAAAATATCTGTTTTCCGGTTGGAGTATTCCGTCATATCTCAAACAAAATTGGTATGAAATACAAAGTTATTCACTCAAATATCGCTGTCACAGGACCCTCAAGTTATTCTACTTGAAATTTAATATCCTTTTTATATCACAGAATTTATCCATCCTATAAGCTTCAATCAATCCCCCCCATGGACATTACCCACAGTCGACTGACCACATAAACGAAGAAAAGATTTCTTTAGCACGTTTACATAGTATTTTAGTCATCGCGATACTTTATAAATCGCATGTAAATCTGTGTGTAAACAACGTGTTATCCTTGCGCAGGCGCAGGAATTGCTCGTGTTTGCGGACAGGCTCCTGCACACTGCTAAACACACAAGGAACTCAGTAGTCTTCGTCTTCGGACACTTGTGTTTAAGTTCATAATACTGAGGTTCTAAACATGTCTTGTGTGCAGGTCTTAGTAGTATAGAATGTGATCAAACAACGGAAGACTATTATAGATGGATTTCAAGTGCTCAAATCGATTTGAACAGCCAAATATTTGATCAATTTATTGTAGTGGAGACAGAGATGCTGAGTAATTGATGAGGATTTTAACATTACTAATACAAGAAGACATCGTGGAATTGTTAAATTTTCTTGTCTGTCTGAATAATGAAATAGAAAAACATCACAGCTCTTGTTGATAATAATTTATGTAAAAAGAAAACAACAATATTTCTGCTAAGCTGACAAATGCTTCCTTTGATTTTTCAAATCATTTTCCCTTCCATAATTTCCGGTGATTCGGGGTCCATTCGGTATTATGAACAATTTCCAAAGATCATCCTCCATCAGTATTACTGTCTTTTAGTTTTACTTTCTATGTGATGTTTTTTGGGTTTTGAGTAAATACATTCCAACACTACTCGCTTGAATTCTGCTAACTTGACATATTTTGTAAGGATTTTCAATATGGACTATATCCGGCAGATATGGTTGAGGGTTGGTATAACATACTTTTTGCAAATCCGATACTTCAAATGACTTGAATAATTTCAAGAGGCTCTAGAATCTCCTCTTTCTTTATTAGCTTATTTCTTTTAGAATTTTCAGTTTTTCTTTGTGTTTCTTATCAGTTATCTGTATATATAATTCTGTGGTTGTTCGGATATATTCGTGTGCATCTGTGTGTACTATTTGACATTATTTTGTTTTGACTAGATTCATTCATTCAAAGTCTGTTCCACTGGTTGCTTGAATTAATAATACAATCAACTACTCAAAATAGCTTGTAGAAATTTTTAGGTATGTACCATATCTGACAGATATAGGTTGAAGCTGGTATGACACACTGGTTGAAGACTCGGGGCTTCAAATCATTTGCATAATCGCCGAAGGTTTTAGAATCTATTCCTTCTTTTTTAGTCTATTTCTTCTAAGATTTTCAGTTTTTCTTTGTGTTCGAATATATTAGTTGTCTGTTTATACAATATCGTGGTTGTTTGGATGTATTAGTGTATGTCTGTGTGTACTATTTGACATTCTTTGGGTTTTGACCAAATTTATTTCATGATTTGCTTCACTGCTCGTTTGACTTAATTCTTTGAGCCTAGCATAGTTTGTAGAAATTTGGCAGATACAGGTTAAGGCTGATATGATGTGCCACACAGGCTGAAAATATGAAGCTTAAATCATTTGAATAATAGCTGGAGCCTCCAGAATCTCTTATTTCCTTATTAGCTCATTCCTCTTCGAACTTCTAGTTTTTCTTTCTATTTCATTCTTATTCATTGTTCAAATATATAATTTTAGGCTTGTTTGGCTATATTTATGTGTGGCTATACATACTATTTGACAATATTTGGATTTTAGCTGGATTTATCTGTCTGTTTTACTGCTGGCTTGGTCTAATTCTTTCAGTTCAAGACCTATCTGGCAAACATAGATTAGAGCTGATATGACATATTAACTCTAAACCTGACACTTCAAATGATTTACATAATTGGCAAAGGCTCTAGAATATCTTTTCTCCTTGTTAGCTTATTTATTTTTTGTGTTCCAGATTTTCTTTATATGTCAATATTATTAGTTGTCTGTGTACATATTTTCGAGGTTATTTGAATATATTTGTGTGTTTAAGTGTACTATTAGACATTATTTGGGTTTTGACTAAATTGAATAATCTTTGGTGGCTCCAGAATTTCCTATTTCTAATAATCTATACATTTTATTGAATAAAAAACTACTATCGATTTCAAATTCTGTATATTTTATTTGAAACTCTGACTTTTCGATTCTTTGACCAAGGATTTTCTTCAGAAAACAATCGATACAAAAATAAAACAAGGCAAGTAACTAGATACTAAAGGTTTCTAGTTTTTCCTACTCATTAGTTGTTCATATATATATTTTATGGTTGTTTAGCTATATTTGCATGTGTTTGTATGTACTATTTGACATTATTTGATTGAGCTAGTTCTTCTAATTTATAACGATGTTTGTAGGAATTTTCAATTAGAGACCATATCAGGCAGGTATGAATGACGGTTGGTATGGAATATTGGTCAACGATCCGGAAATTCGAATCATTTGAATAATCTCCGCAAGTTTCAGAGTTCCTTCTCCCCTCATCAAGTGATTTTTTTAAGGTTTTTCTTAATATTTCAATCTTATAAGTCGTCTATATTTATGATGTTGTGGTTGTTTAAATATATGTATGTATTTGTGCGTACTATTTGACATTATTTGGGTTTTTTTAAAGTCATTTCCAGGTCTGATTCACTGCTTGCTTGACTTAATTATTTTAATTTAACAGTTTGTTGAGGTTTTTGGTTGGAGACTATTTGGGGCAGATATAGGTGAGACTTGATATGACACACTGGATAATTTAGATAATCTCTGAAGGCTCCAATATTCCCTACTTTCATATCAACTTGTTCTATTTTGGGCTTCTATAGTTTCTCTTTGTGTTTCATTCTTATTAGTTGTTCATATATATAATTTCGTGGTTATTTAGCTAAATTTGCGTGTGTATATACGTATTATTTGACATTATCTGGGTTTAACAGAATTCTACTAGCTGAAAATAGTTTGTACGAATTTTTAGTTGAAGACTGTGTGGGTGAGGATTAGTGTGGCATACTAGTTGAAAATCCGGAACTTTAAGTCATTTGAATAATCTCTGAAGCTTCAGAACGTCATCTTCTCATATCAGCTTATACCTTTTGAGGTTTCTATTTTTTCTTTGTATTTCAATCTTATTGGTTGCCTATATATATAACTTTGTGGTTGTTTACTTGAATTTGTGTGTATCTATGCGTATACTATTAGACATGATTTGGGTTTTGACTAAATTAATTTGAAGGTCTGCTTCACTGCAGATTTGACTTGATTCTTTAAACTGATATAGTTTGTGGGTATTTGCGGCAGACATAGACTAGTATGACGCACTGATTGAGAACTTGGGACTTCAAATCATTTGGATAATCTCCAGAGGCCTGAGAACATGTTCGTTCCTCATTAACTTATTTCTTCTAGGATTTCTAGGTTTTCTTTGTGTTTCAATCTTATTATTTATCTGTATATATAATTTCGTAGTTGTTTAGATATATTCGTGTGTATCTGTGTATTCTATTTGACATTATTTGGATTTTGATTACTTGGATAATCTTTAGAGGCTCTAAAATTTCTTCTTTCCTTATAAACTTATCCTTTTCATGATTTCTAGTTTTTTTTTTCGTGAGCATATTGATGTATACCTATTTTTGACGTGATTGCATCAGCTTTCTTACATATCAAATTGACCAATAGATGATAGCAAAGTCCGCAAGTGAAAAGTATGATGATTTAATTTTATATACACAATCCAAGATTAAATCATAAACAATAGCAAACAGACTGAAGTCACTTTAGGATGATATTTTGTTGGGTACAATATGTATCCTTGAAAGTTGTGCGTTCACTGTTTAGTCAGGACGAGCCCTGGTGCCATATCCTTTAATTAAACATCTATGTTTGCGCAGGCAGATTAAATGTGACGTAGAATTGTAATAGTGCTTATTGTGGTGGCGTGCGGCTCTAGGTGCTGTGAAACCGCCACGGCATCGCCTCTGCCGCCACGCAGGACCCCGGTCATATCGAAGGATTATAATTGTTATGTATTTTGGAATTTCGACTTCGCTGGCTCCTTAATAACATAGTGGGCTTTGTTGGTCAGAAGGGCTACAGCAATCTCAGGTATAATTTCTGAGGAAGATAGTTGTTTTTTAATACTACACTTTGTGTATTATCCGGTACATGTCCAAGCATTGTTACGTTAAAAAGTTCTGAATTTGTTTTTACAAAATGACAAATAGGTCATAACAGACTATTTCTCGACATTTGTTCCATTCTATCTTCTGTCATGCGGTTTCTATTGAATTGAACTCAGCGTGGATTACACCAGTAAAGTCACATTAAACTTTAAAATGGATTCAGTTCGAAAGAGGGTTCATGTGTACACAATTTTTTTCTATTTAGTTTCGAGATGTCATTGTCACACAATGCGATTTTTTTGGGCTTAAAAAAAACTGCCAGATAAATACCCCTGCTGTTCTAAATCTAGTACACCTCAATCCCAGGTTACCGAAAGGAGAGATGTTATTATCTTTCGGCGCACACGTTGAATGGGTTTCGGAAGGGACGTGTGATTTTTTTTCAAACGTTTCTTTTTTTTGTGTAACAAAACGATGGACATATAGAGTATGGCATTGTACAAATCGGCTAATGTACAAGTGTTGGATGTAGTGCGTGCGAGAGAGATGGAGCATTTTGTTTCAGAGTTGGCCGCGAAATTCGCACGTTGCCAATCGATATTTATATGTGATACACTTTCTAGGGAGTTTAGAGATGTTTAAAACCGTTATTTGTTTCCCTCTTCTCATAGTTTTACATCATCAATATCAATACCCTAATCAGTCCACTCTTGCATCCTTTTCGCTGATTGAAATGTGTTTCATAAGATGGTATTTGTTATTTTGATTTTATAATCACGAATAATAGACGATGCATGCGGAAGGAAGTACGCATTTATTCTGGCCGTGCGTTCAAATCATCACCATGATCATCATGAAAATATTTTTCATAAATATTTTTCTAATGGGAGCAAGCTCATTATTAAGCTCGTAATGAATATGTCTTATATGAACATGCAAATCATGAACATGTTCATCATAAAGAAACTCAACACAAACATTATTCGAACATGAACGTTTTGTCAACTTTTCGACCGTAAATGCACAGCACACTGGAAGAGGAAAGAGTGCGTCCCGCACTGAGGTGAAAGTCCACACCGTCAGATATCCACTGCGGTGAATACTACTGCTTTGTGTGTCAATGGCACTAAAGCAGTGGTTTTTGTTTTCGACCGACGGTACTTCGCACCCGACTAACGGGCAAGGTTTGCCCGCTCAGACCAAGTCCGATGTGCCATGCTCAATGTTTATCAAATTGCTAGTACAGTCATTTCTTCTCAACACACAAAGCAGTAGTGGGGACGAATTTGCCCCAGTAGGTATTCGACGGTGTGAACTTTCGTCACATTTTCGTTTGAATATGTATTCGACTGTGTGAGCTGCTTCAACTGCGAAATGACGAAACACTATTCGTACGAAATCGTGCGAATCTCCACCGTCCGTTGCAACAGTATTTACCCAGAATTCGTACAGAAGTTATGGCATAGGCACTCTGAAAGGATTTATGTGATTATTTTGTTGAA
Source organism: Dromius quadrimaculatus (assembly GCA_963989225.1). Lineage (NCBI taxonomy): Eukaryota > Metazoa > Arthropoda > Insecta > Coleoptera > Carabidae > Dromius > Dromius quadrimaculatus. The sequence continues at coordinate 12,895,910 of OZ022327.1, read as the reverse complement.
GAATTCCTAGCATTGATTCTTTGATGATTATCATATAGAAGATATTAGATAAGAAAAGAAATGGGGGTCAATCATATTTATACTAAAAGAAAGGAGCTTGGTGAATTTTCTCATCAACGATGACCAATATTTTCTCTATTATCGAATGAAAAAGGCACATTTGTATACATCCTTGAAAAATTTTGTTCTAAACCTGAAATATTCTACTATATTCAGGGACAATTCCACCAGAAGAACGATTAGCTGTTACATTACGGTAAATGTGATTACAAAATCACTCTACTTAATTTTTGTTTTGCTTTGCACTGTGTGATTAGCACAAGTAAATTCAAACAGAATTTTAACTGTAAGCACGAGAATTGGCGAACGATACAAACTCCCCTCTAAACCACACGTTTGGCTCATTCTTGCGAATCCAGACAAACTGAGTTTCGCAACTTTCTGTATAGCTTTCTGCACCCAATGGACGGGAAGTCTAACTTAAAGGTTCGACCGCCATCGGCCAACTTGAACACCTTGTGCTCACATATTTATGTCTGCTTCAATTACAAAAGATACTGAAAATAATATTGTAACGAACAGAGCCTCTAGAGAACTCGTCACAGACGCAATTGACTGATGCGCCAAGGACGTGGTGACGTCTGACCCACTAGAAAGCCGAGAAATAATAATTGTTAGTAGTTCGGATACAGGACGCGTAAGAGTGAAAATAAAAAAATAAACTGGTCAAAATAAATAAGAAGCAGTGGAAATAAATTGCAAACAGTGTTATTGTGTGAATAATAAATAACTGTAGTGTTAGTATTCTGTTTCAGCGTTGATTATAATTAGATGAATTTATAAGTGGATATTTCAGTTATATTACTGTAGCAGTGTAGCCCGAAGTAAAAATAAATTTGTAAAACTCTCGGACGAGCTGAGTATGATAGAAAATATTATTTGTTGTTTGAACTTTATTAACTCTAGAGAAACATTTATTACTTCGAGTGTAGTTCAGATTTGATCCAAAGAGGCTTCGAATTTATCACAGTTTCAAGCACACATGGAATTACAACTAGGCTGTATCAATATTGTCAATTCAATCGAGGATTGCATTCAATGGTGTTTAGATATAGTTAATCAACAAGAAATTGTTCAATTTATGGTAATTTAAAGACGAGTATTGCAAATCCCTCTACGGTCGATGTAAATACCTATTAAAATTACTGAACGGTGCATTTAGGTGTCTTTTGGGCATATTGGGCATGCCATCGAAAGTCCACATTGTCGAATTTACTCCACTACTGCTTTGTGTGTCAAACGAAAACATTGATTTTTATTTTCAACCAGCCGGACTTCGCACCCAACTAATGAACGAGCTGCGCCCGCTCTAAACAAGCTCGACGTGTCATGTTCATTATTTATCAAACCGCTAGTGCAGTCATTTCTACTCAACAGACACTCACACAGAGCGGTAGTGGAGTAAATTCGCCGCAGTGGGTATTCGACAATGTAGACTTTGGACGCAGCGAATATTCGACGGTGCGGGCTGCTCCGTTCGAGCTCGATCAGATATTTTTGAGAATTGAACGACATAGAATCTGAAAAGAGTAAATATATATTATTGTCGAATCTTGAATTATGTTCCTAATGATTGATTGCTGTTTCGAGATCCTCTGAAACTACTGGCATTTTGCCAATCCTACCACCCTACGTATACGCCAATGATTTCTTGTTTTGTTAATCTACATGTCAATCATTATTCCAATAGGCAAAAGGTCAGTTTAATTGATCACCGAACTAAAAATAAAAACATTGTTCAAAAATATTCGGGAGAAATTGTGGAAAACAACTTTGGAAATCAATAAAATATAAAATTTCAGATGATTTTTAGTCGGGAACTCTTTTCTTGATGCAATTCACTCTTATTGAATACATCTAGTAATAAAACTAGTCATATAGAGGCAATTTATAAAGTTTATGTGCTTGATTCCAGTAAAATTGAATTTATTGTGAAAGGATTTTAAAATTTCCACCAGCATGTCCGCCGTACATCCGAAAATGAAATGGATGATCAAAGTATTACAAACAACTAAACGTCAAATGCAAGATTTACGAGTGATCGGCAATAAATTAAATTAGTTTAAATTAAATAGAAAATCTCAGGGTATAGGGTCGTGTTATTCCACTACATAAATCCCCGGATCCCAATCCACCAAAAAAGTCAATAAATAGTTCTAAAATGTCGTAATAAGTGTAGCGGAAAGTGTCGAATTTTTTGTTGCGAATTTTTTACTTCCTGTAAGTTCACACGGTGTAACCCTTCCTAAGGGATGCCTTTCTACCTGATCTATGATTCAGGTAGTAGCATATGACACAGGATATGGGTTATAGAAGGGTTAAAAAGGGCCCTATGAAATATTACGTTTCTTAACAAAAGACCTATCTGTCTATGTGTACTTTTCTAATGTAATGTTTGATGGTGATACATTCGTATAGTTCCGATAACGGTTTTACTTTCGATTTTCTGCTAATCGAAAAGAGACTGTTTATTGTAATGTATGTACTGCTAGAAAGCCCTAGCAAAAAATTGCCAATTAAAACCCTGTTTTTGCAGAATATTTATTGTAAAAAATGGACTATCGTATTCTATTTTCTAGTACAAAAGATCGCATGGGCAAGTTTGCTCGAGTTACAATAAATGTGAAATTAAATTTTCCAAGAATCTTTTATAACTATTTTTAAAATTGTCTTCCACAATCACATCAAAATAATTCGCGCCCCTTATGACACCACCATGCTTAAAATCTGTGAAATGAATTTATTACAAACACGTTCGCAACGCATTTGGGTGACAATTTATGAGCTGTCTTGTCCACCCTTATCTATCGAGCGCACGCGTGATACACGAAATAGGGGGTGGGTTTTTGTCCACTACGAGTGGTCAGTCTCTCAAGCCACACCCTTATCAGAGAAATCGAACATGAATTATGTTTTATATTTAGCAATAAATTCTTGATGAAATAAAAAACATTCAGAAAATCAAAATTCTCGTTATGATGTATACATAGTGTAACAGAAATTAGTACATTAACTTCAACCAGTAATAGAACTCGTCACGATTTCCTATAAACCTTCTACATATCCAGTCAAAATCATTTTTTGTCAAAAATGTCATCAGCCGCTTATGATTTAATCTGAAATAGAAAAATGACAGTTGCCATTAAAATGAAAAAATTATAATTTTGTACGGCCGTCATATTACCAAATCATTCAAAACTGGATCTTTTTGAACTGACCTTTTATTTTTATTTTTGCTCACGAATGCTGCTATCTGTAATCGCCAAATAATCCTACAATGATATTCCGGCTCAAACATTAAGAGAAAATCAGTTAAAGGAAACGGTGGAATAGTAAATGAATTTCAAGCCACTATCACAAAATTGGGATTATCATATGGTTCAAACACTTTACCAATATATTCGAAAAAAAATTGTTTTTGTGGACACTCCTGTCAAACCCATTTGAAACCATATAATTAATAACAGCAGTGGGCTGTGTCGACGTCCGCACGTTACAAGAAGAAAGATACTTTTTGCGTTCTTCTTTAACGTGATATCGTATACAGGGGATGGCTCCTCGTAAATATATCCATCGTGGGTGGGAGACGAGACGCAAGGGTAGTTCTCCCTGCTGAGTCAGGCCACAGGAAGGGCAGCGCCCAGCAAAAACCTTCCTTGTGATGACTGGTTGAACGCTTACTGCCTACCAAGTTTTTCAATATTTTTTTACTGGACTTTTTTTTCTAAATTGATAGAATTTTTGTTTCCGGATGCTGGTGTCCATTTCACTCGTGGTGGAAATTCGCAGATGTTCCGGAATTAATGTGACACTTTTTGCTCTAGAAACAAAACTTCCAGATAAAAGGGAAAGCTTTCCTGCAGGAAGAATAATGGTGCTTAGAACCATTATCTGACAAATTATGAAACAGATGACAATAACATTATCATTGAATTATTATCAATCAACGATTTGCAACACGAACATCAATTGAATATGTACAAAATTACAGCACAATAAAAAAGAAACTATTGGCAATTGTATGGGCAATAAAGAACTCTCTAAAGTAGAAAATGAAATGAAAAGTATGAAACTGATCGATTGGTGGTGAATAAGGACATGATTTCAACTCCTTTCTCTGTCTTTCGTCATTCACATTTTCCACGTCAGTTTGGTGAATATTTTTACAAATCGGAAATGAATCGAAGTGTAGGCAAGCGGATGAACGTCCATTAGTACGTCGAGTAGACGTGGCATTTAACATTCATATTTAATGTGTTCTTAGATAAAAATTGGACAAAAATCTTTCCTTTCCAAAACATATACGGAGAATATTTCTATGTACATTGTTCGCATTATATTCTGGATGTTTTCTTTGCGGGGATCCAAGTGAGTGTATTTTTCTCCAGAAGAAAAGTATATATGTAAATAAACATATGCAGGGGAGTCTTTATGCGGTGGCCCAGTGAAATATTGCGCGATACTACGATCGGGACATTGAAATATTGGCGATCTTGCAAGGCATATCACCGACAAATGTTCTATACGAAAAGATTTTTGTCGCTGTTATTCTGATAAAAAAGCAGAGTGACTCGCACTTTTTCAACACACTTAAATATAAAGCAACGACGAATTCAACATTCACTATACTTTTCAATAATCAAATAATCAGATAACATATTTTGAATCAGTTCTATTGATAGCTAGGCATTCAAGTATAAAATATTGATTGTAAAAATGGAAATTGTTTTCTTTTGAGCTATCAAAATAGTGCATTCATCTGGAGATTTGAACAAGTAGTTGTTATTTTTAATGAACATCCAAACGCTAATTAGCAAAAAGGAATATCCAAGTATAAATGATACTTTTTCATCTCTGTATCATCATGTTCGAGAAAATCGTAGAGCAAAGCAGGAATAATTCCTCTCCGAATTCAGTGCATCTGTGCATTTACTCCAGTAAGTAGCATTAAAACCCTCATACAGAAAGACACTAATTAACAAAAAGAGAAAACATGAAAAAACTACCATCTCATTCACAAAGAGAGAATTTCTTCGTATTCTACGAGTTTTCCATTAGGGTGCTTAGGGCGAAAAGGACAGACTATAAGCTTGAAGTATAAGAGGGAGAGAAACAGCGAGAAGACTGTCTCATTAAAGTAGAATTGATTCCTTCTTGTGTCCCTCTACTGCTACCTTAGGGGTCAGTGTTTCCCCTCCTGCCTCTGATGTCGTTTCCTGACCATGCGCGCGCATCTGACCACTTGGACACTGATCAATAATAAGAAGATAGCAAAGTAAGCAAAGTTTTGCAGCAGGAATGTTCGCTCTCGCTCTGCCCTTCCGCTGTGGACGCTAAGGCTGGAGTACTCAAACTTTACAGCCAAGCTCTATTTTTCAGGGGCAACTTATTACAAGTTGCAATTGTAAAAATCAAAAATAACTTAGATATTCAGCCCGTAGGTACTTCCTCAATAGTTTCCATGGTCGTACGATATGTCAACAAACATAGGAAGTACAAGAACTTTTAAGAAACTGCAAGTCTTTGTATACCAAATTTCAAGTTAATATCTTCCATATTTTCATGACGACAAAGATGTCATCGCTCCAATTAACTAGTTACTATGGCAGGATAAAAAACATTTTTTCAAGATGTCAAAGAACTTTATCGCGGGTACTTCGAAGGTCTTGACAATAATTCACATTACTGTTGAGGCTCCTGCCAATATTGACATGAACAAAAAATGGCATAATTATGTGCACATATGCACCGTAGTTAAAAAAAATCGTAAGCAACTACGGAATCTTCAACGTCAGAAAATGCACTTCGATAAGACCATCGAAACTGCTTTCAAGTATTAAGCTTCATGTACCAAGTTTCAAGTGAATATCTTCAATATTGTGGAAGATATGCAGGAATACAAAGAAATAATATAGTACCCGAGGATTTTCCAGGGAACCAATTTCAACCAAAATCTGCTGGGTTTTTTTTTCAAGATGTCGGAGAACGACATCGTCGATATCTCGATGGTCTCGACTGTAATTCGCACTACTATTACGATTCCTAACTGTGCTGACATGAGAAAATGTACATATGCACCACAGTTCAAAAAGTCTCAAGATACTACGGGATCTTTAACGTCAGGAAGTTTACTTTAATAAGACCATCGAAACAACCTTCAAGTTCCAAACTTCAAGTGAATATCTTTAATATCAAGATGACGAAGAACTTTATCCTCAGTATCTAGAAGATCTCAATAATAATTCACATTATTGTGTGTAAGTAAGTGTACTACAATAAGATCATCAAAACTGCCTTCAAGTACAAAACTTCAAATGAATATCTTTAATATTATGGAAGTCATGCAAGAATACAAAGAATCATGGTGGTACCCAAAGGTTTTCCACAGTAAACCGATTTCAACCACAATCTGAAAGGTTCGAAACACGATGCAATTATGCCCTTATTGTAAAAGATTAAACACAGACCAATAATCCAAATTCACTCTATAAATCGTCACAGAAAACTTCAAAAAAGATATATTCGTCGTTCTTCGAAAGAAAAATTGCATGATCAGTACGAGATCAAGTCCTGGGCCAATTAAAAACAATCATGGAATTTTCTCTCAATCGTATATACACTGAGTGTAACAGAAATAAGTACAATCAGTAATATAACTCATCAAGCATAAAAAATTTCCTGCAAACCCTGTGAATATCCAGTTAAAATTCATAAAGGTTTTGTCAAACTTTTTACTGTGCGTCTACTGTTCAATTTGAATGTTTCCCATTGGAACAATGACAACTGTCAATTAAAATAAGTATTTTGTAACTTTGAGCCATCATAGTCATATCAATCACTCATTTAAAACTGAAAGAAAGAATATTGAGATCTCAGCTTACATCGGTAATTCTATCTCTGCATATGTTGTAAGATAAGTTAAATTTGTCTCTGAGTTCAACCATTTGGTCTATTAGTCATATTCATATCGCACTGTCAAGTAAATTGATTTTTTTTCAGGAATTTCACGTATTTTTTCAGATAGTATATAAAATAAAATGGTTATAAATTCATTGCACTTTCACAGATAAATAGTTGAGGAAAGCAGTCAACACTTGTCCAGCCAACTATGGACGGTGAATAAACTAACTGTTATTCTCAAAAATTGACAGAAAATCATTTAACGATTAATTTAAAGGAAGCGATAAAATATTGAATTAAATTCAATTCTAACATATGAATTTAATTAAGAATGTTTCTACAATTCTGGAAGCTTCTAATCTTATAAAAGAGGACACATATAACCTACAAATGTAATCAAACTAAATTTAGTAAGTGAATAAAATGTTTTCTGAAATATTAGACGCAATATTTTGTATGCTTTATTTGTTTAACAGATCAATTTATGAGACACATATTATTGAAACGATCTGTGTGTGAAGATTGTATAAATATAAGCAAAAATATGAATCTACACACTCTTTTTCCTTGTGCTTGATTTATAAATTTATTTATTTCATTCATTTCATCTACTGTTTCGCATTTTAGAGAAATTATAAGTTCTAAATATATCATGGTATTTTTATCGTTATGTATGAGAAGGTGAGATTTTGACATGGAATACGTTAATGTAACTTTTAGTGAAAATCACAGTTCGAAAAGCGAACCTACCAAATAAATTCGCTGGGCTAATTAGAGCATTTTCCTGAACTGATAGCGAAATCGTAAGTAGCAGAGATGGACATTTTCACAAGTATAAACATTTTTTTCAGAATTCATTTATTGACAGTGTAAACTCTTTATAACAAAACTCAGAGGACCGAGCATTTTTTATCATTATAGATAATTACCGTTATATGGAGTGAAGAAAGAAAAACGACCAGATTCACAATAATTTTTAATATTTATTTGATAAAATAAGTAATTAAATTATTATTAATGATTTACGACTGACAATACGATAGGTGCCTAGTGTGTTTAGTTGGAGTCCACCATTTCCAAGCAAACCAAGTGAAATGGTGCACGTGTTCAAGGCAATCAACAATAAAAGCAAGACGGCTGTAAACAACCTTCGAAATCTTTTACAACCTGATAAGATAACATAAGCAACAATACCGATAATAAATATATTCTGTGTCTAAATATGAAATAATTTCTACATAATAGAGAATCAATGTGTGCATTTTAAGGTGAAGCAACCAAATTGTGCTCACTTCTACGTTATGGGGAGTTTATCGTTATGAAGAGTTTACACTTATGTCAAAATTAATTGTTCCATCAATATTGCTACTGGATCAAATAATTATGGAAGCACCTGAATTCGAAAAAAAAGTTATCAAGAAATATTGTTGCTTTCGACGCTGACTACTAAAATGTGAAGTTTGAGAATTTCTGTGCTAAGGTAGCGCAGAGGCTGAGGCCGAACAGGGATGCTCTTGCTCCCTCCAGCACTGATAAACGAGTGTTTCCATCCTTGTTTGTCTGTTAAACTTTGTTTGTTATTGGTTTTCTATGTCTGTTTACATTTTTATCTTCAAGACAAGTCAAAAAAGAATATGAAGAATGCCATAATATCTAAACATACTTAATTGGTGGACTTGGTTCCGAATGTCACCGTTCTAGGCATTTGTATGATTGATGGATAATATAGTGAAATAAGTTAGACTCGCGTTTCACATTACATGTATGGCAATTATCATACGTTACGTGTGATTGCTACTTTCTTTAGTTCTTAGAATCGTCACTTTAGTAATTTTTTACCTATAGTGCAGGCTCCCATGACAAAAAAGCTACCCCATCGAACACCTCAAAATTATAAATTGTGAATGGCTGAAAAACATGTAAGAAACATATTACGCCCGCCAGACTGGTAAAAATTTGTTGACAATTATTTTTTATGAATTTTTGAAATCAGCTAAAAAAAATGTTTTTTTTTTTTTTCGAAACACCTGTTTGAAATTTATAGAATTCGTGATAAGTAATGAACTATTTTTGAAAAAAAATGTCTGACTGACAATTTTTATTAATTAACTTCTGACAGACCTTTTATTAAAAATTATTTTTTTCATGAAAATGCACTTCATAACACCTCATTGTTTTTTTTTTTTCAAAATAAAGTTCAAGAACCCTTCTATCTATTACAACTTGTCTTACTGACAATTTTTGTTAATTAATTTGTCTTACTCAATTTTGAATACGCAGCATCAATACATCAAGATCAATAATTGACATCTCAGAACACCCAGTTAAAAAAGAAATCAATTGAAGTTTGGGATGTCCTCTGCATATAAAAAATTATCTGTCATTAAGAAAATGTTTTTTACCATGTCGGATTCAATTTTTAAGCGCCGTCACAGCAAAAACATAGACTTTTTCAAGGGCCTTGTCAAAATATCACCTTAATTTTTTTCTGAAAGAAAGTTTGACATTTATTTTATGCATACAGATTGGTCTGTTATCTACTATTTCAGACTTAATATTTTAAGTGCAGCGACCACATTTTTCAATAAAAAAAAAGAGTTGTAGTCGTTGCTAATTGAAAACTTTTGATTCTGCAATTGTAAAACAATAATGTAGATCCCTTTCATATACTCGAATACGTTTTTTAACAAAATATTGGTTTTTACTATGTCAGACTTTATTTTTAAGCATCGCACCTGTATCATAAAAATAAGCTTTCACAACGGCCGCGTCAAAATATCATTTTAATTTTTTTCTGATTCCATTTACATTACAATACATATGTAATTATAAGAACATGTTACACTTAATTTTAATAATGGTATATATACGCGGTGTCTCTGTCGGCCCGAAGGATTTCCTGAAATTAGAATCTTGGTCCGTGCTTAAAAATATTTGCCTACTTCTGCTGGTATTTGTACTAATCGTAAACCGAATGATTGACTACTAATAGCAGAGAGAGTTGCCATTGAGTAAATGTGTCTACTCCGTAGACTCTACGGCGTGGACCCTGGTCAATATTAGAGGTATTAATTAACAAAAATTGTCAGGCAGACAAGGTTTAATAGATAGAAACAATCTTATACTATATGTAAAAAAATATCGAGGAGATGTTATTAAGTGCACTTTCATAAAAAAAAAATGATTTTAACAAACGGTCTGTCAGAAATTAACTAACCAAAATTGTCAGTCAGACAAGTTGTGATAGATAGAAGAGATCTCAAACTTTATTTTGAAAAAAAACCAAAGAGATGTTATGAAGTGCATTTTTGTCTGTCAAAAGTTAATTAACAAAAATTGTCAGTCAGACAATTTTTTTCAAAAATAGCTCATTACTTACTACAAATTGTATGAATTTCAAATAGGTGCTTCGCAAAGAAAAAACCGTTTTTTGTGGCTGATTTCAAAAATTCATAAAAAATAATAGTCAACAAATTTTTACTAGTCAGGCGGGCGAAACATGTTTCTCACATGTTTTTCAGCCATTCTCAATTTATAATTTTGAGGTATTCGATGGGGTAGCTTTTTTGTCATGGGAGCCTGCACTACTACTTCTTGTACGTGTGGTACATATTCTCAAATGCTAGATTCCTCCACCTCTTTTTTGTTTCCCAAATTTTCAAACAAAAGTAAATATCCTGTTTGACTCTCATTGAATACTAATTTATTACTGTCGGACTAGTTGCTCAAGTGCATTAGAATCCATGGAACCCTGGTTCAAATCACGGCTGATGTACCATATAATGTTTTCCCGAAAAAATATTTGAAGGTCAAGTATTTAGAATCATGCACGGGCACCATGAGCTTACCACCTAAAGGTAGTTTCGTAGCTAGGCCGTACGTGATCTGAGATCATCGCACAGATTGAGACTTTGAATCAACTACGATGATTTGGTAATGAAACATATACGCATGTACTTGAAGCATATTAGGGCTGTTCTGCAGCAGAAGAAGAATTACCCTACTAAGATAGTTCACAAGTTAATTGATTGTACGAAAAATAAAATGAATAAGTGAAATTTCGAGCTTCTTGAAACGTTCCCTTGATTTTATTGAATTCGAGGGACGATCGTGGAAAGGGCGACTTTCAAGTTAATTAATGAAGCTTTGGAACTCAAACTACTAGCCTTGAAGCGGAGAGCCCCCAATACAAATTTTGATCCATACTGTTCAAACTTCTAACATACCTCAAAAACCATATTAAAGATCTTTGAAGGGATTACTGAAATGTCTTACTGAACATTGATTGAACCTAATATCAACCCAGTATCTTTTTCTCGTCATTCATGTCCTGTATATCAGTTATCATGTAGTTATTTTGAATTTTGGGCTTTCAATAAATTATTGTATGGATTGTTATTCATGATAGTTCCAATAAAAAGTACCTGATGGCTCACCTTTACCTAGTAAATTGCTGGGTATTAGAATCAAAGTGGGAAATAGCATCCCAATACTTTTTATTTGTGGATGTCAAAGAGGATAACCACATTAATAACTAAGAAAATAAAGTGGATTGTTCGAATGACCGATCGAGTACTAGATGAATATTTGAATCATTATAAAAGATAGGAGATAGTTTTAGAGATGTCCTATCAACATTTGGAAAGCTGTACCTATTTTGAGTCTATTGAGGGTATAATGATCGAAAGAATTCAGTACAAGGTTAGAAATTTTGGACTATATTGACGCCACATCGATACTTCATAATCAAAGGCAGAAATTTTTATTAATTAAGAATTATATTCTGAACTTCATGGGGCAGTACTTCTAACTAGGGTAGATATACCTTGGGTAGTAAAATGTAGAACGATTCTGCCTTGAGCCCAAAAAAGTCGATACGTCAGTTTCTAGAAAACTTTACAGTGTATTCTATTAGTTAGAGTTGCTTTAGTCTCATCGATTAACTTATACTTTTGTGGGGATGTTATATGTACGGATCCCCGAATAATACATTCCAATCTCATGCAGGCTACGAGCAACACTTCAAAATTACTTTTATTTAATGTTACTTCGCAGTCTCCATGATACTCAAACCTCATATAGGCTCGCATAAAACGTACGTAAAATCTCTTTTAGGGGAGTGAGCAAGTTTGTATTCATCGCATTCATCCCCTCGGACGTAATTAGTCATCAACGTTGGCCATGACAGTGGCGGGGGCTGCGGGGGTGGCGGCCATTTTTCCTGTTGCCCCGGTCTTTTGTCCGTGCGTTTTTCCGATTGCCGATTGCAATGTGTCCGAGGGTGAAACAGGGAAATGTCATGAAGCCGATCGGGAGACTAATGGCTAGTACGATCGTAATTTATTGGGCTACTTTCCAGTTCAGTCCATGAAGATGACGCTACGAAGTAAAGTCAAAGCTACGACAAACTTATACTGATTTATTGCGTGGTCACAAAAGTAATCATTGACTAGTTTGCATCCCACCCTGAGATATAGTAGAAATGCCAAATCAATAATAATATTTTTTTTGAACTTATAATGTTGCAAAAAGTGGAATGGACATTACTTTTTTTTAAAATAATATTCAAATGAACCTTGGAAAAACACTCCGGATATGTCCTTCCCCCCCTAAAAAATCTCTGTTGGGAAATCTAGCTCAGTTGACATCTCAAAATAAAAAGATTTGGCATATGATGTATGCTACGATTTATCGAGACCAGGGACCACTTCCCCCGCAATTGATCATTCAGTTCACCCCCGCACTTTTCTTATGTTTTCCAGTTTCATGGTTTTCCACATTTTCTATTGTTCTTAAACCCGTAGCCGTCTGCGATGATTTTGATTAATTAACAGCTAGAGATGAATAGTCCAGCGTTTTTATCTTTGTAATTGTTTTCGCACTGTTAGAGCGATTAATTTTAAGTCTCTGTCGCGTTCTTCTAATGTTTTTAGCGCAGGAATCAGGAATTGTGAGAAAATCTTGTTTTACTATTTGGGATTGTTTGTACTATCCCTCTGCAAGGTTTCTCTGTCTGTAGATTATATACTTATAGTTAATAGTTTGTTCTTCCGTAACCAGCAATAATTTTTGTATTTATTCACCCTTTAATTCGTTAGGACGTAAATCCCTCATTAGCTATATATACATGTAACACAATAATTTTGAAAAAAGTTTGGGATTACTTTAACAAGGAATAAGTTAAAGTGCTTGATTTTGTCACAACAATTATACTTCATTGAAAAATCAGATAAGTTGCAAGTTGGAGGTACTTACATGGATGACACTTAAAGAACCACAATCACTGCTGATAATTATCAGTCGAGAGTACTTGTACAACTGCCTAACTGCAAATATATTTATCGTAAGGTGTTACCATGATTCGCTCTAGTCAACAACTAAAGAACCGACTAAATCCAAACGTCTCCAAGTGCGCTAAAAAATAGAAATCTACCTGCAGGTAGCGAGATAGGAACAGGAAGCTTCGAGATCGAATTAAAAGGGTTGTTCCATTTACAGTACAATGAAACCCTTAGCCCTTAGCGGTTCGCATATTACCTGCCGACATATGGCATATATTAGGAAAGAAGTTTTGATGTAGGTAATATTGAAAGAATGGATGGAATTAGGTAATGCTGATGCTAAACTTGTTTTCATGATTTGATATGTAGTTTTTTGTTGGAATATTTATAATGGTCGCGAAATTGAAGGGTTGAAGGGACTTTCCGGTATTGTACGGGACTTTTACACCTTTGCAAGTAACGGTATAGGTTCCCTGAGGAGAAGCAACGTCAGATGTCATTCAGAAACTTTCTAGTAATTTTTTATAATATACAGTGCTACTGTTCAATAATTGTTTCAATTCACTTGATCATAACAACCTCAAATTTAGATCAACTTAATAAAAGGATTAATTATAAAACAAAACTCAGCTTTATCGTTCTATAATTATTCGTATTTGACTTGAGCATTTTATTGTCTCTGTTTTCATCCCTTGATATGTCCGTATATGGCTGTTCTTTCAAGTGGCTGATAAACATCGCATATTGACGTCAAGCACCTAGAGCAGGTTGTACGTATTACCGCGAACCCCAGCTATTGAACAACGTATAGACTCCTCACAAAAACAAGATGCTTATCGTTGCCAAGACCACAACATCGTGTTACCATGACACCTTTATAAAGTTCTCCAGATCAAGTCTTCTGTATTCTGATTACTTTCACACAAAAAAATGAGAGAATGGAACTACTCACTTCAAAAGTATCGGAGTCTTCGAAATATTCATAGAACTTAAAAGACATTCAGTGAAACCGAAAAGTCCCGACCAAATACAAAAATCTCATATCTTGATTGCTTTCTTACAAAAGATGATTTTTTCACAGTTTAACATGCCCTAATTATTTTTTATTTATAAGGTTCTGATATAAAAAGTGGGCTCAAGTGCGTTGCAAAATTTAAACACAATAAAACGAATTACGCAACTGTTGCCTAAATTTGAGAATTTTTATTTAGTGTCTTCACTAATTTCTTGTTAATGATAAATATGTCATTTGAGTTGACGTCTGTTGCCTGTTGAATTGTCATAAACAATCGATTGTTATATTAAAAAGTGTTTAAAATTCAGATAAACTGAGTAATTTGCCCTCTATTATAGTATCTAAAGGTATCACTGAGCTGACATTTAGTAGCTCACTGCTCTGAAATATTCAGTTGAAATTTAAAAACTCATAAGTATCAAAAAGTGTTGCAATATACTGAATATATTAATGAGTAGCCCCATGTACGGTAATCAATCGATTAATAGATACAATTAATTTTATTCAGTGTCATCACTAATTCCTTGTTCACTATAAATATGTAATTTGAGTTGACGTCTGTTGCCTATTAAATTTTTCTGAGCACAAATGAATCACCGACTTACCCTTTACATTCGGTTTTTTGCTCAAATCCACCACAAATCACCTTCAAGCCGAAAAATAACCCATGATGCGTGACACTGAACAAGAAGACAACGGATCCTCATTTTCACAAGAAACATCGATTTTAAGAAATTCATATCTTTGTGCGGGATATACCAAATTAGATGAAACTTTGCATTTCTACTCAGTTTTATGCAGGCTAGACGATGGTGAAGTCAAAAATTCTAATTGCAAAGGCTTCATTTTTCAACCCCAAAATGGGCATTTGTTCACTCGGGACTGTAGTGCCGGCAATTTTTTTTGTTTTGCTCTTTTATCTTGGTTTGTACTTGTACTCGTATTTTTTATAAACTCGTCGTAGGCTAATAGGGCTGTTGTGTTTCAATCTTCTGGTCATCTTCAGGTTGCAATTATCTTCTGTAATTTTCAATTACGAAGAATGTCTTTCAAGTCTTGCATGAAGATGTAGAAGTAACCATAGATAAATTTTAATGGATATTTTTTTTCAAAGTATTCTGCACGAACGTTAATGCATTTATGCATTCGCTCGAACCAACTTTGGAAATAATTATTCCACTCGTTTACTGAAACTGACAAAATTGTATTTATGAAGGCATCGACTGCTTCTACCGACGACTGAAACCTCTATCCAAGCAGTCCGTTTTCTATTTTTGGGACTGAAGTCAGGCGATCTGTGTGCGAACTTGCATTGTCGGATGAGTTTTTTCGGATTTTCTCCTACTTGGAGCACCTAAACAGACACTGGCGTTTATTTTCGAGATGATGATGCTGTACACGTTTTTAGAATTGTCTTTGATGATGTGTCACATGTAGATCTTTGTTGATGAGCTCTTGCACGACATTGACATTTCACTGAGTCTCTTCCGTTTTTGCGGGACCTGTCCTTGGCTCGTCATTAAGACATTCACCCACGTTTGAATCCTCCATATCATCAAAAAACTGTCAACTAATGTTGTACTTCATTACCAAAAACAGAAACTAACTCATGGTGAGGTACATAATGAGAATAGCTATCGATTTGAAATGGGTATTCTTAAAGTCTGCTTCATCACAACTAGTCAAAAAAAAAAAAAAATAGTTATTATAGAAACACAGAAATTTTTAAATGAGGGATGCATTTTCGTTGAGATCAGAAATTTAACTAAGAATTCCTATGATAGAAAACAGGTTCTCAATCCTTAATGCACGACTTAAAATCGCATTTGACTGCTTTTCTTGTATTGATTATAGTAATAAGGTATTATGAATTGCCAGCTTAAAATGAGTACAAATTCCTCAATGGCACTTGTCACCTCATCCAAAGGTAACAAGGGTTGACGGATGTAATCCACACCCTATTACACACTACACACATTTACCCCAAATCGTTGATTTCCTCTCAGTTCTCGCTTTTGATGTTTGTATTGTCATATTTAGTTTTTGTTGCGAAAACAGATTTTTCCACAATAAATTCGTAGGGCGGACCGTATTTACCCTTATCTGGGGTTGGTAACTTCACAGATTAGGGATCACAATTTCAAGTATATCACTTGACATTTTCATAAACTGATTAATGGCTAATAATACAGTGATTTTAATTTTTCAGAATTTTGTATAATCTGAAAGTGCATTAAACTTTTCAATTAAAAATGCATAGAAAGGGGCAGCCATTACTAAGTGTCCACTCTTGGGAAAACTTTTTATAGAGGGTGGACGGTCCAATAATCACGAGAATGGACCACCCTTCAGTGGTAGGGACCCTCGTCTCGCAATCTGAATACCTCTCCGCGTACTTTGCAGTCTGGAAATTATAATGAAACAAAAATTATACATTCACAAATAAAAGTGTGCAAAAGGTACCGTACCTGAGTACGAACCTTTTTTATAACCCTTTTTAGTGAATAGGGATTAAATATACCGATTTACCTAAAGTAAAGTTGAGCAGCGAAATACAGCTCATGAAATTGTTGTGTAGATGTTGAATAATTGTTTTCGTGATTGGGATAGGCCCGGTGACATTTGAATATGGGCGAATTTGGGTTAAGATTTTTTATTGAATATATATCGGCTTGGGTTTAACATATGCGTATTCAAAATTGGACCATTTAGATGTTACCAATGAAGTGCTGTTGAAAATTGAATATTTTTCAAGTATTTTATTGGATGATTGTACAATGTGGTACAGATACCATCAAAAATTCTGACACTTCATAAAAGTATAGGACCTCCATGCCCCTTGAGCTTTCCAACAAACTTACTTTTATATCAAGAATTACTCGTAAATGGTGCTTAGAATCTTGAAATTTGATATAAAAGTATATAAAAAATTGCAAAATATTTCTGAGTCACGCACATGCCTGTTGCTCAAGGCAACGCAAAGCTATGTTTATCCTCGTGTTATTTTGTCGATGTTTCACGTGCCAAGTCTTCTATAATCACAAGACCAATGTTTTTCTACCAAATTATTATATCAATTTGGAATCTAACTCCTGACTGTCAAATCGCTAGCTAAATCAAGTTTTTACTTTATTTGATATGAGAAAAATACGCCAGAACCAATTTTTCTAGTTGGTTGACCTATTTATTATAAGCTCTAGTTTCTCTAGCGCAATATATTAAAATTTCCATCATATTATGATTGGATCAGATTAGAAAACCGTTGTCATTTACTCGGCTAGCCGATCCCGAAGTAATCCAGCATTCGCTCTCAGGCTATTGAACAGTGATTGGGTTCTGAGGGACGTGGCACTTGTCCCCATCCCGACCCGATGTGACCCCGCGGCCCACGAACTGAATATGCAGAGGATGCTGGTGGAGTTAGATGCTGGATCTCAGCTGACATCTGCCGCAGCTGTGGCTACAACGCCCAACGCAACTAATAGATCTTCCAACGAATATTTTACATATTCGCCAACGATAACAGTTGGCGTAGGATTAAAAACTAGAGTAAATCCATAACTACATTGTAAAGTATCACCACCATCACTTGCAGCACTCTATGGAGATTTTCGAAGTTACTCTGTAGGCTCTATCAACTCTATTGTAAATAATAATTGTTTATGATAACTATTTTTGAAGAAGTGATTCAGAAAAGTCAGAGAAATATAAGAAGACGACCATCGAGAAGAAAGATCGGCGACCACGATGACCATCATCATTGCTCGCGTACTGAAAATAAAAAATTGAATAGCTGAGCTCAATAAATTTTAATTGACCGTTAAAAATTGTCGGAATACTTTGCCTATTGGATGCTTGAACTTCAAGGTAGTCATTTCAAGCAAGATCCAGACGACTCCGGAGATTTTTGTTACTGGATTCTAACCAAGAATAAAACCTAGATTTTTCAGCAAAATGCAGTCAAAAAAAAAGTCACCGCAAGGATCATCAGGACCTAAAATATTCCAAATGAACCGCTCTGTTGGAGAAGTCATGGCCATCGTTTTGTAAGACAGCAAGGGGGTAATTGTATAGCTGATTTTTTGAAGAAACAGTAGACGATCATAGCTTGATATTATAGGGTAATAAAAATTATTTTAAAAAAGAACTGGCGAACTGAAATTCTGTCCAACATGATGATGCCCTTGCTCATTTCGCTTGAGGAATGGAAAGAATTTTGGGATATATCAGCTGAAATATTTTGTATCATCTATATAGTTCAGATCTGTCTGATTAGTAATCATTTCTAAAATTTGAATCAGACTTGAAACGAAAACGGTGCGAGAGTCCTAAATAAAGCAGCACAATATTAAGATTTTCAAAATTATTCTGTATAGGCTCCATCAAATTTATTTTATAATTTATTAAATAATAACACTGGGCAACATTAATTTCGTTGTCTTGGATCTGTGACTAGTTTTAGACTAACTTT
Source organism: Dromius quadrimaculatus (assembly GCA_963989225.1). Classification (NCBI taxonomy): domain Eukaryota; kingdom Metazoa; phylum Arthropoda; class Insecta; order Coleoptera; family Carabidae; genus Dromius; species Dromius quadrimaculatus. The sequence goes on along the minus strand of OZ022327.1, from coordinate 12,877,183 downwards.
TGGCCTCTGAATCCAAAAATAACCACAATTTTTATTCTATCACGTCAACTTTTCGAGCTACAGGATACCCTCTCTTTGTCAAAAAAGTCGTACAGAATGTGCATATTTGGGAAAATAGAGAGTGAAATAACAGAGTTACTGTTCACAAAAAAAATGGTTTTATTCATACAAAAGCTATTTAAAATAACTACAAGTCAAAATGTATTCGTACAGATAGTGAAGTTTCTTTACAAAACGGTAAGCAACATATTAAAATTTTCGCTTATAGCTTTTTCTGGAATTTTTAGTCTGTGAACATTCTCGCTTGATGCTCCAACAATATTCAGCAATCATATGTACATCCCATTGACCTTGATAACGTTCCTCCATGACTTTCAAATCTTGGTGGAATCGCTCATCACTGACTGCACCAAAATTTTTTGCAAAATCCGCAAGATGGCTATGTAAAAAATGTAATTTGATGCTCACGTTGCAACCAAGCATTTTGAAGCTTTCCAAGAGTTACTGGACAATTTCAGTGTAATTCTGTGCTCGCGTATTTCCAAGAAAGTCTTTGACAATGTTTTTGAATGCCAAATAAGCATCTTTTTGGAGTTCTGTCATTGTTCTGATAAAATGTTCATCTTTAACAAGCTGCCGAATTTGTGAACCATCAAACACATCGGCCTTTATCTTTTCAAATGAGAGACTAGGAGATGCCGAAATGAGATACTTGAAACAGTCGCCTTCAATTGGCAGAGCTTTAACAAATTGCTTCATAAGACCCAGTTTTATATGTAAAGGTGAAAATATAAAATTCTTTCTGTCGACAAGTGGCTGATGTACAATTTTTGGATCACCAGATCTTCTCACGAGCTCTGCTGTCCCACATACACAAAAAACAGGGATACTTGGTATATCGCGTTGCTGGCCGAGAAGAAAGCAGACCATTTCAAGGTCAACACATATGATTCATTGATGCATGTGATATTGCATCAAATCTATGCCTCTCTTTATGTCTTTATATTCTTCTCGTAAGCAAACTGAATGGCCTATTGGGACTCCACCAAATAAGTTTTCATTGTGGAGGAGGGCACACTTCAAGTTACGCTTTGAGCTATCGATGAATAATCGCCATTTAGTTTCGTTATAGGCTGGAATACCCAACGCTTTCATTAAACCAGGCACGTTTTGGCAATACACAAATCCATCCTCACTGCGAAAGTATTGCAGAAACGTACTTTCTCTTGATCGAAAGTAAGATACCTCAGCTCCTTTTTCAAGCAAGTTTTTATCGTACAGTCTTGACGCTAACAACTCTGAAGCTTTTTTAGATAGTTACAAATCTCGTGCCAAATCATTCAGCTCATGCTGCTCAAATCCCTTACGAACAAAATCATCTTCTATCTCAAAATTTTCGTCGTTGGGGTTATTTCGATCTTCCAATGAGGGTAATCCTTTGAAAACTTGCACTGAGATTTCAGCTGAATGAGGCACTGGGCGTATAGCTGATGGCAAACTCAGATGCTTCATTTTACATTTGCTTTTCTTGTTACATCCTGACGTTTTCACTGTACAAAAGTAACAATCACTTGAGTGATCTCTGGGTCCGTCAAATCAAGGTATACCAAATAGAAATTTATTACGTGTTCCCTTCGTCTAAATCCGTAAACTTTCGACACACTGCTTGCACACTTTGTGAGGGGCCCATGATTCATCTTGATCACCAATTTTCACTTTAAAATAGGCAAAATATGCTTGCCTTAAGAATGTACTGATGTTTGTTCTCTGACTGAGAATGGTAAAACTGTCACATATATAACAAAACTAATCGGAGCTGTTTAAGCACACTGGCATCTCCAAACAAAGAGGACTCATTCACATAAGGTGTAAGAAAAAAACCTGACGTGGTAGAGAAAAAAAAACCTACTATAGTTTTAGAGTCAGTATGCCTATATAATTCTGAAACAGCTCAAACATCTAACTCAACAGAAAATGTGCTACAAATTGTTTCCCAGTGTAATCTTCATCAGTATCCGATAGTTATTCATAGGAACTATTTCTGAAGAAGCGATTCAAAAATGGCAAGGACAATACGACCATCGAGAAGGAAAACCATCCATCACAATGAACATCATCATTATTCGCGAATCGCAAATAAAAGAGTTTCAAAAGATACATGAAGCTGCTGAAAGAGTTGGCATTTCATATGGATCAACTCAATCAATTCTAACTGACTGTTCGAAATTGTCGAAGCCTGAACTTCAAGAAGTGTACGTTGCGGTAACCATTTCAAACAAATTCCTGACGACTTCGGAAATTTTTATTACTAGATCCTTACCGGGAATTGAACCTGGATTTCTTAATAAAATGCAGTAAAGAAAAAGTCACCACGAAGATCATGAGGATCAGAAATATTTAAAATGAACCGGCCTGTTGAAAATTTATGGATATCGTTTTCTGGAATAGCAAGAAGTTATTTTGGCTTTTTCCACCATGATGATGCTCCTGCTCATTCCGCTTGAGGAGCAAGAAGAGTTTTGATGAATTTCCACTGAGAAATTTTGTGTTACCTCTGTTGCAGTCTTCATGGCCAAAATTAAAATTGAAACGGAAACAGTAGGAGGCCCTGAATAAAGCAAAAGCTTTTGTAAAAAAATGGAACAATCATGTAGATGATGAAAGCGCATTTTTGACAGGTCATGAATGTTTGTTACTCCAATGATTTCGCAAATTACTATCTCTCACAATTACTGAGCTTGAAATCAAGCAGTTTGGGCAAACTTACGAAACAGCAGCTTCCATTCAGTACTAGTTTCAAGTTGACTATTTGATAGGTACATAATTTATGCATGTACAAACTCAAAAATACCTTTTAATCTTCATTGTTTAGTTATTGACTGACGGGAGGACAAGTGCTGTACCTTAAAATGATAATTTGATCTTTATCAAAGCTATATTAAAAAAAAATATACCAAAAGTAAACAAATTTCCATCCAATAATAATAATTCATTCTAAAAAGCTTTAAATTCGCGTCAAACAAGTCATTGAATGAGTCCCGGACAGATTTGACAACTGTACATAATAATAGTGACACTGACGGCTGAAGTTGTAACTAAATTTTTATCTACTTCAATAAACTCTAGTTGCCTTATCCCTAATTGTTGTTTCACTTGAAACAAGTAATTGAATAATCTCATCTTCCACAATCACTGAGCTTGAATTAAAGCAATTTGTGCAAACCTACGAAACAGCAGCTTTTATTTAGTACCAGTTTCAAGCCTGTAAATAGTATAGTTGCTGAGAACTCAGCGTCACGCCAGCCAGCCAGCCAGCCAGACAGCCAAAGTGAATATAGTAGCGCTTTTTCACAAAAAATGCGCTAAAAATGTGTTGAGGACTAGCAATATAATTCTATTTAATGAATAATGTTATATAGCTTGTAATGTGATAGAAACATTTTTGTTCGATGATAAAATTTTCATCGACAATGTATTTTGTAGAACATGAGGTAATCTTTTTCAAATCCATCTTAAAATAAATTCTGCACAATACATTACACAATAGCAAATCTAGCTACATGTATGAAGGATGTATATGAAAGAAAATACATAATATGCTTGCAAGGGATTATGGGTAGCCAATCTGTCGTGCACAGGACCATTATAAGTTCGGGGCGAGGGACACAGTAAGAAGAAGCTTAGACTGTTAGGGTTCAAATCCTCGTTGCTGGACGACGTCGCGAATGCAATTCAAAGGGCTGGATTTTATTTTTCCTCTTGGAATTTTTAATGCATGTCTATATCGAAGTTGGGTAATAACTGGAGACGGATTTCACAGAATTTAAAGTAGCTTGTTGTGGGGCGGTTAAATGGGCAATTGAACACGATTGTCTCATACCAGATTGTGGATTTTTAGGGGAATTTATATGTGCAGAATGACTTATGATATTGCTTCTAGTTCATGTGGATTCCGGTTTGAGAAACCATAAAATTCTGAAGTTTGTGATGTATTACCTCAAATCATTGCCAAATATTTGTGAACGACTCCTCACCTTTAAGGGATAGAGTTTTTATATAAGAATTCTCCGCTGATTCTGTGATAAATTTACCCCCATTTGAGGGTTTCATAAACTCCTTACTTCTTAAATCGAATGTCATATACATACATACATATATCTATATATCCTAAAATCCTGGACTCTAAGGGGCTTTAGGTGGCAAAAAATAACCAAATTTTCATGGCGGTTCGAGCTGGCCGGTGATCCCTGGATCAAGGACTGAGCATTAGTGCGTCTCGACGCGAGATTCAAGGGTCCGTGGAGCGTTATCAGCGAACGGCCAGCCGATGATGTTTCTGTCTCTCTAGACATTTTCCCCTCTTCAAACCATCTCTTGAAATATACAGGATATTTCAACTAAATGATGATATTTCTGCCAGATATAATTCTTGAAATCTCGACTGTATTCTCAAGTACAGTAACTTCAGGTGTAAGAATAGGGTTAAGATCAGGTACCCAATTGCGTGAGAACTAACATCAAAGTAACCGTTATGGAATCCCCCAAATATATTGACTGATATATTACCTGCATTTGAAACTTACTTCAGACCTTTTTATTATTGCAGGTCGGAAGGAAGAACGCATTACGCTTTAGTGAATTGTATAGGTACCTAATACATCAAAAGAGTCTTTTGAGGTGGCGATCAATATTTCCGACAATCATATGAATTCCAACATCGTTTGAATAATAACTCTTCAAATCGAATCAAATTATTTAGAAAAATTAAATACATTGCATATTTTATCACTCAAATTACTTCCTATTAAACTTCCAAGAAAAGCTAGTCTTCCAAAACGTCTAGTCTAGGCAATTGGGATGAGTTCGCACTCATTAATATGGGTCGCAGGCAGCTACTCCCAACTTAGTACGTTGTGAGTTAGGAATCCATCATCAAAAATATTAACAAGAAAATACAATTGGATCACTCTTGATGGGTGTTCGGTTTGCGATGGCACTTGTACAAAGTAAATGTAAGTATTGTGAAACCGACAAAATTCAATTCAATCTCGATAGATTTTGATGAAAATATTCGTTTTGAGCATCCCTGAATCCACTTTGACTATTTTCGAAAGTGCAAAAAAATCTAAAATCACGATTTTTATTGAAAAAAATTATGATTTTTTGTTTTTTTCTATTTTTTATTTTTTTTTCAGTTTTGACATTTGATTTACTATTTAAATGATATTTTCAATTCTTTTAGTAGTTATTTGAATCGTTTCATGGCATAACTGCCTCTAATATTAATTTATTCTCAAATTGACATGGAAAATGCGTCAAGTGTTTCAGGAATTTAAGGTCAAAGCATGTTTAAAAAACTCACTCAGTTTCTTTATACAATTTTTTGTTTATTTTCGAACCTAAGTTATACTTTTTTATGTCATAATTTAATTTATTTTTTATTTTCTGTTATAATTTTTTTTTCTTATGAAATATGTATTAGTTCGTGAGACAGGGCATAAATTATTCGTTGATTACCGTTCACTTGAAACTTTGTGAGTGGCTTCATTGTGATGGGTCCGACTACTTTTTCATTTGACAAAATTCTAGATTTGGAGGCGTTTTTCAGCAAGGGCTAATTAATTGAAAAAATATCACCGTCATATTAATATTTACACTAATCGAAAGATTTTTTGATTGTAAAATGAAAAAAAAAATATTGTCCGACATGAATATTGGGGCTAGCGGTGAGTCCGACAAGCCACACTTGTCATAAGTATGTTGGTACTTATGGTAAGTATGTTGGTACATGACAAATACGGCTTGTCGGACTCACCGCTAGCCCCAATATTCAAATCGGACAATACTCTTTTAATTTTATCATCAAATAATCTTTCGATCAGTGTAAAAATCAATTTGACGGTAATAATTTTCCAGTCGCTGAAAAATACCCCCAAATCTAGAATTTTGCTAAATGAAAAAGTTGTTGGACTCATCACAATGAAGCCACGCACATCAGAGTTTCAAGTGAGCGGTAATCAACGAATAATGTATGCCCTGTCTCACGGACTATATATTTCTTGCTTCTAATTTGTTTATGATAAGTAGTTTAGTTTATTTTCCATTGTGGAGTTTTTCTGAGAAAAAAATAAATTTTATTCTGGTTAATATTGATGATTTTTGTTGATAAAATCACTTGATTTTAATCAAATGATTTTAATCATCTACATCCTGCTATTTTCGGCTTGATATCGGTATATGTTTGTGCGTGCGTACGTTCATAACTCGCAAATATCAGAGCCCGTAAAACGTATAATGCTGAAATTTTATATTTAAGACAGGTTGTGCACCTCGCATTATGGTTGCAATCGTCTGTACTTGAAACTTTTATATAATTTTTTGCGTAAATCCAGAATAATTAGCCATAGGATCTTGAAATTCAGTATTTGAACTTGTTGTAGCATCAAAGTGCTTATTTTCTATTTTTGTACCAATCAGCTGAGCCGGAAATGTACTTCATAATAACAGTCGATTCGAATTTTCCATAAAAACCCAGAATAATCAGTCGTATAATATGAAAATTTCGTTTTAAATATTTCTATATCATCTAGTTGTACACCTCGCATTATGATTGCGATAGACTGTATTGGAAGTGCACTTTACTTGAAACATTATTTGAATATTTCGCATAAATCCAAAACCATTAAAATTCAGTATTTCAAACGATAGTACCATCTGAGATCGACTGAACCGGAAACGCACTCTACTTGACAGTCTTTCGGAATTTTTCGCATAAATTCGAAAGGATTGGTTGTAGAGTATTGAAATTTAGTATTTCAGTCTGCTGTAGCATCTGAATGATTGCCTATCATTCTCATAACAATAGACTGAACCGGAAGTGAAAGTTGAAAGTTTATTAAATGTTGTGCATAAATTCAGTACTTTTAGTCGTAGAATCTTGGAAATCAGTATTTAGGAATGTTGTAGCATAAAAATGATGGCCTATTGTTTCCAAAGCAACCGACTGGACCGAAAGCAAACTTTACTTGACAAATTTTTAGAATTTTTTGAATAAATCCAAAACGATTAGCCCTGGAACGATGGAATTCTGTGCTTTGTTCGGATTGTAGAATCCTTTGAATGTTAATCTTAAATTATTTGATATTTTTTAGGTTAAAACAGGTACTCAATCATTGAGTGTACTTAATTAAATCATATTTGAGTTGATAAAGAGATTTGGAGACATTGAATAACAAGATGAACTTTTATTTCTTACTGTTTGCATCATATTTCGTCTGCCAAAGTTTGACGACCATTCTGTATTGGCAAATTGAAAAAAATAATACAGTACATGAACAATGATCTACCGTCATATTCCCAAATTTTTTGTAGGTTATTTCGTAGTTTTTAACAAGAAGCCCATATTTAGCGGATGTAAAAATTTGGGGAATTTGGTGCGCCTGTATAAAAATGTATGAAACTCTTAATGTATAATACCTGTTAATTTGATGTTTCTCGATGAGGAAGAAGGAAATGATTTGAAATGTATAGATTTCCAATCAAGTATTTGTGTGATGGAATGAATTTTTTAATAGTGCAATAACTTATATGTGTATATTTTCTTTGAAAGAGCTTAGTGAATTGATGGTTTTATTTTGATGTTATTTAATACACAAGTGGTTCTCCGTTTCATATTTATGTCGTTTCTTCCATCAATTCCGGGCAAAGGGCTCCGGAGCTCCGTTCAAGCGACACAAGTGCGTGCGTGCGTGCATGCGCGCTTATAAAAGATCCAGTCAGCATCTACACACAGAAGAGAGGACCAGCAGAGGAGTCTTGGCCATGGGCCGTGTTATCGGATATGAGAAAATGTAAAATATGTCTCACGAATGATTGAGCAGCAAACGGAAGCGCACGGGTCGATGCCGCACGCGTATGCACGTGTGTCTACCGACGATAAGAGACTGCTTTCTTTAATCGATCCTTGCCAAATCGTTACTCATATATCAAAGTTTTAATTAGCACTAATCACACAACCACTTCTTCCTACTGATATATTTTTTAAATTGTTAAAGTCAAAGCCCAAATAAGGCTCTTAGAAATCATAAATAAAAACATCATCCTAATGATCTGTTCACGCATCACGCTTCCAACAAAAGTATTTAACTCCAGGATAGCACTTAATTTGGAGAGCGCTTTATCAAAAATTGCAACCGTCAGGACTCAACAAAATTATCAGAGTACGATTTGCAGATCTTGCCTGCCAAGTAAAAAAAATAGCCTGGCAGTGACGGTGTGATTTTTTCCATACACAGACCTCCCCTAACTCATCTAAGGGTAAAAATTTGTATAAAAAATAATCGGATCTTTGGAAGGGTTGTGGCTGAATGGAGTGTCGCGGCATTATTTACCGACGGGGGCTGCTTAAACACCGCATGTCGCATGACGCGGGTATGTAAGGGTTCTGGAATATATACCCTTTTGCTTGCATCACCTGAGTTACTAGTTTAGTTGTACCCTTGATGAGAATGCATTAGTTTATTCTCGCTCTGCTTAAATTTTAAAGTTAGTGAATCATTTTTGCTGGTAAGAAAACTATATTATTGAAATTTACTAGATAATAGAAATTTATGAAACAAGTGTGCAAATTCATGCAGTATGACATGACGATATTGGTAGTGTTTGCAGTCACTCTCCTATCAAGAATATATTTCAAATTGTAAGGATTAAATATGTGAGTCACATTTTTATTTTTTCAGACATATGACATTAGACAATAAAAATTTTCTATATCTTGTGAAATGGTGGTATGTCAGAAATGAAATAACAGTCACAAACGGGTCCGTTTCGGCAAACAAATGCACGACGACAGAAATTGTGTTAGATTCAAATTTGATAAGGCTGGAAATATATTTTCAAAACGAAATCCGACTTGAAATGTCACATTAAATTCTGGCCATCGCGACGCAAAGCACCACTGACACTTCGTCGCTTTAGGATTTTGTGGGTACACTCACAGTAAGAAATTTTAGTTTGAGAACAATATAATAGCTTGTACTGGTAAGAAACATTAGTTTTGAATATGTGAATTAAAATACAACAGTATTACTAACATCGAAATAACAAATTTTGTTTAGTCATACACGATATATTCTAAAAAATTATCGTGGAGAAAAATAAGTGGATCATTGTTATTTATTACCGAAAGCGCTTCACAGAATCAGTATCGATATTAACAATAATTTCAACTATTTTTTTCTCTAGAGATCAAAATTTCACTTAAAGGATACAATGTAATCTAAAATGAAAGACTTTTTAAGGATCATGGATCAAACTTTTTTTTTAGGAATTCTAGTTTTTTCCTGTTCTTATCCTCTTCCAATTTTAGCTGCTGGTAACCAGGGGTGGGCTGCCAAACTTTAAACAACCGGCTCGCTATTATTTCGAAGAAAAAAAAACGGTAAATGAGTAGGTACATTGTCTTCATTCATTTTTGTACAGTATAAAAAATATAATATAAATGACAAAACAAAACATCTATTGCAGAAATTAGCTAAACAAAACATTTATTGCACAAAAAAACTGATAAACTCCAAATTTAACGTACTATGCTATGCAAATGCATAGTTAATTAATTAATTATTGCAGAGTCCGTATGCCTTGTTCATTTGCAGCAACAAGTAACAAAGGAAATAATAAAGCCGACGATACCATGTGCAGTGTGCCGAAGCTTCACAAATTGTGACTCACTCACAAGCAAGAACCAAGCACTTCGCATTTTACGTACGCACATGATGTGTGTAGTGTGTTGCGTTTGTGCACATGATATGATTGCGAGTGTGTGGTACATTGGAGCGATGTGCAAATTTTGCAGACACATACAATTAAAATGGCTCATTTTTGGTTTCACGTGTAGTTTGACAAGCGGCTCGCCGAGTTTCAAAAATTTTAACAACCGGCTCGCGCGAGCCGGACCGAGCCGGCTCCAGCCCACCCCTGCTGGTAACCTTATCCGCGACGTACTGTCTGCAATGAGCGAATCCTAAGTACACTACAATAATTTTCTGAATACCTTAACTGAATTATTTTCAAAGGACTTGTGAAGCGCTATTAGTGCGCAAATCAAAATATAAACCCCTTCTGATGGATTATTATGTGTTTTACAGTATTATAATGAATAATAAATGCACTTAAAACAACAAAAAATAATCAAATCGTTGATGAAACCATACAAATACCTATCCCAATTTTATATTTATATATCAAAGTAATTTTACATAACTTTTCACGACTATAATCGTGCGATAATTAATTGTTCATAAAAATTAAACTGCACTGACAATCAATAGGACTTTATTTCGATAACTTAACAAATGTGACAGGAAAATTACTGAAAATAATTGAGAGTTGGGACCAATTTTCTGTTTTCATACGTAAGGAAGAGAGACGCATGTAATTGGATGAAATGGTTGAAACTGACTGGATTAGCTAATGTAGATAGTGGGAATAAGAGAATTCAGCCAATAGTATAAATTTTTTCTTCTCTTACTTTAAAGTTTTGACTATGCTTTAGCCATCTTCAAGAGCAAAAGAATTTTTTAGTTTAGATTTGAATTTATTCATGTGTTTTTAAAACTCAACACTTTTCATTTGTCAAATGACCACAAGCGACTTCTATGGAAGCCCGGTCATAACATCCCACGTAGCAGTTGGTTATGGAAATTTAACATATTAAAATTATCTTTTCTCGCTATTACATGATATTAAATGGTTTTTACTTACTTGTACAAAGTACATATATTGTGAAACCGACAAAATTCACCTATCGAGATTTTGATGGAAATATCCGTTTTGAGCTTCCCTGAAACCATTTTGACTATTTTTGGCTTGATGTCGGTATGTATGTTCGTGCGTGCATTCGTGCGTACGTAACTCGCAAATCTCAAAACTGGTTGAACGTATAATGTTGAAATTTTGTATTGAAGACTGGTATAGGGTCTAGTTGTACACCTCGCATTATGGTTCCAATCGTCTGTACTGGAAGTGCACTTTACTTGAAACTTTTTTCGAATTTTTCTAATAAATCCAGAATGATCAACCGCAGGATGTTCATTCAATATTTGAATTTGTTGTATCAGAATGGTTATCTGCTATTTTTGTAAGAATCGGCCAGACCAGAAGTGCACTTTACTCCAAACTTTTTTTTAAATTTTCCGCATAAATTCTAAACAATCAGTCGTAGAATATTTAAATTTTATATTAGGCACTTTTATAATATCTAGTTGTACACCTCGCATTATAATTACTATCGACTTAGCCGGAAGAGCACTTTATTCGAAACATTTTTTGAATTTTCCGCATAAATCCAAAACGATTGAAGGTAGATCGTTAGAATTTAGGACGATTATACTATCTAGATGCTTATATCCTATTTCTATTGAGAGCCACTGAGCCGGAAGTGCACTTTACTTGACAGTCTTTTGGAATTTTTCGCATAAATTCGAAACGATCAGGTGTAGAATATTGAAATTTGGTATTTCAGTCTGCTGTAGCATCTGAATGATTGCGTACTATTTTCATAACAATAGACTGAACCGGAAGTGCACTTCAGTAGAAATTTATTTTCTAATTTTGCGCATAAATTCAGATCTGTTGGTAGTCGTAGAATTTTGGAAATCAGTATTTAGAAATGTTGTAGTCTAGGAATAATGGCCTACTGTTTCCATAGCAACCGACTTGACTGAAAGCGCATTTTACTTGACAGATTCTTAGAATCTCTTGGGTAAATCCAAAACGATTAACTGTGGGACGATGGGATTTTGTGTTTGATTGTATATATCCAATGATAAATATGATCAAACACAAAATCACATCGTATTATATATAATATCCAATGATGTACAAGTAGGTCACGTGATGTTTACGTCAGATTTTCTACTTTTATATTACATGAATAAATTCAAATTGGAACTAAATAATTCCTTTCTTCAGAAGATGGTTAAGGTGTAGTTGGAAAACAACAAGTAAGTAAAAAATTTTTATTATTTGACTGAATTCCCTTGTTTTCACTACTTACATACATGCACGTAATGTTTCAATGACTTTAGGTCATAATAATTGAAAAAAAAAAATATATATATATATATAGTACAATTTTGTCACGTTTATTTGATTTTTGAGTCATCACTTGTTTCAATACGAGCCTTTATGCTTCGAGATAAAGATACTCGTATACGGGACTTGAGTCTGCGATCAGAGGTTCAATTTTAATTCACAGAGACAGTTTATTGACGTCATTTTAGAGACAATTGACACATGTACCACCTATAATTCATTTCAGTTAAGAAAGTTCCAAGGGCTCTTATGGAACTTCGATTTAAGCCTTCTGATTTGCCACTATCAGTCGTATAACTTATCATCAATTATCATAAATAGATTTGTGCAATTCATAGATCTATATTTGTACTGTTCAGGTAATATGTGGATATATTTGTTGCTTTTATTTCTTGAATTCATTTCCAGCAAGCTTATTTTGAATCCTGCATTTAATGTGAGTAAATCGTGTTTGTATTTCGACCAATCAGAACGCTTAAATAAGTGCTCTTGATTAATAATCCATGAGAAAAATTAATAAACATGAGTTGAATTTGATTTGGAGCATCGTCTCCATCTGCTACCAACGTAAATTTGTGAATTATATTGTTTGCACCAACATATAATATTCAAGATCCGATAGTTATAACTATATCATAACGTCATTGATATAGAGACTTATTTTTGTCTTTGTTATTATTAATAATTATTCCATATTTTTTGATTTTATATTCATTTAGATTGGGAATATTATTTTTTTTAGCTTGTACAAGTTTGCGACTTGTCTCCAAGCTGTTTCTACGAATTAGAATGAGACTCCCAGTTTCAATTAGAGGATTTTTAAATAAATAAACACAGAATTTACATTGATATCAACTATGTTCATTTGTTTTTTCCGCAATTTTTCAATTATTTATGCTTTATGCAATTGTTAACTAAGATCATTTTACAAGTTGGATTTTCACATAAAATTCCCGATAATTTGCAAACTGAATATCTGAGAATTTTTCCACTCTTTAAATCTATTTTTAGAAAGCTAATAATTTTTTTTTTATTAACAATGGATGTCCTTCGAAAATCAAAAATCAAATAAATATATTAAAAAGAAATTTTCCCAAATATTCCAATCATTTCATTTTTTTATTATTACATACTGCATGGAAATATTTTTTTTACATTTTTAATTCATTTTTTTTAATAATTGCTATGAACAAATTTCATTATTCAGTCTTAGATGATATTCCAAATTTTCTTTTGGGAAATATAGTCTCAGGGGTTTTATGTAGAAATCCAACTTGTTAAATGATCTTAATTATCAATTGCATATGAATAATTGAAAAATTGCGGAAAAAATTGTTTTCCAACGAATTTTTGTATATTCATGTATCCTTATAATACATGGACTCTTAATATTGACAGTAATAATTGAGAAAACAAAATAGTTGAGAAAAATATTTGGTTTTACTGAGCGATCTGCCGAGCGCGCATGGGAGCGATTTCACTCATGTTTAGTCATATTTTAACCTGCAAATTAAAATTATAAATATTGGTGGTAAAGTTCTGACATGTGGGACATTTTTTCAGGAAATTTCCTGCTCCTTAAAAGTTTTTTTTCCGATTTCCGTCATCTGCAATAGTTTTTGAGATTATTTATAGCTTTTGCAATTTTTTGTGCGGAACTTATCTAAAAATTTTGTAGATGGAATCTGAGTCATAATTCTCTGAGAAGGCTAAGTGGAATTTCATAAAACGACACATATTATAATTTCACAAGCAACGCAATGAAAATTCACAGGAAATACATAAAAAATATCTACAAAGATATTCCGATTTTTCACCTCAACGCAGATTATTCATTAATTGTGTCAAAAATATCAATACTTGCCTATGGTGCAATCCAGCCCTGGTACCACATCGAATCGGCATTGACATATTCCGATCTTGTCTTAAACTCCCAATCCTTGTCATCATTATCTAGATCTTATTTTTATAGAGGGATAACCTGATCTAGTCCCTGTCATGTCACTGTGATAAATATTAACTGGAAACATATCCAAATTGCATGGCAAATTGAAAATAAAAATCAAGTCAATGTCAATGTCAATGTCAAGTCGTTATAGTTCCACTACGGATTGACTTGATTCAATGCACGATTCAAATCATAAATTAAATCAATGTAATTTTTGAAAAATCAAAACCAGAAAACTTTGTTTTACATTCTTTTTCATGTCTTTTTGTCTTGTATTTTTTTTCAATAATTTAGCTAAGTTTCTATTGCAACACAAAATCACGATTCGAATTAAGTATCAAGTGATTATTCAATATGTTTGAATGATTATTTCACTTATGTCAGTTATACTGAAAATTTTTGCATAGTTACAACGACAATTATAATAATAAATTCCTTGCCAACGGGAATTTACCGCGATAAATTCCCGTTACCTCGGTAAATTCCCGTTGGCAAGCGATTCATCGCGATAAATTGCCTTTGTCATGGAGAAGCAATACACAGTTCTAATATAAACAAACAATCAATTCTCGGAATTGTCAAAATTTAATCGTTTTGGAAATGCATTTTTCGCCGAAAGTAATGAAATTGAAAACAAAAAGTCCTTGAATACAAGAGTATATGGAGACAATTTAGTGCATTTTTCAATAGAAAAGGTTAGTAGTGGCAAGTAACATTATTTAATAGGTACTTATAGTAGCAATTTCATTCGAGAAATATTCTCCACAAATACCACTCGCGACTTTAATTTTATCATAAATTTTTCTTTCAAACATTGATTACCTTTAAGCAACATCCTTCGAGTCATCTGCTCAGATGAAATCCCTCGAGCTACGCTCTCGTGATTCAATCGGACAAATGACTCTCATGATGTTGCTAGGTAATCAATGTTTTCAAGAAAAATTTATTGATAAAATTACAGTCCCTAGATATTATATACGAAAATTAAATTCTTAACGTCTATCAATTTTTTTCACGATCACATAATGATTGAAATATTTTTGGTTTGAATTCTATATATTTTATCTATTTTTGACCTTTTTATTTCCTATCCAAGAGTCTTCATCAAAAAAACAATAATACAAAAATAAGCAAGGCAAGTATCTAAATAATTAAAAATAGGTATACAGAAGACTAGATGCGAGAACGTGAGCTCCGTATTCACTGTAGAAACAACAAAAAATTTCTGGCACTCACCCAAGGTCTGTTTGAGGCTCTGTCACGTGGGTTTTTCTCAGAGCTTGGATAAATGCCAAGGAAATTTTGTTATTTCTTCACTAAAAGTGGTGCCCTGGCCTAGCAAAAAAAACTGGAAACGAGAGATTTCACATCTCTGATGTATACCTCATTAATAATCCACTTCATAGATTTTATCAAACTTCCTTAATAAATTATCCAGCTTATTGAACAAAGTATGAACTAACACGTCAGTTGACAGCTGAATATATTAATGAAATTGATAAATTTGTGGTATATGAAATTCTAGTCTCATGTTACTTCCGCAGGAAATCGGGGCAACGCTGACGGAGATGAGATTCTTGAAGTCGACCACGGCCGTTTGTACACGTTGACGTGTGATGTATGTGTGGGTCCTGGGCGGGAAAGAGACGGACAGAGGTCCAATGTATTTATTGTGTACTTAACCGAAAGTAAATGGTTTCACTACGGTCCTGACCGCTGCTGGGTTGTCGGGAGGTTGCGGCTAGCCCTAATGTCCTGCGAGATGTATATGTGTAGGAAAGGAGAACTGCGTGACTAACAAGTAAGTTTAAATGTTTAATTATACCAAATTTTATGGCTTAATAATATAACAAGCTGTTTAAAAAGAGTTTTTACAACAAATATTACAAAGTAGCCATGAAATGTTTGCGGCATCTTTATTATTCTCTCACTGAGTGATTGGTAATAAATATTGGAGTTCGATAAAATTCATTCTTCCAAATAATCCCTAAATCTCTTAAAATTCCTCTCTGCCATTCCGTTCATATCTGGCATATATTAGCCCTGTCCCTCTGCTCGTCCGACAGACATTACCCTTATCTACCACCCCCGCAAGCTCTTCTAACCCTTGGCTGACCATCCAAGGGAGTGTTTACGACCGGTGGCCACACCCTCGTCCACTCACCACCCTCAAGCCATTCATAACAAGGGATTGTGCCAGTCAAAAATGGAAATTCACTGGTCTGATGCCTTTGGCTCTCTCGTCCATGTTACGATCTATCAAACTAGGTGGGGTGGAATTATAATAGGGTGAATTTAATAACATTGGATGCAAAAGCTTAAACTTCAGTTATGAAAAATATTTTTCCCAGAATGGGATAGGAACATATTCTTTGTTTGTTGTGCTACTCAACTAAAGTGATCTATAAATGAATAAAGTAACAAAGTTTTCCCCTTCTCTTTATATAGGAGTTCGAAAAGTAAAATTAAAATAAGCAGAATTGCTTGAAATTATACAAATATGTTTGTCCAGGCTACGTAGAGCAAACATTAGTAGACGTAGTTGAATAATTAAATCAATTCTGAATTATACATCCCCATTCACTTTCCCTATCTCTATCTTGTCCATAGCTCCTATTCACGTTACTTATCTTCCGTCTCAACATTCTCACTAATATCCTCTCTATCATTCTAATGACATATTTCAAATTTTAATTGTTTTTGTATTTACTAGAAATGTGAATGTTTAGAAACATACAAGAGGCACTCCTCCTCAAGATACTTAAAATCCACTCAAAAACAAATGCTGTAGAAGAGCGCAAACTTTTTATAAAAGTAAATTCAATCAAAAACTGATTTTTTGCAACGAAAAATTTATTTCTGATACCCACAGCAAGCAGTCAACATCACCCTTAAGAAGCAATTGTCAGCTCCCTTCTTCCTGTTCTCTCGGTGTAGTTCAAGGACACTCTGCTGATATTTCGGCTATGTGCATGTGTGTCAGAAGTGCGAGAAGCCGACGAGTCGTTCAAGTATCGTACTTATTTATTCCAATTGATTCGTCGATCAATTTAAATAAACTGAAAAGTTTTTATTTTATGCTTCCTCCCTCATCCCTTTCACTTCTGTCAGTTTTTTCTCCGCACATCTAATGGTCGTACCTATATCTGCATTTCGGTATTCATTGAGATATATCTTTAGAAACCCAATCTTTCAAAAAATATAAATTTCTAACAATTTGTCTGGAAGAGTTGTCTATCTACCAATCATACGAGTATTGAGTAAACAATTATTTTGGAATATTTATCTGCAGTAATAAATATTTAAAACCATTTCAAGCCACCTCTATCATCTTTCTTAACAGGCGCTGGTATTTTGCATAATCGGTGAGGACGAATGTTCAGCAGTGATACACGCTGCTTCACCTGGGGCGAACGCGTGGAACAAAGACATAACTATCATTTCTTCACTGTGTACATAAGTGAGACGGAGTATATTTACAGTGCATTGTGGCTAGGACCCGCGTCACGCGCGATCCGACCAGACGTAGGTTTGATTCCAGGCCGCCCCTGATTTAAATAAGCCCGGACTCGGGACACGATGTCCCTGGGGACCAGAGATTTGGTTTTTGTCACTATAAAGGAGTAAGGGAATGTGTCAGGACTGTCGTTCTTGTCCGTTAGTGGAAGACCCTTCGGTCGATATATGCATAGACACAATGATATTGAATTGACTAATATTCGAAAGTGACCAATTACCAAGTGCCTATAATATTTTCAGAGTACGTTTCAACAAATTTTCCATTAATTTCTAATCGATCGTTGTACGATATATATATATATATATATATATATATATATATATATATATATATATATATATATATATATATATATATATATATATATATATATATATATATATATATATATATATATATATATATATATATATATATATATATATATATATAATAAAAAAAATATTTTTCTTTCAAAATTGATTCAAGCTTTCGGATTCATTTTCAAGCCCTCATCAAGGCAATCTTACATACAATAACATCAATTAGTGAATCAGATTTTATAACAAATTTTCGCTTAAGCCTGATGAAGGCTTGAAAATAAATCGAAAAGCTTGACTAAATTCTAAACGAGGGACATATGATAATGTGATAATAATCAAATACAAAATCTTATAGTTCCACGGCTAATCGATTTGAATTTATCCAAAAAATTCTGAAAATGTGTCAAGTCTAGCGCGCTTTCATCCCAGTCGGTTGCTTTGAAAACATAAATCATTCTTATGCTACAACATTCCTAAATACTGATTTCCAAAATTGTACGGCCAGCTGTTCCGAATTCATGCGCAAAATTGAAAAAAATTTAACTGAAGTGCACTTTCGGTTCAGTCGATTGTTATAAGAATAGTAGGCAATTATTCAGATACTGCAGCAGACTGAAATACTGAATTCCAATACTCTAAAGCCGATCGTTTCAAAATTATTCGGAAAATTCCAGAAGACTGTCAAATAAAATGCACTTCCGGCTTAGTCAATTTCAATGACAATAAGATAAGAATTCAAAATTTGTTTCGAGTAAAGTGCACTTCCGATACAGACGATTGCAATCATAATGCGAGGTTCACAACAAGATGCTACAGAAGTGCTTAATACAGATAGTCAATATTCTACAACTGATTGTTTTGAATTTATGCGAAAAATTCAAAAAGTCTCTTATATAAAGTGCACTTCCGGCTCAGCCGATTGGTATACAAAAATATAAGATAACCATTTAGATGCCACAGTTATCTCAAATACTGAATTTAAGTATCCTACGGCTTATCATTCTGGATTTAAGCGGAAAAGTCAAAAATAGTTTCATGTCAAGTTTACTTCTGATACAGACAATTGGAACCATAATGCGAGGTGCACAACTAGACCCTAGACCAGTCTTAAATTCAAAATTTCAGCAATCTATGTTCGACAGGTTTTGAACTAGCAACTGTAATGTACAAAATATAATTCTTCAAAATTCTAAATTTTTTGTTTGTTCTGGGACGATAGTCACCATAATAAAATAAAACGCTACACCAAAAGCCCAGAAGGTATTTGTAGAAATAATATATAGCAAGAAAGGTTTTCGGCTTTGAGTCTTGGTTTCTGATGGAATCGATTCGAAAATCCGGGTCCGGTTCTGTTAAATGATTCCGATTCTAAGAAGGGCCCTGGATAACGGTATCAAAATTCCAACCGGAATCGAGATTTGGATCGAATTCGAGATTTGAACCGAAATCGAGACTCGAATCGGAATCGAGATTCGAATCTGAATCGAGATTTGAACCGGAATCAAGTTTGGATTCGGTAATCGAATACCCGGTTAGTTTTGGAACCGGAGAAACGGTTCCCTTTTTATTCCGGTTTTTGATAGCACTCGTTTTGAGATCTGCGAGCTACGAACCCACACACATACACACATACCGTACCGACGTCAAACCGAAAATAGTCAAAATGGATTAAGGGATGCTCAAAACGGATATATCTATCAAAATTCCGAAGTGTGAATTTTGTCGGTCTCACTATACTTGCACTTTGTACAAGTAAAAGTGAAAACTGAAATTGAAAACTGAAGGAGGAACTTGGACAAAAAAAGTTATTAAATCACGCTCAAATACATGTAAAAATATCAGTTGCAAGAGGAGTATCTTCAAAAATGGTGCACATTTCGTCAGCTGAGTATGAGTATTAGTTTGTCTCATGTCCATTTTCAATTTTTGTATCAAGTCCAATGTTCTATGTCCTCAAATAAGACTTGTACTCTGAGAAATAGAGTTGTAGTCCTATACCAACTCCTGAAAATATATTTTAGGACCTGGTACAAAACTACAACTCTATTTATCAGGATACAGGTCGATACAAAAATTGAAAATGGACATGAGACAAACCAATACTCAGCTGACAAATTTTGCCAAATTGGAATCTGCATTTCATAAGTTGTTCTAACTTTAGATCAATTATTAAAGATTAGCCGAGTGATTAAATTAGTGATAGTCATAGAATTTAAGCAAAATTAGAAACAAAGTATATCTGACTTCTCTGACAGTTGAAACAGCATAAATTTTTTTGTTATTTCGTTTCAATTCCATGGCTATCACTACAAATGAGCAAGCAATATTTATAAAATGTTGAGAGCAAATATTTCGACGAATAAACCTATAAAATAAAATGTGACCACTGATTTAGAAATCAACATTGCTTTATGGACAATTAGCGTTCCGTTCCGCTGCCTGGACAAAAATACCTAGAATGATGAATAGAACTCACGGTGTTCTTCTGCTATATATTAATGATAGTTATTGCCTAGCATGCTTTGCAAAATGTATCTCATTTTTTCAGTAATTTGTATGAAGTAGGTAACACATATACAAAGAAGACACATTCACAAATACAAAATAAATAAAATAAAATTGATGAAGCTGACTGGATGAGTGAATTTGAGTGAGTAAGAAGTCTTGGAAATTCAGTCAATTTTTATGATTTAATTTCTTTCCTACTTTACAGTTTTGGCTGTACCTCAGCCATCTTCAGAAGTGCTACAATTTAATATATTTTTTTTTATTAGTAATTATATATATATATGTATGCTATAGTTGTGTAAATTTATGTGTGATTTATCAAACGTAATAAAAAAGCGGAAAAAATTTTTCTTCCATTTGTCAAATGCCACAACCGACATCTGTGGAAAACGTTGACCAAGTACGAGCTAAAAATCGTGCGTGCACGTATTGTCAAAAAATTACAATTTATCACAAGTAGGAATAAGTTAGTTGTAGTGTCAAACAATTGAAATTAAAAATAGATGCAAGCTTGTGCACGTAAGGTGTCAAAAATATAAACAAAAATCAGGAAAAGTAACATGGATCTTGAAAAATATTGTTGTATATAGTGCTAATGGCCAGTTGCACCGCCGTCACTTAACTTTAAGGGAAGAATAATATCTATGGTTACGACTGTATAGATAATTGTTCCCATGATAATTATTCCGTACTTAAAATTAAATGATAGCGGTGCAACTGGGCATAAGTGCAATAGTATCTGCTTCTTAGTAATAAAAAAAAAATAATTAAATTGTAGCACTTCTGAAGATGGCTGAGGTACAACCAAAACTGTAAAGTAGGAAAAAAATCAAATCATAAAAATTGACTGAACTCCCAAGACTTTTTACTCACACAAAATAAATTTTTTGAAATTATTTTTGCTCAGTACCTAAGTTTTGCCTGAATTGTCAAGATGTTTTTCTCCTACCTTTTGCACCTACATTAAGCAATGAGCGTTTAGAGTACGTTGATGATACTGTCAAAAACAACTGTAAAAAGTTTTATATCACTTGGATGATCGATGCGCGAACGCATAAGAGATAAATACACAAACAGAATTTTAAATGTATGAATTGCGGGATTTGAACTTATTGGTTGGGTCTCTAGGTTAACTTTTCGACACACAGCTATTTTTCACTTTATTTGCCATGTTTTTACATTGCTGCCATGTGTGCTGTCAGTCAACCGTGCAGATCCCAACTTGAGAAGATAGCAAGAATGAATACCGATCCAGCTAAGCTGTGAAAATTTCATGACCTGACTAAGATTCGAATTCACGATCTCTGCGTCCAGAGGCAAGAGCTCTACCACTTTACTATCTCGCCGAGAAAAAAGAAATACACAAACAGACAAACATCAATTTTTATTATATAAAATGATTGAAGCTGACAGAATTAGTGAATTTAAATAGTGGGAATAGGATTTTGGAATTGTAGCGCTCCTGAAGATATAGCTGATATGTAGCTGAAACTGTAGAGTCAAAAAAAAAGAAGAATTATATAATTGACTGAACTCTCCCATTTCCGCTATACTTACATTGAGTTGAATGTATTAGAAATCTCCATTTCGCTGCGTGGAACTGTACTCCAAGCTTTGCAACGACATAGATGGATCGTTCTTGAAACAAAAATATTTTTTTGATAGGTTCAGTTTGAACTATAAACAAACGTAATCTTTCAGCAATATAATTATGATAGCAATTTCCCGGCATGCTTTGCAATGCTTCTCTCATTTTTTTTGTAACTGGTGTGAAATAGATACACATACCTATTCCAAGAAGGCATACTCACATGTACAATATATCTAAATGAAAGAAAATTATTTTACTGAAATTTCAGGAAATATCACTCGCATTACTCACATATCCATTCAACGTCAACCATTTTATTCAAAATTATTTTTGTTTTGTAAATTAACTTCAAATTGTCAATAAAATTATTCTCACAAGACACATATTGTGCGGTGAACGATGCATGTGAACAATCATCCGATATGACTTTAAGTCATATCATTTATCAACAATAACTGTAGAAAGTTTCAACTCAATCGGATGAACGATGCGCGAGCGCATAAAAGTTGAACACATAAACACAAATATTAATTTACATATTAAGAGCTTCCCGTCTCATGAACTATATCTATGTAATAAAAAATCATGCCCATCCATTGTCTCGTTGCTGCGTGAAAGAAGGCCAAACCAACACACACACACACTTTCGCATTTATAATAGTAGGGAGGAATTATTTAGATTTTGCCAGCTGGACGGGTTCCGCTTTTGCATGTTTGGTACGGTGTTCTTTATATAGTTTAAAATAATGTTATCTTGTAGTATAATGAAGTTTTTTTTATTTAAATAATTCATTTCACATTGCAGAATGGTTCAGAATTTTGCACATCAATATCTGTCTTTTTCGCATGCAAGTCATGTGGACAGTGCGTGTACATCACACACCAGCGTCCATCGTTTACTTGATCCCCAACCATCCCGACTCTCTAGCCGGAAATCGATCCACGCCATCCTAATGGCCACGCTTCGTCCTGCGGAATGATCGCTCCGTGGATGGAATCCAAAAGTTGTACGAGAAAAATAAAACGAATATTTGAACTGAAACGGAAATGTTTGATGCAAATAACATTTTTGTAGTGAACCAGGAGTTGAAGTGATTATCGGTAGTATAACAACATTTTTAATCAAACCATCATCCCAGTTGTGCACTGGTGCTTGGTTTCTCAGGCTATTCCACCTCCTCCGTCTTCTGCGTCTGAGGTCTGCATTTCGAACTCGTTACCACTGATGATCCTCGCATCTAGCATCCTTGCATCCTTACCTCCCTAGCTCCTCTACCGGATCTTGGTGAGGTGCGCTGAGCGCCGCTTGCTGACCAAATTACACCGCCGCTATCACCTACCTCCCCTCGCCAAACCCCGGAATAATGAATTGCTCGGGCCTGCCGGGAATTCCCAGGCCGGGATTGAAGGATCGCTCCTTCAGGATTCTGCTGATTTTGCCACGGGATAATGGAAGGATTTTAACGAGGCGCGGTCAGGAGATCATCGACCCACTGACGATGGAATAACTGTAAATTAGGAAATTAATTAACTGATTAGAGGGTGATGGAAGACAGTAATGTTACTGTAACAAAATCAAACTGTATGTAAAATGCAAAGGAGTCTGATCATTTATCCATTAGATAATTACAAGCCATTTTTATTTTCATCCCGTCAAGGCTTAAAAATATATTTTCAATTTTCTCCATAATGTATTTAGAAATGTCTATCTACTTTTCTTAGTGCACTTAAAAAACATATACGAGCCCTCGTATTTCTCAGAAGTACACCTACGTACATACATATGAGAGGCGTTTGAGAATCCTCAAGAGAGACGGCAGTTCGGTCAGCTTCAGCGGCGACGACGGTGATGGCGTCGGCAACGGGTCAAAGGAGACGAGTGTAATGAGTTTCCGGTTCCCGTGGGGGCGGCAGAGGCCATGACGCTTCCGATCCAAGCACTCCTGACTCCTGTGTCCATATTGCAGAGTCCCCAAGAAAATTGCTTCACCTTTTGACGGATAGTTTTGCAGTTTATTAGAGTAAACCTACGCTTCAAATGCATAGTTTTTTAAAAAGAGAAAATCAACAGAAAATACAGTCCTTTTTCGACGAGAAAATAGTCTGAAAAAGAATTCCATTTTGAATTGAATCTACGCTATTATTTTTTTTTTTTTCAAGTCTTCATATAATTTTATAAACTTCACTTGCCTTATTACGAACTTTTATTGAATTATATTTGGAAAAAGAAGTACTCGCGCGTGATTTAAGGCTACGGTGACGTTAGAGGATATTTCATTAATGAATACAGATCTCACATGAATATTAAATATTTAAAAACATATTTCGCATAAGAGGTGAATTAGAATTTACTTGAGAATATTTCATGGTCGTAGTTGGTGACCAAAGCATAGCTTTATTCAGAGCAATATATCACTGCGAAGGAAAGACACAAAACTTTGCCCGAATTTGAAAGTTTTATCGATGTAGCTGGTTGGTATCGGTCGGCCTCTGAATATAAATCAGACCTCTGATGTCTTTGTCTGTCCCTTGTGGACGCCTATCTTTCCATCTTGTTCTGGCGTCCACTGACATAACAAATGTTGTGGAAAGTTTCTCAGAAGCAACTTCGGACTGCGGACTGTGTTACTGTTTGTTATTGGCTGCTGCTGGGGCTTCTCTACCCCGCATAAAAACTCTTTTAGATGGACTTTTGTGGAGGGTGCTTTTGTATGTATGAGTGTTGGACGGAGGACAAGATGTTCGACCTCGATTAGCCAATAACTTGCTCCCCTACATGTTTTTCGTCAGATATCAAAACAAATATTTTTGATCGGGGACAGAGCCACTCACCTGAATTGATAACAGAAAACTGAAGTGAACACATTCTCTTCTCCAATCTATTGTTAAGAGAATCCTTTCATAAATTAACGAGCCATTCAGGTTTTTTCATAATTTGAGTTATCACATTCTAATTATAAAAAGTAGAACTTATAGTAATTAGTACAATAATTGAAAGTAGTGAAAATACTCGCTTTCACGAATAACGAGCACTAGTAGTACAAAATTGATTGAATGGAAGTTTTCCTGCACGATGGATAGGACGTAATGGTCCTATTGCGTGACCTATCTGGTCGCCAGATTTAACTCAGTGTGACTTTTTTTGTGAAGATACATGAAGAACTTAGTATACTCAGATTTTATTGATAAGATACAAGTTTTGAGGGCACGACTTAAAAATGAAGATATGAGATTCGAAACAACACACATTATGCTACATAGAAAGAGTAAATGATTTATTCTGTCGAAGCCTCACGTGTTGCATTGACAATAACAATTTTGAACAATTATTATAATTCAATTGACCTATAATTTTTTATTAGTTGCACTGATTTATTGAATTATATTTTATCATCTACCTTTGTCGCTTTCTGTAGAATCTCATCTTCTTTTATACCTATGATTTACAAATTCATCCAATGATCCTTTGTCGCTATTAGTCTCACCTTTGCAGCGAAAAATATTCCATTCGTCATTACTCTTGCGCGTTTGCGCACAGCCTGTGCGCATGTCGTACTGTTTCAAGCAGAAGCTCATAAACAATGATAACTTCACTTGAAAATTCGGCCCATCAAGAAATGTTTAATGCACTCTTTCAAATTGTTTAATGTTCAAGTTTGATCACACAAGTACACGTTCTGCAACTTGGTACTATCTAGGGATACTTATCTAACAATTTTTGTTCCAAAAGCATTGTTAAAGTTGCCACTGTCAAAATGTTAGTTACTGGTATCGCCATCTCTTGATTGTTCAGTTCATTTATAGCCCAGTCAAATTAGGATTTCGCCTTGGCATAAAAGATAATAAACTGACAACTTGTACAAATCTTCATTTTGGCATTCTAAAGGTTGTCTCAAAAGTACTATGAAATCTTGTGTCTGCGTCTTGAGTTATTCAAGGTTAAAGGTTGCAAAAATCGGTTTTTTGCAAATATCTCGATTTATATACGTCCAATAATGTTGACATTTATTACAAAAACTATTGACCATCAAATTTCATCTTGAGAATTTTTCATGCGCTCAACCTTTTTGAGAAATAGAACGCGGAAACCGATTACAACAATAATATCGTCGACTTCAAATGAATTACTGAAAACAATACTTTGCAACTATGAGCACGCTGCGGGCTTGGAAAATCAGGACAGCATTAATATTAAACTAAGATAAACTATAAGTATTCCAATTGATGAGTTTTTAAAACACAAAGTAGAAGTATTATTGAGAAAATATATTATATAGATGTAAAATGTCATTACATATTATGTATTGACCGATAAATAATATAAATTATTCATAATTAAAGATATTTTAGTGATTTACCAACTTTGTATGAGGTATTATCCACCGGAGCTCACGGTTGACCTTGCATTACAGTATGTATGGCTGAGCGCTGCGCGTTGTCTGCGCTCTATATCAAAAATGATTGATCGCATAGAAAAACATTCAACACAAAATTTATTGCAAATTCAATGGCTATAATTTTTTCAATTAATGTCAACATTATTGGAGTCATAAAAACCGATATACTTTCAAAAAAAAACTATTTTTGCTACCTTTGACTTTGAATAACTTAAGACGCAGGCACGAGATTTTATGAGACTTCTGAGACAACTTTTAGAATGCCAAAATAAAGGTTTGTACGAGTTTCCAGCTTATTATCTCTCATGTGACGCCCTAATTTGATTAGGCTATTAGCATTTCTAGCTGTGAGTACAATTACCTTTGTCACGTAAGATATTCTCTAAGAATACGTTCTACTAGGCGACCGCAACGATTTGCTCACGATCACAATTTTTGTCGTTACATAAGATTACTGAGGTTGGTGCTACAAGTGGAACGATGCGAGTGTCTGATGAATGTCAAATAAACTGACAGTTCGTGGTTAAGATCGAGAAATAAATAAGATTAAAGTAACCTGTATCAAGAAGGAAATATGGATGGAATGAATTCAATACGCTTGTGTAAATTAATCTTTCATACAAGTTATAAATGATTATAATGAAAGATCGTGGAATCTGTCATATTGACTACAGTTATGTTCGATTCTATATTGCGAAATGTCACTTTTGCTAATAAAATAATCATGCATCAAACAATGTTTTTTTAGAAAACCACGTCTCAAGATTAATAAAAATTTGAAAAGAAAATTTTGACATTTAGAATCAATCAATGTCACTTTTAGTGTTGCTATGATAAAACTTTGTTTGATACATGATTGCGAAATTCATTTGCATTCACAGATTTTTTTTTCGCTCGCTACGCTCACAAAAAATCTCTTTCATTATAGAATGGAAAAGTAACATTTCGCAATCTAGAATCTAAAATAACTATTTTGAATCAATCGAAAGTAAAAAAGGCACCGTTTCTATTAATCCAAATATCTTGGTGATTACTGCAAAAATGAACGGATCGACCGCTTCGACCCATCCTGCAATCGCGGGCGTTGTGAGCTTAGAGTGGTCGCGAATGTTGACATCAATTATGACGTATTTATCTTGGTCGCCAATACCGCGATCGTCTTGTGGAACGATTACTGAGGCGACATGAGCGTTTCAGTCGCCTAGTGGAACGTAGCCAAATGGCCAGTTGCGCCACAGTCCCTTAAATTTTAAATGTGACTTAATTGAACAATATCCTATCAAGACTCAAAATTCAAATGTGACGTATACATTGCTGTCATTATTCTGATTCGATATTTATTGTTTTAGAGCGGTGCAACTGGCCATAGGTGTTACATAATACATAAAAAGAACAAGATAATATAATCTGCAACGTGATATTCTGTTCGAATAAAAATTAATTCAAATGACATTGAGATACAAATAACACTGATATCTTAGAGAATTTACTTCAACAGTGTTAATGGTACATCTAACCTAAATTGCTCAATACAGAGTTTAGCATATTTCAGACAGTAAGAAGAGGTATCAATGTATTCTCAAAATTCTGATACTCTTCCAGTTTCTTATGAATTAATAACATAACATGATCATTTTATTACAGTATAAGTAGTGGAAAAGCATGTTTGAAACACAAAGACACTTCAACTGAAATCTTTAGTCTATAATAAATATGTAAATAGGGCGTAGGTACTTCTATATATAACTGGCAGCCCGTGCCGGCTTCGCACGGATGGACATTTAATAATATTCAACATTTTTATATGCCTCTTTAAAGCATAGTTTAATAGTATGGGCTAATTATTAAGAATACCACATTTCTTGCTTGAGTAAAACAATTAAAACGTAACGTAACCTGAACTGTCAAAATTTATTGATAAGTGCGTACATCTATATATAGATAGCATCATCAGTATTTAATTAAATAAATTATGGGAAATTAGAGATTATATTGCAGCGCAGGTAATTTAAGCAGTTTTATTGGTCAGTTTTCCACATCTTGTGTTACTTTATTGAGGTTTTCATGAGTAATCTTTTTTTGAGAGTAAATTATAGGTCATGTTACTTAGTGATAATACGTATAGGATTCTGCTGGCGCGAGAGTTCTTAAAATCGGTCCCCACACAAGCGCCAGCATTAACTATAAAAAGTTTCTATTTAATCGGTTGAACGATGCGTAAACGGACAGATTCGGCTAGTGTGCCACTTAAGATATGTTGATGGAACAGTACTAAGAACTTTCTCGAGAGAGCCAACAACAACTGCAGTAAATTTCAACTTAATCGGATGAACGATGCGCGAACGAACAAATACGGCTCGTGCGCCACGTTGATGACACTACAATAAGAACCCTCACGAAAGTGCCAACAATAACTATAATAAGTTTCAACTCAATCAGACGAACGATGCACAAACGAACAAATACGGCTCGTGCGCCACGTTGATGACACTACGATAAGAACGCTAACGAAAGTGCCAACAAAAACCATTATGAGTTTCAATTCAATCAGACGAACGATGCACGAACGAACAAATACGGTTCGTGCACCACTTAATGTATGCTGATCATTTTTCATTTAAATCACCTCTGTATTAAAGCGAACGGAATAAAAAAGCAATTATTCAATTCGGTCTAACCGTTTTTGAGTTTTAGCGAGACTAACGAACAGCGTGTCATTTTTATTATATTAGATTTTCAAAACCTTACCTATGATCGTTCAAAGCTACAAATTACTAATTTTCATTGACAGCTCTTATTCTTTTAGCAAAAATGTCAAGCAATCAGAATCATTCATGGACGCATAATAAATTTTTCGACAAAACTCAATTTTAATTCGATATTCAGAGAGTTTAAAGGAAAATTTATTCAGAAATATTATCACACTGATTAAAATCAATGTTCATATTTCTGCTGCACTTCATGTAAGATAGATACATCAAATTCAACCAATAATTCAAATCGTCAGGAGCAACAATATTTCTTCGTAACTTTTTTTAGTATTCTCAATTTTCTTTAGCATCTCTTCTCTCTATAATTGAACGAGCCCTTCAGGTGCTTCCACAATTATTTTATCCAGTAACACTAACAATGAAAGAATTAATTTTGACATATGTGAGTTGTCAACTCGTTTAATAATTATTACAAAAGTTTAAACCTGTGAAACTGTCTGCTTTTGCTAATAACAATTTCGCGAACAGTTTAGGTAGGAGAACGCTCTAATTAGCCAAGCGTATTTATTTGGTATGTTTTCCGAATTGTTATTATTCATTATAAATAAAATTCATTATGATGAAAATACTTTGATGTATTTAAAACTTATTGTTTTACTGAAATGCAAAACAGCAGATGAGATGACTGAAACAAATTATTTTAAAAACGAAGCACCTGATAGGAAAGTGAAAATGTGCTTACGTTATTTCTCATATTATTACAAACTTTACATTCGCGGGTCGACTGAATAAAGTGTGCATCGGTGATTGATCTACAAAACAAATTAAACGTATGTAATATTGCTTCTAATATTTCAGAGAACAATTATTTCTACATTTATAGGTTATGTGTTTTTTGCTCTATATAAGAATAGAAGTTACAGAATTGTAGCAATATTTTCAATTAAACTCACTAAATTAATTATTTTTTAATTGAATTCCCTCAATACTTCACTATTTTCTTTGAATAAATCGTTGAAGGGATTTCTCTTGATGTTTACGAATAACAGTCAGTTTATTTTTATTTACCGGTTATAGTGTCAGCACAGATTTTGTCTGTTTTCCTCAGCTGTTATCTGTGAAAGTGCAATGAGCTTCTGCATTAGCGAGCAATTATGTGAAATCCCTAAAAGGAAATCAATTTACTTGACAGTGAAATATAAGTATGACTAATAAATCAAATGGTTGATATCAGAGACAAATTTAACTTATCTTAGAAAATATGCAGGAGTAGAAGTACAGCGATAAGCTTAGATTTCAATGTTTTGTCAAAATACAAATATTCTTTTAGTTTTAAATGAATAATTAGTATAATTGCGATCGCTCGAAACCAGAAAATACTCATTTTAATCGACAGCTGTCGTTTTTCCAACAAATATAAATAATTCAGATCGAACCATGAATTTCAACTGGATATCCAGGGGGCTTACAGGAAAAAATTATCAACTTAAAAAATTACTATACGAGCTCTTATTTCTGTTGTCAGCGTAATGAAATACGTAGAGGATCAACGAAGTCTGGCCGAATAGGTAATGCTATAAAGAAAGTAGTAGATGACATGTAAATATATCACGTGTGGTGTAGTTTATTACGGTTAAAAAAGTAAACTAGATTCGGCAGCAGGAGTAGTAATTTCGCGTTTCATTTTATCTACGGTGCGCTTCGCTTCAGCAACGGTACAATAATGCGAGAAGAATATGGCAAGCGACAAATCCGTATTGTTGTGACTTTTATACGTACATCTGTGATTCCATAACTATAAAGCCTTTCGCGATGGTGAGCGTCCGCGCACCAATGGCACCAGCGTACTCTAATCCTGGCTCACACAGCCACATTCCGATATAATGTTATATTCTGATCAAGCAATAAAAACACCACTGCCACATCATTCCGGAGCGTCCCCAGCATCCGGAATCAGCCACGCCAACAGGAATTCACGTGCATTGCTACTGTTACACTGTTTTTCTACTTCGACAACCATTCCAAATGTTTCCGACCACTTTCATACAGAACCGTACTACGTGAAATTACTTTAGAAGTGAATTTTTCTTAATTTATTAACTTTTTAATGGATTTTGACCACTTATTACGTACAGACAGTCATTTATGAATACGGAGCACTAATATTACATATAGTCATTTTATTATGAATTCTGAGCACTATTATTATAAATATGAACACTAATTATAAATACGAAACACTTATACTACGTACAGCAACTTTATCATATATACTGAGCACTTATATTACGTACTGAATATTGACCATTTATTACATGCAAGCATTTTATTATGAATACGGAACACTAATATTACGTTCGACCACTTTATAATAAAACCTGAATACTCATTTATTAAACTGACTGATAGACAAGCTGTTAAAAAATACAAGTGCTTGCACTTGAAAGGCTATGACGTATTTTGGGAGGTAAATTGAGGAGGCTGGATTTCTTCAAATCTATTACATTACTGTTCTGGCACTAAGATCACCAATAGTAAACTTGATCCATCTCTGTTGAGTCAATTCCCAAATAATTCCTACTCCCTTGTCAGAAGCAGTTAGAGGCCATTGATGGCCTGTTTCTAAGCTGAGATGACTTCCTTGCAAAACAGAGGGATCTTGATCGTTTTTTTCTCCTACTGACCCTTTAAGTTCGTAGTATCCATTTTGTACGTGTCACGAATAACGCAGTTGCTTTAGCTTCGATTCTAAAATTCTCATGCAATATATAACATAAGGGTGAAAGAAAGTTATCCACTTTTTCACGCATTTTTGTATCACTCGTACTCGGAAAGAGAGGTCTCGATTTGAGACAATTTTTTTGTAGTTAGCGTTAGTACGCGTTCTTGCACATACAATCATAGCACATGTATATGTTATTTATTTCATAAAATTAAGTTTAAAAAATCGTGTAGTACTTCTCCCTGCTTTATTAGAAAGTGTGGCTCTTCCTATTTCGTTCGACATCTGTCGATTTATCCGTAAATTTGGTCGGTTCTGCAACAGACGTAAAGCATTAAAATTTCATCGTGATGTGATTAATGAGTCGGCATTTTGCGCGCGCTGAAGGTGTTGAAAACATCTTGAAGGCATGTGCCACGAACCAACGGGTTATAATATAATGAATCGATTGCAACGCTACACGTCAGATGGCTCCACAATGTATACTATCCTTTACTACCACTTGCTGAGGTTAATTAATGTTTACCGGAAACCTGCGCTTCACGATCATTTTAATTGTTTTGGTTAACTTTTGAATTAAACGACCACTGTATGTGTTTGCCACATAAATCATTCATAATTTGAGAAAGGTGCAGATCTTGCATTAACTATTAGCAAATATACAAAGTTTAGTTCTTGAGAATAAGCTGAGAAATCTACACTATATCCATCAAAGGATAACAGAAGACGCAAAGTTCACGTGAATATTTGCCAAATTTTCACTAAACTGGATGGGCAAGCACTCCATTTTACAGGTGGTGCCCGATTGAAATAATTGACAAGACTTACGGGTCAGAAATTTCCACAAGAAATGATTGAAAGCAAAGGAATGATCCGGTGGGCAAAAATGAGTCGAGGCTGCGATATGCGAACAATGAAACAACAAGGAAAGGACTAAATTTGATTTTCAAAATAGCTACTATTCGCAGCAACGCAAACTCGGCAGCGTGTTTTAATATTAAAAGAAACACTTGCAAGAACTGCCTGCTTGTCTTTTATACCTTCTGCTGCAGCTACTATTCTAGCCACCCGTTCTAATTCGCTGTTTACTGGTGTTTCATATGCAGAGGTCTTAATTTGACCCCAGTAAAAGAAATTTAGGGAAGTTAGATCGGGGCTCCGAACTGGCCACGCAACAGGACCTCCTCTTTCAATCCACTTATTCGAATATCATCTATTTACTAGTGCTATGTCTTCTCGAGTTGTATGAGCCGGTGCTCCATCATGTTAAAGCCAAAGTCTTCGTCTGATGTTCAGTGGTAAGTCATCAAGAAACTCTGGCAAAACATTATTTAAAAAAGCGGAATAAATTTCATCATTCAATTGATTTGGGAGCATGTAGAGTCCAAGAACGTAGGTACTTCCCAACGATTCCAGTTCATACATTTACTGGAAACGTCGTTGATGCGCACGAATAAATATTGCGTAAATAATTCAATTATTGCGAAAATCAAATACACTGTCCCTTGTGGAACAAGCTCTGTCGGTGAATAAAAGCAGCTTTTCAAAACGCCTCTAAAGACTGCAACGTTCAAAATAGCAAAGATTAAACAACAATCTTGGCTGAAAATAGTGTTTCACAAGAATCAAGAAATAATCTTGATCTTGTCGTATTTTTCATTTCCCAAGACAAGACAAGAAAATATTATCAAGACTCAAGACTTCTTGTCAAGAAATCCTAATATCTTGACAATTAGTTTTCCAAATCCGCATATTTATTAATCTATTATTAAAATATTAAAATATGTTGTGGCCATCATAGTTTTCTACGAGAATAAATTTTATGACCAGTTTTATCACTGTTTCATGAATTTAGAGTGTCACACCGACTGTCAAAGTGACATTTGTCATTGTCAAACTGACAGTTGTTATTATCAAAATAACAGCGTCATTGTCAAAGTAACAGCGTCATTTTCAAAGTGACAGCTGTCATTGCTATGGTGACAGATGGCGGCTATATTTTAGTCCTTTGGTGATACTATTATTCCAACCAAAAAATTACTAGATTATAATACGCACATTCAAAATTTACAATCACAGTTCACAGAGACAAACGCTAGTGTAGCCACATCATTGCTATAAATACGGCAATTGATCACTTTGAGGTTAGAATTAGACCGCCAATCGATCTATTGCTTAGCGCCTCACGTCATTATCAACGCCGTGAATACATTAACGAACTAAGACATGGCTACATCTTTGTTTAATGTTAAGTAACACCTTAATAAATGGCGTTAGACGTAAGTGTGTATGGTCCCAGCATTACAATATAAGTATTTTCTCAAATCAAGAGTCTTTTTCTAGTTTTTCTGGTTAAAAAAGCTTATTTACAAATTTAAACCATACTTTTCAATAAAAAACTCAAATATAAATTTCAGTCAAAAATTATTATACTTTCAGACAGACAGACCGACCGATTTCATTTAAACTCATGTTTTTTGGGTTCAGTAAGATCTAAAATAGGAAAATTCATCAGAATCTGGAACTGTCAAAAAATCACGATTATATAGGTCGGGGAAGTAAAAAGTTTGCGTGACTATGATTTTCAAAACAAATATTTGATACATATCAAAAGCATAAGTCTTCAGTTTCCGGTGAATAAATCGTTTTCGCTCATGTAGAGTAGAAATATTGGTAGATTCCCCAATATTCTAACAGAGTTGTTAACTCTTAGCAACATTGCTATATCATATAACAAATAATAATTGCAAATACTGATCAAAACATGAGAATGACAGACTTCCCATTTATTTTTATTGGTGGCAATCTCGAGAAACGTTGCTAGAATCGCTTCATAACATAACTGACAGGGAGGGTACAGGATAGACACTAAAGCTAAACTTCAGCGTTTGGATAAAGCGATAATGTCAAGATCAGAAAATATCAATAATTCTTGAAACAAGACAAGAAATGGGTCGACAAGAAATTTTCATTTTCTTGTCTTGATTTTCAAGAAATGATCATCAAGGCTAGAAATCCTGTCTTGATGAAAATCTTCAGGTCCCAAAGCTTGCACTTTTTGTCCAGAAAACGAATGGAGACCTTGATCCTTCAGAACTTGCCAAACTGTCACGTGATTTACATCTAATATATTTGCTATTACCTACCCTTGTGCTCGTCGATGGCTCATTTTAAATAGTATTGGGAACAGCTTCTTCAAATGCAAGAGTTTGACGTTGTCTATTGGAATTCCTACCAATTGATGGGTGGAAACTTCCAGTTTCTGACAAATGTCTACATATTTTTCTAAAAACGTGGCAACTAGGTTGCTGACGATTTGGATATCTACTCTGATAAACTCTACGAGCTTCTTGTAAATCACGTCCTGCCTCTCCAAAAACCAGAAGCATTTTTATAGTAAACATGACAAAAAAAAATTAGGATATAGCGATGATCTTTTTTTTTTCAATAAAGATGTTTCTAATTAACAAGATCAAAAAGTATTCAAATTTGAACGTACAAACTAGATAACACGTGCTTTAATAGTTCAGGAAATAAAGACAAAGAAAAGGTCAAACCTCGAAAAAAAATCCCGGAAAGCTGATTTTTGGCATTAAGTTCCCTTTTGCAGTTTGAAACAACATCCCAAATATCCCGCCGATGCATGCGCCGCTAAAAATGTTAAACAGTTTCTCGCAAAAATCTCGTTAACGCTAACTTGAATCGAAAAAATAGAAGTCATCAAATTTGTAGGTTGGGGAATTGCCTACAAAAACTATAGCAGTACCTTTTCCAAGACCAACGGTTTTTGAGAGAATTCGATTCGAATAGTTCTGACGTTTATTTTTCTCATAATACGGGCACTTTTTTTCACACTACCTTTGAGGTAGCGTACAAGAGACGTTTTTTTTTTCAAGTGGTGTCCCCAATAGGCATGATCTATGTTTATTTGTGATTGAAAAATATTTATTTATCGAAGAAAATAAACAAATTATAAATTATTGATCTATACATTGTCCTCATGTGTTATATCAATTAAATCTTTTTCTCTATAATCATTGTCAAGACTCATATCATTGATTCCTCTGTTGAGGTTTTAACGTGATTTTTCCTCAGACTTTGGGTGAATGCCAGAGAAATTTTGTTCTTTTTGCACTAAATGTGGAACCCACGTTTTCACATCTAGTAGTCTGTATATTTTCAATTTTTTATTTATAATTATCTAGAAACCTTCTTGCCTTGTTTATTTTTGTATCATTTTTTCTGAAGAAGACTTTCGGATAGAAAGTCGAAACGTCAAAATAAAAATAAATATACAGAACTAAAACCCAAAAAGTCTATTTATCAAATTATAAATTATTTTTTATTGGCGAAATTATCATCTATGAAGAAATTATAATGAATTATTTTTGTTTCTATTCCAAAAAAGATTATTTTTTCTATTTCAATTATTACAATTTTTTTTTAATTGTAAAATGTTTACTCAACTTACATGAATTATTATAGAACAGTGAAATGATTAATTCTTTATTGATCAGAAGAATTATTATGGTTCTTCTTCTGACTCCATTTCAATTACCAAGTCCTTCATCATCTTCTTCATTTTCATAGTTTCAATCAAGAAACACGATGGATCTATATCTTCAGTAGGCTCGTCATTATTAACGTCATTAAACGCATTGGGTGATAGATTTAAACAATCCTGACCGTGACAATTATCGCTAACTGGTGACAGTACAGCCCACTTTTCTGCAACCACAATTCAGGGTACATCCCTTGGTGTAATTACAGAAAATAAAATTGAGTAGACTATCAGAAGCGAGTGGAAGAAGAGTTTTAACTGGCTCCAAAATTTGATCTTGCTACGTCTATCCCCAGTCTAGAGGGTAAAGCTCGTTACCAAATCATACTTGCACTTGGTAGTAAACACGATATTAATGTTGCCGAGCAGCACTAGATGTTGGCGGAAGAGAAGATAGTTCTACAGATTTTTTAAGCTGTGTTAATTTTGCAAACATTAAATTTTTTAGGATTATCAATGGACATTAGATACCGCTAAGGAGTGCATACTGTATGTTACAACTTTTTGAATCGTATTTTCTCAAAAACTGTTAGTCCTACAAAAAAAAGTAATGATATATTTCTTGTAGACAATTTTCTAAGCTACAAATTTGATAATTACTATTTTTTCGATAAAAGCTACCGTTAGCGAAATTTTTGCGAATAACCATTTATCTTGACTTTTGATCCCGCATAACACATTTAGCGTCGCGTGCATCGGCCATGATCTCTGGGATGTTGCTTAGAACCACAAAAGGAAACTTGATGCAAAAATTCAGCTTTCCCTTATTTTTTCCACTATGCAATATTCTTATTCCCTGTATTATAAGTTCGAAGTATGCGTTTATCATTCAGTCTTTGTTTCTTTGTTTAATGCAGGATCGTATATACAGGTCTGAAAACCCTATCATTCGACTTGAGTCTCTTACGTGTCGTCAGATTCGTAGTTACTCTCTCCTCTATCAGGTGGCGCATGGGTCTAAGTATGTTGACACGATCAGGCGCTAAATCGTTTAAATTTTAAGTCCCACCAAATAAAGATTTTGGTTGATAATAACCGCATATTTTCAGTGCAATATTCAACTCAAATATTACATAATAATACAATGACAGTCGCTGGAGAATTTCCCTTGACTCGTGTGCCATTTTTGGTACTACGCGACAGTCGATACTTAGCGGATTCACTTCTCATATAGGAAATAGCCTCGAGTTTCCAGACCAGTGTATAGGACCGTGATTTAATGGCAGCAAGCCTACTTTGTTTCAATTGATTGTAGCAATATGTTAGAATTATATTGTATTCAATTTGAATAAAAGCTTTGATTGGACAGATCGCTATAAATATTTCAGATAAATGTTACTAGTAGATAGTTTAAGGATTTTGAAAATATTTTATCAATCGAGTGATTTTCAAAATATCTTATTGTGAAATTATTGACCGGTCGCCATTTTGATATTTGATAAAATAAAAAATAATTATAAATACAAATGTTTTAGAGAACCGATAGCAAATGCTGGGCGTTTCTGTATTTCTCAAATATTTCTTAAAATAAAGGAGTAATGATGATTTTTCGGAAAACAAAAAAACGCCTATAACTATGAACTGAGGCTCTAAATAAAAAATTTGAACTGAGAATAGAGGACTCAAACATGGATAGTCCCATTTAAAAAATATAATATATAAAATAAGGACAGTGCCGAAATAGATTATAATCAACACGATATGAAAGCCTCCAGGTGAATGATCCTCCTGGTTGGAATGTTCCGCTTGGAGAGATCTGTAGCTCTTCTCCATCCCGTCAATTAGAACTCGACGGGTCGGTGCTGCTCACGGGTGCGCTTCGCTGATCGCCTTTGATACGTAAATGCACGATGTCCGGACAATAAGCCTGACCGGACAGGCACAGGAGCAAGGACGTGAAGAGGGTCCTACAGGAGCCTTTGGGGGTGGTAAGAATAGGGTTGGCGCGGGATTGACGAGGTGCATTAGCAAATGGCCGCACATCGCAGGAAAGACGAAGCGAGAGCACACTTAGCGAGATCTGTATATGTGTTGGTTGGTTCCATCCTTCTCCTGACATCTGTTCTGGACAATAGCATTTCTCACTCGCTCGCCGATCTACATATTCCGGGAATACACTGATAACTTTGCGGATTTTTTTAAAGCAAAACACTTCTAATCATCGCTGGATGGTGCATATGTAATTTTACGCTCAAAATAGGTATTATCTGGGTGCATGAGATTAACATATGTAATGCTTGACCTACAGGTCAAAAAGGGGATGCTGGATGTATAGAAGATGAAAACTGGACCAGTGCTTATAACCTTTGACCTATTATGCCCTGTTAATGATATAAAAAACCTCCCCTTTCATCTGTCAAAATTTTGTTTGCTTACAGGTTAGTTAGAAGTTTTAAAAACAGAAATAAAATTGTTTTAGCATGTTGATCTCGAGGACCATAAAAGATACGAAATTGGTTGAATAAGACAAAAGTTCCTTTATAAGGAAATTAATTTAGAAATGCTTTCATTTATACCTAAAAAAATGCATGGGTAGTAAGTAATCTGCAAGACACTGAATAAATTTAGTTTAGAAACCAAATAAAATTTTACCTATTCATTTATTATAGTTGTGAAAGATTTAATGTACATAATTTACTACATTTTTCACCAAGATATCAAAGTAAATAACCAAGAATTTAATGTGCAGTAAAACAGGGATTCCCGATTCTTTCTCGCGAACAGCGTAGGCAGCTTAACACATCCATATTATTTTTCACAACTCGCAACATTTACACACATAAACACGAACTCGTTTCGTTCTCTTCTTTACATATATATATATATATATACTCACACCTCGTGCATATTTTCAAATCGAACTGGGCCGTCAGCGCTGAGATTTCTCACGGAATTTAACAAAACACTTTGAGACGGCATGAGAAGTATTCCTGCGGACCGGAACGAAATATACGGCATGTCTACTTGCTATTGACAGCTCGCATTATGAGAAATATATCGCGCGTTTTAACCGACCATCACTGTACAGTATCCACCCTCGCAATGTCACTTATGATCTTACTGTCGCAGTAGGAAAGATTAATTCAAATAATTTCCATTCCTTTATATCATAAGTTTATTTCAACCTTTAATTATTTGACGACAATGTATTCGAGTGTCCATCTTACACATCCTATGTTTCACGTTAAAATAAACTCACCCCGTTTTAATAAAATCATTTGAGAAAACCTGCTCAGGGAAACAAGTGTTTGAATTTCAACCTTTGAACCTTAACACTGATCTAGTTTCACCCTTACGATCCAGCATCAGGACCAGTTTACAAGTTGTACTCTTATGCAGATGAAATCAGTACACAATAAAGGTATACGAGGTGTTGGATGCTGGATCACAAAACAACAGGTCAAAGGGCCATCGTGCTGGTCCAGTTCTCATCTTTAAGCTACATCCCCTTCATGGATGATGTGTGAGGTACATTTAAGGGTGAATAATGTATTTGAACTTTGAACTATTAAATAAAAAACCTGCTTTTCGAAATATCTCATTATTCGAAAGTTTCTTACAAAATCAAATTTTGGACTAAAAGTGTTCTAATGTGTTGATCATGTACTAAACGCATGCTCAACAATACAATACCAAACATTGCCTAATTCACAAACGACAATAGTCTGTTTCTCCGAGTCTGTTTAGCAATATAAGGACACACGTCATCTGGGGTGAGTGACGTCTTTGTAAGACGCCGCCGCCGGAAGAGCAAGACAACAAGACGGACGTTTCCCGTGTGCGAGAGAGACAGGCTATGTGTCGTATGTGGGCAGTTTATTTGCTCATAAGAATAAGGATCGGGTTTCAAGTTGAGATTTTGGGTTTATGTGGGTTTCTTTTTTAAATAAAGGATGAAAAAACATAACATGGAGAAATATTCAGGTATTATGAAAAAGAATACCTAATTATTCTCCCATTTCGTAATTGAATAAAGTGGGAAAAGTATACTAAAGAAGAGCTTTTATAGCTGATATACCATTGAAGATTGGTGACTGATATTCATTATGCAGATACCTGCATCCATAGCATTCAAATGCTAAACTTTTATTTTCACAACAATCTACTGAGCCGGAAGTAAGCATATTTTGATGTTTTTTTTTTAATTTTTAGATTAAGTTCGGAACTATTAGCCGTGGAATGATAAAATTTAATTTTTGAGACTGCTACAGCGTTTTAATGAACTCTAACATCCAAATGATCACCTAAAATTTTGTTTGGAATCGATTTTGCTATATGTCAATGACAGTGTTAACTGTCAAAAGTCAAACAAGTAAGTCATTTGATGTCCGCATCAGATATTTCATATTGTGGAAAACAACATGGAAAATATAGCAAAATACACGAATACGACTACTGTTAGTAGTAAATTGCGAAAAACACAGTCAATTCACAGTTGAAAAAAAGAGTAATTTTTTTGCTCTTAGAACGGTTTATATAAGTCCAAGATTAAACCTTACTTGTTCAAAAGAGTAACGCTAAAAGAGTACTTTTTAAAGTGCTTTTCAAAAAGAAAATTTCAATTTTGCTACTTTTTGGGCATTTAATCATTGCTCGTATTGTAGTACATTTTTGCTTTTCTTTGGAACAAAATATTGCGTTTATTTGAGTACAATTTTACTACTTCAAACTCACAATTTTCACCATTTAAACTTTAAAAATTGCTTTAATTATAGTGCAAATAATAGAAATAATAAGAACATCAAATTTAATATTATTGAAGCAAATTTTTTATTACATTAAGGCCCAAGATATCCACCTCCTAATAAATTAATTTGGTGAAGAATAACTATGGTAACAATTGTGCAGACAATTGTTGCTATAGTTATTATTCACCAAATTCATTTATTAGGAGGTGGATATCTTGGGCCTAATAGTAATAGATGTCATTTTTAGTGCAAAACAAAAGCTGAAAAAATATAGTAGGTAAATTGGAAATAAGACAATTTAATTCGATCATAACGCATTTTATTATTGAAAGGTATTGAATTGATTATCAAACATCTTCAGCTGAAGAAAGTAATGATATTTACAATATACTACATATATTTGCAAATTATGTCGTATTCCAGTAGGTACGTGCTATAGTATATTCTAATTCTATTTTATTACACAGGTTCAATTACACCCTGCGTAGGAAATAAATTATTCTTTGCTTACCGATGTGATGAAAACAGTACTTTGATTTTCTAAGATCTCATCGATCTTTGAGGATGTCGTAGCAATGGAAAGAAAATTGGCTATAAATTAAGTAATACATAATTATTAAAACGTATGTTTCATCGAACATAATACTTACCTAAATCTAAAATATTTACATCAGTGGTAATTAGTTGAACATAAAAATTACTATCATGTTTATATTGCTGATATAGTTGTACAAAAATGTTACAATCTGTTTGAGTAAAGTATCCTAAGGAATTGTGATTGCTTCATTTTGTTAGGCATAACCAAATAAATATTTATACTACATTAATAATAATAATGATTAAAGTTACTTACCCGATACTAGATCTTCATACGCTAACGTATCTCCAATCTGTATGATTACTATATAATATTTTTTATTATTATATAGTACAAATAAAATATCCATTTTATAATATTAATGACTTACTACTGGATCGTTTCATGGAACATACAGAACACTGCATTTGCAAGCTTCGACCTGATGGTAATCAATTATTCTCCAAGAGGAGCACAATTTTCCCTTTCTAGAGTAGAACATTGCGAATTTACTATAGTAAGAGCAGAAGATATTTTACTTTACTAATAAGAAAGCAAAAATTGAACGAACTCGTAGTAAAAATTACCTCTCATAATAGTACTTATGTTATTCTGATGAAATTTTAAGCAAAAAATCATCTAAAATGAGTAAATATCAATTCTAAAGATGTAACATTTTCGTTTTACTCTTTTTAAATGAATTTTTGCTCTAGAAATTCGTGTATCCTCAGAAGGGTACTGTCATTTACTTTTCGAAACGTAAAGAAAATACTATCTTTTTAGCAAAAATCTGTCTACTTTTTTGAAAGAGCAAAGCATAGTACCCTTTTTTTCAACTGAGTAAAACTAATTAAGAATCACCTCCTCCATGATGATGAAAACAATCGCTTCCTGATGATTTTTGTACTTTTGCCGAGTTAAAAAATATCATTAGGGCAGCAGAAATAAGGAAAGCTAACTTAAGTGACAAAATACTTATAACTTTAAAAATAAGAATGTTAGTAAATTGTTTTTTTTATGAATTATACTCCAAGGGCGGATCCGGAGAGAGGAGCATTGGGGTCATAACCCTCTCTGGGCTGGGTATTAGTTGACCTCTAATATTTTTTCTAATCTAATTTATAAGTTTAGCAAACATACTTTGTATGAAGGCAAAAAAAATACACACTATGTGCTGTCATTATAATCATATGTTTATAATTTTTTTTAACGTGACACATCTTCGTCGAAAAAATATGTATGAAGATTTGAGCTGCGTCCTCGTGAGTGTATTTTGTAGATACTTACTTATATTCCATAACACGAAAATATAATATGCATGATTATTTTTATCATCCAAATTTCGACCAATAGAATTGCACCATTCGACGTCACGTGGTACAACCTACACGGTTTTCAAGTGGAATTTTTTTGAAAATTTTGTCTGTTGGTTATATATACAAAACAAAGAATATTTAGCCGCGTTGATTCAGCATCTGTCAAACTGACAGACAGATTGAATGTAAAAATGAGCAGACTCGGAGTCGAGTCTCTGGAATCTATTGAAGAAATTGGATGGGAAAAATAATATAAGATTATTTCACTCATGTCAATTATACTGACAAATTTTGCATAGTCACAATGACAATTATAATAATAAAATCTTTGCCAACGGGAATTTACCTCGGTAAATTCCCGTTACCTCGATAAATTCCCGTGGGCAAGCGATTTATCGCAATAAATTGCCTTTGTCATGGAGAAACAATACACAGTTCTAATATAAACAAACATTCAGTTCTCGGAAATGTCAAAATTTAATCGTTTTGGAAATGCATTTTTCGCCGAAAGTAATGAAATTGAAAACAAAAAGTCTAAAAATTCAAGAGTATATATATGGAGACAATTTGATAAAATTACAGTCCCTTGTGATATTATGTACGAAAATATGACCTCCCCCCTGACTTGAAAGCTGGATTCGCCTTTGACATACACAGTATTAATAGGGCTATCTGTAAATATTAGAATCAATTCTTCATCTCATGAATTAAGGGTAGTCGTATATTGCTTTTCGAAAAATATGAGCTTTGGCGAAGAATAATCTGGATATCAAACGGAAAATCAAAAGTCACGTAAGACTTATATATTTACTTATGTGTCTGAACAAAATATGCCTGTTATTCGTCTTCTTTTGATTTATTCTAGAACTATGGCTTTTACAGAAAATGTAATCACGTTGTCAAATACATCTATGAAAGAACTATAAAAATATTAGTGGTGTATTATTATACAGAAATATCTGTTCAATAAATATTGTACAACGCTAAATGTTTGTTCCTAAACTCTTTAGTTCTCGAGAAAATTGCTAATTAAACTATTGATAGCACTCTTTGACAGGTGATGCTCCCTTACCGCAACATTCGAAAATATATACGTGAAATTAAGTGATTTTTTGTAACACGTGCACAAAAGTATACCCTCTTACTGAGCTGACTTCTGCTTCGAAAGTTTTCAATTCCAAACCGTGGTAACAATTTTCATTAATTCTCAGTTCACAGGGAATTAATGGATATTTAAGTCCGCTGGATAAAAATGAAAATTGTAGAATTGTAGATCATGGATGCTGTTGGTTTTTTTTTATTTAATTGATATATGTCAAATTGACATTTGAAAGAAATTTTTATTATAGAATGTGTTCGTTATAGAGTGCATTTATTGTGAACGGGATAGCACAGAAAATGTGAAAAATATTAATCAATAAAATAAATCATGTAAGTTATGTTTCATTGTATTAGTTTACTGTAATGTGATTGTATTTGCAAAAATCTATTTGTCAAATCGATAAGATAGTTTCAATACATCCAAATTTATTTAAGAAGGAT
Source organism: Dromius quadrimaculatus (assembly GCA_963989225.1). NCBI lineage: Eukaryota > Metazoa > Arthropoda > Insecta > Coleoptera > Carabidae > Dromius > Dromius quadrimaculatus. The sequence goes on along the minus strand of OZ022327.1, from coordinate 12,832,707 downwards.
TGGTAACACTGTTGTGAAAGTGATAAGTTGTGGAAAAAATATTATTAACAAAACTAATCATAATCTCAACAAAGATTTCATTAAATATCAAGAAAACTTGAGATAGTGATAATTAACTGTTCGTGCATTGTGTGAAATTTTAAAATTCTGCAATTTAAGTCAGGTTTTGTGATTAAAAGTGCGAATTATAATTTCGGAGACAACCAAGGTCATTCTTTTTGTGATAAGTCACTTGCTGAGTAAATTGATTGGCGAGCTACAGCAAGATTGAAATCAGTGTTTCCAACTGTGTCATAAATAAATTTATAATAAAACTAAAAAAGCAGTAAAAAGTATCAAAATGGCTTCAGTTGAACAAATAAAAGATTTATTGCAACCACTTAGCAACAAAATAGATAATTTACAAAAGTCTTTTGATGAACTATCTAAAGCTGTACGTATCAACGAAGAAGAAAATAGAGCTAAATTTCAACAAATTGAAGAAAAATTCAAGATAAAAGATAAACAAATTGAGCTGTTAGAAAGAAAAATAAGAGAAAGAAACATCATCTTCTTCGGTATACAAGAAAGCAGGAATGAAAATGTGGAACATCGCATCTTACAACTTTTGAATGATCAAATGAAACTGCCAAATATTAATGTAGAAAATTTAGAAGCTGCAAAACGACTTGGAAAACCAATGAATGGAAAAGTTAGACCAATACTGGTGGAATTCGACTCAAAAAGAGTCAAAATTAATATCTTACAAAACGTAAAATTGCTTAAAAATCAAAAAATATATATCGAAGAGGATTACACTCCCAATATATTACAAGAAAGAAGAATTTTAAAACCTCACTTCATTAAAGCTAGAAGGGAAGGACATAAAGCGAACTTATACCAAAATATATTATATATAGACGGAAACAAATACACTGTAAGTGATTTTTTTGATAATGATGAAGGTATAACATCAGAGAGCAACGATGATACACCAATAGTTATGAAAAGACTTTCTGGATCTCTCCCCTCATTAGCAGAACCAAACAGAGAAGCCAATAATACAGATACTCTGGCCCAATTCAATATTCAAAAAACTAACCCAAATGGAGCGCCAAGATCAGATGGAAGAAAAATGAACAAAAATAATCAAAGTCAAAACAAAACTGGCCCTCTGGACAGACATATCCAGACCAGACTCAGAACTAATTCTACTCCAAAAAACTGAGAAGCAAAGTAACTAGGACAAACAAATTTTTCAACATCTTATTCTGGAACATACAAGGCTATAAAAACATATTCAATCTCGCCTCTGAAGATGAAAATATTTTATTAAAACATGAGATTATATGTCTAACGGAAACATGGACAAATTTTAAACTAAATGATAATCCTTCTTTCTTACAGCACTACAATAGATTCGAACAAGAAGCAATAAAAGAAGCGAGTACTGGAAGAGCTATTGGAGGTATCATAATTTTCACAAAACTTCCTTCTGAAAATGTCTCTATTATAAACAAAGAATTACACTGGATATTTCTTAAATTACATAGTCACAATCAAAACTTTATCATTGGAACGTCGTATTTTTCTCACTCATTCGAGTATAATATATTACTGGAATTATTTTCTGAAAATTTACAAAGCTTAACAAATCAATTTCCAAACTATTCTTATATTCTATGTGGCGACTACAATGCTCGCATAGGAGAGCTTAATCAATTTGATGATGAGTTCCAAATCAATAATTTCAACGCTACAAGAGTTGCATCAGACACAGTAATAAATAAAAAAGGTAAAGATCTTGTATCAATTTTTGAAAAAGAAAACTTTGTTGTTCTCAATGGAAGATCGAGGAGTGATACTCCCGCCAAATTCACCTATTTAAGTGGACGTGGAAAGAGTACAATCGACTTAGTTTGGACAGATATAGGTGCACTTCAATATATAGATGATTTTAAAGTTGTGGAAAACATACTAATATCAGATCATCTTATCTGTTCCATTAAAGTTGCAGATTTGTCCCACACGGACAGCTCACAAAATAAAGTGATCAAGAGTTTCGCAAAAACTAAATGGGACAATTCAAAAATCGACATATTCAGGCAAAAACTTGAGGATAAATCGTTTGATACCACTGATATGAATTCAACAGAAATGTATGAACTCATGATATCTGAAATTAAAATAACCTCCATCGAGATTGGAATAACAAAAAATATTAAGATTGACTGCAATAAACCCTATAACACAAACAAAAATGAATGGTTCACTGATAAATGCAAAAAACTGAAGAAAATCACTAAAAGCTGTTTGGATGATTGTAAAAAGCACAATTTCACGCAAGAAAAACTAGATATATATGTGCAAGCAAAAAAACGGTATAAACATAGCATAATGGAAGAGAAAACCAGGTACAAGCTAGAACTTAAATATAAACTCCAAAATATAGTGGATCAGAAACAGTTTTGGAGTACAATCAATGCTCTGCAGTCGTCAAAACATGTTAAAAACCCAATAAACTCACAAGAATGGACAATATTTTTTCAAAATTTTTACGGCGAGAGAATAGTAGATGAACGAAGATTTTTTGACGCCTTCCACCCATATTTAGATGGAGACATCACTTACATTGAGATCAATTGTGCTTTGAAGAAATTAAAAGCGAACAAAGCGGAGGGATCAGACGAAATAATATACGAACAGCTTCAAAATCTACCTTATAAATGGAAAATGTACCTTAAGGATTTATTAAACAAATTTCTCAGAGATGAATACCTACCGAAGGAACTGAAAACTATAAAAATGACACTATTACATAAAAAAGGAGATCGGATGGATAAAAACAATTACAGAGGTATCGCTTTAATCAATGCTACAACCAAACTTTTTACTTTCATCCTGAACAATCGAATGCAAACTTGGATTGAAAGCAAAACAATACTTCCCGAAGCACAGGCTGGCTTCAGGAAACGAAGGTCCTGCGCGGACAACATATTTGTTCTGAATTCGATAATTCAGTTATCGTTTTTAACAAGCAAGAAAGGGGTATATGCAATTTTTATCGATTTTAAGAAAGCCTTTGATTCGGTACCTCACTCTATTCTTTGGAATAAAATCTATCGTCTAGGAATAAGTGGTAAAATCACAAGATTACTTAAAAATATTTATGATGAAGCAACTGTACGAATCAATGTAAATAATGAACTATCAGAACCAATTCGAGTTAGTAAAGGTGTACTACAGGGTGAATGTACAAGCCCTTTATTATTTGCTCTATATATTTCCGACCTAGAGAGCTTCATCAGACAAAAAAATCTTGAAGGGTATTTTGTAAACAACAAGACTGACATACTGTCTCTTCAATATGCAGATGATATTGTCTTGTTGGCACACTCCCCACCTGATCTGCAAAGAAAACTAAATGCACTGTCCGAATACTGTGATACACATCAACTTCTAGTGAATGCGGAAAAAACTAAAATAGTTCATTTTCACATGGGCAGAGCACCTGAACGTCACTTTAAGCATATTTGCCAGAATAATGAAATCATTTTCTCCAACAAGTACACCTATTTGGGAACAACGTTCACGACTTCTGGTATTTTCAATGAAAACACGATCGAAAAGGTAACGAAAGCTCATCGAACCACAGGTGCTATAAAAAGTACGTTTCTGAAAGCTAAAATTTTTAATTGGGAAACTTTAATAAAATTGTATGCCGCTGTACTTTTACCAACATTATTATATGGATCGGAAATCTGGGGTCTAGCACAATATGAAAATATCGAAAAAGGTTCCTCACAATTTTTCAAATCTATCTTTGGCTGGCAGATGTCAACCCCAGGCTACATTATAAGAAGAGAGTTAGGCTTGGAGAAAATAGAAGTACACATAACACGAAGAGTATTAAACTTTTGGTACAGAATTCTAATCATGCCAGAGGATAGATATAGTAAAATATGCTACAATAAACTGCTTCAACTAAATGAGAAACAAACTTGTATCATCCCACATGAAAAACAAATGAAATGCAACTGGGTAAGACAACTCCAAATGGTCTTTACGAGATCCAACTTTTCATGGGTATGGGAGGAACAAAGCTGTATTACATTGAAGGCAGAAATGGATAATATTATAAAAGCATGCAATGAAGTACATTACGGAGAAGATACTAGAAGAATACTACACTCTAGATATAATCCGCTCTATCAAACTTATATTATTAGCGTCAATTACTTCATTTTAAAAATACCTTTTGGCATCCTGAAATTATACAGCCAGATGAGAACAACAAATATAAACAGATTCTTCTATTATCAAGATGGATTCCTTCATAAATTTAATGATAACGAGAATTGCAGTATTTGTAATCTTCAAGAAGAAAATAGCTTGAACCATTTCCTTTTCAGTTGTCCCATTTATAATCCCGTACGTTCCAAATTTATTAGTAAACACGTGAACTGTACTGTTTCAGAAAATGCTATGAGTAACTTACTTACCAGTCCGTCGGGTCCGATAATGTTAGACGTCGCCAATTATTTTAAGACTGCTCTAAAGCTAAGAGCATTTATATTAAATGTATAAAAAAAGAAAAAAAATATTATTTACAGTACTTTCTATGTGTTATATTATATTATTACAAGATTTAATTGTTACCAATCTATTTGTATGGAGCTATCTCTTACTCTTGGCAAATAAATTATATTATTATATTATTATTATATTTAAGAAGCTTAGTAATGGAGGTACTTTGGTGCACTTATTACAAAAAGTATCGTATGCAACACGGACACTGAACGACTGTCATTATAGTCACGGACAAATTTGGCTGCACGAAGCTACGCCTTGGGCTTTGCCCTCGCCTTCGCCTCGTACTTTGCCCTTACCTTTGCCTCGGGCTTTGCCCTCGTCTTCACCGAATGCAGCCAAATTTATCCTGGACAAAAATGACAGTCGTTCGGTCCTTGTAGCATAATATACTATTAAATTTTTCATGCTTTAATTTGATTTAAAACAACTTTGAATTTGAATAGAAAACTCATGGAATAAAATTACGTAACAAGAATGTAAACTTACATCAAATCCTCATACGTGAATATGAATCATTTCATGGGAAACAAACTAAAACGGGAGAAATTAAAACAGCAAAAAGTCATTTTAAGGAATTCTAATAACGTGCAATTAATAATATTATAAATAAATATATGAATAATGCTGATAATATTATTTATTTTACAATATATAATTTGGAAATATGAGGGATAGAGAACAAGATCCTCTCCAGATATTGAGATATTCACACAGTCTAAAGCAGTGATTATCAACCAATGTGCCGCTTTGTGTGCCGCCAAATTCTAAAAGTGTGCCATCAAATTTTAGGGATGCAAACATTGAAAATCATTTTTACGACTGAATATTAACGAACTTATCGAAAATCATTAAGCTTTAAATATTGTTTTATAATTAATTTGTAATTAATCACTAAATAAACATGCTGATGTCTTTGTAGTATATATAATTTTATTGTTAGTCTGTCGCCAAATTTTGAAATTGTTAAAAATATACCACAACAAAAAAAAGTATACATGTGGCTAGAATGGATGTAGGTATATGCACCATAAATATCAATTATTATTGCTGCACAAGTTATAAACAGTTATTGAAAATCCATCACACCGCTCAATACCAATAACTCATATTTTCTGACTGAACCAGAAGCTCCAGAAATTTCAAACTTTTTGTGCGTATTTAAAATACATGTATTAGAATGAATATGAGCTACGTGTCATTATTGGTATAGACTTAAGAAGTGAAAATTTCAATGGACAATTGAAAATTCATCACATCGCTCGAAACAAAGTGATATTTTCTAAGTGAAACGGGGATCCAGAAATTTCAAATTTTGTATACGTACTCATCAATCAGTATTTGTACTTCTTCGATTAGAAAATACCTGGCTCTTTCATCTTTCTCACTTGCGTTCCGCGGTGATAAGTTATTATTTCAAACAAAAAATCAATCTGTATAAGTTTATGAGACTCATGTATCTGCAAACCAGTTTGGAAATCAACAAAATGAAATAACCAATGTTGAAAATCACTTCAAATCATTATTGTGAATATCTCCCAACTCCCAATCAATTATCAATGAGGATACATTCATTATATTTATAATATTATGTAGTGATTTTAGCTTAATATGCCGTCATTATACTTTTCGCTGAGTGTCAAAACCTCTGCCTGTAGGAGAGGGCGAGCTCTTTACTTATGTCGTGTCGCAAAAATGGGCAGTATTGAGCAGAATGAATCTTGATTCTGCAAGATCAAAACCAACCTGACTCCATCGGAAAAATCAAGACAGATACCTAATTCTGTAAAGCCAATACCACATGTACAATATTAGATCAAGATCATTTTGCTAATCACTATATTAAATGAATACGTCCTACCATTATATTTCCGCGCTAACGACAATAGTTAGTGAGTGCAGACAGCCGATCTCCTCTCTTGTCTCTTGATCCTTTCCCTCCCCAAGTCCTGTTTCGTCCCTTCAGACGGCCTCCAGGGGCTGGAGGGGGTCGGTGGTATCTTTGGTGACCCGCGGGTGCTCCTGCTACACGTATTCCACATCTGCGGCATGCATTATTCATGTCCAGCCGCTCGACCGATGCCTGGGTTTGAACCCAGGGAAAGTTACACAAAAAGAACTGATAGTGTTGAGTGAAAGCGACGATGCGAACTTGAAGTGAACTTGATATACCAAATGAATAAATCGAAAAATATTACCTCGAATATCATTATTTTATTGATTGATTCTGCGTTAAAGAAGACATGACTTCATTAACTTGAATTTATAGAAAATTAAAATACAGTGGTCTTAGTCTTAGTTCTCTCTGGTCTTTGATCAGAATTCCAAGTCTACCCCCTGTTTGATATTAACAAATAAGATTCCCATCAGAATCCTTAGTAATGACTTCCATCAAATAATTTAGCTCAATTAAGTTCTTTTATTTTAATATTGTAATTATTACTTCATTCTGTCTACAGGTAGGCAATGCTTTTTCGCTACCTGGTGTCCACTGTCCAGACTTCAGACCACCTCTTTGTACTCATGTAAAAGGCCGACAGTAGCGTATGCATGCGCTGTAGCTTTAGCTTGACCGTCTGCTGGTCAGCCCTATTGATCCGGAGACTGGACAAGCGGCCTGACCAATGGAGGAGACCGGTTTTTTGTGATGGCGCAGCGCAATGAATTGAACTTCTGTCCGAAAGATTGCTTTCTTGGTGTAATTTGAAGACATGTGAGTATTGGAGCGATGATACAATTTGTGCACTTTTTCTTTGAAAAATATCATTTAGTTACTGTCATCCGCGACTCCGCCCACACAAAGATGAACTTCTGAAAATCAATGAAAACATATATAATAATTAACTGCAGCACACGGGCTCCAGTGCCTGCGATGGTCCTATGCTTTCGATATTTCTTGTAATTTTATTTTAGAGTTAATCAATCCAATTGACTTTCTCTTGAAAATATAATAATTGACCACAGCTCTACCTGCGGTAACTTTTTTTAAATCAATAAAAAATAGTTATAAAAATTGACTACAGCACTGAAGAAACCGGTAATCCTGTGGTAAAGATATTTATTACTGTTATATCTCAAGGTTAATCGATTCAATTGACTACGATTTTCTTTTCCACATAAACGTATTGCAGTGTTCCCCTTAGGAAAAAAATCTCAAAAAGTCATCTATTGGCGATTCTCTGTGTCATTACAAGAATGCAGTATCAAAATTTTAGATCCAGCGGTTTGATCTATGCGTTGTCTTTCAAATAATAAGTATTTAGATAAACGAATTTGGAGCTAAATATTTAAAGACAAATAATTCACTTCAATTTTTTATATTTCTTATCAAGATATTCATTGAGAGAAATATTTACACTGCAACACGGGTCATACTTTGATGGTACTTTATCAGAAAGTTTTAGCAAAAGCGCCAACAACAACTGTTCAAAGTTTCAACTCAGTCGAATGAACGATGTGCGAGCAAACTATCCCATATGACTCGCATGCCATCTAGTATACGTTAATATTACTATTTTAAAAACTTTCACGAAAGTACCAATAACAACTGTACGGATTTTCAACTCAATTAGGTGAACGATATGCAAACGACGAATGCGCCACTTATTATACGTTGGTAGTACTATATCAGAAATATTTAAGCAAGTGCATCAACGTACATTGTTTAAACTCAATCGGATGAACGATGCGGGAGCAAACGAAAGTAGGAGACTTTTGCGCAAATACTAATAACTGAAGAAAATTTCAACTTAATCGATTTAGCTGCTTCGGAGATTAATCTGAATAAACAGACACACAGACAGACAGACAAAAATTCGAAAAACGCGTGTTTCAATTTTGATATCCTGCAAATAACTTTTTTAGTTAGGTACAGGACAAGTCTTTATTGCGAAATCAAAATCAAAAACTCATATTAAGTATATTGTTTTCCAACATTTAATCTTCCGTATGACGAGCGAAATAATTTTGTTAGAAGCTGCGTCGGTCAATTTGTGTTTTAAATCTTTTTGAAGGACGTTAATCTACAAAACGAAATTGTTTTGCAGGGGCACCAAAATCATCGTATTCCAAAAATTTAATACATGCATTGGAAAATGGAAAAATAATAAACATGGTTTAGCTTATCGTACACCTGAAATCATGGAGGAAAAATTGTTAAAAAACAATCTGCAACTTTTGAAATGGACGTCTAATAATTCTGTCAATCGAAACTTTATAGCGTATCGAAAGTTTCAACTCAGTCGGATGAACGATGCGCTAACAAAAATCCATCCGATACGACTCGCATGCCATATATTGTATGTTGGTATTACTATTTGAGAAACTTTCACGCAAGTAACAACAGCAACTGTACAGTTTAAACTCAATTAGGTGAATGATACGCGAATAAACAAATACGACTAGTGCGCCACTTATTATACGTTGATGATACTATATCACACAGACAGAAATTTTTGCACAAGCATCAACAACAACTATAAAAAAATTCAATTTAATCGATTTTGCTACTTCGGAGATCAATCTGGACAAACAAACAGACAACCAGACAGACAAAAATTTGGGAAACGCGTGTTTTGCTTTTGGTGTACTACAAATAACTTTTTGAGATTGAGAAAAAATCTGTATGGTGAAATCACAAATAGAAACTTTTATTTATTGTTTTTTAATATTCCACGATATCAGCCGTATGACAAGCAATATCATTTTGTTAGAAACTGGAAACATCTATTCAATTTGTGGTTTTAAATCTTTTTGTAGGCCAATAATGTATCTATCAGTGTAAAATGTAATTGTTTTATATGGGCACCCAAGTCATCATATTCCAAAAATTCAATATATGCATTGAAAAAATGATCAACATGATTTTGCTTGCCATACGTCTGGAATCTTGGCGGATGGATTGTTAAAAAACAATATACAACTTCTGGAATAGACGTTTAATAATTCTGCTGATCCAAACTTCAGTATATCGAAAGTTTGAACTCAGTCGGATGAACGATGCGCGAACAAATATCCATCTGATACGACTCGCATATCATATTGATATTACTATTTCATAAGCTTTCACGCAAGTACCAACAACTGAACAGTTTCAACTAGGTTGAGTGAACGATACGCGAACGAACAAATACAACTAGTGCGCCACTTATCATACGTTGATGGTACTATTGGTACTATATCAAAAATCTTTGAGCAAGTGTCATCAACAAATGTAGATAGTTGAAACTAAAACGGATGAATGATACGCGAATAAACGATGCACTAATAAACGAGTACGACTCGTGTGCCATTTATTTTACGATGAAATTACTGTGTCAAAAATTTTAAAAACTTTCACGCAAGTATCAACAACAACTGTAGAAGTACATCATAAAGAAAAAGCTTCAATAACAGCTCACAATAAACGTGTCAAAGGTGCGTGCAATAAATTAGGAACATTTTCACTCCAGATAATTGTTAAACACCAGTTGACACTATGTTTAGATCTATCAAGGCGGTAAATGGTCATGATTTTAGTTAATTAGGAATTGCTTAGGTTTCTCCTCTTTTTATTTTTTAAAAGTGGGTGAATATTCTTCAAGTTATTTTTATTCGCACCACTTTCGCTTGATGAGCTAAACATTAATAATTCCACTACCTACGTTCATCAAATAATTTATGGTATTGATTTCCTTGACAGGGCTTTGAGCTTAGGTTCGGCATCACCGGACCTGAAATAATACGGTCTCGGGATGGAAATCAGTGTTTTGGCGTATAGAACGGCCTGTTTATAGAGCTCCAGTCTCCGGTATCCGCTCTCTCCCGGAACCTAAGAAAAACAAGCGAACTGCGCTTCGTGTTGCTTTGTTTTTCCTCGGTCGACTCGATACCGAGAGGATCATGTTGTTCCGCCAACGGGTACAATTATATCTTGCGGAGGTTATGGCCAAGTTGTATCGATAATATTGAATCCCTCAAAATTCAAAATGGAATAATGCTCAAATAAAATAAATATATCTTCTTTCAATTGTTGTTGAAACTAGCACAGTTTCAATTCACCAAAATTTATATCACTAAGAAGTTTCAATTTTTCGTTGACCATCATCAGAACCGAATGTTTAATTCTCAAACCAGCCTAGGTGATGGTCATCAAGTGCAACTGTAAAAAAAAGCAATATGGATGCTCTAAAATGCATAAACACTGGACATTCCTTCAGTTTTAATGAGATATGTATCTTGCGTATTGGAACAAATCTAAATAAAAGACTTGAAATGTTATAATTATACAAGACAAGAAAAACGAATTAACAACACACAAAAGAACACCTTAGCCTACAGAGTTATACAGGTATAATATTTTGAAATAATTTTTAATGTTTTGTCATGTAATTTTGACATACCGATATTCATGTATGCAATTCTGTAATTGTTTATTATGCGTGCATGCACATTTTTCAACATGCGTAACCATAACGGTAGGTGCTGCAATTTGACGCCAAAAAACTTTTTGTGGTCTCTACATCACCTTTTACATACACATAAACAATAAAATGTCGATGATAACAACGAGGGCTGTTATACCAACGATAGGTTGAGCTGTTTCTCCACCTCCTTCACCGCCGCCGCAGCCGCTAGGGCAGTAATTGAATGGTTCCGACACCGACGCCACCGTCTTCGATATTGTGTTGGGACGCAGGGACCTCTGGTTGTTATTTGTTTCCGGTTGCCCGCACTCTACGGCCTTATACTGGAGCATGAATTCTTGGAGTCCGGGGACGGTCAAAGTGAAGATTAAACGATGGATGAATGGATGATCAAAAACATAAAATTGACAGAACCGGCTGTTCTTTCTGATAAAATGTTTCAATTTATTATCGATTAAATAGTACATAAAATAGTATTTTCTATATGGAATGATGCATATGCGTACAAAAAAAGAGTCCACAAATAAATTAAACCGACTCCATTATTTTCCAGCTTAGCTTCTTTACTCTCTCTTCCTCCATTTTAATAATGAGTGGTGATATTTTCAGGCTCAGGTGCATGTGGGGGCTGCAGTAGAGAGGTCACGGGTCCGCAGTGAGAAGACATAGCCCGGACCGTCGAGCCAGAGTCCCGTGGGACTCGTAGGGACTGCCGTGACAGCCTCATTCGCAAACACACACCTTCCTTTCCGCGCCTCGTAGATACCCACGTGTCCTTTAGAATGTGACCAGACCGACCAAAGATATTATTATGCCGTTGGAAGCCAGAAGCATGCAGAGATAATTAAGTTTTTTGTATTTAATTATAATATTATAATGACTACATTACATTCAGGTAATTACAATATTTGTCTTTGGATTGTATTCTAATTTCATATTTTTTTTAACATCATGACATAATATCAAATGGGTTATTCAACAAAAAGAATGTTTCAATTAGATCATTTTTCTCGGAAATCAATAACTCAATAGCAACGCAACCTACAGCATACGTTTTGGAAATCAACTAAAACATCTTCAAATTTGAATAGAAGAAGAATCTTTTTCAAGTATTTCTGCGTGAAATACAGATAGAATTTATTTCAAGGCTTAGAAGTAAATAAAAGTTCCCAAAGAAGCACAATTATTTGAAATACCTAAAAATATCTTCAGTCATTCTTTTTTCTCTGCGTAAAGTTCGTTGAAGCAAATAAATTTTCGTTTATTGAATTTTATATATTAACTAGCTGACGTGTAACGTCGCAGAATTCATAAATTCAGATTGCAAGGTACTTGAGCCTACCTTTTATATCAGGACCTTATAACCCGGTAATGATAAGGACATGTCAAACTGTGAAAAGATCTTCTTTTGTAGGAAATCAATCGAATAGGAGATTTTTGTATTTGGTCGAGACTTTGCAGTTCCACTGAATGTCTTTTGAGTTTATATTACTTTCTTTTCTGTTAATTTATTGAATATACATTGAATATATGAATCTCACATGACATGCTCATTCAAGTGAATATATAGAAGTCATTATTATATTGAACATAACTTGCCTATTTGAATATGAATCTAACCAAAATGTAACTATGAAATGAATACGCATGTGCTGGGAATAATCCAAGTTTACCAAACTCGCTTCGTTCATATAGCGGTTTACTGTTGAGTGACGTCGCTTCGTTTGTAAGGCTGCTTGCCTTTAACTGAGTTTGCAAGGCTCACACGGCGTCCTAACATTGACCGAGCACGCTTCGCTCGCACGCCATTTTACCGTTGACCAATTTCGTTCCGCTCGCACGACGTTCTACTGTTGACCGAACTCACTTGAACTCACCGAACTCAGCTTGTATCCCTCGCACGGCAGCTTGTCGTTAACTGAGCTCTTTTCGCTCGCACAGCAACTTGGCATTGACCGAGCTCGCTTCGCTCACACGGCAGCTTATAGTTATCCGAGCTCGTTTTGCTCGCACAGCGGTCTACTGTTCACCGAGCTCGATTTGCTCGTACGGTGGTTTACTGTTGATCGAGCTTGTTTCGCTGGCAACGCAGCTTATCGTTAACCGAGTTCGCATCTCTAGTAAGGCGGAGATCGCTTCGCTTGCATGGCGACTTATTTTGACCAAGCACGTTTCGCTCGCATGGCGAAAAAAAGCAGCCGATAGGACCTGAAATTTCCAAATTCATTTTCAGGTCCTATCGGCTACTTTTGTTTGTTCCATTCTGGGGCAAATCTTATAAGCTGTATACGATAAATAAGTTTTCATGATAAAATCAGAAAATCTGTTCTATACAAAATGTATGAGAGAATGATATTTCTCCTCCCGATTTTTTAATACTTATTCTGCTATTCTGGACGGAGACAAATCCAAAAAATCAAAGATCATGAAAATCTTTTAAGCCGTTCTTGATTTATGAATGGTGTAAGTAGCCCGACTTTGCTTTATATAATACTGATATCAATCTAATTGTCGATATAAACTTTGGTGAAGTAATAATAATAGTTATTATTTGTGTATTGAGTCATTAATAATATACATTCTTACCACGAAAGCAGTAAAATTCATTGAAAAAAAACTCATTTATATATAGATTTTCTGTGCCACGAACCGTCTTGTACGTCCCCAGAACATTCTATCAAAGTTTCATTACAATCTGATCAATGGTTTCGGAACGCATAAGGTACAAACATACAAACATTGATTTTTATTTGTATAGAAGAAGAAGAAGATAATTGTTTGAGTCGTTCCAATTTCGTCATTTGCAAAACACTCACGAAAATTTAATAAAATTGTTTTTCAATGCAGTAAAGTAAAAATGCTCAATTTGCATGATTACAGAAAAAAATTATGTCAGTTGAATCCACAATTCACACTCTAGATGTAATAGGCCATTGAATTATTTTTCTGCTGTCCTAGTTGAAGAACATATTTATTCTTAATATTCAACAATGTTATTTATTATGTATTTCAACAACAAATAAATTATTATACAATGCTTTACACAATTTTATTCCAGCAAAAATACATTACAAAACAAGGTTTGTGATAAATTTAATAAATGAACAAATAAAAAGTTCATTGGTGAAATACTAGGAAAAGCGACATAAACTCGTTAACATTTCTCAAAAACAAAAAGTCAATTTCCCTAGACGTGCGATACGGTCACATTCTAAGTGCGCGTGGACCAAGCCGGACTGTTTGCAAAAAGGGAAGACCGCAAGCCCGGAGGGACTCGTCCCGACAAAATTACATTCTTCCCGGTCCTCCCTCACGCCTGTCGCCTTTACCCTCTTTCTACACTATCTACCGCCAGCACTGCACCTGCCCAACACACCCTCAAAGGTTTCTTTACAACTTCTGCAGAATCTACACCAAAGCAGGAACTCGAATTTTCATTGCTTTAGAAATGGTTCTCACAGCTACAAAAATTAATATTATTATATTAACTAATCTATTCACTATTTCTTTATTTAACTGTAACTAAACAAAGCTTTTTATTTTACTATATTTTGTTTGTCGTGAAATTTAGTAGCCTAATAATTTGACGACACGATTAGAACAAAAAATCGGTTTTAAGTTCACTTTTGACATTTTTTAGAGTTTTTACTTACTTGTACTAAGTACAAGGAAGTACCTATTGTGAAACTGACAAAATACAGATTTTGATGGAAATATCCGTTTTGAGCATCCCTGGATCCATTTTGACTATTTTTGGCTTGATTTCGGTACGTATGTTCGTGCGTGAGAGTATAATGTTGAAATTTTGTATTTAAGACTGGTATGGGGTCTAGCTGTGCACTTCGCATTATGGTTTCAATCGTCTGTACCGGAAGTGCACTTTACTTGAAACTTTTTTCGAATTTTTATGATAAATCCAGAATGATCAACCGTAGGATGTTGAAATTAAGCATTTGAAATTGCTGTAGCATCCAAATGGTCATCTCCTATTTTCGTACCAATCGACTCAGCCGGAAGTGCACTTTATATGACAGACTTTTCGAATTTTCTTCATAAATTCAAAATAATCGGTTGTAGAATATAGAAATTTTATATTATAAGCACTTCTAAAACATCTAGTTGTACATCTTGCATTATGATTGCGATCGGCTGAACCGAAAGTGCAGTTTACTCGAAACATTTCTTGAATTTTCCGCATAATTCCGCAAAACGATTGAACGTAGAATATTAGAATTCAGTATTCAAGACGATAGTAGCGTTTTTTAGATGCTCATATCCTATTTTCATTGAGATCGACTGAGCCGGCAATGTACTATACTTGACAATTTTTTGGAATTTTTTGCATAAATTCAGAACCATCATCTGTAGAATATTGAAATTTGGTATTTCAGTCTGCTGTAGCATCTGAATGATTGCCTACTATTTTCAAAACAATAATAATAACCGGAAGTTCACTTCAGTTGCAATTTATTTTTCAATTTTGCGTATAAATTCAGAACTGTGAGCCGTAGAATCTTGGAAATCAGTATTTAGAAATGTTGTAGCATGAGAATGATGACCTACTGTTTCCATAGCAACCGACTAGGCAAAAAGCGCATTTTACTTGACAAATTTTTAGAATCTTTTTGGATAAATCAAAAACAATTAGCCGTGGAATGATGAGATTTTTTGTTTGATTATATATATCCAATGATGTACAAGTAAGTCACGTGATGTCCACGTCAGATTTTTAATTCCTATAACAGCTATTTGTGTATCAAGGCCGTAAAGGTTATCTTTTTTGGTCGAATCTGTTGTTTGCGGCCGAAGCGCAGCTGAGGTTGCAATTCAGGTGAGACCAAAAAAGAACTGTAGGCCGAGATGCACACAACGTTTTTTAGGTGATCATCACGAAATAATTCGAAGCCACAAATTTTATCTATTTATTTCTAAAACATTGCAATTGTGAATCTTAGTTGCCGTTGAAATTGGCTTATTTTATCGTCTTCTATCAAAGTGACATTTGTAAAAAATGCGTATCAATTTCTTTAATTGCACGAACTATTAAGGTTGACGGAGGAATATAATATGTATTTCGGCAAAAACTGTATCTTAAAGAGTTCATCAAGCTGCCCATATAGGTAAGTATTAAATTTTTATGAAGTAGTTTTTGACAGATCAGTCCCAAAAAGTAGTGTTTGACAGATCAGTCCCAAAAAGTAAAATTTGACAGATATGTACCAAAAAGTGAAACTTCGCGGCCGCAAAAGGAGCCATAGAAACACCTTTTTTGTTATGATCGCCTAAAAAAGTATCTTTCAATATTTTATTCGAAAAACTTTTTGGTAATAAAAAACGGGCAAATATAATTTGTAGTACTTTCAGCGCCATCTAATTTTCCAAGTGTCAACATAGTGCAGTCAAATTACATTATTATTTACAGTCCTTACAAAGCACACTAGCATAACTATTGAAAGACATTCGGCAACGTTAATGGTTTCTCCAAGGTGGTGCACCTCCGCATTCCAGCAATGTGAGAGGACATTTAGGTACTGCATACTGTAACGAATAGAATTTTTCAGACATTTTAATAGCCATTTCTCCTTCCATTTGCTTCCTTCAGAATCTTCTATCAACTAACAACTCATAAGGATTCTTAATCTATTGTATCCCTCCATATTTCGTTAATAAAAAATGCAATAACTAGAATAAATAGAATTAACTTGACCAGAAAAAATAACTATAGGAAAAATATTGAATGAATGGTATGACGTTACGGGCATGAGAAACGTCATAATGCGCCAATACCAAAGTTTGAATAACTATGTAATAATGATACATATTTTTCAAACTAAAGAAATTCATACTGGTATAGTAGGAATTTATTGAAACACTTGTTACATTATTTTTCAAATGAAAATGCATATTGTTTGTTATTGTTAGGGATATTTTGATTGGTAACATTAATCACTTTCTATTTCACACTTTATTTACAGTTCAATTATCACTTTCAGTTCAAACACTTGATACCTTGAAACTTGTTATATACTCAATTATATTTGACTTCTGTGATATTCTTTTGCAGTTATTAATCTCTGCTTTGATGCTAATTCTCGGACTATTAATATTTTCAGTTGCAGCATTATTTTAGTGTTTTACGTTTGTGATATTTAATCGCAATATTTGTATATAATAAACTTGTTAGATTCTCAATTATTGTATCTAACTCTTGTGATATTCTGTTGCGGCTATTTAATTTTTATTGAAATATTTTATTGTTAATAGCTTTCTGCACTTCAATAACTTAAATATATATTTTTTATTCAATTTTGACATTTTAAAGCTACATTATTGAATCCATAGCAACAGTCATAAGTAAATCTTTATTTACTAGTGATTCAAAACGAATTATTAGTGATTTAAAAAAATTTAAATCACTATTGGAATTCCTTTTCATAAAAAGATTTCTATTTCTGAGGAATAATTTTCTACAACAACTGCAGCGGCTGCTTCGTTCAAAATGGTATCGGGGACGAGAACATTGTTTTTTCTGCTACTGTATAAATAAGTGAGCTTTGTAGCCCTGACAACTTGAATGATAACGAAAGCAAAATTTCGTGTTACCTCGTTGCTATGCGTTGCTAGCTACGAAAGTAATACTTTCGGGGCCAGGACAAAAAAGTAAAAGTTTGAAAAAATGCAAATATATCGAAATTTCATTATTTATTCAAATAAATAAGTAGCTTATAGCAATAATATGATTCTATCCAATCTATTTAATTTAATTTTATCTATTTATTGGTTTTAAGTAATTATGCAATTTGAACAATTGGAAAAAGTCATGGTAGAAATATTATTCGAATTATTAACTTCTTCACTTTGTATTGGGAGATTTTTATCATTTTGAATTATTTCAAAATTCATATTTGTCACTGTTTCTTTATTTGAGGAAATATTAATGTAAATTTCATGTAATACCTTTTTAGAAATTTCAATTTCATTACTTTACAAAGAAGACTTCCATCCGCTCTTTAAATCCAAAATATCGGCATCCGAAGCATTACATTTTCGTTAATTCGAGTAAAGTTTTTATCAGCAAGCCATTTAGAAAACATGCTGTATGTTTGAATGTATCTTTCTTTGGATTTATCCGCAAGAAGTGAAACACATGCATTGTTAGCTGCCTTTTGAATACCATTTTCATTTTCTGTTAACATTTTAAATCGGTCAAATGCAATGTTTCACTGAATTATTGAAACTCAAAATCTGTGACAGGCGCTGATGACAGATAACATTGTATATAAACCATTGCTATGGATAATTTTAGACAGGTAAAACAGTCTCCATAACATTATTTCAAATGTAATAATCATTATTAAATATTAATATCTATATAGAACAGTAGCAGAAAAAATTTAATACATCACACGATGCGAAAGCCCTTTCAGGTGTTCGGAGGTTTTGAACGGCCTCGGCTTCACCTCGGCCATTCAAATACCACCTCACACAAAAAAGTATACTTTCGCATCTTGTAATGTAAATAACTATTAATCACTTTCTTCCATCATTTCAGACAATACTTTTCACAATTATAACGCTTCAATTCAAAATTCTCAAAACTGACAGTTTACTGACAGTCACACTCCCGAATGTTTGAAAAACAAGCATTCGTCACTATATCAACGAAGCACACTAAACGCGCTCTTGATTTTAAACTTTCTTCTCGCAAATAATCAGTGGCTTAATTCACTTGTTGTATAAATAACTATTGTAATATATATTGTTCATTATTTAAACCTCTTTAAATTTCACATTATCTAGTCATCGTCTTTAAAATCTAGAATCGTAGAGTATTTACCAATTATCCTTACATATGCAACCAGCATAGCATATAATCTAAGCTCGCATTAGAACTATTACATAAACGTAATGGACCACATCATAACTTTGTTCACGACGTCATGCTATTCATTCAATATTTTCGCTATAGCTATCAGCCACGTACGGAAGTTTTAATTCGTGCCACCTAAAGGGATAATTAATTGAAATTTCTCTGCAATCAATAATTCCTTTTTTAAAATATTCAAAACTAAACTGAGTGCCTAAAGTCGCATTTCATTTCCATTCTCATTATACTGATCTATCAAAAATGTCAATTATTGATTAATATTGCCCAAAATTGTTTAACTGTACTGATACATATAAAAATTCAAGTTATATACAATCAACTTGCAGAATTAACCACTGGCGCCTGACAAGTTGATACTTTTAATATTATTTTCAAACATTTATGATTGATAAAAACATGTTTCATTGATTTGATTCATTCATCAAGTACCTACTAATTGAGTTGATAACAAAGAAATAACCTTTTTACTTCCTCAATCTATATACAGAGTGATCAAAAATGACTGACGGTCACGTGACTTGCAAAAGTTCGCATTATGATCAAAACTATCTTCACGGAATAAAGTTAGTTTAAATTTATCTATTTTGGTAGCTACGTTACCGACATTTAAAATACAGATTGACGTTTCACATGAAATTCATGTGGGCATTTTGCATATTTTATATAGATTTTGAATTTTATGACATAAATTTATCCATAACTGATTCAAGAAACAAAAAAGTAAGTTAATAACTGTGTAATCAAGTGATTATTGAAAATAAATTATAATTTTTTCAAACTGTCAAGTTAGAATGGAGCTTTCAAAGGAACTGTCATCTGTCACTTGCATTCCACTATTTTAAGCAGGCGGCAAAGAAAAAATCAGAACAATCATTTTTGATCACTCTGTATAGTAGAGGTGGTATTGTGACCGTGATTTTTTGGCAGTTCGTGATTTTTATAAATCGTCATAATTTAAAACCATAACATAATTTTCAAAAAAATCGGTGTGTCTGTCTGGAAGCATGACAACTTGAGAACGCGTACGAATTTTAAACTAAAATTTAATATTTAATCTTTTTATCAAAAAGTTAACTAGGCGTGAATTAGCTTTTTTCAAGCAGTAGTACCAACATTTAGTTGATGGAACTTTCCAGTTTCTTGCGTTTAAATTGAGTCTTGAATAATTTGGAGCAACATTTATTCGAAATATTCTTTAAAATTATAAGCGATTCATTTGTCATTATTAAAATTTGAATTATTATAAAATAAGTTCTATTTTTCTGAAATATACGAAGAAATTAAGTAATAAAAATCATGTGAAATTAAAATTATTATTATTATTACTCATATTTGGACATCACATGCAAGCGTTCATCAATTTTTTTTTAAATAAGTAATTTGGTTCTGTTTTGTTTCGTTTGAAGCTTTGATACAAGCTCCTACGAAAATCTAGTAAAAGTATCAAAAATTATATTTGAAAGATTGTTCATCATTTTTTTTACAAGTTATTTAAATAATGTCTAGTTTGGTAACCATTTTATAGCGCTCGAGGAAATAAGCTTAGTAGAAATATAAAATAAATAATTTTTTCGATTGAAAATTATGCTAAACTTTGGATCAACTAAAGCAACTGGATATAGAACTTGAGGCCCTCGTAAAATATAATGGTAATTTCATATAAATGCCACCTGTCACTTTGAAATATGCAATTAATTGATACGACACTCTTAATTTCTAGAGTTCATGGTCGGGATAGTATTGTGTGGCCACATCAGATTTTTTAAATTATTAATTACTTGTGCTATTAACAGAAGAATTAAGGTCTGCAGTTTATAGAACTGAGTGAGCTGATTTGATTTGTTATTAATAGTTATCTTTGTAAAGCGGTTCCGTTATCATAATAAATTCAAACTAAACGAAGAGCCATTAAATAAGATGTAATAAATTAATCACAAATAAATAAATATCACTGTATTAATTTTAAGATGGTCCATGAAATGTCCTAAAAACTTGAATTCCATTATAATAAATAAAGACGACGAGACTTCGTGAATTGAATAAAACTTGACATTATGTCAGACAGGGTGTATACCAAAAAATTAAATGAAAATTCCCTGACATTTCCAGGTTTTCCAGGTCATTTTTAATAAAATTCCAGACAGTAGAATTCAAAAAGTTTAATAAAAATTAAAATATATGCAATGAACTTGATATTCTCACGAACGAATTTATATTAATTAGCAAAATTGAATGCGCTTCAATAATTTTTTTTTATGGATTTATAGATCTGTAAAACTCATGGATTTGCACAGAATTACAACATAAATCATTCACTGTAATAACTGTGTCACTGTGGTTCATACGATAGATGGGGCCCTAGTATCTTACAAAGCGAAAATGCCATGTATTTTTATTAATAATGTATAAATATCCAATAATTTATTTTTTCCAGGCAAATAACGGAAATTCCCTAACGGATCCATGACATTTCCAGTTTATCTAAATTCCCTGACATTTCCAGGTTTGGTATACACCCTGATCAGAGAATGAGAGTCCTAGCCCAAAGTAGGTAAAAACTTTGTATAATTATTATCATTGCATAATATGATTATTATATAATAACTCCCAAAAAGAGATCAAATAACAATCAGCTTTTATCAGGATGTACCACAAACTATTGCGTAGAAATAATAAAATTTCCGTCAAGCATGTACCGTTGCCCATATAACGTGCCGCATTGTGTGTTACTGTGCACGGCGACAATTTTTGTATAAATAATTTCCAAATAAAAATTTTTAACACGCATAGTTAGTGCCCAAAATGAAAAATAAAAAATAGAACAGTAAGAATAATGATTTAACGCTTTATTACATTTTTTAAATCTTATTTAAACAGTAAAAATAATAAAAATTAATTACTGAATTACATCTATAACATTATTTGGAAATGTATAACTGCAATTATACGTATATTACGTTTCTAAAACAATATAAAATTGTTGAGCAATTTTATTTTCGGAGTTAAAGACGTGACACACTTAACAACAAAATAAAAATCGATCAATAATCAACAAGTGATCTATGCCGATTTCTTTTCTCATCATAATCTCGATCACGGTGCTCACGATCCCTATTATCGCGAGTATCATGAGGCGAGGAGCTGTCTCTTTCTCGATAACGATATTCATTTCTTGGGCGGTAAGGTGATTTGTCTCTAGCTTTACCACGATCGCGTTCTCGTTCACGATCTCGATCGCGCTCGTCTTCTTTGGAGGGCCTACGACGAGGGCTGGAAGGAGTTGCGCTTCTTTTTGAATGAGTATCTGTGGTGGAACTGTCTGAGTCAGAAGAATTGTTGCTTGCGTTTTCGTCGTAAATATGGCGACGCTCCCGCTGCCTAAATATAAAAAAAAAGCATTCAATTGGCTCAAATATTTCAATGATCAATTAAAGAAAAGATAAATACTTACTTTCTTCTTAATTTCAAGGCCATTTCCCGTAATTCGTCTTCTCGGTTACGTTGTTCTTGCTGGGCTCTTTCTGTTCTAATTTGTTCGGCTATTTTGTCTGCCTTATCTGCAAATAAAAGATTATAAATATTTTTCTATTGCAATTATTCATTAATTTATTACATTGTCGATTTAGCAGCAGCTGCATCTTGCGTTTAAGTCTTTCTTGAGGAGTCATTTTTGGAAGAGCAGGTCCAGACTGAAAAATGTTCATTTATTCACAAGGACACAAATCTTGATTTGAATTAAAATAACAGCTAGGCTATAACGTTAAAATTTTACTGCCAATTTTATATTTTATTAAATATTTTTGAATTTTTTGCAATAAAAGGGAGTAAAAGACAACGTAATGATTCTTACTGACTTTGAGCACGGAGCCAGAATTACCAAAACTAGAAACCTTGTCGATCGGTGCCCTAAAAATAAATTTTTTCAATTACTGCAAATTTTAAATATTATATAATCTTACGGATTAGAAACCGGTAATTTAGATTCTTCATCATCTGAAGAATCTTCCAAATCGGAAGAACTTTTATCACTAACTTTCCTGCCATAATATCGCTGAATCGGTTTAGGAGGCTCTTCTCTTTTTACAGAATCTCTACTGGAATTGGAGGAAATTGTTTTAGATCTAGATCTAGATCTGGAAGAACTACTACTTTTGGAGCTTCTTGAACTCGAACTAGTAATAGATCTGGATCTTCTATCTCTTGAATGGTTTCTACTTCTACGGGATCTACTTCTGGATCTACTGTACGTTCGTCTTCTTCTATTTCGAGATCTACTTCTTCTTCGAGATCTGCTGCGAGTTCTACTTCTTTTATGACGATATCTATAAGTCGAATGTCTTCGATATCTTCTATCTTTATCTCCGCTACTGCTTCTTCTCCTGCGAGTACTAACAGTTCGATCTTCGGATCTTTTTTTTCCGTATTTAACTTTATCAGCATATGATGGTTTACTGGTTGATGGAGCAGGTTCTTCGTCATCGCCGAAAGAGGTAATATAAGTTATCTGACCGGCGTTTACTGGGGAAGACGATTTGGAACGTGATTTACTTTCCCTAAAAGCAGGGTAAGTGGGAGAATCTCTTGCAGCATAGCTTGGAGGACTAAGTATGCGATTCGCAAGTCGTTTTTCACGATGAGCACGACGTTCTCTTCTAGATTTCCTTCCAGAAAATAAAGCTTTCTCGTGTTCTTCTTCACGAGCTAAACGAATATTTTCTGCTTCCTCCATATCATTTGTGAGGAAAGAATAGAAGTCGTTACTACACATTCCGAAATTTTGTCCACATTTGTTCATTTCGTGGGCTTGCGACTGCTCTACTTTTGAAACGTCTATACACAAATCAACATCCAAATCACTATCTGAATCATCATCTTCTTCATCAGTATGATGATCGTTTTTTATGAGGCTCTTGCTGTCGCTGGTAGGATCGTCGTAATTAAATCCTATAGCAACTCCAGTTTTCCGTTTTTTATCTTTTTCGGAATCAGCAGTGTATCCAAATTGTTCCTCTAAATGAAGCTGTTTTAAAAACTTTTCTTCATTTATACCTAAGAAAGAATTTTGTGCCAAAATTCTGTAACGTTCATAGTTGCACTGTCTTTCTTCGTAAGTCGGTTCATCTTCGTCTTTACTCGCAACTGCTGGGATGAAATCCAAATGTGCACGAACATCGAATCTGTCGATTAAATTGTCAGCTTGTCCTTGCCAGGGCATCCTATATGATCAAAAATAAAATCATGATCCTCAAATCATCTCTGATTCAATTATACCAATAAAATATTAATTAAATATATATTACACTCACATTGTAGCTGGACTGTCAGCAGCTGCAGCTATAGCAGAATCCAGATGAATTTTGCATGGTCTGCCATGTAATTGTAAGAATTGTGTAGGATCTGCTTTCTAAAACAAATATTACCTAATACCATTTGATTTATAAAATACGATGAAAATCTTACAATTTTCTCGTAAAAATCACGACGCCGCTCAGCTCGTCGACGATAATCAACAAGCATACCCCGTATCTTCCTCTCCTGTCGTCTAGCTTCGTGCCACATTTTGAAATATTAATTATTTATTAAATTATAATACGTAACGTACAGAAAATTAGTGTATTCTTCACACAAAACTACTGTTTCAATTTACATCACCTGTCATGTCAACCAGCACTTACACATGAAGCTAGCTGCACGTCTTTCAAGAAACACCATATTTCTAAATGTCCCTAGAATTTTTATTCTGAAAGAATTTGAGCACAAATAACTTTACATTTTCATCTCTATTTCCTTATGCCCATAACACACCGATTCACAACAAATAAAATCCTGATTTTTTATCGATTTAGAAAACGCCGCTATCTGTGTGCGTAGCTTCACTAGACTAGAGGAGGCGCGAACATTCAAATAATATCATATCCAGAGGCGGCTCCAGCCTATTTATCGCCGGAGTGCAAAGATATGTAAATTGCGCTCCCTCCCTACCTCCCTCTCTACCTCGTACTTCTCTTTTTTATAGATTTCAATCCCAATCCACAGTTCACAATTTTAATCGCAATCCACAATCCAGAATTTGAAACCCAATCCACAATTTACAATTTCAATCCCTAATTCAAAATTTCAATCCTAATGCCTGTATTATACGATTCAATTTATTCATGAAGTTGTCCTTGAATTTCTTCGTGAATTTATTGTCAAGCAGAAAAATGTTGGTTCGTTTTTACGCACATGAAGATTTCTATCAATTTATTGTGAAGAATTTAATAGTACCAACCTAAATATCAGTTGTCATTTTACTGTCGTTAATTTTTGTATTGTGTTTCTTGCAAGTTTCTGTAGAATTAGAAGCACAATGAAATTAGAATTCTCACAGTATCTCTTTAGAATCAAACAAACTTAACCGTAAAAAAGGTTGGAGGTAAACAAAGACAATGTCAAATTCAAAAGTTGGTAACGACAAAATGTGGAGAAATAACCCTAGAATTTCCTAGAAAGTTATCAGAAAATAGAACACGTTCTAATTCGTCAATAAATTCATGAATTTCTTCATGAAGAAAAAATTCACGAAGTGTCTCGTTTTAGATGATTCAATAAATTCAAAATAAAACTTCGTGAATTTATTGATGAAGAAATTGAATCGTATAATACAGGCATAGCCACAATCTACAATTTGAATCTTAATCTACAATTCTAATCCCAATCCACAATTTCAATCACAATCCACAATCCAAAATTTAAATCCCAATCCACAGGCCACAATCAATAATTTTAATCTCAAACCACAATTCACAATTTTAATCCAAATCCAAAATTTAAATCCCAATACACAATTTCAATCCCAGCCCACAATCCACAATTTGAATCCCAATCCCAATTAAAAATCTAGAATCACAATCCTCATCCAAAATACACAATTTTAATCCCAATCCCAATTCACAACCTACAATTTCAATCCCAATCCAAAATCCACTATCCTACTCCCAATCCAAAATCCACAACCCCAATCCCAATCAAAAATCAACAATCCTAATCCCAATCCCAATCCAAAATCCAAAATCTAGAAACTCAATTCCAATCCAAAATCCGCAATCCCAATCCCAATCGAAAATCCACAATCCCAATCCCAATCAGAAATCCACAA
The DNA here is from genome assembly GCA_963989225.1 of Dromius quadrimaculatus. Lineage (NCBI taxonomy): Eukaryota > Metazoa > Arthropoda > Insecta > Coleoptera > Carabidae > Dromius > Dromius quadrimaculatus. The sequence continues at coordinate 12,806,708 of OZ022327.1, read as the reverse complement.
TCCCAATCCCAATCCCAATCTAAAATCCAAAATCCAGAAACTCAATTCAAATCCAAAATCCACAACCTCACTCCCAATTCACAACTCACAATTTCAATCTCAATCCATTATCCACAGTCCTAATCCCAATCAAAAATCCACAATCTCAATCCCAATCCCAATCCAAAATCCAAAATCCAGATACCTACACTCAATCCAAAATCCTAATCTCAATCCAAAATCCTAATCCCAATCCAAAATTCACAATTCCTGATCCAAAATCCACAATTTCAATTCCAATCCAGAACAGAATGGTGAATTAGAGATTATGGATTGTGGATTAGCTCTAATAAAATATTTTATTGAAGAAATTGGTCTTATTTTCAAAGAATTATGTTCGGAGCCCAACTGCCGCCTTCAAGGACATGGAGCCGGGGTGCCGTGCACCCCTTGCACCCCCGCTTGAGACGCCTCTGACCATATAGTAATGAACCAAAGATTGACAAAAAGCTTATTTAAATCCTTGATCTTTTAACCCAGGGAGTAAGTTGTATAAGGGGTTGAATGATGCAACGACTTAGAAGGCTTGTATCTTCTGAAATAAAAATCGTAGAATAATGTAATAAACGTTGATTTGAATGTCATGTGTCATGCTAATATTCCAACCCCTGTCAATATACGGGGTTAAATTTATCAATAACTTTGAAAGCTGATTTATTCTGAATTAATAATCGAACAATGATGAAACAAACGTTAATAGGAAGCTCATTTATTGCAATTTATTATAAAACCAGTTCAACCCTTATAGTAATTAAGGTATCAAGGGTGTTAAAAGGACAATAATGCCTGAGGTCAACAGTGTACTTTCCGAGTGCCTCCGGCCCGAGGTGCGTACGTTGACCGTAGGCATTCTTGTCTGTTCAACACCCGTGTTGCCTTCAATGTTTAATGTCCGATTTTTGTTGTATTTCAATCAAAATTTTTAGTAATGTATGTCCTGTCATTGTGATTTCTGTCAGAGAAATTACTCTAGTTACTTGCTGTAACTAGGCAACTTGTTTGTTATTTTGCCCGAGGGCATTATTTTGAAACATAATGCCCTCGGGTATTATTTGTTACCTAACTACCCTGAAAACAATGTTATTATGACAGCAATAATAAACTAGTCGGACATTAATGTATTACACGTCTTCAATTGCGGTACAGACACATTTTTCATTCATCTCAATAGTTTTTATTGTGGATCTTGCTAAAAAGGGTGGTTATTTATAAATAAAACAACTATTTTTTAGGGGTGGACGAATTTGCAATTTTAAAAATTGAATTTATTTGCTGTTGAAATAATATATATTTTTAAATGTTAAAATAATGTATAAAATGCTGTATTATTCATTATTTCAAATAAATTCAATGCCAAGCATAATTCTATTAGATTTTTATTAATTGATCCGTGTGGTAACATGTTATTCGGATTTGTTTGTAGGCTACGCAATCACTGCTTAATGTTGTGTATTCTTTCTAACGCATTGCGCACTATGGGCGAATGAGCATAGGTCGGAGATTCATTATAAAGCGTTGTGCCGGTTGGAATTCGTTAGTCGCGTGCGTTTACTTTTGTGTTTCAATTAAGGCTCAGGGTTGTAGCTGGGGTGGTTCGTGACCCATTCGTGGGTTAGGATGATTAGCATCCTTCGTCCGTTTGGATTTTGCTTGTAGTTTGCTTGTAGTTTAAATTAAAGTCGCGTTTTAGGCGTTAAACACCGGGGTTCGGCAGGGGCCCACGTAAACTCTGAACAAACACGCGGCGGTGTTAGTTCTTTTTTTATTAGCTCGTGAACTGCGAATTGGGGATCTGAATGGTGTGTGATGAAGGTTGAATGAATGCTTAATCAAAATTCCCTTTCAGTACATCACCATTATCAACAGGACGTAAGTTAATTAAAACAAAATTGTCTGTTTCAGATTTCTGATCAATTTTTATTTTTTATTAATTTTCAGATCAGAGGTGGCGTAAGTTAATTGATAAAATATTTCTTACAGGTCTCTAATCTGTTTTGTTTTTTTATTGTTTCACAGATCGCTGGAAAGGTAATATTTTTGTTTAACAGTTTGGAATTCTGACAGTTTAATTAATTTTTGTGTGTATTTTTATTATTGCAGGACTTCAAGCTTCAAGTAGCAGTCTTCCGTCGTTGGAGGTGGCCCAGCAGCTTCATCTTTAAGCCCAGCAGTTTGCAATAGTCCACCGAGGGAGCACCCCGCCGAACTAATCAGAACATTCCCTTTCAGCTCAGCATCATCATCTTCACATCAGAGCTTCAAGCTTCAAGCAACAGTTTGCCGTCGTTGGAAGTGGCCCAGCTGTTTTCCTCTGTAAGCCCAGCTACTAACAATCAACCACCGTGGAAGCGCCCCGCCGAACTAATCAAAATCTTTCCTTTCAGCTCAAAATCATTGCCATTATATCAACACGTAAGACTTATTCAAAATAATGTTGAAAAACTTCACTAACATTCAATTTATTTATTTATTTGTATTTTTATGTCCTCCAGTAGCAGAAGAACTAAAGCCCAACAACAGTTCAAGAAGTTTTCTAGCAGCAGCAGAACCAAAGCCCAACAGCCGTCCAAAAAGTGTTCAAGTAGCAGCAGAAGCAGAGCCCAATAATCTTCCAAGAAGTCCTACAGCAGCAGCAGAACCAGAGTCCAGCAGCCGTCCAAGAAGTCTTCCAATAACTGCAGAAGATCAACACATCAGTAGCAACTGTTCTAGACCCCAGATTCAACTCAACTTTAAAAAAGTCAACTGATTAATTTAGCCCGCCGCTTGCAAAGTTCAAGTGAGTTCAATTTCTTTTTAAATTTTCCGTTTTGTAATATTTTTTTTTTTTCAGTTGCAGCGAGTGAAGAAGCCACTTCTCTGGAGGAGAGTTCGTCTCTTTCCCCTTAGTCATTGCCTGGGGGCGAACAAGGCTTACAACGCAAACGCATCGCGGACAAGATTTCTAACAACACAACAGTATCGAGTAATCAACAATTAATCTTCGAACCTTTGTAGCCTTTCCTAATTCCCAAAATAAAATCATTCACACAAAATTTACAGTCGTTTTATTTCTAAAACCTATTTTTATTATTTTCAGGAGTAGTTATAATAATTAATGTCCAACTAGTTTATTATTGTTGTCATAATAACACTGAATTCAAGATAATTACGTAACAAATAATACCCGAGGGCTTTATGTTTCAAAATAATGCCCGAGGGCAAATAATAAACAAGTTGCCTAGTAACAGCACGTAACTAGAGTAATTTCTCTGACAGAAATTACAATGACAGAACATACATTACTAAAAATTTTGATTGAAATACAACAAAAGTCGGACATTAAACATTGAAGGCATCACGGGTGTTGAACAGACAATAATGCCTATGGTCAACGTACACACCTCGGGCCAGAGGCCTTCGGAAAGTACATTGTTGACCTCAGGCATTATTGTCCTTTTAACACCCTTGATATCTTAATTACTATTATTATTGTCTGTTCAACTCCCGTGATGCCTTCAATGTTTAATGTCCGACTATTGTTGTATTTCAATCAAAATTTTTAGCAATGTATGTTCTGTCATTGTAATTTCTGTCAGAGAAATTACTCTAGTTACGTGCTGTAACTAGGAAACTTATTTGTTATTTTATTATTTTGAATCATAATGCTCTCGGGTATTATTTTTTACGTAATTACTGTGAAATCAATGTCATTATGACAACAATAATAAACTAGTCGGACATTACAAAAACAAATGTATTGTTTGTTTCTAGAATAAATTAAATTCATTAATAACTTGTGTTTTATTTTTAAAGTAAATATCTTTTGAAAATTCGAAATTCATTTAGACTATTTTAATTATTCAAAAATGTAAAATTTATTCAAAATAAGATATTCAAAAGGCTTTGGTATGAATAAACATGCCAAATAGTCGCTATTTTTTCTATTTTAAAAATTTATTTCAAAAACGTGCTAGTTGCTACCATCTCTGACTAACTAAACAAACTAGTGCCTATTCAAAAATGTGTTGATTGTTGACGTACAAGCTTTTATACATTATCTTTGATCAAAATATATTCTTTATTAAATTAGTATAAATTATATTGGAAGTTAGAAGAAAAATAAAGTCTTGTATCACACTGTTCAAAATTTTTATTTTTGTTGACCGGTTTCGACTACTGTGTAGCCATCGTCAGAACCGGGAGACTAAAACAAGAAGATACATGAAAGCTTGAAATTCTAATTTGGAACAAATACAAATGTAATTTAATGATCATACTCACACTATATAACTACAGGATTCAAATATGCTCTAAAGTTTCAAACGTAGATAGATGGTTAAACGTATAACTTGTATAAATAAAATAGAATATATAATTATATATATATATTCTATTCTATATATTCTATTTTATTTATACAAGTTATACGTTTAACCATCTATCTACGTTTGAAACTTTAGAGCATATTTGAATCCTGTAGTTATATAGTGTGAGTATGATCATTAAATTACATTTGTATTTGTTCCAAATTAGAATTTCAAGCTTTCATGTATCTTCTTGTTTTAGTCTCCCGGTTCTGACGATGGCTACACAGTAGTCGAAACCGGTCAACAAAAATAAAAATTTTGAACAGTGTGATACAAGACTTTATTTTTCTTCTAACTTCCAATATTATTTATATCACACTAGGGTTAAATCATTCTTATCATAGTATAAATTAGTTTAAAATTATTATTTAAGTAGTGACTCAGGATTTATTCAGATAAACACAATGCCGGCAAGCGACGCGTCGATCGCCGGTTAAATCTGACAGCCCTGACAACTCCTGGTAAAAAGTTATGAAATAAAATAACTGTTATTGACTCGCTACCAAATAATTTTAATAAGGATTTTGATCCACAAAATCAGAATATGAAAAAATTTGTTTTTTTGTTTAGTACCCGCATTCACTTGGAATTATTAATTTGTGAAAAGATGATTTCTGACGCAACGAGAGTACTTATCCAAAAGTAGGAAATGAAGTATCCTATTTATTTTTCAAAAATAATGTGAGTTTACTTGAAACTTTTTTTTGGTTGTCGTACTTATTTTTGAGTAAACTGTTGTAATTATAGTCCAGTCATTAGTTTACATTTCACTGCACAGGTGGCACCACGTACCTCATTATGAATAATGAAAACTAAATAATTTTTTTTGCCAAACGGCTGATTTTATATAAGAAATTGTGAAGTACTTTGAATTTTAATTTTTGATGTCTACCGAATAAGCATATTATTTTTTACTGTACTACATTTATTAATTATTCAAGAAATAATTAAAACAAAATGAATGTTTTATTGAAGGATTTTTATGATGAGTAGCACCCTTTGAGCAAACGAAAAAAGAGTTTTCAATTTTAAAAAACTTGCATTGCGGGTGGCCCGCCTATTTACTTATATTTAAATTTGAATTTACAAATATTATAATTGAGTATTATCTATTTTTGACTGAAAAAAGTAATACAGGTTTTTAAAATAAATAGAATATGTTTAATTTTGTGGGAAAGATTTTATTTGGTAATTTTAAAATAAGTTACAGAACAAGCACCATTTTTAGCCTAACTACTTCTGAAAATAATAAAAATAGGTTTTAGAAGTAAAACGACTGTAAATTATGTGGAAATGAGTTTATTTTGGGAATTAGGAAAGGGTACAAAGTTTAGAAGATTAATTGTTGATTACTCGATGCTGTTGTCTTGTTGGAAGTCTTGTCCGCGATGCTGTTGCGTTGTTTTAAGCCTTATTCGCCCCCAGGCAATGACTAAGGGGAAAGAGACGAACTCTTCTCTGGGAATTCTTCCTTTGGGCCTAGGAAAACCCCAGCGAAACCTAGACCAGAGAAGTGGCTTCTTCGCTCACTGCAACTAAAACAACAAAATAATTATTACAAGTCGGAAGATTTAAAAACAAATTGAACTCACTTGAACTTTGCAAGCGGCGGGCCAAATTAATCAGTTGACTTCTTTAAAGTTGAGTTGAACCTGGGGCCTGAAAGAGTTACTACTGATGTGTTGATCTGCTGCAGTTACTGGAGGACTTCTTGGGCGGCTGGTGGGCTCTGGTTCTGCTTCTGCTGGAGGATTTCTTGGAAGGTTTTTGGGCTCTGGTTCTGCTGCTACTGGAGGACTTCTTGGATGGTTGCTGGGCTCTGGTTCTGCTGCTGCTGAAGGACTTCTTGGGAGATTATTGGGCTCTGGTTCTGCTGCTGCTGAAAGATTTCTTTGACGGCTGTTGGGATTTTGTTCTGCTGCTGCTGGAAGACTTCTTGGATGGCTGCTGGGCTTTGGTTTTGCTGCTGGGTTCTGATTCTGCTGCTGTGTTCTAAATTTGTTGCTGCGCTCTAATTTTACTGCTGGGCTCTTATTCTGCTTCTGCGGTCTGATTCTACTGCTGGGCTCTGGTTCCGCTGCTGGATGATCTAAAGCATAAAAAATACAAATAAATTAAAAAATTGAAGATAAGTAATTTACGTGCTTAGCAGAGTACTTAAAAACAGTTACATAATGAGTAATATTATATTACCTAGCTGATGATGCGGTGATGTTATGAAGATCTACGGCCGGTGACCTGAAACAGAAACTTAAAACAAATTTTGGTGAATCACATTCAACAAAACAAATATGGAGAGTTGATTTTGGCTGCTGGACTCATCCTCAGCTCCCCCCACGATGTCCATTCCCTCGTTGTCCACCTCATCAGCTGGGCTCATCCTCAGCAAATGATCTGAAAAAATACAAATTAATTAGGAATCTGCGAAAAAGCAATACAAAATAGCTGAAAGAAAAATAGATTAGAACCTGAAAAGCAAAGTTGATTAGTCAACTTACGTCCTTTTCTTGATTTGTTGGAGGTGGTAATGATGAAATGAAGAAGCTGAAAGAGAACTTTGTTTGATTAGATGCATACATTCAACATTCGTCCAACATTCAAACGTGTTTTGTGTGTTGATTTGTTTGTTGCGCGCCTATTTAACGGTTCTAATTTTTTGTTTGAAGAGCTAGCTACGCGATGGGTGACTGCTGCCATACATCTTCGCGATTTAATTTTAAAAGTGCTCAGATATATTATGCTACTGTTTGACTCTACTTTACTACCCCAATGAATGCCTGAGCGCTCAGACACCCATGGCACCGGTGTGCCCGTCGTTTGCAAGCAAAAATAGTTTGTTCGAATACGTGGCCAATGCATATTCCGAGGCCCGCGATACCGCCTAATTACGCGATATAGTAACCTTAAGTATCGGTCTCGGCAGCTGTTGTTTCTTGAACTTAATCAAGGACCCCCGCCAGTTACCATATTTTCCGACTTCCGATAGGTACATATCGAGAGTATGCCGTTACTCCCCAGTTAATTCGCTCGTTCGCCCTAGAACTCATTGCAAATCCACGCGGTGGTGTTCACCAGGGGGGGTGCCTCTCGTAGCGGTACCTACGTGTGCACCGATTCCCACGTTGGACCTTTCATTACAGGCCTTTGCAAAAAAACCAAGACATTTTATTTATTTATTATATAATAAAAGCAGAGACTAACATCGCAAATACGTACACCTAACGTATACGCAATGCGGAACAAAATCACCCCAATTTACATATTTAAATACACAAAATTTTGATCTCTACGTTAATAAGCAAAATTCACAACCCCAAATATACCACAGAGCACTGTTAAAATAGTTTTTATACGCAGTTTACGAGAGCAACGACGACACAAATGCAGCTTCTACGAAGGCTGCGACAGCAGTGAACCACACGAAACGGAACAGCAAGCTTCAGAAATAAATTATACGAGCTAAGAAGTATACTACGTTTCCCAATGTGATAGAGATAGATGTGCTAAAAGGAACTAGTATTATCAAAAATCAAACCAAAGTTCTAACGTGTTGCAACCATCAATTAGTACTTGATTGAATTAACTTGCTTCGACGAAGTAATTGAAAAAGAATCTTTAAAATAAAAATTTAAATATATTGAAATAAAATTATTTGAAATATTGTAAAAGTATTGTAAATACAATAAATGATTAATAATAATATTTGTTTAAACATTATAAAAAATAATAAAACAGAATTTGAAAAAAAAAAATTCAAGCAGATTTTTTAGTGCTGAAATATTGTTAAATATTAATCAAATATTGTATCAATATTATTATAAACAAATATAAATTGTTATTATTCAAAAAACAAATTAAAATATTAATATAGTATAGCTACAATGAGCTAAAAAGAGATAGAAATACTTCTTCTACGTCACAAGCTGAAACAATCGAAACAATTATCTCCGAGTTTGATACTGCATTTTTATAAAAATACAAAATTCTAAAATTATATTTCAAAAACTCAATGTGTGGCAAAAAAATGATGCACAAATTATATTTGAATATTTATTTATCTATATCTACTTACCACCGGGGTCCAAAGATATAAAAACTGCGCCTCCTCCTCTACCTGCCTCTCTTCATCGTACTTTTCTTTTTTATAGATTTCAATCCTTATCCACAATCCACAATTTTAATCACAATCCACAATTCATAATTTGAACCTCAATCCACAATTTAATCCCAATTCACAATCCACTATCCTCAATTAGAATCCACAATATCAATCTCAATCCACAATCTGTAATTCACAATTTTGATCCCAATCCACAATTCACAATTTTAATCCCAACCTATAAGCCACAATTTTAATCCCAATACAGAATTTAGATCCAGAATCCACAATTTTAATCCCAATCCCAATTAAAAATCCACAATCACAATCCCAATCCAAAATACACAATTTCAATCCCAATCCCGATTCACAGCCCACAACTTCAATCCCAATCCAAAATCCATAATCCACAATCTCAATCCAAAATCCACAACCCCAATTCCAATTGAAAATCCACAAGCTCAATCCCAATCAAAAATCCACAATCCCAATCCCAATCCAAAATCCAGAAATCCAATCTCAATCCAAAGTCCACAATCCCAATCCCAATCCCAATCCAAAATCTAAAATCCAGAAAACCAATCCCAATCTAAAATCTACAATCCTAATCCCAATTCCAATCCAAAATCTACAATCCCAATCCCAATTCCAATCCAAAGTCCAGAGACCCAATCCCAATCCAAAATCCTAATCCCAATCCAAAGCCACAATTCCTGATCCAAAATTTAAAATATTAATCCCAATCTAAAATAGAATGGTGGATTATGGATTGATGGTTGTGGATTAGCTCTAATAAAATATTTTGTTGAAGAAATTGGTCTTAGTTTTAAAGAATTATGTTCAAGGACATGGCGCCGCGGTGCCGTGCACCCATTGCACCCCCGCTTGAGACGCCTCTGATCATATCTTAGAATTAAAAAATAAAGAATCACCAGCGCATTTTTGACAGTATTTTTCGGTATTTTGTCTGCACTTTTAACTTTAAGACAAGCGGACTGCAACTGATTTACGAGGATAATGACTGTGTTGCAAATTTATTACTAAGCTGTCTGCTCGATTTAAAAACAAGAAAATACACCAAAAGAAAGAATAAATTGATAAAGCACAACAGTTGACTTTATTAAGATAATTGCAATCGCTCTTATGCGATATAATTCGTGATTTCAAAAATCTACATGTCTGTCCAATATAAATTAAAGAACAGTCTTTACAATTGATTTTATAAATAACATTAGTTTGATGTGGAATCTTCAAGTTTAGTGAATAGACTTATGATAGTAAAGTAATTCTTAAATTTTATCATGGAATAATCATTCTTGAGAAACTTTTTAATTTTGTCAGATAAAAGAGGAATATACAATAAAGATAGGTACGAATTTGGTAAAATAATTTCTAATAATATTAATTTTCATATATTTCATATGTTAATTTTTGTTTGATTATTTATTTGTTAAATTATTAAATATTTGTATATATTCACAGTTGATGGCAACCGATTCCATCAACAGTATAATAATCAACAAGTCAACTTAAATTTTACTTTTCAGCTTCTAATCTATTTAATCTATATAAGAGGAAGAACGTCATGCAGCTGAGGACGAGCCAAGCTGCTGAAAAGGATGAATACGAAACATATTGCAGTTCTAGAGGAAAAGCCCAGCTGTTGGAAGAAGAAAACTATAGTAGCAACCTGGACATCGACCAGATTCCAAATAACTTGGAAGAAGATGTCCACGAAGTTTGAAGAAAGTCTTTTGCCTGCTGCTTGCAAAGATCAAGTAAAATTTCCATCAATTTAACTTAATATTATCGTCTCAAATAATTTATTAATTATTTATGACTAGAATTTGTTTTTTTTTGTTTGAGATGCAGCAGCGATGAAGCCGCTGTTCTGGTTTAGGTTTTGCTGGGATTTCCCTAGGCACTGAGTGAAAATTCTCGGAGGAAAACTCGTCTCTTCACCCTAAGTCATTGCCAGGAGCCGAAATTAAGACTTGAAACTTTCCCTTGTTCCTGTAACTTATTTCATAGTTCCTAAATAAAACCCTTCCCAAAAAATTGTACTGTATTTTATTTATTCAAAAATATTTTGTTATTACTTTACAGCAATAAATGATTTTCAATAAAATGAATTGTGCTAAAAATAATCATATTTTATTACAAGAACTCCCGACCATTTTAAATTTCTGATCAAATTATTGAATTTTGAATACAGAATGTTTTTATATGTATATAGTTCGAAAATTTTCCACCAGGTAGCAGCACCTGTCAATAAAACCAATTAGCAATCACCTCTTCTATGATAAAGAAAGTAGCAATCGTGATGAATTTTGTGTCTTCTAAAAATCCAAAAATATTACCAAGGGAGCAGAATTGAGAGGAGTAAATTCAAAATAAAATTGCCAATAATTCTATCAGTAAGGGCTTTAGCGGAAGATGTTTCAAATAAAATGTATGCAGAATTGACAGGGCTATCTGACGATGAATGAATTAATTTTTCATCCGTTGAATTAGGGCTAGTAGTATAGCGTTTCTCGGAAATTATGAGCCCTAGGAAAAAAATCTTTCAAACAAAAAATGTAGAATATGAAAAATTACGTAGAGCCTCTATATTCAACAATTTTTTTCTAATCCCTTAATTTACCAGATAATCACTAATTTATTGGATCTTGGCTTGGCGATGATAAAGTTTGTGTCACCGAAAAATTCAGAAATATTATCAAGGGAGCAGAAATGGGAGGAGTGAATTCAAAATAAAAATGCTAAAAACTCTATAAATAAGGGCTTTATCGACAAATGTTTCAAATAAAATATACGCAGAGTTAACAGAGCTATCTTGTTATGTATATATTGATATTTTTCATCCCTTGAATTAGGGGTTGAAGTGTAGCGTTTCTTGGAAACTATGAGCCCTTGAGAAAAATGTCTCGAACAAAAAATATAGTGCATTAAACGTTACGTAAAACCTATTGAACAATTTTTCCTTTATCCTTTAATTTACCGAGATAATCACTAATTTGTTGGATCTTGGCTTGGTGATGATAATTTTGTGTCACCGAAAAATCCAGAAATATTATCAAGGGAGCAGAAATAAGAGGAGTGAATTCAAAATAAAAATGCTAATAACTCTATTGGCAACTGAAATTACCGTTAGCGGCAGCACTGTGCTTACAAAATGGTGGATTAAAAGTGGCTTTCGGCAAGTTTGTGATCTGTTTACAATGTAAATACGTTGATATTCAGCAAGGAAATATTCATATTTCGTCGAATGATTCAATTCAATTTCAATTGTGCGAGAAAGTATTGGCTTTCTTGTTTTATAACATTTAGTTTTTTCTCTTAAAATCTTTTTATTTATATATGAATTATAGTTGTAACTGGAAGATTGAATGAGGTTATGAAATCCATAGTTTCAAAGAAAATAATATTACAGGGGAGTATTTATGACATTTTTGTTTAGATTCCATATTTTGAAGAGTAAAATCTTGAGAAAGACTGATTTCAGTATAGCAATGAGGTTATGTAATTCAACAATAAAGTCGAAAGCCAAGTATTTTTCACTGTTTTAATTGCAACAAATCCAATATGAACTACTGTAGTATAAAATTTTATATTAAACCTCAAAAAAGTCATTAAATATTGCTAACAAAGCCATTAACATAACATATGATCATATGGAAATTAAGGTTGAATCCACTTTACAATACAGTTCCGCTTATAACCGCTAGGTAGCTACGGGTTAATTTCAGTTAACAATAAATAAGGGCTTCATCGACAAATGTTCCAAATAAAATATACGCAGAGTTAACAGAGATATCCTGATTATGTATGAATTTATTTTTCATCCGTTGAACTAGGGGTTGCAGTGTAGCGTTTCTCGGAAACTATGAGCCCTAGAGAAAAATGTCTCAAACATAAAAAGTAGAACATTAAACGTTACGTAAAACCTATCAAACAATTTTTCTCTAATCCCTTAATTTACTGAGACAATCGCTAATTTGTTGAATCTTGTCTTGATGATGATAAATTTTGTGTTATCGAAAAATCAAGAAATATTATCAAGGGAGCAGAAATGAGAGGAGTGAATTCAAAATAAAAATGCTAATAACTCTATAAATAGGTGCTTTATCGACAAATCTTTCAAATAAAATATACGCAGAGTCAACAGATCTATCTGATTAGGTATGAATTGATTTTTCATCCCTTGAATTAGGGGTTACAGTGTAGCGTTTCTCGAAAACTATGAGCCCAAGAGAAAAACATCTCGAACAAACAATTTAGAGCATGAAAAGCTTTGTGATCTGACATGATACATACCTTATATTTGCTCATTAAATAACATGCTAGTTCAGCTATTCAATTGAATCTGAAAGCACCTAGAACGTTTTTCAAAAATCTTGAAATATAGTGACTAATTGGTATGTCTATTAATTTTTAAGCCTTTTAAATATATGATTTAGATGAAATTTTGTATATTTGAAAGACTAAAACGACAAATAATATTTTATTTTCTAAATTCTTTTTTGGAAACTTTTATTGACAGATGCTGCCATTTGCGGCGGTTTTTTGAACTTTACCCTTGACTGAAAAATAAAATAAAAATATAAATAGTTTTGAATCTCAATAATAGAATTTAAATTTTTGATACTTTAATTGAATTTAAACTATCTATTAATATATTTGTTTTTCTAACTTCCCCTGAAAATAATTTAAATAAGTTTTATAAATAAATACGACTGCAAATTTTGTACGATTGAATTTATTTTGGAAATTGGGAAAGGATACAAAGACAACGAGATTAATTTATTGTTTAGTAATCAATGTTGTTGCATTGTTGTAAGCCTTATTCGCCTCCAGGCATTGACTAAGGGGGAAGAGACGAACTCTTCACCGGAAATTCTTCCTTCGGATGTAGGTAAACCCTAGAAAATTGAATGCTTCAGGCAATTGCACACCCACCCTTCGGTCAGGAGCCATCAGAGTAAAGGCCTACGGGTGGCAAAAAACTTCCGGCAAAAAACCTGGTCAGGAAAAATGATCAGGCATCTTCGGCCGCCCTCCTAGCTTGCGCACCGGCTTAGTCCATCGCGAAAATTACAAATGCTGATCAGGAGATTAAATTATTCCGATTCTGTAAAAATTTTATTTAAATAAAAACAACTATTATATAATTAAATCATTATGTACAAATATATTCAATTCATAAAATTTATTTCATTGGTTTTTCGCCTAAAACTTTAAGTTCATTTCTTAAAACTTTTCCGGAAGGATTTCTTGGGATTGATTCAATAATTCGTACCCCTCCAGCTAATTTTTTGTAAGCCGTTACTTTTGGGTTAACATATTTCAGAACTTCTTCCTCTTGTATTTTAGCACCCGGTTTTCGCACAATATAAGCTCTTGGTAATTCTCCAGCTAATGTATCTGGAATTCCTACAACTGCTACATCAGCAACTCCTGGCAGCTCTAGAATAATATTTTCTAGTTCAGTTGGTGATACCTAAAACAAAACATTCATAATTTCAATCATTTTAACAAATAATTCCGATTTTTAAATTTAAATTGACCTGACGTCAAAATATTACTATCTCTGTCGCACCTTTATTCTATTCTAAGTACTTTGGTATTCATCATTCATGCATTCATGATTTAAAATAAAACAAATAAATTTGAATACTCTTTGATTTGAAGTAAAAAAAAAATAGTATTTATATTTGATTGAATGTCCATATTAATTTTCTTATTGATTAAAATATGTACAAGACATAAAAGATGTATTGAATGAGGCAATTCATTTCAAAATCATCCGAATATACTTAAAGTATTACTAAAATTAATGTAAGTATGATTTAATTATTATTAAAAAATAATAGTAGAGAAGTATCTAGGGTATTTAGATCATAATTATTACCAAGTTTGGTATTGCATCATGCACTGGTCATGCGGCGCAAAGTTCACGGTTGTCATTGAAGTGCGCTGGTGGCTTGACGTTTTCGTAATTTCATAACGTAAATAATAGTCACAAATAGAAATAAATAAAAATGGAGAATGCTGAAGAAGTTTTACAGTGTTTAGATGAATTTTCAAAAATGAAACCAAAAGACATTCCCCGAGAATTAGAAGATTATCTGTGTTTCGTAGCTAAAACGGGAGATCCGGTGTATCAGTGGCCTATTATCAAATGTTTATTTCGTGAAAAGTTATTAAATGTGATTACTGAATTTTACGAATCTTGTCCTACTGTTGAAATACCACCGTGCCCAAATGTTGAAGCATTTAACTACGATTCCATGAAAAATTTTATATTAGAAAAACTTGACACATTTGCGGCAGCACCTTTTACTGTACAGAGAATTTGTGAATTGTTGACGACTCCTCGAAAAGAGTATAATAGAATTGATAAATACATGCGAGCGCTTGAGAAGAATATATTGGTGGTAAGATATTTAATTTTAACATATGCAAGCATAACCTCATTTTTCAACAGGTTAGCACTAGGGAGCCCGGTAGTAGAAAATCGACAGAAAACGGAGAAAATGTGGTTAATGGACTTGAATCAGAACATGGCACACAAGATGTGGTCAATTCTGATGTAAATGTGGAAGTTGAAATGGATGAAACAACAACTTGGCAGAAAACAGAACCAGTACCGTATACAGTAAGCGAATCAAGTATTATATTAGAATCACAACCGACGCATCCTGCAGAATCAGAGACATACGTATCAGAATCTAAAGTTGATGATAACGCAACTTGCAGTTCAAGTGGCGAAAGTGTAATTACATCGCGTTCAATTAATTATATTGGTTACACACCAAATATAACTGATTTAATAATCGAAACGTCAGCTGTGAGCAGTAATCCCGAGCCAGGAGCAACTACCCCAATGACAGTAGAAAGAGACGCTAATATTACAGTTTTTGCTATGAGTAATGAGTATCCTGAAAACGTAAAAGAAGCAGCAGATTCTGCGGAGCCTACTTATGCATCAGGTGAGCCCTCTCTCGTAGAAATGGAATCATCAACAAACACAGAACCTAAAGTAGAATCAGAAGCTTCACTTCGAGAAGCAGAAACAGTCCAAGAAGCAGAGCCAGTTCAAGTCGCAGAACCGGCAGTGGAAATTCCCGAAATACAACCAATACAGCCAGTACAATCAGAGCCCGAGCCGTCAGTTCAGCCCGAACCAGAATCTTCTACCACCGCTCAAATAGAACCAGAATCGACTGTGTATGTTAATACAGAAAGTGTGCAACAAGCTAGTTTAGTTGAAGACGAAACGAACGATTCGACAATATCTTCCACGGAACAATTGCCTGCCAATTCTACTGATGTACAACCGGCTACGGAGCCTGAAGTGTCTGAAACGAGAGGTAAAGCACCATTTCCACATTCATATTTATTCATACGAGCTCGTTCATTCCATTTTATCTTTCACCTTCAGTTATTTTTGACATGGAATTACGCTTTTTTGGGCTATGTATAAAATAATTGGAATGTACAGGATTTTACATTAAATTGATCGATATTTCAACATTTCGTCAAGATTATTCCAATAAATACATTGTAAAATGTCATTTTTTATACCGGCAGTTGACCTGAAATTGATTGAAGATACGGTCGAATCGAAATAAAAATAATTAACGTCAATTCTGTGCTGAATTCACAACAATATTTTTTAAATAAATTGTAAAACGCAATAGTTATTTATATAATAAGCATAAAAAGTTTAGATTTTGGGATGAGTGCGTAACTGCTTTCAGCAATCTTACGAATCCCAAAATTGTATTTTTTGTACGTATTAAACATATTTTTTAGGCGATCATGACAAAAAAGGTGTTTTTATGGCTTCTTTTGCGGCCGTGAAGTTTCACTTTTTGGGACTGATCTGTCAAATTTTACTTTTTGGGTCTGATCTGTCAAATATTACTTTTTGGGACTGATCTGTCAAAAAATATTTCATAAATACTTTATATTTACCTATATGGGCAGCTTGATGAACCCTTTAAGAAACAGTTTTCGCTTAAATAGTACATATATTCTTCCGTCAACCTCTGTAGTTCTTGCAATTCAAAAAATAAATACGCATTTTTTGTTAAATGTCAACTTGATAGAAGACAATAAAATAAAACAATTTCAACGGCAACTAAGATTTACAATTGCAACGTTTTAGAAATAAATAGATAAAATGATGTGATTTTGAATGATCGCCTAAAAAACGTTGTGTGCACCTCGGCCTACAGTTCTTTTTTGGTCCCAGCTACGCTTCGGCCGCAAACAACAGATTCGACCAAAAAAGATAACCTTTACGGCCTTGATACACAAATAACTATTTTCTTCTATCGCTCTATTATTAAATTGTTAATGTAATTGCTAATTGTAGCGACATTTTCTGTCCTTCTGGAAATAAAATTTAGAATATTTATTTATTTAACTAGTTTCTGATATTCAAACTTATATTAAAAAAAAAAAAAAACAAAAGTACATGTATTTATTGATTTTAACGTTTATTTGGAAAACAAAATGATTTAAATCAGTTTGATTTGAATCATTTAAATTTTTTTCTTGTATATTTTTGATGCAAAACTAGATAACGATTCGAATTAAGTGATTATTTAATATATTTAAATGAAAACTCATGTCTTTAAGAAACATTTTTGAAGTTTCTGGTGAATCATTGAGCCCTTCAGTTGTGAACATATTGAATGAACATCATGACATCACGTGCATGAGAAATGTCATAATGCTCCAATACAAATCATGCAAAGTTTGAATAAGCATATAATGATTCTATATATTTTTTAAATTAGAGAAATACTGGATTTGTAGGAATTCATTGGAAAATCTATTTAAATAATGCTGGTATAATAATAAATACCGAGAACTTGTTATATTAATTTTGTTAATGGAAATGCAAATTGTTTGTTGTTTTTCTGGTTATTTTAATTGGTAACACTGATACTTTTCATTTCACACTTCGTTCACAGTTTAATTGTTACTTTTAGTTCAAACGTTTGATACTTTGAAACTTGTTATATTCTTGATTGTATTTGACTTCTGTGATATTCTTTTGCAGTTAATAAATCTGATTTTTTTCCGTTAATTTTTGGACTATTAATATTGTTAATCGCAGCATTATTTTAGTGTTTGACGTTTGTCATATTTGATCGCAATATTTATATATATTCAATTTGTTACATTCTCAATTATTGTATCAGATTCCTATTTTAATCAATTAATTTTAGTTAGAATCTTTTATTGTTAATAGTTTTCTGCATTTTAATAACATAAATATATATTTCCTAGTTGAATATATTTTTTGTGATACATATTATTCATTATTTAAACCTCTTTTTTCATTATTCAATCATCGTCTTTAAAATACGAATCAAAATATTATTCCTGCTTGTTGCGATGTTATCACTTCATCCATGATGTCGTGCTATTCATTCAATATTTTCCCTTTACTATTTTTTATTAAAATCATTATTTTTGCTAGTCCTATTCAAAATAAGATTTATCCCTTAATAATTATTGATTTGTTTTTCAGGAGAGACTTCAGAAGATCAAGTTACAGAATCAAATATAGAAAGTGAATACGTAGTGTCTCAAACAGAAGAAGCTGTTACGCCGAGTGAAGCAGTTTCGACAGTGCTGGCAGAACCGGCAGAGCCTCACCAAGAAGAAGCTGACGAAAGAATGCAAGTTGATGAAGTAACCACCGAACCACTTGAACCTAAGATAGAAACTCAAGACGCGCAAACAACACAGGATAATTGAAATGCTTGTAATTATGTTCTTCCTTTAGTGTATTATTTTGTATCATTTAGTTTTTTAGTTTCTATGAATTTATACCATACATTTAACGTGGGATATCATGCAAGTAGATATCGTAATATAAGGCTGAGTTCAGGATTATTTATTTTATTACGTAACTGTAACGTGCATATCAAGAAACAAAAATAAACACTGATTAATTGAAGCACTATCTTCGTTAATTTCATTTTTCTGGAGTATCGAATTTCTAATGAGGTAGTTTTTTTTTTTTTAATATTTAAACGAAACAAAAAATAAATGAGATGACCCGTCTGTAAATTTTATTATAACTAACAATATTTATATTATATTTGATTTTTTTTTTTAATGGATTATTTTATGTTACGCTTATATGGAGTATCAAGTAAGCTGTATTCTTTCATATCAAGAAATATTTTTTATAGGTCATAAATTAGCTCAGCCAAAGCAATTCAGGTTCGACTAATTACTTAGGTAAACATAATCGTGTTTTATATTCCAATTGATCCCAAAAATAAATTTTGTACAAATAATTGTGAGGTAGGGAGAATACAACTTTAATTTGATTTAATTTATTTTTGTACCTTGATTAAACTAAAGTGGTAGAGTGATATTCTTTAGGAAATTAAAAATGTAACTATAAGTTTCAAGTGACTATATAGGGAACTTTTTATAGTGAATAACGAATATACTGCCTATTAATTGAATGAGTGGTCAAATCAGCAACTGCACGGTTTTATATTTCATGTTGGTGTCTAACAATAGTAGATTAATTTTCATGTATATGTATATATAAGTGTCTAGCCGCAGTATTACAGAAAAAACAACATTACCGTTTTCAAATAAAAAATCTTGAATATAACAATGATTTATTTGTTATTCAAATTTTTGATTTGTTACTTCCCCGACCTATATATGATTGGGGAAGTATTGTAATCATGATTTTTTGATAGCTTAAACCCTACTAAACCCAAAAAATTTGCTGTGGTTGTCACAGTACTTCTCCGACCATAAATTTCATCGCTGTTTCAGAAATTTAGAGTGTCGCATCAATTAATTGCATATTTCAAAGTGACAGCTGTTATTGCTTAAGTGGCAGATGGCGGTTATATTTTAGTCCTTACATAAAATAAGTATTTTTGAAAATGAAGAGTCATTTTCTAGATTTTTGGTCTCTTAAATTCATTAGAACATACAGTTTCGACATTTGATCGCCGGAAGTGTAATTTAAAGATGGTAACGTGGATTCCGCTGATAATTTATTTTTGATATCTATCAAGTTTAGTTAAACTGAGTCTATTTTCTATGGTAACAATTATTTCAGGAATTGTAACCGTAGTAAATAAGCCTGGTTCTACTAAACTATAGACAAGCTTAGATTGTAAAATCGAGGCTAAGCTTATCTCCCTGAGAGCTTTAAATTGATACCATACTAGACATCATTTGAATAATTTGTGAAAGAACCAATTGTCAATCGTTTAAATGTCCTCTTTGATACTTCTACCAGAATTATTGCCACAAGAGCTTTTGATACAAAACACGATAGAGCCGAATTATTTAAAAAAAATCTGTCTGCAAACATGATAACTTAAGAAAACGTAGGAATTTTCAACTGAAATTTTATATTTGATCTTTTTATTAAAGAGCTAGTTTTAAGTTTGTAAACGAACTTTTTTTAACCAGTGGTATCAACATTTTATTGATAGAACATTCTAGTTCCTTGCGTTTATTTTATAAACAGTTGTATTTATCATAGAATATAAATAGTAGCAAATACATTTTTTTAACACAAGTTAATTCACACATACACGAGACACGGACCAGAGGGCGGATCGTTGATAGACTTCATACTAGCGGAAAGAGGAAACAGAAAATTGATAAAAGATGTTAGAGCTAGAAGAGGATCAGAAATATGTAGTGATCATTTTTTGGTAGTAGCGAAAATAAAGAAAGAATACAACGAGCAAGGAAATGTAAGAGAAAATGTATGTAAGAGAGAAACGTCGTATGAAACAATAAGAACCTACAAACTAAAATCGCAGGAAACAGCAACAATATACGAAAAAGAGGTAACAAAACAAATAAAAGAACTCACAATGGATAGTGAAACTGTTATTGAACAAAATTGGTTAACGCTCAGAACAATTTTAACAAACGTGGCAAGAGAAGTTTGCGGAACTTTCAAAGTAAAAAGTAATAAGAAACAAACACCATGGTGGAATCAAGAAATTAAAGAAGAAATAAAATGCAAAAAGAGAACCTGGATGAAGTACCTTAGCAACAGAACTCAAGAAAACTACAACATTTACAAAGAGCAGCGCAAAAAAGTTAAAAATCTAATAAAAATAGAGAAGGAGAAAAGCTGGATCACATTCGGAAATCAAATGGAAGAAAATAGCAAAATAAATCAAAAACTATTTTACAAAGCAATGAAAACTTAAGAAAGGGAAAAACAACAGACAATTTTCCAGTAAAAGACAAAACGGGATCCCGGATAACAGAAGAAGACCAAGTAATGGAACGATGGAAAGAGTACTTCGCAGAATTATTAGATACAACAGTCGAAGAGAAAAACATAGAACTGCAAACAATTGGTGAATTGACTGCAACAGCTACAGAAGAAATAAGTATTGAAGAAGTAAAAGAAGCCATTCAAATGCAAAAATGTGGAAAATCGCCTGGTCATGACAGAATAACTACAGAAATGCTAAAATACATGGGCGATGAAGGTGATATGTTGCTATTAAAAATATTTAATCAAGTATGGAAGAAAGATACAATACCAAAAGACTGGGAAATAGCAGTTATCTTACCGATATATAAAAAAGGAAATATCCGTGAATGTAACAATTATAGAGGAATTTCACTATTAAGTACAGCACTAAAATTATATGAAAGAGTTCTGGAAAAAAGACTGAGAGTAATAATAGAACCATCCCTAGAAGAAACTCAAAGCGGACTCAGGAAAGGAAGAAGTGTACAAGATCATATTTTTACCATAAAACAAATAGTCCAGAAAATCTTATTGACTAAAAGTAAAGCCAGGGATCATTCATATATATATGAATGATCCCTGGTAAAGCGTACATGGCCTTCATAGATCTGGAAAAAGCATTTTACAGAGTGCAAAGACAAAGAATCTGGAACAGTTTAACAAAGAGAGGTGTGAATGGGAAATTAGTGAGTGCGATCAAAAGTTTATATAAGAAGAATTTGAACTATATTGTTGAAAGAAACAGAAAATCAGAAATATTTGAAACGAAAAATGGCCTTCGCCAAGGAGGAGTTATGAGTCCGGTTCTGTTCATGGACGATATTATAAAAGAAAGCAAGCAAGAAACAACGAAGCTATTGGTAGGCCACAGAAATATACAACATATCGAAATAGGAGAATGCGCGTTTGCGGACGATGTTGTAATATTCGCAAGAAACGAAACACAATTGCAAAGAAATTTGAATATATGGAATAATAAACTAAATATGCACGGAATGTCAATAAATGTGAAGAAAACAAAAGTAATGATAATAGGTAATGAAGAAAAATTTATTAAGTTAAACAATGAAAACATAGAACAAGTAGAGAAATTCGAATATTTAGGAGTAACAATAACAAAAGATGGAAAACAGGAAGAAGACATTAACAAAAGAGTAGATGAACCAGTGAAATTATTTCACAGCATAAATAACAGCTTCATAAGTAAGATAGAAATTAGTAGGAAGACAAAATTAACAGTTTACAATACAATATTTAGATCAGTTCTAACATATGGTTGTGAGTCATGGGTTATACCGAGAAGAACCAAAAGTAAAATCCAGACAATAGAAATGAAATATTTGAGAAGGGTCAAAGGAGTAACGAGAATGGACAGAATAGGAAATCAAGATATAAGATCAGAACTTTCAGTGAAACCTATAATAGAATTTATTGAGCAAAGACAACTGAGCTGGTGGGGACACCTGATCAGAATGGAGGAAAATAGACCTGTAAAGAGGACTTGGACATCAAGGAATATACTGAAGAGAAGCCGAGGAAGACCAAGAGAGAACTGAGATAACATCATAGAGAAACTCCTGGAGAAGAAAGGAACCACACTACGCGAAGCCAAGCTGACTGCAAAAAACAGGAAACAGTGGGCAAAGTTTGTGCACGAATAAAGAATAAAGACTAAAATCTCTACACTTAAGAGGGAATTGGACTATATATAACATGTAAATTAACTGGAATTGATCTTTGAATAATTTGGACTATATCTAGAACATTTTTCAAAATTATTAGCCGTTCGTTTGTTATTATTAAAATTTGAATTATAAAATTCCTTTTATTTTTCTGAAACATACAAGGCAAAGAAATAATGAATATCATAATGTGAAATTAGAATTATTATCACTCATATTTAGATATCACATGTAAAAGTTCATCAATTGCTTTTTTAAAATAAGTAATTTAGTTCTATCGAGTTTGGTATCAAATTAAAGTTTCTGCGGAAATAATTCTAGTGAAAGTATCAAAAATGATATTTAAACGATTGTCAATTGTTTTTCTACAAGTTATTCAAATGATGTCTAGTTTGGTATCAATTTAATTCTCTTGAGGAAATATTAGTGGAAATCTTAAATAAATATATATTTTGATTGTTGATTGTCTTTTTTTACAACTTAACCCAGTGGCTCTCAAACTTATTTGCCTACCACCCCTTTTCCAGAAAAAATTACGAAGTGCCTCCTTGGAATCTATATCTCTTAGGCAAACAAATATAAATGTTCCATAGCACAAGCACTTCACATATTCCACAGTTTTTGAGTGAAATTTTTATTTATGTGATTTCTTCTTTAAATATGTATCCATATTTCTACCTACGTCCTAAGATAAAGTAGAAAAAGATGTTGTAAATAAGACACCTTGAAGCTTCAAATAGTTAGATCACAAAAAATTGATATTATTATTTGCATTAATATCAAAATAGAAATTGTGATTTACATTAAAAATATTATCTAAGTCTGCCTATTTTCTTTTTCTATTAATGCTTTTACCGCTCTCTTATTTCCATTCAAGGCCCCAAATGCACCAGAGGCAACTATCACCTACCTGGATCGTTCCAGCCCCCCACTTCCCCAAGAGACTTAATCAGATTATATAAATAAAATAGTAATTTCATATAACCGCCATCTATCACTTTGACAATAACAGCTGTTACTTTGAAATTGCAATTCATCGATACGACACAGCAGATTTTTTTAATCTTGTACTTATGCTAGTGTTACTTTGATGATGACTATCAAGTGGTCGAAACCGATCAGTAAATAAAATATGAACGAGATAGTCAGTGACATATTGAAGGTCGGCGAGATTTTATTTTCTGGTCAAATCGCTAGCTTACAATGTAAATAAGAAGCTCTTGTGTAATTATAGTCGATAATATTTTAAACTACAATTTTGAACAATGTGATGGATGGTTCTCTTTCTATAATTAAAGTGAATCAAGATATTTCTGGATAAAAATGCTGCTTGTATTACGATACACAGAGCGGCCAACTGACCTACAAGAACCAGGAGTTTGAAATGATTGGGAAAAAATCGGGAAATTTAATAATTTAACTTTTGCTACATTAAGTCTGATATTTCGGACGATTCTTGTTTTCCACGTTAAATTTCTTAAAAATTTAATTCGTACTTACATATTCACCACGTCGAAGGTGTGCTCGATTTGGAAATATTTGAAAATTGCATATTGCAAATAAAAATTAGATAATAATTGAGATATTGAACTATAAAGTCGAATAAAAAGTAGCAGTTCAATTTAGAAAACATGAAATCAGGATTTCAGAGAGCAGATAGAGGAAATTTTCCGGGAACAAACATTTTCTACCGACATTATAGCTGGCAGAATACTGTTATATAATATAGAAAATTACATATAAAAAACTGCAAATTACTCGATATACGTAAACACTTTACACGTACGTCTAACAACATTCTTATAGTCTAAGATCCGAATTAAGAATGACCTTCACCTATCTGTTAGAGCGGTGAAATTTCTTTCTATCAAATTTAGTATACTACAGAATACATCGCAAATGGGTTGGCTAAGAAATTCCTGGCAAGGTTATGATTAATTAAATATTGAAAAGTGACTTTTTGTTACTTACTTGTACTAAGTACAAGGAAGTATTGTGAAACCGAAAAAATTCACCTATCGAGATTTTGATGGAAATATCCGTTTTGAGTATCCCTGAATCCATTTTGACTATTTTTGGCTTGATGTCGGTATGTATGTTCGTTCATGCGTGCGTAACTTGCAAATCTCAAAACTGGTAGAACGTATAATGTTGAAATTTTGTATTTAAGACTGGTATAGGGTCTAGTTGTGTTTTTTTTGTCGTAAGTTTCAATACACATTAAAATTTCACTTTTTAAAATTCGACAATTGTCTTTTGAACCAGATTTTTTGCTGACTACCTTATATCATCGTGCTCACAATTAAATAGCGCTTATTTTCATATAAGATTTATTCAAAAAACAGATGAATTAAAATAGCTAGTATTAATATACCTGTTCATACCTGTCAAATCAGCAGTTACGCCAGGAAAAAAATAGACAACCCAACGTTTACATATTCTATAGGCTCCATACTTTCTATTGGTATTAAATTCATTCGTAAAACTCGAGTGCAATGTTAAGCAGAAAGTCAATTTTAAATATTTAATTGATCATATTCTTGCCAGGAATTTCTTAGCCAACCCATTCGCGATGTATTCTGTAGTATACTAAATTTCATAGAAAAAAATTTCACCGCTGTAATAGATGGGTGAGAATCGTTCTTAATTCGGATTCTCTACTATTACGATCGAGTGATAGTGACGTCATCAGGATCTTATAAAAATTATTCTCGGCGTTATATTTTGGTAAAAATAAAGGCTACAGAACTTATATTCCTGGATTCTGGATAACAAGAATTGAAAAACATTTGAACAATTCTATAGTGATTTACTCAAAAATATGTTCTAATCGGCGTTTCAACGATACAGATACTTGAGATTCCTCAAATTTGTCTACATAAACCGCATTCAGTTTTGTTTACTCCGGCCGGCGTAGATTAACTTGCACAATCATATCCATTTCTTACTGAACAAGTTCAGGCAAATTTAATGCGGATTCAATCAATTATGTGTATAATGTCGAAAAAAATGGTTTTTCTAAAAACCTGAATAATTCCGAATACAGAATTGTGGTGCAAAATTGATTTAAGATTGACAGAGAAAACTGGAATTTAGGAAAAAACTTGACATCTATCAGTTATTTGTTATTTACTTACCTGTTAATTATTGTACATTTTTTCTAATGACGTACCTGATTTCCTTTTACTTTGATTAGTTCCTTACATCTATCAACAATGTAAAAGTAGTGATCATCATCGTAATATGCCACATCGCCGGTATGAAGCCATCCGTCTTTATCCATTGTTTCGGCAGTAGCTTCTTCGTTGTTCAGATAGCCCACCATAACCTTGAAGAAAAAAATCGTACAAAATATGACAGTCCGTCGTATTCAGCAAGATTAATAATGAATAAAAATGATAAAATGAGCCACTTTTAGGACAAAACTGATAAAAAAATATTGATTACCGTCTGTAAACAAAACAAATGACAAATTTGGATCATGAGTAAGGATAGAAAGGAGTTACAGATGTTTGTGATGTGCACCATATTTCGTAAAGAACTAGGTTATTTACCTGTGGTCCTTTTACGAGCAGCTCTCCTGATTTATGTGGTCCTAAAGTTTCATTCGTTGTTAAACTAACAATTTTTCCTTCTGTTCCTGGATATAAAACCCCACAGGTTCCAACTTTTGAGGGTGGAGTATTTGTTGGCATCATAACAGTGACGGGTGAACTTTCAGTCATTCCATATCCTTGCCTAACTAAAACGTCATCCCTTCCTAGTTTTTCTCTAAATTTTTGGAGCAGGCCTTCGGTAGCTGGCGCAGCACCGGAAGTGACTGTTCTTACAGAAGATAAATGTTCTTTTTTCACAAGAGGATGTGAGGCAAGGAAAAGGAGTAAGGATGGTACAACAAATAAGGATGTTGGTTTA
The DNA here is from genome assembly GCA_963989225.1 of Dromius quadrimaculatus. Classification (NCBI taxonomy): domain Eukaryota; kingdom Metazoa; phylum Arthropoda; class Insecta; order Coleoptera; family Carabidae; genus Dromius; species Dromius quadrimaculatus. Next base: position 12,780,335 of record OZ022327.1, on the reverse strand, counting down.
TATTCTATTAAGGCTTTTAGATAGTCTTCTGGGGTGAAACGCGGTATTGTTACTAAATGCATACCGTGCATCATACTGACGTTCATTATGCCATTGAAACCATATATGTGGAAGAAAGGTAACACGCTCAGTACTATTTCTTCTTCATCCTCTGAAATAGAAAAAATAATGCATTGAAAAAAAATTGTAAGCTATTTTCGCTCATCACTCAAGCTATCAAATGCTTTATAATTTATTTTCATCATAAGTTGTAGTTAGATTATATTAAACCATTTTTTAACGATTTTATTTTTGTACGAACGTTATAAAAAGCAATATTATTTCAGAATGCTGTATTTTTTTAATATTACGTTTATGTTTATCATTGAGTCTTGTAAATTCATAGACTTTATTGTCTATTTTGTTTCATATTTAATTCAGTTGGGCATTTACAATTTTGAGTTAATGTACAACAAAATGTATCTAGCTTCAGAAATAATTATTTTATTAATAAATAAACAAAATATACTAGTTTCAATTACATCTTACCTTTTTTATAACTAATTAAATCATGTTTCCCCTGTTCTAAGTTAGCTACAAGATTGTAATGAGTGAGCTGCACACCTTTGGGTAAACCTGTGGTACCACTAGAATAAGGTAAAAGGGCAATGTCTTGAGCATTTACTTTTGGCAAATCGGCTTTGTAATCCGCCATGAGAAGAGTTTGAAGGCCATATACATTTTTAGATTTATCATCTTCACCTCCCACACAAATTGTTGCAATATACCCAGGCAGTTGAGGGGCGACTATTTGTGTTACTTCCATTAAAAGGGGAATGGTTACTATCATTTTTGTGCCCGCGTTTTCAAATTGACGCTTTATTTCATCTGAAAATTAGAACGAATGAGAATTAAAATCCAATTTTTTATTATATTACTAATAATAATATTTACTTATATATTTGATTTTCTATTTAAAAATAGAAGTTATTTGGCTCAAATGAAAGTTCAGAATCAGTTTCGAAATAAATATAGATGAAACATTGTACTATGAACTCAACAGCCTCAAACCTGAGAAATAAAACTCAATATACGATATAATTTCAAAGCCGAAGTTGATCTTCGAAGGTCAAATCGTATTAGAAAGCTGGTCCAGAACTTGAACTATAAGAATTTTAACTATCTTCTTATTTGATAAAATAAATTCTAGTAAAGAGGAGAAAGTTTTATAATTTATTCGATGTTCTAAGATTATCCACATGCTATACCAAACATTTTGAACTGGTTAGATTACGACCTGACTTTGAACTTTTTAAAATCGAAATAATGAGAAATTTTAATAGATTTCCCAGCTCATAGTTATTGACGTCTTTTTGTTTTACGAAAAATTATCATTACTTCCTTATTTTGAGGAATATTTAGAAAATACAAAAACTCAGCATTTGCTTTCGGTTCTCTAAAACATTTGTATTCACATTTATTTTCTATTTTATCAAATAGCAAAATGGCTTTCGGTTAAAAATTTCCAAACAAGATATAGGTATTGAAGACCACTTGATCGATTTTTGAAAATAAAACATTTACTCTTTAAACTATTTTTTGTATACTTGATGGAAAACATCAGGTTAAATATGTAGAATTCAGTAAAGAAAACTGCCAGATTTCCAATTAGTAACAAAAAACAATAGACAAAAAATGCACTATGATACACGCCTTTGGCCTAATTAAGAAAAAATTATAGGTTAAACATATAAGAAAACAAAAATTCGCCGGAAACAAATGTAAAGTCGCTTCTTTAGCTGCATCCAGAATTTCGCGAGAATCTTTAGCTTCTGCCGTTCCTGACAAATTAATTTTTAATAATGTTTATTTGTTATGCTGGGGCCACACTTACGCCTAATGCCATTAATTGAGGCGTTATTCAATAATGAACACATTGTCAATGACAATATGTCAATTGTCACATAACGCCTTACTTAACGGCATTAGACGTAAGTGTGGCCCCTGCATTATGCAGCATTACTATGCTTTTGCTTGGCAGTTGTCAAAACCGTTACTACATTTTTGCAAAAACACAATCTTGATTTGTATTTCTGTAGAAAATTATTTCTATTCTTGGCGTCTTCCACTATAGTTTTTCCATCAAGTATATAAAAAAATAGCATGTTCAACACGTAAAAAAAGCGATATTACTTTGCTCGTGTAAATTTGAAATATTTCCACTCGCTAGTAAGCTCTCACTTTTCTTTACTTGTCAAACAATCTACCATTATTTTTTTATTCAAATACTTAAGATCCATAACAAAAAAAAAATATTTTTCCTAATTTTAATTACTTGTACTAAGTACAAGGAAGTGTTGTGAAACCGACAAAATTCATCTATCGAGATTTTGATGGAAATATCCGTTTTGAGCATCCCTGAATCCATTTTGACTATTTTTGTCTTGATGTCGGTATGTATGTTCGTGCGTTCGTGCGTGCGTAACTCGCAAATCTCAAGACTGGTTGAACGTATAATGTTGAAATTTTGTATTCAAGGCTGGTGTACGGTCTAGTTGTGCACCTCGCATTATGGTTCCAATCGTCTGTACCGGAAGTCCACTCTACTTGAAACTTTTTTCGAATTTTCCAGAATGATCAACCGTAGGATTTTAAAATTCAGTATTTGAACTTGATGTTGTATCAGATTGGTTATCTGCTATTTTTGTGAGAATCGGTCAAGACAGAAGTGCACTTTACTTGAAACTTTTTTTGATTTTTTTGCATAAATCTAGAATGATCAGCCACAGCATATTGAAATTTTATATTAAGCACTTCTATAACATTTTATTGTACATCTTGCATCATGATTGCGATCGGTTAAGCCGGAAGTGCACTTTACTTAATTTTTTGCATAAATCCAGAATGATCAGCCGTAGGATACTGAAATTTAGCATTTGAAATTGCTGTAGCATCCTAATGGTCATCTTCTATTTTTGTAACAATCGGCTGAGCCGGAAGTGCACTTTATATGACAGACTTTTTGAATTTTCCGCATAAATTCTAAACAATCAGTCGTAGAATATTCAAATTCTGTATTAGGCACTTTTATAATATCTAGTTGTACACTTTGCATTATAATTGCTATCGACTAAGAGCACTATATTATAAACATTTTTTGAATTTTCCGCATAAATCCAGAACGATTAAACGTAGATTGTTAGAATTCAGTATTTAGGACGATTATATCGTCTAGATGCTCATATCCTATTTTATTGAGATCTACCGAGCCGGAAGTGCACTGACAGTCTTTTGGAATTTTTCGCATAAATTCGAAACGATCAGGTGTAGAATATTGAAATTTGGTATTTCAGTCTGCTGTAGCATCTGAATGATTGCCTATCATTTTTATAACAATAGACTGAACCGGAAGTGCACTTGAGTAGGAATTTATTTTTCAATTTTGCACATAAAATCAGATCTGTTGGCAGTCGTAGAATTTTGGAAATCAGTATTTAGGAATGTTGTAGTATAGAATAATGGCCTACTGTTTCCATAGCAACCGACTTGGCTGAAAGCGCATTTTACTCGACAGATTTTTAGAATCTCTTGGGTAAATCCAAAACGATTAACTGTAGAACGATGAGATTTTGTGTTTGATTATATATATCCAATTATATACACGATCAAACACAAAATCACATCGTATTATATATATATATATATATATATATATATATATATATATATATATATATATATATATATATATATCAAATGATGTACAAGTAAGTTGTTTTTATAAGGGTTGCAACTTGTACTTCATGATGCAATGATAATTTCGATCGATTAAACACTGGAATCTACAATTTTACAATTATTTTCGAATAGAGGTAGTTTACACCCCTAAAAAATAAGAAGTAACCATCGGCACATTGACAACTTTGAGATAGAGAGTAAATAGACCCCAAATCCAAATTTTGGTGCAAATTTTGGTGCTGTTTGGCATAATTGCCAGGTTTGGCGGTTTTTTTCCGTGCATTGACTGAACTATTAGCATTCTCTGTGGGTATTGCATTGCTCCTAGGAAGTTTATTTTTATTTTGAGTGCCAATTCTGTTATTAGGGCTGATGTTAACTTCCAAGGTTGAACTTCTCTAGATTATCGATATGAAAGCCGCGTGCTTTCTTCCAATCAAAATTCAATGAGAATCGTATATTGTAATTTCTAATAATAATTAAGTATTCAATTTATTTTCAACTACAATAAGGGTTGTTAGACGTCCGGCTTTAGCCAAACATATCTGGCTTTTTACGGTTGTGTCCAGCCAAATATTTATGTGTCAGATCTGTCCGGCTTTTGGATTGAACCATTTTATTTCATTTACATATAGTTGAACCATAGAAATGAAAGGTATAAGACTAATTGTTAAATTTTTGTAGTTAATCTAGTTACAAATTGTGATTTAATAATAAATGATGATTATAAACAACTTTGATACGAGCCATATCATATGTTTTTTTTTTAAGTGATGTTTTAAAAATGTATGAACGGCTTTAAAACGGATTTTAGGGAAAAATGTCCGGTCCAAATAGAGCGCAGACTCTGACTTTTGTATATCAGGGCCTGGCAATCCTAATTACAATGTTAATTGAATAAAAGTGATTTAATTCTATAGCTGGATGCTTATATTAAATTATAGCCGAGGCTGAGTTTCTCGTGAAACTTTTTTGCAGTACCTACTCTGTTAAGCATACTAGAAACCATTACCATCAAATTTAATTTTAAATTGTCCTCCACCCATAGAGACAAACATTTTGAAGTTCATTGGCCGAATTACGAAATGTAATTCAGATACCCATTAAATAATGCAGTGGGAAACTAATTTAAATATTTATTGGATATTGTGAAATAGAATCCGTTAGCTTTTCATTTGTGGAATGTTTAAATTTGAATTCTTTACTTTTAATAAGTGACTGCTACTTTAAATATACCTCAAATGGAATTATTTGAAGATTTTTGTACTATTATATACAGAGGATAATCATTAATGATTGGCCGTGCCGCCTCGTTCAGATTTTTCTTTGCCGCGTCGTTGTGGTAGTGACTATAATTGACGGATTATTCAGACCCAACAATTCCAATGAATGACAGTTTAATTTAGAAAATTATTTGATATGGCCAAAATATGTATCAAAAAGTGCGAAATATATACTCTACAATATGTACATTGAAAATATAATTTAGGTTTAATATGAATAGAAAATCTGACGTGAACATCACGTGACTTACTTGTACATCATTTGATATATACACAAATTTATTCAATAACGCTTTCTGTCACTTCAGATTATAATTAATATAATTTTAATAATATTTTTACATGTACAATGATAAACAAGATCACAAAATTGACAATAGATTATCATTGCCTACCTTATCATTTCAATTAAACTGATTGTTTTATACGGCAAATTCTGAATGCCTGGTATTTATATAAACTGCACTTCCGGCTCAGCCGATTGATACAAAAAAAGTAGATAACTATTTTGATGCTACAACAAGTTCAAATACTAAATTTAAATATGCTATGGTTGATCATTCCAGATTTATGCAAAAAATTTAAAAAAAGTTTCAAGTAAAGTACACTTTTCTGATACAACATCAAGGTTGAATACTGAATTTCAACATCCTACGGTTGAACATTCTGAATTTATTAGAAAAATTCGAAAAAAGTTTCAGGTAAAGTGCACTTCCGGTACAGACAATTGGAACCATAATGCAAGGTGCACAACTAGACCCTATACCAGTCTTAAATACAAAATTTCAACATTATACGTTCAACCAGTTTTGAGATTTGCGAGTTACGAACGCACGAACAAACGAACGAACGCACGTACATACGTACCGACATCAAGCCGAAGATAGTCAAAATGGAATCAGGGATGCTCAAAACGGATATTTTCATCAAAATCTTGATAGGTGAATTTTGTCGGTTTCACAAGTAAGTAAAAAGTTGGTCTTACCGGGTGTATATAAAGGGTTAACAAAAGTGACAACCAGACCAGCTTCCAGAGCCCCGTGAATACACACGATGTATTCGGGTATATTAGGCAGCATGAGTCCAATCACATCTCCAGGTTTCATACCACAGTGGCCGATCATAGCACAAGCGAAGCGAGATATCAGCATACGCATCATCCCGTAGGAATATGTCCGGCCAGTTGTCGCACAAGTCTAAAAAAATAAACTGTTTGAAAAATTTAATTTGAACATAATACAGCTCAATAAAATACAGTTTAAATCGTCAAGTCGGGCCGGTTCGGGTCGGGTTTGATCGGGTAGGGCCGGTTCGGGTCGGGTTATTTCGGGTTGGGTTCTGGGCGGATTGAACTAACTTAGGGCGGGTAGGATAAAGACTTGACGGGTTTCGGGCGGACCAGATCATCAAATTTTTCCAAACTCTCAGCTCTACCGCTTAGCTTCAATATATATTTTGTAGTTTGAGTTTATGTATTAATGGATCATTATTTATGGAAATATTGCTCCTATCACACTCCTCATCATTTTCTAAAAAATGAATGTAAGTAATTGATACGAGTGTGATTTGATTTGTTTTGATGATAATCTAATCTAATTTGGGTCTCCTTGGTGCTCTTCTAAGAAGTTTTTTTTTGGTAGATATTACTTTCTTATCGGCTTAATAATTATTATTGGTTTATTTTGTTATTAAGTCTGACGTCACTTTTCAAGGTTAAGCTTCTTTAGATTACCGCTCCCAAAGCCACGTGCTTTCTCTTGATTTGAATTCACTTCATTTGTCTAGTATATAATTGCATTGAATGAGTAAATTAATTGCTTTCTTTATGCCTTAGCATCCTCCCGTTTTGTTTTCACACAGCTTCTATGCTGTTATTAGCTATAACACTGAAAATTTTTGGAATCATTCGCACTTCCGGTCAAGGTCGAGAAGGCAACATATATTTTTATACATGTTCCTGACACCATTTGCAGATTGGCACAAATTTCAATCTATTATTACTCAAGGAGCTGCCAACAATACCGGAAGACTGTTTTGCAATATTTCAATCAGGTTTAGCCCCTATAAAACCCTGTACCATCTTAAGGTGTTTACTATAAAAAACTGCCATCTGTTAATCAATGGAGAATGCTGGAACTAGACAGAGAGACAATATTTTTGTCCAGAACTGAATTTAATACTAAAATATTTTTTTACCAGTCCGTGATTTTTGTTGAAATTATGATCAAATGAATATGAATATTCATATTATAAACTGTTATTTTTTTGTTCATATCTTTTATCCCCTATGTATGAGTAGAAAAAAGTAACGATTTTGGACTCAAATATTTATCAAACTAGTCCAGAAGGGATTCTTATTTTTTGATATGTTGTGTATCAACACTTAAACTTCATAATATCCAAATATCTCTTGGATATCAATTTCTGTAGCAAGCACCATGTTGTAACACATTCTGGAAGCTCTACATTAAATATCTGTACTGAAGGCAATAAATGTACATTTTATTTCAAAAACAAAAAAGAAAAAAAAAACTGGAAAACCAAAAATGTTAAATTTAGACATGAGATGTGATTGAGACATTTTGAACAGGGGATGGATTTTTCTGCCCACGCCCACAAAAAGAAAATTTGAGCTTGTTTTATCCTGAAAAAGTTCTGAAAATATCAGTGCAGGTTGTTTGTTCAGTAGAGAGTGACAAACTTGTAAGTAAAGACATTCGAAATTAATGACAAAACAGAACAACATTTGTGTGAAATTTTGTTTTAAAATCAGGAATTCAACTTTGGAGCCTTAAAACCTATTAGAAATAGCAATTGATTCAACACATTTAATAATGGTCGTAGATTGGTCAAGAACTAACGGAATTCCAATAAATTGCCCGAAAACTAGCTTAATTCCTTAAAAAAATTATTTTATTAGAAAAGGGTTCATATGTACCAAAAATATTGCTTAGATCTGAAATTTTGCTGTTTGTAAACGATTTAATAAATTAATGGTGAATGAAAATTGAATGAAACCTACCCCAGCGGGATCAGCAGCCCTGTTTTCGTAGTCCTGCCACACATATTCCGTTAAAGGAAGATTAGGAACTGACACTGGTCCAAATGGAGATTGTAGTACACCAGCTTCAGTACTGGCCCATCTCAACCCGGTTCGAGCAACAGATATTCTTCGATGTCGGTAGGAACTCAAAGAGTGATGTCTTGTTGAGTTTTTGGAGACCGCAGGCAGGAAGCAGCACTTCTGCAAGGAAATATTGGCACGGGACACCACAAAACGAGACATTCTACACTGCTACTTATTAATGATTATTGGGTAATTAAAAGTTTCACTTGTATTTATAATAGAATTAATGCAGCTCTGTGAACTAATTCTGAACTTTGTACACTTTGTTTCACTGATGAATGAGATAAGTTTACCTGTAGATAATTGATTTTTATAATGAGTAATTCTCTTCCTAGTATTGATTAAAATATGACAATCATTCTTGCATAACAATTCATGATTTAATAAATCGTTAAAAAAATATATCTGAAATATTACGTACAAGCGAAGTCGAAAGTGCAAATAAATATCGTCAATTATATATATGTATATATATACATTTATATATATACATTTATGTATATATAAAAAAATATTTTTTTTGTAGGCGTGGCAGTCAATGATATGGGCCAAAATAGAACTCTCTTTAAATTATTTCAAGCTTTCGGCCTTTATTTGAAACCTTCATCAAGAAGATTCAAGCGAAAAAATTTGTAGCTGAAATTCATTAATAAATATTTTTTTTAGCAAGATGTTCTTGCTGTAAATTCAACATAACTATGCAACACAGCAATTTTTCCATTATAGATACAGATTAAAGTTTGTTATTTATTTTAATTTTGTTGTTAATCTTATATTTATCTTTTACTTACATATACTAAATTTTGTAAAACATTCTATCACTAGAATGTCGAAAAATAGTTTTTTTAAATAAATTTCACAATGGCAGCGAATTCTTTTTTTCAAATAATAACTAATAATTAAATAACTAAGCCTTTAGCTGGGTGCGAAGCACCGCCACTTGAAAACAAAAACTATTGTTTTAGTGCGTGTATTGCATTACATAATATCGCATATGGAACACAACATTACTCAACGTTCCATGCCAAGCTTGGTTAGAGCGGGCGAGGCCCGCCTATTAGTTGTAGATGAAGCACCGCCTCTTGAAAACATAAACTACTGATTCAGTGCCACTGATACAATGTAAAGAAGAATTAGTAGAAAAAAAATCCAGTGGAAAGATTGGAATGAACAAAGTGGTGTACGTGAATATCTTTTTCTGGTGCACATTTTTGAAGTATGACACAAAGCTATAAAACTTTTTTAAATGCAACTAATATCTAAATATAACTTTAAAACATTATATGTTTCTTTCTTATTTTAATGGTGAGAAATTTTACAATTTATGTATTTTATGTTAATATTACAATTAATGGAATAATTTATGCTAGTATCTCACCTTCATATTTTCCAATAGCATAATACAATTGAGAATGATTAATATTATTCATAAAATATATTCATTTTTATGCTAAATATTTGGAATTTGTACAAAAAAAAGAACAATAGAAATGGGAAATTATTTTGATTCAAACTGCAATTATTACATTCCGTTCTTTGTATTTTATTTCATTATTATTTGCAAATCAATAAAATTATAATCAATAATTAATCATTAATGTTATAAATGTTTAAAATGTCGTCCTTTTACTTTCAAACATTTAATTATTCTTCTAATAAGATTCGTACTTTTAGGCATTAATGTTTGCCTTATTAAATTACCGAAAGGATATAATACACGATTTCGTAGTTCAAGAGGATTGAGATCCGGTGACCGCGGTGGCCAAGATATTAGTCCATGGCTACTAATTCATTAGTTTCCAAAATTGTGGTTCAAATATTCACGCACTATTCCGCTATTGTGCGGTGGGACACCATATTTGAGAAACCATACATTTCTCCTTTCATGTAAAGTCAATTCGTCAAGTTCTTCCAGTTGGCCCCGTAAATAGTTTTGAGTTCTAATCTTCATGAAAAATAAACTTTGTTTCCAAAATACCACACCAAATGTTCAAACTAAATTTAATTTGAACCCGTGATTCTTAAATTGGAAATCTATTGCCTCTACTCCAGTTATTATAATAATTATGTCTATTGTGAATTCTGTTATTGTAAATTTTGTCTCGTCCGTCCACAGCACAGTATCATTGAAATTTTGATTGTTTTGTAATTTATTTCGAAACCAAATACAAAATTGGTATCTTCTGGCATAATTAGTCAGTCATAGAGATTGAGAAATGTGTGGCTTATTTGATGGTACCAGTTTTTCTCAAGTACTTTGTGTAGTATATTCTATTCGGAACCTTTTCGAACAAATTTTTCAACTGCCACCAAAACATCTTTAGATGTATTTACATTAATTTCGTATTCAGTTCTTAATTTTTCAAAAATAATTTTCAATTATTTGATAATATTTATAATTTATCTATCACTTGTGTACAATAGTTTTTGCTTCGCACTGCATTTTCAGATACCTAAATTAGTTGTGGGCAGTTGATATTAGTGGCCGAAGCTCTCTTTTAATAACCTTCTTAAAGACACTAGAACAACGGATCATACAAACTTTTATTGATAATACAGAAGAATAAAATAAAATTCTGAAAATATTCTTGTCAGAAAAGCGATTATGTCATTTTACTGCGAAGCCTAGAATTTAGTACTCTTGTCAGAAAAGGATTTAGTGCCGCACAGCTCTAAACCTATACAAAAAATGACCTAGTTTATAGTCTGAATTTTGTCCTAGTTCTGAGACGTCAGCCGCGACAGGAATTCTCCTACTTTCCTATCTACTCAAACACATACCTGCCATTTCAATAATTATTGATTAACTCAATATGAAACTTATTTATTATTACTTATTGTTCTAAAACAGCGTGGGAAAAAAACAACTAGACACTGTAAGTAAACAGTCGTGACGATCTTCGTTGAATAAACCGTCATAAAATAAAAATAGTTTATAATTAAAACTTCAGAAGTCTAACTTACATTGTTTGAAAATAAGGAGATACAAGCACGAATTTCAGAACGTACTCTGATTTATTTACGGTTATTATTCTTATTAAATGAATTTATTCTGGGAAATTGAGAAAATGCAATCATTATTTTATTTTTCTCTATGATTTCGGCCACAACTTGACCATTTTCAGAAACAAAGAGTTATTGAGTTCACATTTGAACAACATATGTTTAACTAATACAAGTCAAAGTCAACTTATTCTGTTTGAAAAAATCAACAATTCTTTTAGCTCCTGAAGATGATAAACATGTTGTAGAAACTGTCAAGTAGGAAATAAGAGAAAATAAAATATTGTCTGCATTTTCTTAATTATTCACTAGCTTATCCACCCTTCCAGTCAGCATCAACAGCTTTAATAATTCTTAAGAAGAACTACAAATAACACTGATTTGAAATTGAAGAGTACAATGTTATCTTGAAAATAAAATGTTCACAACTGCTCTTAATATACTTCGCAATGAGCATTTCTGCAGCTTCCCCCAATAAGAAAGTATAAATACGATACTTATTTGGATATTGATTGATGTATTTTCGAAAGTTGACGGGGGAGCTCAGTTATAAATAGCTTAAGTAATTATAAGAGTTCTAGTTTTTATTTTTCCAACAGATTGCTCCATCTAAATTCCAAGGTTCCGATACTTTGACTACATGTCTGACTGTCAGAGTCAGAGCATTGTGGTTTAAACTAGGTGACTTATTAGAAGTTTTTTTATCACGTATTGTCATATTTTGATAGTTATTATCTAAAATATTTTTCCCTCTCTTCCTGTTTCCCTATTTGTAGGAAAAATTGAGTATAAATAGTAAGGATAGTATTTTGTCAATGAATTATTTTGTTGACAGAAATAGTCAAAAAAAAATTATGTTATATTCTGGTTTTATCCCAAGATGTGTTTATCATAAAATATTAGAAGTCAAAACATTTGATGCTAATCAGAATTAAATGATTTGTTTTGAAAATATGCATCTTGAGAGGTCAATTCTATAAATGCAAGGTCTAATCTTGGTAAGTTAAATGACAAATTATCTAATTGGTTGAATACTAGAAAAGATTTTTCTTATTTCTAGGAAATTGTAATTTTTAGAACTTGCTTAGGTTTTATTATAAAACCAAATCGCAACGAGCAACAAACTTGTATACACCTTTGTTTTAATGTCGCAAAAAGTGAGATATTTAAGGGCAAAGGTTATAAGATTCGTTTTTCGTTAATATATTGATCATATGTCAATTGCAGTCATTATAAAAAAAAGATCTCATTATTCTCTGCAAAAAAAATCCCACACTAATTTCTCGTAAAATTCGTTTCAAAATGAAAGAGAGTAATAAATTAAAATTTGCAAAAACAATACTGGACTCTTGTTAGATATATGGCAAATAATTTCGCACGTTTTATACATGGACTAAACTTACCTCCCGAACAATAGAAACACTGCTATAAACGTACCGATAATCCGTTTTGGACCGTTACCTAGACTTAGATAAGATTTTTCAGAGTGATATTTGTGTTAGCTAAAAGTAAACAACTTTTTCCTTGTAACCTGCGGTAAATTGTCATCAGTGTATTCCGACTGTAAAATTTTATCGAGGGTTGGAATCTGTTTATTGAAACAAAACGAATAGACATTTTTTCGAATTGCACTTTCCATAAAATCATTCAATCTAACATTTTCAACACTTCTTTCCAGTTGCTGATGTCGAAGAATGTCATGCACATGTAATAACATAATATTTTATTGACTGTTAATGCACATTTTTTTCGGAAGATTTTCAGTTATCATAGTTTAATCCGTTTCTAATGATGAGCAAGGTAAGACTGGTAATAATAAACTGAACTTTCCTACTTTCCCAGTAATATTTATATAATAATTCGGTTTTGACGTCTGATAACATGATTTAGGAAGAATTTTGTTATTTATTTATCCTAATTGTGCAACTTACTAAATTTTTAACAATATATTGGTAGCAACATCTTAATAATTGATAAAGTAACGTTATCTGACTTCGGAAAATTAACTGAGAGCAGAAAATTTGATCTATCAAATGAAATATTTTCAGCTATCTCTGAGCAAATGGTGCGCCTCCGAAATGTCTTCGATGTCTCTCTCATCTGAAACGAAGTATAGAAGCAAGTGTTTCCGTTATATGAAGCTGAATAATTTTAATTCGTTCTCGCTGGTAGTATACCATTTTGTGCAGACTCCACCATGTGCGTCATCCTGAACTGAACCTCAACAAATATTTATGCTCATATGACGGAAACGGTTGCCTCTAGGAGAAAAATAATTAAGACCTTTTTTGAAGTTTTTAATAAGTTCTTTCTTTTTTATAATAATCTCAATCGAAGTACGATCCATAAAATATAGGATACTGGCGAAAAACAGGGGTCATAATTGTAGAAGGGGAATTAACCTAAGTGTGATGGAGTTTGATGTTAGGGGAATAAAGATGTTGAAAAACCAAAATCCTAATCTCACTGTTCTCTGAAATACACTAGCAACCACTCATCATAATTTGCAGATCATATCATCGAGACCGGACATGATTCCGACTCGAAAAAGATTTTGAATTATTATATATCCAGAGGAACAGCAGAAAATCTAGAGATAAAAAAAAAATCTTTAGCCTGCAGCAGAGATCTATGCTCGATCGACCAAATTAATCTAAGAAACTTCTCATTGCTTGACGTCATGATATAGTTTTAACTATTCTTAACTAATTATCTAATAATAGCAAAAATTAAAGGGAAAGGAAAACTTGAAATAAAGCAGAATGCAACTAAAATTTTTAATAAAATTAAGAAATTAAGAATAGAGAAATTGAAAGGCATGGAAGTAATAAAAATATTCCAAGTAAATGTTTGAGATCTAATAAATAAAACACCAAAAACAGACATGAACGATATAGAAGAAATATGGAAAACTTTTAAACATATAACAAAGGAGGCAACGAAGCAAGCTTGTGGAGTGTACAGAAATACAAGAAACAACAAATAAACCCATTGGTGAAGCGAATAAGTCAAAGCAGAGTTTAAAAAGATGAAGCAGAAATGGAAGAAATTTCTAAACACGAAAAAAAAAGAAAGAAGTTATTAAAAAATCAAAAGCCAGAACTTGGGAGGAGTTCGGAAACATACTGGAAGATAACTACAAAGAAAATAAATTATTTTATCCCCCGATTAAAAACTTCAGAAAAGGAAAGCAAAACCGGTGCACGTAAATTAGGCACGAGACTCTTATAATACTCGGCAGTAGCCAACGGTCGAGCAATGTGAATTGGGCGCTAATTCTTCAAAGGGTCTCGTTCCCTTTTACAAAATATTTGATAACATGACAATAAATGCTTGTTTCAAATACAGAAACTTTTTTGAAGCTGTTCGACGCTTGCGAATTTACAAATAAGCGTTCCAACAAACTTTAAACGTAGATTTCGATTATTGTCAAGCGTTCCAAAAACATGCGACTCAATCCGCAAATCAGTTTGTGGATAATCAAAACAGTCCGCGGAATAATATTTGTACTATTCGTAAAATAAGATAACCCCCAAATAAATATGAGTGGTTAAAATGCTGAGAATGAATTTCCATCAGATTCTAGCGATGATGAATTTGATTTGTCCGTAGGAGTATATCAAATTAAAAATCTAATAAATGAACAAAAATAATATTTTATCTATTATTGCTATTCTCATTTTCAGGTAGGTAGTAAGTACTTATAGTTTATACCTGAGCACTGCAGGGGATTATCGCAGGTCGTCGTGCTCAATTCGTATGTACGGATTACAGCTACCTGGAATCCGTACCTATTTCGTATGCGCCCAATCAAACAGTACTAAAACAATTTAATGATAGACATGGAAATATATTGAACGATAATAAAGAAGTTATGGAGAGATGGAGAAAACACTTTGCAGATTTGTTTGCAGGAAGACAGACTATGAATGAAAATAAAAAAGAGGAAAACCAGCAAGGAAAAAGCAAGGAAAAGGCATTAGAGAGGAAAACGGGGATTAAGGCAAGAAGGTTCCTTAAGTCCGTTGCTATTTATAATATTCTTGGATAGTATTATCAAGAAAATAAAAGATGAAACAAGAAAGGTAGATATTGGTTACCATCGGCTGACAATAACAACAATAGGTGAAATGCAAAAATTTAAGTGAGAAATGCTATTTAAACGACGCCCAATCATCAATGACCGTTTTTAGAGTTTTTGTCTGTCTGTCTGTCCGAAAGTTTGTCTCGAATAGTCTCCGAAATGGCTTAGCAGATTTCAATGAAAATCTAAAGGAATGAAACAAGAATTTTAACTCAAATTTTCGTGTACGATTTACTCCGATATCTTGCAGGGTTAAGAAGATATGAGTATAAATATTTGTATGCTTCGTATCTCAGTAAAAGATCTGCAGTGCCATCCTAACTATGGAAATCATAAAAAATATGTGCATGCATAAGGTGGAGAGAGAAAAAATACTTTCTGCCTAATCGTAAAGCACACCTATGCAATTCCCTATCTTGACTGTGTTGTGAAAGTGGAGCCAAAAATGTAATATTTATTAGAGAAAGAAGGTAGCTGAGAGATAGCTAGATGAGGCCCATGTTTATATGGAGATAAATGGCAAGATTCGCTCCATTTAGCATCTTCATCTGCAAAAATATTGTGAAATGGGCAGAAAATGTTTTGTGCTAAAGGAGTGTACAGAATATGCAAAGAGAATATTTTTTTTTCTGTTCCTAAAGACGGTATTTTATAAAACAAGAACAAAATACTGGGAAAAACTGATTTCATTCATGAGAAACATTTTACAGAGGGAGATATTATGAAAAAATGAGCCTCTGAAGATGAGGAAGTGAGAAGAAATTATTTTAAAATTATAATAGTAGATTTACTCACAATTCTGTTACATATTGAAAAGTTATTCCGATCTTTCAAATTATTAAACGTGAAAAATTCAATTTCGAGAAAACTTTTTATCAATAAAGAATTGTCAATGATAATGTATTTATTGTTAAATAATGTCTTGATTCAGGGCACTAGACGTTAGTGTGATTCCAGCATTACAGATCTATAAATCCATAAGAGACTGATAAAAACGTATCGATTTTTGTAGATTAATAAGGATGACAAGTTCATTGCGATTTTATTCATAATTTACGGACGATTGAATCTATAAGACTTATAGATTTACACAAAATTACAACATTAATTTCTTCACTTTTGAGTTAATGAGAATACAATTGTAAAAAGTGAGCAAAGCGAGTGTTAGCCCTGTGGCATTAGAATAGCTTTTTTTATTCCTCCTGTGCTACTTTCGACAAATTAAAATCAAAAAACTATGTAACATTGTTATTCTTACTCTCTTACTGATAGAATGGAATCAAGCAATAAAACTCTTATTGCGCAGTTTGTTACAATAACTTTTTTTTCACTCCAGAAATGATGTCAGAATCTGTCACTTTTTGTGAGATCGTAGATAAATGTATATTATATTTTTGATGAGTTTTTCGTTAATGTTCAACAAAAAAATTATTTTTCAAAACAGTATTTTCTATTTTCTCCTTTCTTCTGGTGAATGAAAAATTTTTGTATATATTTTTCCAATTTTATTACGCTTATTGTAATATAAAATATGTATAAAATTGTTTGTATCCATTATAATTCATAATTTAAAAACTCGTGGCTAATGAAAAGTTTATAAGACATATTTCATAATGCACTATTTTTATTACAGGCTTTAATGAATAGAAATTTTAGTTTTCTTCTACTTTTGTCTTTAATTAATAAATAACAAAATATTTAATGTAATAAAAATATGAAATCTGCCTGAGAATTGTACTTTATTGAATAAAATGAGAATATAATCACATTTCTGCATTCGGAGCACACGGAGCTAGGCCTATTCTCGCTATCTCTCTCACACCTACCGCAGTACATTTTAGGCTAAATTTTTTTCAACTGAGTGTTCGCTCCTCTGTTATATTCTCATTCGAGTCGTAAAGTAAGCGAAATTTACGTATCCTTTGCGCAAGCGACCTGATGATGTGCAGTTCTTTTACAGAATCAAATGGTTCTCTTTAATGATTCTAATTTTCAGAATATTGTTAGCAATTATTATTTATTGCGATTATGGCGATCCACGCAGATGTAGTCGCAGGCACTGGCTAGTTTGATATAAAAATGGTAAAATATATTTTGACTGCTAATATCTAAATGAAACCTTAATATTGTGACGGCATATATAAGTCAGACAGGTCGTGAAAATTTAAATATAGAGTTCAAGGAATAAATATATCGTGCAAAAAATTTGCTTCTATTGTTTTTAATAACAACTACTACAGCACATGAAATATAAATTATAACATTTGTTGTTTGTCCCTGAATCAAATGCCCTACGCAGGACGCGGCGCTACTGAAAATATGCCTGAATTTATAATATCTCCTCATAATTTTTCTTTTTTGCCGACTGTCAAGGAAACATGATGTTTTTGTATTGTTATGGATACGCAAAGTTCGTGATTTTTTCACTAGTAAAAAAATGAAACATATTTTTTCACTAGTGAAAAAATAAATTCTATTATTGCACACCTAATCTAATATAATTCAGTTTAGTAATGCTACAAGGATAGAAACAAACAGGTATTTAACAAAAAAGGAATATGAATTTGTACACAAAACTACTTATTTTTGAATATAAAAATTATTTGTTGACAGTTCTTTATTTATCAAACAACAATTGCGCATAATTTTGGTTACAATACCCTGGTGACTGCAAATTAATTATAGTTTGTACTTTTTTCCTACATTTTACTGAATAAAACAATAATTATTGTTGATCTATTATTTTTTGACATTTGGCGAAAAAATATTGTTTGTATTTCGTGTGCGAAATGATTGTATTTTGTTGCGCTTTCGAATGAATTTGTTACCTTGACCTTACGGTCTCGGTTAAAATTAAACAAAAAAAACAATCACTTCGCACACTTAATACAAAAATAACTAATTTTTTAATATAAATATATAAAAAAAAATATGTTTTCAAATCTATTCCGGAATCCAATTGATAAACATCACGTAACTTTGTCCAAAGTATTAATCTAATCCAATTTTTTTCTTGCAAAATATGATAACTATTTAGGTAAATATTTACGATCTACGTAATACCGATAACAGTTTTTCTATCTATAATTATACGTTTGTCTAGTAATGAAACGAACCTTGAGCTTTGGATTCATGACACATACACTCAAACTCATAATTATCGTTTGAAATAATAAATAACAAACTATGGAAATGAAACCTTATAAATAATTGCTAAATCTCAAAATTAAATAACACGAATAAATCATTTGATTAACTTACGGACAATGTTGACAGATCATGTAAATAGTATTCGTAAACTAGAGTAAGTTTTGCATTGAGATAGGAGGACCGTCGTTTTTGATAAAATCAATTATGTTTATAAACATCATCCTCTGTTGTAGATATAGTGACGATTGATACTTGCGCATTTTGCTTCGCTCGTGCGTTCGTGTACAATCTTTCCTAGTGTCAATAATAAGTGACAGTATTATTTCAGATATATTTTTGTGAAAGTATTATTTGATATTCTCCTTATGAGCTCGCAGATCTAGACGTAAAGTTTCCCAGTAGAAAATAGAGTGGAATGTCTAATATTTGCTTTATTCATTTAATCTATTTGAATTGATAATGTGTTTGAATATTCTGTTTAAAAATGATATTGAACTCAGTTTTTTGCATGGAATGAAGAAATTGTGATGATAAATTATTAAATATTGTTTAATATCACTTATTATTAATATATGATCTTCGTAAACATCTTTTTATTTACCAGAGCCACACAATTGAAACACAATTTATTTACAAACTATTTCTTTCGTATGGTTAACCAACTTGACACAATTCGCGGCAAAGTATCCCCACGAACTGACATCGCCGGTGTTCGCACTGTGAGCCCCAAAACCAGGAGCAGCAAAGTCCGAAGTATGAAGTCCACTCAAGAAGCATTTTGGACTGCTAAATGTACAGACACTAGCCAGAGATGCGCGAAAAACTAAACTACGCATGTGTACGGTTCTAATTGATGAGATAAATTTGTACTCTACTTTTCTGCAGGAACGGATTTTGTTATTTCAGAATTCAAATTAGGTCACGTGACAGTAATACTGAAGACAGCTAGGCTGATTTATGAAGCCTGTTTTATAGTTATTTGTGTATTAACAGGATTTATTAAAGAGCGAGCCACAAAATATTTTGTGCAGGAGTTTCATGAATATATTCCGACTCTGTACCATTACTGTTGCGTTCAGTGCACAGCTGACGGCGTCTAAATATAGGCGCCGCTGTGAAAGTACTGCTAATCAACATTATATTGGAGATACTACATTATGATTATAAATATATATTTCTTGTGTTTCAATCGGTAATGAAATGCGGAAATATGTCCTCCAAGGACTTTTAACTATTTTTAAAATATATACGTATCACTCTAATCATGTGTATTTTTACTACTTATTGAATTCAATTATTATCAGGATTAGCTTACCTTTTATTGTTTTGCAGTTATTTTTTTCCAGCAGCACTCTGAAGATGAATCGATTTAAATCGAAACGTTGATGTGTTGCAGTAGCACATCCGGTTTGACCGGAAGTTGGTCTCTTATTCTTATATTAAATAGAATATCTTATTTTTCATATTATCAATCAATTCAGCAAAAATTTTTACATATGAAACAATGAAAACATTTTGCTGCTGACCAATCATGTCCCACATAATTCAATTTTTCTGATTTTTGTCTGATATCTGGCACATATTTAAAACGCTGTATCTTGGGAGCGAGTTTAAATATTTTAAATATGAAAACAGCATTTTATAAGGAAGACTTGGAGCTATTATCTTGAATATCTGCTATTTTAATGGAATTCAATTAATTTTCAATATAGGACAATCGGAACTAGGGTACTGACCGCCCGTGGCGAATCATAAAATTGCGCCCCTATTTTTGTGTAGGGAATTATTATGAATATGAGGCAAAAAAGATATAATATAAAAAAAAAAATCAAAAATCTATGTCATATACAAAAAGAACTGCTGTGGCCACACAATACTTCCCCGACCATAAAGTTCCTGGCCAGTTTCATCACTGTTTCAGATATTTAAAGTATCGCATCAATTAATTGCATATTTCAAAGTGACATCTGTCATTGTCAAAGTGACAGCTGTCATTGTCAAAGGGATAACTATCAATGGTAAAGTGACAGATGGCAGTTATATTTTAGTCGTACATAAAACAAGTATTCTTGAAAATAAATAGTTTTTTTCTAGATTTTCGGAGTCTTCAGTTCATTGGAACATACAGTTTTTCCATTTGATCATCGGAAGAGTAATTCAAAGATGGTGACGTGAATTCCACTAATTAATATTCATTCTTGATATCTATTGATTTTATCTTCTTGCGAGCTTTAAATTAATACCAAACTAGATATCATTTGAATAATTTGTAGAAGAAACAATTGATGATCGTTTGAATATCCTCTTTGACACTTCCACTACAATTACATACAAATCCCCGCAAGAGCTTTAATTTGATACCAAACACGATAGAGCTAAACTACGTAATTTAAAAGAACAATTGACGAACGTTTGCATGTGATGTCCGAATATGAGTGACAATAATTCTAATCTCACATTATGATTTTCATTATTTCTTTACCTCAGAAAAACATAACGAATTTCATAAAAATTCATATTTGTATAATGGACCGCTGATAATTTCGAAAAAATGTTTCGTGTAAATGTTGTGTCAAATTATTCGAGGATCAATTCTAGTGATTTTATTTTCTATGATAAATACTACCGTTTCTAAAATAAACGCAAAAAGTTAAAAAGTTTCATCAATAAAGTTTTGATACCACTGGTTGAAAAAAAGCTTATCTACGAACTTGATCTTATCTTCTTTATGAAAAGCTTGAATATGAAATTTCGTTCGGAAATTCGTAC
Organism: Dromius quadrimaculatus; assembly: GCA_963989225.1. Classification (NCBI taxonomy): domain Eukaryota; kingdom Metazoa; phylum Arthropoda; class Insecta; order Coleoptera; family Carabidae; genus Dromius; species Dromius quadrimaculatus. Next base: position 12,759,202 of record OZ022327.1, on the reverse strand, counting down.
CCGTTCTCAAGTTATCGTGCTTCCACAAAGACGAAACCAACAGACAGACTGACTTTTTTCAAACTATGTCTTTTGGGTTCAGTGGGGTCTAAAACCAGAACTAAATAATTTTGAACAATAGATGAGAAGTTAAAAGATAAAAATATATTCTTCTTTAACAAATCAAGCGTCGCGGGTGTCGGCATTCCTAACACAATGCACTAAATGCAGAAGCTAGACTATTTGCTGATAAAGCAGTGTACATCTCCAATGAACCCAAGTAAAATTTTATGGTTGACCTTAAGATGAGATGGGTAGCAGGTAATATAACGGTATAAACTTTCTCACCCAAAACCCGACATAAAACATTTCTTAAATTTCAATTTAAATGATTCGTTTAATGCAGTTCATAGAATTTTGCGCTCCCTAGGAGTCTGCGTCCGTGGCAGGGGCCACCTTCGCCACGCCCTAGTTCTGATTCTGTAGGACATATATCATGAATTATCCTTACTTTTTATCGTAGAATTTATTCAAGAAATAATTGAAAAAATCTGACGTGGACATCACGTGACTTACTTGTAAATCATTGGATATATTTTTTGCAACGATAATTATACACAAAAATCCATCGTCCCACGGCTAATCCAAAAAATTCTGAAATTCAGACGATTGCCTGAAAGAGTAGGTCATTAATCTTATGCTATAACATTCCTTAATACTGATTTCCAAGATTTTACGGTAACCAGGGCTGAATTTATGCGCAAAATTAAAAAAAAATTCAACTGAAGTGCACTTTCGGTTCAGTCGATTGTTATGTGAATAGTAGGAAATCATTGAGATTCTATAGCAGACTAAAATATCAAATTTCAATACTCTACAGTCGTTCGTTTCGAATTTATGAGAAAAATTCCAAAAGACTATCAAATAAAATGCACTTCCGGCTCAGTCAGTCCAAATGAAAATAAGATATGAGTATCTAGACGATACTGTCATCTTGAATACTGAATTCTAACATTTTACGCTCAATTGTTTTGAATTTATGCGAAAATTTCAAAGAATGTTTCGAGTAAAGTGCACTTCCGGTACAGACGATTGCAATCATAATGCGAAGTGCACAATTAGATGTTACAGATGTGCTTAATACAGTTTCAATTCTCTACGACTGATTGTTTTGAATTTATATGGACAATTCGAAAAGTCTGTTATATAAAGTGCACTTCCGGCGCAACCGATTGGTACAAAAATTGAAGATAATCATTTAAATATTACAGCAATCTGAAATACCAAATTTCAGTATCCTATGACTATTCATTTTGGATTTATGCGGAGAATTCAAAAAAAGTTTGATGTAAAGTGCACTTCCGGTACAGACGATTGCAACCATAATGCGAGGTGCACATCAAAACTCTAGACCAGTCTTGAGTACAAAATTTCAATATTATACGTTCGACGAGTTTCGAGATTTGCGAGTTACGAACGCACATATATATACATACATACATACCGATAAGCCAAAAATAGACAAAATGGATTAAAGGATATTTAAAACGGACATTTCCATCAAAGTCTCGAAATGTGAATTTTGTCGGTTTCACAATACTTGTACTTTGTACAAGTAAGTAAAAATGATTTATGATTTTTGTCAACTGTAGCTTTGGCGTAGTATACCCATCACATTTTTATTAATAATCAAAAAATTATCCACCATGTTGATAGCTTCAAGTCACCCGAATAAAATGCTGTTCTCATATTTTTATTTCTACTTATCTATTATTATTTGAACGTTCTTTATTACTCCGTTTCTCGCACACTAATTTTTTTGATTAATTAAAAGCGCTTGTCTTACATATATAGATTTATAAGAAGCAAGCACCTTAATTCAGTAAAAATTTATTTAGCTCCATGATCTAGGAACTGGGCTTCCTTAAAAAAAAATTCAGGTATTTAATAAATTCATTCATAATTTGCCGGTATTTATTTATTGTTAATATTAATAGCTTGAATGAATTCCACACAGTTTGTACCCGAATTTCTGATTTGTCTTGATATATGTTAATCTCTTAAATCTTAATGTACATTTTAGTGTGTATTATGGACATCAAGAGGAATAAATATAGACAATATACTAAAAAATATATTTATTACTTAACATGTATAGAGAATAAACTATTTCTTTTCTTAAATTAATTATAAAAATAAAGTTTGTTTAACACATGCATATATAAATCCGTAGGCCCACCTTTTGAAAAAGCACTACTCTCGGAAACTTTGAATATATTATTTCATCATTCCAATAATTGTCAAGTACTATTTTGTTATTAAGTAATCATCAGGTGCTAAATATTCGAGAAGTCATTGAATAAAGTTCGAACAGATTGGCTTATAGCGAGAGACTGAAATTAGTGATATCTGTGGTCAATTAGAGTTTTGTTCATTTTCTAGCTATTGAAGCCTAGTCATGTATATCTATGAGACAATAACGCACAGAATTGCATGAGCGACTGACTTAATTGTGGAACATGTACAGTCAATTTGCCATATCGACCATTTTAAAATTTAAAAACGATATAGTCCGTGAGACAGAGCATAAATTATTCGTTGATTACCGCTCACTTGAAACTTTGTGAGTGGCTTCATTGTGATGAGTCCGACAACTTTTACATTTGGCAGAATTGCATTGGGAGCGTTTTTCAGCGAGGGCTAATTAAACACGTCAATTTCATGAAACATTGAGAAAATATTGATCTTTACACTAATCGAAAGATTTTTTGATACTAAAATGAAAAAAAACTTTATTATCAAAAAATCTTTCGATTAGTGTAAAGATCAATATAATGGTAATATTTTTTCAAGACTATTTAAAATTGACGTATTTAATTAGCCCTCGCTGAAAAACGCTCCCAAATCTAGAGTTTTGCCAAATGTAAAAGTTGTCGGACTCATCACAATGAAGTCACTCACAAAGTTTCAATTGAGCGGTAATCAACGAAACATTTATGCCCTGTCTCATGGACTGATAGTAATTTCCCAAATACGCGGGTAAACAGTGATTCAAGCCATGTATATATGAGGAAAAAATTGATTTTAAATCTCAAACTACTGACTTTCGAATATATAAAGTTTCAAACTGGCGGGCATATAAGGCCATGTCGTTTTTAAGGAAATGTTAACGAGACTTAGCGTGAGATCATCAAAAGTTTGTTTTTGATAGTAAAAATAAATTAGTTTCAGGACCTCACCAGGTCTTTTAATTCGTATGAAGCTTCCTCACTAATATATTTTTGTCTCAATCATTAGATAATTAATCTTTTGTGACTGGCTTTCTTACACAGACAGTCATAAGTTTATATGAAAATGAAATTACTTCGGATTTACTGTTGTTATTTTCTTCAGTCAATTTTTGTTTACTTAGCTCACTTATGTAGTCATTTATGAATTGATCTTTCAAATTGCCTGGCAGTTTGGAATAGAAGGGATTGACAGCTATTACAGCTTCTAAAAAACAAAAATACTATATTTAGAGGTGAACGTAGGCTAATTTTTTGAAGGATTGGGGCTTAAAATTTGATATTTTTTTCAAAAGTCCCTATCGATTCCGCTTGTCCGATGTCAAATATCACAAATCTTCAATTTTTGCATATATTTCTGAAACGATGAGAGCTACTGGAAAAATGAACAAGAAAATTTTTGTAGATCGTAAGATTCTCTACAAAAAAGGTATCAATACTTTTTCTCTACGAAGCACCGCTCTCGAGTTATCGCATTTGTTCGTGCAGCCTTTATTGCAATTACAAAAAATTGTATGCAGAAATTTCTCTGGAGCAGGTGGTGGTAAAATCTGGATTGGCTCCAGACTCTATAATTCATCAATTTACAGTCCCAGTCTTCAGGATTCAGTTTATTGTCCAACCACATTTGCACTAAGGAGAAAAAAGTGTTGATAAGCAGAAGCAGATGTTGAAGGGAGACAAGATAACTGCTTTTTTTTTATTTCACCTTCATTTACTGCAAATGAAGCAAACTTCTGACATTTTTACAAAAATTTGTAACGGCACAGTTTAAAATGAAAATACCATCTACAAACACGTTTATTTTCTACAAAAAACCGTTTAAAACTGACTGGACTGTTGATGTTACTCAAGCTCAATCGACTAATGGAGTTAGGGACGGCCGTTGTCTCACCCAATAGTATATTTTCCACACATAGTATTTGAGTGCATAAATCACAAAAACCAATATTCTAATATTTTTTTCTTCAAATGATGCCTTCTGGCCACATATGAATGCATATTTGTATTTTCTAGGTTTGAAATCGCGATAACTCAAGAATGCTGCTTCGTAGCGAAAAAAATCTCCTTACTTTTTTTGTAGAGAATTTTACGTTTTATAAATTTTTGCTCATCGATTTTTTCGGCAACTCTCACCATTTTAGAGATATACGCAAAAAGCAGGAGCTTGGGACCTTTGACCTGGGATAAAAAACAACGCACAAGCGGGATTAGTGGGGACCTCTTGCATAAAATTTGTAATGATGTATTGAAGACCTGTACAAAAATTGAGTTTATTGGGAGTTAATGCAAACTCAGCACTCTTTTTGTCTATTTTGTCAGGGCTACAGCTGGGTGCTGAGTATGGAATTTCGATTGCTGACGCCAACAAAGCAAAGGAAGCCTGCGCCTCCGAGGCAAGTGTACTAGCCAAATCCTCGAACGCATTGTCACCATAAGCTAACAAAGTGCGCAGCCTGCCCGTAAGTCATTAAATACATTTTACCTGCGTGCTATTATTTTTATATTAAATAAAGCGTGCTATAAACTATTGAATATTGTATTGTCATGGGAAATTGAGCTTGCCTAGAAGTTTTCATGCATTAGATAGCTGAGAAGTGGCTTTAGTTCGTCGAGAAGTTAGTTTAAAGACAGACCAGAGAGCGAATTAATAAAAATGTAATGAGAAATTTTATTAAATGAGTTAGGTAGAAAGGTTACTGTATGAAATATTGTATCTTTCTTACTTTTTACAATGTTGATGTTCTCATACTCAAATATCTTCTTCTTACATTCACAGATAATGGTCTCAAAACCAGTGTCTGTTAGAATTTTTCTCAAATATCCTTCAGCATTGTTCATAAAATGGTAAGGAGAAATATATTTGTGCAAATCTTTCATGTATGGTTTCCATTTGGAAGTTTTGGCCATGTTGAGATATACGTCATAGATGGGGTTGCTGGCTAAAAAGCACATCAGAATGTCTCCTCCGGGTCTCAGCAATTTGTAGAGATTTTGCAGCGCTTGCCTGAAAACAAAAATAATATTTATGTTATTTGAATGGAGAATAATTTTTGACCTCACACTCCATAATTTCGTCGTTAGCAACATTGTCAAGTTTTTGAATCAAATTGCAACGTTTCACGTCATTAATATTCCTGATCGAAAAATCTTCCTTTTAGCCAATAGGAATGCTTTTCAAATTTGAGATTTTTTTTTGATTATTTATGATGAAAATATGTTTTTTTTTTAATTTAAAATGAAAAAATGGCGCACACAATGATCAGATTTCGTTTATATTTCACTGTTTGAGCGAACGGAAAGAATGTTAGATACCATCTTCATATCAAGGTTGAACGGGTGGAACTGGCACAAAGACAAATTTGTAAAAACTGGTGTTCTATCGCCCTGATAGAACACCAGTTTTTACAAATTTGTCTTTGTGCCAGTTCCACCCGTTCAACCTTGATATGAAGATGGTATCTAACATTCTTTCCGTTCGCTCAAACAGTCAAACCTTATTTCCGCAGGTCAAGTGCCGCGTCGAGCTGTAGACGTCCGTAGGGGAGTTGATTCGGTTGTCTTCGCAACACACGATTATAAGCAAGACTTGGGGCACCGAACATCGTGCCTCTCAGTATTTATTATATTCTATTAATGTTTGTTTATTTGTTTTCGTAGTTTTCGTCACGTTAAGAGCTCTGAGACGTTAAGTAACGTTTATTGTTTGTTTGTTATAAATGATGGAGCCAATGGAAGTTAATTGTGTGCAAAATATTTGAAAAACTTTTTCTTGTGCCTATCCTCTTTTAAAACTCCAAATATTAATCTGTGCTGTATTTTGTGTTTTGAAATAATTTCTAGAATTAATATTAAGAGTCTGATGTATAACTCGTACAAAACAAAAATTCGTAGTATTATATAAAAATTTTGTGTTTTCAAATAATTTCTAGAATTAATATTAAGAGTCTGATGTATGACTCGTACAATATAAAAATTCGTATTACGGGGCTGAAACAGTACTTTACATCCTTGATATGAAATGTATTCATACTTTGTTATACTTGTATACGTTTTGAATTTGAATAATCCGGAGGAGCTTCCCTTGGATGTAAATAAATAAATTAATGAATAAATACCATTGTAAAATCTTACTGAAATTTGATAATATTGGTTTGATATTTTGGGCATAAATGCTATGATTAAATAATTTATTAGCTCTTCTATAAATGTGTTCCACATCAATTTAATTTTGAAAGGGGTTTGAATTTAGCGGTTTATTGTTTGTACATTTCTTTGAATTGATAAAAGACAATATTGACTGACCTCTGATTTTGGACCCAATGCAGACAATACACCGAAAACACATGATCGAATCCTCGCGTCATTTCTTCTGGAACTTTCCCAGCAATATCAAGTACTTTAAACTCGGCTTCTGGATATTTTTTTTGCGCGTAAGACACCATCATCTGCGATAAATCTGTCCCTACAATACGCACATCGCATCGAAGTCGCGGTTTCAAAATTTCGAAGGTAACGTCGCCGATGCCACACCCTACATCGAGTACTGTTTCGTCGTCTGAGCCATTCCACTGCACCAGGTGGAGGTACTCGGACATCATCTCCATAGCATCCCGTCGTTGAAGGCCGTTCGCGTGTTTGTAAAGCTCAGGACTATTCATAATGAAATTATAGTAATTGAGGATACTTTTATGGGAAAAAATTTTGATATATTATAGATTTGAACAAGATTCAACAATAATTTTGATTTGATGTATTAATGTTTTTTTTCGGTTTTTTGATTTTCGGGTATGCGTTTTCGGCCGAAGAGTAGGACAGAGGCACAACTAATTTTTCGTTCAGGTGAGCTCTTCTTTTATACGGCTGACCCCACCAGTTAAAGGGGCAAACTTATTTTTTTAGATTCAACCCAAATTTAAAAAGATTATGTGAGTAAAACAAATATTGTATATTATTGCAGTTGATTTGTTAATTTCAATTAACAATATAAATCACCAAGTGAGCCTTTCTTGATCAAATATTGAATTGCAATTAACTAGCATAAAAAAATCTCATATGGAAGCATCTCTCCATAATTTTTTTAAATTGATACACTCCGGCTTTGCTCCTATACACAATTAGTTCGGGAAAAGGCATGCTTTGATTACATAATTTTTGTCGAAATAATCATTAATAAATAGGATGGGGAACAAAAATAAGACTAAGGGCTCAGAAACTGCAAATCAAAGGGAGTAATTCAAGTAATAAGGGTGTAAACTGAATCATTATGACCTGGGACTTACTTTAATAAATAATGCTTGTTTTCTACGGCCCTCAACTGTCCTATTTTGACAATTATTGAGCACATAGTAAGGAAAACGAGAGAACAAGTTGACATTAGCATATAACCAAACATAATGGGTCGGTGACAGTTGCTATAAACATAAATTCATAAAAAAACTAATGTATTTTCCGCTTTTAAAGGATGGTATGGAGTTGGAGTCTGAAAAAAGTTTACTTTACGCTCCGAAACGATTAGCTAGACAGTATCTAGTCCCCAACAAAATTAAGGTTCAAAAGCTGCAAATCGAATTGAGTAATTTATGTAACAAGCGTGTAAACTTAAGCATTATAGCATAGGGTAGACTTTAAGAGATAATATTTGTTTTCTATGGCCCTCAACTGTCCTATTTTGATCATTATTGTGCATCCAGTAGGGAAAACCAGAGCATAAGTTGTCATTAACATATAACCAAATATAATGGATGCGTGACAGGTGTTACAAACATAAATCAATAAAAAAAACTAATGTATCTTTCGCTTCCAAAGGGTGCGGTAGAGTTGGAGTGTAAAAAAGAATAACTTTACCCATCGCAAACGATTAAATTGACAATATCTTATTGACGTACGTTTTTGTTGATATATTTAGGTTGGTCCCACTGATTTACTTCAGACAATTTATTTTGTAAGTTAAATTTTATAGATTGCTAGAGAATTTATATTTTTAGTGTAGGATTACCAAGAAGAGCTTTCCAAAACAAAAATTTTACTCCAATATACATCAATTACGTCTTTCACTCGATACGGTTATGGCAGGACACTATATTTAGTGCCATGGGGTGCGGTTCTCAGTCGTCAAGTTAGAGTCACCATAGAGTATATTATAATTAAAACTATATAGTCTTTTGTTAGAAGCGAAGATCGACTCCAGGACCTTCGAGTTACAAATATATTAATTACGCCTTTTACCCGTTACGGGTGTGACTGACACTTATAGTGCACTCGAAAGATTGATTGATATTCCTTAAACCGCAGGAAATGTCAATCAATCTACCAATTGCACTATAAGAGTCTGCCACATCCGTATCGGATATTATTTTATCCAAGCGACAAAAAACACATTTGAGTTAGTTTTGAAGGCAAACGCGTGTACTTTACGCATATATTATTATTGAAATAGATACATCACACAATAGTTCAGTATTGTCATACAAAGATTCTATAAATATAAATTCTTTTTGTTCGATGTCCATTCATGTTTAGAAACGAATTAGGTATGCAAATCAATGAATGTTAATAAGAATAAAATATATTTACTGGAGACTTTAGTATTTATGAATGGGATTAGATAATTGCTAGTAAAATGTATGTAAGCTTAAAGATGGGAAGTCAGCAAAGTGAAACCGATCGTCACGAATCGAGAGCAGCATCATAACAGCGTAAGCTGCGTGATATGGAATACGCGCATGCGCTCTATTAGACAAAAGATTGCATTCGTATGCCGTACAGTAAACACGTGCACAAATGTATTATTTTATTTTATTTGACGAACAAATGATTATTTATTTGATATCTAAGTGCTAATCATGAAATGTATCTAAAATAAATATGAATGTATTTTATCTAGAAAAATGAAGTGATAGAAATGAAAAAAAAACCTAAGCCTCAATTCACAATGGGCATAGCATAAAAGTTAATTTTGGTATTGTTATTAGAACAAAGATTATAAATATTCCTAACCATAAAAACAAGTTTATTTTCATTCATTTGACACATCTACTGTCTGTGTCTGTAAAAATATATTGGACATGCGCATTAAGAAAATATATGCGTAAGAAATACATCAAGTTAAGATGATTTCAATTTTCTTATGCAGCTGTTATGCACTACGCAAGCATAAAAAATACGTAAGAGCATTGTGAACACGGTTTTAAGAATCGCACATGTTCAACTTTATGTCTTATGCATTTCATATGTATTTCTTATGCTTACGCCCATTGTGAATTATGGCTAAGAAGTTTTCCTTTTATCATACGTTCACTTATTGACGCCTATTTTTTTTTTATAGAATTATAAAAGGAAAAGGGGACGAACTGACATTGCTTGAATGGAGCTCAACAAAATGACTCATTTATGTCATATTAAATAGAAAAAACGTAATTTTGGCGACAAACTGCCTACAAGAGTGTGTTATGAACTGACCTTTTTTTGGATTCCCTTTTTTTTGGGTTTAAAGTGTAAATAAAAATATATTATATATTGAAAATCACAGATGTCATTATTATTCGAAAATAGTACTTTTTTTTTCAGTCACTTCTCCACATACTAATACAAAAAATCTTTAAATACTTGAAACTGGGCAGAAACAAAATGTGTAGCCTCATTAAAAAGATATGTTTCAATGTTTGGTAAACTGGGGTATGAAGAATGTAGTATTTCGAATAATGTGGCTTCAAGAATGCTAATGTTGATTTGGAATTTGAATAAAAGATTTCAGAGAAATATATTGCTTGGGTAGGTCAATAAGAAGAATAAACAAACTTTGTACGTATATTATTATAAACTAGCCAGAGCCCACAACTTAGTCTGCGTAAATTACCATAGTAGGAGTAAATAATCGTACAGAATGAGTGAATTTTAATCATTATAAAGAGCGATTGGATTCTGCTACAGAACTGCACATCCTCAGGTCGCTCGCGCAAATGATACGAAGATTACGCTTACTTCATGATGAGGTAGAAAATATTTCATTTTTGTCCGCCTTAATATGCATACGCATATTTTTTATCATTTCTATAGTTACGCTGACACTGCAGACCTATAGCAGGCGCAGGCACAAATCATACAAATATTTATATTTACATCTTATGAATCTTGCAAGATATAGAAATGAAGCATATATGAAAATTTAAGTTAAAATTCCTGTTTTAATCCTTGAAATTATCATTGAAATTAGTTGGGCCATTTCGGAGCCTATTCGAGAAAAATTTTCAGACAGACAAAAATTTTAGAAATGGTCAAAATAAACGAGATGTATTTGGAGAGGGGATCTGGGGAAGAATGGATGAATCTCAAGTACAGAGTTAACAAGAAGAAAACGAGAAAATTCTTTCGATTTATTATTATACCACTTTTTTTGAGCACTTCTCGCTGCACTTGTCATTTTCTGAATTACTCGTTGCCATAAGATATTAATAGAAAATATTGAATAATCATTATTCATTTTTTGATATTCTAACGACAAAAGTTCCAACAAGTATTTTTTTAAGAAAGCTATGGTGGGACAGCGCTGGAAAAGGATATTTAATCTATGATCAACACTTATAATTTATACAATCACATAGTTCTCAAATTAAATTAAATATTACATCTGTGCAAGTGTTTACTGTACAGCATACAATTGCAGTCTATTCTCTAACAGAGCGCATGCGCGCATTTTATATCAACCCGTTTATACACACAGTTTATGAGAGTATAGTTAAATGTTACTGCATCGATGCGCCTGAGCTGTTATGAAATCACAGTGCACCAAATAGTAAATTCCTTCAATTGTACGACTGTATACTATCAGTCAGTCCTTAATGATCCTTTCAAATCTAGCAATCTCATTGGGATACAGGCAAGCGCCTTTTTTTCAAACTTACTCTGCTTTGAAAGTAATTTTTTTAGTAATACTAGGATGTCCATTGACATTTTTTATTTGAAGAAAATGTACTATTATCATATGCCAGTAATTACTCGTAGTTCGTGCATCGCTTGCACAACGTTGCAGGTTTGGTGTCTTCGCTAGTGCAGCTTCCCATCTCTATAATTTCGGTAGATAAGATAATAGCACATCCTTTTCTTGATTAATCAAAAATAATTTTGTTATTTTATGATAGAATAAACAATTGACCATCATTAGATTCAGGATAAAAGCTATGGCAAAAAACATTAAATCGTAACAAATGAAGACGGTTTACAAAAAATTAATTGTGTCTGGTCAGGGCCCGAGTTAAACTCAAAAACGACGTACGACCGCTTTATTTGAATTCCAGAACCGGTGGGAATAAAATTTTGAGCACTCGGGTTAATATTTCCCAGTGGTGAAACGCAAATTTATATTTTAATTCAGTATTAATAATCATCCTTAAGAATGTCAGTATTTACAGTTTCTTCACTCCTTGTTAAATATCAATCTAGTATTCTGAATGGATAGTTTCCTTCAAAACTTTATTCTATTCTTAAAGTTTACAAAATAAAACGCCTAATGTGGACCAATTATTTTGTGACTTTATGTAAGGTGACTGTTGAGGAGCAGAAATTTATTGGTCAGTTGGTGACGTTTTTCAAAACAAAAACTGAAATTTTTGGATGGTACCATGTCTTGTGTCCTCTTCGGAGCTCGAAGGTTTTGAAGTTGAAAAGTACATGAACCTCAGGGGCGGAGCATATTACGTTCCATATAATTTATAATCTACATTCTACATAATACAGCTTATATTGAATGAAACAGTTTTAAGTTTTTACATTTATTGAAACTATGTCAATTTTATTAGGGGGTGGCTAGTTAAACCACTTTTTGGGAACATTTGTTCGTGCGCATAACGACTTTTTTCAGTAAATGTATGGGAAGAAATCGTAGGGAAGTACGTAATTGGGCCCTACATTCTCCAAAACTGATTGAATGATGAAAATTATTTTACTTCCTTAAATAATGTTTTGTCAGACCTTCTTAATGACTTACCGTTAAATATCAGACTAAGACTTTAGATTCAACATTATGAAGCACCAGCTCATACAACCCGAGAAGTCATAGCACTACTAAATAGAGAATATGCGAATAAGTATATTGGAAGAAGAGATCCTGTTGCGTGGCCAGCCCGGAGCCTCGATCCAACTCCCTTAGATTTCTTTTCTGCGGTCAGATGAAGAACTCTGTATATGAGTAAACACCGAATTATAACTGGTGACTAGAATAATAGCTGCAGCAGAAGATATAAGAGACACGTAGTCAGCTCTTGCAAGTGTCTCTTCTAATATTGAAACACGCTACCGGGCTTGCGTTGCTGCTTATGATGGCCATTTGAAAATCAAATTTAATCTTTTCTTTGTTGTTTTATTGTTCATTGCTTTTCTTATTTGTTTCTTTTTTTTTTTTTTGTTTAATGACAGCAAGCCTATTTTGTTTTGAATGATTGTTGCAGTGTGTTGAAATTTATCTTGTAATTCAATTCAAATAAAAGGTTATTTTGGACATATCGAAAATAATATTTCATACAAATGATATTAGTAAATAGTTTAACGAACGAGTGACTGTCCAAAATTTGAAAATACGACTTGAAGTGAGGGTTAAATATCATGAAGATTGCTCTGTAATATTTGAACACCATAACAAGTTACATAGTTATGCTTTCGCTTTTTTATTTCAGGGCATTGATAAGTCTGTGCAATCGCGATAATAATTCAAATTTTAATCCTGAGGTGCGCCACTGAAAACTCCAAATGGACAAATAATAAAAAAATATACGCCGTCCGAATCTTAAGAGGTATTAAACCTAGCACAACTCACATAAACACTAGACTTTCTAAACAACATTTATTAGTATTTTTTCCGTGTAGGGGCAAACAATAAAAACTGGTCGCCGTTATCTCGCTCGCCCTATTGCTTTCCCGCGTAGGGTAGGTTAGTGCTCGCTTCGCCTGCCCGTGCAAGGTGACCAGCGTGATGCGAGATTGTTTTTTGTGCCCGTGTGTACTCTTATTCTTCATTTTTGGATTCATTTGAATATGTTCGGATACGTGGACCCAAAAAAGAGATAAAGAACATGAGACTTGAGTGCTAGTCCGCAATATGTGATACTACAGGTGTTTTTCCTGTTTTATCTATAATTGATTATGGCACTAGTTTGTCTTGATAAATATAGGTTAAAGCGATTGGATGTGAGCAAACTTGAAGAGGAATGAATCAAAATACATACCGATTTCGGAAAATACAGCTTCAGACAAAACTAAGAGTACTTGTTGTAAGATGACTGTTGATCGCACTCCACTACGTGAGAAATATATATCACACCCGTATCGGGTAAAAAGCATACAATCTCGTCCATTTTTTCTACTAGGATATTTGCCCTCATGCAACAAACAAACATTCTATATACAGGACGTCCACGCAATTTTCAACATCCAATTTCACCTACATTTTTTTTTATTCGACATTCAACACACCTATCTGAACCAACGTGACTGATTTGTTACGACTCTTTCAACCAAATTTTTTCCAATATAACATTCCTCGTACACCAATTTATTCCACATGTCATCTCTTCTATAATAATCTAGTTTATTATTATCTACACAAAAAATTCGAATTCAAGAATCGATTTTTAAATCATTATTTAATTGGGCGACTACTGTAGACATATCTTTAGTAGGACTCTTTAGTACAGAATTAATAATAAATAAAAACTTCAAACACCTGAATGTTATACACAAACTCAAATTTAGGAGTCGATTTTTATAGCATATTCTCAATCAGACAGCAACTGCAGACATGTGTTTAAACCTTATTGATGTTCTTCTGTATAGTTTTACCAAACCTGTATGATAACGACTCACTAATTTTATTAAAAAAATTTAATTGCACTCGTATGATTAGAAATTATCCTTGAAGTTCTAGATGTGACAGAGCGGCCATAAACTTTTGACATAGATGATAATTATTTTAATTTGGAACATAGTATGTGGGCTGTACAATTTCTAGTTGTTCTCTAATAAATCTTCCAAGCTTCTTCATGTTATTCTTTCCTATGAAGTCACTTTCTATTCGCTCGAATTAGAGCCTCGACCTGTTTAACAACAGCTTCAGTAGATAGGTAAGTTATCGGGTGAGTTTTCGTGGTCTTCTCGTTACCAAAAAATAAAAACAAACTTCTTGAATGACCACTCTATCAGCCGGACAATGAACTATGTAATTTTGGTGGTGGATGTGGAGTCCGGCTGAAAGCAAGATTCAAGATAAAAATCTGAGGTGAGCCATGTATGACCACCCTTGTAAAATGATAAAAAAAAAGAATTATTTATTTGCTTATATTTATATCTAAATAAGCTTATTTATTTCTTTTTTCTCAAGCTGGTTTCAGATGATACATTTACGAAATACCTAACTCATGTCATAATCTTCAAGTATTATATTATAATAATTGTTATAGTTTTGTAAACATGTAGAGAAAGTAATACTTACAAAACAATTGTCTTGTTTGAGTTCATATAGTATTTTCCTAAAAAATATCTGATTTACCCAAAGCGAAAATAATATTTAATCAATAATTGACAAATATGCATCATGCAAAACATAAAAAATGAATAAAATACTTAGATTTAAAAGAATATTATTGTGCTAGGCGTTATAGTATATTTTTTCTCCAACACTGTTTTGGAATTTGCATATTCCATAACCAAAAATTAAGTTGGAACGAATGACATTCCAAAAAACCGTTTAGAATAATTCCGTATGCCGTTCAGAATGATTCTGTAACTCTTTTGAATCATTTCGACGAATCAAAAGCTGTTAGTTTGGCTACTACCATGGTTACTTCCTAACAATTCAAGTATTCATATCTGGATTTGACGTTTGACATTTAATAATTTTTTAAGTTTCCTCCGAAATATTGATGAGTCTCCAAAACCCTGTTAGAGAAAGTATAGTCTACAACATGTTTGGAATGGCGTATTCCACACTCGCGAACCGTAATCCTCGTCTTCGGCTCGGTTTACAAACTTTTCGCTCGTTCAGAATATAGACCATTCCAATACTTATTGTAGAATATACTATTCTCCAACACTGTTTTGGAATTTGCATATCTCATAACCAAAAATTATGTTGGAACGAATGACATTCCAAAAAATCGTTTAGAATGATTGCGTATGCCGTTTAGAATGATTCTGTAAGCCTTTAGAATCATTTCGACGAATCAGAAGCTGTTAGTTTGGCTACTACCTGGCTACTACCATGGTTACTTCCTAACAATTCAAGTATTCATATCTGGATTTGACGTTTGACATTTAATAATTTTTTAAGTTTTCTCTGAAATATTGGTGAGTTTCCAAAACCTTGTTAGAGAAAGTATAGTCTACAACATGTTTGGAATGGCGTATTCCAAACTCGCGAACCGTAATCCTCGCCTTCGGCTCGGATTACAAACTTTTCGCTCGTTCAGAATATAGGCCATTCCAATACTTATTGTAGAATATACTATTCAGTAATATTGTGTTTGTATACTAAAATAGTTTCATTGTGGATGATACTAGTTTCATCAAAATTGAAGGAGTGTCATAAACAAAATGAAAATAAACCCCTAACCTTAAATAAAATTTGTAAAATCTATATACGTATTTCGAGAACTAAGTTCTCATCATCAGTAGAAAGGCGAATCACATCAACAGCAGGCTGCAGTTTTCCTCTAGAGATATGCTCTCCACCGAATAGGCTGAGGATTGCTACAGGAGATATTGTCTCCACCAGAGGTGATGTGATTCGGTGGAGAGCATATCTCTAGAGGAAAACTGCAGCCTGCTGTTGATGTGATTCGCCTTTCTACTGATGATGAGAACTTAGTTCTCGAAATACGTATATAGATTTTACAAATTTTATTTAAGGTTAGGGGTTTATTTTCATTTTGTTTATAACATTTACCTTAAGACTCATATTATTTAATATGAAGGAGTGTCTGTATCAATATTCATCCAGCCTTATTTTCAGGTATTATTCAATAAGTCATGTGTTTTGTAGTATCTGTCTTTTCTTCTTTTGTTTATTTAGTTTTATATATAGCATTTTTAGTGTCAGTCTTTTAACTATAGGCTCTTTGCGAATAGATTGCAGCGCCAGTAGTGGTTAATTTTGACAGCACTAGCAGGAAAACAAAACGTTATCATTGTACATGATTTCAGAATATTTGTACCAAATTTAAATTATAAAGCAATTTATAAGCCAGTTTAACAGTAAATTGAAATATTACGTGTTGGTTATACAAATTGTTGCGTCTCAAGCTGTAAAACAGTTACGGAAATACAAAAAAACATAAACATTTCTACAAGTTTCCATCCAGAGAAGATGAAATAGGAATGGGAAAAAATGGATTCAGGCTATTAAACGAGTAAAAAAAGTAAAAAGAAGTCAATAATAATTATAGAATATGTATTAAATGTAGAAATTACTTGATGAAACTAAAAGATTTATGTAAGAAGTTAGGTTAAACCATTGTAAGCTATAGCAATTTTGTATGTATTATTTTTATGTATCGGATAAGTTTTTGGAAATTCATGCAAAATATCTCGCGTTTGATCAACCTAAGGCAATGTGAAAAAATATACTTTCATGTGAAATGTTTTGATTCGTTTGACAGACATATAGCAGCCTATAATTAATTACTTCAAAATAACATATCTTACTTCGATAAAAACTTTAAACGGACAAGAATTAATCGACATTCGCTCTACAACAAGCGCGGAAATCAAACTCTTATCCAAAAACAGTTTTTCTTCAACATTAAACACATGCTTACTTCTTGCACTAATTTTCCTCTTTCTAATATTGTGCTCCGGATACAACCAGGTTATATGAATTGGAATCCTGTTCCTATTATAACTCCATTAGTCATCATTCACTTGTGTTTTTAAACTTATTTCAAGCTTCAATATAAACTTTTCAGCTTTTATTCACTTATTCCACGTAATGACAATTCAAATTTTTTCCTGCAGCTTCTTTCAAAATTAAACACTCCGAGCGCTAGTGTCGCTTTCCAACGTTTGCGCAAAGAGCCTATATAGTCCAGTCAAGTTAGCCTTAATAATAGGGGTACCCTTGCATAAATTCCCAAGAAGCTGAAAATTTACATGCACGTTAGGAATACCATTATAATGAAGTTGTCGAAAGTCCCCATCGATCCCATGTGTGCAAAAAATTTTATACGAGGTCAATGTTCGCAAAAATGGGTTTTCTGGATTTTTAAGCGGAATGGCTGATTAAATGATTAAAATAGTTCAGACAAAAATTGTACATTTTTCAATTCTCTACAAAAATGGTTTGCACCTTTTTTTCCCTTTTCTGAGAAAAAGCCATTCTAGAATTATTTTCTCAATAATATGCATAACTCGCTGCCTATGTACATTATGGACGTATAATATAGGTACAACTATTAATCTGCGTAACTAGTACTCCTACATTAATACTGAATGATAATTCTAAGAATATGAAATGAATAAAAAAAAACAGTTCCTCATTCTATGTGACCATGCGGCCTTAAGCAAAATCTGTCTGCTGTTCATTTGTCAACGTAGCAGTGCCCGTCTTTCACTTACTTTAAATTACTGGCATAGATAAGTAACGTTGCGTATCTTTTGCAAAACCCACACCTAATAAAACGTGTTCAATTAGCTTGTCTTCTGCCAACCTCGGATTCTGCTCGTCAACATTTTTATCAAGTATATTATCAGGTTCAACTGGACCCAGAAGAATGGTGTTGGAAGCTAATTAATAATGTATAGAATCAATCCACACTCTACTTCCACCTGCACTAGAAAAGCACCTTAATACTTTCTTTTATAGCTACAGAAAAAAGTGTAATTCGAAATGCGGCTGCAAGAAAGTAAGATGACTTTGTTCACAAGCATGCACCACTGCACCAGCTGTCAAAGTTGGTCATGTTCAAATACTAAGTCTTCAACAGAAGATAATCCTTATATCGACGGTGAAACAACTGTTGCATCGCTATTTGAGCAATTTACGTCAACTCAGGAAGATGAAGATGAAGAAGAAGTTGAATAAGAAGACCTAATATTATATTGAACTTCAATAAGAAGACCATAGAGTAGGCCTACCATGCAAACCACATTGAAAAATACGCGTCAAGTACACTACCTCATAGGGGGCGTGGCAACCTGTTCATAAATGGAGAATATAACTTTGGAATGGCTTTTTCTCAGAAATAGTGGATCGTAGGGATAAAGAGGTTGGGACTATTTTTGTAGAGAATTAAGAGATCTACAATTTGTATCTGAGCTATTTATATCATAAAACTGATCGTTTCGCTAAAAATTTCAAAAAATCCATTTTTGCGAACTTTGACCTTGCATAAAATTTTTTGCACACACGGGATCGTTGGGGACTTTTCACAACTTCATTATAATGATATCCCTGACATTCATGTCAATTTTCAGCTTCTTGGGAATTTATGCAAGGGTGAATGTCTATTTTGACTGGACTAATAATAGTTCTATCATGGATGATACAGATCTCATCACAATTGAAGGAGTGCCCCATGTTAATACAGTGTATTGCCAGATCTTGTTTTCATTAGAATTTTCACTGTTGTTTCACGTGTTTCTAGATATTGTAATGAAACTTGACTCGTTTATGGGTTTATTAATTTATTTTTACATGACTAAAATATCTGCTAATAGATACTTCTACTTATAATCGACGCTAAATTAGACACAAACACTACACTCATTTATTATACACACAATAATACAGTCTGATATCTATTTCAACTGCTTCTTATTTATTTTGACCAGTTCATTTATTCATTTTCAATCGTACGCGTTCTGTAACCGAAGTATAATTATACTTGGCTTGACCTAGTCCTGGGCTAATTGATTTCCGATAGGAGTTTGTCAAAGCTTCCAGAAATTTTGTAGTTGGTTCCCAGAAATTCCGCTAGATGTCATCACATCAGTTGCCACCTATTTAACGTTTATCCTGTACGGGGATCTCTTCGTTACAATATCTTTCAGTGCGTCCTGTGTTTTGAAGTATCTATATTTTCATTAATATTTTGTTTGTTTAGCTTTTTTTGTGTATGATACTATTCTCATCAAAACTCAAGGAGTGTCCTTTTTCAATACAGTGCGTCGGCTTATTTTCAGGGGTTATACCATAAGAGAAGATAATTTTCAAAAAATTATTATCTCGAATGGTATTTAGGAAGAATATTTTTTGACATATTAAGTAAACACAAAAATGAAGAATAAACGCATTTTAATTATTTATTTGTAATGTAATAATTATTAGTAATTGTACTGTATGTGGCATTTCCAGTACTTCCTTCTTGCGCAACACTGGAAACTGTTTCATTTCTTATATTAGATATTATATTTTCATGGTGACCTTTATCTAATTGAAGATACGGTTTAAATGAACTAGTTTTAGTGTGACCAGTAATTTTAATCAGCTGTTCTTCATCAATTCCGGATTTAGCTAACTGAGTCACAGCTGTAGCTCGATGAGAATGATTTCTTATCTTAACATTCTTAGTGTTTATTCCAATCTTTTCCGCTGATTCTTTTGTCCATTTTAATATCATGTTTGCACTGATTGGCATATTTTTATACCACGTGCTGGATTTCCAACTAGGATTGACTATTAAGTAAAGTCTGTCAGAAGTAATATTTGGCCCCCTTTCCGAACAGTCGTATAGGCTATGTGCAAGGGGACGGAGTTTGAACAAATATCGATGCGAGCGCTCATGGTGAGCACAATTGTAAACATCGAACTCCATTTCTCAGAATACGTCATTGAGCTGTCATTGGGCATTTTAGTTCAAAAGTGAAAATAATTGCATATAAAACATGGTAAAACGTTTGTTCTGTTTCAGGCTGTTGTGTTAAGGATGATTCAAGTGAAATATAGTATCATAGATTTCATGTACCCAGTTATAACATAAAGAAACGAGTGAAGTGAATCAAAGCGGTAAATAGAGTATTGTCTGACTTTCATTATTAATCTATATAACAAATATGTTTGTAATTCAATTGTGAAATTAGAAATATTCATAATCGATTTGGGATTCATGAATTTACCTCTATCTCTAATTTGTAAGATGTTTCAGTAATAGAAGTTTGTCAAATGTACTTTGCAATAATTTTGTTGTTAATATTGTCAGCAACATATTCTTCAACATGTTTAATATGGCAAAACTAATTTCACGCTTCACTCCAATGCTTCCTCGGTAAAAGGGATACAGTGTTTGATAAATACATACCCGATCTGCAAGATCATCGACGTCATAATTTGAGGTTATCCTGTCAATTTGGACGAATTAAGACGTTTTCTTTATAATAGGTACGTTATAATTGAAGAAAAAAATACTCAAAATAAATAATTTCAACGTACTTTTTATACTATGCAAGTTATATTATACGCACACAGCTGAGTTAAATAATATTAGTACAATTAAAAAATTATAGGTATGAAACAATGATATAATGGAGTTCAATCGTTCTCCATTGCCCGCTAGCGGCGCTAGTAGACTTCATGCACGTAGCCAATAAGGCAAAAATTGGGATTTTTAAAATTATTGACCAACTATTTTGTGTCAGCACACCTTTGATATCCACCTTGCGCTGTCTCAGAAAATACAGGATTGTATAAAATCCTACCTGTGCGCTCACCATCATTATTGTGCTCTTCTTTGAAGTAGTGAAGCTTACAGGTACTAGCTTCACCACCTCTCCACGCTAATTCAGTAGCTACAATAAGATAGAATTTCTTTTGTAGTCTTTCAGGTGTATTTTCATCCCACAAACTGATCATTTTGTTATGTTCTTCAACTCAAATGGTAGCTGAGCTTACTTTGCGTTTATTTGGATCGTTCTGTAAAATTTTTCGTTTTGAACTCCGAGCATCTCGAGCTGATTTAAATCTAATGTCAGTAAAAGGTTCTATTACTATATTATATTCATTATAGAATTTTTCTTGTAACAATTTTGCCGTGGTATTCCAAATAGTCTTTATCACTCCTTCTTTATAGTTTGTACCATCTTGCTTTTTCATCTGAAAGCCCCAGTCTGTCAATATTTTATTTAATATATATATATATATATATATATATATATATATATATATATATATATATATATATATATATATATATATATATATATATATATATATATATATATATATATCCGTAGAACGATTCATGTTACATTCTTTCGCAGCACAAAATTCCATGAATTGCTTCCATATATATTTTTTTGAACTAATAATATTATGTGGTGTCGTATTTTCAATGTTGTTTTGAATTTCATTTAACGAAACACACCCAAAACGATTCATTATTGTACACTTTGACGTTTATTTTTTACGTTTTACAAATCTATTTATGTATTGTATTGTAGCCAACGCAATAAAATAAAACCTAATCTACATTCTTTTATCGTATATAATATCACAAGGGACTGTAATTTTATCAATAAATTTTTCTTGAAAACATTGATTACCTAGCAACATCGTGAGAGCCATCTGTCCGATTAAATCACGAGAGCGTAGCTCGAGGGATTTCATACGAGCAGATGACTCGAAGGATATTGCTTAAAGGTAATCAATGTTTGAAAGAAAAATTTATGATAAAATTAAAGTCGCGAGTGGTATTTGTGGAGAATATTTCTCGAATGAAATTGCTACTATAAGTACCTATTAAATAATGCTAGTTGCAAGTACTAACCTTTTTTATTCAAAAAGGCACTAAATTGTCTCCATATATTCTTATATTTTTAGACTTTTTGTTTTCAATTTCATTACTTTCGGCGAAAAATGCATTTCCAAAACGATTAAATTTTGACATTTTCGAGAACTGATTGTTTGTTTAAATTAGAACTGTGTATTGTTTCTCCATGACAAAGGCAATTTATCGCGATGAATCGTTTGCCAACGGGAATTTACCGAGGTAACGGGAATTTATAGCGCTTAATTCCCGTTGGCAAGGAATTTATTATTATAATTGTCATTGTAACTATGCAAAATTTGTCAGTATAATTGACATGAGTGAAATAATCGAAATAAAATTTAATCTACATTCATGTTGGCAGATACAGTTTGATTTTATTGGCCACAATACGTCATAATCATGCAATATTATTGGCGTACGTGCGTACGTCAAAAAATATTCATTTATTATACCATAAGTAGTTGAAGTATTATCGATTATTTTTGTGGTGCTATCACTCATGTTTATTGTGCGCATTAAACATGAGTGATTGCACCACAAAAATAGTCTATAATACTTTAACTACAAATGGTATATGGAGGACTATTCCAGGAGTCTAACCATTTTTAGCGCATTTTTCCGAAAAAAGCGCTATTATATTCACTTTGGCTGGCTGGCTGGCTGGCTGGCTGGCTGGCTGGCTGGCGTGACGCTGAGATCTCAGCAACTATACTATTTACAGACTTGAAACTGGTACTAAATAAAAGCTGCTGTTTCGTAGGCTTGCACAAATTGCTTTAATTCAAGCACAGTGATTGTGGAAAATTGAATTATTCAATTACTTGTTTCAAGTGGAACAATGTCCATAGATATCTATGACATTAGGGATATGGCAACTAAAATTTATTAAAGTAGATAAAAATTTAGTTACAACTTTCGCCGCCGGTGTCACTATTATTATGTACAGCTGTCAAATCTGTCCGGGATTCATTCAATGACTTGTTTGACGCGAATTTGAAGCTTATTAGAATGAATTATTATTATTGGATGAAAATTTGTTCACTTTTGGTGTGATTTTTTTTATATAGCTTTGATAAAGATCAAATTATCATTTTAAGCTACAGCACTTGACCTCCTGTCAGTCAATAACTAAACAATGAAGATTAAAAGGTATTTTTGAGTTTGTACATGTATAAATTATGTACCTATTAAATAGTCAACTTGAAACTAGTACCAAATGGAAACTGCTGTTTTGTAAGTTTGCCCAAACTGCTTGATTTCAAGCTCAGTAATTGTAAGAGATGGTAATTTGCGAAATCTCTGAAGTAACAAGCATTCATGAGCTGTCAAAAATGCGCTTCCATCATCTAGATGATTCTTCCATTTTTTCACATTAGTTTTCTATGAATCTAGTAACAACTCACATAATTTTCATAGGAACGAGTAAACAAACTTCTGTTTAACTGAAATGTTAGAATTTATTGCATTTTCTTCGACGAATAATAGAGAAATATATTGCGTCCTGATATGAAATCTAGTTCAGAATGGTTTGGTGATAGATCAGAAGATAAAATTGATGAAGATATTCAGAAAAATATTCCATTGAATACGAAGAAAGCACAAATTGGAGGTATCCACATCTTTGAGTAAAATACTCACTCTGACCACTAGTGTAATACCCGATGGTATTTCTACACGTCCAAATATCCACTGATGTGCACCGTTTCTATGGCGATTTAGCATTGTTAACCTTGTTATAAATACTACGAATGGAATAGTCAATTGAATTTTTACTGTTACATTTTTATTCATTCAGCCTTGTTTTAAGATATCTTTCAGTATGTCCTGTGCTTTGTAGATCTGTCTTTTCATTGATATTGTGTTTGTTTTAGTTCTTTATATATCATTTCTAGGGTCAGTCTTCTATTTTGATCTAAATTGAAAGAGCGTCCTGTGTCATTGATTGTAACCAGAGCACAATTCGGTTTTGTTTAATTTGAGTTTTTATTATTACCTTTATTTTTATCCAGCTTCATTTTTTTAAATCTATATAGTTTATTTGTGGATGAAACTAGTTTCATCAAAATTAAAGGAGTGTTAATACAGTCTGCAACCACAGCATAAGTTCGACTAATTTTAATTTTTATTGAATTGCTAGGTTTATTCACATTCAACTTTGTTTTTGGATATCTTTCAATGTGTCCTGTGTTTTGTTGTATCTACCTTTTCGTTGATATTTTGTTTTAGTAAGTTTTCTGTGTCAATACAGTAACCTATTTCCAATAAAATTTTTGAATTTTTACTCTTAGAATTATATTCATTCAGCCTTGTTTTTAGATATTTTTCAATATATCCTGCGTCTTGTAGTATTTATCTTTTCCTTGATTTTGTGTTTGGTAAAATTTATATGTAATATTTCCAGCTTTTTTAACTAAATTAGTTTCATTGTGGATGTTACCAGTCTCGTCAAAATTGAAGGAGTGTCCTATGTCACAGTACAATTTGGCTTACTTTTATTGCAATTTTTACTTACTTGTACAAAGTAACAAGTATTGTGAAACCGAGAAAATTTACCTATCGAGATTTTGATGGATATATCCGTTTTGAGCATCCCTGAATCCATTTTGACTATTTTTGGTTTGATGTCGGTACGTATATTCGTGCGTGCGTAACTCGCAAATCTCAAAACTGGTTCAAGGTATAATGTTAAAATTTGGTCTTTAAGACTGGTATAGAGTGTAGTTGTGCACCTCGTATTATGGTTCCAATCGTCTGTACCGGAAGTGCACTTTACTTGAAACTTTTTTCGAATTTTTCTAATAAATCCAGAATGATCAATCGTGGGATCTTGAAATTCAATATTTGAACTTGATGTTATATTAAAATGATTATCTGCTATTCTTGTAAGAATTGGCTGGGCCAAAAGTGCACTTTACTTGAAACTTTTTTTGAATTTTTTGCATAAATATTGAATGATCGTATTGAAATTTCGTATAAAGAACTTCTATAACATCTTATTATACATCTTGCATTATGATTGCGATCGGCTAAACCGGAAGTGCACTTTACTTGAAACTTTCTTTAATTTTCCGCATAAATTCACAATGATTAGCCATAGGATACTAGAATTTAGCATTTAAAGTTGCTGTAGCATCTAAATGATCATTTTCTGTTTTTGTAACAATCAACTGAGCCGGAAGTGCACTTTATATGACAGACTTTTTGAATTTTCCGCATGAATTCTAAACAATCAGTCGTAGAATATTTAAATTTTGTATTAGGCACTTTTATAATATCTAGTTGTACATGTTGCATTATGATTGCTATCGACTGGCCGAAAGAGCACTTTATTTGGAACATTTTTTGAATTTTCCGCATAAATCCAAAACGATTAGACGTAGATTGTTGGAATTCAGTATTTAGGACAATTATACTGTCTAGATGCTCATATCCTATTTTTATTGAGATCCACCGAGCCAAAAATGCACTTTACTTGACAGTCTATTGGAATTTTTCGCCTAAATTCGAAACGATCAGGTATAGAATATTGAAATTTGGTATATCAGTCTGCTGTAGTCGTAGAATTTTGGAAATAAGTATTTAGGAATGTTGTAGCATAAGAATAATGGCCTACTGTTTCCACAGCAACCGACTTGGCTGAAAGCGCATATCACTTGACAGATTTTTAGAATCTCTTGAGTGAATTCAAAACGATTAACTGTGGAACGATGAGAATTTGTGTTTGATTATACATATATATATATATATATATATATATATATATATATATATATATATATATATATATATATATATATATATATATATATATATATATATTATATATATATATATATATATATATATATATATATATATATATATATATATATATATATATATATATATATATATATATCCAATAACGTACAAGTAAGTCACGTAATGTTCAGATTTTTATTGTTATGTTTATGTTTATCGAGCTTTGTTTTTATATATCTTTCAATGTGTCTTATGTTTTGTAATATCTGTCTTTCTATTGATTTTATGTACGTTTAATTTTATATATAACATTTCTAGCGTCAGTACTCATCGAAAATAGTTCCATTGGGGATAATACTCTACTCATCAAGATTAAAGAAGTGTCCTGTCAGAAGTCAGAGTATGCTTTGGCTTATTTCAAATAATGGATTAGTTGGACGCCTAACAATAGGCAACTATTATTTCATTAGTGTATTGTAAGTAGCATACATGGCTTTGAAGAAAATTGGCCAAAGGAACACTTCTGATTGTTTTCAATTTTTCATCCAATTGGAGAACGAAATTAGATGTCTCGCTCATATCATATTGGAAAACAGAATCATTTTTTTTTTCACAATTCTTCATTTTTTAAATTGTAGAATGAGTGAGAAAACAGAAGAATTTGAAAAAAATGTGTGTTATGAACGAAGCCTGGAATATTAGCAAAATTGCTCGTGAAAAGCCTACCAAAAGGTTTTATTTACAGTTATACCATGTGAAAACAAAAATATAGACACAAATCACTAGCAACTCGTTACAATGAGTACCTACAAAAACCAACATTTAAATTTAATCTATAGCATTTTCCCCAAAATAGTTATAAAATTTCTTCCTAAATAAAAAAGTTGTGTCATAAAACTTAGGTGTACAATTCTTCCACATTGAGTTCAGTTGCGAAACAAGTTGCTACTTTTTCATTTCTTATGGATTTGATTTCCAGATAGAATCGTCCAGGCCACGATAAAATAGGAAAATCAATATTGCCGTAATCAAAACGGAAGTCCTTTAGATAATAAGTACCCTGGAATGAATTTGCAATAGATTCTTAATTATAAAAGAATAACTAATTCTAGAATAGAATAAAATTTGAAAATTCATCACACCCGTATAATAGAATATTTACCACAGGAATTGGACATTTTGTGGAACAGTTCATAGCTCTCAACATATCATACATAATAGACCCCATTGTAATAAGATGAAATTCGCAGGCGTTCTTCCTTCGAAAATCTACGAAATTTTTTTTCCATCCTCCATCTCCCCACTTCCATAAATCAAGTTTGAACTAAATCAATAAATATATACATTATCAAAGAGACAATATAATAAGTATGAATATATAATAGTAATTAAGGTATCAAGGGTGTTAAAAGGAAAATAATGCCTGAGGTCAACAGTGTACTTTCCGAGGGCCTCCGGCCCGAGGTGTGTACGTTGACCGTAGGCATTATTGTCTGTTCAACTCCCGTGGTGTCTTCAATGTTTAATGTCCGACTTTTGTTGTATTTCAATCAAAATTTTTAGCAATGTATGTCCTGTCATTTTGATTTCTGTCAGAGAAATTACTCTAGTTACTTGCTGTAACTAGGCAACTTGTTTGTTATTTTTCAAAATAATGCCCTCGGGTATTATTTGTTGCGTAACTACCCTGAAAACAATGTTATTATGACAACAATAATATACTAGTCGGACATTAAGACTATAATATCCTTGGGTTATTCGAAAGCACGTCGTTTGGTAACAGCCTTTCAAATTACATTTCGAATGAATTGAAAAAATCGGACAAGATCTTATTTAACTCCCACTTGCTCGAAGATTCAAATTTATTGTCTTCTTTACGTTATTTTTCGTACTGGAATTGGCGGGCGTAAGGATCAGGAATTTTGAAAATCATAGAATATTAGAAATTCTTACATCATATTTCTCACCGAAAGGTTCCGCTACCGTCCAATTGAAACTTAAAGCGTCGGTAGTTCTGTTGTATTTACCATATTTAATGGTTAATGTTTGTAATGAACTTTCATCTGATTCGCAAACTTTTATATATTTTCCTACTATACGTTTTCTGGACTGCTTTAGCTACAAATATAAACATATACGTCGATCTGCGAGAATATATATATATATATATATATATATATATATATATATATATATATATATATATATATATATATATATATATATATATATATATAAACTACTCAAAATAATTAAAGGGTCAAGTTTTCTTCC
This sequence comes from Dromius quadrimaculatus, assembly GCA_963989225.1. Classification (NCBI taxonomy): domain Eukaryota; kingdom Metazoa; phylum Arthropoda; class Insecta; order Coleoptera; family Carabidae; genus Dromius; species Dromius quadrimaculatus. The sequence goes on along the minus strand of OZ022327.1, from coordinate 12,731,172 downwards.
GTCTGCTAGATTTAAACGTATTATACTACAATCTTGGGCACCTGGTTGAATATTATTATGACTGTCTTTTGTTGATTACAACAATCGCATCTGTCAGATGAATTCCTCATTTTGAATAAAGGTTGTTCAAAGTGCATGGCAACGAAAATAAAGTGATTTTGATATCAGGTTGGAGTGAGTCACAAGTTAAATTAAGTGAAACTTGAGTGATATTGTCATTTCCTATCGCCATGCAACGTCATGTTAGGGTTGTACAAAGATTACGACGACACTTGACGCCAATAGAAGTTAGTCGGGTTGTTACTCTCTTGGAGGAAGGAAGAACACAGCGATACACTGCTGAAAAGCTCGGAGTGAGTCAATCAGTAATATGGAGGTTGCGGAGGCGTTACCAGGACACCGGTAATGTCACTAGGCGTCGTGGACAAGGCCGTCACAGGGCAACAACATTATGGGATGATCGTTTTTTACGTTTACAAGCTCTTCGGAGACGCACCAATACAGCGCGCGCCTTGCAAAATGACTTACTACGGGCTACAGGCCAACAAAATTCTAACCAAACAGTGAGAAATAGACTTCGGGAAGCCGGCCTGCGGTCCAGATGTCCAGCAAAAGTGATGCATTTAACAAGAAATCAGCGGCGCGCTCGATTACTATTCGCACAAGAACACCGGAATTGGCAAATTCGTCACTGGAGGAAGGTTCTTTTCACTGACGAGTCTAGATTTGCACTGTTCTCGAATGATGGACGAGTGAGAGTATGGCGACGGGTTGGAGAAAGATTCTTACCTAACACGGTCCAAGAGAAAGCTCCGTTTGGAGGTGGCTCCGTCATGATTTGGGGTGGAATTTCTCTTGAAGACAAAACTGACCTCTTGGTTATAAGAAACGGCGCTTTAAATGCTCCGCGATACATTAATGAAGTACTAGTATCTCAGGTTCAACCCCGTGCACGCGCTGGAGGTGATAATTTTATCCTAATGCAGGACAATGCCCGTCCTCATGTCGCAATAGTCGTAAATGAATATTTGCAGGAGCAAGATATCACTACTTTACCGTGGCCAGCATGCAGTCCAGACATGTTAGAGAACGACCAAACGCACCACGTACACAGCAGGAGCTAGCAAACGCTCTTTTGGAAGAATGGAGGCAAATGCCACAAGACAGAACCGAAGATTGGTTCGAAATATGCCAAAACGTTGCGCAGCTGTAATTTAAGCTAGGGGAGGTCCTACTGCATACTGAGAACAGAAAAAGCTCGAAACAAAAGAATGCGACCACACAGAAAACTATAATAATGTTCTTTGTGGGTGTAATTATGATTTGAATTCTGCAATTTTTGTTAAAAAATGGTGTATTACTCTGAAATTCTTCTATTAAATGTCAATTATGTATAGTGTTGACAGATGAAGGTTCTGTGTTTCAATATTCAAACTCTTGATAAAGTTTAAATCTTATCTGAAGTATATACCATTGCTAAAAAACTTGACCCTTTAATTATTTTGAGTAGTTTATATAAATAGCCAAAAGCAAAGATTTCTGTTCTTAAATTGAGCCAAGCTTACAGCTCTTTTTTCCAGCCTTCATCAGGATAATCTAATGTAAAAATTTGTTCTAAAATAACATCAATTAATGAATATGTTCTACTGGGAAAAAAGTTCTGCATATAAAGTATTTGAAACACAACGTTTCAACAGCAAAGTGCTGCCTTTTTCAAGTATAAAAAATGTATAATAAATAAATAAAAAAAAATTGTCAAGACAACAGAAACTCAAATTGTAACTATTATTATTATTATTATTAATTTTTGTTAAATCTATTTCTCCCCCTTCGGGTGTCTAGATTATAATTATTTTTACTTTAAATTAATGATCAGTTCTTTCCACTCTTGTCTATTTTGTGCTATTCTCTTTGCTTCTTGCCAGCTGATGTTGTTTCTGTGGAGAATTTTATTTATTTTTTTTCTCAGGTCTTCTTTGGTCTTCCTCTTTTTTTCTTTCTTGTCGTTCTTGCTTTCCAAACTTGTTTCGTCTGGTTTTCCTCTGGCATTCTGACTAAGTGACCATACCATGAAACTTGTTTTTTTTTTCTATAGGCTTATGTATGCTCTCTTTTTCTAGATGTTCTCTTACTCGTTCGTTTCTTATTCTGTCTATCCTTGTAACTTTTTCAACTCTTCTTAAGTATCGCATTTCCGATGCTTGTACTTTACTTTTTAGTCTCTGCTGGAGTATCCACGATTCACATCCGTATATTAAAGCTGGTCGGTACGGTATACAGTTTGTCATTTTATTGGATACTTGTTTATTTCCTAGTACCCCTTTGTTTTGTGCATAGTAGTTTCTGCTAGCTGTTTGTATTCTTTTGTTAATTTCTGGTTCCATACTTCCTTTATTATTTATTTTTACTCCTAGATATGTACTTCTACTTATTCTATTTCGCATCCGTTCAGCTGTATATTAGTTAATATGTCCTCTTTCGATATCACTATTACTTTTGTTTTTTTAACATTTATGTTCATTTTGTGTTTTCTTAATTCCTCGTTCCATACATTTAAGTTATGTTTCATATCTTCCTCATTCTTCGCCAGGATTGCTAGATCGTCTGCAAATGCACACTCTGCTTTTTTGGTTACGGTCAACTAGTAGTGTCTAATGTCTACTTTCTTCGTTTTATCTTTTATTTGCTTCAGTATCTTATCTAAGAAAATAATAAATAGTAATGAGCTTAATGCTCCTTGTCTTAAACCCTGCGTGGTGTTGAATTCTCCTGATATTTCGTCACTAGATCTTATGTAATTTGTTGTTTTTCTGTATACGCTTTTTATGGCGTTTATTAGTTCTATGTTGTTTTCGTGGTACTCAATCAAAAGTTTTTTCCAGATCGACAAATGTGTGTGCTTTCCTGTATCAGAAGTCTTTCTATAAGCCTCGTAATTGTGTATATGTGGTCTTGTATGCAATGTCCTTTCCTGAATTCGCTTTGTGACCTTTGGGTTCTACCACTTGTCATAGTTTCTTTTCCAGTATGGCTTCATATACTTCGGTTGTCGTGCATATTAGTAATATCCTCCTGTAACTCTTACAATTTTTATTATCCCCTTTTTATGAATGGGGAAAATCACTGTCTTTTCCCAATCTTTAGGGATTTTTTCTATTGTCCAGATTCTATTTAGCATTACTGATAGTATTTGTTCTCCTGCTGGCCCCATGTATTTGAGTTGTTCTGGTCTTATTCCATCGTGTCCCGGAGCTTTTCCGTTTCTTAGACTATTTAATGTTAGTTTCATCTCTTCTTCTGTTATATTCTCTGTTCTCCTATGCTTGTTAATGTTTCCGCTTTGCTTGATCTCCTCTTCTTCATTGTCGCTGTAAGAGTGTTTTTCTTCCAGCAATTCCTCGAAGTGTTCTTTCCATCTTTCAATTATTTCCTCTTTCAAAATATGCCCTTGTTTGTCATGTAGCTGTCTTAATGCTCTTTGATTTCCTTTTTTTGCTGTTTTTCAATGTGTTATAAAATAATTTTTTTATTTTCTTTAAAATTATTTTCCAACTTATTTCCAAACTGTTCCCCTTGGAAATTTTGATAGCTTCTCTCATTTTTTACTTGTACAAAGTAACAAGTTAGTATTGTGAAATCGACAAAATTCACCTATCGAGATTTTGATAGAAATATCCGTTTTGAGCATCCCTGAATCCATTTTGACTATTTTTGGCTTGATGTCGCTAGGATGTTTGTGCGTGCGTGCGTGCGTAACTCACAAATCTCAAAACTAGTTGAACGTATAATGTTAAAATTTTGTATTTAAGACTGGTATAGGGTCTAGTTGTGCAACTCGCATTATGACTCCAATCGTCTGTACCGGAGGTGCACTTTACTTGAAACTCTTTTCATTTTTCTAATATATCCAGAATGATCAACCGTAGGATGTTGAAATTCAGTATTTGAACTTGATGTTGTATCAGAATGGTTATCTGCTATTTTTGTAAGAGTCGGCCAGGCCAGAAGTGCACTTTATTTGAAACTTTTTTTGAATTTTTGTATAAATATAGAATGATCTGCCATAGCGTATTGAAATTTCGTATAAAGAACTTCTATAACATTTCATTGTACATCTTGCATTATGATTGCGATCGGCTAAGCCGGACGTGCACTTTACTTGAAACTTTTTTTTTATTTTCCGCAAAAATCCAGAATGTTCAGCCGAAGGATACTGGAATTTAGCATTTGAAATTGCTGTAAGATCTCAATAGTCATCTTCTATTTTTGTAACAATCAACTGAGCCGGAAGTGCACTTTATATGACAGACTTTTTGAATTTTCCGCATAAATTCTGAACAATCAGTCGTAGAATATTTAAATTTTGTATTAGGCACTTTTATATTATCTAGTTGTACACTCCGCATTATGATTGTTATCGACTAAACCGGAAGAGCACTTTATTCGAAGTATTTTTTGAATTTTCCGCATAAATCCAAAACGATTGAACATAGGTTGTTAGAATTCAGTATTTAGGACGACTATACCGTCTAGATGCTCATATCCTATTTTTATCGAGATCCATTGAGCCGAAAGAGTACTTTACTTGACAGTCTTTTGGAATTTTTCGCATAAATTCGAAACGATCAGGTGTAGAATATTGAAATTTGGTATTTCAGTCTGCTGTAGCATCTGAATGATTGCCTACTATTTTCATAACAATAGACTGAACCCGAAGTGCCCTTCAGTAGGAATTTATTTTTTAATTTTGCGCATAAATTCAAATCTGTCGGTAGTCGTGGAATTTAGGAATGTTGTAGTATAAGAATAATGGCCTACTATTTCCATAGCAACCGACTTAGCTGAAAGCGCATCTTACTTGACAGATTCTTAGAATCTCTTGGGTAAATCCAAAACGATTAACTGTGGAACAATGAGATTTTGTGTTTGATTATATATATATCCAATGGTATATATGATCAAACACAAAATCACATCGTATTAAATATATTCAATGATGTACAAGTAAGTCACGTGATGTTCACGTCAGATTTTTTTCTTTTGTTCCTCGCATTCTTCCTTTACTTCCAGTTTTTTTGTGTTGAGAAATATTTTTCATTTCTGCTTCTTCTTTTTCACTTATTCTCTATCTTCTTCACTCCACCAGTGTGTTTGCTTGCTGTAGCCTGTTTTCCTGATTACTCCGCACGCTCTTTCTGCTGCCTCTCCTAATATATATTTGAATGTATTCCACATTTCTTCTACGTTATTTCAATTTGGTTTTGATGTGCTGTTTAAAAGTTCTCTTATCTCTTCTTCGTACTTCTCTCTTGTTTCCCTCTCCCTTAAATTTATCTACTCTTATTTTCATTGTATTTTTCTCTTTTTTACTTGTCTTTTGTTTTTGTGTTGCTTTATCCATTACTCTTATTTTTGCTATCGTTAGATAATGGAAATTGTAACTAGTCAGTTTAAAATATTTACTCCTAGAATCGCCGGGTCTTGTCTGTGGTTTAGTTTATAATTCAATATCCACAGGTCTTCAGGAGATAATAATGAAGGACTAAATAGGAAAATTGTTAACTCCTTGTGGTTATAGGTCAATCTGGCTCTACTCCTCTTTTTGGTTTGGTGCAAAGCAAAACTGAATCATCCACAGATCTACAGGAGGTGGAGTAACCACAGACAGAGCTCTACGATCAATTTTGTTTATTTATTTATTAAACATTTTTTACACTTGAAAAGGGCAGCACTTGGCTGTTGTAACGTTGTGTTTCAAATAATTTATATACATAACTTTTTTCCCAATAAAACATATTTATTAAAAAAAAAACAGTTCTGAAAAGTTTTTTCTTTCATTAACATCAATTAGTTTAGTTCAACATTCTGTCCAATTATTTTACAACAAATCCATTCGTAATATTGTCTGATGAAGGCTTCAAAATAAAGCCGGAAACTTGACTAGATTTCAAAAGAGAAAGCTCCTATTTTGTCCACCCAAAGAAACTTCCAATCCTATAAATACTGTTTCTCTTCCTCTCTTGCCTTTTTCTTGAAATTCTAATTCATTTAAAGCCCTAGCTTTCACCTATAATTTCAAGCTTTATCAGAAAAAGTAAACAAAATGAGCAAAATACAGTTAAACATAAATGAAACAATAAAATTAAGATAATAGCAACTCACAGAAAAGAAGAATATTAAACTTGAACAATAATTCAATAAATTGTAGAAAACAACTAGACGAAGGAATCAGAAATAATCAATGAGAAGAACCAAAAATACATAAGTAAATATAAAGTATGAAAATCTGCTGTGGTCTTCCCCGACCATGAATTTCATGACTAGTTTCAGCACTGTTTCATTCAAAACTGACAATTTTTTGTATGTTTCATTATGATCTCATTATTTCTCTTCTTCAGAAAAACACATTCAATTTTATAATAATTCAAAATTTAATAATATTTACAAAAAAGTTTCAGATGGTAACGTGGAACTCAGTAATTATTTAATTCAGATTTCCAGTTAAGGACTTTTCTCAGAGAGCTTGAAATTGATACCAAACTAGACATCATTGAAATATCTTGCAGAAAAACTGACAATCGTTTAAAAATTCTCATTTACACTTTTACTAGGAACATTTCCGCAGGAGCTTTGATTTGATACCTAACACGATAGAACCAAATTACTTATTTTAATAAAACGATTGACGAATGTTTGCATGTGATGTACAAATATGAGTAATAATAATTCAATTTTCACATTGTGATTCTCATTATTTTTTTGCTTCAGAAAGATTTAACGAGTTTCATAATAATTCAAATTTTAATGTTATTAAATGAATCGCTGATAATTTTGAAAAATGTCTCAAATAAATGTTGTGCCAAGTTATTCAAGGATCAATCTTAGTTATTAAATATTTTATGATAAAAACTACTATTTATAAAATAAACGCAAGAAACTTAAAAATCTCATCAATAAAGTTTTGGTACCACTAGTTGAAAGGAACTCATTTACAAACTTAAACCTAGCTTTTCAATAAAAAAAACTTAAATATAAAATTTCAGTTGAAAATTCGTACGCGTTCTCAAGTTACTGCGCTTTCAGGCAGACCGCATTTTTAAAATTATGTTTTTCCGGTTCAATAAAGTATAAAACGTGAAGACCCGTCAGAATTTCGAGCTGTCAGAAAATCACGATTACAATACTTCTATTATATAGGCCGGGGAAGTAAAAAAAGGATGGAAAAGTAAATATGTGAAACTCAAGAATAAATATTGGGAAAGGAAATAAATGAACAAAAAAAACTTCATTATATTGAAGTCAAGCGACGTGCTTGAAATTACAAATGATTTAGGGCTTTGAAATAAATAAGATTTCAAGAAAAAGACTGAAAATCCAATAAAAAAATCTGTATATATATATATGTATATATATATATATATATATATATATATATATATATATATTTGTTGATCTGTACATATTGCTACCTACAGTTTTGTGCATGTATCTAGATTTATTGCTACTTCTAGTAAATTTCAGTCGGTAAAGTAGATCGCTTTATAGTGGTTGATATTCGAACTATATCGCAGAGAAGATAACACAGCACAAATTTCAATTCATTGTGAATGATCATTTTCTTCATTTTTCTTCAATATCAGATTTCATGTGCAAACTAGATATTATTCTTCGATGAGAAATTCTTACATATGCTCACATCTATAAATAATTAATAAGTAATAAACAAACAAATAAAATCAGAAGTAGCACTTGAATAAATTTTTGTATACTGTCACCAGATGATCAATTGTGTTAAAAGGATTGCATAGCCTGAGTTTAATTGATAATTATTATAATTTCGTGTTATGAATCTAAATTTTATTATAACATTATAATTGCTAACAATTTTATACGAGATATTTTGTTTGAATAACCTAATTTTAACACAACAAACTAGACTGCTGCGAAATCACATTTACGATTTATTATAAAATAGTTCTTTTGAGATTGAGTTAGAATTTATATCAATTGAGGTATTGTGTTCACGAATCTTCTTTCCAACAAGTACTGTCTTCTGAACCTCCTTTCTCTTGTCATCTCCTTTCTTATCTTTTTCTGAAGATATCTTCATGTTCTTCTCATTATCCAAACCTAGTTCTTGTATATAATCTACTCCTTCCACTACTTTGCCACCAATCAATTACAACACTTTCTTCTCGAGCTCTGTAAGATCTCTTTTCAGTTATTTTCAGTTTCCTATTTCTTTTGATGCGTTTCCAATTGATCTTGCTCTTTTACGCATTCAGCATTTCCAATCAGTAAGTACTCATCATTTTTAATACAGCGTTTTCTGGAAAAAAACTATTTTTAGCTTCATATGATTCAGAATTTCACCTTTTTCCGTATAATCAATGTTTTTTGCGGACCTCCACTTGCATTCAAGCTTCAAACAAGCTCGTCCCAGTTTTGTGTCACATTATTTGGGTGGTCTGGCATTATTTTATTTTCACAAAAATATGTATTTGATTCCAGCATTTGAGCATACAATTATTGATATTGCATTAAGGTCGTTTTCAGTTTTTTTTTCTATTTTGTGGTCCTAATCTGAAATCAAACCTTTATTAATCCTTGAATTCTTTTTAATTCACGGTGTTTTTTGCCTCACCTCATAATATTTTCCAAAGTCTAGCAACTTAGTACTCCTGAATTCTTGTATACATTAAACTTACGGAGAATATGTGAATCTGGATGACAAACGAGAGTCAGAAAGCAATATTGATTTTTGCGTCATTCAAGAATAATGAATTTGAGGTTATGATCATTCCGACACTGACATTTCAGTCACGGTACTACATGATGTAAAAACATTGACTATTGTTGTTATGATGATTCACAAAATATGATTTCAACATATTGTCAGCAGCTGTCCATTGTTTACGAGAGTGTTCAGGAATGGAGGCGGGAGCGAGCCGAATCCCATATAATCTTACTTTGGGGTAGGGGGGTTCTCTGCGAAATCGAGCAATATTTTTTCGGCAAAAAACAGAGTAAACTATTAATATTAAACTGAGTTCGAATTCACGATTCAATTTACAATAGTCCATTTGAGACTCAATTTGATAAGATATTGTTATAAAAAATGTTTATCAATATTCAACAGAGTATTTTGTGATGGAGTCTCACTATATTCTCAAAATATTTTGTTCAAATAATCAGATATAGACAAATTAAACTGGATACATCCTTATGAAGTCATATTCACGACTCAATAATAGTCCATTTGAGACTCAATTTGATGAGATATTGTTATAAAAAATGTTTATCAATATTGAGCTGAGTATTTTGTAATGGATTCTCACTATATTCTTAGAATATTTTGTTCAAATAATTAGAAATGAACAAATTAAACTGAATACATCCTCATGGGGTCATATTCACGACTCAATTTGAAATAGTCCATTTCAGACTCAATTTGATGAGATATTGTTATGAGAAATGTTTATCAATATCCAGCAGAGTATTTTGTGATGGATCCTTACTATATTCTCAGAATATTTCGCTCAAATAATTAGAAATAAAGAAATTAAACTGAATACATTCTCATGGAGTCATATGCACGACTCAATTTGAAATAGTCCATTTGAGACTCAATTTGATGAGATATTGTTATAAAAAATGTTTATCAATATTATGCAGAGTATTTTGTAATGGATTCTCACTATATTCTCAAAATATTCTGTTCAAATAACTAGAAATAAACAAATTAAGGTAGTTGTCGTGCTATGAGCATAGTATCAGAATGTTCCAAATTTTTGTACACTTATTCAGAATATCATTATACAATAATCCCTAAAATTTGAAGTCGATTGACCATCTCAAACTCTAGATAAACGCAGTTAAATTTCAAATTTTCAACATGGAGAGCAATGGAGAGTATACATTTTAGGCAGCAATTATATCAGTTTTAATTTTTTATGACAAAACTAACAGTCAGATTCTTTGGAAAAACTAGTTGTGAATTGATATACATGTTCTGCATACTTGAAAATAAAAATAAAATTATTGACCACCTCATTGTTTAGATATGAGAGCGCAAAGTTGAACATTTTATATATAAGAATACGTCGCGACACGTTGAACAGAAACAACTTGGCAACACTGTACATCACTAAACATTGCATTGTACTATCCGACCTGCAAAAACAAACGGATAGAGAAAAAAATAGTTGCTTGATAATGGTTCTAGTTAAACAATAATATCTATTATGAATAAAATTAATTTTATCTTAGATTTTTTGTTTTAAAATTTGCCTTTATACGTAAGATTTTTGGACATGTTTTCTATACTGAGATAACAGTTAAACACATTGTTGCCAAGCTTTTTTTCCGACTAGTAATTGTGCATATCACACTATAATTGAACGTGTTTGAGATACACTCTCCGACAAAAAATTCAGGCATCCATTAAATTTATTCTAAATTTTTTAGTCTTCATTCATGATTATTATCATAAAAATCTATGTACTGAACTATCTGTATTATGAACACGTTCTGACAAGAATAACAAGCATCTATATATCAGCTTGCAAAACGTTTCTTGTAGTTACGCCAGACTTTACTTTTTAACAATAATGTACTACGACAACAGCCTTAAACTGAATATATCCTCATGTAGTCATATTCTAGACTCAATATTATATAGTCCATTTGGGACTCAATTTGATGAGATATTGTTATGAAAATGTTTATCAATATTCAGCAGAGTATTTTGTAATGGATTCTTACTATATTCTCCAAATATTTTGTTCAAATAATTAGAAATAAACAAATTAAACTGAATACATCCTTTTGAAGTCATATTCACGACTCAATTTAAAATAGTCCATTTGAGACTCAATTTGATGAGATATTGTTATAAAAAATGTTTATCAATATTCAGCAGAGTATTTTGTAATGAATTCCTACTATATTCTCAAAATATTTTGTTCAAATAATTAGAAATAAACAAATTGAACTGAATACATCCTTTTGGAGTCATATCCAAGACTCAATTTAAAATAGTCCATTTGAGACTCAATTTGATAAGATATTGTCATAAAAAATGTCTATCGATATTCAGCAGAGTATTTTGTGATGGATTCTCACTATATTCTCAAAATATTTTGTTCAAATAATTAGAAATAAACAAATTAAACTGAATACATCCTTTTGGAGTCATATCCACGACTCAATTTAAAATAGTCCATTTGAGACTCAATTTGATGAGATATTTTTAAAAAAAATGTTTATCAATATTCAGCAGAGTATTTTGTAATGGATTCTTACTATATTCTCAAAATATTTTGTTCGAATAATTAGAAATGAACAAATTAAACTGAATACATTCTTTTGGAGTCATATTCACGACTCAATTTAAAATGGTCTATTTGAGACTCAACTTGATGAGATATTGTTATAAAAAATGTTTATCAATATTCAGCAGAGTATTTTGTAATGGATTCTCACTATTTTCTTGGAATATTTTGTTCAAATAATTAGAAATAAACAAATTGAACTGAATACATCCTTTTGGAGTCATATTCACGACTCAATATAAAATAGTCCATTTGAGACTAAATTTGATGAGATATTGTTATAAAAAATGTTTATCAATATTCAGCAGAGTATTTTGTAATGGATTCTCACTATATTCTCAAAAAATTCTGTTCAAATAATCAGAAATAAACAAATTGAACTGAATACATCCTTTTGGAGTCATATTCACGACTCAATTTAAAATAGTCCATTTGAGACTCAATTTGATGAGATATTGTTATAAAAAATGTCTATCAATATTCAGCAGAGTATTTTGTAATGGATTCTTACTATATTCTCGGAATATTTTGTTCGAATAATTAGAAATAAACAAATTAAACTGAATACATCCTTTTGGAGTCATATCCACGATTCAATTTAAAATAGTCCATTTGAGACTCAATTTGAAGAGATATTGTTATAAAAAAAGTTTATCAATATTCAGCAGAGTATTTTGTAATGGATTCTCACTATATTCTCAAAATATTGTGTTCAAATAATTAGAAATAAACAAATTAAACTGAATACATCCTTTTGGAGTCATATCCACGACTCAATTTAAAATAGTCCATTTGAGACGCAATTTGATGGGATATTGTTATAAAAAATGTTTATCAATATTCAGCAGAGTATTTTGTAATGGATTCTCACTAAATTCTCAAGATATTGTGTTCAAATAATTAGAAATGAACAAATTAAACTGGATACATTCTTTTGGAGTCATATTCACGACTCAATTTAAAATAGTCTATTTGAGACTCAACTTGATGAGATATTGTTATAAAAAATGTTTATCAATATTCAGCAGAGTATTTTGTAATGGATTCTTACCATTTTCTTAGAATATTTTGTTCAAATAATTAGAAATAAACAAATTGAACTGAATACATCCTTTTGGAGTCATATTCACGACTCAATTTAAAATAGTCCATTTGAGACTCAATTTGATGAGATATTGTTATAAAAAATGTTTATCAATATTCAGCAGAGTATTTTGTGATGGATTCTCACTATATTCTCAAAATATTGTGTTCAAATAATTAGAAATAAACAAATTAAACTGAATACATCCTTTTGGAGTCATATTCACGACTCAATTTGAAATAGTCCATTTGAGACGCAATTTGATGAGATATTGTTATAAAAAATGTTTATCAATATTCAGCAGAGTATTTTGTAAAGGATTCTCACTATATTCTCAGAATATTCTGTTCAAATAATTAGAAATAAACAAATTAAACTGAATACATCCTTTTGGAGTCCTATTCACGACTCAATTTAAAATAGTCCATTTGAGACTCAATTTGATGAGATATTGTTATAAAAAATGTTTATCAATATTCAGCAGACTATTTTGTAATGGATTCTTACTATATTCTCGAAATATTTTGTTCAAATAATTAGAAATAAACAAATTAAACTGAATACATCCTTTTGGAGTCATATCCACGACTCAATTTGAAATAGTCCATTTGAGACTCAATTTGATGAGATATTGTTATAAAAAATGTTTATCAATATTCAGCAGAGTATTTTGTAATGGATTCTCACTATATTCTCAAAATATTTTGTTCAAATAATTAGAAATGAACAAATTAAACTGAATACATTCTTTTGGAGTCATATTCACGACTCAATTTAAAATAGTCTATTTGAGACTCAACTTGATGAGATATTGTTATAAAAAATGTTTATCAATATTCAGCAGAGTATTTTGTAATGGATTCTCACTATTTTCTTAGAATATTTTGTTCAAATAATTAGAAATAAACAAATTGAACTGAATACATCCTTTTGGAGTCATATTCACGACTCAATATAAAATAGTCCATTTGAGACTCAATTTGATGAGATATTGTTATAAAAAATGTTTATCAATATTCAGCAGAGTATTTTGTAATGGATTCTCACTATATTCTCAAAAAATTCTGTTCAAATAATTAGAAATAAACAAATTAAACTGAATACATCCTTTTGGAGTCCTATTCACGACTCAATTTAAAATAGTCCATTTGAGACTCAATTTGATGAGATATTGTTATAAAAAATGTTTATCAATATTCAGCAGAGTATTTTGTAATGGATTCTTACTATATTCTCGGAATATTTTGTTCAAATAATTAGAAATAAACAAATTAAACTGAATACATCCTTTTGGAGTCATATCCACGACTCAATTTAAAATAGTCCATTTGAGACTCAATTTGATGAGATATTGTTATAAAAAATGTTTATCAATATTCAGCAGAGTATTTTGTAATGGATTCTTACTATATTCTCAAAATATTTTGTTCAAATAATTAGAAATGAACAAATAAAACTGAATACATTCTTTTGGAGTCATATTCACGACTCAATTTAAAATAGTCTATTTGAGACTCAACTTGATGAGATATTGTTATAAAAAATGTTTATCAATATTCAGCAGAGTATTTTGTAATGGATTCTCACTATTTTCTTGGAATATTTTGTTCAAATAATTAGAAATAAACAAATTGAACTGAATACATCCTTTTGGAGTCATATTCACGACTCAATATAAAATAGTCCATTTGAGACTAAATTTGATGAGATATTGTTATAAAAAATGTTTATCAATATTCAGCAGAGTATTTTGTAATGGATTCTCACTATATTCTCAAAAAATTCTGTTCAAATAATCAGAAATAAACAAATTGAACTGAATACATCCTTTTGGAGTCATATTCACGACTCAATTTAAAATAGTCCATTTGAGACTCAATTTGATGAGATATTGTTATAAAAAATGTCTATCAATATTCAGCAGAGTATTTTGTAATGGATTCTTACTATATTCTCGGAATATTTTGTTCGAATAATTAGAAATAAACAAATTAAACTGAATACATCCTTTTGGAGTCATATCCACGATTCAATTTAAAATAGTCCATTTGAGACTCAATTTGAAGAGATATTGTTATAAAAAAAGTTTATCAATATTCAGCAGAGTATTTTGTAATGGATTCTCACTATATTCTCAAAATATTGTGTTCAAATAATTAGAAATAAACAAATTAAACTGAATACATCCTTTTGGAGTCATATCCACGACTCAATTTAAAATAGTCCATTTGAGACGCAATTTGATGGGATATTGTTATAAAAAATGTTTATCAATATTCAGCAGAGTATTTTGTAATGGATTCTCACTAAATTCTCAAGATATTGTGTTCAAATAATTAGAAATGAACAAATTAAACTGGATACATTCTTTTGGAGTCATATTCACGACTCAATTTAAAATAGTCTATTTGAGACTCAACTTGATGAGATATTGTTATAAAAAATGTTTATCAATATTCAGCAGAGTATTTTGTAATGGATTCTTACCATTTTCTTAGAATATTTTGTTCAAATAATTAGAAATAAACAAATTGAACTGAATACATCCTTTTGGAGTCATATTCACGACTCAATTTAAAATAGTCCATTTGAGACTCAATTTGATGAGATATTGTTATAAAAAATGTTTATCAATATTCAGCAGAGTATTTTGTGATGGATTCTCACTATATTCTCAAAATATTGTGTTCAAATAATTAGAAATAAACAAATTAAACTGAATACATCCTTTTGGAGTCATATTCACGACTCAATTTGAAATAGTCCATTTGAGACGCAATTTGATGAGATATTGTTATAAAAAATGTTTATCAATATTCAGCAGAGTATTTTGTAAAGGATTCTCACTATATTCTCAGAATATTCTGTTCAAATAATTAGAAATAAACAAATTAAACTGAATACATCCTTTTGGAGTCCTATTCACGACTCAATTTAAAATAGTCCATTTGAGACTCAATTTGATGAGATATTGTTATAAAAAATGTTTATCAATATTCAGCAGACTATTTTGTAATGGATTCTTACTATATTCTCGAAATATTTTGTTCAAATAATTAGAAATAAACAAATTAAACTGAATACATCCTTTTGGAGTCCTATTCACGACTCAATTTAAAATAGTCCATTTGAGACTCAATTTGATGAGATATTGTTATAAAAAATGTTTATCAATATTCAGCAGAGTATTTTGTAATGGATTCTCACTATTTTCTTAGAATATTTTGTTCAAATAATTAGAAATAAACAAATTGAACTGAATACATCCTTTTGGAGTCATATTCACGACTCAATATAAAATAGTCCATTTGAGACTCAATTTGATGAGATATTGTTATAAAAAATGTTTATCAATATTCAGCAGAGTATTTTGTAATGGATTCTCACTATATTCTCAAAAAATTCTGTTCAAATAATTAGAAATAAACAAATTAAACTGAATACATCCTTTTGGAGTCCTATTCACGACTCAATTTAAAATAGTCCATTTGAGACTCAATTTGATGAGATATTGTTATAAAAAATGTTTATCAATATTCAGCAGAGTATTTTGTAATGGATTCTTACTATATTCTCGGAATATTTTGTTCAAATAATTAGAAATAAACAAATTAAACTGAATACATCCTTTTGGAGTCATATCCACGACTCAATTTAAAATAGTCCATTTGAGACTCAATTTGATGAGATATTGTTATAAAAAATGTTTATCAATATTCAGCAGAGTATTTTGTAATGGATTCTTACTATATTCTCAAAATATTTTGTTCAAATAATTAGAAATGAACAAATAAAACTGAATACATTCTTTTGGAGTCATATTCACGACTCAATTTAAAATAGTCTATTTGAGACTCAACTTGATGAGATATTGTTATAAAAAATGTTTATCAATATTCAGCAGAGTATTTTGTAATGGATTCTCACTATTTTCTTGGAATATTTTGTTCAAATAATTAGAAATAAACAAATTGAACTGAATACATCCTTTTGGAGTCATATTCACGACTCAATATAAAATAGTCCATTTGAGACTAAATTTGATGAGATATTGTTATAAAAAATGTTTATCAATATTCAGCAGAGTATTTTGTAATGGATTCTCACTATATTCTCAAAAAATTCTGTTCAAATAATCAGAAATAAACAAATTGAACTGAATACATCCTTTTGGAGTCATATTCACGACTCAATTTAAAATAGTCCATTTGAGACTCAATTTGATGAGATATTGTTATAAAAAATGTCTATCAATATTCAGCAGAGTATTTTGTAATGGATTCTTACTATATTCTCGGAATATTTTGTTCGAATAATTAGAAATAAACAAATTAAACTGAATACATCCTTTTGGAGTCATATCCACGATTCAATTTAAAATAGTCCATTTGAGACTCAATTTGAAGAGATATTGTTATAAAAAAAGTTTATCAATATTCAGCAGAGTATTTTGTAATGGATTCTCACTATATTCTCAAAATATTGTGTTCAAATAATTAGAAATAAACAAATTAAACTGAATACATCCTTTTGGAGTCATATCCACGACTCAATTTAAAATAGTCCATTTGAGACGCAATTTGATGGGATATTGTTATAAAAAATGTTTATCAATATTCAGCAGAGTATTTTGTAATGGATTCTCACTAAATTCTCAAGATATTGTGTTCAAATAATTAGAAATGAACAAATTAAACTGGATACATTCTTTTGGAGTCATATTCACGACTCAATTTAAAATAGTCTATTTGAGACTCAACTTGATGAGATATTGTTATAAAAAATGTTTATCAATATTCAGCAGAGTATTTTGTAATGGATTCTTACCATTTTCTTAGAATATTTTGTTCAAATAATTAGAAATAAACAAATTGAACTGAATACATCCTTTTGGAGTCATATTCACGACTCAATTTAAAATAGTCCATTTGAGACTCAATTTGATGAGATATTGTTATAAAAAATGTTTATCAATATTCAGCAGAGTATTTTGTGATGGATTCTCACTATATTCTCAAAATATTGTGTTCAAATAATTAGAAATAAACAAATTAAACTGAATACATCCTTTTGGAGTCATATTCACGACTCAATTTGAAATAGTCCATTTGAGACGCAATTTGATGAGATATTGTTATAAAAAATGTTTATCAATATTCAGCAGAGTATTTTGTAAAGGATTCTCACTATATTCTCAGAATATTCTGTTCAAATAATTAGAAATAAACAAATTAAACTGAATACATCCTTTTGGAGTCCTATTCACGACTCAATTTAAAATAGTCCATTTGAGACTCAATTTGATGAGATATTGTTATAAAAAATGTTTATCAATATTCAGCAGAGTATTTTGTAATGGATTCTCACTATATTCTCAAAATATTTTGTTCAAATAATTAGAAATGAACAAATTAAACTGAATACATTCTTTTGGAGTCATATTCACGACTCAATTTAAAATAGTCTATTTGAGACTCAACTTGATGAGATATTGTTATAAAAAATGTTTATCAATATTCAGCAGAGTATTTTGTAATGGATTCTCACTATTTTCTTAGAATATTTTGTTCAAATAATTAGAAATAAACAAATTGAACTGAATACATCCTTTTGGAGTCATATTCACGACTCAATATAAAATAGTCCATTTGAGACTCAATTTGATGAGATATTGTTATAAAAAATGTTTATCAATATTCAGCAGAGTATTTTGTAATGGATTCTCACTATATTCTCAAAAAATTCTGTTCAAATAATTAGAAATAAACAAATTAAACTGAATACATCCTTTTGGAGTCCTATTCACGACTCAATTTAAAATAGTCCATTTGAGACTCAATTTGATGAGATATTGTTATAAAAAATGTTTATCAATATTCAGCAGAGTATTTTGTAATGGATTCTTACTATATTCTCGGAATATTTTGTTCAAATAATTAGAAATAAACAAATTAAACTGAATACATCCTTTTGGAGTCATATCCACGACTCAATTTAAAATAGTCCATTTGAGACTCAATTTGATGAGATATTGTTATAAAAAATGTTTATCAATATTCAGCAGAGTATTTTGTAATGGATTCTTACTATATTCTCAAAATATTTTGTTCAAATAATTAGAAATGAACAAATAAAACTGAATACATTCTTTTGGAGTCATATTCACGACTCAATTTAAAATAGTCTATTTGAGACTCAACTTGATGAGATATTGTTATAAAAAATGTTTATCAATATTCAGCAGAGTATTTTGTAATGGATTCTCACTATTTTCTTAGAATCTTTTGTTCAAATAATTAGAAATAAACAAATTGAACTGAATACATCCTTTTGGAGTCATATTCACGACTCAATATAAAATAGTCCATTTGAGACTCAATTTGATGAGATATTGTTATAAAAAATGTTTATCAATATTCAGCAGAGTATTTTGTAATGGATTCTCACTATATTCTCAAAATATTTTGTTCAAATAATTAGAAATAAACAAATTAAACTGAATACATCCTTTTGGAGTCATATTCACGACTCAATTTGAAATAGTCCATTTGAGACTCAATTTGATGAGATATTGCTATAAAAAATGTCTATCAATATTCAGCAGAGTATTTTGTAATGAATTCTTACTATATTCTCAAAATATTCTGTTCAAATAATTAGAAATAAACAAATTAAACTGAATACATCCTTTTGGAGTCATATTCACGACTCAATATAAAATAGTCCATTTGAGACTCAATTTGATGAGATATTGTTATAAAAAATGTTTATCAATATTCAGCAGAGTATTTTGTAATGGATTCTCACTATATTCTCAAAATATTTTGTTCAAATAATTAGAAATAAACAAATTAAACTGAATACATCCTTTTGGAGTCATATTCACGACTCAATATAAAATAGTCCTTTTGAGACTCAATTTGATGAGATATTGTTATAAAAAATGTTTATCAATATTCAGCAGAGTATTTTGTAATGAATTCTCACTATATTCTCAGGATATTTTGTTTAAATAATTAGAAATAAACAAATTAAACTGAATACATCCTTTTGGAGTCATATTCACGACTTAACTTAAAATAGTCCATTTGAGACTCAATTTGATGAGATATTGTTATAAAAAATGTTTATCAATATTCAGCAGAGTATTTTGTAATGAATTCTCACTATATTTTCAAAATATTTTGTTCAAATAATTAGAAATAAACAAATAAAACTGAATACATACTTTTGGAATCATATCCACGACTCAATTTAAAATAGTCCATTTGAGACTCAATTTGATGAGATATTGTTATAAAAAATGTCTATCAATATCCAGCAGAGTATTTTGTGATGGATTCTCACTATATTCTCAAAATATTTTGTTCAAATAATTAGAAATAAACAAATTAAACTGAATACATATTTTTGGAGTCATATCCACGACTCAATTCAAAATAGTACATTTGAGAATCAATTTGATGAGATATTGTTATAAAAAATGTTTATCAATATTCAGCAGAGTATTTTGTAATGAATTCTCACTATATTCTCAAATTATTTTGTTCAAATAATTAGAAATAAACAAATTAAACTGAATACATCCTTTTGGAGTCATATTCACGACTCAATTTAAAATAGTCCATTTGAGACTCAATTTGATGAGATATTGTTATAAAAAATGTTTATCAATATTCAGCAGAGTATTTTGTAATGGATTCTCACTATTTTCTTGGAATATTTTGTTCAAATAATTAGAAATAAACCAATTAAACTGAATACATCCTTTTGGAGTCATATTCACGACTCAATTTAAAATAGTCCATTTGAGACTCAATTTGATGAGATATTGTTATAAAAAATGTTTATCAATATTCAGCAGAGTATTTTGTAATGAATTCTCACTATATTCTCAAAATATTTTGTTCAAATAATTAGAAATAAACAAATTAAACTGAATACATCCTTTTGGAGTCATATTCACGACTCAATTTAAAATAGTCCATTTGAGACTCAATTTGATGAGATATTGTTATAAAAAATGTTTATCATTATTCAGCAGAGTATTTTGTAATGAATTCTCACTATATTTTCAAAATATTTTGTTCAAATAATTAGAAATAAACAAATAAAACTGAATACATACTTTTGGAGTCATATCCACGACTCAATTTAAAATAGTCAAATTGAGACTCAATTTAATGAGATATTGTTATAAAAAATGTTTATCAATATTCAGCAGAGTATTTTGTAATGAATTCTCACTATATTCTCAAATTATTTTGTTCAAATAATTAGAAATAAACAAATTAAACTGAATACATATTTTTGGAGTCATATCCACGACTCAATTTAAAATAGTCCGTTTGAGAATCAATTTGATGAGATATTGTTATAAAAAATGTTTATCAATATTCAGCAGAGTATTTTGTAATGAATTCTCACTATATTCTCAGGATATTTTGTTTAAATAATTAGAAATAAACAAATTAAACTGAATACATCCTTTTGGAGTCATATTCACGACTCAATTTAAAATAGTCCATTTGAGACTCAATTTGATGAGATATTGTTATAAAAAATGTTTATCAATATTCAGCAGAGTATTTTGTAATGAATTCTCACTATATTCTCAGGATATTTTGTTTAAATAATTAGAAATAAACAAATTAAACTGAATACATCCTTTTGGAGTCATATTCACGACTTAACTTAAAATAGTCCATTTGAGACTCAATTTGATGAGATATTGTTATAAAAAATGTTTATCAATATTCAGCAGAGTATTTTGTAATGAATTCTCACTATATTTTCAAAATATTTTGTTCAAATAATTAGAAATAAACAAATAAAACTGAATACATACTTTTGGAATCATATCCACGACTCAATTTAAAATAGTCCATTTGAGACTCAATTTGATGAGATATTGTTATAAAAAATGTCTATCAATATCCAGCAGAGTATTTTGTGATGGATTCTCACTATATTCTCAAAATATTTTGTTCAAATAATTAGAAATAAACAAATTAAACTGAATACATATTTTTGGAGTCATATCCACGACTCAATTCAAAATAGTACATTTGAGAATCAATTTGATGAGATATTGTTATAAAAAATGTTTATCAATATTCAGCAGAGTATTTTGTAATGAATTCTCACTATATTCTCAAATTATTTTGTTCAAATAATTAGAAATAAACAAATTAAACTGAATACATCCTTTTGGAGTCATATTCACGACTCAATTTAAAATAGTCCATTTGAGACTCAATTTGATGAGATATTGTTATAAAAAATGTTTATCAATATTCAGCAGAGTATTTTGTAATGGATTCTCACTATTTTCTTGGAATATTTTGTTCAAATAATTAGAAATAAACCAATTAAACTGAATACATCCTTTTGGAGTCATATTCACGACTCAATTTAAAATAGTCCATTTGAGACTCAATTTGATGAGATATTGTTATAAAAAATGTTTATCAATATTCAGCAGAGTATTTTGTAATGAATTCTCACTATATTCTCAAAATATTTTGTTCAAATAATTAGAAATAAACAAATTAAACTGAATACATCCTTTTGGAGTCATATTCACGACTCAATTTAAAATAGTCCATTTGAGACTCAATTTGATGAGATATTGTTATAAAAAATGTTTATCATTATTCAGCAGAGTATTTTGTAATGAATTCTCACTATATTTTCAAAATATTTTGTTCAAATAATTAGAAATAAACAAATAAAACTGAATACATACTTTTGGAGTCATATCCACGACTCAATTTAAAATAGTCAAATTGAGACTCAATTTAATGAGATATTGTTATAAAAAATGTTTATCAATATTCAGCAGAGTATTTTGTAATGAATTCTCACTATATTCTCAAATTATTTTGTTCAAATAATTAGAAATAAACAAATTAAACTGAATACATATTTTTGGAGTCATATCCACGACTCAATTTAAAATAGTCCGTTTGAGAATCAATTTGATGAGATATTGTTATAAAAAATGTTTATCAATATTCAGCAGAGTATTTTGTAATGAATTCTCACTATATTCTCAGGATATTTTGTTTAAATAATTAGAAATAAACAAATTAAACTGAATACATCCTTTTGGAGTCATATTCACGACTCAATTTAAAATAGTCCATTTGAGACTCGATTTGATGAGATATTGTTATAAAAAATGTTTATCAATATTCAGCAGAGTATTTTGTAATGAATTCTCACTATATTCTCAGGATATTTTGTTTAAATAATTAGAAATAAACAAATTAAACTGAATACATCCTTTTGGAGTCATATTCACGACTTAACTTAAAATAGTCCATTTGAGACTCAATTTGATGAGATATTGTTATAAAAAATGTTTATCAATATTCAGCAGAGTATTTTGTAATGAATTCTCACTATATTTTCAAAATATTTTGTTCAAATAATTAGAAATAAACAAATAAAACTGAATACATACTTTTGGAATCATATCCACGACTCAATTTAAAATAGTCCATTTGAGACTCAATTTGATGAGATATTGTTATAAAAAATATTATCAATATTCAGCAGAGTATTTTGTAATGAATTCTCACTATATTCTCAAATTATTTTGTTCAAATAATTAGAAATAAACAAATTAAACTGAATACATCCTTTTGGAGTCATATTCACGACTCAATTTAAAATAGTCCATTTGAGACTCAATTTGATGAGATATTGTTATAAAAAATGTTTATCAATATTCAGCAGAGTATTTTGTAATGAATTCTCACTATATTCTCAGGATATTTTGTTTAAATAATTAGAAATAAACAAATTAAACTGAATACATCCTTTTGGAGTCATATTCACGACTTAACTTAAAATAGTCCATTTGAGACTCAATTTGATGAGATATTGTTATAAAAAATGTTTATCAATATTCAGCAGAGTATTTTGTAATGAATTCTCACTATATTTTCAAAATATTTTGTTCAAATAATTAGAAATAAACAAATTAAACTGAATACATCCTTTTGGAGTCATATTCACGACTCAATTTAAAATAGTCCATTTGAGACTCAATTTGATGAGATATTGTTATAAAAAATGTTTATCATTATTCAGCAGAGTATTTTGTAATGAATTCTCACTATATTTTCAAAATATTTTGTTCAAATAATTAGAAATAAACAAATTAAACTGAATACATACTTTTGGAGTCATATCCACGACTCAATTTAAAATAGTCCATTTAAGACTCAATTTGATGAGATATTGTTATAAAAAATGTCTATCAATATCCAGCAGAGTATTTTGTGATGGATTCTCACTATATTCTCAAAATATTTCGTTCAAATAATTAGAAATAAACAAATTAAACTGAATACATATTTTTGGAGTCATATCCACGACTCAATTTAAAATAGTGCATTTGAGAATCAATTTGATGAGATATTGTTATAAAAAATGTTTATCAATATTCAGCAGAGTATTTTGTAATGAATTCTCACTATATTCTTAGGATATTTTGTTTAAATAATCAGAAATAAACAAATTAAACTGAATACATCCTTTTGGAGTCATATTCACGACTCAATTTAAAATAGTCCATTTGAGACTCAATTTGATGAGATATTGTTATAAAAAATGTTTATCAATATTCAGCAGAGTATTTTGTAATGAATTCTCACGTTATTCTCAGGATATTTTGTTTAAATAATTAGAAATAAACAAATTAAACTGAATACATCCTTTTGGAGTCATATTCACGACTTAACTTAAAATAGTCCATTTGAGACTCAATTTGATGAGATATTGTTATAAAAAATGTTTATCAATATTCAGCAGAGTATTTTGTAATGAATTCTCACTATATTTTCAAAATATTTTGTTCAAATAATTAGAAATAAACAAATAAAACTGAATACATACTTTTGGAATCATATCCACGACTCAATTTAAAATAGTCCATTTGAGACTCAATTTGATGAGATATTGTTATAAAAAATATTATCAATATTCAGCAGAGTATTTTGTAATGAATTCTCACTATATTCTCAAATTATTTTGTTCAAATAATTAGAAATAAACAAATTAAACTGAATACATCCTTTTGGAGTCATATTCACGACTCAATTTAAAATAGTCCATTTGAGACTCAATTTGATGAGATATTGTTATAAAAAATGTTTATCAATATTTAGCAGAGTATTTTGTAATGAATTCTCACTATATTCTCAGGATATTTTGTTTAAATAATTAGAAATAAACAAATTAAACTGAATACATCCTTTTGGAGTCATATTCACGACTTAACTCAAAATAGTCCATTTGAGACTCAATTTGATGAGATATTGTTATAAAAAATGTTTATCAATATTCAGCAGAGTATTTTGTGATGAATTCTTACTATATTTTCAAAATATTTTGTTCAAATAATTAGAAATAAACAAATAAAACTGAATACATACTTTTGGAATCATATCCACGACTCAATTTAAAATAGTCCATTTGAGACTCAATTTGATGAGATATTGTTATAGAAAATGTCTATCAATATCCAGCAGAGTATTTTGTGATGGATTCTCACTATATTCTCAGAATATTTTGTTCAAATAATTAGAAATAAACAAATTAAACTGAATACATATTTTTGGAGTCATATCCACGACTCAATCTAAAATAGTCCATTTGAGAATCAATTTGATGAGATATTGTTATAAAAAATGTTTATCAATATTCAGCATGGTATTTTGTAATGAATTCTCACTATATTTTCGAAATATTCTGTTCAAATAATTAGAAATAAACAAATAAAACTGAATACATCCTTTTGGAGTCATATCCACGACTCAATTTAAAATAGTCCATTTGAGACTCAATTTGATGAGATATTGCTATAAAAAATGTCTATCAATATTCAGCAGAGTATTTTGTAATGAATTCTTGCTATATTCTCAAAATATTTTGTTCAAATAATTAGCAATAAACAAATTAAACTGAATACATCCTTTTGGATTCATATTCACGACTCGATTTAAAATAGTCCTTTTGAGACTCAATTTGATGAGATATTGTTATAAAAAATGTTTATCAATATTCAGCAGAGTATTTTGTAATGAATTCCCACTATATTTTCAAAATATTCTGTTCAAATAATTAGAAATAAACAAATTAAACTGAATACATCCTTTTGGAGTCATATCCACGACTCAATTTAAAATAGTCCATTTGAGACTCAATTTGATGTGATATTGTTATAAAAAATGTTTATCAATATTCAGCAGAGTATTTTGTAATAAATTCTCACTATATTCTCAAAATATTTTGTTCAAATAATTAGAAATAAAAAAATTAAACTGAATACATCCTTTTGGAGTCATATTCACGACTCAATTTAAAATAGTCAAATTGAGACTCAATTTAATGAGATATTGTTATAAAAAATGTTTATCAATATTCAGCAGAGTATTTTGTAATGAATTCTCACTATATTCTCAAATTATTTTGTTCAAATAATTAGAAATAAACAAATTAAACTGAATACATAGTTTTGGAGTCATATTCACGACTCAATTTAAAATAGTCCATTTGAGACTCAATTTGATGAGATATTGTTATAAAAAATGTTTATCAATATTCAGCAGAGTATTTTGTAATAAATTCTCACTATATTCTCAAAATATTTTGTTCAAATAATTAGAAATAAACAAATTAAACTGAATACATCCTTTTGGAGTCATATTCACGACTCAATTTAAAATAGTCCATTTGAGACTCAATTTGATGAGATATTGTTATAAAAAATGTTTATCAATATTCAGCAGAGTATTTTGTAATGAATTCTCACTATATTTTCGAAATATTTTGTTCAAATAATTAGAAATAAACAAATAAAACTGAATACATACTTTTGGAGTCATATCCACGACTCAATTTAAAATAGTCCATTTGAGACTCAATTTGATGAGATATTGTTATAAAAAATGTCTATTAATATCCAGCAGAGTATTTTGTGATGGATTCTCACTATATTCTCAAAATATTTTGTTCAAATAATTAGAAATAAACAAATTAAACTGAATACATATTTTTGGAGTCATATCCACGACTCAATTTAAAATAGTCCATTTGAGACTCAATTTGATGAGATATTGTTATAAAAAATGTTTATCAATATTCAGCAGAGTATTTTGTAATGAATTCTCACTATATTTTCGAAATATTTTGTTCAAATAATTAGAAATAAATAAATAAAACTGAATACATACTTTTGGAATCATATCCACGACTCAATTTAAAATAGTCCATTTGAGACTCAATTTGATGAGATATTGTTATAAAAAATGTCTATCAATATCCAGCAGAGTATTTTGTGATGGATTCTCACTATATTCTCAAAATATTTTGTTCAAATAATTAGAAATAAACAAATTAAACTGAATACATATTTTTGGAGTCATATCCACGACTCAATTTAAAATAGTCCATTTGAGAATCAATTTGATGAGATATTGTTATAAAAAATGTTTATCAATATTCAGCAGAGTATTTTGTAATAAATTCTCACTATATTCTCAAAATATTTTGTTCAAATAATTAGAAATAAACAAATTAAACTGAATACATCCTTTTGGAGTCATATTCACGACTCAATTTAAAATAGTCCATTTGAGACTCAATTTGAAGAGATATTGTTATAAAAAATGTTTATCAATATTCAGCAGAGTATTTTGTAATGAATTCTCACTATATTCTCAAAATATTTTGTTCAAATAATTAGAAATAAACAAATTAAACTGAATACATCCTTTTGGAGTCATATTCACGACTCAATTTAAAATAGTCCATTTGAGACTCAATTTGATGAGATATTGTTATAAAAAATGTTTATCAATATTCAGCAGAGTATTTTGTGATGAATTCTCACTATATTTTCGAAATATTTTGTTCAAATAATTAGAAATAAACAAATAAAACTGAATACATACTTTTGGAGTCATATCCACGACTCAATTTAGAATAGTCCATTTGAGACTCAATTTGATGAGATATTGTTATAAAAAATGTCTATCAATATCCAGCAGAGTATTTTGTGATGGATTCTCACTATCTTCTCAAAATATTTCGTTCAAATAATTAGAAATAAACAAATTAAACTGAATACATATTTTTGGAGTCATATCCACGACTCAATTTAAAATAGTCCATTTGAGACTCAATTTGATGAGATATTGTTATAAAAAATGTTTATCAATATTCAGCAGAGTATTTTGTAATGAATTCTCACTATATTCTCAAATTATTTTGTTCAAATAATTAGAAATAAACAAATTAAACTGAATACATCCTTTTGGAGTCATATTCACGACTCAATTTACAATAGTCCATTTGAGACTCAATTTGATGAGATATTGTTATAAAAAATGTTTATCAATATTCAGCAGAGTATTTTGTAATGGATTCTCACTATATTCTCAGAATATTTTGTTCAAATAATTAGAAATAAACAAATGAAACTGAATACATACTTTTTGAGTCATATCCACGACTCAATTTAAAATAGTCCATTTGAGACTCAATTTGATGTGATATTGTTATAAAAAATGTTTATCAATATTCAGCAGAGTATTTTGTAATAAATTCTCACTATATCCTCAAAATATTTTGTTCAAATAATTAGAAATAAACAAATTAAACTGAATACATCCGTTTGGAGTCATATTCACGACTCAATTTAAAATAGTCCATTTGAGACTCAACTTGATGAGATATTGTTATAAAAAATGTTTATCAATATTCAGCAGAGTATTTTGTAATGAATTCTCACTATATTTTCAAAATATTTTGTTCAAATAATTAGAAATAAACAAATAAAACTGAATACATACTTTTGGAGTCATATCCACGACTCAATTTAAAATAGTCCATTTGAGACTCAATTTGATGTGATATTGTTATAAAAAATGTTTATCAATATTTAGCAGAGTATTTTGTAATGAATTCTCACTATTTTCTCAAAATATTTTGTTCAAATAATTAGTAATAAACAAATTAAACTGAATACATCCTTTTGGAGTCATATTCACGACTCAATTTAAAATAGTCCATTTGAGACTCAATTTGATGAGATATTGTTATAAAAAATGTTTATCAATATTCAGCAAGTATTTTGTAATGAATTCTCACTATATTCTAATAATATTTTGTTCAAATAATTAGAAATAAACAAATTAAACTGAATACATCCTTTTGGAGTCATATCCACGACTCAATTTAAAATAGTCCATTTGAGACTCAATTTGATGAGATATTGTTATAAAAAATGTTTATCAATATCCAGCAGAGTATTTTGTAATGGATTCTCACTTTATTCTCAAAATATTTTGTTCAAATAATTAGAAATAAACAAATTAAACTGAATACATCCTTTTTGAGTCATATCCAGGACTCAATTTAAAATAGTCTATTTGAGACTCAATTTGATGAGAAATTGTTATAGAAAATGTCTATCAATATTCAGCAGAGTATTTTGTGATGGATTCTCACTATATTCTCAAAATATTTTGTTCAAACAATTAGAAATAAACAAATTAAACTGAATACATCCTTTTGGAGTCATATTCACGACTCAATTTGAAATAGTCCATTTGAGACTCAATTTGATGAGATATTGTTATAAAAAATGTTTATCAATATTCAACAGAGTATTTTGTAATGGATTCTCACTATATTCTCCGAATATTTTGTTCAAATAATTAGATATAAACAAATTAAACTTAATACATCCTCATGGAGCCATATTCTTGACTCGATTCAATATAGTCCATTTGAGACTCAATTTGATGAGAAATTGTTATAAAAAATGTCTATCAATATTCAGCAGAGTATTTTGTGATGGATTCTCACTATATTCTCAAAATATTTTGTTCAAATAATTAGAAATAAACAAATTAAACTGAATACATCCTTTTGGAGTCATATTCACGACTCAATTTGAAATAATCCATTTGAGACTCAATTTGATGAGATATTGTTATAAAAAATGTTTATCAATATTCAACAGAGTATTTTGTAATGGATTCTCACTCTATTCTCAGAATATTTTGTTCAAATAATTAGATATAAGCAAATTAAACTTAATACATCCTCATGGAGCCATATTCTTGACTCGATTCAATATAGTCCATTTGAGACTCAATTTGATGAGATATTGTTATAAAATTTTTCATCAATATTCAACAGAGTCATATTGTGACTTCGACTATAAGTCATAAAATGGCGTCAAACATCAGTCATATTTTGACGTCACATAGCTCCACGCATTGAGAAATCCATGAATCAAAAAATGATCAAATTTTGAAAAACATGTATAGATCATTAAATATTTCTTAGAAATAGTCAACAAATATAATTTTCAAAATAAAGTTAATCCGTAATGCGCATGGCTTACACATGTGCTCAATCTGCTCATCCACCAAACATCGAGCAGACAGATCTTCATCTGTTTGCTCTGGATTTTAATGCCGAACGTAGCAGATCGTCGTTATGTCGAACGCGCATGTGACCGAGCTGAGCGCTCCAGATGTCAATGCCGATCGTACATTTTATCTACAGTTTGAATCGCCACGCTTGTATGCAGAGGCGGCTCCAGCCTACTTACCGCCGGCGTGCAAAGATATATAAATTGCGCCCCTCCCTCACCACCCTCTCTTCATCGTACTTCTCTTTTTTATAGATTTCTATCCTCATTCACAATTTTAATCGCAATCCACAATCCACAATTTGAAAACCAATTCACAATTATTTTAATCCCAATCCACAATCCACAATTTCAATCCCAATTTAAATTTAAATCCTAATCCACAATCTACAATTTGAATCTCAATCCACAATTTTAATCCCAATCCACAATTTCAATCCTAATACACAATTCACAAATTTATTCCGAACTCACAATCCACAATCCTCAATTAGAATCCACAATTTCAATCTCAATCCGCAATCAAAAATCCGTAATCCGTAATCCACAATTTTGATCCCAATCCACAATCCAAGATTTGGATCCCAATCCACAATTCACAATCAATAATTTCAATGTCAAACCACAATTCACAATTTTAGTCCTAATCCACAGTTTGAATCCCAATACACAATATCAATCCCAACTCACAATCCACAATTTTAGTCCCAATCTCAATTAAAAATCCCCAATCACAATCCGAATCCTGAATACACAATTACAATCCCAATCCCAATTCACAACCCACAATTTCAAACCAAATCCAAAATCCACAACCCCAATCCTAATCAAAAATCCACAATCCCAATCCCAATCAAAAATCCACAATCCCAATCCCAGTCTCAATCCAAAATCCAGAATCCAGAAACCCAATCTTAATCCAAAATTGAAAAAGAATATTTCTCAAGTACTACGGGGTTTTTTTGAATCGCATTTTCACTAATACTTTTATTTATTCATGTCCTATCAGACAAAAGAATAAATAGAAACAGTGGAATATCCCATCCCAAACCCAATCCAAAATCCATAAGCTCAGTCCCAATCCAAAATCTTAGTCCCAATTCAAAATCCACAGTTCCTGATCCAAAATTCACAATTTTAATCCCAATCCAAAATAGAATGGTGGATTATGGATTGTGGATTGTTGATTGTGGATTGTTGATTGTGGATTAGCACTAATAAAATATAATGCCGTGCACCCCTTGCGCCCCCGCTTGAGACGCCTCTGCATGTATGATTCACAGATCAACTTGTGCTACTTCTATACAATAAACTCAAAATTAGAGGAAAGTAGCTTCTTGTGACATCTACATTACATTATAGAACTAAAGAAAATAGTTCGAAAATGTACCACAAGAAGAGACATTCAGAGGTAGTCATAAGTATATATCTGTATAAAATTTTATTGCTACGTAGCAACAAGCTAAACCAGGTAGCAAGATAGCATGATACACAAAAACTAGGTAGCTCTATGTATAGAAATACAAATATATATATATATATATATATATATATATATATAAATATATATATATATATATATATATATATATATATATATATATATATATATATATATATATATATATATATATATATATATATATATATATATATATATATATATATATATTTATATAAATCCTTGTAGTACTTACGAATAAACCACACTCTGCGAACTTCACGGCAGCGAGAATAATGAATAAGTATATATAATTCATATACATGATTATACAATGATTGCAGTTGGAAAAGGATAATCTTTCGTTTTCTTATTGAATTCTTCTTGTTTTTTTAAAGCGCAAAAGACCAACATTTGTTTAAATAGGTAATATTCAACCATAATTACAAAATTACAATTTACTCTTATCACAAATCATCAAATTGAACCAACACAGATAAAATAATAATGATCATTTTGTATTCAAATGTAATAGTAATATTAGATCGGGTGCGTTAAGCTGCGTTTACACCGGAGTTGCCAACAAATGTTGATGACTTTTACAAAAATCATGCAGGAATTGTTGCCAATAGTGTTGTCAATCTATGTTGGAAATATTACCCACCAGGGGTCGGTAAAGATCAAAGGATGTTGCCAACAAGTGTTGCCGTTCTAGCGAATAGCAACAATGTCGGCAACAGCTTCGAGTCGTCTCACAGGTATTGCTAACCTGTAATTTGTATCACGTTTAGCAATCTTAAGTCCAATAACTTTAATTAAATGTTTGAAATCACTGCTTGACATTCTCAACCTAAGCTCTTCTGATAAAGGATCAGTATCGCTTCAGTCAAGTCACTGCCACTGTACGCAGATATGGCCCTAAGAGAAAGTCTGACTCAATAACTCCTAGGTCGTCTCTTCTTGCGAATAATAACAATACCTGCTGCTACCAGCGTAAAGTCCTCCAGTGTTGACATAGTAAGAACTACTGAAAATTGCGCCAGAAATGGAGAATGTTGCCAGCAAATTGTAAGCAACAAAGGCACACTTTCGAATGTCGCCAAAAAAATTGTTAACATTTGTTAGCGACTTATGTTTCCAACAAATTGTTGGCGACAATTGGTATAAGCCACTGGTATAAACCACTGATCTCTATATATTGTAACGTTATTTATTTTAATTGAGGAAGCAAAAGTTTTCAAAACACTACTATTTATTTTTATGATTTATGAAAATAATTAATTAAATAACTAACACTATTTTTAATAACTAATTCTAATTTAAACTAAAGATTATTATACACTACACTATAACTTAACTTTAATTATTTATGTCAATGTTGATTTATTTTAAATAACACAATTTATTTCAATCCATAGTATAAGGTCACTGAGCCAAAAATCAATAATGCTCCTCGCTTAGTCAGCGAATATTTACCGTCGGTCTCTCTCTACTACATTCTTCCCGCAAACGTCCAGGCTTTTCTAGAAAACGGTGCTAGCAATTTTCTGGAAAATAAATATATTCGCTTCTATTTGTTGATGTGAAATATCTCCACAATAATTCTAAGCACCAGTAAAGTCGATATGACTAATTTATAGACCTAAAAATTCGTTACAATATGGATAGCTGGTACTGTAGTCAGCAAATATCGCCTTTAGAGTAATCACCAGCGCTATGGTTATCGGGAGAGGAACTAAAATGAGATTTGGTGAGACACACTGTTTTTGGATATTATGAAAATATTATTTAACATAAAATCACTCATAAAATATATTCTTCATTTTTACTTGTTCTAAGTACAAGTATTGTGAAGCCGACAAAATTCACCCATCAAGATTTTGTTGGAAATATCCGTCTTGAGCATCTTTGAATCCATTTTGACTATTTTCAGCTTGATGTCGGTACATATGTTCGTTCGTGCGTTCGTAGCTCGCAAATCTCAAAACTAGTTGAATGTATAATGTTGAAATTTTGTATTTAAGATTGGTATAGGGTCAAGTTGTGCACATCGCATTATAGTTTCAATCGCCTGTACCGGAAGTGCACTTTGCTTGAAACTTTTTTCGAATTTCTCTAATAAATCCAGAAGGATCAACCGTAGGATGTTGAAATTCAGTATTTGAACTTGATGCTGTATCAGAATGGTTATCTGTTATTTTTGTATGAATCGGCCAAGCCAGAAGTGCACTTTACTTGAAACTTTTTTTAAAATTTTTTACATAAATCTAGAATGATCAGCCATAACATATTGAAATTTAGTGTTTGAAGTTGTTGTAGCATCAAAATAGTTATATACTATTTTTGTATCAATCGGCTAAGCCGGAAGTGCAGTTTTTATGTATAACAGACATCCAGAATTTGCCGTATAAAACAATCAGTTTAATTGAAATGATAAGGTAGGCAATGATAATCTGTTGTCAATTTTTTGATTTTGTTTGACATTGTACATGTCAAAATATTATTAAAATTATATCAATTATAATCTGAAGTGACAAAAAACTTTATTGAATAAAGTGTATATATCAAATGATATACAAGTAAGTCACGCGATGTTCACGTCAGATTTTTTGTTATAGCGGTGCTGTTGTGAATAATCAAATTCTCGTAGTTAAAAAATCAGCATAAACATGTCAGTGTCACTTGACGCATGCAATGTCTCGTCACTTGTTACGTTCTGTGGTTCAGTATCGCTGCACATGCTGGGTCCATGTTTAAAACTTTTTCCTATAAGTATAAGCCAAGTATCAGCTATGCATACATATAGAGATCAGTGGTATGAACGCAGCTTTAAGATATATTTTACAACGCCATAACTTTATTTGAGAAACGATCGCGATTATTCTTAGATTTTCGTTTAATCTTGGAGCAAAATTAGATATCGTCAGACGTCAATAAAGTATAATTTTATTAGATAACATGAGCTGTCAATGTCAGAACAAAATACTAAATCATTATCGCGATTTTGTGCTACATATTATTGAATCTGATGAATAATTACATTGAACAAAACAAGGAGAATGTGCAAGATTATTAATGTTTCGGTTTTGATGCATAAATCACAGTGCCGGAACTAGGGCGTGGCGAAGGTGGTCCCTGCCACGGGCGCAGACTCCTAGAGGGCGCAAAATTCTATGAACCGCATTAAGTAAATCATTCAAATACTATTTCAAGAAATGTTTCATGACGGGATTTGGATGAGAAAGCTTATACCGTTATACTACCTGCTACCCATCTCATCTTAAGGTCAACTATAAAATTTTACTTGGGTTTATATTGGGTATTGGAGATGTACACTGCTCTATCAGCAAATAGTCTAGCTTCTGCGTTTCGTGCATTGTCAGGAATGCCGAGCCACCCGCTACGATTGATTTGTTAAAGAAGAATATATTTTTAACTTTTAACTTTCCATTTATTGTTCAGAATTAATTAGTTCTGGTTTTAGACCTCACTGAATCCAAAAGATATAGGCTGGGACCACGAGCTCTGTTTTTGGCTCTAATAGGAGATTTTCTTAATCTTTTATCTTTATATTTTATTTTGATATTGCTATTAAAAAAATTAGAAACTTTTATATTGCTTGAAACTCTTGTTAAAACAACATTCTTAGTATAGCCAAAAACAGAGCTTGTGGTTCCAGCCATAGTTTTTTAAAAAAGTCGGTCTGTCTGTCGGTTCGCATGCATTTTTGAATGAAATTTCATATTCAAGTTTTTCATCAAAAAGCTAGGTTCAAGTTAGTAGGTGAGCTTTCAGTGGTACCAATACTTTATTGACGGAGCTTTCTGATTTTTTTAGAAACGGCAATATTTATCAAAGAATGTAAATTGACTGGAATTGATCCTCGAATAATTTGGCACAACATTTATCCTAAACATTTTTCGCAATTATCAGCGGTTCATTTGTCATTATTAAAATTCGAATTTTTATGAA
Source organism: Dromius quadrimaculatus (assembly GCA_963989225.1). Lineage (NCBI taxonomy): Eukaryota > Metazoa > Arthropoda > Insecta > Coleoptera > Carabidae > Dromius > Dromius quadrimaculatus. Next base: position 12,695,884 of record OZ022327.1, on the reverse strand, counting down.
ATTCGTTATGTTTTTCTGAAGCAAAGAAACAATGAGAATCATAATGAGAAATTAGAGTTATTATCACTCATATTCGGATATCACATGCAGACGTACGTCAATTGTTCTTTTAAATTATGTAATTTAGCTCTATCGTGTTTGGTATCAAATTAAAGCTGTTGCGAAGATATGTAATTGTAGTGGAAATGTCAAAGAGGATATTTCAACGATCATCAATTGTTTCTTCTACAAATTATTCAAATGATATCTAGTTTGGTATCAATTTGAAGCTCGCGGGGAGATAACATTAGTAGATATCAAGAAAAATATTAATTAGTAGAATCCACGTTACCATCTTTAAATTACATTCTCGGCGGTCAAATGTCAAAACTGTTTGTTCCAATGAACTGAAGACTCCGAAAATCTAGAAAAGGACTATTTATTTTCAAGAATACTTATTTTATGAAGGACTAAAATATAACTGCCATCTGTCACTTTAACATTGACAGTTATCCCTTTGACAATGACAGCTGTCACTTTGACAATGACAGATGTCACTTTGACAATGACAGCTGCCACTTTGAAATATGCAATTAATTGATGCAACACTTCATATTTCTGAATCAGTGATGAAACTGGCCGCAGGAAATTTATGGTCGAGGAAGTACGGTGTGGCCACAGCAGATTTTTTTATATAATGACATCGATTTTTGATTCATTAGAGATATTAAGATGTTGGTAGTATTTAATGTACCTGATTGATTATAATTTGGTTTCTATTATGTCACCACTTGGTTTGAGGAATATGTATATATATTTTTTGTATTATATCTTTTTTGCCCCATATTCATAGAAATAGGGGCGCAATTTTATGATTCGCCACGGGCAGCCAATACCCTAGCTCCGGCTCTGATAAATCATTACAATTCAATTATCAAATGTTATTTGATAATTGAATTTTGAGTTTTGTGAATATTAACAGATAAAAAAATAAACATTTCTTCCCGCGCAGTTGAACATGAGTTTTGTATGCATTGTAACAAAACTGAACTCGTTTGTGGGTTTGTAAATTTATCTTTACTTAAAGTTACATTAATTGTACTCAAAATATTCACCAATAAATATTTCTACATGACTGACACCAAACTAGACTCTTAAGTTATACTATTCATCATCTATTTATTTCCACTGCTTATTTATTTAGACTAGTCCATTTATTTACTTTCACTTCTACGCACTCTGTACCCGAACTATAGTGCGCGTCAAGATATAAGAAAACGAGCCTCCCAGCGGGTATTTAGTAAAAGGATTATCCCTAAATTTATTAGGGTGCACAGATAAAATAGAACAGGGTCTCACTCAGAAATATTTTATTTGGTATTTTAGCAACCGCAAAAATGTGCGACAAGATACTGTTTACCCCGCATGAGTAATAAAAAATGAATTTACAAGTAAATTTAAAGAATTATCTTGCATATTTATACAAATAAAAATATAAAATATTGAAAATAAATAGGTTGAAAATCTTCCTTAACCCTGGACATGCACACTTCAATTGTTGTCGCATAAGTGTCACACTGGGGTCTCAGAAACCCCAAGCGAAAACGTAGTTTTTCTGAGAATTGAATGTTGTTTTGAGTAATTTTCATGATACGTAATCTATTCGGGATAATCATGAAAGGAGTAAGAGAACATTGAGTTCTTTAAGAGCACAATTTATAGAGAGAAAAGACAATGCATAAAAAAATACAAATTTTTCGAATTTTTCTTATTCAATGAATGAAATACTAGATCTTTCATGAATTCACTTTCAAGTTTATCATTTATCAATGCAGGAGGATCTTTGAATTCCGAGGGAGTCATTTCCTGCTGAAATGTCAAAATGGCGAATAATAGTGAGCTTTCATCTTTGCTGATAAATCTAGCGCAAAATCCCGAACGAAAACGTAGTTTTTCTGAGAAATGGATGTTGTTTTGAATAATTTTTGTGATATGTACTCTATTCAGGATGATAATAAATGGAGTAAGAAAGCATTGAATTTTTTGAGAGCACAGTTCATTGAAAAAAAGGACAATGCATTAAAAGTACATATTTTCCGAACTTTTTTTCTTCAATGCATAAAATATGAGATCTTCCATGAATTTCGCGTTCAAGTTCATCATTTATGAACGCAGAAGGATCTTCGAATTCTGAAGTAGTTATTTTCTGCTGAAATGTCAAAATAGATAATAATAGAGAGCTTTCAGCTTTACCAAAGAATCTAACGCAAACAGTCACACTGGGGTCTCAGAGACCCAAACACAAACAAATTCATAAATTATGACCCACCTACTTCAGCAACCATCAAAATACATATAGCACGTACTGAAGACATTACAAAACTAAATTTACGAGGTGGTCACATCGTACAATATCGACTCTGTGCTTGTGCACAAGATAAAAATTGGAGCATGGGGTTTCTGAGACCCCAGTGTGCAGTTCCAGGGTTAATACTACCCCTACAAATTTTTAACCGCACCCTCTACTGGGACAAGTTATTCCTACCGATTAGTAAGTCAGGCGAATTTCTTATATCTTGACGGGTACTATACCAACAATTATTCCCCACTCGACTTAGTCCCGGGTTTATATATCCCTGACTATGGTTTCTCGAAGCTTCCAGAAGTTTTCAATGTGTAAGACGTCACCACGTTCTTATTTTGCAACACATCAGTATTTAACTGCGTAACAAGTGGGTAAGCGATTCAAAAAAATTGTAATTGACGTAATGAAGAAATTGCGCAACAGAAGGTTTTATTTATATTTATAGCAAGTAAAAACAGAAAGACAAACACAAACCATGAACTAATTATCAATATTATTTCAATTTCATTTATATATTTTTTTCTATTTCATATTGAATATTTTTGTGATGAATATTACCTATGTGTATAATTCTTCCACGAAAACTTCAGCTGAAAAGCAAATTGATACTTTTTCTTTTTTCATAGATTTAAATTCCACATAGAATCGTCCAGGCCACGATAAAACAGGAAAGTCAACATTGCCATAATCAAAACGAAAATCCTTCACGTGGTATGAACCCTAGAAATACAAAGTTGAAATCATTATTTGAATTTAAATTGAGGTATTTGTTAAATTTTAATTGTTGGAGACTTCGTGATATCAGCGATTTTTCTACTGTTCCATTAAAGTAGCGCCTGGACTGGAAAAGTCTACATCCATATGATAAAATATTTACCACAGGAGTTGGACACGTTACGGGAGCGTTCATAGCTTTCATTGCGTCTACTATAAAAGACCCCATAGTAGCAAGATAAAATTCGCACGCATATTTCCTTCGAAAATCCATGAAATTCTTCTTCCATCCTCCATCTCCCCATTTCCATAGACTAAATTTGAACTGAATCAATAAATAAATACATTAACAAAGAGACAATATAATAAAAATAATATGCAAGTTTATAAAGTGGTAAATAACATATCCCATTTGAACGTGGTTACGTTGTCAAGCAGGCTGTCAAAAAATTGTCAAAAACGGTTTTTTGCGTTTTAGAAAAACCTATGCATCTGATGAAAAAAATGTTCAGGTATAAAGAATGCGCAATAGAAAGACAAATCAAATGAGTTTCTTTGAGATCCGATCAGTCCAGTAGCTTTTGGATGACTTGCAAAAACCGTAATTTTTGGCAACTTTCTAGAGAACTTACGTTCTATTTGATATTAAGACTTGAAATTTTGAAAAAGAATGTGGGTTCTGTAGCTTCCAACATACACATCAAACTTTAGGAAGATCGGCTGAGAACTTGAGACTACAAATGTGGCAAGCGTATTGTTATCGTTAGTATATTTATTGGAATTGACAGGGTAAGAAGGGGGTTCAGATATTTTATAAAGGGAGAATTGAAAATTCTTACATCATATCTTTCGTCGAAAGGTTCCAATACTGACCAATTTGCACTTGCAGCGTCTGTAGTTCTGTTATATTTACCAAATTTAACAGTTAATTTTTGTAGTGTATTTTCATCTGTTTCGCAGTTTTTTATTTGTTTTACTCCTATACGTTTTCTAGATTGTTTTAGCTACAAACGTAAACAGATACATGAAATCATCATTTTAACAGAATCAGATATTTTTGAATATCTACTGATGGTAAACTAAGGTTTATATACTTACGAATGAACCACATTCTGCGAGCTTCACGACTGTGAGAATAATGAAAATATATATATAGTTCAAATACATACTTATGTAATAATTGTAGTGTTGCAAAGAATATTTTCAATTATTTTTTCAAAATTTCTCTCATTTGAGAGTACAAAACAATCAACATGAGTTTAAATAGGTGATATTTGACCTTAATTGCGAAATTATTATTTCTATTTACCAAATTAAATTAGCTCAGATATATCAATAATTATTATTTTTGTTCCTTTGTAAATGATTTTTTGGATGTTTTCGGCAATGAAAACAGCAAAAAATCAATTAAATAATACAAATCAATGATTGATCTGTGAATAGAAAACTCATTATTATCCGACTATTTCCAATTTCAGAGCAAACATAATTTTAATTCAAATTAAATAATAATTATATAGTAATAATGATTCATGTACAATGTCAGCGATTACTACATTAAAATATGATTGTAATTATAGGTTGTTAATTTAAAAAATCTAGTCAATAGCACGACATAATGCTTTAAAGAGAAAACTAGACGACTCCGACTGTTATTATTCAAGTGCCGAAGACTCCGTTCTGTACACAGCAAAAACGCAAATACTCAAGACAGCATTAAGGAACTATTTGAAAAAATACTCTATTGCTATTGATTTTTGTTAGGTAAACCAAGTTTTATTAGTTTCTTAGTTTTTTGCACCCTTGCTAATTTTTATTCTTCTCAGCTAGTGACGGCCGGTTCAGGAGAGCTCTCGGACACCGCCCTTCCTATCAAATTAAGAAAAAATGTTTTGACAGAAACAAATATCCTATTAATCTAGTTTTACAAAATATTTGAAAGAAAATAATAGAAAACGAACAGTTATACTCCTTTACTAACGTTGCGATCAGTTTGATTCAACTTGCGAATTGAATGACACCGCGACAGAGGTAGTGGGAGAACTTGTGATATACCTAGTTCGTGGGATCTATTTAGTTAGCCCTAGCAAATAGTAATGTGGGGCACACCCCAACTCGGCACATTTAATCTCCCGATGGGACCTCAGTCAAGGGTTGGTGGTAATCCTTATGACCAACTCGGCACATCTTAAACAAGTGTTTGCAGAAAAACCCATCCCTATTATCGGTTTAACACCTAAGAAAAATATAAATTAAAATGTTTAGTTTAGTAGCTATCTCAATCTAACAGTTCAATCAACAACATCAAAGAAATCAATTCGCGAGATAACTAGCCACCGTAGAAAAACACTACTGAGCAACATAAATTCAATAAATCAAATCGAAAATTTTTATCTGGTGAAGTGAAGTAGCGGTATGTTAATCGAAAGTGCAAAGCATTTTTCCATATTATGAGCGAGTCCAGAGATCGAGTAATAACGTCAAAATGGTTAATCCACAATCACGTTGAAATTATTATTTTTATTGTATGATGCAACCTACTTATTTTTTTTTATTTTGTATTATTGTATGTCAAATTTTGTATGATTATAAAAAAGAAACTATAAAATTGATTTTATTTTATTCAATAACATTAGAATGCTCACACTACCTGCAAGTGTGCCGAGTTGGGTATTATTGCAGGTACCTGAGATATTCGTATGTGCCGAGTTGGGGAGTCATTAGCAGAGACTACCTGTAAATGTGCCGAGTTGGGAATCGCCGGTAATGTGATTTTTCTTATTTTTTAACTTTTATCTGAAATCAGACTAGTTTCACGTCACTACGCTCTCCTAGGTACATAAGTCACGAGCCATCACTGTTTTCAGCAATATTGCGTTGCTCTGATGGTTTGTCAAATCTCACAGAAATGAGTTGTACTGAACTCCTCAAATATATATACCCAAAAAATATTGTTAAAATTGCTAAAATTATCTTGAAATTCGACGCTCTATCCGAATCTGAAAAAAAAATAGTGGTTCTCGTTCAATATTTTAGTGCCCTTCAATCCGGAGGAGGGGCAAATCGCTAAACTTTAACATTCTTTCGGTGCATATTTCTCGACTATTTCACTCATGTCAATTATACTGACAAATATTGCTTAGTTACAATAACAATTATAATAATAAATTCCTCGGTAAATTCCCGTTGGCAAGCGATTTATCGCGATAAATTGCCTTTGTCATGGAGAAACAATACACAGTCCTAATATAAACAAACAGTCAGTTCTCGAAAATGTCAAAATTTAATCGTTTTGATAATGCATTTTTCGCCGAAAGTAATGAAATTGAAAACAAAAAGTCTGAAAATATAAGAATATATGGAGGTAATTTAGTGCATTTTTCAATAAAAAAGGTTAGTAGTTGCAACTAGCATTATTTAATAGGTACTTATAGTAGCAATTTCATTTGAGAAATATTTTTCACAAATACCACTCGCGACTTTAATTTTATCATAAATTTTTCTTTCAAACATTGATTACGTTTAAGCAACATCCTTCGAGTGATCTGCTGTACCTTTTCCTATTTCCAAGGTGGCAGTAGGAAATTAAAAAAGGTAATGTTTCTTCACTATTTGGTAGCAAAAACTTAATGTACTGCTGATTGACACTAAATTTGAGTAATGGAATATCCTACCTTGAAAGTGAAGACCCAGGCTAGCTATTAATAAGGGCCCCAGAAATATTTTACCTGAAAAATAGGAAATGGGCGCCACTCCCAGGAAATGATCAAAGGAGAAAAAGGTACTATTCTGGGAGACAATAGCGACAGCAAAAAAGAAATAAAGCATAGACGTCGAAATCAATTATAAATAAAATTATTATTAATTTAAAGCAAAGAATTCCAAAAATTATAATTCAAAAAATTTGTAACTTACGAAAATGATTGAAGCTATTATACAAAAACAAAATCTCACTGCAACAGCCAAAAGGGAACTGGAGAGCACGTCACAGACGTTCAAAATTACGTTACAAAAACTAGCTAAATATCCTCTTCAGGCGGAACTCAAGACTAGTATCGGCAGAGGAGATAGATGTCGAATTGGTAGCCACAAAAACAACGTCAGACAAGAACGTTCCCTGAATTAAGTAAAGTTGATCTTGCGTCTTATAGGGCTTTGATAAATACCCAACGGTCCTTGAAGGTGTTAAGGTTGGCCGTGCGCTTGGTCGTCAACTTCGGGAGATATTAATGTTCTTCTTAAATTCGTAGACGTGTTGATGTTTTTCTTAATTTGAAGTTGGTCAAAAACTAGTCTCAAGTGGCCACTGGTCCCTAGGATTCCTAGCAGTTTACACTGAAAACAAACAACCCAACCAGTATCCAATTCAACTGAAACAGGAGGTTCCTACAAAAAAATTGGAGAGCTCTCTTCAAACGTGAAGCGTTAAACTTGAATGAATAAATTTAGATTCAAATAAAAAACGAATAAACTGTAAATTTAGTAAAAGTTAAATAAAATAATCAGTAAGCTATTGATTTGTCTGATTTGAAATAGTGCACTAAAAATTTACAAAGTAAAAAAAAAAACTACGCTGAGCATTAAAGAGAAGAAAAAAACACAGAAAATACAAAGTCTAGCAGGACAAGAAAAAGGATTTATTAGCGACGAGTCGATAAATTTACGAACGTGGTTCGTTACTAAAAAATTGGATCAATCTTCACAAACTCGTAGGATTTTCCAGCTTAAAAACGGGAACTAAAGCCCACAACAAAATATTTTAAGCTTTGGAAACAAAAAACTACTAAAACAACGTAAGAAACTAAACTACGAGTTGTTGAATGACAAATCCGCAACGCGTTGGATCCAAAATATAGTTAAATTATGTATTATCAACCACTTTCACTAATCATTCATACAGCACACATACTTAGGTGAGGAAAGGTAAAGGGAGGAACGAAGATAGCCACAAATCTCGTAGGTTTTATTACTTCGAGTGTTTATATAAAAAAAAATCGCGTATCACCGAATCGATATCCGCCTGATCGCGTTTGGTAGTAAAAAAAATTTAAAACAGAAATACAAAAAAAAAACCGGTAAATTACAAAAAAAGGAATGTCTACTCTTGTAGACGGAAAATTATGGTAAACTAGGGCAGGTAGCAACTAGACATGTGTACGAAACACTATCAATAGTAATAATTATCAAAACTAATCTGAATACAAAACATCAGAAATAGTTGAACGAATCTTCCCGAGGAAGGACAACAAACAATAATAACCTCCTAAAGAGGAAAAGACCAGCTCCTACGACCGGAACGGCTATTGCCTACGCTATTATAAAATTTAGAAAAAAATTAAATTTAGAACAAAAATATCAATTTGGTATAAAAGTTTCAAGGTAGTAAAAAGGTGATGAACACAAAAAACTAACAAATAATTAAGGATGAAAGAAATAAATTTGGAAAACAAAAGGTTAACCACGCGGGTCGCCTCAAACGAAATCACTAGAAAAATAATACTAAATTTGGAATACGTGAACAAAATAATAAACGAAATACTTACAAAATCATAACACTGATTTTAATTAAATAAAATAATCACCAAATTTAGAACAACAAGAAAAATCACAAGACTACTCAAAAACAAACGTCTGCAACAACAGCTCGGAAGCAAGAGAGCGAGGAAGAAGCAGGCGCGTCGACTCCCCAAGAGAGCGCTTCAATCAAGTGTCGGACGAACGTACTATTTTACAAATTAGTGCGAATCTGCTACATAGATGGCGATATGGGTATGCAATGGGAAAACAATTGTACAAAAAAAAAGACGTCAGACGAAATTTTGTAACACTGCTCAGATGAAATCCCTCGAGCTACGCTCTCATAATTTATTCGGACAGACGACTTTCACGATTTTGCTAGGTAATCAATGTTTTCAAGAAAAATTTATTGATAAAATTACAGTCCCTTGTGATATTATATACGATAATACAATATGAAGTAAGCCATATATAAAAAACAATTTTATCGTTTTGACAGCGGATAAAAAGGAAGGTAACTTTTTGCAAGTGATAAATAGTTATTTACATTACAAGATGCGAAAGTATACTTTTTTGGGTGAGGTGGTATTTGAATGGCCGAGGTGAAGCCGAGGCCGTTCAAAACCTCCGAACACCTGAAAGGGCTTTCGCATCGTGTGATGTATTAAATTTTTTCTGCTACTGTTCTATTTAAATATTAATATTTAATAATGATAATCATATTTGAAATAATGTTATGGAGGCTGTTTTACCTGTCTAAGATTATCCATAGCAACGGTTTATTTACAATGTTATCTGTCATCAGCGCCTGTCTCAGATTTTGAATTTCAATAATTTAGTGAAACATTGCATTTGACCGATTTAAAATGTTGACAGAAAATGAGAATGGTATTCAAAAGGCAGCTAACAATGCATGTGCCTCATTTCTTGCGGATAAATACAAAGACAGATACATTCAAACATACAGCATGCTTTCTAAATGGCTTGATGATAAAAATGTTACTCGAATTGACGAAAATGTAATGCTTCGGGTGCCGATATTTTGGATTTGAAGAGCGGATGGAAGTCTTCTTCGTAAAGTAATGAAATTGAAATTTCTAAAGAGGTGTTACATAAAATTCACATTAATATTTCCTCAAATAAAGAAACAATGACAAATATGAATTTTGACGTAATTCAAAATGATTAAAATCTCCCAATACAAAGTGAAGAAGTTAATAATTCAAATAATATTCCTACCATGACTTTTTCCAATTGTTCAAATTGCATAATTACCTAAAACCAATAGATAGATAAAATTAAATTAAATAGATTGGATAAAATCATATTATTTTTATAAACTACTTATTTGTTTGAATGAATATTGAAATTTCCAATAAATTTGCATTTTTTCAAACTTTTACTTTTTTGTCCTGGCCCCGAAAGTATTACTTTCGTAGCTAGCAACGCATAGCAACGAGTTAACACGAAGGTTTGCTTTCGTTATCGTTCGAGTTGCCAGGGCTACAAAGCTCACTTATTTATACAGTAGCAGAAAAACGTTATTTACCTTTCTCCTAGCAACCAAATCAAAACACTTACTATATTTATGTCATTTGCATTATTTGTCCATGCTTAAACTGCAAAATAAACAGAATTTGGAATATTTCTGAAGAGAATATAAAAGAAAATATCAAGTAAAGTGTGTCTATAAATACTAAAAACAATAAATCATGTATCTGGAGACAATTCATCGTATTTTGTGAAAACCAGAATTATGTATTAGGAAGAAGTACAACGGTATGTCAAATTTCAAATATTTTGCTACATTGGACTTAAAGTATGCGAAGAATTGATGGAGAAAATTATAAAGAATACGTAGTGTAATATGTCAAATGAAACGATGTATGATAATTGTACTCTCAATAATTGCTCATTTAAATAAACTTTTCCATAAATAAAATGTCGTTAAATTATCTCGCCGAATTACACTCTAGCATTTTATTTTTCTTGGGATAAATTTCAGTTTGACAACTCAACCTTGTAACCTGACAGCAATTTGACTCGAAAACTGTTCAATAAATAAAATCACTCCACCTACGGTGTCGTGATTTTATTAGAACAGTTTTCTTGTCAAATTGCTAGGTAACAAGGTTTCGTAAAAACAGAAATTTATCCAGCAAAATAAAAAGCTCTTGTGCAATTACTGCTGATTATTTTTACCATCCAAATTTCGACCAATAGAATTGCACTATTCGACGTCACGTGGTACAACCTACACGGTTTTCAAGTGGAAATTTTTTGGAAATTTTGTCTGTTGGTTATATATACAAAACAAAGAATATTGAGCCGCGTTGATTCAGCATCTGTCAAACTGACAGACAGATTGAATGTGAAAATGAGCAGATTCAGAGTCGAGTCTCTGGAATATATTGATGAATTTGGATGGGAAAAATAATCTTCCGAATACCATTCGTGATTAAATTTAACCTGGCAAATTTTTTAGATTGTTACAAGAGCTTGCTACCAATTAATTTCGTGATATTGATCAAAAATCACTCGCTTAACAGCTCGTGATTTTTCTGTCAATATCACTCAATAAATTGCTAAGCAACAAGCTCTCGTACCAATCTAAAAATTTTTCCGGTAAAATTTAACCACTTATGATATTATATATGATAATTCCACTCCAATATAAAGTAAGCCACATATAAAAAAAAATTTCATCGTTTTGACAGCGGATAGAAAGGAAGGTAACTGTTTGCAAGTGATATAACGTTATTTACCTTTCTCCTAGCAACCAAATCAAAACACTTACTATATTTATGTCATTTGCATAATATGTCCATGCTTAAACTGCAAAATAAACAGAATTTGGAATATTTCCGAAGAAAATGTCAAGTGAAGTGTGTCTATAAATACAAAAAATAAATCATGTATCTGGAGACAATTCATCGTATTTTGTGAAAACCAGAATTATGTATACGCCATGTCAGTAGCGTTGTGCGCGGCGCGAGCGCCGTCCTGGTGGTGACACTTGGCATCTATTTACTAAGATATTTAAAATCGTGACAATCAAAAAATTTTGACGTACTCACGTAATTTGCAAAACCGGCACTCAGAATTAGCAGAAAGTTTGTTACAATGACAGTAGTACTTTGACGCAGGTCTCAAGAAGTTGATTTACCTATATTTAGATCCAAAAGTTTGGCAAAGGGAAAAAATTGATACAAAGTTTTCATGTCAGCGACGAAGAAGAAATTAAAGATAACGAAGAAGATAGTGAAATAACAGGAGTTACTTTGTGCGAAACGCCTGGCACATTTAGTGATAGAACAAATCTGAATTTGTATAATTTATTGGTCGAGATATGTGTAAATTATTATAAGTGTGAACATAGTTTTCTACTTGACAATGATAATACGTACGTTCGGGTGTACTTCTTGTATGTTCTGTTTAATTATTGTCTGAATATTGAATCGATGAATTTTTTTTGTGATTTTAGATAACTTCATCTGATATTTACGAGTTATTTTTATAAATTGAAAATAATCTGTGTGACTATCATAAGAACTTCTTGATTTGGTGTATTTTGAATTCTTCATTAGGGAATCAACATCATTCATGTCTGATGATTTAATATTTGCATGCCAGATACGAGTTATCCGAAAACATAATTAATTTAAATAAGTGAAAATTCATTATTAAGGATTAATTCATGACATTTTGTCTTCAATCTATGATCAATGATAATATTGTTGAAATATTATTTTAATAATTCAATAATGATACTGTACGAACATTATACAATTTAAAAAACACCAACTGCTTATTTATAAAGTTCGCTAATATAATAATAAGTCTGTGTTTTTTACATGATTACTGTACAAATTTATTAATACAGGTAAATTGTTAATATTAGTTGCAACTGCAAACATACAGCTGCAATTTGCATATAAATTAACACAGAAGGTATCTGCTTCAAGACTGACCAGTCAATGATTTGGAATCGTCCAGCACAGTTGAATGAATATCATAAGAGTATTGATAGTATGTACTATTGCATGAAAGCAAACTGAGAAGATAACTTTTTCATAGTTTCTTACGCCCATTCGCGATTCGGCAATGAATGAAATTTCAGTTCACCATTGCGCAGTTGTGTGTGCGAACACTCAGACACACAATAAATTAAACCTTGTCCCTATGATCTCCACTTTTTCAAAGGATTTTCCATATTTATTTGCCTCAAAACTCAGTTTGGCTTTATGCTCTTTTATATTTGTTTTGACAGCTCTAGTCAGTATTAGTAAAGAGCTTATAACTTCTACCGCATGGAGTCGCGTCCGTCGCTACTGACATAGCGTATTAGAAAGAGGTATAACGGTATGTCAAATTTCGAATATTTTACTAGATTGGACTTAAAGTATGCGAAGAATTGATGGAGAAAATTATAAAGAATACGTAGTGGAATATGTCAAATAAAACGATGTATAATAATTGTACTCTCAATAATTATTGCACATTTGAATAAACTTTTTCATAAATAAAATGTCGTTAAATTATCTCGGAAGTTGTATAGTTTCGAGTGGTGTATACACGCGCTTTTCGTTTCAGCCTTCAAAACCTCGTTTTACGGGACTTATCGCTTGAATAAAAAACAATTTAGTGTGACAGTATAGTGCAAAGAAGGGCTAGTTTTAGTGTATCTAAAGTGGAAATCGTTTGAACTAAATAAACAGTGCTAAATAAAATCTAAAATATTGAAACTCTTGCTCAAAAAAGTGTCAGACTTGTGCGGTTTGAGCATGCAAGTGTGAGTGCGCCGAGTGTTTCAAGTTATACAGTGCCGTATTATAAAATTTGGGACACAGTTTTATATAAAATTTAATATCAGTGCGGTAGTTATTCACGAATAAATGATGTCGAAGGGAGAACGAGAAAAGGGAGAAGATTATAGCGCAATATTTAATGAAAGTAAAAAGATAATAAGATCGCCCGAACAAAGGCAAAGGGAAGAAAAATCTTTAAGCAGAACAGACACTGTAGAGAAGAATCGAGAAAATAAGAATATGGAAGAAGTAAAAATAATGATACAAACCATGATGAACAAGATGGAAGAAAATACCAAAGAAATAAAGCAAGAAATAAAGGATTTGAGAAATGGAATGGAAAAGAAAGAGGAAACATGGAAAAATGAGAGACAAACCCTATTAAATAGAATAAAAATCCTTGAAAGAAAAGTAGAAGGAGATAAGAAGCAGAAAAGAAGAAATAATATAATAATTACAGGAATTAAAAACATAAAGGCCCCAGAAAAGGAAATACGGAAGTTATTGGAGGAAAAATTACAAGTGCAAGTGGAAATAAAGAGAATAGAAAAGCTGAAAAACAATGCTAATATTATACAAGCTGAAATTCAAAATTGGGAAGAAAAACAGAGTGTGATGGCTGCTAAAAGTAAACTGAGGAATACGAACATATACATAGAAAATGATTTGACTTATGACGAGAAAAGAATTCAAAGAGAAATAAGAAGCATTGCTAGAGTAGAAAGAGAGAAAGGAAAGCGAGTCAAAATTGGTTATCAAAGAATTATAATAGACGCTAAAGTATATCAATGGGACAAGCAAGAAAACGGGGTAGTATTTAAAGAAAAAACTCGACAAGAAAATTCAATAAACTAAGAAATTGGAAACCGGAAACTCAACACATGAAGACGAAACGGCTAAAGAAGATGATAATGCAAATAGGAACATGGAATATACAAAGTCTAACAGGAAAAGAAGAACTGATAGAGGAATTCGACAAAACAAATTTAGACTTATTAGCTATCACAGAAACAAAAAAGAAAGGAAAGGGCACAAAAAAGATGAAAAATGGACATATAATGATATACAGCGGAGTGGAAACTAATAAGAGAGCAAGAGCAGGGGTTGGACTCTTAATTAATAGTAAAATAACACAATCAATAAAAGAATGGCAATGCGTAAATGAAAGGATAATGACCGTTAAAATAGAAAGTAATAACATGAAAGCAAACGTGATGATAATTTATGGCCCGTCGGAGGACGAAAACAAAGTAACTAAAGACGAATTTTGGGACCTGCTACAACTAGAGTATGACAAATTAAAAAAGCCAATAGTTATAACAGGAGACTGTAATGCAAGGGTAGGAAATGGAAATATAGGACTGGGAGAAATAATGGGAACAAACAAAGAGCTAGTCAAGAATAATAATGGAAATAGGCTGATAGACTTTTGCATCATAAATCAACTTCTGATTTTAAATACATTATTTACACATAAGAACTGCCACAAATTTACAAGAGAGGTGAAAAGTAGAGGAGAAAAATTGCTAATTGACTACTTTTTGGTAAATAGAATACTAAGAAAATATATAAATGATGTAAGAGTCAAAAGAGGCAGTGAAATAGGAAGCGATCACTATTTGACTATATTAAAGTTAAGAGTAGAAAAGGAAAAAGAGACAGAACAAGCACTGAAAGATGACAGTAAAAAGTGCAATAAAATTAAACCCAGAGTACATAAATTAAAATACACAAAGATAAGAGATAACTATCAAAGTGCTATAAAGGATTTGATAAAGTTAACACCAACACCAGATATGAAAGACGTAGAAGATATCTGGAATAAATTCAAACACATTATAATCGAGGCGACCAAACAAGCATGTGGCGAAAGTAAAACAACAAAGAGTATAAAACAGACACACTGGTGGAGTAAGGAAGTAAAAGACGCAGTAAAGAAAAAGAAAATAAAATGGATTGAATATTTAAATACTAAGAGCAACGAGGACTATAAAGACTGTAAAGAACAGAGAAAATTGATAAAAGATTTAGTTAAAAAATCAAAGATGGCAACATGGCAAGAATTCGGAGATATTATGGAAAGAAATTTTGAAGATAATCACAAACTGTCTTACAAAACCTTGAAAAGTCACAATAAAATAGATAAAATAAATTTAAAACAAATAAAGGACGAACAAGGAAAAATACTGCATGAAAATAAAGAGATAATGGCACGGTGGAAAGATCATTTTCGAACACTGCTTGAAGAGAAAAACAACACTAACAACGAGGACAGAGAAGATCAAATACAAACAGTGGAACGAAAAACAATAGGAGATATAGAAAATATTACAGCAAAAGAGCTGAAAGCAGTACTTCAAAATCTTAAAAACGGCAAAGCACCAGGATATGACCAAATACAAGCGAAGCAACTGAAGTATATGGGCGAAGAAGGAGAAGAAATTTTACTGGTACACACAAAGGGCGACACAACAACATGTAGTAACTACAGAGGAATTTCCCTCCTATGTACAGCTGCTAAAATATATGTAGCAATTATTGAGAGCAAACTTAGAATGAAGTTAGAAACAAAGTTAGAAAAGGTACAAAGTGGATTCCAAAAGGGGCATTCAACGCAGGACCACATATTTACAATAAGAAAATTAATAGAAAGAACTATGGGACATGGCGGTAAACTTTTCATTTTGTTTTTATACCTTTAAAAAGCATTTGATAGGGTACAAAGGGATACATTATGGGAAATCTTGAAAAAGAGACAAATAACTGGAAGACTACTAGAGGCAATTAAAAGTATATATAGAAAAACAAATAACTATGTTAGAACGGGCAACGACATTTCTGAAGAACTCGTAACAACACAAGGGCTAAGACAAGGAGGAGCCTTGAGCCCATTTTTTTCATCATATTTTTAGACGAAATATTAAAACAGATAAAAAAAAAGACAAAACTAGTTGAAATTGGTAACTATAAACTAAATAGGATAATGATTGCAGAGTGTGCACTTGCGGATGATCTTGCCATATTCGCAAAGAGCGAGGAAGACATACAACACAATTTGCACATATGGCATCAGGAATTACAAAAATACAACATGTCAATAAACACCGAAAAATCCAAAATCATGGAGGTATCTAGGGAAGATATATGCACAAATTTAACAATAAATGGCGAAGGAATACAATAGGTAGAAACTTACACGTACCCGGACTCGGTCATACACAATAAGGGAAGCCTAGATTATGAAATTAATAATAGAGTACAAGCTGCGAATAAAAAATTCTTCATGATGAACACAACAATTCTTAATAACAAATATGTAACGGATACAACGAAAATGACACTGTACAAAACAATATATAGACCAACACTTATATATGGAAGTGAAACGTGGGTTTTGAACCAAAGGAACAGAAGTAGAATACATGCGACAGAAATGAAGTACCTAAGAAAAGTAAAAGGAATAACTAAATTAGACAAAATAAGAAATGATCAAATGAGAAACGAGCTACAAACAGAAAGCATACAAAAGACAATAGATAAAAAACAGCTTGCCTGGTACGGGCACTTGATAAGAATGGCAGATAATAAGCAGGCGAAAATCATATGGAATGCTAAAACAGCAGCTAAGAAGAGAAGAGGCAGGCCTGTGAAGACATGGAAAAACAACGTAGAAGAAATATTGAGAAGAAACCAAACCAATAGTCACACTGCAAGAGAAATGGCGAAACAGAGGAAAATATGGAAAGATTTTAATGGCAACATTGACTAAATAATTATTGTGAAATTAACCTCGACACCCGAAAAGGTATAAAGAGATGTAAATAGACTATAATAATAATAAATTACCTCGCCGAATCACGCTCTAGAATTTAATTTTTCTTGGGATAAATTTCAGTTTGACAACTCAACTTTGTAACCTGACAGCAATTTGAGTCGAAAACTGCTCAAAAATAAAATCACTCCACCTACGGTGTCGTAATTTTATTAGAACAGTTTTCTTGTGAAATTGCTAGGTAACAAGGTTTCGTGAAAACAGAAATTTATCCAGCAAAATAAAAAGCTCTTTTGTAATTACTGTTAATATATTCCAGCAAAAATATAATATCGTTCTCAGCGGTGAATTGAAATGGGACACCTGTATATACTTTTGGCTTTCTGCACTCCTTCTCCATATGAACTTCATGATGTCAAATCTCACATTCTTTAGAAGCGTGGTACAAGAGTTTTCACGTAAAATTAAAATGGAACAGCTTGCATATAATTCTAGCTTTCTACACTCTTCCATATAAACTTCAAGTATGCCAAATCTCACATTCCTTTGTGCACGAGGTATAAAGTTTTCTCTTCACGTGAAATTGAAATAGGACATCTGTATATAATTTGAGGCTTCTGCTCTCCTTCTTCAGATAAACTTCAAGTATCTATGCTAAATCTCACATTCCTCCGTGCAGGCGGTACAAAATTTTCTCTTCACGCAAAATAAAAATGGGACACCTGTTTATGATTTTAACTTTCTGCACTCCTCCTTATAAATTTTGAGTATGCCAAATCTTACATTCCTTCGGGCGCACGTGACAAAGTTTTCTCTGCACGTGAACCTGAAATAGGACAGCCTGTATATAATTTTAGCTTTCTGCATTCCTTCCCCATATAGACTTCAAGCATGTCAAATCACACATTACTTTGTGTGCGCAATATGCTCAAAAATGGGTACTACATTTTTTCTTCACGTATTAATACATAATTAAAATAGGACTTCCTGTATATAATTTCCGCTTTCTGCACTTCTTCTCCATATAATCTTTAAGGATGCCAAATCACGCATTCCTTCATGCATGCAATATGCATTAAAACTGGATGAAAAGTTTTCTCTTCACGTATTAATACTGTAATGTTTATTGCTTTTGAAAGATTGGTTTATAATTAAATAAAAATCACTATTTAATAATTGAAAATGAAATAGAAGTCTTATTCTTCCGGATATTACTAACAAACACTATATAATTTATTTATCACTTACTACTATTAAACAAAACCGCAGATATTTATGTTTAACTATTTATTTCTTTATTACACTGACCACTCACTATATCACTGATTTATAGTTCACTGTTCACTGTTCATTGTTTACTATTTACTTGTCAGGTCATTTGCTTGCCCTTACCCAAGAAACACAAAGTCATAAGGCAGATATTATGACTTATTATGTGGTAACTGCAACCAACATTTTAAGATAATATAAAACTAAGAAGTTAATATCTATTGTAAAACTTTATATTCGTTGCTTAAACGTTACTGCAAAGGTTTAATCTTAAAGTAATCATCATGTGATATAGTAGTTGCTTAAAAGTTATTAAAACGTCTTATATGTACGTGTTATTGACGTTTTTACTTTTAGATTGAATAACGTCTTTAATACTAAAATATCAGACGTGTTTGAAACGACATAAACTTTAGTTTTTATATGTATTATTGAGTAGTTTTATATTAAAGTTGAAAAATATATATGTATTAGAGTCATAGTGAAGTTTAAATATATTATAATTCATATCAGTTGTTCATTTTATCAAAAGTACTATTTTATACAACGTTAGTAACACGACATATAAAGGAGATGTTGTACAATCACAACATCCATCAAAATATCTGTGAATATTGCGTAAATTACATATTTTAGGATTTCAGTTTGTGTACTCAAATATGCTTCGAACGAGTGTTAAAATCAAAAGACAATATGAATATATTACGGATTATTACCGAAAAGTGAAATCATCAAGTAATAATGAAAAGTTAAATGAAACTAGTACTGAGACACAATCTCAAAGCACAAGTTTATCTACTTTTAAAAATGTCCCGTCCGTAAATATTTCTTCCACATCAAATAATATTTTGATATACAATGCAGTGATGATGATGGAACTATTTCAAGAGTGCTGAAGACTGACATAAAATTTTACTTTTGACTTTTCAAGTTATGGCATAGTTTTTCGGAGTTTCAATAAAACATTTATATGTAGTTTCGAAAAACGGCCCTTGAACCTTTAAGTAACTTTCGTTAAATTAGTTCGTTCACAGTTTTATAGCAGTTGCAAACACTCATGTGCAACTGGTAAATAACTACAGGACACTAGTTTCATACCAGTTTGATAATAGTTTGAATGAAGTTTCTAAATATCTCGTTTGATATTATGAATAAACTAGATATATAGTGGATGCTATGAAGTTACTATATCTTCAAATAGTTTCAGTATTATAGAGGCCATATTTTTGTTCAGGAAGTTGGGAGCCATCTTGAAAAATTTGATGCAAATAAATTTGAATATATTTTGAAACTAATATTTTATGGGTTTTGCAATAATTTTTCAACTCCCATACGATTTGTATTACATAATTTGGAATAAAATTGGCAAAAATCAGTAAAAGTAAAAAAAAAAGATATCTTTTCAAAAGAACTAAATATAATATATTTTAATTTCTCTATATATATCGGAGGCCAATTACTTTTTAAGAAGTGAAATATACGATTTTCCAATAAAAATAAGTTTGTTTCTGAAATTGCGGCAATAGATTCCTTCAAATTTCATTTTAATTTTGTCTACACCATATTTCCATCAACGTATATTGACAGTTGTAATATTATACATACTCTTCTATATCTTTATTATGCCAGACAGTTATGTTTTATATATTGTAAAACTGAAAAGTTTCAAAAGTGTACTGCATTTACTCTTATATGTTGATAATTACGACAGTCATATTGAAGTTTTAAAATAGAATATGTATATGATTATTATGTAAAGTATGCAACTGGTATATATAAATGCTATATTAGTTTTAAAAAAAGTTATATAGTGGTTAATAAAACTATTTAGTACGGTTGTATAGATTCCCCACTTAGTTATTATAAACGTCATGCCGACGTCAATTTAAACATATTTTGGTTGTATTAAAGGTATAGAAAAAGTTAAAAAGTTGTAACAAAAGTTGTGTAAACGTATATATAACTAATTAAAACCCAAGTTGTGTTCCTTGGGTATATACGGAAACCCGTTTCTCGGAATATTCCAGATCAGTCGAGCACGTTACTAGATTTTTTGACCGGGCAGGACGACGCGATACGAAACAAACAGTACGAAAGGTCCCGTCCAGACAACAGAGATGGATTCAGGGCCTATTTTATTTTTGCGAATTATGAAACTTTTGCACGTTACAATATATAGATACCATGTGAGAATTTTCTTTACAAACAACAAACATTTCAATTTCATTTGTATAATTTCTCTCAAAATAATCATGAACTAAAAAGTCCTGTCGTGAATCTGAAGAGTACAATTTTTACACATGAAGTTCAATTGCAAACCAAGTTGCTGCTTTTTAATTTTTCCTAGATTTAGTGTCCAAATATCATTCAGTCTACAATTAGATCGGGCTCTTATGACAGAAAGCAGGGAGTTTTACTTACAGGCTGACATTTATAGGGTAGGTACTTACAGCTGTAAGCTTCAGATATTTGCATTTATTAATCATTGCTAGGTGTTTATGCATACTCAAAAATGAATTTTAATTAGCAACAAAAAATAGCTTCTCTGAACTATTTTTTACAGTCTGCCATATTTTCGAACGTAAGACAAGTTTGCAAAATCGACTGAAAGTTTATCGGCAGACGTTTCCATGAGTCCATATTCAGGTAAATTTGTAAATTTATTGCATAACTTGGAACAATTTTTACGCTTTTAGTCGATTTTGCAAACTTGCCTTACGTTAAAAAAAAGGCAGACTGTAAAAAGTGGTTCAAAGAAGGAATTAATGTGAAACGTGAAAGCTAAAAATTAATTTGTTCTGCTATTAGCAATCAGCGATCGTTGAATTTTTGTGTGATTTTTTATAAAGAAAATTTTGTGTAAGTATGCTGCGCTCACTGGTGCTGACGGGCCGGCTTCTACCCACGCCTGCTCTAGTTTAGATAATAGATTCTGATTGAAACTATGATTTTTATCGGGGGTCATCATTATCAATGTAATTGAAAATGCTTGTATTTTCTTGTATTGGATTATCAGCAATTAAAATGTAGTTAAGGAATTTTATTTTTATACACTGTTACAATTTTAGTATACGAATATTACGATGAATATGAACATGTTTGTACGATTTTATGCTATCTGTTTGAGTTTTTTTACCTTATTTCATGAATATAGTGGACAAACACACAGTATTACAATTCGTAAGTTCTCATCAAGTTACTCATGTTATTTCGGCAACATGGGTAGTAATAAGGTTCATATTGAATTTTCAGTATTTATTCATGAAGAAGCGAATAATATTGCACACAAATCAGTAGAAGCAGCATTAGAATTTATCAATAAGAATTCAAGTTTACAAATACAAGTGGACATGACAGAAATTTTTGCTTTTGCAAATGATTCTGAGAACATATTGAATACCTGTAAGTATATATAAATTGAATGTACACTTGGCACACCCTTAATCGAATACAACAATGTATTAATAGGTAAATTAAGTTTTTCTGCATACGAGGATAGTTCAATTCAAAACGTTTTTGGCTGGAAGCATAGATGTTGCTAGTATGTACATAATGCTATTATATTAATTAAAAACCTGCGGATGGCGCTGTACAATGTTGCAAACTTGTGTGCTAGTAGATTTGTTGTAGCAGTGACGGTAAGTCAAAGAGCCCGCTCAGAGGTGCTACCTTGAATCGTTAGACGATGTTTACGTATTCTAAACGATTCATCGTAGAAACATTTCTTTTAATAGTCAACGGTGTCATTTCTTATTCTGCCAAAAATCAATTTATATCAACTTATTTATCATGGGAATTGAACTCAAAAACTTTTTGTCTTAGACACTTGAAAATTACACTTGAACGTGTATTTTCATAGGTAAAACAAGGGAAACTCACAGTGCTGAGTCTCACTTTGCCACAACCCCCGGCATCGGGGCTTCAAAGGGGCTGGACATATCGATGAGGTATCTTTTTCTATTTGACGAAAAAGACTTATACAAAAATTGTAGCCAGAGAAATGAAGAATTCAGAGAGCCAACGGTGCCGATTCTCACGCTGTCAGAAATTTCAGGATTTCTGACAGCATGGGAATCGACAGGAAAAGGCGAAACAGCAGTATTCTTGATGAATAAGGGAGTCAGGCAAGACGACGCACTATCTGCGACACTATTTAACTTAGTAATAGAGTACGTTAGAAGGAAAATAAATAGAAAATCAATTAGAATACACGGAAGACAAATGATAGCATATGTCGATGATGTGGTAATTATAGCAGAAACAAGAGACATACTGGAGGAAACGTTAGATGAAATATCATGAGAAGGAAGACAAGTGGGACTGAAATTGAACAAAAATAAGACAAAGTTCATGAGATATGGAAAACAAAAGGAAAACAGAAAAATGAGTAGGAGAATATGAATTTGAAGAAGTAAAAAAATATAAGTCCCTAGGAGTAATGATAACAAATAAAGGAGACAGGGAGACAGAAATAAAAAAAAAAATCTTCTCGGCAAATAAAGCATTCTACATATATGTACAGGAAATTGCTAAAAAGTAACATATTAACAAGAATAACAAAATTGAGAATATACAAAACTATGATAAGACCCATATCGATGTATGACGCGAAAACATTAATAATAAATAAAAAATCTGACGTGAACTGATTGTTTTATACGGCAAATTCTGATTGTCTGTTATACATATAAACTGCACTTCCGGCTCAGCCGATTGATACAAAAATAGTAGATAACTATTTTGATGCTATAACAAGTTCAAACATTGAATTTCAATATGCTATGGCTGATCATTCTAGATGTATGCAAAGAATTTAAATAAAGTTTCAAGTAAAGTGCACTTCTGGCTTGGCCGATTGATACAAAAATAGCAGATAACCATTCTGATACAACATCAAGTTCAAATACTGAATTTCAACATCCTACAGTTGATCATTCTGGATTTATTAGAAAAATTCGAAAAAGTTTCAAGTAAAGTGCACTTTCGGTACAGACGATTGGAACCATAATGCGAGGTACACGCCAGAGTTGGGCAATACTCAAGTATTTTTGTACTTAAGTACCAATTTCTGGGTTTCACTAGTACTTAAGACTGATACTGAAGTAGAAATATTTATTTTGTACCTAATACTTGAAAATTTTAAGTACTAAAATTATAACATGTACTCAAGACTTATTTTTCTCGTAATAATCGCAAATAATATTGAAGTAGTTTACAAATAATTGAGTATTTGAAAAATACTTGAGTAATGTAAAAATACGTAAGTATCAGTATTGAAGTAGGAATAAAATTAAGATATTATTATACAGAATCAAGTTTGAGGGTATAGTAAACAGGTAGGTATTAGTCTTTGTGGGTGTGTATAAATGCAAAAAATATTACAAAAATGTAGGGTTGTCATGATTTAAATCATGATTTAAATCGAGTAAAAAAATTACGATTTAAATCAATCAAAATTTCTTATTCAAATACCTATCGGATTCATATAAAGTCAAATAAAATAAATAGAATTATCATCAAGTTATAACTTAACTCAAGCTTTTATATAAGCAAATTAGTTTGGCCGCTCTCTGTGCCCAAATGGTTTCTCAGTTTTAAGTGAACTGGACCAAATAATACAAATAATTTGTATACAAGTGATTAAATACTACATACCAGTAATTGAAATAGGGTCATAATAATAAAAGTATAATAAAAAAACAATAAGATAAAAATTGGGTAGAAGTAAAATACAAACCGGGGTTTTTTGTTCAAATGAAATAATGTGATTTAACCAAATAAAAATCTGATTTAAATGGAAAAAATCGACTTCTTTCCAATCCTATAAAAAAGTACTTATACTTGAAAAATACTTATTTTAAAGTATTTTTGTCGTGAAAACTGGTACTTTGTACAAGGACTTTCAAGCTAAACTTGAAAAAGTACTTAGTTACAAGTATTATCAGCACAGTTAAACTGGTACTTCGTACTTATACTTAATTACTTTGGGTTCGGTACTTGCCCAGCTCTGGGTGCACGATTAGACCCTATACCAGTCTTAAATACAAAATTTCAACATTATACGTTCAACCAGTTTTCAGATTTGCGAGTTACGAACATACGTAACGATAGGTGAATTTTGTCAGTTCCACAATACTTTCTTTTACTTAGTACAAGTAAAAATAATTGGCAATAGCAACAAAAAATAAAATTGGGCAATATCAATGAAGATTCATACAGGGAAAGTCAACAATCGATGCTATTACGTACACTGAAGCAAATCATCGAAAAATCTTACAGCGCTACGATAAACATCGAAATGTTATTTATAGATCTCCAACAGGCTTTCGTTTCGACAAAGAGAAAAAAATTCATGCAAATATTGGAAAAACTGAAAATCGAAAAAAAAATAAGAAACTTAATAGAAATTATAATGTCGAAGTAAGCATAAAGACAAGAAAAGGTGAAACAGCAGTATTCTTGATAAATAAAGTAGTCAGACAAAGCGACGCGCTATCTGCGACACTATTTAACTTAGTAATATCAATCGGAACACACGGAGGACAAATGATGGCATATGCCGATGATGTGGTAATTGTAGCAAAGAAAAGAGACATACTGGAAGAAATGTTAGATGAAATATTAAGAGAAGGAAGACAAGTAGGACTGAAATTGAACAAAGATAAGACAAAGTTCATGAGATATGGGAAACAAGGGGAAAACAGAAAGATATAAATAGGAGAATATGAATTTGAAGAAGTAGAAAAATATAAGTACCTAGGAGTAATGATAACAAATAGAGGAGACAGGGAGACAGAAATAAAAGAAAAAATATTCTCGGCAAATAAAGCATTCTATATGTACAAGAAATTGCTAAAATGTAACTTATTAACAAGAATAACAAAGTTGAGAATATACAAAACTATAATAAGACCCATATTGATGTATGACGCGGAAACATTAATAATAAATAAAACATCTGACGTGAACATCACGCGACTTACTTGTACATCATTGGATATATAAGTAATACGATGTGATTTTGTGTTTGATCGTATATATCATTGGATATGTATAATCAAACACAAAATCTCATCTTTCCACAGTTAATCGTTTTGGATTTACTCAAGAGATTCTAAAAATCTGTCAAGTGAAATGCGCTTTCAGTAGGCCATTATTCTTATACTACAACATTCCTAAATATTGATTTCCAAAATTCTACGACTACCAACAGATCTGAATTTATGCGCAAAATTAAAAAATAAATTTCTACTGAAGTACACTTCCGGTTCAGACTATTGTTATGATAATAGTAGGCGATCATTCAGATGCTACAGCAAACTGAAATACCAAATTTCAATATTCTACACCTGATTGTTTCGAATTTATGCGAAAAATTCCAAAAGACTGTCAAGTAAAGTGCACTTCCGGCTCGGTGAATCTCAATAAAAATAGGACATGAGCATCTAGGCGATTTAATCGTCCTAAATACTGAATTCTACAAATCTACGTTCAATCGTTTTGGATTTATACGGAAAATTCAAAAAATGTTTCGAATAAAGTGCTCTTCTGGTTTAGTCGATAGCAATTATAATTTATGCGGAAAATTCAAAAAGTCTGTCATATAAAGTGCACTTCCGGCTCAGCCGATTATTACAAAAATAGAAGATGACCATTAAGATGCTACAGCAATTTCAAATGCTAAATTCCAATATCCTACAACTGATCATTCTGGATTTATGCGGAATATTAAGAAAAAGTCTTAAGTAAAGTGCACTTCCGGCTTAGCCGATCGCAATCATAATGCAAGATGTACAATAAGATGTTATAGAAGTTCTCAATACGAAATTTCAATATGCTATGGCTAATCATTCTAGATTTATACAAAAAATTCAAAAATAGTTTCAAGCAAAGTGCACTTCTGGATTGGCCGATTCATACAAAAATAGCGGATGACCATTCTGATGCAACATCAAGTTCAAATACTGAATTTCAACATCCTTCGGTTGATCATTTTGGATTTAATAGAAAAATTTGAAAAAAGTTTCAAGTATAGTGCACTTCCGGTACAGACGATTGGAACCATAATGCGAGGTGCACAATTAGATCCTATACCAGTCTTGAATACAAATCTTCAACATTATACGTTCAACCAGTTTTGAGATTTGCGAGTTACGCACGCACGCACGCACGCACGCACGCACGAACGCACGCACGCACGAACGCACGCACGCAGGAACATACGTACCGACATCAAGCCAAAAATAGTCAAAATGGATTCAGGGATGGCTCAAAACGGATATTTCCATAGAAATCTCGATAGGTGAATTTTGCCGGTTCCACAATACTTAATTATGACTTTGTACAAGTAAGTGAAAAAGAAGAAGAACAACTTAGAATAATAGAAAGGAAAATATTTAGAGCAATATTAGGCCCACATAAGGTAGATGAAAATGAATACAGAGAATGAACAGCGAAATATTACAAGAAATAGAAGGAGAAGATATGATACGAAAAATAAAGCAACAACGCGTAAAATGTTTGGGACATATATGGAGAGCAGGCAAAGATGCAATGATATAATGAATATTAAAATAAGATCCTGGGTGAAAAGAAAGAGGAAGACCACAGTTAACATGGATGCAGGAAGTTAAAGAAGATTCACACAACGCAGGAATTATACAAACTAGGAATTACTTACTTACTTACTTAATCCGTTTGCCTTTCTACCTTGCGGTGTAAGGCGTTATTCCATTGGGGTTTTCTTCCATGCGTCTTTCCATGCTGTTCTGTCTTTCATCAAAGTCTTACTTCCATTTATTTCTATTCCTCTGCGATTCATCGCCTTGTGTACTTCTGTGTCCCAAGTTTTATTCGGCCTACCTCTCCTTCTTTTATGCGCTGGTTTAGCTCCATAAATCTGTTTCGCGAGTCTTTCTTCTCCCATTCTTTGGATATGTCCTCTCCATCTAAGCTGTCCTTCTTCTATTATATTCTTAATTGGTTTTGTTCGTAACTTATCCCAAAATACTTCATTCCTTATTCTGTCCAATTTAGATTCTACTTCTATCTTCCTGAGAAATCTCATTTCGATGCTTCTTATTTTACTTTGGTGTCTTTCCGTCGTTGCCCAAGATTCGCATCCATATGTTAAAATTGGAATTGCTACTTTTTTAAACACCTCTGTATTAGTTTCCTTGGGGATTTCTTTTTTGTTGAGGAAGTTTTTCTTCATTGCATTGAAAAGTCTTCCTTCTTTGTTAACTCATTCTGCTATCTCTTTGTCCAGGCTCCATGTTTCCTCGATTGTTACTCCCAGGTACTTGAATGTTTTGACCTTTTCCAGCTCTATGTTCTCTATCTTTATTTTGTTTGTTTTCCCGTCTCCATTGACAATCATTGTTTTAGTTTTTTCTTTGTTGATGATCATGTTTTCTGGTTCTTCGTTCAATACATCTATGTTGTGCTGTAGATTCTCTTCATTTTCTGCGATAATTATCATGTCGTCCGCATAGCATAGCTCAGCTACTTTTATCATTGTCATTTTTCTATATCCTACGTTGTATGCCTTCAGTTTGTGTTTAATACGTTTTATTATTTCATCTAGGTAAAGAGTGAACAGAAGTGGACTCAGTATACATCCTTGTCTTAAACCTGTTTTGTTGAAAATGGTGTCGATTCATTATTTCTGACTCTGACATAATTTTCATTTTGTTCGTATAACCTTTTCACACTTTCAATTGTATGTTTGTTCACTCCTCTAAGTTCTAGCAGTTCCCACACTATCTCTCTTACTACCTTGTCGAATGCTTTTTCGAGATCGATAAAACACAGATATAATTCTATTTTTGTAAATCTGGATTTTTCTATGAGTTGTCTTGATGCAAAAATATGGTCTTGTACTCCTCTTTGGGGTCTGAATCCGCTTTGTGTTTCTTCAAACATTATTTCTATTTGTTTTCGGATTCTGTTTTCCAGTATTCGTGTATACAATTTTCCTGGGTCGCTTAAAAGTGTTATACCTCTATAGTTTTTGCAGTCTTTGTTATCTCCTTTTTTAAAAATAGGGGCAATCACACTTTTTTTCCAGTCACTTGGTGCACCTTGTTCTTCTCCCATGTTGAATATTTTCAGCAGACATTCTTGTCCAGCCCGGCCCATGTTTTTTATCATCATTGCCGTTATGTTATCATGCCCTGGTGCCTTTCTTATTTTTAGTTTCTTCTTTGCATGTAGCATTTCTTGCTCAATAATTATATTCTCCTCTTCTTGTATTTTGTTTATTGTGCTGTCTGTGATTTCAATTTCGTTGCTGGTCATGTCGTCTTGCTCTAATAGTTCTACGAAATATTCTCGCCATCTGCTCATAATTTCTTCTTCTTTATTTAGTATTTTACCTGTTCTGTCTTTAATATTTCTGGGTGTCTGTTCTCGTCCATTTCGCATTCTTTTCAAAACACCGTAAGATAATTTTTGGTTTTCATTGTAGGCATTCCCTAATCTATGTCAGAACTTCACCCATTCATTTTTTTTCGCATCTTTCACTGATTTCTTGACTTCTATCCTACATTTCTTGTACTCTTCATAGTTCTTCAAATTTTTGCTTGCCAAATAGACCTGCCATGCTCTCTTCTTCTCTTTAATTTTCTCTCTTATTTCTGTCGACCACCAGGAGGTCTTTTTAAATTGTTTATTATTGAATTTAGCTGTCCCACATGTTTCTTTTGCTGCTTCTAATAGACTGTGTTTAAATTTTCTCCACATATTAACCTTCAAATATAATTTGACAAGTAGATAAATTTAATTAACTTAGTGCTTGCTTGAACACAATGTCACAGCCATATGTCCCAAATGCAGATGTCAATGAACTTTATAGTAATTTACTAAAAATTGCACAGCTAAATGTGAGATCACTGAATTCATATTTTGTTCAGTTTAAAGAGTTCATGGATGAACAAAATTTTGATATTGTCGCTATTACCGAAAGTTGGATTAGTCCTAATTCACCTGCACACCTCTTTCATATTGATAATTACAAATTAATAAGTCGTGAGAGAACTGAAAAACGTGGCGGAGGTGTCGCTTTTTACATTCGAGATAATATTAATTTCCAAGTTCTAGATACCAGTTTCGTACAGCGCAACAATATCGAATTTTTAGGATTCAGTGTCATATTTATAATTATAAGATATGTATAGGTGTAATATATAACCCTAATTTGGATTATTACAAAGATTTGTGTATTTTAGAAGAATTTTTTACTGAATTTAGTGTGTCCAGTGATTATATCATCTGTACTTGAGATACAAATATTGATTTATTCAATAATAATTATAGAACAATGTATCTTGATAACATTATAGCAGCGAATAATATGTGTCAACTGATCAAAGATTGTACAAGACCTGCTTCAAATTCTCTATTAGATGTAATGATTATTTCAGATGATACTTTGTGTCTTAATTCGGGTGTGATATCATCAAATCAAATCTCGGATCACGACTGTGTTTATTGTGTTCTAAATATTGTCAAATCCAAAAATAAAAGTAAATATGTGACATATAGAGATTTTAAAAATATTAATTTAGACGAGTTAAACAGAGATGCTGGAGAGATCAATTGGCACAATATTTCTTATTTTGAAAATGTGAACGAAAAAGTAGAATTACTCAATAAAAATATTAAAAATTTATTCGATAAACATGCCCCTTTGAAGAAAATTAACACAAATAAAAAATATTGTCCATGGATTACACCTGTAATCAAAATTATGCAAAACAAGCGGGATAAAGCATTGCTAGCATATAAAAAGTGTAAAACTGAAGCTAAGTGGAATTATTATAAAAGTCTCAGAAATTTAACTACGGATGCCATTCGTAAAGAAAAGAGTGCATTTCTTAAATATAATATAGATCAAAATATAAATAATCCCACTGGGCTTTGGCAAAATTTAAAACATGTTGGTGTTATCACTAAACAGAAAAAGAATCTTCCCAGTGAACTTTGTAAACCACAAGAATATGGCCAATATATTTCGGATAAAGTTGGAACATCAATTTTTAATCCGAAAACTTTAAATACGTTTTTGAGCAGTAGTTTCTGTGATCATTGCACTAATTATTTTGAATTTAAATGTGCAGATATATCTCAAATAGATAAGATTATTAAAAGCATTAAATCAAATGCAGTTGGGGCGGATGGTATATCTATCAAGATGATATTATATATACTGCCTTTCATAATTGATTGTATTACGCACATTGTAAATTTTTGTTTATTGCAGGGAGTAATATCGAATGTATGGAAGCTTGCTATTGTGAAACCAATATTAAAAGTAGATAACGCTAGTAGTTTCGATGAGATCAGACCAATAAGCATCTTGCCTGTTCTGAGTAAAATTTTAGAGAAAATAAGCTACGGACAAATGATTAGATATATAAATGAATCTCAAATTTTGCCTTCGTCTCAATCTGGTTTCAGAAAAGGTTTCAGTACCAATACTTGCTTATTAAATTTAATTGATAACTTGATAAAAAGTTATGATCAATCAGAAATAACATTGCTTGCACAAATTGACCTTTCCAAAGCCTTTGATTTGGTTAACCACACTGAGAGAAATTTATGAAATTATGACAACTCCGCGCGGAATTGACAAACT
Organism: Dromius quadrimaculatus; assembly: GCA_963989225.1. Classification (NCBI taxonomy): domain Eukaryota; kingdom Metazoa; phylum Arthropoda; class Insecta; order Coleoptera; family Carabidae; genus Dromius; species Dromius quadrimaculatus. Next base: position 12,664,823 of record OZ022327.1, on the reverse strand, counting down.
CGGAGTCGAGTCTATAGAATCATGGTTCACGCGAGTCTATCGGAATCAGTGTAACCGTTCAGCATCCTTAAAACCAACTGCGTGAAGGAATTGTAGTTAAATATCTCGTGAAGTTGAGCGGATTTAATTTAAGTTGGATAAACGAATCTATTTATTGATGCAACAAAATATATAGTAAAATGAATAACCCTTCAATGATTGACATGAAAATTTCTATATTTGAATTGATTTATTTTTAAATTCATTGTAAGCTTGAAAAATTCTTGGAATATTTTTTCAAGTAATTTCTTGATTCATAGTAACAATTAAAATGAAAAAAATATATATTATGAGTTTCAATAAGTGTAATTGATATAATTTTTCTAGTATAATTTATTTATCCATGTTATAATTTATGAAAATGGTGAATAATAATAAAATAATGAATCTGTTTATAACAGATTTCTTAAAAATGCTTGTTGACGTAATATCAATTAGATTTAAAAAACTGATCCAAATTTTTTCCGATACATGAATACATAAGCCAATTTATTTAAAGAAAAATTTGGTCTCTTAGCATTTCTTGTTCATTTAAAATCTATTTATTTCAGATTAAAATAAAAATTGCATCCATTTAAGATCATTAGGTTGATTCATTCAAAGTTAGTGAGAGAATCTGATGTTTTCACTTGAATGAATCAATTTACGTTAGCCATTTAGCATTTTTTGTTTTTTTGAGTGGACTAAGCCTTGTTGAACAAAATATTAAATTTGTGTGTACTTTGGGTTTTATTACTTGAAATTCTTGGCGCACATCTGTTTGTCCCTTTCACAGCCTGTGTTATAAACCAGGGGCTTTCAACACCAGCCCGCGAGAACACCAATCTGGCCCCCGATAGCAGTTCAGACTTGTCCGGTAATCGACCCGTTATTGTTTATTTTGATTACATTGAAAGATTCAGAATGTGGGTGAATTATACAAAATTATAATCAAAGATGTTTTTATTCAACGATCAATTCATATTTTGGATCTTAAGATTTGGTGGAGCGTGGAGGAGTTTGAGGACCTCTGTTCCAAACAATCACAAAACAAAAATTTGTCCACCCTACCCTCAAGTTTTCTAGAAGAATATTTACCGTTTTATTTTATTTTTGGAGAGTTCATTTAGTTTTGAGCTGTTACTGGAAACGTATTGAACCAGTGCTTGATACTGTTTTACAAAATAGTGGAATAACAGATGAAGAAATGCGAGAGATTTTGATGGAATAGAATATTGGAGCTCATAACTACTTTTAAAGGTAATTTATCGTACAGTATTCAATCATTTGAATTTATGTGAAATTATTGAATAACTGAATCAGTGATTGCATTTCAGGATCAAAAATCATCAACAATAGATTGAAGCTCCTAGATAATTCGTCTAATAAATAATTGATTCTGATTATTGATGACTGGCTGGAATTTACTTCTAAATAGAAAAATGTATTTCAGAAAGATGCAGCTAATGAGGATTGTCCTACACAGTCAATTTCTTTCGGAAACCCAGACAATAATAATGGAAATTTAAGTGACACTGTTTTATTATTCCTGTAATAATATAGTAACAATATTTATATAATATATAACAATTCTAGATGTCTGATGCAAATAGCAACAATAAGGATAATGAGAATTGTGTATTATGAAAAAAGGATAGCGAAGACAATACCCACATTAAAATACAAGGCGGAGTTGGAAATGAATTTTCTATCAAATCACAATGATACAGGGTCCATCAGCGGGTACTCAAACAATCGAACGCCTCAAGAAAAGTCCAAATAGAACTTTTAGGCAAGTATTATTCTGTCAGATCGTGTATTTCAGATGGAAAATACGAATAAATCTATCTGCTTATATTATCTATTCTTTATTCGTTACAGATTAAGTAAAAGATTCTTTGCTAGGCTGGAATACAACAATACTTTTCCAGAAATCATGAAGTATTGGAAAATAACCGCCCAGGCACGCTACCATCAATTAATTTAATCTGATGCTTTTCATATTACTATAAAGAATATTTTGCTCTTGCTAATGTTATTGAATATAAAATTAGTATACACCATATATCCCTATAGAAAAAATTAATCATCAATAATTGGATGACATTTATGTATATATGTATAGATTCATGTTCCGTATTTTATAATAAAAAAGTGTATCTGAACATTAATGAATAATAACATCAATAGCCCAATCCTATAAATTAATAATGAGAAATACTTTTTGGAATTTAGTATGAAATTCAGAAAGCGGTTATTGTGATTCTTTCGATGAAATGATTCTATTTTCTCGAATATATTCGATTTTACTTCAAATGCTTCCGCATCTAATTCAAAGCTAACAACAGTTGAAATAATTAGTTACATGTTTCTCTCAACACTCTTATATTCTCTCTCAACACTTTTTAATATTTAATCGATCGAACACGAATTTAAGGAAATTGGAGAAAATATTAAATGAACAATTCTTTTTATTGCCAGAAAAGTAAATCATTTTACCCGAAAATATTTTTTTATTTGTATCAAATATTTTTTTAATGTATTGAATGATGATAGCAATCAAATGAAATTAGTAAGTATTAGAATGAACTCCCAATGACATATCCCAATTCCTTACGGAATTGCTGTTATGAACCTTTCAAATGCGCTGAGGAATTGAGTTAGCACCCTTGCGCATTTCGCCGTATCCAAGTACGCCGCGCAGTTGAGAAAACAGAAAATCATTTGACTCAAAACAACATTTTTCTCAGTGCATGATTTATTGCTAGCTAAATTAAAGTATTATAACTTTTCCCAGAATGCCCTGGATTTCTGTTATAATTATTTGATAAATAGATACTATTCCATACAGATAATATCTGACTCGAAGTCTTATGCCTCTTCTTTATTTGTCTATTCTTGCGGTGTTCCTCAAGGAAGTATTCTAGGGCCACTTTTCTTTATACTCTTTGTAGCAGATATGCCAGTAGTATTAAAAAAATGTTCTGCATACTCTTATGCTGACGATACAAATATATTAACATCTTTCAAAACAGCTGAAATTAATGATTCCATAAATGATCCAGATGATGATATAAATAGATTAATCGTCTGGACAAAAGATAACGGACTCCTCATAAATGCAGAAAAGACTAAACTTTTAATTATTGGAAACTGCTCTGTTGAACCTTCTATTACTGTCGATGGCAAATGCATAAAGAGTAGTCCTTTTATTAAAACATTAGGTTTACTTATAGACAAAGATATGAAATTTCGCGAACATTTACAAAGTAAACTTACTGCGGCGCGAATTCGACTCAGATATCTCTATCAATTTAAAAATGTTTTAGCATCCGAAGTTAAATTACGTTTGATCAATACGCTCGTATTGCCCATTTTAGAGTACTGCGCTTGTGTCTATATTCCCAATCTCACACAGCAAGATATAAATCGAATTACTATTTTCCAAAACTCTTGTTTGAGATTTACATACAGTGTGCGTAAATATGACCATATCTCAACCTACAGAATAGCAGCCAATATGAATTTAATTGATGACAGAACCAATTTCCTCTACTTATGTTTGGTTCATAAAGTATTAACAACAAAAACACCGAAATATTTATATGATAAATTTAAGACAAAATCATATGAATATTCATTACGTCATAAGAATGCATTTGTCGTTCCATCTTTTAACAAAAGTAAATTCAAGAGCTCTTTTTCATATCTTGCACCTAAAATGTATAACGAAATACCAACATTTCTAAAATCTCTTTCGTTAAATTCTTTCAAATTACATCTGAAAGATATATTTGATTTAATTTCTGGAAATTTACTTCCATAATATAAAGAACAATCATATTTATCAGTGGGCACATTTATTTTGTATATTTTATTGTCTTCTTCTATTCTTTAAGTACATGATTATCATTAGTTACGCTTATTTTTCCCTTATTGTATTATTTGTTTAAAAATTCATTGGATTGATATTTATAGCTAAATGTATGAATAATTTGTAGGTTAGGTGGAAGAACAGCCTTTGGCTGAACCTCGCCTTTGGGTTACACTCAATAAAGATTATTATATTCTCTATATTTCTTTCTTCATTGAGATTAGTTAATTTTTCTTCCACTTTTTCCACATACTTTATTTTGGTATCTTCTTCTGCCAACTTATGTGTTCTTATCTTTTCCTTATTAATTGTGTTCCTTTTCATATTTTGTTCTTCATTCTTTTTCATCCTCATTGTCATTAATAGTAGATGGTGGTCGCTGCTGATTCCGGTTCCCCTGTATACTCTAACATCCGTTACTGAGGGCTTTTCCGTTTCTTCGATCAGAAAATAGTCCAATATGGATTTCTTATTTCTGGAAGCTTCCGTTCGTGTGTATTTGTGGATGTCCTTATGTTCGAAGCATGTATTTGCTATCACCAGATCATTTTCGATGCACAGCTCTATTATTCTTCTTTCATTATTATTTAAAGTTTGCTCTTCTTCTTTTCCCATAACTCTTTCCACTCCCGTATTGTTGTTTCCCACTCTTCTGTTCATGTCTCCCATTATAATTATCTTTTTGTTTGTCTCATCCATTACTTCTTGTAGTTTTAGGAAGAATACATCCTTTGTTTCTTTTTTCTGGTCTTCATTTGGCCCGTATGCAATTATTAATGTGAATTCTTGATTGTCTCCTGATTTCCAGTCAATTGATAGTATTCTTTCATTCGTGCATTTTTCATTGTATGTTTGGTCTATGTATTTTCTATTAATTATAAGTTCAACTCTAGCAGTTGCTCTCCCCTTCTCTTCTACTCCGGACCAGTACATCCAGTAATCCATATTTACTTGTTTAAATCCTTTTCCTTTCTTCTTAGTTTCTGTTATACCTAACAAATCCATTTTCATCTTATCCATTTCTTCTGCTATTTCAAATTCTTTTCCTGCGACACCACGAACGTTCCATGTTCCGATTTTGATGATCTTCTTCTCTAGTTTGTCATTCGTATCCTTTAACTTTGCCTGAGTTGTTTTCGGTTGTACCATTATTATATTCAGCTTTTCTGTAATAAGGTTTTTGTCTTGGTCTCCTTTTCAAACACTCTTTTCTCTGTTTCATTCCATTCAAATTCTTATCCATCGATGATCATCTTTCTGTAACCTACTGTCACTTTTTTACCTTTTTCTCTCTCAGCTCTGGCAATTTTTTTCATAGCTAATTGCGTTTATCTTTCCTTTTTGGTTAAATCGTTCTCTATGTATACTTCCGGTTGTTTATTTCTCAAAATTCTCTTATTTCTCATAATATCTTGTTTATCTTGCCAGTTTTTTAGCTCTATCCAAGTAACATGTTCATTAATTCGTCTCACATCTCTTATATTTGGCTCTAAATTTAGGTTGGCTTTGAAAAATTCCACAGAATCTTTTTTCTCTCTCGGTATTTTACCTGTCTTCCCAGTTACTACAATATTATTCTTCCTTTTTAATTTATCTTGGTTTTCTGCTTGTGCTTCAATTTTTTTCACTCTATTTTGCAGTTCCATCTTTTTTCTCTCCCATTTAGCTTCTTTTTTCCTCAATTTTTCCCGTAACGCTTTAATTTCATGCGTATTTGATCTTAATTCCTCTATTAGTACTTGTACGGTTGCATTTAGATTCTTTACTTCCTCCATGTCTTCTCTATCCCTTCTTTCTTTTTGTTTACTTTGTATTTCAGGGCTTCTTATTACTCTCTTACTCTTACTGAAGATCTTTGTTTCTTCTTCCCTGCTGTTATTTAGCTGTCTACCTCTCTTTTTCATTTGTCACTCGTATTTATTTTTAATATAGTTGACATCCCTGCCTTTGTTCTCACGCGCACTATTCACTTGACTTACCAACTCCTACTGCTCTGTCATGCGAGCACTTTGGCCTTGCAGATCTGTCTTTGCTTGCACTGACTTATACTTACGAATAAATAGTTTTATTTACACATTACACATTGAGCTGATTTTTGCTCTATATTTTTTCACCCACAGCTTTCACTTTATTTACACTTCACACCCGCTTCCTTACGATCACTAAGCTTTTTGTCCGATTTCTGGCTAAGCGGTAAGTCCCAAGATAATGAGGTTTTTACCGGCCTCACCAAAAAACACGTACACTCACTCCAACCGTAGACTGAATCAATCCAAACTGGGAATTAAGAACAAATAATAGGGAAATATGGAGGAAAATAAGTGAGCAAATATGAAGCAAAAGGAAAAGGAGTGATTCACTTTATTAAATGAATCTAGATAGCTTTATGAAGTGGTGTAACCCCACATGGGGTGTTTTAGCCACACTATATATATATATATATATATATATATATATATATATATATATATATATATATATATATATATATATATATATATATATATATATATATATATATATATATATATATATAAGACTAGATTCTATATTAAAAGAAAATGCTGTTTCATTTTCGACGGTAGAAAATGGGCGGCTGAACTCAAATGTAGCCGTACGTACGTCCAAATTGATGAACGCACTTGCAGTAACTAGAAAACTTGTTTGTTACTTTGCAAAATAATGCCCTCGCGTATTATTTGTTACGTAATAACCCTGAAATCAGTTATATTATGACAACAAAACTAGTCGGACATTAAAGTATTTTACTGTAATTTATTTGCAAAAGTGTGTTTGATATGAATTTACGGGGGTAACAGTGATGGTGACAATCGTGAATAGGAATGCCAGCCGTCTTCTTTTAGTCGGACACTATCTTTTTTTTAAGGAGACCAGGGACAGTATTGACATCCAAAGTCTGAATAGAAAAGTTTAAAGTAATCGATCTCGCAGATTCTATATTAAAAGAAAATGCTGTTTCATTTTCGACGGTAGAAAATGGGCGGCTGAACTCAAATGTAGCCGTACGTACGTCCAAATTGATGAACGCACGGGACGTCTCAATTTCTTATCAGACGATAGCTTTATGAAGTGGTGTAACCCCACATGGGGTGTTTAAGCCACACTATATATATATATATATATATATATATATATATATATATATATATATATATATATATATATATATATATATATATATATATATATATATATATATATATATAAGACTAGATTCTATATTAAAAGAAAATGCTGTTTCATTTTCGACGGTAGAAAATGGGCGGCTGAACTCAAATGTAGCCGTACGTACGTCCAAATTGATGAACGCACGGGACGTCTCAATTTCTTATCAGACGATAGCTTTATGAAGTGGTGTAACCCCACATGGGGTGTTTAAGCCACACTATATATATATATATATATATATATATATATATATATATATATATATATATATATATATATATATATATATATATATATATATATAAGACTAGATTCTATATTAAAAGAAAATGCTGTTTCATTTTCGACGGTAAAAAATGGGCGGCTGAACTCAAATGTAGCCGTACGTACGTCCAAATTGATGAACGCACGGGACGTCTCAATTTCTTATCAGACGATAGCCGACTGAAGGTTTGAAAAATTGCTGAGACTGCATCTCGATGTTTCACGTTTCTTTTCTCCAACTTGAAGAAATGGCTAGAAGGTCATATATTCATTTCGAATGAAGAGGTCGAAGTTAAGACGAAGGCTTGTTTTGCAGAGTTGGACGTATCTTATTATTGAAATGGTATTAAAAAGTTAAAACACCGCTGGACTAAATATATCAAATCGCAAAGAGATTTGTAGAAAAATTCAAAAAAAAATGTTCGAAGATATTGTATTTTCTTAATCAGGTCGAGAGCTTTTTATACTACCCTGAGCTCTTTTTTTTGCATAATTTTGCATAATATCTGTTACAATATCTGCTACCGATCAATTTGTTAAGTTATTTGTGAGATCTATTCTGTAACAATACTTTTATGTTTTAGTATGCAAAACTTACAACAATATGGTATTGTCTAATTCTGCGCCTCATGTTGTCTTGGATACCACAAATTTGGGACTAATTTCAGAGGTAGTGAAATATTTCACGTTATCATTAGCCTTACCAACAATCAGCAGTTCATATGGAGAGCTACGTGAGTGGAGAAACATTACGAATGACGAAAAAAAGTATCTAATACGCGTATTACCACCAAATGATGTTGTTATTGATATCATTAAAGCTATCACAATTAAATTACAAACTTCAGATCTTGCTGTCCTGTATGATCATAATTTTGGTAAGAATAATTTGAATGTTATTTATGTGTTGTAACGTTATTTGAGCACGAATCGTAAGCAGCGGTTGTCACGTATTAATTTCACTGAGTTACGCTTGTTATTTCTTTTCCTTGTTTGTCTATTGACCTTCGGGTCACTCATATGATGGAATTATTTACTATAACGCAGATGCAGGTATCCTAAACAACTTCAGAGATATTAAGAAGCATTTGGGAGACTAATATTTGATTACCTGTGACGTGGCTGCAACCTGAAGGACAGAATTGCTAAGTTGGTAGCTTAGAAAACTACGGGAACAAAGACCTTTTATCTCTGATTTTCAAAAAATTTTGCTCGTTTATTGAGCTTATTATCGACATTGGAAAAAAAATAGAAACTAGAGCTCATGCAAATTGAGGTGGATAACAATTACAATAGAGAGAAAGACAGTTAAGAGAGTATTTCTTCATCAACTATCAACAAATTTACAAAGTTCTTATAGAGAATAGTTGAAAGAGTGATTCTTATAGTAACTAGGTGAAATTGGAGATAAAAAATTCTCACTATAAATTTTTACATTTAGATTGCACGTTCTATAATTTTATACTCGATCTCTCATATCCCTAAGCTGTTGGCAATCGATAAATCAGATTCAAATTATTGATATAAATGAATAATTGTTTTTGTGGATAATACATGTAATTTTTTCAGTGTCACCGGAAATATGGATAGAGAATCATTATATTCATGCAATAATAGCCGATGGATTTGATAACCTTTGCTTCAAATCATTCTATTCACCTCCTACGTACGAGACTTGCAAAATTGATTAGTCATTTATAAACTAAAAGATACATTTGAAATTAGAATATAGCTTTTCTGGTCAAACTAATTTCAATTAACGATTTTGAGCCACGTCAAAGCTCACAATTATATCTCCAGGGATAGATATTAAATTGATTATTTATAATTTATTGAATACTTTGCATCAAATACATTTCACATGCCACTATTATATTGTTCCTACAACAACTACAAAAATTATGTAATAAGTGGAGACACTGTATTTCCTCACACATATGTTACTAGCTTTAAAAACAGCATATACTTATTCATAAGCATAATATAATTTTGCTCAGCTGCTGAAATAAGTGTCTATAAGAAAAAAATGTGCAAAAAATTGAGAGAAAAATGATATATGCTTCTTTTCAAATTTAAGTATACATTTCTTCGACATTGATTTCGGCATGTGTACAGGTCATTACTTTCTCATTTTTCAGCGATTGAATTACAAGATAAAATCGTCCAGGCCAACTAAATATAGGAAAATCAAAAGCGCCATAGTCGAAACGATAATCCTTAATCGAACAACTACTCTGAAATCAATCAATGTTAATAATAATTATTCATAATACTTTCATTTAAATAATAATTAAGGTATCAAGGGTGTTAAAAGGACAATAATGCCTGAGGTCAACAGTGAACTTTCCGAGGGCCTCTGACCCGAGGTGTGTAAGTTGACCGTAGGCATTATTGTCTGTTTAACTCCCGTGATGCCTTCAATGTTTAATGTCCGACTTTTGTTGTATTTCTATCAAAATTTTTAGCAATGTATGTCCTGTCATTGTGATTTCTGTCAGAGAAATTACTCTAGTTACTTGCAATAACTAGGAAACTTGTTTGTTACTTTGCAAAATAATGCCCTCGCATATTATTTGTTACGTAATAACCCTGAAATCAGTTATATTATGACAACATAACTAGTCGGACATTAAAGTATTTTACTGTAATTTATTTGCAAAAGTGTGTTTGATATGAATTTACGGGGGTAACAGTGATGGTGACAATCGTGAATAGGAATGCCAGCCGTCTTCTTTTCGTCGGACACTATCTTTTTTTTAAGGAGACCAGGGACAGTATTGACATCCAAAGTCTGAATAGAAAAGTTGAAAGTAATCAATCTCGCAGAATATTAAGAATTGTGACCTATAGTGTGTGCTTACGAGATAACTCCACTTTCGATTACTTCTGTCATCGATAACAGAGCACGTACCGCCGCCGTACAGGGTATGCAATACAATAACCATAAAAAAATCAGAGACTACTTGATGAATATTTTGAAATTATGTAGCTTTGAGGCAAACTGCTGCAAAGGAGCCAATTTTGCCACACCATCACTGACAAAGCAATCGCTGATCACGAAACAATGGTTGATGAGAACTGTAATATTTCATAAATAGTTGCAAAAATCAACAGGATTGTATTTGAAAACTAAAATTGAAAAAAATTGCTGTGGCCACACAGTACTTCCTCGATCATAAACTGTCGCATCAATTAATTGCATATTTTAAAGTGACAGCTGTCATTGTCAAAGTGACAGCTGTCATCATTCAAATGGCAGATAACGCTTATATTTTAGTCCTTACATAAAATAAATATTTTTGAAAATGTAGAGTCCTTTTCTAGGTTTTTCGGGGTCTTCAATTTATTGGAGCATACAGTTTCAACATTTGACCGCCGGATGTGTAATTTGAAGATGATAACGTGGATTCCATTGATTATTTATTTTTAATATCTACTAAGCTTATCTCCCCGAGAGCTTTAAATTGATATTAAACAATCATTCAAATAATTTGTTGGAGAAACAATTGACAATCGTTTTAAAATCCTTTTTGACACTTCTATTAGAAATATCCCATCAAGAGCTTCAATTTAATACCACATACGATAGAACCGAATTACTTATTTTTAAAAAACAATTGACGAACGTTTGCATGTGATGTCCAAAATCCAAACGTAAGTGATAAAAACTCTAATTCCACATCATGATTCTTATTTTTTCTTTGCTTCAGAGAAATATAACGAATTTTATAATTATTAAAATAATAATGATAACAAATGAATTGCTGCTAATTTTGAAAAATTATCTTCGTGAGTTTTGTGCCATATTATTTCAGGATAAATTTAGGTTATTTTATATTCCATGATAATTACTATATATATAATGGCTTGGACACCCCAGGTGAGGTTGCGCCGCTTCTACTGAAGCTCTCTAGATCCTTTATTTGAGGGGGATCAGTCCTCATCGCCTTGTTCTAAATATTCTGACATATTTCTCTCCATGTCTTCCTATTTTCTGTTTTCTCCTTCCATTTCTTTATTCCTGCTTTACTCAGATCTGCTTCTACTTCTTGTAGCCATTTCGACCTGGATCTGCCTCTTCTTCTGTTTCCACCTGGTTCCCATTGTAAAATTGCCCTTACGGTGTCTTCTTCTCTTTTTCTCCATATGTGTCCTAACCATTTTGCCCTCTGTTGTTTTATTTTCCTTACTATATCTTCTCCTTGCAGCTCTTGTTCTATTTCATGGTTCATTAGTATTCTATATTTGTTTTCTGTCGTTTTTACTAATCCTGTAATAGTTCTTACTATTTTTCTTTCTACTATTCGTAAATCTTCTTCATCTGTTTTGGTCATTGTCATTGTTTCTGCAGCGTACATTATTATTGGTCTGATTATTGTTCTATAAACTTTTAATTTTGTTTTCTTTGTTAGGTTTTTATCCTTTAGTAATTTTTTATTTGCGTAGAAGGCTCTGTTCGCTGTTAATATCTTCTCTTGGATTTCTGTTTTCCTGTCTCCTTTATTTGATATCTTAATGCCTAGGTATTTGAATTTATTCACCTCCTCAAACTGTAGGTTACCTATTTTTATATTTCCACTTCCTGATTTTTTTCCTATCCTCATTATTTTAGTTTTGTTCTCATTGATTTTTAGGCCCATTTTGTTTCCTTCTGTTACTATTTCTTCGACCATTTCTTTCAATATTTTCCTATTTTTTGTTGCCAATACTATATCGTCTGCGTATGCTATTATTTGTCCGCCTTTAGTTCTGAGTGTTCCTTTGTTCAAATGCCTCATCACATATTCTAACGCTATGTTGAACAGAGTTGCCGATAGTGTATCTCACGTCTTACTCCTTTGTTTATTTCGAATTCCTGAGTTTCTCCTTTTTGTGTTTTAATTGTGGTTGTTGTTCCACTTAATGTCATCAAGATCAATCGTCTTAGTTTAGCTGTCATTCCAAATTCTTCTAGGGCTGTCATAAGTTTTTCTCTTTTGATCGAGTCAAACGCTTGTTTGAAATCAATGAATAATAAGTCTATGTTCATTTTATATTCATGTGCTTTTTCTATTATCTGTTTAACTGTATGTATAGCGTCTGTTGTTGATCTGCCTTGCGTGAATCTGCACTGATGCTGTCCTATTATGTTTTCTGTTTCTTTCTGGACTCTCTTTTGTATTAGTGTTGACATTATTTTATATGTCGTTTTAAGTAGCGTTATACCTCTATAATTTTCGCATGTTTGTTGGTCTCCTTTTTTGTGAATTGTGATTATTTGTCCTCTTTCCCAATCCTTTGGCATTTTTTCTGTTCTCCACACCTTTATTATAAGTTTTATATATATATATATATATATATATATATATATATATATATATATATATATATATATATATATATATATATATATATATATATATATATATATATATATATATTCGTATAGTTCATCTCCTCCATATTTTATTAGTTCTGTGTTTATTCCATCTTTGCCTGGAGTCTTCCCATTTCGCCTGCTTCTTATTATTTCTCTGACTTCTTCTTTTGTTGGTTCTTCTAATACTCCTTCGTCCGCAATTTCATCTTGTGTTGTAATATCCACGTTTTGTTGCGGGTCTGTTAGCAGGATTTTGAAGTATTCTACCCATGTTTTCTTATATTGTTCATCGTTTTCTGTTTTGTTGTCCTTTGCGTCTTTTATACAGTAGACTTTTGGTTTGTATGTTCTTTTTTGTTCATTTATTTTTTTTATAGAATTGTTTTGAGTTTCTATTCATACTTTCTTCTTCAATATCTGTTATTTCATTGCCTATCCAATATCTCTTGTTTTTCTTCCTTATTTTTTTATAATCTTCTCTGTCTTCTATCCTATTTGTATTCATCCACTTCAGTCTTGCATTTTTTTTTCTTAGTACTATTTCTTGGCACTCTTTGTTGAACCATGTTTTTTTATTTTCTTGTTTTTCTTCTCCTATCCATTTTTTTGCAGCTTCGTTCATACAGTTTTGTATCTTATGCCACTTATTCTCTACATCATCTTCTTCTTCATATTTGTCTTTGATGTGCTTCTCTATTTCTTCTACGTACTTCTTCCTTGTGTCTTCATTGCTAACTTTTTCTATGTCACATTTAGTTTTCTTGCTTCTGTCCCTCTGATTTCTTCTTACTTTCTGTTTAAGACTTGCTATTACCATAAAGTGGTCTGAGTCCGCGCATGCTCCTCTGTATGATCTTACATCTGTTATATCTGATTGTTTTCTTCCTGTGATTAGTACGTGGTCTATTGTGTCTGGGTTACTTGGTCTGGCGATATCCAAATTATTTTCTGTATTTCTGGATGTTTATGTTTGGTACTACTTATAATCATGTTGTTTCTTGTCGCTATTCCACATAGTCTTTGACCGTTGTCATTTGTGTTTTCATGTATTGTATATTTTCTTACTATCTGCTTTATGATAATTACTATCGTTTATAAAATAAACGCAAGAAACTAATAAATTCTATCTACAAGATTTTAGTACTACTGGTTGAAAAAAAGTTCATCTACAAACAAAAACCTAGCTTTTTGATGGAAAACTTGAATATGAAATTTCAGTCAAAAATTTGTGCGCGTTCTCAAGTTATCGTGTTTTCAAACATACCTACTTTTTTTAAATTTTGTTTTTGTGGGTTCAGTAGGGTCTATAACGTGAAGATCAATCAAAATCTCAAACTGTCAAAAAAACACGATTACAATTATCTCCTCTATTATATAGAGTAAAAAGAAATAAGCTGAATATATTGAGAATTGCGACTTGTAGCGTATCTCATACGAACAGATTAAAGGTCGCTGATGCATATTACTTGTCGAAAGTAATTTTATTTTACAATAAATATTTTTGTAACACGTGCACCGAAAGTACCCTCTTACTGTACGGAATTATGCTTCGAGAGTTCTTAGTTCCAAACCATGGGAACAATTGTCACTAATTGCCTACTGACAGGGAATTGATGATCATTAATTTCCTGCTGAGAGGAAAAAAAAATGATAATTGTTATAAGTCAGATTAACATTTATTGTAAGCGTAGTAGCAAAGAAAATGTAAAGAACAGAATATGATATTAATTAATAAGATAAATCATGTACGTTATGTTTCGTAGTATTAGTGTACTGTAAGTGTGAATTTATTTGAAAAATTCAGTAATAGGGTACTTCGGTGCACTTATTACAAAAAGTATCGTATGCAACACAGACACTGAACGACCGTCATTTTTGTCCTGGATGAAGTTGGCTGTACGAAGCTACATCTTGGGCTTTGCCCTCGCCTTTTGCTTGCACGTTTATGTAATATTTCTGCAAACTGTCTTTGGATTGTTGGATAAGGAACATGTTTATCTGCTGTCTCTGATGCATATCCCATACATGTTCCATTGGGTTCAAGCTTAGAGATAATGGTGGTAGGGCAAGATGATTGATAGGCAGTTCACCAAGAGTCTGCAGCACTATTCTCGCACTGTGCGGACAAGTATTTTCATTCAAAAACATAAAATTTTGAAGCCCAATGAATTGGCGACTGTTCACAATATATTCGCGAATGACCTTGTCTTTATAATATTGTCCAGCAACATGTAGGTCGGTAAGCAAGCCTAAGCATATAGCTCTCTAAATCATAACACCTCCATCTTTACTTGGGACCACTGGCTGAATATACTGAGGCAGTGGCCGATGCCCCGCACTCGTTTATACTCTCCGATGCCGGCTATCATCATGGCTACAAATCCTGGACTCATCCATGAAGAGAGCATTTGCCCAAGTGGTAGCGTTATTGAGTCACTGGTTAGCATATTCCACTCTTTGACGTCGGCGAACACCGATCTTAATGGGCGGTATGAAGTCAAACCAGCCTCTCACAATCGGTTTCACACCATTTGATCAATTATCAGGAGAGTGGTATTATGAAGATCTTGTTGCAGTAGCCGTGCAGTTGCAAAATAATGTCTCTTCGCTTGTAATACAAGATTTAAATCCTGTCGCACTGTGGTAGTGCGATTAGATCTACTACTAAGGTTGTGCCTATTTCTCTGTGCCGTCAAATTAGTCTCAAAATCAAACTTTGAGTTGTATTGAAATTTGTGGCTATGTCGACCTATCGATCACCTCGCTGATGCATTTTTAAAGCCAAATTAGCACATTCTCTTGACAGATGATTTTCCTGCATTTCTTCATACAATAAAAATGAAACGGTTTTGACTGAACGATCCGTGTGTTTTAAAGACTGAGAGGAGCCTATAGTTTACTCAGAATTTCACACTTTTGACAATAATCTTATACTAGCAGAGACTATAGTTCATTTTTTAACTAGGATGAGTAAACTGAAGTTGTTGCGTCGAGCCATATATACACTGTGTAAATACGACGAAAATATCACCAGATTTTTATGTGGCAAAATTCAATTTTGCAATTGTCGGCACGTAGCCTTTCCACATTTATTTTACAGCTATTGTTTGTTAATTACCAACAAAAAATTTTTCAGTAATGGCCGGTTTTATAAAAGACCAAGTAAATTTACTCCTAGAATAAATTTATTTTATTTAACAAATTCTAATCAGTTTGAGCTTCCTTATGACAACAAAATCATTGCTGTCAAATAATCGACTGTCGTCTAACAGAGTAAATTTTATTTACTCTGGAAGTAAAATACTCTGCCCTTTATAAAACCGGGCATTAACAATTTCTAATCGTTTTGAATTTCTTTATGATAACAGAATCATTGCTGTCAGAAGTCGACTGTCATTTAACAGAGTAAATTTTATTGATTCTCGAAGTAAATTACTCTGCCCTATATAAAACCGGAAATAATACGAATCAATGTATTACATAATAGTAACAAAGATATTTGATTAAATAAATATTAATGTGAATTGAAACAAATTTTTGTTCAGTGTAAAACTGGTGTGAAATGAGCCAATCAAAAACGTCTAGTTACATGACGCCTACTTCAGTTTGCTCTTCCTAGTTTAAAAATAGAGTATAGTCAATTTTTATTTGAACATTTTTTTTTTTGATTGATCGTTGATATATATATGAAAAAATAATAGTTTGTATTCATGACAGATCATTTTTTGGTATCCCTGTTTATTTTTGAGCAGCTTAGATAAGATAACAAGTAATAGATCAATTTGAAGTTTATATATTCAATTTTGATACTGCAACGAATGAGCTGATGTAGTATATGAGAAAATAATAATTTGTTATCATGAGAGACTTTTTTCTTTGATATCCCTATTCATTTTTGAATAGTTCAGTTTAATTTTCCACAAGAAAAATTTGTTTTTTCGAAGAGCTATATTAAAAAAGTATAGCTTAAAAATAGACATTTTGTTATGGCAGCCGTACGCATGGGGGAGAGACAATGTGTGCCAGAGAAAATAAGAGAGCGGTCACGCAAAAGAAATAATGGATGGATGAACTTGTCGTGTGTGTGTTTTTTATTTTAATCCTCCTATTACATTTACAAACTAATGCTTATATTCATACATCTCAACCATGAGTACTGGTATCCACATTTTTTTTTTTGTACTGGGATAATAATTTGGGTTTAATAATTCCATGTCTTCTTTCGCTAGGGGCAGTAGCTTTCGAGTTATTAACAAGAAACTGGAAAAAGAAACCTTCAAACTAATCCTATCCCCTTAGCTCCACTTCTACCCATCAGGACTTTCAGTACGTTATTAAGGACAGCTAATCCTACATCTGTGCCAAAATTGGCTTCTACATGAATTTTTTCCGCTGTTTTTCCTCTGTTGCCTGAACTATAAACTCTTTTCACGAAGTTCCGAGCACGAATCGTCTAGCACTACAAGTTCAGTAGGAATGGAGTTGCTCGATGTTGTCTTCTATAAAGACAATTACTGGAGAAAAATATAGGCGCCAATTAGTCAGAAACTAACACTAACAAATTTACCGAAATGGATTGTACGTGATCTTCGGCCACTCTAAATGAAACTCTAATGCACGATTTCATAACCGCGAGTTAAAAAATAATTCAAATAACGGAGAGGTGACCAATAAACTACGTTTCAATTTATTTGATTGATTTATTAAAAAAATGCAGAGATTGATATTGTTATCAAGGAAATGAGCCATTTAAACCGAATCTAGCTCGGGATCCTGAAATCTGTTGAGTTTTTTACTATAAGATGCATTGCGTAGTACAGATAATGGAGCAGCGAAAGCAGCTAAATGCAAATAAATGTGTGACAAGTGGTAAACAGTCTCTTTCGAGTACATTTAAGAATTCAGGACGCAAGAGAGAAGTCGATGATCGATCATATGTTCATATAGTCCCTTGAGTAGATATAAGGATGTGTATCTTATGTAAGTGATTCAGATGTAAGTTAAAATTTGAAGCAATTAAAATGATATATTTACCACAGGGATTGGACAGTCTGTAGAACAGTTCATTTTTATTAGAATATCATTCACGAAATTTCCAAGAGTTGCATGGAAAAACTCGCAAGCATTTTTTCTTCGTACTGCAAGGAAATTTTTTTTCCATCCTCCATCGCCCCATTTCCAGATATCAAATTTGAACTAGCCACATAGAAATATAGATGATAAAGTAGGATTGATCCCATTGCTCAATAATATCAAAAAACTGGATAACATCAACACTTTAATGTTCTGAGATAAAGAGAATCTTACTTCGTAAGTACTATCGTATGGTTCAAACATAGTAAAATTTATGTCCAAAGCGTCCGCAGTTCTATTATATTTCTTATAATTGAAGCTCATGATTATACGGCTATCTGGATCTGACTCACAATTTTTGATATATCGTGCCAAAACTTTTTTTGTGGATTGTTTTATCTATAAATAAGACAAAACATATTTAGTAGATACTCAAACTTAAAAGTCTTATGGAATTATGAGGAAAAAAAGGGATATTCTGTGATGATTAATCCAACATAATATACGTCATTTGAGACGTAAATATGAGGCAATACAAATTTTAATAAAAAATATTTTTTGTAACACGTACACCGAAAGTACCCTATTACTGAGCTGACTTCTGCTTCGAAAGTTCTCAATTCCAAACCATGGTAACAATTCTCAATAATTCTCTGTTGAAGATGAAATTGTAGATCATGGATCATGGATGTCGTTGGATTTTTTTTTTCATTTCTGTCAAATTGATATTTGAAAAAATTTGTATTATAGAATGTGTTCGTCCATAGTATGTTCATTTATTGTGAACGGGATAGCACAGAAAATGTGAAAAATATCAATCAATAAAATAAATCATGTAAGTAATGTTTCATTGTATTAGTTTACTGTAATGTGATTGCAATTGCAAAAATCTGTTTGTCAAATCGATAAGATAGTTTCGATACATCCAAATTTATTTAAAAAGCCTAATAATGGAAGTACTTCAGTGCACTTGTTACAAAAAGTATCGTATGCAACACGGACACTGAACGACTGTCATTATTGTCACGGATAAGTATGGCTGCACGGAGCTACGCCTTGTGCTTTGCCCTCGTCTTTACCGAATGCAGCCAAATTTATCCTGGACAAAAATGACAGTCATTCGGTCCTAATATACTATTGAAGGAATTTTTGATCATAAATATATCTTTTTTTCCTAAATACTTACGAATAAACCACATTCTGCGTGCTGGGCTAAAGTTAATATTGCAATTAGACATGCACTTGTAAATTTCAGATACATTGGTGAAGAATTTGTGTTTTCAGTGTTAGGTATGGAAAATTATGTTTTCTGTATCACAAAAACAGAAAGTTCGTTAATATATATGATGACAATTTTTTTATTTTCAATTAGTGGTCATTAAATTGGATTTATTCAGATGTGAATAACCGATAGTGTAAATTTCTATTTCTAATTTCATGGTACATTCCGACTGTCTCCATAAACATTAGCATTATAATATGATTATATAATTTAAATGCGCCATATATAAAATCGTGATTACCGATCTTCTGTTCAAAGCCCGCGTGCAGTGAAAGTTATATAACGAGGGGCATATGAAGATGTTATACAGGTCTAACAAAATACTTACAAGCATGAACCTCTTTGGCACTAGAACTTGAGGGAATAACTTGAAGTAAGATAAGTAAGGAGCCCTTATAATGAAAATCGGCGTATTCTTGTTTGTATGAGGAATTATTCATGAAACGACCTAAAAGGCTCAAATGTAGAACATGTTTGCCCGCTTATTTTTATTACCAATTACATCTCTGAACATTTATAGGTAAGAAATCTGAAATATTTACGGTCATAAATGATTACATTTCATGTTAATGGAGTATTAAATAGATTGAAATAATTATGAGACCATGTGTGAAATAAATGAAACATAAATCTCTCAATGGTGAGAAGTCTATTATCGTTGCAATGCTAGCACGGCGTTAATAGCTTTGATAACGCGTCCCTTACGTATGCGCAATCCGCAAGATAATAAGAACTCTTAATTTTCATTATGTACATAATTCCAATTCAATCATAAAATTTCAGTGAATCAAAATCATCTTGCAAGATAATAATAATTCTGAATTTTCATTATGTACATAATTTTAATTCGGACAAAAAAATGCAACGGTTGTTTATGATTTTGCTAGGTAATCTCTAAGCTAAATTTCCATTATGTACCTACATAATTTTAATCAATTAATAAATATTCAATGTAATAAAATTATCTTGCAAGATAATAATAATTCTAAATTTTCATTATGTACATAATTTTAATTCGAACATAAAATTCAACGGTTCCATATCATTTTGCTAAGTAATCTCCATGCTGGATTATCATTATCCTGCAAAATAATTATAATTCTGAATCCATTATGTACCTACATAATTTTAATTCAATCATAAAAATTTAATGAATTAAAATTATCCAGCAAGATAATAAAAATGTATCGTTTAATTTTAACTAGAATAAATTGTTGCTATTAAATAGCAAAACGGCGTGCCATAGGGTTGTATGAATTTGTAACTAATTAAACTACTTGACAGCTTTAGCAAACTTATTGTGAACATTTTGTTGATCAGGATGACTAGATACTGTTTGAGATTTTGAATCTATGTAAGTTCAATGAAAAGAAAACAATGCTTAGTCTAATAGTGTAGGAAGCCATTAGTCCGTATTCTCAACTTTTAAAAGTGAGCTACTTCAGTAAAAATTTGAATAAAAGGAGAAGGAGAAAAAGAGATGGGAATAAGGACCATTATTTTTAAATTACTTGTACAAAATACAAGTAAGTATTATGAAACCGACAAAATTCACATATCGAGATTTTGATAGAAATATCCATTTGAGGCATCTCTAAATCCATTTCGACTATTTTCGGCTTGATGGCGGTACGTATGTATGTGTACATATATGTATGTGCGTTCGTCACTCACAAATTTGTTGAAATTTTGTATTTAAGGCTGGTCTAGGGTCTAGTTGTGCACCTTGCATTATGATTGCAATCGTCTGTATCGGAAGTGCACTTTACTCAAAACATTCTTTGAATTTTTCGCATGAATTCAAAACAATTGAGTGTATAATGTTAAAATACAGTATTCAAGATGACAGTACCGTCTAGATACTCATATCCTATTCTCATTGAGATCTACTGAGTCGAAAGTGCACTTTACTTGACAGTTTCTTGGAATTTTTTGCATGAATTCGAAACTATTGTCTGTAGAGTATCAAAATTTAGTATTTTAGTCTGCTGTACAATCTGAATAATTGCCTTCTATTCTCATAACAATAGACTGAACCGGAAGTGCACTTCAGTTGAATTTTTTTTTCAATTTTGCGCATAAATTCAGAATTTTTAGGCGTAGGATCTTGGAAATCAGTATTTAGGAATGTTTTCATAGCAAACCGACTGGGCTGAAAGCGTACTTCACTTGACGGATTTTTAGAATTTTTTGGATAAATTCAAAATGATTAACCTTGAAATGATGGATTTCTGTATTTGATTATCGTATTATTATATGCAAAAAATATATCCAATGATGTACAAGTGAGTCACGTGATGTCCATGTCAGATTTTTTATTTCTGCGAATACATTTAACATATTCGTATTTTGTTTCAAGTTCGATACTGAATCTGCCATCGAAACATTAAATCCTATTTATTTGTGGTTCATATCTGGTTCTTAGTTTCTTGATCAAAGAATATGTTTACCCATTGTAAACTCTTCATCCTATACCTTACGGATGTCGTTTACCTAAATTTTATTTCTGTTCAGCTCGAACAAGGGGTTTTCAGTGTATGCAACCCAAATATCTTGCTCAATCATTTGGTAGTCTATATTTGAGTTTATTCAAAAGCAGGTAGTTCTCCTAATAGAAAGATTTATGACATAAGTTTTGGGTTCATTTCTTTCCGACTCGAATAGTACTTGAACTTAATCTTTAGTTCAGTGGTTGAAATTTTATCTGCAGATATTGAAAAAAATTTATTCTACAATATCATTTTCAACTTAGGAACAAGATGTAAAATAAACCAGATATTTTGTGAATAAAACGTTTCATTGAATATCCAATCAACGCTAATATATAATATAAATTATCATTTATTATACCATAAATAGTTGAAGTATTATCGATTATTTTTGTGGTGCTATCACGATTGTTTATTGTGCTTGCGTTTGAATACCACGAGTGTGCAGCACGAGTGGTATTCACAAGTACAATAAACATGAGTGATTGCCTCACAAAAATAGTCTATAATACTTTAACTACAAATGGTATATGGAGGACTATTCCTGGAGTCAAACCATAGTTTCAAATTAGTTTTCTATGAATCTATAGTAACAAATCACGAAATTTTCATAGGAACGAGTAAACAAACTTCTGTCAAACTGAAAAATTAGAATTTCTTGCATTTTCTTTGGCGAATAATAGAGAAATGAATTGCATTTTGATATGGAAACTAGTTCAAAAAGATTTGGTGATAAATCAGAAGATAAAATTGATGAAGATATTCAGAAAAATATTCCATTAAATACGAAGAAAGCACAAATTGGAGGTATCCACAACTTGGACCACTAGTGTAATACCCGATGATATTTCTACACGTCCAAATACCCACTGATATGCACCGTTTCTATGGCGATTTAGCATTGTTAACCTTGTTATGAATACTACGAATGGAATAGTCAACTGGATTTTCTAAGAAAGTGATAATCCTGCAAAGTAATTTTTTCCGAATTCATGGGGGTATAAATAATGTATTATAATGATTTCAGTCAAACATGATTCTATTGGAAAGTTGAATTATTCCTAATTTATAATAATTGCCAAGTTCACGTCGTAATGTGGGTAATAATCTAATTTAATCAGAAAAATTAAAAAATAAGTAACTTAGGAATGTTCATATTATTCAATGATTGTTTATTCCATATAACAATCGAGTTCAATATTTTAATTTTTAATTTAATCATCAAAACTTTCCGTTTGAAATCAAAATTACTAATTTCGAATATAGACACAATTTTTTTTTTTAATTCATTGATAATCTACTGCATATTTAATACTTGGAAAAATATCTTACTCATTTCTAAAAAAGTATGACGATCATAGTGTGTCAAGTCAGGGGATATACCGTTTGAGCGCGGCGGTCAGTTTTGTCCTAATCCCATAGACCATTTGAGCATTTTTCTCCTAATCCCTATTTACCGTTTGAGCCAAGTTTATTCTCAGATAAATGTATCTTCTCTAAATGCCAAAAATTGTGAGTTAATATAATAAACGAACTTGGATAGCAATTCATTGTATTTTATCATAAACAAATAACGAGTGATATAAACTATATAAGTAAAAAAACAAACATATTTACAAATATTTGCACTTTCTTACAGCTAACATAATTCATTTTACTGAAAATAGTCCAATTAGGGTCTTTTTCTCCCATTATTCTCACGTGATTAGTTTATTTCGGCTATCTGCATTGTACATTAAAGATTTTACATTTTACATACTATCTTTGATTATGGTTTATCCAATAATCTGTTAAGCTTCCGCCGTGTTCAAGTGGTACATAGGGATTACGGAAGACCTTGCTGTACGGATTAAAAATTTGACCGCCGTGCTCAAACGGTCTATGCCCGAAATCTTAACACTGTCAAAAAATTTGTTAGGATTTCAAGTAAAATCTGCTTTGAGGACACCTGTAAATCTGCATTATTGATGAGCACTCTATCTTCTTTGTTGATAATGCCTTTGCATCATCATAATTATAGATAAATATAATTCACGTGATTGTGATAGAAATTCTTTATATAAGAAAGAGGCAAGACGAAAATAACAGAATGAAATACAGAACAATATCAAGTAGGGACGGTGCTTCAAGTCAAATTCAATTCATAATGATTTATTTTTTAATTCATTAATAATCATAGTAAGTAAATTCTGTTCTACTGTTATCAGTTGATGGAATACAAATTCAAAAAACCTTACTTGTACATCATTGGATATATTTTTCGCATATAATAATACAATAATTAAACATAAAATGAAAATAGGACATGAGTATTTACATAATACAATCGCTTTAAATATTGAATTCTAACATTCTACGTTTTGGATTCATGCGAAAAATTCAAAAAATGTTTTGTGTAAAGTGCACTTCTGGTACAGACGATTGAAATCATAATGCGAGATGTAAAACTAGATGTTACAGAAGAGCTTATTTGAAGGTATTATAATCCATTATTTATTCAATTTCGAAAATAATTTTATGGTCATCATCCGAAATGTCTCTTCTATTACTTCTACAGACCAGAATTAGTCAAACATCCGCCAGATTATCATATCTTACAAAATCTACCTGCTCTACCGTTTGTGGTCAAAGTCATAAAATCGACCAAGGGCTTCCTGCGGGATGTTGAGGGATGAAAAGAAGTATTCAAATTTACAGATTTCTACAAATTTATTACTTTGGTAAGAGCCATCTATTGACCGAAAATAAGTCAGCTACTCAAATTTACTTTCAACATTGACTGCATTTATTTGTAGAGGGCTTGAAACGCACCCTTAAATATTCTACGACTGATTGTTTTGAATTTCAGCGGAAAATTCGAAAAGTCTGTTATATGAAGTGTACTTCCAGCTCAGCCGATTGGTACAAAAATATAAGATAACCATTTAGATGCTACAGCAATCTTAAATACTGAATTTCAGTATCCTACGGCCCATTATTCTGGATTTATGCGGATAATTCAAAAAAAGTTTGAAGTAAAAGTGCACTCTCGGTACAGACGATTGCAACCATAATGTGAGATGCACAACTAGATCTTAGACCAGTCTTAAATATAGAATTTCAATATTATACATTGGGGCTTTCAGATTTGCGATTTACGAACGCACAGACGTACTGACATCAAGCCGAAAATAGTCAAAATGGATTCAGAGACGCTCAAAATGGATATTTCCATGCTAATCTCGATATGAGAGTAAATAAAAATTACATCAAACTAAAGAAACTGATTTGACCCTGTATTCTACTACTAGAAAGATAGCGACGTTGCATTACTTCTCTAGTTGTCCATTGGGAGATGCATGTCTCGAGAGACTCTAAAATAAAGTTAAGAAATTGTTTCTTGTTGTCGTTATGTTAATCTGAACATTCTGGTCTTTATGATAAATTGAACACTATAGTCTTTATGATAACATGAATAATTTGGTCTGATCGATTCAAGGTGTCCAGGAGCTCCCAAAATTTTTTCTCGTAGACCACTTTCTAAATTTTACTGGTTTCGGTGAACCCCAAGTCCCTTTTCGTGGATCCCCACTTACAACCTGTGAATTCCCAATTATTCTTTCTGCTAACGTAGATCCCCATCGAGTTTCCTGTGGGCCCCAGGGAGTCCACGTGGATCACTTTGGAAATCACTGGTAGACACTCTTCAGTAGCCTCCAATTTTCCCTATTAGCCACACTAACCGCTGGAAACTCTGACTTTATGAACAGGTAAGGTTCTTCTGATTCACGCTTTGCTGATCTTTAATCATTTCACTTGAATTCTAATTTATACTATATTGTACATATTTATAAGTATTGAAACTTACCAGAATCGAGGTAATATTTTTGTGTGTATTCCAGGGGGAAAAGGACCAAAGTTTGAATTAAGGACTTCAATCTCGCTTATGCTGAATAACACAAATTGCAATTATTTTGGAGTATGTTCTTTATTCATAATATATTACATTGTAGATTCAAATCAATACAACAACAAGAATACAACATATCTCAAACTAACACTAATTTGCAATAATTCTTGAGATAGGGAGCCCTCCACCATGAGTATATAAATTATTATGGATGCTCATCTATAAATTTCTTTAACAAATATTTCTGTATGTATGCAAGTCATTACTTTTTCACCTTTCACTGATTTAAGTTCCATATAAAATCGTCCAGGCCAGCTCAATACAGGAAAATCGAAATTACCATAATCAAAACGATAATCCCTTAATTCATAATAGCCCTGGAAATATTTCACTTAGGTAAATACTATATCACTCAAGTTAGTTTTAGATAATCAATTTTTTGATATACATTTTGCATGAAAATTATACAAAATGTTCTGGGCTGTACTGAAGATATTGAGGATCAAGAAGATTGGGAGGTTCTTGAGAAGAACAACTTTATTGATTCTTGATGTGATCCTTTCTGGTTTGAATATGCTAGAAAATTATTTGAAAACCGTTTGTTAAAACAGAAAGCTCATTCGATTTTTTCAAAAACCCTCTCAAACTCCGTCTCAGCTGAGTTTGCATCTCACTTCTATAATCTATCTTCCAGGAGACACCGTCTACGTTAAAATTCACACAATTACCTGGCAGCCATATATTTTGAAAAACAACTATTCCCAAAAAATGCCAGTTTTAAAACGGTATAACCCTTTTATAATCGCAAAATTGCACAAAGAGCGTGCCTTTTTTCGATGTTGTTTATTAATCAACACCAGACTTGTGAATATAAAATTTGATCTTCTCGACAATGCGGACATGAATTGCCGAACAAATTGACTTTCGACTGGTTATTTAGTCCCAACCATTTTGCCGGTAGCTCTCATCATTTCAGAGATATATGCAAAAAACGAGAATTTGTGACCTTTGACCTCGGATAAAAAACAACGCACCAGCGGGATCGATGGGGAGTTCTGACATAGCATTTGTAATGACGTATTTAAGACCTATACAAAAATCCAGTATGTTGGGAATCAATGCAAACTGGAATGTAGAACAGAATGAGTACCTAAATAGCTCTATATATATATACAAAAAAAAATGTGATGTCTGAATTTACAATATTTACACTTTGATAGCAAATTTGGATTTTTGAGCCTGTACTTCAAAATATAATTTCTTTGACCTCTTTCTAGATGATGATTCCTGACAAAGACGTAATATTTTGACAAAGAAATGTCGAATAATAGTTATGGCTCCAAAATGGACAAAATCAAACTATTAATGTTCAGGATTTTCAGAAAAAAGTAATTTAATAAAAATATTTACCGTAGGAATTGGACACTTCGAAGAACATTTCATGGAATCCATAACGCTTCTTAAAAATGTGCCTAGAGTTGCGAAATGAAATTCGCAGGCATTTTTCCTCCGTAGCGTAACAAAATTCTTTTTCCATCCTCCATCTCCCCATTTCCATAAATCGAATTTGAACTAATATAAAATATGATATATGAGTATTCACCTTTTAGTGAAAATATGCTGCCTTTATAGCATACTTTTCACAAAAGACTGGTAGTCGCATCTCACGGCTTAGGAAATATCAGCCTGCCACACCCGAATAGGGTAAAAGGCGTAGTTGCATATTTCTCTTCGAATATTGACAGAAAAATGCTCACTATTCTCTAGTATTTAAATAATAGCATTAAACTAGAAGTCTTACATCGTAAGTGCTATCGTAAGGCTCGTTGATTGTCAAATTCACATCTAAAGCGTCCGAGGTTCTATTAAATTTCTTGAAACTGAGCGTAAGTATGATAGGAGTATCTGGATCCGTGTCACAGTGTTTCAAATAATGTACTCCTACATGTTTTTTGGATTGTGTGATCTGTAAATGTATATATTCGTATTTATGTAGAACTAGATTATATAGTTGCAAAGCATGAGTTTCTTTCAAATTTAAAAGTTGTGTAACAAAGTCCTGAACTAAGAATCCTATAAAAAAAAATCCGGGAAGTTTGAAGTCTTCAAATTCAATAGGCGAAAAGTTATTGGAATTTTAATGAAGCGCCTTCATGTGCAGACAGTCACACACAATATAAAATTTGAAGATTTATCCCACCTTATAAGCCCATACCCACTTGCAGTACTTACAAATAAACCACATTCAATAGATTCTAAATAAGCAAAAATTATAAATAAGTACAAATACATCTAGATGGAATTACAATACAATGTACAATACTTTTGCATTAAATTCTCAATAAACACGAGTTTTTATGAGTTGCAGTTATAATGTCAAGATTTCATCATCATCAATAAGCGGATAATTATAATGTTTTAAGTGTTTTCGGAAATATGAGCTACAAAATTGTAACTAATAATAAAATTGAGAATCATTGATAAATCTGAATGCTGAAAGATCAATAATATTTGCATATTGTTTTCGGAAGCACAAACAAGTCATTATGAACACGTACGTGATTGAATAAAGTCTATGAGCCCATCTATTCTTTGCGAGCTTCTACACAACTGAAGTTTCTTCTTTTTATCTTATAATCTTTCGCGATGAATGCCGCACGAGTCGCTACATGAAAATTGCAATAACATTCTGCCTATTGAATTTCAGGATTTATAATTTTCCAGAAGACATTTCGAAGAATCATTTCATAAAGTTGATATTAAGAATTGTTGATTCAAGAATTCTTCACAAAGTTTATGCGTTTGAAAGTGTATTAAAAAAACCATTTTGAAGTTGAAATTGAAATTTGAAATGAATTCTTCAGAAAATATTAACTAATTATTCTTTTCACAGTAATGGATCACAAATTGAAAATTTTGATGCAGAACATATACACACGACATTTGATAAATCCTATTAATCTGAATAACATCACGGATCAATTATTGGATTTGCAAGACACAGAAGTCAAATATTTCTTTTTACTTGGAGATATGAACTCGATCAAGATGGTGCTTGATACTGCTGATAAAATGAATTTCTTACACAGAAGATATAAATGGCATGTTGTGACATTGAGTGAGGAAAGTTTTCAATGTGATTGTAGCAATGTTACCATTTTATTAGCAAAACCAAAGAATGGAAGCACTAAAAATTTTAAAAATATAAAAAAATCATATAAATTTGAAGGAGAGTCCGACCTCATGGCTGCTTTTTATTATGACCTCACAATACTCACCGTCTTAACTATACGGTAAATTAAGTGAAGTAGTTTATTGGATATTCAGTCTTCTTTGTTTGAAAATCTCATTTATTCCAATAACTCAAGCTTTCACCAACAATTTTTGGGTTCATCAAGGAAACTTAAGTTTTACAAACAATAAGATAGACAAATTGAATAAATGAATAAAATAGATTACCTTCAAATTACAAAAAATTAGAGAATTAAACATTACGTTCAAAAAAAAGACGATAACAACTAGACAAGAAAAAAAAAGTAAACTAACTAAAAATCATGAAAAACTGTTGGAAATAAATAAATATATGTAAATATAGACCATCAGAAAAAATGAAGGAACAAATAAATGACACTGATAAAAATATTTATGGAAAAACAAGCGAATGAATAGATAGTTGGTTGAATAATGAACAAATAAATAAATTCTGTGAAATTGAAAATAGATGAAAACAGAGTATCATGAATTAATATGAATACTTGATTGTACTTGTGCAATATGAACTTAAATGGGTATCTCTTTCTTTATTAAGAGTGTTGTTATGCAAATTTATATGATACAATTCATCCAAATTTTAATGATAATGAAATTCTTGACAGATGTGATAATTATGTCAAAGGTTTGTTTCTTGAAATGGTTCTTTGTGAGTTTTCTTTTTTTCTCTTGTCCAGTTGTTATCGTCTTTTTAAGGATGTATGAGCGTGACAATAATTTTTGATTTCAAGCCTCAAAATTTATTTATTATTAAATAAATATGCTTTATTGGGATATAAGTTCTGTACATTAATTAGAAACACAACGTTTCGACAGCAAAGTGCTGCCTTTTTCAAGTGTAAAGAAATATAAATATAATAAACAAAATTGTCAAGACAACAAAAATAGAAGTACAAATAGTAACTAGATAAGTTTAAAATATATTAACTTCTAGGATCGTAGAGCTCTGCCTATGATTGATGATTCAATATCCACAGGTCTTCAGGAGATAATAATGAAGGTCTAAATAGGGAAATTATCAACTCCTTGTGGTTCTAGGTCAATCTGGCTCTACTCTTTTTGGTTTGGCGCATAACTGAACCATCCACAGATCTTCAGGAGGTGGTGATGAAGTAACTCTTGCAAGTAGATTCGTAGATACAGATAACTTGAAATTATAAACAAATGATTGGTAGCCTTGATCGATTAAGTTCATAACCGGTATTCAAATTCAAATTATTCGGTGATTTTTTTATTTCAATTGCTTCTCTTATAAGCCTCTTGAACCAATTGTTCTCTTTAGCCAGAAGCTTCGTATTCTTAAAGTCAATGCCATGTACATCTTGAATAGCATGCCCAGCCACAGCAAATTTTTCTCGATGGTTCAATCTTATATGACGAGAATGCTCTTTCAATCTTGTTTCTACAGTCCTCTTGGTTTGTCCAATATATACTTTGCCACATTGACAAGGAATCTTGTATATACCTGGGTTCTGTAGAGGAAATCTGTTTTTAACATTACCAATGAGATTTCGAATTTTCAAACTGGAAATGTATGAAGTTTTAATGTCATATTTATGTAAAAACCTTCCAATTTTATCTGTTATATTGGCTACGTAAGGTAACGTAACAAATATTTTCTTATTATTTGGATCTTGAACAGATGGCGTAGAATTCTTCTGTCTAAGTGTGTTCTATTATATCCATTCTTTTAAGAAAAACATCATCCAAAAATTTGATTCCATCAGATAGTTTACTTGGATGTCATAATGAAGAGGCTCTTTGATATAAAGTTTTAATAGTACAAAATCTCTGAGCAGAATGGTGGTTTGATGACTGATGCAAATATTGATTTGTAGGGGTCGGCTTCCTATATACAGAATGGATAAGTTTACCATTATCTTGTTTTTCCAGATAAACATCCAGAAAAGGAAGGCAGTTATTTTCTTCAACCTCAATACTAAATTTAATGTTCCTATGTTGCATGCTAAGATGATTCAAAAAAACATTCAATTCATCTCTACCATGAGGCCAAACAGCAAAGACATCATCAGCGTAACGAAGCCAGACAGTAGGTTTCTGCATAGCAGTGTTTAAAGCTTTTTGTTCAAAATTCTCCATGTAAAAATTAGCGATAGAAGGAGAAATAGGGGAACCCAAACAAGCAAATTGATGGTGTCGCCATGGGTTCCCCTATATCTGATGAAATCAAATTTTTAGATGATGTTTTCTTGAAGAATATATATAATAGAACACAGATTAAGAAAGCACTTAGACAGAAGAATTCTACGCCACCTGTTCAAGATCCAAATAATAAGAAAATATTTGTTACGTTACCTTACGTAGCCAATATAACAGATAAAATTGGAAGGCTTTTACATAAATATGACATTAAAACTTCATACACTTCCAGTTTGAAAATTCGAAATCTTATTGGTAATGTTAAAGACAGATTTCCTCTACAGTATCCAGATATATACAAGATTCCTTGTCAATGTGGCAAAGTATATATTGGACAAACCAAGAGGACTGTAGAAACAAGATTGAAAGAGCATTCTCGCCATGTAAGATTGAACCACCGAGAAAAATCTGCTGTGGCTGAGCATGCTATTCAAGAATTACATGGCATTGACTTCAAGAATACGAAGCTTCTGGCTAAAGAGAACAATTGGTTCAAGAGGCTTATAGGAGAAGCAATTGAAATAAAAAAATCACCGAATAATTTGAATTTGAATACCGGTTATGAGCTTAATCGATCATGGCTACCAATCATTTGTTCATAAATTCAAGTTATTTGTATCTACGAATCTACTTGCAAGAGTAACTTCATCACCACCTCCTGAAGATCTGTGGATGGTTCAGTTATGCGCCAAACCAAAAAGAGTAGAGCCAGATTGACCTAGAACCGCAAGGAGTTGACAATTTCCCTATTTAGACCTTCATTATTATCTCCTGAAGACCTGTGGATATTGAATCATCAATCACAGGCAGAGCTCTACGATCCTAGCAGTTAATATATTTTTTCTACAAACGTCAAAAAAGCATGACATTTGTACATCAATATTAGTTAAAATGGTTGACGCTGACTGGATATGTAAATAATGTAAGATATATATTCTTGGGATTTCAGTCAATATTTTAATTTTATTTCTTTTCTGCTCTACAGCTTCGGCTGCACCAGTTAGCCAACGCCTTCCATAGATGTCGGGTGTGGCAAAGGACAAGAGAAAATTTCTCTTTTTTCCGCTTATTAATATTAATAACAGTTTTAACATATGTATAACTTCAATTTTTTAAACAATAATTCATTTCGCTTTTGAGGATGGCTGAGGTGCAGCCGAAACTGTAGAGCAGAAAAGAAATAAAATTAAAATATTGACTGAAATCCCAAGAATATATATCTTACATTATCAATATTAGTATACGAAATGTCGCATTGGATTTGTTTATCATGACAACGGGCACGAAGTATTTCGTGCACTGATTTCATTATGGCAACGTGCACAAAGTATTTTGTGCACGTTGTCAAGAAAAAGAATTCTACCAATTTTTGTATTTTAATATAATTTTAATATAATTTTTTAGTTTTTTGACGTCTGTAGAAAAAATGTTGTATGCTACACGTGCACAAAATTTCTTTGGAGCTTTCGAATGATTTGTGTCTCGGCTGCCGCCTCGACAAAAAACTTTCATTCTCAAGCACCAAAGTATAATTTCGCGCACTAGATACATAAATAACTATTATTAAATTTTTAAATTTTAAAGCTACATTATCAAATTCATAGCAACAGTCATAAGTAAATCTTTATTCACTAGTGATTTGAAATGAGCTATTAGTGATTTAAAAAATTAAAATCACTGTTGGTATTCTTTTTCATAAAAAGATTTCGATTTCTGAGGAATATTTTTTCCAACTGATGCGGCTACTTCATTCAAAATGATATCGGAAACGAGTACATTGTTTTAATCACTTTCTTCCATCATTTCAGACAATGCTTTTCACAATTATAACGCTTCAATTCAAAATTCACAAAACTGACAGTTTGCTGACAGTCATACTTCCGAATGTTTGAAAAACAAACACTCGTCGCGATATCAACGAAGATCTCTTGCAACTGCAATTTGATTTTTTAAAATTTTGTTCCTAAGTTTTGTGTTTCGGAAATTTACGCAAAATTAAATAAAATTATGTACACAAACACGTGAATGAAACCTCTATATTTGCTCGAAGGATTAAACCACTCGCGCTGAACGCGCTCGTGATTTTGAATTTTCTTCTCGCAAATAAACAGTGGATTAATTCACTTGTTGTATAAATAACTATTAAACTTATCTAGTTACTATTTATACTTTTATTTTTGCTGTCTTGACAATTTTGTTTTATATTTATATTTCTTTACACTTGAAAAAGGCAGCACTTTGCTGTCGAAACGTTGTGTTTCTAATTAATGTACAGAACTTATATCCCAATAAAACATATTTATTTAGAAAATGAGTTCTGAAAAGTTTTTTCCTTTATTTATTATTAGTTTTCTACCCAGATAATTTACTGTTATAATTTCAGGGTAGGTCACCGTTCATATTTGAAAGTGATAAATTATTGAAAATTGACACAAAATACTTTGCTCTTATGGAGAAATGGGTGATTGAGCTCAAAAATAAATAAATATCAGTATATTCAAGTTTGCATAGAGTAAAAAAAAACTATACATAAGAAAGGTGAATATTACAGTGTTCCGTCAATACGGTATGTATCCGTTTATCCTGAAAAGAAAAATTGAAATGAAATTCAAATTGCTTGATTGAATAAATTTTTACTTCCAATGAATTGACTCGGCAACGTTGTAATGCTATATAGTAAGGTGGCGAGCACGTGGCTTTCTGCTGTATTGCCAAGTTAATACAGATCACGTGAATAATTTCTTTACTTCACCCCGCAAACGTACAAGCCTATCCCCACCCATCAAAATTTACTACTCCCCCACTCCTTTGCTCATACATCCTTAAATGATTGTAATGTTTAATTCTCTAATTTTTTGTAAGTTGAAGTTTATCTATTTTATTAATTCATTTTATTTGACTGTCTTATTGTGTGCACAACTTTTGATCAAATTATTTACAGATTTGGAGTCCTAGTTCATAGTTATTAGCGATTTATTTTTCGAAAAGCTGTTATTACACTCTTATTTTGAGGAATATTTGACCTTTATTTTATCAATAAACAATTTCTTTAAAAGCAATAAACAGTGCAATAGGATATAAATTGTAGATACAAATTTAGAGTACTGGAAGCAAATACTGATTTTTTTTTGTGTTTTCTTGAATATTTCTTTAAATAAGGAAGTAATAATAATCTTGCGAGAAAAAAATGTCAATATTCATAAAGGGGACAGGTCTGTACAATCGACATTTTCTGTTGTTCAATCCAAGGTAAACCGATCCAATTGACATACTCTTAGTGATATAGGCTGGTACCACGAGCTCTGTTTTTGGCGTTACTAAGAGCGTTGTATCAAGATGTGTTTTAACGCAATTAGAATTTTCCGAAATACTTTAGAAAATAATCTTCAGATACAAATCACATAAAACATATATATCTACAAAATTCATTTGCATATTTTCCATTAAAATAGCTTGAAATATTCATATTTCCTTAAAACTCTTCTTAAAATAACACTGCTAGTATAGCCAAAAACAGAGCTTGTGGTACCAGCCATAGTATTTAACAGCAGCATCCGAGCTTACGGCGGGCTCAGCCTGCGGTAGCCCTGTACTGTCGATATTTAGCTACTTATTCTAAATAACATTTTAGCGATATGTTGATAGCAAATAAATGGCCAGAAGGTATGCAGTATTTAACTTGTGAGCAGTTTGATGAAGATAGCAACAATCTTACTCGCAATGATTTGGATTTGAAAAAGTATTTCAATAATGTGAGTATATTTTTGGTTCATTCAAAAGTTGAATCTGATTACTTGATTATGAACAATTAAATTAGTCGATATAATTTGTGAGAGAAGAAACTGGAGCTTGATTCAAATTTATAATTTATAAGAATATTTATATGAAATTGTTCTTATTCCAGACTATAATGACTAAATCCACATACCTGCCATTCAAAATGAAACAAGACGGAATAACTCAAATGGATCTCAATATGGATATCTCGGTTATGACAATCCAGAACAAATCATTGAATGATGTCAGCCAAATTGGTTCATGGGAATCGGAGTTTCCTTTTAGTCTGAACTTATATGAAAATATTTCGCATATTTTGGGAAATTATTCATATAGCAAATATTATAGAATTGTAACACTTGAGGTAATATTGCAGTATTGATATATTGTATTAATCGTTCAATTGAAATAATGATTTTCAAATCCTTGCACCGAATACTTTTATATCAACAAATTTCTTATTTTGATCTGGATGGAGGATTTTTGACACTTATTCAGTGTACCATTTAGCGGTAACTGTTTTTTTTTTTTTTTAGCAAAAACCATACGTCTACATAGATAAGTCAGCTCCTGGTGGTTATAGAGGCTATTGCATAGATTTATTGAACGAAATTGCGAACATTATCGATTTTAAATATGAAATTCGTTTGATTAGTGATAATTCATTTGGATCTGTGGATGCAAATGGAGAGTGGGATGGAATGGTTCGAGAATTGAAAGATGAAAGAGCTGATATTGGCTTAGCTGCTTTAAGGGTTACTCCAGACAGAAAAAAAGTTATAGACTACACTCTTCCTATATCAAAAGGGGTTGGATTCACCATTCATATGAAGAGACATGTGTCATCGAGATCACTGTTTAAGTTTTTTTCTGTTTTGAATGCTGGTGTTTGGGTGTGTCTGTTAGTTGCTTATTTGTTCACAAGGTAAGCATATCCTTTGATATCATTCAAGGAGCTAATATTTCTTTTTTAGCTTCATTATTTGGTTTTTCGATCGCTTCAGTCCTTATAGCTACCAAAACATCAAAAAACATAAGAAATTGAAAAACAGACGCTTGTTTACATTCTCAGAGAGTGTTTATTTCTGCATTATGTCGCTTACACCTCAAGGAAGTGGAGAAGCACCATTAAATATTTCTGGAAGATTAATCACAGCGACTTGGTGGTTATTTGGGTTTCTAATTATTTCATCCTATACTGCAAATTTGGCTGCTTTTCTTTCGTTTTCTTCACAGGACAAATTGGTGAATTCTATACATGATTTGCCTGAGCAGTATCAGATTTCTTATGCACCAGTTTATGGGTCTCAAGCTATGAGACAATTTGAAACACTGGCGGAGATTGAAGAAAGATTCTATAAGTAAGTACGAAAGCCAAATTAAAGCTCCTGCGTAAATAAATCCAACGATTATCAATTGTTTTTTTTTTTCCACAAGTTTTTAAGTGATCGAGTTTGGTATCAATTTGAAGCAATTGCGGAGATAAACTTGGTAGAAATCAGAAAAAAAATTTTGTTTGTTACCTACTTGTTTTTTTTAAAACAAGTTTGAGATCAACTGACGCAAATTGACATAATACGTATGGCCATTGTAAAATGATATCATAATTTCATATTAATGCCATCTGTTACTTTAGCGATGACAGCTGACACTTTGAAATATGCAATTAATCTATGTGTTCATAATATATTTTTTTTCTTAGCATATGGCAAGACTTGCACTTGGATTATGATCTACCCCATAAAGAATTGACGGGATTATCTGTATGGGATTATCCATTGAGTACAAAGTATTCAAGAATGTGGCAAGCAATGAAGCAGACCGGTCTGCCAAGAACTGAAGAGGAGGCAATACAAAGAGTTCTTAATTCAAAAAGCGAAACTGATGGTTTTGCTTTTATTGGCGAAAGCAAAAAATTAAAATACTTTGCAATGATAAACTGTGATCTCCAAGTTATTGGCAAAGAGTTTGCTATAAAGCCGTTGGCTTTAGCTGTTCAGAAAAACTCTCCGTTGACATATCATCTCAATCATGCGTGAGTAAATATCATTATTACGGGAAGTAATTTTCACGATTTAGACCCTTCAAGATATTTAAACGATTGTCAATTGTTTTTACACGTGTCATTTGAATGATGTCTAGCTTGGTATCAATTTAAAGCTTTCGGGAAGAGAAGCTTAGTAGGAATCTAAAATCGATAATTTTTTCAACTGTTAACTAAACCAGATTATGTTAAGTTTAGAATGAACTTAAGCAACAAAACATAAAATTTATGACCATTGTAAAATAAAATTGTGATTTGGAATAATTACCATCTGTCATTTTGACAATGACAGCTGTCACTTGGAAATATGCAGTTATTAATACGATACTCTTTTATGAAACAGTTATGAAACTGACCATAAAATTCATGGTCAGAAAAGTACTGCGATGACCACAGCAGATTGTCTCATCTTTATTATGCATTCAATGAATTGACGAATATTGATTCTCAAATTTGCGTGGTAATTTTTGGATTATTTCATGAATCATCGATCAAAATGATAGGTGACAGAAATTACTGATCTAAGAAAATAGATTGCTTCAATTACACGTTAAGTAGTTTTTATATGATTATGGTACGATAGGTTGAGGTATATTGGATCACTTCAAGTTATTGGACGAAAATGAAATACTACTACAATTAATATTGTAACGTGCGAAAGTATGGAGGCTCATAAAAGTGGAGTAGGCTTGGACTTGACCGCGCCGGGGCGAAGCCTTTCGTCCTCCCTGCATCACGCCGCACCGCATCACATCACCCCTTCCGATGGAAGCCTCTAGCAATATTCTAGAAATGTGGTAGAACTTTCGAGAAATGGATATTTCTATATATAAAGGCAGGCCAAAGACTTGAGTAATAATAGGGTAATGGTGACGCTAGAGCAGTGAACATCGAACAATGAAGTGATCAGTGGATATAAATAGTGACTTTCATTTAATTACAAACTATTTCTTTAAGCAATAAACATTACAACATCATTTCTCAAAATTTGGAGCAACACTCATTCAATGAAAGTAATAGCAAATTAGAGTTCAAATTGAACATGAAGAGAGTAGCGGGATAAGAAATGTGCTAAAAATGCGTTCTTCTGAAATCATTTCAAAATATGTATATTTTTTTTGTTCATTCCAAATCAGTTTTTTGATCTAGATCTAATTATAAGGTATTGTCACAAATGTGAAATATTTTAAGTAATTAGTTCACATAAATATTTATTTAAATTCGCTATAACTGTAATCCTAGTTAGTATTGACCAAGTCGAGTTCAATTATCAGACGTGATTGACAGCCTACGGTTATTAGATGTTCGGTGGTTGCCAGGCATCAACTGTTAGACAATTGAATGTTGGCCCATTGCCGGCTTAGGTATATAAGAGCATGAGCTAGGAGAGGAATTGATTTAGTACGAGTAACTGTGAGCGAAATAGTGATCATACAAGTGTATAAAGTGAATACTGGCACTGTAACCTGTGTAAATAAATTATTCACAATAAAATTTGTGACAATATCATTGGACTTTAAATTAGTATGTAGAATATTTTTCAGATCTTGTACGAATCCTAGGACTCCAAAAACTCAGTGCAAATAGCCAAAAAACGTAAAAAAAATATATTTTTCTGCCAACTGTCAAAAAAACATGATATTTTTATATGGTTATAGATACGCAAAGTTCGTGATTTTTTCACTAATGAAAAAATAAACTCTATTTTTGCACGCCTAATCTAATATAATTCAGTTTAGTAATGCTACAAGGATAGAATCAAACAGGTATTTAACAAAAAAGAAATATGAATTTGTACACAAAACCACTTATATTTGAATATAAAAATGAATTGTTGACACCTCTTTATTTATCAAACAACAATTGCGCATACTTTTGGTTACAATACCCAGGTGACTGCAAATTAATTATAGTTTGTACTTTTTTCCTACATTTTACTGAATAAAATAATAATTATTGTTGATCTATTATTTTTTGACATTTGGCGAAAAGATATTGTTTGTATTTCGTGTGCAAAGTGATTGTATTTTGTTACGCTTTCGAATGAATTTGTTACCTCGACCTTACGGTCTCGGTTAAAATTGACAATTAGTCTAAAAGCTGGCTACATGAAAAACCTTGTTATCGCTACATGGCTAACTCCTTTCGCAAAAGAATCTTTTTGTCTAGTCAAATTCGAATCCTCTTGTCTGCCAGCGCAAATCCGTGGCTTTTGGACATTTTGGACTTAATATTTTAATTTTAATTGCCAAGAAATTTTCTGTCAATTTTGACAAGAACAATGCCATTCACAATATCGTTTCCTCAGTTACATTACTGCCATCAAACTGACATTCACAAAAGAAAAAGTATTCATGAAAAATGCACTATATTTTACGGAATTTGGGGCGATCGAGAATAAAACATTGAAAAATTCTCGTATGCACTCATGTGCACTTAATTTAAGAGCTGGCTACATAAAACAACTTGTAATCACTACATGGCTGATTCCTATTATGAAATGATCCTTTTGTGTAGGCAAGTTCAAATCGTCTTGTCTGCTGGCGGGATCTTGTGCCTCATAGTGGAGGTGACCGGGCCAGTGAAATAAGTGAAACTACAATATTCAATTTTCTATAAGATACTTGTATAATAATCATGAAAAAAGCTTCTATTTACTCTTGAGAAACAAGGTGAATTGTTGGCGGTTTGCTTTCGACTGGCTGACAATTGGAATGAAATTTAAAATGAAAAAACTATCACATACATGCATACCGATTGATTAAATGTTATATTATAATAGAATAGCGATATGCAAAATAGCCACCAAAAAATCATGGCTAAAACCGCGGCAGATAGATATTGACGATGTGCCTGTGCTAGAGCGTTTACATACCCAAACACAGAACAATTTTTTTCTTGAATGATTCCATTCTTTTTATGTTAACCAAATAAATATGATGTACAGAAGTGACGTTTGATAGGTCTGACGTGCTACCTCATAGATGTGAAATTTTTCTTCTGTAAATGTCAGTTTGACGACAGTAGTAGTTGGTAACTAAGGAAACAATACTGTGAATAACATTGTTTTCGTCAAAATTGACAGAAAATTTCTTGGCAGTTTGAATTAAAATATCAAGTTCAAAATGTCCAAAAGCCACGGATTCGCGCCGGCAGACAAGATGATTGGAACTTGGCTACACAAAAAGATCCTTTTACAAAAGGAATTAGCCATGTAGCGATAAGAAGATTTTTTATGAAGCCAGCTCTCCTCTAAATCTCACGCGCAACGAAAAAAACAATCACTTCGCACACTTAATACAAAAATAAATATTTTTTCAGAATATATTTATTTCTTGGGGGGTTCTTGCGCACTCACGAAAATGGGTCAGACAGCATAAGTAGCCCTGTAAATAGGCTTAATTTTGCCCTTAAGCGCATGCAAAATTGCAAATATCTCCATTTGTTGACGCGAAAACTTAAAGGTATGGAAAAGTGCCCCCGCATATAATTGATTGAAATGATAGTGGGATGGTATATCTATTATAAAGTATCACATATATCAAATTTTATCCCCGTGCGATCTTCCATAGGGTGGTCAGAAAATAAAATAGCTCCAACGTCCAATTCGCTTTTCTTGGTTTCTGTTTATCCAATTGATATGAAACTTGGTATCATTATAATACATTATTTATATCCCCATAAATTCGGGAAAAATTATTTTGCAGGATTATCACTTTCTTAGAAAATTTCACTTTCTTAGAAAATTCAGTTGATAATTTATATTATATATTGGATTGGATATTCAATTAAAGACTTTATTCACAAAATATCTGGTTTATTTTACATCTTGTTCCTAAGTTGAAAATGATATTGTTGAATAAACTTTTTAAATATCTGCAGATATCATTTTATACACTGCATTAAAGATTAGGTTCAGGTACTATTCGAGTCGGAAAGAAATGAACCCAAGACCTATGTCATAAATCTTTCTATTAGGAGAGCTACCTGCTTTTGAATAAATTCAAATATAGACTATCAAATGATTGAGCAAGATATTTGGGTTGCGTACACTGAAAACCCCTTCTTCGAGCTGAGCAGAAATAAAATTTAGGTAAACGACACCCTTATGAGAATGTTATATTTTGGTGTCAATTTATACACTTACCTTTACATTATTCATTCATGAAAATAGTCCAGTTAGGGTGATTTTTCTCATTATTCTTACGTGATTTGTTCATTTCGGTTTTTTCCATTGTACATTGAAGATTTTACATTTTACTTACTATCTTTGTTTCGGGCATGTACGAGTAGCGCGCAGCTTATGAAAATAACCCCTTTTTTGTAACACTAGGGCGCAAAGTCGGTGTGCGTCTAGCGCGCGAGCTATCTGCGGTATACTTGCACCCGCTACGTTCTTAATGCACTCAAACAAAAAATAAAAATCTGACGTGAACATCACGTGACTTACTTGTACATCATTGGATATATATATATATATATATATATATATATATATATATATATATATATATATATATATATATATATATATATATATATATATATATATATATATATATATATATATATATATATATATATATATATATAATACGATGTGATTTTGTGTTTGATCGTATATATCATTGGATATGTATAATCAAATACAAAATCTCATCGTTTCACAGTTAATCGTTTTGGATTTACTCAAGAGATTCTAAAAATCTGTCAAGTAAAATGCGCTTTCAGCCAAGTCGGCTGCTATGGAAACAGTAGGTCATTATTCTTATACTACAACATTCCTAAATACTGATTTCCAAAATTCTACGACTACCAACAGATCTGAATTTATGCGCAAAATTAAAAAATAAATTCCTACTGAAGTGCAATTCCGGTTCAGTCTATTGTTATGAAAATAGAAGGCAATCATTCAGATGCTACAGCAGACTGAAATACCAAATTTCAATATTCTACACCTGATCGTACCGAATTTATGAGAAAAGAAGAAGACTATCAAGTAAAGTGCACTTCCGGCTTGATGGATCTCAATAAAAATAGGATATGAGCATCTAGACGGTATAATCGTCCTAAATACTGAATTCTAACAATCTACGTTCAATTGTTTTGGATTTATGCGGAAGATTTAAAAAATGTTTCAAATAAAGTGCTCTTCCGCCTTAGTCGATAGCAATCATAATGCAAAGTGTACAACTAGATATTATAAAAGTGCCTAATCCAGAATTTGAATATTCTACGACTGATTGTTTAGAATTTATGCGGAAAATTCAAAAAGTCTGTCATATAAAGTGCATTTCCGACTCAGCCGATTGTTACAAAAATAGAAGATGACCATTAAGGCTGTCGTTTACCTAAATTTTATTTCTGTTCGGCTCGAACAAGGGGTTTTCAGTGCATGCAACCCAAATATCTTGCTCAATCGCTTAGTAGTCTATATTTGAAATTATTCAACAGCAGGTAGTTTCCCTAATAGAAAGATTTATGACTTAGGTTTTGGGTTCATTATTTGCCGACTCAAATAGTACCTGAACTTAATCTTTAGTTTAGTAAATAAAATGTTAACTGCAGATATTTTAAAATATTTACTCTTGAACACCATTTCCAATTTAGGAACAAGATATTTTGTGAATAAAACCATTAA
This sequence comes from Dromius quadrimaculatus, assembly GCA_963989225.1. Lineage (NCBI taxonomy): Eukaryota > Metazoa > Arthropoda > Insecta > Coleoptera > Carabidae > Dromius > Dromius quadrimaculatus. The sequence goes on along the minus strand of OZ022327.1, from coordinate 12,622,494 downwards.
TTGAATATCCAGTCCAAATTTTCTAAGAAAATGATAATCATGCAAAGTAATTTTTACCAAATTTATGAGGATAAAATAATTTATTATAATGACTTCAATCAAACTTGATTCTATTAGAAAATTGAATTATTCGTAATTTATAATAATTGCCAAGTCCAGATCATAATGTGGGTGATAACCTAATTTCATAACTAATTTTATGACATATGCAAAAAAAATTACAGTTTTTTGTTGTTTTCCTCGTTCACGAAATTAGATACTTCCACAAGTGATTCAAAATTTGCTTGAGATTTATCTAAATTGATTAAATAAAGGCTTAGAAACTTGCTTCGTTAAACTAAAATATTTTCAAGTTGATATCTCTTCCGGTTGAATTAGAAGTCGGCAATAATTTTCTCATTTTAAATAATCTCTTTTATTTTATCATTAGATTATGGAAATAATTTTGCTTATGGAATATCAGGAATAATATTTTCTCTATATAATCTGTAACACGTAAAGATTTCCAGAATTGCTCACGCTCACGGGGTCACGCTTTGAAAATCAGGGCCGTGCCTTAGTCTAAATCTTAGGCCGGAATTAAATATTATGAATCTGTGAATAGAATTTTTTAGAACAAACTAACTTGCAGCAGTGAAGAGAATAATATTCCTTGAAATTGCAAAGAATGCGACTATATGTTTGAGGATGTCATACAAACAAGTAAATTTTTCAAATTGAACTATCTAGTTTTTCAAAATATTGATGAATTCCTCGTCAAAAATAAATCAAAAACATACTTCGAGCAACATATTCAGAGAAATATGCTAGGATTTCAAGTAAAATCTGCTTGAGGACACCTGCAAATCTGCATTATTGATTAGCACTATATTTTCTCTGAAGATGGTATTAAAAATTTGTCTTCTATATGTATTAGGATTAAATATTATAATACTTTTGGAGATTATTTTAGTATTCTATGAATTTAACAAAGAGTGGAAGGGTAAATCAGAATGAATGAGTAACTATTCGTATAAATATCAAAAATGTTACTAATTCATTACATTCTCACTTTTGTCTTACAATTGGGAGATTGTTTGTGATTTACATGAAACATGAAATTACGAGAGTAATCAATTTTATGTGTTACTGCCGGTGCCCTTGAATATTTTTAGATCTATTATTATCTCATTTGTTTGGTACTATCATGTTATAATAAAGATTCTGATGCTATTTTTTTCGAACTCTGCTCCAATTTTTATATTTTTAGCAAAATGAATCAAATTATAACTCATATTATGTAATTATGTATGTAAAATGCAATGTTGTAATTTGAAGACAATATCCATGCGAATGTTTAATGATTTAATATATTCTATACATCCACACTGTGTTCCAATAAGAATATGATGGTGCATTATTTATATTGATTCAAGTGTTTTTCAAAATTTTTTATCATTCTCTATTTGTTAATTTCATTATTTCTTAATTTTGTTGCAATAAAAATAGGGTAACGTTTCACTGTTTTCTAAATCTATCTGTTTTTTTTTTTCAGTATAAGATTATTATATGTAGAATATATATGAATACAAACTTATTGTTGGTTAAATGAGCAAGTTCATTGATTTAGGGCCAGTTTCACCAAAGCCAGTTAAATTTATCCAGAGGTTATTTTATACGAAAACTATTGTTGATACAATTGTAATTATAGTTACTAACTCAAAATAACCTATGGATAAATTTAACTATCTTTGGTGAAACCGGGCCTAAAAGTATTATTGTAAACATATTTAAAAAAATATCAATCGTGGAAAGTGGCGAATAAAAAATGTGACATTTTATAAGCTAATTGTTTAATAATTGATGCCTTTGCTTCATCATAATTATAGATAAACATAGTTCACTTGATTGTGATAAAAATTCATTTTGAAATATGTAAGTGGCAAGACGAAAATAACCGAATGAAACACATAATAATAAATTTATCTCTTTTGCATATTCGCCCGCTCTGAGAAAGGTGTCTCATAAAAGAACAGGTAGTAAGGGATTATAAATATGTGTAAGTCACAGATAATATTGACAGCTCCAAGGAAAATGTCAAGCTGGTTGCAGAGGCTGAGTATAACAGGCGAAATATTTTAAGAATTATATTCTGTTTTTTGGCAACAAATTTGTACGTTTATCTGTAATTACAGTGGAATGATTAAAAATTGGAGTAGTACGTTCTATAGACTATTCTTGGAGGTAGACATATGTAAATTTTTGCATCTTAAAATATGATAGAATGTCGTAAAATATCATTTGTTTATTTCAGTTAATGTACTTATTTCTCGAAAAATATAAACAATTTTGAGATTCTGCTCACATGATTCCATAGATATAGTGATTTACAATATACCGAGAAAAAGTTTTTTAAAACAGTAGTCTCATAAAAGCAGAAATTTGATATCCGTGTAAAGCTCAATTTTTTAGTTTTTTGTTCATATATTTATAAATAAATAAAATTGGAATAATGTATACTCATTTTCATATACTATTAACGTATATACAATATATTATCGAAAAAAATCCAATGAAATAATCATTATATGCAACTTACAGCAAAATGATTGAATTTATATGAGAAATATATGCGTAAAAATTGCAAAATGTATGACTGTTTTTACAAAAAATGGATGAAAATTTTAAAAATCGGTGAAGCAGGTTCCATGCCTTGAAAATTTATCTATCAGAAGCACTACTTGATCATCAAAAATAATATATGTGACGAGAAATAATTTGATATGCGTAAACCATGTTTTCATGATTTAGGTAAACGACACCCTTAAGATGCTACAGCAATTTCAAATGCTAAATTCAAGTATCCTACGGCTGATCATTCTGGATTTATGCAGAAAATTAGAAACAAATCTTAAGTAAAAAGCACTTTTGGCTTGGCAGATCGCAATCATAATACAAGATATACAATTAGATGTTATAGAAGTGCAAAATTTCAATATGCTATGGCTAATCATTCTAGATTTATGCAAAAAATTCAACAAAAGTTTCAAGTAAAGTGCACTTCTGGCTTGGCCGATTCATACAAAAATAGCAGATGATTATTCTGATTCAACATCAAATTCAAATACTGAATTTCAACATCCTATGGTTGATCATTCTGGATTTATTAGAAAAATTCGAAAAAAGTTTCAAGTAAAGTGCACTTCCGGTACAGACGATTGGAACCATAATGCGAGGTGCACAACTAGACCCTATACCTTAAATACAAAACGCACGAACATACGTACCGACATCAAGCCAAAAATAGTCAAAATGGATTCAGGGATGCTCAAAACGGATATTTCCATCAAAATCTCGATAGGTGAATTTTGTCGATTTTACAATATTTTCTTGTTACTTTGTACAAGTAAGTAAAAATGCACTTTGTTGTAAAGGAAAAGAAGATTTCAGCCTTTTTTGATTTTTTTTTCTAACTTTATCCAAATTCATAATATACATAGGTATATGGTACGGCCGCATAGGTATGATATGTTGTGCAATCGACGAATTATTTAGACTTATATACTCAATTTATAATCAACATTTTCATGTTTTTTCTTTTTTATTTCCTATATTTTTCTGCAACATTTCCACTCTGTATTTTTGCGAGGCTGTGACCGCCTTCAACCACATTAAAAATGTTGTTGTTCTTCTTAGATTGTTATTTTTTAAATATTTTTTTGTAGTTTCTCCAATTTTTTTTGTGATATTTTGAGACATTGTATATGTAATCAAACAAATGTCGTGCACCTGATCTATATTCTTGTTGATATTCTGCAATTATTTCTTTCTTTTTTACACTCTTCTTATTTACTACTGGATTCAGCACATCAGCACTTTACATATTGATTTGTGTTTCCACAATAAATTCCTTTTACTCTCCGACGAATTTATATATATTTGGATACGCACTTGAAAAGCATACATTAAAGTGTGAATGAAATGATTCGCATGCATTTATTGTCTGGCAATCCCAAACATTGCCTGTTGCCCATATCTGTGATGGATATTTTGCGTCGTTATTTATGTAATTTTTCTTCAAATAACCACCAAACCCTTGTAATTGTAGAAAATTACCAACGTACGGTTCCATGATACGATACTCTTCTTGTATCTCGTCTGGTCGTAAAAAAGGTATGCCAAACGTCCATCTGAGTCTTGTAAGATCAACAATACAAATTAGAAAGGGAGGTGGGCGTGGATAACTATAAAATTGAGAGAATAAGTACAAATAGTAATTGATTGCGTAACATCTCATGATGATTGGCTCCATTTTGAAGAAATCATTTGTTTATAATTATTTAATCAACCCTTCAAAAAACAGAAAGTGAAAATGTTGCAAGAGAATCAAAAAAGGCTAAAATTCTCTTTTTTGTTATTATTTGATAAATTGAAAAATTAAAATATTTGCAAAACAAAGTGCATTTTCAATTTTTTTCTGAGCTCATAAATAGGTCGCAGGTGCAGGCATACCGCAAGTAGCTCGCGCGCTACTCGCACAGCACTCTAGCGGCTTTAAGGTTGTTGTCGTAGTACATCATTGTCAAAAAGTAAAGCCTAGCGTACCTACAGAAAGCGCCTTACAAACTGATATATGGATTCTTGTCAGAACTTGTTCATAACACAAATAGTTCAGTACATAGATTTTTATGATAATATTGATGAGAAAAGACTAAGAAATTTAGAATAAATTTAGTGGATGACTGAATTTTTTATCAGGGAATGTATCTCATACTCGTACATTATAGTAAATATTCATGGGTACTTGCCGGAAAAATAACTTGGCAACATTGTGCTTAGCTGTCATCTCAATATAGAAAAATGTCCGAAATATTTCGATATAATGTAGGTAAATTTATAAAACAAAAATTTCAGATTACGATGAGGAAGGAGAGGAAGGACTTGTTCAAATTTTAACTGAGTTAAAAAATTGCAAGCCATAAAAATAAACGTATTATCACGATAATTGTTTCTTTTTTCAAGTTACAAACTTAATGTAATTGAGTGCAATTTTATATGTTAGTTCATACCGTATTATTTTTATCTGTTATTATTAATAGTCATTTATGCTATGCTATCACGAATGTTTATTGTGCTTGCGTTTGAATACCTCGAGTGTGCAGCACGAGTGGTATTCACAAGCACAATAAACATGAGTGATTGCACCACAAAAATAGTCTATAATACTTTAACTACAAATGGTATATGGAGGACTATTCCAGGAGTCAAACCATTTTTTCAAATTAGTTTTCTATGAATCTAGTAACAACTCACGTAATTTTCATAGGAACGAGTAAACAAACTTCTGTCAAACTGAAAAGTTAGAATTTCTTGCATTTTCTTTGACGAATAATAGAGAAATATATTGCGTCTTGATATGGAATCTAGTTCAGAAAAGAAGTAACACCGACTTGTTGAAAGATAAAACAATAATTTAACGGAGATTACGGTGGTTGTAGGGCAGAAACACTTAGCAGAAAAGTTTCATTTAGATGTTATTTTTATTTAAAGTCCAATATTTCGTAACAATTTTATTACTTCATCAGGGATACTGAAAACGTACATAAATTCTTTTAATACTTATCCAAAAATATAAATTTTGAAAACAACTTACAAATAGTTATAACTTGGAATAAAATTGTTAAATTTTTTGAAACAGTTTGAAAATTTTTCATTGTTAAAAGTCTTCGTAACACACATTTATTACGTGACTAACTATGTTAACACAAACTCAATTTTTTGTCAAAGAATACAGCCATATTTATGATAAAAATTATTAAAAAATTCACAGCCAACGTGCTGACGCCATGTTTTTGACTGCCGGCTACACGTAAACGACGAAAACTAACTCAACAAGAAGAGGGGACGGAAATCCTGTCATCAGAAATAAGCGCGCAAATTTAAATTATTAATACTTTTAAAAAGACCCCTTTTAACAATGAAAAATTTTCAAACTGTTTCAAAAAATTTAACAATTTTATTCCAAGTTATAACTATTTGTAAGTTGTTTTCAAAATTTATATTTTTGGATAAGTATTAAAAGAATTTATGTACGTTTTCAGTATCCCTGATGAAGTAACAAAATTGTTACGAAATATTGGACTTTAAATAAAAATAACATCTAAATGAAACTTTTCTGCTGAAGTGTTTCTGCCCTACAACCACCGTAATCTCCGTTAAATTATTGTTTTATCTAGTTCAGAAAGGTTTGGTGATAGATCAGAAGATGAAATTGATGAAGATATTCAGAAAAATATTCCATTAAATACGAGGAAAGCACAAATTGGAGGTATCCACATCTTTGAGTAAAATACTCACTCTGACCACTAGTGTAATACCCGATGGCGATTTAGCATTGTTAACCTTGTTATAAATACTATACGAATGTAATAGTCATTTATATTTGGATTAATAATACTTTTTTTTAAATTCATGTGCTTTGCTTATTTAATATTCAATATTAAGATTATATTGATATAATTTTTTGTGTTACCAAATATATTATATATTTTATCCATCATAAATAATATTGTTCTACTGAAACCATTATTAACTATTTATTTCCATCTCTTTCCCTGAATTGTAGCTCGAATAGTACAATGCGATGTATAGAGTGACGTACAGTGTTGCCAAGCATTTCTGTTCAACGTGTGGGTACCTGTATTTTATATATAAAATGTTCAACTTTGCGTTCTTATATCTGAACAATGAGATGGTCAATAATTTTCTCTTTATTTTCAAATAAGCAGAACATATTCATCAATTCATAGTTAGTTTCTTGAAAGAATCTGACTGTTAGTTCTTCCATTGAAAATTAAAACTGATATAATTATTGCCTAAAATGTATACTCTCCATTACTCTTCATGTTAAAATTTTTAACTTCATTTGCGTTTATCTCAAGTTTGAAATGATCAATCGACTTCAAATTTCAAGGATAATTTGTATAATAATATTGTTAATAAGTACAAAAAATTTGAGATGTTCTGATACTATGGCTATAGCACGACAACTACTTTAAGCGGCTTTGCGCCCTAGTCAAACAACACCTTTGTTTATGCTTTATCCAATAATCTGCTAAGCTTCCGCCGTGCTCAAGTGGTACATAGAGATTACGGAAGACCTTGCTGTAGGGATTAAAAATTTGACCGCCGTGCTCAAACGGTTTCTGCCCAAATTTTTACTCAGTTGTAAGAAAGTTGATTTACTAAATTTGAGTTTCCGTGGCAACAAATAAAGATATTTGCATGCTCTTAAGAGTGAAGCAAAGCTCAATAACAGGGCTATTTATGCTATCTGATCCTCTAAAAAAATCAATTTATTCTGAAAAATCTCTGAGTTTTTGGAGTCCAAGGATCCGTACAAGATCTGAAATAAACTCTATGTACTAGTTTAGAGTTTAATAATATATAATAATTGGATCTTGATGTAAATACTGACCTGAAATAAACGAAAAAAATCTGAAAGTACGATAACTTGAGAACGTGTTCGAATTTTCGACTGAAATTTTATATTTAAGTTTTTCATTAAAAAACTAGGCTCAAATTTGCAAATGAGCTTTTTCAATAAGTGATAGTAACAAAACTTTATTGATAGAGCTATCTAGTTTTCTGCTTTTATTTTATATCATAAAATACGAAATAACTAAGACTGATCCCTGGATGATTTGACACAACATTCACAAAAAATATTTTTCCAAATTATTAGCGGTTCATTTGTTATTAAGAATATTTTTCTGAACCAAATAAATAATGTTAATGAGAATCATAATGTGAAGTTGGAGTTTTTATCACACATATTTTGTCATCACATGCAAACGTTCGTCAATTGTTCTTTTAGAATAAGTAATTTGACTCTATCGTGCTTGATATCAAATCAAAGCTCTTGCGGAGATAATTCTAGTAGAAGTGTGAAAGAGCATATAAATATAATTAATTAGCGGAATCCACGTTACCACCTTAAAATTACACTTTCGACGATCAAATGTCGAAACTGTATGTTCCATTCCAATGAATTAAAAACTCCAAAAATCTAGAAAAGGACTCTTCATTTTCAAAATTACTTATTTATGTAGAGACTAAAAACTAGCCGCCATCTGTCACTGTAACAATGACAGCTGTCACTTTGACAATAACAGTTGTCACTTTGACAATAACAGTTATCACTTTGTCAATTACAGCTGTCACTTTGTAATATGCAATTAATTGATACGACACTCTTAATTTTGAAACAACGATGAAACTGGCCATGAAATTTTTGGTTGGGAAAGTACTGTGTTTTCACATTCGTAACTTCGGGATCGGTCACCCTCTTTTCTAATTAATACGCTAAAAACAAAACTGAGGGGACGATTGCTAACTACTCAATAACATGAACTTATCCAAATAAAATACTCAGAATAATGTCTAAAACTGGTTGAAGTATTAATCAATTACCATAATTTGTACGTACCCAAAACCTTTTCCTTAAAATCACGTTCTCGTGGCACCATTCCTGGCCTTGAATTCAATCTTTAGACGGGGGAGGAATAAATAAGTCTTTCACATTAGTCTCCTTTCAAAATTTAATTTCAAACTAAGATTCAAACTTAACTTTAGTAATAAAAAGTCCTCAATCGTATGTACCTTAGTAACTTATACGCGCACCGAAACAACACTACACTATAATTGCAACGATCAGCTTGCTGACGAACTTCGCCAGCGCTGACCTGTTAATAAAAACAAGAAAAGACATAATAATATATTAATTTTATGCTTTCAATTTTGTTTGTTATACCAACAAAATTATTTTGATCTTACAATAATCTCGAAAATAATTGGAGTTATTCTGTAAGTAAATTGATAAGTTTTTATCGATCATTATACAGAGTGATCAAAAATGATTGTCTGTGCCGCTTTGTTCTGATTTTTTATTTGCCGCCTGCTTGAGATAGTAACATTCAATTGACAGATGACAGTTCCTCTGAAAATACTATTCTAACCTAATAATTTGATAGAATAATAATAAATTCTCAATAATCAGTCAATAATACAGCTATTTACTTACTTTTTTGTTTATTGAATCAGATTATGGATGAGTCCGTCATAAAATATGCAAAATTTACGCCATTGTGTTCTTAAAATGTCGGTAACGTAGTTTTTAAAATGAATAAATTTATACTAACTTTATTCCACGAAGATAGTTTTGATCATAATGCGAACTTTTGCCTATCACCTGTCAGACAATCATTATTGATCACTCTATATATTTCAACCAATAAACATAGGTTGCACTGACAAAAATTCTGAATATTCGCTTGTCACAATTGTTTCCATTTGTCAAAAACCTTATCGATCGATAATAAGTTAATGATTGTGCTATAGGCTGCGTGCATGAAGTCTACTAGCGCCTCTAGCGGGCAATGGAGAACGATTGAACTCCACTTTATCATTGTTTCATACCTATAATTTTTTAAATGTACTAATATTATCTAATTCAGCTGTGTGCGTATAATATAACATGCATAGCATAAAAGGTACGTTGAAATTATTTATTTTGAGTATTTTTTTCTTCAATGATAACGTACCTATTATAGAGAAAACGTCTTAATTCGTCCAAATTGACAGGATAACCTCAAATTATGATGTCGATGATCTTGCAGATCGGGTTTGTATTTATCAAACACTGTATCCCTTTTACCGAGGAAGCATTGAAGACAAGCGTGAAATTAGTTTTGCCATATTAAACATGTTGAAGAATATGTTGCTGACAATATTAACAACAAAATTATTACGAAGTGCATCTGACAAACTTCTATCACTGAAACATCTTACAAATTAGAGATAGTGGTGAATTCATGAATCCCAAATCGATGATGAATATTTCTAATTTCACAATTCAATTGAATTACAAACATATTTGTTATATAGATTAATAATGAAAGACAGACAATACTCTATTTACCGCTTTGATTCACTTCACTCGTTTTTTTATGTTATAACTGGCTACTTGAAATCTATGAAACTATATTTCATTTGAATCATCCTCAAACAACAGCCTGAAACAGAACAAACGTTTTCCCATGTTTTAAATGCAATTATTTTCACTTTTAAACTACAATGCTCAATGTCAGCTAATTGACGTATTCTGAGAAATGGAGTTCAATGGTTACAATGGTGCTCACAATGAGCGCTCGCATCGATATTTGTTCAAACTCCGCCCCCTTGCACATAGCCTATAGGCCTGTTGCGTATCTTCAAATTTCGACGAAAGCGCCGCATATTATTAAAAAATCACAACTTCGAGGTGTGATGTCACCTATCAATGTTTTGAAATATGTCAATCTGCTTTAAAATCAAAATGAAATCCATGACGTACTATCTGTATTCCCAATAATAATATTGTATTTAATTTATGACAACATTTGTAGACAAAAATATTCTAAAAGAAGCAAATCAACCATAGTCATTATTATTTTTTATTGTTTATGTGACTCATCTAAAGGTAATCAATTACAGTTAGATTCATAATGTGTTATATACATACAGAATTTGAGCGAGATCCTTGGAGAAAAGAGATTTTCTCATATTGTTTATCTTTAAAACATTTCTTGAATTTTGAGAAGGAAAAATATTAAGCAAAAATTTGGTGCTTTCAGTAAAGGATTCTGACATAAATTGCTCAGTCAATTAAGAAACATATCTAAGTGGTATTTATTGAGTTTCTTTACAATTATAATATTTAACTTCTCTTAAAGCATCTTAAAGATGGTTGATACTGTGAGTTGAATGATATCTAATACATTTTGATAGATTATTGCATAAATTCATACTCGTTCAACTGCTGTTATCCACATTTGTCTTTGTTTCGTTTCATAATCTCTTTTCGGAGACCTATAAAATTAGTTCTGGGCTGTTTGCTTTAGTTATTAGTACATCTAACAACATAACAACTTCTAAGAGGATGATTTATACTCATGAATATCGAATAATATGAAACACAAAAATGATGTTTGACAGTTTGACGTTTTTGACGGCACACCTCGTAAATGTAAAATTTAACCGCTAGGACGGAGCCACTGAGGATACGCAATAGGCGTATAGAATACGAGCATATATCCTTATTGTATCTCAATGGCTAGACTTATTGTGAACTTTTTAGGATCATGGAATTGATGAGTGAACGAAAATTGGAGATGTTGGATCAAAAATGGTGGATCAATAATCCAGAAGCGGCATCAGATTGTACCGAGGAATCCATTATGATTGAAGGAGCTGATATTGAAGATATCGGTGGAATATTGATAGTTATTTTCGTTGCAGTAATATTTGTTTGCCTTGTTGTTTTTTTCAAGAATAAGATCAAACCATATGGGAGAAAGATCAAACCGGACAAGTTGTTCAATCGAAACAGATAAATCATCAATTAAGTTTACTAGGCGCGTATCTTAGGGCCTCTAATGTCAAAGATCCTTAGACTTATGTTCAGTAGTGTTTAGAAGACTCCGACTTTAAAGATCTCCCAATGATCATCAGTTTCGAGGCTCCTTAAAATACTGTGCTTTAGGGCCTCAAAGTGTCTCAATACGGTTCTGCTATGCTTCTAAGTTTTGTGCAAGATAGATTAGAATTATTTAAAGTGTTGAGCCTGTGCACTATCATGTAATAAATATTTAATAACATATTTATCAATGAGTTATATTCTGTTAATAATCAATGTTTTTTTGAATAAACGATCATCCATGGAACTAAACTTTGTTGCTTCATTCAATATACTTTCTATTCATGACTGAAATAATGAATTATTTTTTTTAGCGCATATAACAACAATATCATAATTCATGGTATAATCTTTGTTATCTCCAATATCAAAATTATTGTACAACTCCTGAAGAGTGTCTTCGAGTAATTCTTCTGTCAGGTTTTGCGGAATCTTCAAAATATGAGGATTTACTGCACTGAGCATGTCTGAAAAAGTATTGCATCATAAATATATATAGTGAGCAAAAGTAATTGATTTATTAGTTCATATATCAACTGTCACTTGTTGAAGTTTGTTATAGAACCAATAGATCATCATAATTACATAAGTATTTACTTTCTAATTCTTCTTTACTAGGATGGGTAAATTTTCTTTCAATAACGTCACAAACTGATACTTCAAAACCAACATCTTTTAGAATATCTTCCAGTTTCTTCGCTGTACCATGATGATTTTTTCCAAAATCAGCAGAAGCTCGAGGATTCTCAATATATTTTTTCCATTTCGGTAATGAGGCAACCTTATATATAATATCATTAAATGGATGATGAACTAAGTGACATGTAAAAAAGTCTCCTCCTGGTTTCAATAAACTATAAACATTTCTCAAGGCATGTCTGAAAATTCAGAAATAAAATATCTAAGATTTTGATGGACTTGAGGATATAGTACGTATATAATACTTTTGATCTAAAGCCCAATGTAAGCAAAAAGTAGAATATACGTGATCAAAAGCTCCAATCAAGTCTCCAGGAATTTTTTCTGTTGCAATATCTAAACAAAAAAAGTCTAAATCTGGATATTTTTTTGACGCATACTCAACCATTTTTTCTGAGATATCTGCTCCGAAAATTTTTGTTCCTTTTGGGATATAGGGACGTAGAAGCTCCCAGGTATTATTAGCTGGACCACATCCAATATCCAGAATGGTTTCTCCTTCTCCTTTCCAATGATCAATGTTCATGTATTTTACAATCATTTCCAAAGAGTCCCGATATTGTAAACCGTTTGCCTTGAAATATAGTCCAGGGTTTTGCATTTTTTCGTTTTGGTAATTGAGCTTTAACAATAATATTTTTTCATACAATAGTTTAAGTATAAATTCATGATGTATTTAACTCTGAATACAAGACGCTACTCACAGTGCAACTAGTTGAAAAAAAAGTTTATTCCTAATAAAAGCTGAAAACGAGAAAATAGCTTTAATAGCTGAGTCTGATGCTTTAATAAGTTTTTATTTATAACTTTTGAAATCTGGTATTCATCAGAAAGAACGTGAAAAAAATTCTCCATACATTAATTATATCGCAGTTTTTTCAAGTTTCTGATTATTTTACATTGTGAGAATACATCGCTACATGACTAATTTCTTTTGTAGAAAGATCTTTTGATGTAGCCAAGTTCGAATCGTTTTGTCTGCCAGCGCGAGTCCGTGGCTTCTGGATATTTTGAACTTGATATTTTAATTCAAATTGCGAAAAAATTTTTTGTCAATTTTGACGCAAACAATGCTATTCACAATATCGTTTCCTTAGTTACCAACTACTACAGCCGTCAAACTGACATTTACAAAAGAAAAAATCACATCCATGAGGTAGCACGTCAAACTTATCTAACGTTACTTCTGTACATCATATTTATTTGGTGAAAATAAAAATACTGAAATCATTAAAGAAGAAAATGTTCTGTGTTTGAGTGTAAACGCTCTAGCACAAGCGCACTTTCAATATTTGTCTGCCGTGGCTTTAGCCATGAATTTTTTGTTTGCTATTTTGCATTATAGCTATTCAGATATATAAATATAGCATCTAATTCATCGAGATGCAAGTATGTGATAATTTTTTCAGTTAAAATCTTACTTCATTTCTCTCTGACTGCCAGCACTTTAGACACAAGCAAACAGTCAACAATTTATTTAGTTTCTTAAGAATAAATAGAAGTTATTTTCATAAATATATCACATGTATTTTGTCAAAAATTTAATATCGTAACAATTAAAATTGAAGAGACCTGTGTCTCACAAGAATTCATATCTAAGAATCGGTTTTTAATACCATCATCTTAGACAGGGGAGCAACTGTATACACGTGTTTCGTCCTTATTAGGACTCGTCAGTACAGTATAGCCAAACCAGGCCTGTGTCACTCTTACGGAAAGAAAAATACAAAGTTTGTGTATGTGTCAGTGAGTGTTAGTTTCTGCACGGCACCGCACACTTGCCGTGGCGCTAGTGTGACAGTCCTTCTCCCTCAATCCCCTCCACCAAAAAGTCCAGGATTTGAAAATTGAGAAGGCTGTTTCTTCTGTCCGCTATCTTTGCAATAGCCATTGTATTGTGTCCTGTATTGTGTATTACATTATTTAATATTATTGTGACACCATTGATTTTATCAGTGATGCCGAGTAGAGAAAATCCTGTAAGTATATAATTATCAATATTTGATATGATCTTCATATATTTGTCATTACTAACTTAACAAAACAATGTGTCATCATAAAAATGTTAATATTAAATATAGCTAATGTCAATAAAAGACTATTCTATCTGTAATATTTCTAGAGAAAAAGTTCTGCGTGCATTTACAATGCCTGGTCAATTCTCTGCCCATGAAGGAAAGAGTGGGCCTGTTCTGTTTTCCACGTGCAGAGGATTTAAGGAACAAATGGTTAGCGAATATGAATCGGAATGAGCTGAGAGAGTTGAGCTATTGCCAACTGCTTGATCGTGGCTATTGAGTTTGTGAGCTGCATTTTGATAATAGTCAATTCAAAAATGAATTGAAACAACGTCTCAACGTGGATCAGATACCTCGCCCCGTTCGTATTCAAGGTAAGACCTCTCCTATCACAGTAAAAATAACAAAAGTTCTGATAAAATGCACGAATATTATAGATGCACCCGATGCTTCACGATTCGAACTAGTTCAAATCAATCCAGCTAGAATCGAACCAACTGAAATCGAACCTACTCGAATTGATATAACCAAGGAGCATGGAGACGTTGAAAATATTCCACCAAGGCCTGGGGGGAGAAAACTCCCGACCATCAACTTCACAATTCGTTGATGCATACAAGACTGTTATTTTAAATAATACTGTTAGGTGCAGTATCGGCTCGAATTGTGGATGGCGAAAACCTTCTCCTCTCTTACCGAATTCTATTGTCCTATGATAATCAAAATCATTCTGATTCAGAATCTTTTCCGACATCCCCAGTTTCCAATAATTCTATCCCACGCATTCTTACACAGACCGCTTGCATGGATGCTCTGGGTATTCAATTAAAAAATCGCTAAATTATGAGTATGATTAATGTTTTCAGTTCTTTTGTTCAGAAGACATAACTCACATCCATGATTTAACCGTTTTACGAAACTAAATGTCCGATGAGAAGTTTTATCTCGTATATGCAAGCACAGTTTTTTCGCAAATACTCGATGATTGTAGAATAATTATTTTTGTATTAAGTCTGAGAAGTGATTGTTGTTTTTTTTGCGCGTGAGAATGTCTATTTTAACCGAGACCGTAAGGTCGAGGTAACAAATTTATTCGAAAGCGCAACAAAATACCATCACTTCGCACACGAAATACAAACAATATTTTTTCGCCAAATGTCAAAAAATAATAGATCAACAATAATTATTGTTTTATTCAGTAAGATGTAGGAAAAAAGTACAAACTATAATTAATTTGCAGTCACCTGGGTATTGTAACCAAAAGTATGCGCAATTGTTGTTTGATAAATTAAGAACTGTCAACAATTAATTTTTATATTAAAAAATAAGTAGTTTTGTGTGATACAGAAAAAAATAACGATGTTGCTAAGACTTTTTTTGTCAATCATTGTAGATAATTTCCTTTTTTTTATATTTACTGTAATTCTTTTCTATATATGTTCCATATTCTTTTGTAATATAACAATTTAGTTTTCATCTACGATCGTATAAAAAGTGACAGTTTTTTGAATTTTGTACTTGATATTTTAATTCAAATCCACAAAAACATTCATGTCAACTTCAACGAAAGCAGTTCAATTTCTAATATCAGTGACTGTTTTACGAAAATTAGGACGATCGAAGATAAAAAATTGTAAGACACTCGTGCAAAAGATCTCTAATGTTATTTGAACATATATTTTGTTTTAATTTGTACATGTTTTCATATTATTTCGTATTTTTGAATATATTTTTCCAAATACTTATATGTATTTTATTTATATGTATATTATTTGTGGAACGAAATTCTGATTCATTTTAAATTTTACGATACTTTTTGAATATTATATGAATTAGTAAAATTCAAATTAAGCACTCCAGAATTAGTACGTCCACGGCGCCGCTCGAGCGCTCTTGTGTTGATGTGATATCTTGTAAATATGATGAGCAGAGGTGAAATTCACATGCAGCACCATCTATCGAGACTTGAATCATTTACGGTATGTAGATAAAATAGATATCAACAATAAATTGTGAAATTTATGAGAAAGCTGTGGAACATTTTAATTGAAAATTAAAATTGAAGAGACCTGTGTTGCATGTGAATTTCACCTCTGCTCATCACATATCATTATAAGACAATATTGGTATTGGGATCCAAATTCTGATTATCTGGGTTCTGCTATACTGTACTAACGAGTCCTAATAAGGACGAAACACGTGTATACAGTTGCTCCCCTATCTAAGATGATGTTTTTAAAAACCGATTCTTAGATATGAATTTTTGTGGGTCACAAGTCTCTTCAATTTTAATTTTTAATTAAAATGTTCCACAGCTTTCTCATAAATTTCAGAATTCAATATCGTAATTTCACTTATTTCACCGGTCACCCTCATTATTAGCTACGGGCAGAGGCGGCTCTAGCCTACTTACCGCCGGGGTGCAAAGATATATAAATTGCGTCCCCCCCTTACCTCCCTCTCTTTATCGTACTTCTCTTTTTCATAGATTTCAATCCCAGTCTACAATCCATAATTTTAATCGCAATCCACAAACCACAATTTGAATCTCAATCCACAATTTTAATCCCAATCCATAATTTGAATCCCAATCCACAATTCACAAATTCAATCCCAATTCACAATCCACAATCCTCATTAGAATCCACAATATCAATCTCAATCCATAATCCACAATTTTTATTCCAATCCAAAATCCAAAATTGTAATCCCAATCCACAATCAATAATTTCAATCTCAAACCACAAATTCACAGTTTTAGTCCTAATCCACAATTTGAATCCCAATACACAATTTTAATCCCAACTCACAATTCACAATTTTAATCCTAATCTCAATTCATAACCCACCATTTCAATTCAATCAAAAATCTACAATCCTAATCCCAATCCCAATCCAAAATCCAAACTCCAAAAACCCAATCTCAGTCCAAAATCCAGTACCTCAATCCCAATCCCAATCTAAAATCCAAAATCCAGAAACCCAATCCCAATTCCAAATTCTACAATCCCAATCTCAATCGAAAATCCACAATCCCAATCCCAATCAAAAATCTACAATCCTAATCCCAACCCCAATCCAAAATTCAAAATCCAGAAACCCAATCCCAATCCAAAATCCAGAAACCCAATACCAATCCAATATCCACAATCCCAATCCCAATCCCAAATCCAAGATCCAGAAACCCGATTCCAATCCAAAATCCTAATCCCAATCCAAAATCCACAATTTTAATCCCAATCCAAAATAGAATGGTGGATTATGGATTGTAGATTGTGGATCAGGTCTAATAGTTATTTGTGTATCAAGGCCGTAAAGGTTATCTTTTTTGGTCGAATCTGTTGTTTGCGGCCGAAGCGTAGCTGAGGCTGCAATTCAGGTGAGACCAAAAAAGAACTGTAGGCCGAGGTGCACACAACGTTTTTTAGGCGATCATTACGAAATAATTCAAAATCTCATCATTTTATCTATTTATTTCTAAAATATTGCAATTGTAAATCTTAGTTGCCGCTGAAATTGTTTTATTTTATTGTCTTCTATCAAGTTGACATTTAACAAAAAATGCGTATTTATTTTTTGAATTGCAAGAACTACAGAGGTTGACGGAGAAATATATGTACTATTTAAGCGTAAACTTTTTCTTAAAGAGTTCATCAAGCTGCCCATATAGGTAAATATAAAGTGTTTATGAAATATTTCTTGACAGATCAGTCCCAAAAAGTAATATTTGACAGATCAGTCCCAAAAAGTAAAATTTGACAGATCAGTCCCAAAAAGTGAAACTTCACGGCCGCAAAAGAAGCCATAAAAAAACCTTTTTTGTCATGACCGCCTAAAATAAAATATTTTGTTGAAGAAATTGGTCTTATTTTTAAAGAATTATGTTCGGGACCCAACTGCCGCCTTCAAAGACAGGGCGCCAGGGTGCTGTGCACCCCTTGCACCCCCGCTTGAGACGCCTCTGTCTACGGGATCGCGCTATCTGACAAGATGATTTGAACTTGCTTAGACAAAAGGATCCTTTCATAATAGGAATCAGCCATGTAGCGATGACTAGGATTTTATGTAGCCAGCTCTTTGATGAAGAGCACATTAAGCGTACTTAGTAGAATGCAGTATCAATATATCGTGTAGTGTTTATTAAGTATTTAATATTTTAACCCTGCAAGCTACGAGTAAATTTATCGAGCAAATTTTCTCTTTATCATGCAAAAATTATTTTAATATCAAATAGTGCTATTGTGCGTTTACATTATTTTATATAACATTGTGTAAATGTGCTTTAAATATCAAACGCTTTATACTTACTCTATAAAAACTGCTTTCTATTAGTATTCAGTGTGTGAACAGTATTTTGGATATGCGTTTGCACACCTTATTTATAATAATAAACTACAAAATATTTCATTTTTTTATCAGAGATCCATCCATCAGTATCAATTCGAATGAGCTATATGCTATATTATCGATATTATATTTTTAAGAACGGCATTGAACTGCCTTGTGAAAGTCAAACAAGTGCATCACGTCGCCGCATTGGCGGCGATTAGTGACAATTGCATATGATGATTACCCTATACACGACAATGTACTTTTTTTCTGTAGCGCTTATTCATTGATGATATGTCAAAAACTTCAATGGGTTAGTGAAGCGAAATACACGGAGTATGTCTTAATGGCACCGCACAGCCTCTCCTACTCAATTCCTACTTCCACCTCCACGCGGTGAACCCTGGTAGCCTGATTTTCTTAGTGTAAGACAAGGTCAGGGCCAACGGAAGAGGGAGAAATGGTCCTCTTATACGGGGGTTGGGCGCAGGACTAATCATTCAGCACCGGAAAAAATAACTAATTGTAGATCCAAATGGCGAGCCTCGGAACAGGACACAAGAAGACGACATAGGCAACGAAAAAGGACATGTTTAAATTGAAAACTAGGAACGTGGATTCTTAGAAGTCTTTACAGGGCAGGAGCCCTTGAAGAATTAAAAGAAGAAGCGAAGAAATATAATACAGATATAATGGCAATTCAAGAAATACGTTAGCCAACTACCGGCCTATTATTACAAAGAGATACAGCACTTTACCATACCGCTGCCCGTAACGGCCAAGGAGGAATAGTTTTCCTGGTTAGGAAAAGATTTATGAGTAATATTATTGGCTTCACGCCAACAGATGAAAGAATAAGCACTCTACGTGTCAAAACAAAATTCTATAACGTAACGATAATAAATGCCCATGCCACCACAGAGGAAAAGGAAAAAACAGTAAAAGAAGAATAGTATGAAAAATTGGAACGCACGTATAACAGAATCCCGCAAAATTATATGAAAATTTTAATTGGAGACCTGAATGCCAAGATGGGAAAAGAAACAACATACCCTCCTACGATAGGCAAACATAGCCTACAAGATGCTACTAACAATAACGGTGCAAAATCAATAGACTTCTCAGCAGCTAATAATATTATTTTAAGCAGTACGTATTTTATGCGTAAGAACATCCATAAGGTAACGTGGCGATCTCCTGACGGGAATTATGAAAACCAAATAGACCACGTAATTGTGAACTCAAAACATGCCAGAGCTATTACTAATGTAAGATCTTTTAGGGGAGCAGATATAGATACAGACCACTACTTAGTAATGTCTAGTGTAAGACAAAAAATATCCTTCAACAAATCACAGGAAAAATTAGAAACACCAAATTAAGACACAGAAAGACTCAGAAATGATAATGATAAAGAAGACTTTAAGAGAAAAGTCTGCAGTAAACTGAGAAAGATAGACCAAAACCAGAACTAAACAATACAAGAAAGATTGAACTATATGAATCAAGCTCTGATAAAAGGTGCCGATGAAGTATTAGTGAAAAAGAAAGCAAGCAGGAATGTATGGTTCGATGAAGAGTGTATAAAAGTAATAGAAGAAAGAAATTAAACATGAAAAAGATTGCTCCAACCGGAAACACGAATAGCCGAATAACGATACAAAGAAGCCAGGAAAGAAGCTTTTAAAACATTAAGGAAAAAGAAAGAAGAATTTCAACATAAGAAGCTAGAAGACATTAAGGAACGCTATTATAACAAGAACGTGCGAGAATATTACAAGGAAATAAGAAAAACCAATTATAAACCGAATTTCGCAACATTAATCAAAGATAAAGATGACAATGTACTAACTTACAACAAAATACTAGAAAGATGTAGAGATCACTTCAAAGAATTACTGAACAACTATGAAGAAGAAGATAACGAGGAAGAATTAGGAAGTATCTATCAAACAGCACAACTAGACATCTCCTCACCAACAATAGGAGAAATAGAAGAAGCAGTAGCAAAGTTAAAAAATAATAAGACACCAGGGCCTGATAATATAGCAGCAGAATTGTTTAAAGAAGCAGGAAGTGAGCTAATGGAACATATGAGAGAAATTATCCATCTTTGGGAAGAAGAAGAAATACCATCAGAGTGGTATGAAGCCCTTGTCTGCCCTGTCTCCAAAAAAGGGGACCATATGCAGTGTGCAAACTGCAGGAAAATAACTCTACTAAACATAGCATTCAAGATATTCACCACAACACCACTGCAAAAATGTACACGATACACTGAAGAAATAATTAGCGATTGCCAGAGTGGTTTCCAAAAAGGTGAGTCAACAAAAGATAACATCCTCCTCTTACAACAATCCATTGAGAAATGCTGGGAATTTAACATACCATTATATTGCATCTCTATTGACTTCAGAACGGCCTATGATAGTATAAAAAGAAAGGAACTATGGACAGCATTAGAAGAATTAATCAAACGAGTTAATCTCATCAAACTATCTACTAACAAACAAAATAACAAGATACGATTGCAAAGAGAGTGCTCTCAACCCTTTACAACTGACATTGGACTCAAACAAGGAGACACGCTAGCTCCAACATTATTTAGTCTAGCACTGGAAAAGATCGTACGTGACGCTGGTATTAACACTGTAAGTACGGTGTGTAATAAAACTCATTTTATGCTTGCATACGCTGACGATGTGTCAATAATAAGCAGATATGTACAGGAGTTAAAAGATGGGACAGTCAAATTCAAAACAGCAGCAAAATGGAACTAGCTATCAACGCAAATAAAACCAAAGCCATGGAAATATCAAGACAACGCAAACGTCTTGAAGAAACTCTTGAAGTCTTGACATCAATGATATAAACATAGATGTGGTTGACAGCTTTGAATACTTAGGAATAAATATAACCAATGACAATGATCATAGCACAGAAATCAGAAGAAGAATATATATATGGAGAACAAAAGTTATTTTGCACTACAATACTTGATGAAGTCACGAAGTCTTTCCATATCAATTAAACTTAATATATACAAAACACTAATCAGACCTGTTGTTCTTTACGGTTCTGAATCATGGATCATAAAAAAGGAAGATGAAGACAAACTACATAAATTCGAAAGGAAAATTCTAAGAAAAGTATTTGGACCAGTGATCGAAGGAAACATTGGGCGAATCAGAATGAATCATGAGCTAGTACAACAATACAAAGAGCCAAACATAGTAGCAGAAGCTAAAGTGCAGAGACTAAGATGGCTGGGACACATGGAGCGGATGGAACCAAGCAGAAGTACGAAAAGAACATACGAAGACTAGGAGATTGGAAAACCTTGGCAAGAAACAGAGAGGCTTGGAGGCGAGCCATCAAGGAAACCAGTTTCCTAATAGGATAATCGAGCTTTTATATATATATATATATATATATATATATATATATATATATATATATATATATATATATATATATATATATATATATATATATATATAAAGGAACATTAATTTATTAAATAACCTTCTGGCAATAAAAATCCATTAGGTTTATGGGCAATTATAAACTTTTGTTTTATGTGGGCACGGTCCATCGGAACATCACATACCCGGTAGTATTGTCAGCTCTCCGTCTATAAGTTCTTTTTCGTTTTTCGGCGCATTTTGGTTGTCGTATAGGTCGATTTAGGTTAGGGGCTCTAGCAAGCCAATCTACAGGAACACCGCGACCAATCCAACTGTTCTCAAACACTTGGCTTAAATTTTCTCTTACATTTAGAGCATAATGTCAAATGTGGGTGCTGAAACCATGTCGGCTGACGCACATTTCAAGGCACATTTGCAAGTAGTTCTGACAAAGTATTTTGCAATAATAATAAATAATCAGCTCCAGTCACCCTATTTGGTAGAATGTATGGCCCGAGAAACCTTCTATTAACAATACCTGCTCAAACATTTATCGAAAAACGATGCTGAAAACAACGTGCGGATTTACTTGAGTCCAATAATGAGAGTTACGATAATTATGAGGTCCGTCCCTCGTAAAAGTTGCCTCATCAGAAAATATGATGTACGAGGGAAAACTAGAATTTTCAGTATGTTTTTGTAAAAGCCAGTTGTGAAACCGTACTGTAAACTGATGGTCAGGTTCTGTTAGCCTCTGCATCCATTCAAAATGGAATGGGTGGTAGTTATGATCTCTCAAAACTCACCATACTGAGATTTGTGGGACTCCTAATTGTTGAGCTACTCTTCGGGTACTAGTAGGTGGTTCAGCATGTACAGCATCTACGATATCATTTACTATTACCACATTATCATGTTGATGTTGGCAGTCACCATCTCTCCCACGATTAAGTAACACAAATCCTGTGTCTCTCTTATATTTCGGCCATCGATGTTGGAAACTATGTTCTCAATAGCATTTTTCAAATACTGTGCACCTGAATGAATAGTTTTATAAACTTCAACTTCACCGTAGTCCCATAAAAAAAGTCCAAAGAACTTAGGTCTAGAGATAGTGCGGGCCACGAAATGGGACCATGAGTGCCAATCCATTGGTTTGGACATGGTTCGCTCAAATAATTTATTACTTGAAAAAAATCGTGAGCTGGTGTTTTATTAGTCCTTCATATTGATGCAGATAAGAGCCAATTATTTATAAGTCTATAAAATTGTTTTTATTCCAGACTATAATGACTAAATCCATATACCTGCCATTTAAAATCGAACAAGACGGAATAACCCAAATGGATCTCAATATGGATATCTCTGTTATGCTAATCCAGAACAAAACATTGAATAAGGTTAACCAAATTGGTTCATTGAAATTGGAGTTTCCCTTTAGTCTGAGCTTATATGGAAATGAATATGTGTACTTCTTGACTGGGAAAATTTGATGAGTAGGAAAAACTTCTGGAATGCAGTCAATGGAATTTATTTTTATTTTTCTATTTCTACTAGTTTCGACACCACTTGTGTCATCCTCAGGAACTATAAATAATGATACAGACGATTAGTTTAAACATAATTACAATTTGTTAAACTGTAAGCTACTTACATGAAAAATTTTTTTGTAATAAAATTCAATGAAATCATTAATTAATAATAAAACATGAATAGTGCATGTAGATAATATTCCACATGGAGTTATAGTGTAAAAATCTTAACATTTGTAAATATGAAATATTTTAAATGTAGTCAAAGTTAAAATAAACTAAAATATGTCTTCCGTTTTACGAAAACCGTTAGAACATCATTTTTGTACTAGTGGAAACCTGTATATCAGTTTTTTATATGTATAAAAAAAGAAGAACTTAGTACCCCAAGGGACCAATTAGAGAGCTGCAATGATATTTGAATTATATTTAATCATGTCTTAGTTTTATTATATTTCAGTAAGTTATTGTAGATTCTACTCAAACTCATTGTGTCAGTTTTTACATTAATATTGTTTTTATCTGCATTGATGTGTAGCATCTCTAGTGTCAATCTCTTATTTAAGTTTTGCTCAAAATCCATTATTTTAGTTTCGTTGAAGTTAAACTTATGATTTAACTCTTTTGCATGTCCCACTACTGCACATTTTGCTGTCGTCATATTTATTTTGCCCTGACAATTTTTGCTATGCTCATTCATTCTCGTAGATAAATATCTTTTTGTTTGACCTGTATATGTGGCACTGCAATCTTCACACGGTATTTTATATATTAAATTTGATAGGTGGCTTTTATTTATTTTGGATTTTAAGTTACTGAACAATTGCCCTACAGTTTTTTTTTTTTTTTTTGTTTGCAACAGGGCATTAAAATTAACTTCCCAACAATATCATGGGGACATCTTAAATAAAATCAAACAATTGCTATTGCTAAATAAATATCCTCGTGGATTAATTAACAGCTTAATTAATAAATGCCAAAATTCTAAAAACAACGCTAGACAAGTGGAGAAAGAAGATATCACCTACTGCTCATTAATTTACATAGATGGCGTTGCTGAAAAATTACGAGAGTTGTTTGAAAATAAATTGAAAATACGGATAGGTTTCAAGCAAACAAAAACTGTAGGGCAATTGTTCAGTAACTTAAAATCCAAAATAAATAAAAGCCACCTATCAAATTTAATATATAAAATACCGTGTGATGATTGCTTTGCCACATATACAGGTCAAACAAAAAGATATTTATCTACGAGAATGAATGAGCATAGCAAAAATTGTCAGGGCAAAATAAATATGACGACAGCAAAATGTGCAGTAGTGAGACATGCAAAAGAGTTAAATCATAAGTTTAACTTCAACGAAACTAAAATAATGGATTTTGAGCAAAACTTAAATAAGAGATTGACGCTAGAGATGCTACACATCAATGCAGATAAAAACAATATTAATGTAAAAACTGACACAATGAGTTTGAGTAGAATCTACAATAACTTACTGAAATATAATAAAACTAAGACATGATTAAATATAATTCAAATATCATTGCAGCTCTCTAATTGGTCCCTTGGGGTACTAAGTTCTTCTTTTTTTATATATATAAAAAACTGATATACAGGTTTCCACTAGTACAAAAATGATGTTCTAACGGTTTTCGTAAAACGGAAGATATTTTTTAGTTTATTTTAACTTTGACTACATTTAAAATATTTCATGTTTACAAATGTTAAGATTTTTACACTATAACTCCATGTGGAATATTATCTACATGCACTATTCATGTTTTATTATTAATTAATGATTTCATTGAATTTTATTACAAAAATTTTTTTCATGTAAGTAGCTTACAGTTTAACGAATTGTAATTATGTTTAAATTAATCGTCTGTATCATTATTTATAGTTCCTGAGGATGACACAAGTGGTGTCGAAACTAGTAGAAATAGAAAAATAAAAATAAATTCCATTGACTGCATTCCAGAAGTTTTTCCTATTCATTATATGGAAATATTTCGCATATTTTAGGAGATTATTCATATAGCAAATATTATAGGATTGTAACAGTTGAGGTAATATTGCAGTATTGATATATTGTATTAATCGTTCAATTGAAAAAATGATCTTCAAATCCTTGCACAGAATACTTTTATATCAACAAATTTCTTATTTTGATTTAGATGGGGGATTTCTGAAACTTATTCAGTGTACTATTTAGCAGTAACTGTTTTTTTTTTAGCAAAAATTATACATCTACATGGATAAGTCAGCTCCTGGTGGTTATAGAGGCTATTGCATAGATTTATTGGACACAATTACGAATATTATGAGATTCGTTTCAATAGTGATCATTCATTTGGAACGGTTGATGCAAATGGAGAGTGAGATGGGATGGTTCGAGAATTGAAAGACGAAAGAGCTGATATTGGTTTAGCTGCTTTAAGGGTTACTCCAGACAGAAAAAAAGTTATAGAGTACACTCCTCCAACATCAAAAAAGGGTTGGATTCACCATTCTTATGAAGAGACATGTGTCATCGAGATCACTGTTTAAGTTTTTTTCTGTTTTGAATGCTGGTGTTTGGGTGTGTCTGTTAGTTGCTTATTTGTTCACAAGGTAAGCATATCCTTTGATATCATTCAAGGAGCTAATATTTCTTTTTTAGCTTCATTATTTGGTTTTTCGACCGCTTCAGTC